>JAUDYJ010000001.1:124204623-126604623 GCA_030761175.1 Masticophis lateralis | reverse complement strand
AGGGTGCCGTCAACCAGGCAATGTCGGCTGGAACCCCCAGGGGGAGGGCCTTCTCTGTGGCAGCACCTGCCCTCTGGAACGACCTCTCCCCGGAGATACGGAGAATACCAGATCTCCGGGTTTTTCGCCGTGCCCTAAAAACTCTTTTGTTTCATCAAGCTGGACTGGCATAACCCCCCCACACCCTTGGATATTTTAAATTGTAATGTGGATTGTTTTAAATTTTGGGCCAAATTTATATAATTCTTTTAATAATTTTAAATTTTGTATTGGAATGTTTTTTATTCTTGGCTGTGTACCGCCCTGAGTAGGAGAAGGGCGGTATACAAATATAAACAAACAAACAAATACAAACAAACAAACAAATAAATAAGACAAGCTAGCTCTGAATCTCTTCTTAAATAGCATTGCCTGTGGAATTAATATTATAAAGGATGGGAGTTTTGTCAGCCTATTAAAAGCATTGATAAAACTAAAATAGTATCTATGGAAAGAATAACTACATTCAACATGAGTGGTGAACCTCATGCCAAATTTAAATTTGGATTATTATGAATTAGCATATCTTACATCATCTACATTTTGAGTACATCTGTATTCAAAACTTACCTAAACCTGGGATGTTTGTTTATAGCCTCATCTGGGAAGAAAAGAGACTTTGAGGCTCCCGTCTCAATAGGTGTTGGATGATACTCTGGTATCGTAAATCCTGGGCAACCTAATCTACAAATTCAATCAAATCAAGATCTCTAGTTGACAAACATTCATTTAGTAATACTTTATGGTGAATCTTCCTCTTTTTAAAATAGCTTTAATATTACAACTTTCTTTGAGTCACAGCCATCTGAAACCACTATATTTTCAAACTATTAGAAAAACAGAATCTAACCTTGGAAATGATGTGACAGTGCAAACAGCTTCATCTTTTTCTAGTACTGAAGCAGCTTCCTGGCGCCGCTTCCTCATGTTGTCCTGTACAGTGTTAAATTCAGACATTGTTCCTCCATATGGCTGCCCAGGAGTCCCTTCGATCATGTAGCTTCCATACTCTGGCCTCCATAATGTTGGATGGCTGAAAAATCAAATGAAAACTGAAAGTATCTTCTACAATAAAGTATACTTGCATAGCATGCAACTGTAATTTAGCTTTTAACTATGAACCATGCAAAGGTAAAAACCATGACTCAGGATGGGGATGGCTTAATCTAGTACCTTAATTTACTTAGAACAGGGATCCCCAACCGGTGAGCCATGAGGAGATTGCAACCAGGCTGTGGAAATGGCTGGCAAGCACCCACCCACAACTGTGTGAGTAGCTGGCGAGCGTGTGCGTGCACACTCCATTTACATGAGCAGCAGGAGGGCATGCACACCACTCACACAAATGGAGCTGTGTACGTGCTGAAACATTCCCTCTCCCCCCGCCAGACCGCAAAGCCGGAAATGTTGGAGAACTCTGGCTTAGAATGTGCTTTATGATTAATAGGGATTCCAACTTTTTGGGAGAAAATATGCAATAGTGTAAATACAACAGCACTATACCGTACATAATTAATCTTTCAGTCAACAAACAAATGAAGATATTTAAAAATATAGTTGACATAAAATACAAATTGTATTTTGCCATTCCTCAAATACAAAATTAAACATTTTAATAATTAAATATTAATTAAATAATTAAATTAGAAACATTTGTCACTGTGTTGCTGCAAATTGAAAGCACTGACCTTTTAGGGTACATGCAAACACGTATTATTTATGAAAATGCATTTCCCATTGTTTAGAAGATGAGAGCCAATTTGGTGAAATAGTTCAAGAAACCAGTTACAACTGAGAGACTGCAAATTTTTGCCTGTATTTTTAAGCTGGATAACTTTGGGGCCAGTCACTCATGGCAATGGCAAACTACTTCCAAAAACATTGCTGTAAAAACTCCATGGACTTGTCCAGGCAGGAGCCAAAAGTGACTTGTAATAGACAGAGAGATTGAAATACATGCTGATTAATAACCTGGCTAAATTTCAGCATGTATTTCTATGAGCTGATGATACTTACTTTGGATTTATTCTTTCACCTTTTTCTTGTAAAGTATGAAGTACTTCTTCTCCAGTTAATAACAACCGTGCTCTCTTATTTTTATGGTCAAAAGCTACCAACATATATTCCACCTAAAAGGCAACAGAAGTTCAAAATATAATTTTTAGCTCACAAAACAGAAAAACACTAAGTTCACAAATTGGTGACCTGAGGAATTATAATTTTTAAAAGCAGACTTTATGGTAATGTTTTCTAAATGAGGATATTTAAAAATACATTCTTCCTTTATTTTTGTATGTCAAGCTGCAAATTTTGCAAGTCCTTTTTGCCACAATGTTATCAGTAAAGCATAATATTTACTCAGCAGTCACACAGTGGTTTCCTCAGCATCATTTTGATCAAGGATAAAAGCCTCCCTAAGCCTCT
This sequence comes from Masticophis lateralis, assembly GCA_030761175.1. Classification (NCBI taxonomy): domain Eukaryota; kingdom Metazoa; phylum Chordata; class Lepidosauria; order Squamata; family Colubridae; genus Masticophis; species Masticophis lateralis. The sequence goes on along the minus strand of JAUDYJ010000001.1, from coordinate 126,602,160 downwards.
CTTTCAATCCATTCTACTTAAATTTATCTCAAGATTTTGTTGTCACAAATTTTCACTTTTAAGACTGCAGCTACTCACAACATAGAAGGCAACTAAAGAGAAATATAGAAAACTATAGCATCCAGCATTACAAACATAGCAAACATCCAAATGAAAATCCATCCTAATACTTTTTTGAATCAAGAATTTAAATGAGGCTATTAAAAATGTATGTATATTATATTTAACAATATAAAATGTCTTAGAAAATATAAACTATATACCTTTCAGTACAATTTTATATCAAATTTGCTGACTCAAGACTGGTTTTTTGCTGACTTCATGGGAATGACAAAGCTATATTCTTATCGACCTTTCCAACATGCAATTTATTTACAATGTGGTCCTTGTGCAGAATAACAGGACATTTATTCTGTACCAAATTGAACTAATCAGAACTTAGCTGCTATTGAAGTCTATCCTAGGAGCCACATCCAGTCACCCTGCCCAAGTTCAAAACAGAACTGTATACGTCACTTCTGGAAAATCTAACTGAAATATTTTGATTGCATTTTAGCAAAATGTTGAGAAAATGAGTGATCCCAGGCATTTTGAATAAAGCAAAGAACTTATAAGCAAGAGAGGCATTCTGTTGCTTTGCTCACTCAGTAGAAAGCCACTGCTTCTAAAAGCACTTCTTCCAAAAAAGCAGGGAACAAAAGGAGCAGCTACTAGCAGCATTAATGTGGTTGGTGAATTATTCAGTTAAAAATCTTAAGCTTTTATATAAAAACTAATGTACATTAACTTTTCAGCTTCTTTCTGTAACTTTTAAGGTCTACCTGTATCCATTTTGGTAGCGCAAAACAGAGATTTACAAAAGGAAATTAAGTGAAAAAGATGGTTGCTTCTAGTCTCCTAAATATTGTTCTAATTTCAATGTATGGGCTGCTATTAAAGCTACTTACAAATCCTCGTGTTTCCTTTTGTTTCTGTTCAGCAAACAGAATGGAGGAAAACACAGCATTATTAATATTAACAAAGTACATGTTAATAATTTTTATTGCCAGTAATCTGCAAATACTGCTTGCTTTACCTAGAATGTTATTCCCAGATCATTTGAAACTAGGATTTTTATTTTTTCAGGACATAGCCTGTTTAATTACTACTTGAAAATAATAATACATTCACTAAGTTTTATTAGAATACATAATACATAATGTATATTTTGAATTTGAATAAGGAAAAAAAACTAGGAGGGGGAGGAAAAAGCCAATTGGGGATGCAGTCAATAAGGAAACTAACCACAAAAACCGAGTAACTTCTGACTTTCATCAGTGCAGACACACACACAAAAAATAGAATTCATAATATCTGAAAATCTGCAAAGTAGCATAAAAATGAAAGATCTTAGAAACCCAACATTAGTTTATTATTGGATAAAACACTAAAATACATAACCATTGATTTTAAAGGGACTTTGTAAGACACTAAATCCAATTCCCTGATCAGTGCAGGCATCTAAATTAAAGCATTTCCAGCAAATCATTGCTTAGCTGGAGGCATTCAACAAAGGAGAAAAGTCAGAATGTGAAATAGATTTGTGTACTGATCATGAATATATAATTTATAAATGTACAAACGTTTGCTGAAATTTGAAACATAGGAAGAAGTTAAAGAATGTATGATAAAATGAGCTAATAAGTTTGTTTATAATACAGATGTATACAGATGGAATAATGGAAAAACGTGTGATTAAAAAGGTAGAACTTTACACTGTGTTATGATATAAAAGAGATTTTTTAAAAAAATAAAGTGATGTTTTGTTGGCACATGATGCCAGAAAAATTATCTGGAATGTATAGAGGAGCTTAAATCTATGCTGGAAATGTGAATAATATGAATGGAAGTTTTATCATAGACTTGTAAAATGCTAAAATAAAGAAAAAGAAAAAAAAAAAACCCTAAATCCAGATACATTAAGAAAATTCAATTGAAGCCAGAATTTTTCCTTTTAAGGTTATAAATAAACATGAATAAAAAGAAAAAAAGCCATGGAAGATTATTTCAATGTATGATCATAGCAGTGAGATGACTATATGCAGAAATATGGAAAGATTCAACACTATTCACTACAGAAGAAGGGTGAAGTTGACAAATTTTGCTGAAATTAACTTAATAAATATGAAATATAAATAAATTTCTCTGATTAGAGAAAATACATATATCTTTATCCAATGAAGACTGGAAGCTTCATTGACTTTTTGCGTAAAAATAAAAAAAAAAGAATTTTTGACTTAGGGGTTTTGATGATTAGGTGGGATGGATTATAGAAAGAAGAACAATACAATATACCGTGTTTTCCCAAAAATAAGACCGTCTTATATTTTTTCGAACCTTGAAATAAGTGCTTGGCCTTATTGCCATGTGCTCAAAAGCCCAATTGGGCTTATTATCAGGGGATGTCTTATTTTGGGGAAAACAGTATCATTTCCCATCAGCAACTATTATGTGTTTTTTAACTCAAAATATCACAGCCCCCACCCCCCCCATCAGAATAGTATAGTTTTAATAGCTTAAAACTTATTTTAAGCTATTTTTAAGCTATGTCTTATTTTGGGGGAAACAGGGTAACTTTAGATTAGCTATTGACTTTTTAAAATACAAATATTTCAGCAAACAATTCCTTAGGCAGCATTTGTGCATTTCTGCAAAGGTGATGCACGATCAACTTTCTAGTGTCAATAGGCAATGTTTTGTCAACATAATAGTGAAGCTACGTATGAAGCAAGGTGATAGGGCAATTTCAAAAGACAAATAGGACACAAATTCTAGTTAAATAAAGGTCTTACATTTTCTTCATATTGGCAGATAATGATAACAAAACTTGATTGTGGTGAAGCAGTTAGTTTGTCTTTACAGCTTGCTGAAAGTTTGATTATGCAGAGTGTTTATCAGGGGTCCTTGCTGTGTTTATTGCATATAGTATCAATTTGTAGATCAGAGAGAGTACTACCAGCAAAAGATCCTAAACTCCTTCCCCCCCCCCCCACTTAGAATAGGTTTCACATTAGTCTTGAATTTCAGATTTCTAACACAAATTTGTCTTGTTTTAAAAAGCAAACATAATGCATCTAATCTAGTAAAAGCTTATACAGCGGAAGAGAAATCAGTAATCTTAATACCAAGAAATGGCATTGTTATTATTTTCCCGCAGTACAGTACAGTACAGCAAACTAAGGATTAACAAAAGCAAACATTTCAAGCATAACAAAGAAGAATTTTTTAAACTACAGACTGAATCTAATGATACCACTCAGATTATTATTCTACCAGTAAACCCAGTTTATTATAGAAGAGCAATATAGAAAAATATCATTTGTATCATTTACTTGGATATGTATAAAAGTACAAGAACTTTAACAACTTTAAAATATAGAGGAATTGTTGAGTCTCTCATCTGCACCTCTATAACTGTCTGGTTTGGTTCTGCAACCCAACAAGACAGACAAAGACTTCAGAGGATAATTAGAAGTGCAAAAAAAAAAAAAAACAATTACTACCAACCTGCCTTCCATCATTGAGGACCTGTATACTGCACGAGTCAAAAAGAGGGCTGTGAAAATATTTACCAATCCTTCGCATCCTGGACATATATTGTTTCAACTCCTACCCTCAAAACGAACCTATAGAGCACTGCACACCAGAACAACTAGACACAAGAACAGTTTTTTCCCCAACGCCATCACTCTGCTAAACAAATAATTCCCTCAACACTGTCAAACTATTAACTAAGCCTGTATCATTGTTCCTATCACCCATCTCCTCCCACTTATGACTGTATGACTGTATCTTGTTGCTGCATCCTTACAATTTATACTGATTGTTTCCTAGTATGATTCAATTGCTTATTTGTACCCTATGACTATCATTAAGTGTTGTACCTTATGATTCTTGACGAATGTGTCTTTTCTTTTTATGTACACTGAGAGCATATGCACACAAATTCCTTGTGTGTCGAATCTCACTTGGCCAATAAAGAATTCTATCTGTCTGTCTGTCTGTCTATTTCTACATACAGTTTCAAAAATCAAAGCTGATTTATCTTTTATACTAGTGTAAGAATATGTATATGTACGTCACATATTTCCATAAATCTTAAAATTCAACTCCAGGTTTCTTTCTTTCCTATTTATGATTTTTGTATTTTTGTATCTGCATTTTCTTTTAAATAAAATAAAACACAAAAATACTGAGGTTTTGGTATCTTAAAATCACAATATATGGTATGTTATACTAAAAAGCATTAATAGGAGAATAGACTTCTATTTTCTACCAGTTAAGTAAGCCCCTGTTATTTAAATACATTTTAATATCAGAAGGACCTAAATCAGATGTCTTTTAACAAAAGTTATAATTTGTACCAAGTACAACTTGAATACTATTTATTAAAGGTAAAAAATATATTAAAAGCAGAATGGACGTTGATCTTACCTGATACGTCCGTTCTCTATGAGGGGGAAATGGTAGTCAGGCATGGGAAAGGACTCTTCTGTGCAGCACAGGACCGAGTCTCCAGTTTTGCATATCTCCACCCTCTGCTGGTGATCCCCAGTGTTTTGTCGAGGGCGCTGATGCAGACTGGTGTGTTTTCCTGGAATGAGAGAGAATTAAAGAGCTACCCACCCCACCAAGAGACAGGGCCTCCCAAAGAGGGTGGGGCTGGCTGCCGTTTCCTCCTCATAGAGAATGGACGTATCAGGTAAGACCAATTCTCCTCATCAGAAGGAAACAGCAGTTAGGCATGGGACATACCACAACTGCATGTCCGCTGGGAGGGAAGAAAACGAGGCCCTGGTGGTCTAAGCTGTATGAATAGCCTGGAGTACCCGGTGGCCGAACGCCACATCCGCTGAGGCAAAAGAGTCGACTCTGTAGTGTTGCATAAATGGTGAGAGGCTAGTCCAGGTTGCCGCCTGGCAGATTTCTTCTAATGAGGCCTGGGTAGCCCAGGCAGCAGTGGTAGTCTTGCTTCTCATTGAGTGGGCCGTAATGTTCCGCGGTACCGGCAAGGATTGACGTTGATAAGCAGTGGAAATAGTGGCCCGAATCCACCGTCCCAGCATAGGGGCCGATGTTTTGATCCCGATGGATGCTGGTTGGTACGAGACAAATAAGACTTCAGTTTTTCAGAAGGGAGCCGTACAAGCGATGTAGATCTTAAGTGCTCGTTGGACGTCCAGAGTATGTCAGGAGCATTCTAGACGGTGAGACCAGGGCTGTGGAGTCGGGAGAATTGGGACATTTAAACTTGCTTTTTTAAAAAAATTCCAATCTAAATTTAGTAGGAGTCAGAGTCGGTGCATTGTTTGCCGACTCCGACTGCAGGTACCGAAAATTTCCTCCGACTCCGGCTCCTCGACTCCGGCTCCAACTCCACAGCCCTGGGTGAGACAGGGAGGGTAGAAGTTGGGGAGAACCAACTCCTGTGCCCGGTGAAAGAGAGAGTTAACCTTTGGGATGAAGGTGGGGTCCAGGAGGAGGACGACTCTGTCCCTGTGGAAGACGCATAGGTCACAATGCGTGGATAGAGCAGTGAGTTCCGAGATGCATCGTGCTGACGTGATGGCAACTAAGAAGGCTGTCTTGAATGAGTGGAAATGGAGAGATGCGAGATGAAGGGGCTCGAATGGAGATACCGTCAGAGCGGACAGAACTTTATTGAGGTCCCATGTGGGAAAACGGACAGTGGGGGGCGCAGTTTAGAGGTGCCACGCAAGAAGTGATGGATGATGAGGTGCCGAGAAACAGTGGAAGAGGAACTGCAGGTCAACACTGAGGAGATGGTGGCGACTTGGCGGCAGAGAGTATTGGGGGCTAACCCCGCATCAAACCCCTCCTGAAGAAAGCAAAACATGTCCACAATTGAGGTCGAGAACGGCAGAATGTCTGACCGTTGGCACTGGGACACGAAAGAAGCCCATGTCGTGTTGTAAATTTGATTAGTGGACTCTTGACAAGACACCTGGATGGTTGAAATGACCGAGGCGGGAACGTTGGCCCTCATCAACAAGCCCCGCTCAATCTCCAAACGGTCAAGTGGTACCATGTCGGATCCAGGTGTTGAAGAGCCCTCTGGATGAGGACAATCTGATCATCGTGGATGCTCCAAGGATGCGAGACAGATAGGGACACTAAGTCCGCGAAACAGTGTCTCCAAGACCAGTGTGGGGCCAGGAGGATGATCTCCGCCTGCTCCCCTAGTACCTTCCTGAGGACCCTGGAGATTAATGAAAAGGGAGGAAAAGCGTGTAGAAGACCCAAGGGCCAAGAAGAGCGGAGTGCATCCGTGGCTTCCGCCCTGGGATCCCGGTATCGAGTGAAATACCTTGGGACTCGATGGTTGGTGGCTGAGGTGAAAAGATCTACCGAGGGTTGGCTGAACCGCTCTGTGATCTCTTGAAACAGGTGTGCTGAAATGCTCCATTCCCCACGATCCAACTGGTGTCAGCTTAGAGCATCCGCCTGGGAGTTCGCCACCCCTGAGATGTGGTCTGTGCAGATGGAGTGTAGATGAGTCTTGGCCCAGAAACCGAGAAGGAAGGCCTCATCCATGAGAGCCCTCGAATGTGTGCCTCCTATCCTGTTAATATGGGCCAAAGGGGAGGACTGCGTATTGATAATGACCCCCGGGGTAGTGAAAACGAAGGTACTTACAGTAGGTGGGATGGATAGGGATGTGGAGGTAAGCCTCGGTCAAATCAATAGAGGAAAGGAAATCCCCCGGTCTGAGAATATCGAGGATAGAGTGGAGGGTATGCATCTTGAACCAGCGGTATATTATGTGCTGGCACAAGGCTTTTAGATCCAGAATGCCCCCCCCCGAGGACTTCCTCACTATGAACAAACAGGAATAAAAACCGTGACCCCGTTGGTCAAGGGGTACGCGTTGAACTGCCTTGATGGCAATCAGATGTTCAATAGCCTGGGAAACCAAGGTCCGTTTAAGTTTGTCCCTAGAAATGGGACAAGAGAGGAAGACCGGGGGGGGGGGGGAAGAGAGAGAAATTCCAGAGAAAGTCCGGATTGGACAGTTTGGAGGACCCACGAATCTGTAGTAGAAACCCGCCATTGATTGGCAAAAAGGGCGAGGCGTCCTCCAACAGGGGTGGTGGAGACTAGATCACTTGGACCTATGGAAAGATCTACCCCTGCCACCCCGAAAGGAACGTTTCGGGGGAAACCTGTTTCCCTGCCTGAGAATCCTGCTGTTGGACATGGGACTGAAAGGGTTGCTGATAGCGGGACTGATAGAAGCCAGATTCCGGAGCACGAAAGGACTGTGCCCAACCATAAGGTGAGAATCGGAGCACCTGGAAACGGACGGCAAGACTTTGCGACAATCCCTAGTTTCCACCAAAAGCGGTTCCAAGGTGGGGGGGCAAACAAGGATTCAGCAGAGTAGAGTAATGAAGCCAACTGCCATTTGCTCCAGGCTCCGCCTGCCAGTGGCGGAGCCAGAGGAGATGCCGGGATGTGATGGTAGATCCAATAGTCTTGGCTGCGAAGCGAGCCGAGTTCAATGTGGCATTTGCTGAGTATTCCAAGGAAGCTGCAATTTTACTTTAAGTCCTGATGTGTGTGTGTATCAGAAGGAGGTAGTCTATCCTGAAGCTGTTTGAGCCAAAGGAGAGAAGCTTGATTGAAAAAAGATGCCGACGTGGCCATCCGGATGGCCCAGGCCGCCGACTGGTAAGCTTTGATCAGAGTCTTTTCACCCCATTTGTCTTCTGGGCGTAGATATTCCTCCGGAGATCCGGTTACCCGAGAAGCAGAAGTCAAGGCAGCGATGGATCCGTCCACAGGCGGTACCTGCAAGATGTTGGAGAGAGTCGGAGTCTACTGGTAGAGCGCTTATCCAGGCCATTTGGAGCTGGACCCGCTCCAGGGAGAGACCATTGCCACTGTATGACATCGGTGAAACGTTTTGGGGCCGGGACCAGCTCAGGTTCGACTGCAGGTTCGACGAATAAGGATGTAGCAGGGTCAGAGACCTCAGGCTGTCCACCACTGGAAGAGGCTGAGCTGCCAAGGCGGGTAACCGCAAGGGCCTTGCAAAACAAAGATCTGAAAAGCTGGGGCCAAAAAAGCCCAATGGGCTGATCTGGTCTCAAACCTTCATCATCAGAAAGAGCCAGATCCCTGGACTCTTCTTCCTCAGATATAGACCCCTGCTCAGAATGTTCTGGAGAATAGTGTTGCTCCTCAGACGTGTCCCCCTGTGACTGATGAGGGCGCGGTTGATCAGGAGCATACTGAGCCGAGGGCTGGAGAAGTCCCTGCTGTAGGCCTTGAACCAAGCCCTGCTGGATCGCTCTAGCTATGATAGCCTCCAATGAGGCGGGTGGAGCCATGTCATGTGGGACCATTAGAGGCGGGAGGGAGGCCTGTGGAGCCTGCGCAAGCGGCACAGGACCTTGTGCATCCACTCCAGAGGTGTCAGGGGCACTGGGATCTGGCAGGGTTAGAAAAAGTGGTTCTGTGCCTGGGGGAGGAGAGGGGGGGGTCCCAGGGCGTTGGATGATCCAGCGAAAGATCTCTTCTGGGTTGTGGAGCTAACTCCTGAGGAGAATGAGAGGCTGAAGGGGTACTCAAAATGGCCACGGGTAACTGCTGGGCCTTGAGAATGGCTTTCTCCAGCGCCCTATGGCATCTGAGTTCCTCCCTAGAAGGCTTGGGAGCAATGGAAGCTGGAGCCTTTTTTGAGGCTCTTTTAGAGGGTGGTGGTACTCCAGAAGTGCCCTCCCCACAGTCACTGGTATGCCTGTGCCTCACTCCCCTGGCCGCTGGCCCCATGCAGTGCTGCCTCATGGCGTCCGCCATCTTAGAATGGCTGCTGATAGTGCAAAACTGAAAACAGGGTAAATTGAGCCCTCCGGTAACACTTAGCTGTCGACGAGGCTGAATCCCACTTTGGAGAGACCGTCAATCGCTCAGCTCTTCATGCAGATGGCAAGGACACAAAGCAACAAGGAGAGAGCGCCCCCTTACGCGTCGCCAATACAAGCTACTAGCCACTGGCAGTAAAAGTGGCAGAAATCGCGCCCCGCTCTTCTCCTATTTGGCGCTAGCAGAGCTGCTTGGCAAAAGCCTTTAAAACGCAGCTAAAAGCTCTCCCAATGACAGGGGAGGCGGATTAGCCGCCCCTCCAAGGGATCTGCTGGCCGGCAGTGCGGACTTCAGCGGGATCAGGTAAGGACCCTTCACGCCAGAATCCAGTCAATCGAAGTCCAGTCCAGAAGTCGAGAAATGAGAAATCCAATCCAAAAAGCAGTCAAAAAGTTGTGAAAGGTAAAGGAAATGACAAGGTCTAGGAAGATATGACTGTCCAGCATAGACCGAGTCGAAACACTGGGGATCACCAGCAGAGGGCGGAGATATGCAAATCTGCAGACTCGATCCTATGCTGCACAGAAGAGTCCTTTTCCATGCCTGACTGCCGTTTCCTTCCGATGAAGAGAATGTGTGTCAGTAGTTTATTTTTGTTTTGAAACTTAACTCATACTGCCCTACACATTAAAATTTGTCTTTATAATTTTCTTATTTATTTTATTAAAATTAGAACTTGTTACAATTAAAAACAAGTCTTAGTAGTTTACCTGAGGACTGCAATCCAATACACTTTCCTAGGGGTCAGCTCTACCAAAAACACTGGAGCCTATTTCTGAGTAACTGGGATGAACATAATTTGTACAGACTTCAAATTTATCCCTAAGAGTTTTTAACTTTCAATTTAGTATATTTCAAATATAGCAGATATAAGCATAGGAGACCTAGGTCACTTTTCTAATGCAGAAGCTAGAAATTTGATTACACTCAAGTTAGTATTGATAGTTTTAACCAAGTTAAGACCTGTCCAATATTGTTAACTCTGATTACAAAAACTGATACATCCTTTTATTTCTGTCTTCAGGCTAAAATACGTTTTAACAATCTGAAAGATCTGTCTCTTGGTGAGGCAAGTTAGGATGTATATAAGGAATCTGTTCAAACATAACCCTTCCAAATTGCTCCTCCTGACAGCAGAGCAGCTAACATACCAGGAACTCTCCCTTGGCATTTAATTACAACTACCACACATGGTCTGTAAAAATCCGGATAATCACTAGACATGAACAAAGCGATAAACCATTTAACGGTCAACCATTTTTTTCAGATCTGATTTGGTAATACTTACTAGCTTAATATTATATCTGAATTCCTAGCTCTATTAATATAAAAAAGTCATAAACTAGGGATTTTTTTCCATTGATATTTCATTCCTTAATAATCCAGGCTTGTTACAAGAGAAACAAGACAGATATATTGCTTAGCAAATCACAAAAGGAAGTTTCAGAGTTTGTTTTGTTCCAGGCAGGAAAACTAAGAGAAGCAATAAAATATGGTCACTATTTCTTACTCCTGGTGAGAATTTGCTGTTTTCTAAAACTAATGTCTATGCATTTTATATATAACTTTTCAAGATTTTTTATTGGTAACTTGATTTCCTGGAATTGAAAATAAGCATACAAGATTTATACAATTCTATACTTACAGCAAATGCACAAAGCTATCAATCTTGATGAAAGATTATAGCTGGCTGGTGGAGCATATGCTTTGCAAATAGATGGTCACAGATTCTGTTCCTGATATCTACAGATGATAATATTTAAAAGAACTACTAGCAAGTAAGTTTATACTAATGAGGTACGGGATTCAGTAACATGGTGCATTTTTTCCTACTTTTTCTGAATACATAACTATGAATACAATTTACCTAAAACTGAACCCATCAATATTGTTAAATGTGAGATTTTAGTTTAATTACCTGATTTATCTTTATTACAAAGATATTTACAGCTATTTTTTTAATGTAAAAACTTTTTACAAGCATTCATCTTCAGTGTTTGTGATGTACCATGCCCCTGGGCATCACAAGTCTGGAGTTGTCTTATGGAATCTTTTTTTTACAATGCATAGAGCAATTATCATAGCTCTGATGTACAAAATTGTATGGATTATTTTTTAAAGCATGCATAATCTAAATCCTTGGAAATGATTCTAAGATTTATTTCTGTATGTAATACAATCTTGGAATATTTTCAGACTGATTGAATCTAAAAAATAAGCTTTCCTCAGTATTAGCACATAACATATATTTCAATTTTGGAGTTTGTAAACTGACAGTTAAGAATCTTTGAGGATGAAACAAGAAAAGATCTCAAGAAAAAGAGTTTCAAAACTCCTCTTAGTATCAATTTGGATAAAAGATTCAAGTAGGTTTTGCCCAAGATTGTATTTAAAAGTCACTATTAAAGAGTATTGGTAATGCATCTGAAGGTTTCTCTTTAAGTCAGTACCTCTTTAAGAGAATTTGATGAGCCAAATTGTTATTTTCATATATTATGAATACTACATAAACATAATTCAAGCATAAAGTATTCATTCTTAGAAAGCCTCATTTTCACAAACTCATTTTCTATTCTTTGGACATAGATTATATACAAAAAGATGTCAGCAATTAGTTCATGCTGTTATTTTGCTTAATCTACACACAGTTCTAAGTTTTAGGTAAAAACTTTACAGAGAATTTAGAAATGGTTTACAATTGAGCTTCATTGTCAAGCAATAAAATCAATGACCAATTCAATTCATATTAAATGTTTTTTTCTAGCTTCATTTACCTCAGTCATTTTCAATCGAAAATATAATTATTTATGTATTTTTTGCAAATCATATCAAAATTGTTAAATAAATTCCCTACTAAATTTTTTTGGGCAGACTGCAAACATATAGAGAAAAAGCAAAATTCCTTAAAACATATGAAACATGAAAAAATAATATGCTTTGCAGGTTGTCGATGTCCTGCTTTCTGGATTAACTATGTTATATCACAGGCTAGAGTGTCTGGGAACAAATGGCTTATACATTTCATAAATAAAACAAAATTGATGAATCCATTCAATTCCAGAAAATTAACTGATTAAGAGAATTCTGAATACCACTGTTTTCAAATAGTATCCTTCCCCTGACCCAACTCAATTTTAGTGTTTGATGCGTCAAGTAAGTACAGTAATCCCAATTGCTCTGAGAACATCCCCAGCTCTTGAGCAATATATAAATGCTTTAAATTAAAAAAGTGAGACCAATACCCCAATAATCTGTTAAGATACTACTGGATTTTCATTATAAAGCACATATCTATCAAACACAGAACCTAGATTATAATAGAGGCCTCAGAGAAACAACTGTTTGGCTTTCCTTACTATACACAGTAATACACAGCATACTAACGGGGCATTAATTGTTAATAGGATGGAGTGCAATGAAATATAAATATAAAACTACCTACAGATGAAGAGATTCATTCATACATGCGCATCTGTAATCTGACCCTTCTGGTATCCACACATATATCCAAAGTAAAATTTCCAGGTACAGTAGCTACTTATACTACTAACATAAAAACGCAAGGTCTCTGCTTTAAAGCAGTCCGATATTGGCAAGAAAAAGTAAACGAGCAATTTATAACTGTTAAAATAGTCATAAAAGGCAGGAGTCCATAAGCTAATATTAATTGCTTTTTTCTATGTAAGGAATGTTACTAAGAATGCTGAGATCAAACCAAGTCCGGGGCAAAAGCAATCGAAAACAGAATGGAGGATAAATATTTACTTTCCCACCAGCTTCCGATTGTACAGTCTGTAAAATATATATTCCAGTTAATGGTACAGAAAGAAAGAAAAAACATATTCCAGTTCATGGTAAAGAAAAAAAGAAAATATATATTCCACTTAATGGTACAGAAAGGGGAGATGCTGGCTTGTGAAACCAGCCTCAGGTAAGTCAACGACAGGGAAGGGACTTGACGGCTGCCGGTCTGTTTTCTAAGGCTCATACCTAAGCTCCGTTTAAGGAAACTCCGATTTAACTAAATTTTCCCCCTCCCAAAGCCTCCCGCGTCCCCTCCATTTCACAAGGCGCAGAGCCAGAAGCCTCCCCTTCTCCCAGCACCGACCTTCTACCTGAAAAGACAGGGGAATGGCGGCCTATCTCAACCGAGAGACTTTCCCAACGCAGCCGAAGGATCCCTCCATCAGCCAGGCCGGCTCTCCGAAGGGTCCCCTTTCCCTTCTCCGTGGGGTGGGGTGGGGTGGGGGACGCTCACCTCGTCACCCCACTTGAGCACGTCCTTGTGCCTCTCCCCGACGGCCCGGTAGATGTGCAGGAACTGCTGGATGCCGTGTTTGCGCACGTGCTCCGCGTGCCGCTGCGTCTTCTCCCAGCTGAGCGGCGAGCCTTGAGAGAGGAGCCCCATGGCTCTGCGGGGGAAAAGGAGGCGCGAGGAGCGCGGGGAGAGCGCGAGAGGAGGAGCGCGGAAGAGACAAGCTGCGGCCGCTGCCGTGACAACTCCGAAGAGCAGCGCGGGCCAGGAGCCCCGACCAAAAAAAAAAAAACCCAACAACTACTTCAGGCGGCGGGAAACACGCAAGGAGAATCCACTCGCAGCTAGGCGCAGGGGGGGGAGGTGGCTGAGCAAAGGAAGGGAGGGTGGGAAAAAAGGCGCTCCCGACGCCTTCCCGAGCCTCCGCTTCGGCAGCGGCCGGCACCAAATGAGGGATGAGGGGACCCTCCGCTTTGGCTTCGCTCGCTCGGGTACTTTTAAGGGAAATCCGAGAAGGCTGAGGGCGCCGGCAGCCGCCTCTCCGCTATGGTTCTGACCGTCCCGGGAGAGGAATCGCGTGACACGTGACCGAGGAGCAAGGGCGGAGAATAGGCGCTCTCTCTCGCGCGCGCGGTTTCTGGTTCGCGCGCGCCGAGGGGAAGGAAGAGGTGATAGGGACAGACGTCGCGTCATGCGGTGACTCAGCACTTTCTGGCTCCAGCGCCTCTCCCCCTCCCTCCCTCTCCGTTTGGGTTCTTTCTAATCAGCGTTGGGAGGTTGAGGTTACCTGTTCTCAGGTTTTTGCCGGACGCTTTTCTGGGTTTTGTCTACCGCCTCCCCAATACACACAAGCACGCTCCGTCGGTCAGTTTCAAAGAAGGCGGAGGGGGGGGGGTTATAAATACCATTGTTCTTTCTGAATATGGACCATCGAGGATAGCATCAGCGGGAGATTTGCAAATAGAAACAGAACGACTGTGGGGAAAGAAACCAAGGTAGTACCACTAGTCATAGGCGGCTTGGGAGCGATCCCAAAACAACTGGAGCACCATTTGAACACCGATATTGAGAAATTCACCATCAGTCAATTGCAAAAAGTAGCTTTACTCGGTGATGCCTGTAACACCATCAAACATCCGCATCTGCCTATCCCAGGTCCTTGGGAAGGACCCCATAGGTGGACAGAGATGCCAGTCCCAGTCTAAACATCTGGGTGACTGCAGCAAGCCATAAAAAATCCGTATCTTGCCCATCCCAGGTCCTTGATAGGCAGACAAAACTGCCAAACCCAGTCTAAATAATTTCTGGGTGATGTGCAACGAACAATAATGATGCAATTGTGTGTGTGTGTATGTGTGTGTACGTGCACACAGATGTATATGTATGTTCAAGTTGATTTACAAACTGGTATGTTTACAGTTCTCAGGCCATGCTTAACTGTAGTCATGGTAGGGAGGAAATTAACTTCAGCCAATTGATCCAAATAGGTAACCCAAACAGGTAATTTTAGTTTCAAGCAGACTCCGCTCTATTTAAGGCTAGATTCACACCCCCCCAAAAAAGTTGAGTCTGTATTTTACAGCCAACTGCAATAAAGATCACACATTGTAAAGCCTTTCTAAAAGATTTCATTATATTCTTTTTGTTTTTACCTCCCCTAAATGTAAAAAGTCTCTTGACAAGACCATTTGGAGAGGATTTCCCTTTTTTTCTCAAAAAAAGCAAAACATGGGAAAGGTAGTGCTGCCCTCCTTTTTTATAATTGTGAATGATGGTAACTAGGTTAGGTAACTTGGAAGTTCCAATTACCTGTATTCTCCAAATACAACCCCTCCCTTCCTCTTTGGTGTGTGTGAAGGAACTATTTAAATTGTGACAATCTTTTTCAAATAATTTCCTTAAGAGGATTCAAAATAAATAATGCCTCCAAGTCAACAGCAAACTGCTGGAAAAAGGATGGGAAATAGATGCTACAAAATAGACAATATACAAAGATCCTTCAACATTACCTGAGAATATTCTTTATTCTGAGAATAAAATTAAAACTATAAAGGCTGCTGTACTAGAATAAATCCATGCCCTTTGCACTTTTGCAAATTGGAAGTGAGCTTCTGTGTGTGATTATACAGATTGCATTAAAATAGTGGTTGATTGCCAAACAACGGTTCTATGAGGGGCTTGTAAATAAATAGTTTACCTGCCACTTGGGGAAGGGGGAATATCATTTCATGTATGCATAAGACATAGGTGCAGGTGCATATTCACACCAAGTATTTTATGACAGAGTGAATAAATCTCACAGTTACTGCTTGCTGCTTCTATATCTCCACCAGAGTTCATATTCTGATTAAACTGGAGATCAGCCATACTGTTAGATAATGAACAACCAGTGATGTGGGGATTCTGTGAGATTTTGGAAGGAGCTATGTGGGACATACAGTTTTTCCTGTGTTCCTAAAGCTTGGAGGATGTTTTCCCATCACTACTAGTGAATTATAGTACAAATGGCAATCAAATGTTGGTATTTAAAGTGGGATGGACTTATTCCTAAATATATAAAATAGTTCATGATTAGGTTTTTTTACTGGGACAAAAAATAATCCATTTGATCTTGACTGAAGAAATAGGACTCCTCAGCTGTAGAGTGAAGCAGTGCTTTGATCTGTTACTTGCTAACAAATGTCAAGGCAAGCATGCCTTCACAATATCCCAAAACGACCAGCTGGTGATATTGTTTAATACTATGTTTACTCTACCTCAATTCCACCCCCCCCCAAAAACCCCTAATTTAAATTCTAATATAAAACAGATTTTATATTTGTATATATTTAGGAGTCAAAAGTTACTATTTTAAAAACAGACAATTTGCTTCTCGCAGCATATTTTTAGGATACTATTAAAATAAATAGTTAATTATATAATTTACTTCTGTTTCAACAAGCTATGAGTATGTTAAAGTATGCTGTTCTTTTGCCCTGAACAAAAAAGCAGCATACTTGGAATAGTTTCTTGCCCAGTAATTCAGTTTCCTGTCATGTCTTTAGTCAAAGTAAACTTGCATTTCAACAGATATTTCATTGTCGGCCCTAAAGTTTGGAGGATAATCTTTAGTAGGACTCTTCCCCAAGATGGCTGCTGAATGGTAAGAATTTTTCTTGTTCCTGCCAATGATCTGCTGATTTTGCTGCCAAAGCTGGTTCTCTGGCAGTGCGATTCCCTGGTTTTGAATGGCGCACTTAGAAATGACAGCCATTTGTCTAGAATGGTAAGGCCTCCAAAGTCCTTTCCAACTCTGTTATTCTGTATTTTTTCTGTGTTGCAGGAACCAGACTGGCTTAGATTGTTTCTCAGCAAATGAGTTTCCATAAATTAATTTATCACGTATTTTGGTTATGTAACAAAAAACAATCCCTTGACTTCCACCAAATATGGCAGCATGATTTTTAGCAAAAAACCTAATCATTATAATGCAGGATAAACTTTGCTGAGCTTCTATAAAGTTTTCCAGCGGTGAAATCCACTTCCTTCACTACTGGTTCAGGAACGGGAGTGCGTGGGAGCGCTATGCCCTACATGCATACACACCTCTTCTGCACATGCGCAAACGATAAAAAATGGGACGTAATAACATCCCAACGGGTGGGTGGAGCCCCCCGCCACTGATGCTACCAGTTTGCGCAAGCTGGATAGATCCAGCAGGATTTCACCACTGCAGTCTTCCCTCTATCTAATTATACTGCAGATTACATATACAGATGTTTCACTTTACTGAAATAAAAAAAAAAGATATATTCAAAGAACTGGGGAATTGTATTTATTGAATTAAGCGAATTAATGTAGAACAGCCTAATGTTCTAAAAAAATTATATAAAAATTATTTCCTCCATATAAGAACACACAATTAGTGGATTTGGGAAGTACCAGGGTAACATACCACTGAAATCTAGACAATTTTTATTATAATCACTGACCAAGAGATGAAACAATCAGCTTCTAAAAAGAATAAAAGAACAAGGCTCAAGAAGCCATCTGTAAGTAGGGGAACAGTTTACAAAAATAAGTAACTGGAGAGAATCACCCTGAGTAAGTAACTAAGTAACTGAGAGCTAATCAAGGAAAATAAAGGAGTTCTGTCAGGTTTGGATGGGAAGAATTTTTATGAGTCTTTTGAGAAAGTTGTCAGGAATCCTGAATGAGCAGCGAATCGTCTTAGGCAAGGCTGGAAATTGAGTTGCTTGGCAGTAACTCGAATTGCATTCAGGGTTTTGGTATTTTTATCTCTTTTAAACTGCCGTTGGACATGGTAGAATTTCAGTATCTACTCTTCAATTATTTTTTTATTAATGCAGCATTTTATTATTTAGGTTCCACACAGAGGTATGCCAATGTGTTTAATCAAATTGTCAAAGACAAGACAGAATTGTTTCAATCTTTAGACATATGGAAAAATTATTGATATGGATGAATAAATTGACCAACGGGGATCTGATCTGAAGCAAGAAATAGTAATAGTAATAGCATTTAGACTTATATACCACTTTACAGTGCTTTACAAGCCTCTCTAAGTGGTTTACAGAGTCAGCATATTGGTACCAACTCAGAAGCAGGGGTGAAATTCAGCAGGTTCAGACAGATTCTGGAGAACCGGTAGCAGAAATTTTGAGTATTTCAGAGAACCGGCAAATACCATCTCTGGCTGGCTCCAGAGTGGGGAAGGAATGGAGATTTTACAGTATCCTGCCATGCCCACCAAGCCACGCCCACAGAACCGGTAGTAAAAAAATTTGAATTCCACCACTGCTCAGAAGCAACAGAAGAGTCACTGAATCTGCAGAATGCTTAAAGTCACCTTCATTGCATTAAGGTAGGTCTTGATTTCAATTCATGAATCTTTTGGTTTGAGAAAATTGTGGTCAAATCAACATACTTAAGTGAAGCCATTAACACATTTTCTTCTTCACGTTTGCTGGTATATTTAAGTCAGTTTGGCCTAGTGATTAAGGTATAAAGCTAGAAAGCAGGAAACAAAGTTTAAATCCCAATTTAGCTATGAAAGCAGCTGGGGGGGGGGTGCTTTGGGCCAGTCTCTCTCTCAGGCCTCAACCCAATTCACCTCATGGATGTTGTTACGGGGAAAATAAGAGGAGGAAGGTGCCAAATACATCGTTCCATCTGCAAAAGTGGAATTCATACTGTACCACCATAACATTATTTCTTTATAATGTGAAGGGGACATATATATTTACCTCGAGACAATATGACAGGGTGGTTTTAGAAGAACTGGTTCTTTTAATCTTTTAAGCTATTGACCAACATTGGGAACTATAATGAGCAGTTTATAAATATGAATGTGTGTAGTTTGATAAAGTTACTTAAAGAGATTGATTGATTATAAGATTATTCTGTTTTTTTAATGAATTTTATGGAGGGGAATTGGATATACTTAATAAAGGGTTCCCAGATCACCAATCAAAGACAAAAGAAAAATTGAAGATACAATAATTGAATTCTTCATAAGACTCCAGTAATAGGGGAAATTGATGGTAGGATGACTGGCTTATCTGGAAGTACCATGTTTCCCTGAAAATAAGATATTATATTTTTTTATATTTTTATAATATAAAATATTATATTATAATATAATATATTTTTGAACCCTTAAATAACCTTGGCCTTATTGCCATGTGCTCAAAAGCCCGATTGGGTTTATTATCAGGGGATGTCTTATTTGGGGGGAAACAGGGTATCATTTCCCATTGGCAACTATTATGTGTTTTTAACTCAAAATATCCCACCACCTCCATCAGAATGGTATAGTTTTAATAGCTGCACTGAGTATTCTGATACTGTGTATTTTACCCAGGAATTACTAGGATGAAACCTGTATCAAAAGCATATGCTGTACAACTAAACCTATTGACTGAATTCACATATTTTGTCAAGTTGTAGTTTATTTAATCTATTAAACCATGTGTCTAGTTTCATGCAACATTCTAAACCAAAGACAAACAGAACCCTTACTGGTGTAGCATCATGTATAAATCCAGTCTTTGTGTCTATGAAAACCCAGCTATTTTGGTTATAATTTTGTCATATCCTATCAATGAGAAATTGAATTCAGAAGTACGGTAACTAACATCATTTTTCTGGCCATCATATTCTGTGTCTATTTTTTAGGCTCTTAGAAAGAGATAATATTCTTTCTTTTTTTTTCTGTACTCACAGCTAAGATGGGGGTTCTCTGTTTCAGGAAATGATTAATTTTGAAGAGTCAGGTTCTCTGGGCATGGCATTTGGTCAATTTAATCTTTCAGTGGTCTAGAATAGTGCAAGAGCTTGTGAGCTACAAGTAATCTAAGAACAAAAGGAAATGGGCCCAACACATGTTTTCACTGTCATCTGATATACGGGGGACATATTGAAGGTTGGGATTTGCACTGTTTGCGCCTTTGTTTGTCTGCTAAATTCATTATATAACAGGCTTTTGTTAGCTGCCAGCACTGCTTTCCCTTCCCGGTGAGGATCTTTCTGTGATTTGGATTTTAGAATAGTAGTCGCTGGGAACTGTTAATGCTGATAAGCTCCCTTGTATTTAGGTTAGCAATTCTCTGACATGTCTGGTATTCACATGACTAGAATAATACTACAGCTCTAAATGAGGTTACAGTTTGTGAGGAGTGCTATCATAAAACAGCTTGTGCATTGCTTTCTCTTGCTACTGTACGAACTGTAGAGTTCATATATAAATTCTACTTTTATTTATTTATTATTACTTATATGCCATACCATTCTGAGCAACCACTAGTAACAAAAATAAATTGATGGCTGGGCACTAGCTCTCTGAAGCTGTCAAACAGGAAAAGCCACTGGTAGACTGTATCCTTCCTAAACTGAACTGATTGTGAGCACCTTTTCTTGTCTTCCCTTTTATGCATATTGATACCCTCAAAGATTGAAGATTGGCAATAACAGATCCAATTTATAAGGAAGGCAAAAAAGAGGACCTGGCAGATAGGTTATTAGGCATTTTAGTATAAGTAAATTATATGCAAATTATAAAATTGTGTGTGTGTGTGTGTGTGTGTATATGTATGTATGTACGTATGTATGTATTTCTCTTTAGCCAGGTTCTTCCTACGTAAACCAAGATTTTTATGCAGTCCTAGTTCAGTGAAATCACAATCCACTAGTTTCTAGGGTTTTTTTTTTCCTGGCAGCTAGCAAACACTTTGCTGCCCATTGGGAGACTAAGGAGACTAAGATAGATCTATTTCGGATTTATAAATCCTCATCAGTTAGCCACATCCTCATCCCATGTATCCTCCCTGTAAAGGTACAGTATTTGTTTTCTTTCCTTTTCATAGGCTTTATGTGTATTCCTCTTTAGCCAAGTTCTTCCTACGTAAACCAAGATTTTTATACAGCCCTAGTTCAGTGAAATCACAATCCACTAGTTTCTAGACTTTTTTTTCTGGCAGCCAGCAAGCACTTTGCTGCCCATTGGGAGACTAAGGAGACTAAGATAGATCTATTTCAGACTTATAAATCCTCATCAATTAGCCACACCCTCATCCCATGTATCCTCCCTGTAAAGGTACAGTATTTGTTGTCTTTCCTTTTCGTAGGCTTTATGTGTATTTCTCTTTAGCCAGGTTCTTCCTATGTAAACCAAGATTTTTATATATAATATTTATATATACTAAATTATATTTACTATAAGTAAATTATATAAATAAATTATTGGCAGTTCAGGTGGTTTGAATCCCTACTGCTGCATAATGGAGTGAGTTCCTGTTACTTGCCCTAGCTTCTGCCAACCTAGCAGTTCAAAAGTATGTAAAAATGCAAGTACAAAAATAGGGACCACCTTGATGGGAAGGTAAAGCGTTTCGTGCACTTTGTGTTCAGTCTTGCCGGCTACATGACCATGGAATTGTCATCAGACAGCAATGGGTCTTCGGCTTAGAAATGGAGATGAGCACCTCCCCCTAAAGTTGGGAACAACTAGCATGTATGTGTGAGGAAAACCTTTACCTTTATCTAAATTATATGCAGAACACCTAAATCAAACAATTATTTGATTAAATCAAATCTTGATGAGCAGTGATCAAAGTAGTTTCTGAACTGGAGGCTTAAGGGTGGATCATGTTTTTGCATTATTTCATTTGATTGAGAAACATACCTTAAAAGTGCAGACTGCTCTTTATGTGATGTTTTTCAACTTGAGAGCAGCATTTGATTCCATCTCTCAGACATTGTTATGGGTTAAATTTCTAGGTACTATTATTAATATGCTGTGGTTTTTTTTTTAATCAGAGAGTTGCACTCAAGGTAAGATATACTGCTCAAGGAATTTTCTCCAGCATCATGCCCATTGAGAAACGATGTGTATTTTGGGATGTATTTTGGTATTCATTTTTTTTTTCAATTTTTATGTAAACTCTATGGTTGAATTTTTGGACTCTCCAGATACTTAAAAATGTAGATCAATATTACCCTCTGAAGATGAAACTGCAGTTCTTCTACACCTATTGAGTTTAAGCATAAAATGAGAATCGTTGTACATTGCTATACTCAATTACCAGAAATCATGGGTTTTGCCAAATAAAAACAACAAAGTTGAAAAATTGAACAGAACAAGATTGAACATGTATACTGATTGAACATTTATACATCTAGGAGTAGTTTTTCATGATGGGATCCTGAAAAGCCCATTATGTATATATAAAACAAGTGGCTGATAATCTACATTAGCTATCAAGGTGTTTTGTTTTTTTTATTCCCTCAGTAACTAACGTTTTCTTGATGTTAAAACACTGTCTAGCTCAGGGTGGCCTATATATGAAGAAAACACTCTGGAGACAACACAAACTAAATTTTTAAGATTTTTATTTGTCACACTCTGGATCGCTCAACCTCAATTCTTGGGTACCCAAAATTAAACATGGTGCTTGGAGACTATTAGTGTCTTACTGATTATATATTCCATTTTTTCTATAGGCTTGCTACTGCTAATTTTAGCTGATAATTATCTTTTACTACGAATAAAGGCAGTAAAGTAGAAATTAAGAACATTGGAGGTGCCTACAGATTCCCTATTAACTTTGGACTATATTCAAGTAAAAAAGCTGGCATTACAAACATTGGATGATGTGAAATACCAATTTGTATTTAGTTTATTCAGTTTCAAAACTATGCTAGATGCAGGCTTCTGGAAATCTACAAGACATTTGCCCTTACAAGTATTTCCTCTAATTCAAGGAAAGGATTTTTCAAGCCAGGTACAACATCCATATGTATTATTATTTGACAATAATTATACATTATTATATGTAATAATAATGTATTATTATTACATTCCTTTATTTTATGATTCCATGGAAGACAAAACAATCCACTGGAACCTTTTTAATTGTAACTTTTATAAAAATCTTTGAAGGGACATAATAATCCCCGCCCCCCCCCCTTTTTTTTTTACCAAGTGCACATGAGGGAATAGATACGTTTTATACCCAGGCTGAAATGTAGTTCATAGTAATTCAAAGATTATACAAAGATCTCGCTCCCTGGAGAAGGTTCTAATACTGGTAGAAGGAAAGAAAAGACAAGGACAACCAGTTACAGTTTCAAGTGGCATGTTGTAAGATCTGAAAGGGCAATTTCAGAATAAATCATTATGGAGAACTTCTATATATGTGGTTGCTAAGTGCTGACTGTGACTTGATGGCACAAAATCAGTCACGTTCATGGGAGCCAAATGTATTCTTGCAGTGGTCAAAACAAGATAGCAGTTAACATCAAAGAAAACCTGACCAAATTTTCTTTTTTATTTGTCTCATTTTATTTGATTATTTATACAGCTGATCCTTGATTGTAAATTAAAAAAAATACAATTAGTCAAATGTGCCACTATTTGGGATAGCAAATGCTTTTTCAAAGTTCTATGTTTTTATGCCTCTCTGAAAATGTGGTATGGAAGGGGAGTTCTAGGTATCAAGGGATAAACTGTTCCAAAGCCATTGTGAGAAGGCTTGAGTTCAGGATCTTGGAACAGAACATTTCCTTCAGTGATAGGATCTACAACAGTCTCCTAGATGTTACTGGATCTGCTCTGTAACTCTGAAAAGGTGAAATGGTCAGAGAGTTATCTAGATCCAAAACTATCAGTATTTAGCGTTTTTAGAAGTTGGATTCTTGAATTTAGTTTATGTGGCAACCATTGCATTTTCTGTAATTGTGATACGTGAAAAAATCTCAGTGTGTTCATATTTATATGGGCCACTGCACATTGCATCACAGTGTGGCGCAGTTGTGGTTTTTAATAAATCACAGTAACTGAGTTTACACATTATGCTAAGATAAAACTAAAGATGGTTAGTAATTATGGGTTATGGTTTAGGTTTACTCCACTCTTTGTAGTTACTTAAGCAAATAGAGACTTTATTAATTTGAACCAGATAAGGGTACATTTTTAAATACATTTTAAATTGACATCCTATGTACCCTGACCTGATAGTAAACACTCTTTGATCTAGTTAACATGCAGGTGGTCACAAGAGGAAGACTGGAAATATGAGCCCCATTACTTATTGTATCTGAAAGATTCATACAGGGTCTACATGCTTTTTTCATTGTGTAGTCTTGAAAACTGGAAGTTTTTTTCACAGTTCTTTTGTCTTTCTAAACATGCAACAGACACCTAAAGAAGTTTACTAGCGCTGTTGCAGTTTGAAAGTGTGGCAGATACCTTAGCAGCAACTCCAAAATAAGAGGAGCAGGTGGGGACTTTTCTATCCTTCTCTTATCCATCGTTTATCCTTCTTCCTATTCTTGTTGTGGACCAAAGTTTACTCTTGGCTGTCTATACAAGTAGATGACAGTTAATAAATGGGCTGGGGCAGAACTATTTGCCACAGTTGTTAAGGCAGTTGAAAGTTGTAATTCAGTATCTGGAGTGCCACAGGTTGCTCACTTCTGGGCTTCAGGAATTAGAGGCTCTACTTTATCTGCATCACCTCCCATGAGACAAGAGATGAATCTGTGCCTATATTTTCCAAGATGTCTCAGGTCTGGACAGCTTTGATTTTTTTTTAATAAGGTACCAATTCCATTCATAAAGCTAGCCATCATTCTTACAGAGCAATTCATTTTAGTTCTTGTGTTCTGTGCTGATTTGTTTTCAGACTTCTTATCTTATCCAGCCCATGAACTTCCTGCTCATTACAGCCTCATTGATTTACCCATAATTATAGGGAATTTGGAACCTCCCTACTATATCAGATTAGCTTGCGGGCAGGGAAAATGATGTCTTCTTGAAACCACAATATTTAAATGGAAGATTTAAAAACCCAGCTGCATACCTTTATAGGCCTGCAGTGAAGTAGTTCACTAGTTAATTTTACCATTTTCTAGTTTTATGGAACCAAGTTACATACTGCATCATAAACTCTGTAGTTCACTACTGTATCCTGGGAACCAAAATGATTCTGTGGTTGGTTTTTTTAAACCTTCTATTTAAATGCTTGGTGGGTTTCTTTCCAACATTTGTAGCCCAAGTGGACTTCCCTAGCCACAACAATATTCAAATTAGCACAAGTTGCTAGAGAACTGCCATGATCTTGCTGTAGCAGTATCATCATCTTAGAAAAACATGTCTTGCCAGACACTGGGTGTGTAACAGTACTTCAAAATACCACAGGCTGACTTCAGTTTAGGCCCAAAAACCCTTGCCCGGTGAGGGGTTTTCTTATAAAATAGTAATAACTAGAAGCCAATGTATTGGAAAATGGGAGTATAGAAGAAAATAGATTTGGAGCACACCAGCTATGGCCATTTGGCTTCAGCTGTAAAGCAGGTTACAGTCCTCAGAACTGCCTTTTAATTGTAGTTTTTAAAATTTCCTATAAGAGTGATGGCTAACCTTTTTGCTATTGTGTGCCAAAAGCAGGGGGGGGCGCAGGGGGGGGTCGTGTGCATGTGTGCCCATATCCATAATTCAATGTGCCATGCACATGCAATCCCCCCGCACTCCCCCTGCTTTCGGCACACAATTGTACAGTGGGCATGGTAGCCTCATTTTTTACCCTCCCCAGGCTCCAAGAAGGTTAGAAACAACCAATTTACGGACTTCCGGTGGGACCAGAAATCCAATTTTTTGCCCCCCCTGGCTCCAGAGGTTTCTAGGAGCCTGGGGAGGACCAAAAAGGGCTCTCCCCACTCCCCGGAAGCTGAAAACAGCCCATTTGCCGGTGGGCCTGGAAGGCCCGAAAATCAGATGCGCGCGCTGGTGCTGAGCTAGGGCAACACTCGCGTGCCCACCAATATGGCTCCGCGTGCCACCTGTGGCACGTGTGCCATAGGTTCACCATCATGGTCCTATAACATTTTAAAAAATTTTCAGGAACACATTATACAACACAAAAGGATAAACTGATATTAACCTGGTACAAAATAAGTCAATCATTAGCAATAGCTGAAATTTTCAAAACTCCAGTAACCTTTGAAATGGGAGCAATATTTGGGCCATACAATAACTTTCATTTTCTAAATGTTTTGGACTATAGATAGTATTTGTTTCATTTCATGATTTGTTGAAAGAGCCACGGTGATAAAATTCACTCTGTAGACCATAACACTAAAGTCTAAATCACAAAGGTTTGTGAAACATTAAAGCAAGATGAATCATATGTTAGTGCAATGTGAGAATTAATCTCAGTCTACTTCTATCGATGGTATGTCACTTTTAATTTATAAAGAAACATTACCAAAGAAATAGACTATGAACTTGGTCTTGATGCTCCTGATTCTCACTTGAGGTCTATAACTTGAAGACTAATGCTGACAAACCTCAAAAGCACTGTATATAAACCATTATAATTTGCCTAAAATCAAGGCTTTCTAATGCTGTGATACGCTTCTTGCTGTTACCACACCTGGCATCCTGTATAAACCAACAGAGTAGGAAAGTATGATGACTCAAGTCAAGTTTTTCTTTACTATCGCATGCATGACTTAGTGAGTAGAAGAATCTTCCAGCACTTCCACCTTGCTAAATCATGCAGTGATTAATCCTTGCCTTTAGCATCATGTTTTTAATCCCAGCCTTAAAAGACATCACTGTGTATCTCAGTAAACAAAACAGGAGTCTCGATAATAATATATTGTTTCTACAGTAATTAAGTGGTTTTCATTAGCACTGACACAAGTGAGTAAGAGGATGAGACATGCCAACAAAAAGAGTACCTTTTCTCATTGCTACTGACTAGTGCTAATAATCTGCTTTAATTGAGCATAGCAGATCTTGCATTTATTCATAGTATTGGTAGCTGACAGAGTTCTTTAACTGGTGCAATTTTTTTCATTCATGAAGATAAAATTTTGAGGAAGGTTATCTCTGAACCTAGTTTCTCAGCTTCCAGAACATCTGACTGCTATTGCTGCAAATTGATGGAATTGTTGTGTTCCTTCTTGAAGCAGGAAATAAGATGAAGTTAGTAATATAAATCCTGTAGTAGGCTTAACGTTGTTTTCATTGTCTGTCTGCCTGTCTGCCTGCCTGCCTGCCTGCCTGTCTATCTATCTATCCATCTATCCATCTATCTATTCATCTATCTATCCATTCATCTATCCATTCAAACTGCTTCACTCAATTTGCATTGTTTTTCATTATAACCCCTTTCATAAATAGTTCTAGTTATGATATGAAAGGCATATGGAATTTTAATTTAAGTAAATTGTTGAAGCGGAAGATAAATATTAGATTTGTTCTACGCGGAGATAGCATGTTTACTTTGCAAATAGCAACCCTCTGTGTGGTAGTCATTTTGTAGGAAGTCTATACTCTGAAGTTATGGTAGTCCCCCTCATACCTTCTCAAAATTACAAACATGCTCAGTGGTCAAAACAACTGCATTACTATATGTAACACCAGGGAGAAATCTGTATTGCCCATTGAAAATCATCGGGGAAAGAAATCACCATTCAATACCAAATACTGAAAGATCTCTGGTCATTGTCCAAAATTCTGGTAACATCCAATGGAAAACATAATAATTAAATGTTTATTTTCTGTAAATATAACTTAAGCTGTTTCAGACTGAAGTATAGAATGCTAAATATTTGTATTATTCATAGCTAATGTTCATATCTATTCATTTTGGCAGTTATAGTTTATTTCTCTGCTACAATGCTTTATGTGTTTTAAAAATCTTTATTTTTTACAATAAAAGAGTGAACAGAATTTATCCACAAGAAAATCTAATTAGCTAATGTAAGTTTATGCCCAATATGTATTAGTGTCTGTTTCTGAAACACATTTTTAATTTTTCTTTTAATAATGACTAAGGATAATTCGTGTGTGTGTGCGTGTATTATATGCCATTAATCAATTTGGCCATTGCACGTGTAATAGGCCCTTCTAGCCATCTCCCACTTGTAATTAGCTGTGTTGTTTTTGCTGTTGTCATGCTTGATGATGGAGGCTTAATTCCTACTGTTTCCTCCCTCCTAGCTTGCTTATCAGTGAGGGATGATGTTAGCCTGTCAACTATTGCAGTTTGCTGCCTTGTCCATGACCTTGTGGCTGGCCAGGTTCGTTTCTCATTAATCCTTTCTGTTACAGTTTGAGACAGCCCTGCCAAGTTGCTCTGTATTTGGTCAGGACTGAATATGCCTTCACAGGCTGAGTCTGCATGTTTAGAGGTGGGGAGTGGGTGCCATTGGTCCCTGTACACTGATGGAAAGCTGTCTCTGCTCATGTTGCAGGGTCTTTCCTGGTGTTTCAAAGCCTGGTATTCAAAGTTCAATATGCCTGTTGATGGAATTGTTATTGGAGAACCAGGCTTCTTTTAGATATGCCCGTTCCTTAGCTTTCGCTGCTGGTGTACTACAATGAGTGTCTATCTTACTGAACAATGCCCGAATACAACTGATTTTATGTGCCATGGAGTTATTGCTCTCACTGTGTAAAATACGGTCCATGTTCGTGGTTTTCCGATACACATGTGTGTCAAGACTCCTGTCTGGGTTGTGGTTGACCAGCACTTCCAGGAAGGCCAGCATGTTGTTGGTTTTTTCCTCTACACACACACACACACACACACACACACACACACACACTTGAATTGGCAGATATTTTGATTTAAAATTATTATAACTGGCTTACACAACAATAAACTTCACTATTGATGAATATAAAAAAAAGTTTATTTCTTTTTTAATCCAATGTTATCTTATATTTCATGTCCCACGAGTGAAATTTTAGGATTGGGTTAAATAGTTTATATTCTCAATTATATTATTTTCTGGGCAATGCCTCATGATAATCATTTCAGAACAGTTTGACTTTGTGTAGTTGACAGAAGAACTGATTTAAATGTAAGACCAAAGGTGATACTAAGAATGTAGGTAGAAGGTAACTGATTACTTTCATGTGGCTGATCAATACCTGGAATAGCTAAACATTTTATTTAAAATCAATGTATATAAATTCATAGATAGAATACTTGGATTTATGATATGGGTCATAACTATACTGGCTAGGTTTGCATGAGAAACATAACTCAGCATAGTTTACACATCTTATTTTTGAGGTTATTACAACACTATGAAGTATAGCTATGCAGCCTGGATTCACTCAACACATCAGATTATAATATGAATAACTAATGTGTGGTTCATTATGTTGCATGGTCACAACAAATTAATGTTATGGATAAATCTGTCAAAATAATTCTGTTTAAATGTGAATATGCTAATTAATACACTAGTATATTATTCAACAAGAATAGAAGAACAAATGCTATTTACTGGGAGTTATGCAGTAAAACACCAGTGTTGATTATTCAATTGCTTATGATTTCTAACTCATTGTGACCTTTTTGGTTGTTTGTCATTTCTTACTTTTTGTGACCTTTGTACATCATTTCACCAGGACTGTCAGTAACTGCTTCTCAATTCCTGAAAGTTCATTCATGATCACTAATGATAATACTGTTCAATGTCCACTCACCGTGACTTCTGTCAACCTGTTTTTTAATTTTCCAAATATCAAATTCTACATCTAGTATCTACTAGATCAGTGATGGCTAACCTTTTTGCCATCACGTGCAAAAATTGGGGGGAGCGCGGTGGGGTCACATGCATGCGTGCCCACATCCATAATTCTATGTGCCCCGCCCCCCCCCCGTGCTCCCCCCATTTTTGGCACGTGATGGCACGGTGGGCCCGGGAGGCCTGTTTTTTGCTCTCCCCAGGCTCCAGAGCCTTTCTAGGAGCCTGGGGAGGGCAAAAACGGCCTTCCCCCCCCGCCCCAGAGGCAATCCGGAGGCTGGAAACAGTGTTTCCTGACTTCTGGTAGGCCCCGAAGGCCCGAAAATCAGCTGGCTGGCGCACACATGCATGCCAGAGCTGAGCTCATGTGCCCACCAATATGGCTCTGCATGCCAGCTATGGCACCCGTGCCATAGGTTCGCCATCACGGTACTAGATCCTATGCATTACCATTTTCACCTTAATATTGGTGATCTAATCAGTAAATAAAAGACTATAAAATTCTGAAGCAGCTAAGGCTGTAAATGAGTAGTACTTCCAATAATAATGTTAATTAGACATTTTGTAAGGAGAAAACAGTGCATGTGAATAAGGAAAACCCTTGTTCCCTATCACAGTCATTGAAAATCTGACATTGTACCTCTGATGGGGGGGAGGGATTTCAATATTTCATTTACAAAATTAAGAGACTTCTTGGTAGTGGCTTCTCTTTTACAGAACTATTATAGAAAGATCCACATAAAATGATCAAGAGGTTTAAAACTGGGCTCTACTGGATGGCTTTAGGAAAAAATGGTACGCAAATAGAACAGAAAAAATATGCTGTGCAGAATGATACATGATATTTCTTGCCTCATATGACATTGAGACAAGAAAGATCGGCATCTTTTCTCTTGATTGTGCAATACAGAGTCATTAATTTATGATCTTTGCCAAGTGAGTATGACAAAGCAAAAAATTGCAAAACGGAAATATTTCCTTGCCTTGTGATTGGCAATTCTGACACTTTCTATGCAACTCAAACAGGATTGTTGAGATTTTAAAAATTTCTTAGAGCTTGGAGGTGATAATGGGGATCCCTTCCTACAGGAATCTTGACAGATAACAAAGTTGAGAGAGGAACCACTTCAGATATTTCCCCATGGAAAATGTACATGTATATGTAATTTTCCTAAGATGGTATGCAGCAACTTTTGTTCACAGTAATTAAGGATTAATCTTTTGCTTGTGCTGTACTTCTGATTGCAAATGCCTTTAGGAAAGTTTTGGAAACAGAAATAATTGCCCTCACTAAGAATGTACCTAGCATATTTTTGAACATGCTATTTAAAATCAAATTACAGGCTATGTTATAGCTGTATATAGGAAAATCTTGGTGTACTTTTTTCTCTGAACCAAGGGCTGCTCTTGAGTCTTGTGGAGTGTACTGGAGGCTCTATGTCAGGTGGGTTAGAGGAAATCAGGGCAAACAGCACTTGGGCTTAGAGTAAAAGGCACATTTTTCTTAAATCCTATCTAGAGGTTGATTCTTCTCTATCTATCCTCCTCCTATCTGCCTTTTTCATAATTGAAGCTACTAATTTTCATTTTAATTTACTTACCAAAAATTGGTGGCAACTGAGGGACTCAGATAAAATATATACATGCAAGCAAGTCCTCACCTTGTAGGATGCTATGGAGAAATAATACGAGGGTTATTTAAAGGGAATATTTTTCCCTATAAATTTCTCTCCTGCTAATTTCAAGATCATGATGGCAGGGCACATACATAGGTCTAAATCAGGTTTCCCAAGCTGATCCCCAAGAGAGTATTGGAGGGGATTTGGAAAATTTTTGATTTTCCCCTTATTAAATTCTGGAAAAATATTCAAACCCCCTTGCTTAAAACATAGTTTAATACATTTGATAGATTTGTTTAATTGGGAATAACGCCCCTTTAATAATTAAACTCTTTTCAAAATATGTAATTGTTGCCCTGTTTCACTATTTTTGCACAATAAACTTTTTGTTGAGAAGGTAGCTTCACCCTTTCATTTATTTAATCAATAAATCAATCAATTTAACCAACAAATAACTAGATGATGAATTGTATCATTGTACAATTAAAAATAGTTGCATCTATAAAAATTAAAATACAGTAGCTGAAAGAAATACAACAGTCATTAACACTGCTAAGAGATGGGTACAGCCATATTTAACAGCTGATTGTTTTATTTTAAAAATGGGAAGCAATTGAGCTTATGGAGAAAATGAAAAATCATCTTTTGTTCCATATATATAACATATTTTTTCTAGCTGTTGAGTGGGGCAGACCCAAATCTGGAAATATGGCTGAGAAAAAAATCTAGAATATGAGAATGTTCTGGTTTTCCAGTGCAGTGCTCCTACAATCCATGGCTGGGTATTTCACATATGTGTTGCTAGGGAACTGAGTGTAGAATATTCAAATATCTTGCTGGTGTCTGCCCACTCTGTGCTACTCCCGTCAGTCTTTTTCACTCAGTTGCTGAGGGAACTAGTGTCTAGAGTTGCTCTGTGCTATTTAGCTATTTAGTGATATTTAGCTGTTTTAGATTTTTTACCTTATTACTTTATTTTATTTTGCTTTTACTTGGCTGGGGGCTGATTCATCATTGTTTGGTGCTGCTGTGGTACGGTAACGAGCCTGGGGCTCCAAGCTGTTCTGCACTGTTTGAGCTTGAAAGGAAAAGCAGCATTCCGGATTCTGACCCAGCTGGGCAGATCCGAGGAAGATTTTAGCCACAGGTGGGGGTACTGGTCTAACAGTAAGCTGGTATAACAGCTACCGCCTCAGCCGCAGCATTTTATAGTTTTCATTGATTGGCTCCGGAGTCTATGCCCAGGCTTTGCGGCACACTTTGCGGCACACTCCGATATTTACAGCTGATTAGCGGCCCCGTTTGAGCCCTTTGGCTTGGCGAATAATTTTCCACTGTGTGACTGGCTGCTACGGAGGAGAAGGGAAGCACTGCCAGGACTGCTGTTGTCACTGAGAGGAGACCGCCATTCCAAGCATCAGGAGCATGGTCAGTGTTGTCGGGGAGCCGCCATTTTACCACGGGTGTGCCTAGCGACCACCATTTGGCCGTGGTGTGCCTAGCGATCGCCATTTGGCCATTTGTCGATACTAGCGGAAGCAGCTGGGATCAGCGGAAATTGTCAAAGCCTAACTGGTAACATTGGTAAGCCCCAGTTGTGTAATGAGGCGACTGTTGGCCCTTGTGCCTAGGCCTCTGATGCCATTGTCTGGTATTTGGCATTTAGAAGCTGTTTTTGTCTCATGGCCTTTGTTCCCTTACCAGGTTGGCTTTCCCTGGGGTGCCCCCCTGCCCTTTCTGACTCGCTTTGACAGACTTGGGGCTTTAAAGGGGTGTTTGATCCTTGTTGTGATTTGCCCCATTATTGTTATTATTATACTATTTACATTGTTTTTGCCTCGTTCCTTGCAGGCACTTATTGGGCTGGGCATGGCTGACCCTGACCTTTTCTCAGATCTGGAGGCTGAGGTCAGCCATCCTAAAGAGATGGCATTAATGGTTCCTACAGGATCCAAGGCCAAGGCTAAAAGCAAAGTGCCCAGGGCCCTTTGGGCACATATTAAGATTTTTTCTGCAAAGTCATAAAGCCTTAGAGCGACAATATGACAAGGCCAGATGCTCATCTGTGACTGATCTACCTTCAACACCTGCTTCTGTTCCTGCTACTTTACATCAGCCTGTTTTTGGCACCATGCCTCATCATTTGCCTCCAGAGCCCCTTAGTTTGGCTCCAAGGACTGGTGAGAATCAACCGGACTTGGACAAGTCGCTGTCCCAGGGGGCTCATCCTAATTTACCTCACGGTCCTACTTCTGGGTTGGAGGATACACCAGTGTCGCCATCATGCATGCAAACATCCGTTGCTGCCCCTGCTGTGGGTCTTAGTTCTGCTGGTATTGAACATCCATTCTATGTTGTCAGATGCTCTGGCCAAAATTTTGGCAGCAGGCCTTCAACAGAGTGTGAACCCTGGTCCAATGGCCATTCTTCAGTCCTTGGGACAAGAACGCTTGCCCGACAAACCTACTACTTCAACTCACCTCGAATGTATTTCCAGTGAGGAATCTGAAACTGGTGAGGAATATCCTGAGGAAATGGAATTCTCGGAGGACGAAGGCCCCCTCTCTGAACAACCGGCTTTCACAGACCTCTTCCGACCTTCGGTCTTCAAATCATTACTACAGAAGGCCAAGGTTACTACTAAATTTGGCCTGGCACCTGCCATGTGTGAAGGGGTTCCTCCGCTCCCGACCCTTCATTATCCTTTGTTCCAGGTTGCGAAGCCTGATAAAGACGTGATTCCTTGTCCTCCGCTTTTTTCGGAGGTGATGCAGAGTGGATGGACTCAGCCGGCTCCTTGACGGCACCGAGTGGCTTGGACAAGAAACTATTGTTCGGCCCCTACACTGGAAGACCTCTTAGCCTTGCCTTCGGTAGATGCACCTGTGGCGGCACTTTCCTCCTCATCTGTCCTTTCCAGTGACATTGTTGATAGCCTCAGGTCTGAGGACAGGAAGGCCGAATTAGCCTTTAGGAAAACCCACCAGGCGGCTGCCTGGGCGATGAGGGCTGCTACTTCTATGTCGTTCTTCACTAGAGCTTCCTTGCTCTGGTTGTGCCAATTGCAGGAGATGCTGCCTCCTGATGACACCAGACTCCATCAAGATGTCAACAAACTGGTGGCTGCAGCTGAATACTCAGACCCATCTCTCAATGCTGCAAAGTTTGCTTCCTGTGCTCTTTCTTCAGCTGTAACTTCTCGTAAAATGTTCTGGCTCCGCAACTGGAGAGCAGATGGAAAGACTAAGTGGAAGCTCGCTTCGGCTCCTTACAAGGCTCCAAATCTCTTTGGGGCAGCTCTCAATCCCCTTTTAATTGAAGACAAAGTCAAACATAAGGTTCTACCCTTGTCTT
This sequence comes from Masticophis lateralis, assembly GCA_030761175.1. Classification (NCBI taxonomy): domain Eukaryota; kingdom Metazoa; phylum Chordata; class Lepidosauria; order Squamata; family Colubridae; genus Masticophis; species Masticophis lateralis. The sequence continues at coordinate 126,567,954 of JAUDYJ010000001.1, read as the reverse complement.
ATCACCGGTCAGAGCACAGGTATACCCCGTACACCCAACAGCAGCCCTTTCAGTCCTTCTCAGGCTCAGGGGGACCCTATCATCAAAGGGCCTACTCTTAAGGAGTGGACCGTGCTTTGGACAGGCATTCCTTTCGCAACTGTGGCCATTCTCAGCTCCAGGCGAAAAGCCCATTTCAGGAATCAGGCTACAAGTCATTTCGAAGGGGCAAATGACTCAAAGCCGTCGGCTCCCATTGGTGGTTGCCTCCAACTATTCTATCATCAATGGGAAGTCTCCACATGCAAGCAGTGGAGTCTTTGCACAGTGACCCACGGACTTTACCTAGAATTCCAATCCAGCCCTCCCAGCTGTCCGGTGTCCCCTCTGGAGGCAAGGGGACAACTGATGGAGACCAAGCTCCACCACCTTCTCTCTATCAACGCCATCAAACCACTGCCCCTGTCTCAAGATGGGACTGGGTTTTATTCCACAGTGTTCCTTGTGCCAAAATCCTAGGGGGGCTGGAGGGGGATCTTGAATCTCAAATATCTGAACCAGTTCATCCTCTATCGCAGTTTCAAGATGCAGTCTCTGAGATCCATCCTGGTGTGCGTCAGGCAAGGGGATCTCTTACAATCAGTAGATCTCAAGGAAGCGTACTTGCATGTGCTGATTCACCCAGCCCATCGCAAGTATCTTCACTTCAAATACAATGGCCATCATTTTCAGTACTGCACAATGCCATTCAGGTTTTCCTCCGCCCCAAGGATATTTACTAAACTGGTGGCGGTGGTTGCAGCACAGATCCGGATTCTTCCAGTGCGCATTCTTTGTTATCTGGACGACATCCTTGTCCTGTCATCCTCTCCGCTTCAGGCAGTGATGGACATTGAATTGGTGATCAACATTTTCCAACAGCACAGTTTCTCAATCAACAGGCTGAAAAGTCACCTCACGCCGACCACCCGTATCCTACACCTTGGTGCGATCATCAATTTGAACAAGGGTCAGGTGTTCCTATCCCCAGACAGGGTGCACAGCCTCTCCACACAGTTGAGGTCTCAAAGGGCAGCTCCACCTCTTCTGCTCTCTTAATTATTAGGGAAGATGGTGTCATGCATAGCCATCGTTCCCTGGGCACGCAGACATACTCGCCAGTTACAGTGGTTTCTGTTACAGTACCAAAAGTCGGGATGTGGCACCTCCAGGACCCCGGTTCTTGTGCCACCCCAAGTTTGCTTATCACTCTGGTGGTGGCTGTTTCCTGCTCTGTTGAAGAGGTGAATGTTCTTGGAACCCGTTCATCTGGTCTTAACATCAGATGCGAGTCTGCAGGGGTGGGGAGCTCACCTATTAAAACAAATGGCTCAGGGCTGTGGTCTTTGACAGAGAGGGTTCACAGTATCTGGAATTGCAGGCGGTGCGCCTAGCCCTCTGCCACTTTTGCCCAGCCTTGGAGGGCCAACATGTCTTGATTCTTACAGACAACATGACCACCAAGGCTCACATAAATCGGGAGGGGGGCACTCGATCCAAACCTCTGATGATCGAGGCGGAGAAGTTGCTGAGCTGGCTGGAATGCCACACCCTATCGCTAAGGCAGACCACATCTCCGGCCTGGACAATGTTTGCGCTGATTGGCTCAGCAGAGAGAAGCTCGATCCAGCAGAGTGGCGCCTGCACCTGCTCGTCTTTTGGAAATAGCTCAGACATTCGGCCAGCCTCTCGTGGACCTGTTTGCGATACCTCACAACGCCCAGCTTCCCAGATTTTATTCGTGTTTTCCAAGTGCAGGAGCGGAAGGCTGTGATGCACTACGCTGCCCTTGGCCACCCAGGCTGCTTTATGCCTTTCCGTCTCTTCCCTTAATCCCGAAGGTCATTCGGAAGCTCCTGAAAGAACAGGTGGAGATTCTTCTCGTAGCTCCTCTCTGGCCACTCAGGGCCTGGTACGCCGACTTGGTGAGTATTTCCATCTCTCCTCTGTGGACAATTCCTCAGCACAAGGTCTCTCTCAGTTAGAGGTTCATCGTCCACCTAGAGCCCCAGTGGCTCAAATTGACCATCTGGCACTTGAGAGGGTCCTGCTGAGGAAGGACATGCTGCCTGACAACGTCATTCATACTATCCAGTCTTTTCGATGTCCATCGACAATTCGTATTTATGAGGCTTCCTGGAAGGCGTTTTCCCTCTGGTGCTCAAGACACCATGTTGACCCGATGACGGCTGATGTCTCGGATGTCTTGCAGTTTTTGCAGTCAGGGCTAGATAAAGGCCTTGCTCCAAAAACTTGAGGTGCCAGGTCGCAGCTCTCACTGTCCTTACCTATGGGCTGTTTTGTTCTTTGTCTCAAGAATCCAAGAGTCCAGGACTTTCATCGCAGAGCTGCTAACATCTCTCCTCCTATTGTTCACTGTTACCCATCCTGGGACCTGCCACTAGTGCTCCAGGGTGCTTACTTCAGAGCCGTTGGGGTTTATCAGTCTCAAGTTCCTCTCACTCAAACTTGCCTTTCTGCTTGCTATAACTTCTGCCAGGAGAATTTCTGAGATTGTGGCCTTGTCCGCACGTAAGGATCTCTGCATTTTTCATGCAGACAGAGTGGTGCTGAGATTGGACCCTGCTTTTTTGCCCAAGGTGAACTTCTGGTTTCACCGGGCCCAGGAGCTCATCTTGCCAGACTTCTGCCCAGATCCGTGCCACCTGCAGGAAGAGCATTGGCAACGTTAGATGTCCGGAGGACACTGCGCAGGTTCCTCAGACATACGGCTTCATTTCGCCAAACGGAAGCACTTCTAGTATCCTTCCATCCTTCTTCCATGGGGAGGAAAGTATCTTCTTCAATGGTGGGATGGAGGATTAAGCCCTGCATCTCTACAGCGTATGAGCGCCAGGCCAGACCGGTGCCGGGCAGGATTTTTGCACATTCTACCCACAGCACGGTGGCCACGGCTGTGTGGGCTATGCAGGTTTCTATTTCTGACACTTGCTGGGCGGCCATATGGTCTTTGGCTTTGGTGTTTATCCGGCATTACAAGATTGACGCTTATGCCTCGGCCAAGGCTTCATTTGGTCGGAGGGTGCTGCAGCAAGTTCATTCTGGACATGGCTTGGGAAGCAGTCAGCCTCCCGCCCAATGAGTGTGAGCTTGGGTATATCCCATCCGTGGATTGTAGGAGCAGCACACTGGAAAACAAATGTTGGCTTACCTGAACATCCCTTTTCTGGGTGCTGCAACTACAATCCATTCCCACCCTTGTTCCAGCTTCCTGCTATGGTTTGGAATATTCTTTGCTTATGATGTTAGTCATCTTGTTTCTCTGTAGACTTCTAGTACATTGCTCCTTCGTGAAAAGACTGACTGGAGTAGCACAGAGTGGGCGGACACCAGCAAGAAATTTGAATATTCTACACTCAGTTCCCTAGCAACACATACATGAAATACCCAGCCATGGATTGTAGTCGCAGAGCCCAGAAAAGGGATGTTCAGGTAAACCAACATCCGATTTTGGCTGAGAAATTCTTGAAGTAATGCTGTGGGGCAAATAATGCAAGAATAGAATTTTTTGCCCCCTCTAACCCCCATCCCACTTCTGTATGGCTCATTTCTTCTCTTTTTATTGGCTTGCACCATCACAAACCATGGCTTATACAAGTTACTTATCCACCCCCTTCTCAATAGTTCAATTGCTCTGCCAATAGGCCAGAAACTCTGGCTTATTGGCAGGCGCAGCTGGGTGGGTGCACGCGCAGTGGGGCCCAGGCTTAAGGTGCCACCTCTAAGCCGAGGGGTGACCCAATGGTTCGGTAGGTGCGCTGCCGCCGCCCAAATGGGAAAGGAGAAAGAGATGGAGAGAAAGAGAGATGAAGGAGAGAAAGAGAGGGGGGAGAAAGAGAGATGGAGAGAAAGATGAAGGAGAGAAAGAGATGGAGAGAAAGAGATGAAGAGAGAAAGAGAGGGGGGAGAAAGAGGGATGGAGAGAAAGAGAGATGAAGGAGAGAAAGGAGTGGGGAGAGAAAGAAAGAGATGGGAGAGATGAAAGAGACACACAGAGATATCTGTTTAAAAGAAAATACTGGGAGCCACAAAACCTGGGTGGGAGTAAGTGATATGGAGTTGGCAATGCCCACCCAGGTTTAACATTGTGTTTTAAGTGTTTACATGTGTTTAAGGTTGAGTGTTTAAAGTTGCAGACTCCTGACCTTTCTCATCCAATCGCTTCACTCTGCAGCCAGCCCTGTAACCTGCCTCCCACTTGGGCAGCAGTGGCCTACCTACCACGGTTGTATCACCTTGCCCTGCAGCCGGCCCGAATGCCTGCCTCCAACTCCAACTCCGACTGCTCCCGCAGGTCATTTTTATTTAATTAATTTAATTAAGAATGCTGCAATGGGCATAAATGATGACTGGTCAAAAATGCGAGGACCTGTCAGAAATCACTTTTTTCAGCCCTGTGGGTATCCTTATGTGCATATGGACTACTCAGAGGGCTAAAAAAGTTATTTTTGACTGGTGTTCTCACTTTTGACCGGTCCTCGCACTTATGACTGTCCTCACATTTTACATTTTGCGCCCTAACTTTTCACCGTGGTGAAGAGAACTAGTTGTGAAATGACTGACACGGTTGTTAAGAATGCTGCAACGGGCAGAAATGTGAGGATGGTCATAAGTGTGAGGACCTGTCAAAAGTGCGAGGACCAGTCAGAAATGACTTTTTTCAGCCCTCTGAATAGTCCCTATGCACAGAGCCACGCCCACCCTGTCACATGACCAGCTAGCCATGCCCACCTGATCACATGACCACCAAGCCATACACCCAACTAAGCCATGCCCACAGAACCGGTTGTTAAAAAAATTGAATCCCACCTCTGGTGCATACCCACTGGAGTCTGAATATACAGCACAATGCTTTGATGCTGATTTTGTCATTTTGATGAAAGCAATTAAATCCTACAGGTTTTTTTTTCTTTTCATCCTGCTGGCACAAACCTAATCCTAACATTCAATTTTAAAATACTTTTTATGTGTCGTTCCTGAATTTTTTGTCTAGCTTTCCTGCTTTCTCCAGAAATTTTCACTGCTGTATGTCTCTGAAAGGCTCTAATTATAACCACAGTGACAGCCTAATATCAGAAGAAGATTAACTTTCCTTTGATTTAATAGCAACTGAACATTCCATGCCATACCACTGGAACAAAATCTGCAAGTGCAACAACAGATTGCTCTAATCTCATTACTGGCCTCTAGTGTTCCTTTACATAATGACACGTTAGTGCATTCTAATTTCTGGAATAGGAAAATTTGTATTGACAATACAGTAACAGGTTATATAATCTCAGTTAATGTTTGCCATGGAGAAAGACTTCTTTCCTAAGAAGTATCCAGGTAACCCATTACCTTGTGGTCTAAATTAAAAAGATATTCATTGTTAGCAATGAAGAAATCATTGGATTAGCAAAAAGTAGTAAGTCATGCTGTGTGGAAAAATTAGGCCACACAGTCCAATTACATTTTCCTGCTTGCTATTTCCAGCTTTGGCATTTTAGTCTCTAACCATAAACAGCACATTTTATTTGCACGTTCTGACAATTTTGGGTTGAATTTGACCAAAAAGCCCATCAATTCCTTCTTTTTTTACATCAATAGTTGGAGCATGAAGTTAGATAACAATTATTATTAAAGGATTGTCTGGGAGGACGAATTGATATTGTTTGGTCATTGATTGAAATATACCCAAGCCGGAATACTGGAGCCGAAAATGAACAAAAACCTTCAATATATTACACTACACATACTCACTGCTGCAAGAATCACATTCGCAAAAAATTGTAAACAAAACAATGTTCCCTTAGACGAAACAGTAATTAGGAAAATTCTAGAATGCACAGAAATGGATAAAATGACTATGGAGTTAAAAGAGAGAGAAGATTTAGACTGTTATGAAACATGGAATAAAATATACATTTGGCTCAAAAATAGAAACCAGAACAGAAAATGTTTAACTTAATACTGATGAAACTTAAATTGGAGTAACTGAATAACATTAAATAAAGAGATGTAAATATAAATGAACATAAATGTGTAGACAAGAACAATGAATATTATAATGTATGAATATATATACATTGGAGTAATGCAATTATACTAGTACTGAAAAGAAAATAGAAATGATAGAGAACTACAAAAGCAAAATATGTATGTCGATATGGAATGCTATAAAATTACCATTGACGGTATGTAATGTTCAATATGTTATGTTTTGACGTATTTTTTTATATGTGTCTTATTGTTTTTTGAAGACAAACTGTTTAATAAAAATTATTTAAAAAAGAAAAAAGAAAAAAAAGAAATATACCCAAGCCATATCTTCGCTATATCCTTCCTAACTATGAAATATTTGTTTTGATATCATGAATAGGAAACAGTATGATCTCTTGACTGAAATTTCAATTTGCTGATGCTTAAGATGCGTATGCATAGTTTATTAATTTCTTTCTTTCTACTTCTTAGCACAGTGTTTCCCAAAATGGGGTACACGTACTCCCAGGGGTACGGGAAGAGTTTGGTGGGGGTACGCGTTTAGTGGGGATCAGGTGGGAATATCCACTGCACCGTGCTTAGCTGCGCCCACAGAACAAAGCAAGAAATAGGCACGTATCGCAGTTTTTACACGGGAATTGGGAAACGGGGAAACGGGAACAAAATAACTTTTGTTTATTTTGTGTATGTACCAAAAAAAGAAAAAATAAATATATTTTGATTTTTATTAAAGCATATGTCTCAGCTGTCCTAGGCTAAGCACGGCAACACCAAGAAACACATGCGCACAGGTCAGTGCTATGCTGGTTTATTATCCGGCTGGCTCCAGGAACGTACTGCACTCGTTAAACGATTTGAAATTAGCGCTACATTCCATAGGCGTGCAGCTGTTTTATAGCAAAGAGCTCGTTACTGTGCCACCCTGCCCTGTATTTAAAGCCACACCCTCCCTCCTCTTTCCGGATGCTGGGCTCGGCATCTCAGCATTTTCCCAGCCTCTCCTCGTGCCGGCGTCTCTGCAGTGAGGGTGTCAGCGAATACAGCAGTCGGTGTGTTGAAGCCCTAATACCGTCGCCCCGCCTTCACCACCCCACACACGTCCGCCTATTCCTGAGTGCTCCCATCACCAGTGCACCCCCCCCCCCGTGCAGGTAACGTCGAGCGTGTTGCTTGGCTCGACAGGCGGCTCCCCCTTCACCACGAGTTCTTCTGTAAGGGAAAACCACAAGATTAGTAGCCTATCGCGGCTTCTGGGGATGTGTCTTATGAAACTGTTTGACTAATCGTTTAGCGTTTACGTTTGGGGCGGACACCCAGGATGCCTCCTCATGGGGATACCCCTTCCACCGAATCAAGTACCACACTTTACCCCCTTTCATTTTGGAGTCTAAGATTTCCTCCACTTCATAATGGTCTCCTGTGGTTGGGCCACGACGGGTATGCGGGTCTGGGCCAGGGGGAACGAGCTTCAGGAGACTTATATGAAATACGGGGTGGACTTTTCCCAGCAATGGCGGCAGCCTGAGCACTACTGTTACGGGATTTATGAGCTTAGTAATCGGGAAGGGCCCTAGGTATTTAGGCCCTAATTTACGACAGGGTACTTTCAATTTAAAGTACTTGGGTGATAGATATACCATATCCCCTATCTGTAATGGACGGCAAGGGGCAATCCTCTTTTTGTCGGCTTGTGTTTTGTAGTCCTTTGCCGTCCTCTCTAGTGCGTCTCTCACTTGCGGCCATACGGCTGTGAGCTTTTCTGCCCATTCTGCTGGCATCACCGCCGTCCCTGGTGCCTGGTCTAGCTCTGGGATGGCTACAAAGTCCCACCCTGTTGTTATACGAAAGGGGGTGAACCCAGTGCTACTGTGAACCGTGTTATTATAGGCCACTTCAGCGAAGGGTAATAACGTTGCCCAATCGTGTTGTTGATAGGACACGTAGCAGCGGAGATAACGCCCCACCCCCCGTGCAGGTAACGTTGTCGAGCGTGTTGCTTGGCTCGACAATATGTTTTTTATGAGGGGTACTCAGCGTTACAAAATTATAGAAAGGGTACACATATGTCAAAAGTTTGGGAAACACTGCCTTAGCACTTACAAGTGCAGGGCCCATTTTTTTTCAGATCAAGTTTCAATCCATTATTATCATTAGTAAATATATGCCACCCAACAATTTATTTCTCATTGTGGTGATTTGACATTCTTTGTTCTTTTGTGATTCCGTTTTTACAGCTTCTGGTTTTCTTTCCCTGCATGGCAACATCAGCAACTAGACTCTCCAAAAATTTGCCAGGTAATCTGGTAGATCATAAACGTAAACACTCTAAAATATCCTCTATTCTTCCTCTATAGCTTGTTAAGTGTCATTCCATATGAGCGGTTCATCATCATCAATCACTTTATCTTGTCTATTCATGTATTTTTCTTGGTAAAATACAGGTAGTTCCTGACTTACAACAGTTCATTTAGTGACCGTTCAAAGTTACAACGGCATTGAAAAAAGTGGCTTATGACCATTTTTCACAAACCATTATGGCATCCCCATGATCATGTGATAAAAATTCAGATGTTTGTCAACTGACTCTTATGACTGTTGCAGTGCCTGGTCATTGTCACGAGATCACCATTTGTGACCTACTGAGTCAATGGGGAAACTAGATTCATTTAACAACGGTGTTACTAATTTAATAACTGCAGTGATTCACTTAACAATTGTGGCAAGAAAAATTGTAAAATGGGGCAAAACTCACTTAACAACTCTCTGTCTTAGCAACAAAAATATTGGGCTCAATTGTGGTCGTAAGTCGAGAACTACCTGTATAGAAGTGATTTATCATTACTTTCATATGAAAGGATGCCATTGAACAAAACCTGCTTTCAGTATTTTTATTACTGCTATATATTTTTTGTTAATTTTTTTGAAAATATATAATAAAAATAGAAAACCATCCAAATTAATATTAATTGATTAAAAGATTCCTGATTTGTTTGGACTGTTTGCACTGAACTAAATGATTGTTTCAAATAAACCAATTCAGCTCATAGATTCATCTGAATCTCTGAATCAAATCATTGCATCAAATATTACCACAGCTCTACTTTATACAGCAGAAAGTAGGAATCTTACAATGAATTTATACTCCATTCTATAAAAAATAATGTTCCTTTAAGCTTTTGCATTCTGCATTTTAGATTTTTTTTCTGTTTATTTTTAATAAGCATACTTCTTTAAGCTAGATTTTGTGCCTCACAAACTAGAAAAGTATTTAATACAGGTAGTTACAATTTTTTGTATAACTGTGGTGGAATAGATGATTACCAGAAAATATTACACACAATACTGTATTTTTCTCATCCACATTCTCATTAACAAATGTATAAGCCTTTTCCTGCAATCCAATACAGCACAAGTCAGGGAATCCTCAGTAAGTTTATTAGCATAATTTTCAATTTCCAGTAACAATTACTTCTTTCTCTTTCTGTTATCACATAACATGTACCTTTATCTGACATTCATTTTTCTTTGTTCATTCAAGACTTGAGGGATATAATCATGTGAATATTATTACAGTGTCTTGTAATTCCTGTTTATTTTCAGTATTTATTACCTTCTTTCAGTATTTTGAAGCTTCTCTGTTATTAAGGCAGGGATGAGCAATTTACGTAATTGCAGTTACAGTACTGAACACTTTTATATCACTGGAAGCAAAAATGCGAGCTAAAGTCAGCATATGATCTATTCCAAGAGATACTTAAGGATGCTTCAATGACTTTTAAAGGAACTCTTGGTATCTAGGACTGATAAAAACAATGCAGTCTAAGAAAATAAGAGTTCAGCCAATCAGATACCATCCAGAGTGGCAAAAGGCCCTTTGGAGACCCCCATAAGGACTTGAAGGTAAATATTTTCCATATTTTAGCAACTGATAATTAGTGTCAATAAATATTGAAGTTTTCCACTGATGTTGTGGTTAACAAATCTCTCTGTTCCCTGAATCTGTCTAATCCCCTTTTGAAAATCTCCAAGCCAATATTTATTGCCAGATTTTGTTAACAATGAATTCTATATGTCAGTTATGCTTCATGTTAAAAATGTTTTCCTCATTATGTCAGAACTGGCCAGATTATCGTGTTCCAATTAATCTCACGCTACTCTCATGTTTTGTAACTGCAACTGAACTCTATGTGAAGCAATCAACCTGAATTGAAGTGGACATCTTGTCATACATAGAAACTGTTAATGTGAACATTACTTCTTCCAAGTGTTTCACTTTTTCTGTACTGGCATTCCAGCAGACACAAAAACTGGTGTCATGCAAGAGATATCTGGTGAATATACTGTATCAGTATATCTGGGAGCCAGTTTGGAGTAGTGGTTAAGGCGGCATCAGATGGCATCATCTGAATGGAAAACTGGAAAACTCTGAATTCTAGTTCAGCTTTGGCACACAGCCAGCTGGGTGACTCTGGGTCAGTGACTCCCTCTCAGCCCTGGGAAGCAGGAAGTGGCAGAACACTCCAGAACAGGGATCTCCAATCTTGGCAACTTTAAGACTTGTGGACTTCAACTCCCTGGGAGTTGAAGTCCACAAGTCTTAAAGTTGCCAAGGTTGGAGACCGTGCTCCAGAAAACTTTGTAAGAAAACTGCCAGTATTTGTCCAGGCAGTTGCCAAGAGTCAACACTGACTTGAAGGCACACCTATACAGATCAGGCTTTAGAACTGGATTGAGAAATGTTACAAAATAGTAAAAATGACCCACATAAAAATATAAGACTAAAGTATAAAATCTATTCTCTTTTTTTACTACTCCTAATTTTCATACTGAGAATCTTGCACATGTATTCAAGAGAGCTGAGTAATGCAAAATCTGGAAACTCGACCCTTTCCCATTGGTGTTCCATATAATATTGAGAAAGAGAATGTTATGCTCATATTATGCATTTAAAAAATAGGTTACCATTACCCTTTAAAATGGGTAAGGGGGACTACAATTGTAGGACCTATACACATACACTACATTAATCAGGAGCAGTTGGTAAGATTTTTGTTTTACAACCCCCAGATCAAATCACAATAAAAGGGGCACATACATAAGATACAATATATATCAATCATAAATATATATTCTTGTCAGAAATAATGATATGAAGCAAGCCTCTAGCTTGTTACCCTATTGCATAACGCTAGTATGCTCAGTAAACTTTCCTATCGGGGGTAGAGAATTGCTCCTTTGTGTAATTGTTTCTTTCTTAAATATGTCAATTGATAATGAATCTTTCTATCAAAGGATATCAGTGGTACATCACTTAGGAGTTCTAGGCAGGTGCCATTGCAATTATTCACAAGATATGGCGTGCCCCAGCTCTAATTAGAACTGGTCCTGGCCAGTGGCATCAGGAATGGTAGGGCCAAAGAAGATACCTGCTAACTGTGGGATTATTGCTTTGTTAAGTGGTACCTTGCTGGAATCAGTTCAGATCAAGTGTTTAGACTTGCAATACCTGTGCTTTTTGTTTTACTTAGGGATGATAACATTTGTGCATACCCAGATGTATATGAACTTCTGGTTTATCTTGTTACTTCCCACCCAGTCCCTGCCCACAAATATAAATAAAGTCCCAAACAAATTGGGTTATTTTGCTTTTGCAGCTCGTAAAGAAATAGAAATTGTTTCCTATTTTTACATTATTGGTTTAAACTTTGACAGACACACACTGCCATTCAAATATCAAACAACAACAATAACAGCACACCTTTCAGACTAATTTAGTTCTGTCTTCATTCTTCTTCTTCTTCCATACTATGCTATGTAAGCAATTCAAGTGAAAGCATTGGTAAATTAACATGAAGATTTTGGATCCCTGTCAGATATTCTAAACAATGTTATTAACTTATTGGACCAAATAATTTTCCAAATTACAACTTACTTGTGGTAAATCATTAGAGAAATATATTAGACGGTGGTTCTCAACCTTTTCTTCACCACAGACCCCTTTTAAATACCTTTTGTGGCCTCAGACCATGGCCACTGACCCCCAAGACTTAACTCAAGATTTAAATCATAACATTTCTCCAATCCTCCATGGACCCCTGTGACAACATCGTGCCCCCCCAGAGGTCTGTGGAACACAGATTGAGAACCACTACATTAGACTATGATAGGGAGGACAATGATTAAAAAAGCAATATATAAACATTTTTTTTTTGTTATGGATCAAATATGAAGCAATTGTTTGCCATTAGAAAATCTTACATGGTATGATCAAGACAAATTTAAGTGCACACTTACCTGGAAGTAAAGACCATTAAACTCAAATCAAAGCTGCAATTTTATGTATGCTTGTTTAAAAGAAGCTCCCTTAAGCCCAATGGTGCTTATTTTTAAAGAGGCATTAGAGAAATGAAACTATCAGAATACAATTCAGAAATATTAAGGTCAACAGAAATTTTGGATAGGCACATTTAAGACCTTTCATGAACACAAGGGCTTTATGAAATGGTGGGAGGCAACTCATTCCTTTTAATGCATCCTCAGACTGTTTTCCAGAGAGTTATAGATGTTTTTGGAACAGAATTGGGCTGGGAGTACAAGATATATAAGGAACAAAGTGGACAGAAAGACTTCTTGAAGCACATGCTTACATGACAGTCCTCACACACTGTGTGTTGTAAAAATGGCTGTTTTGGAATTTATGGTTTATTGAATAAAGCACAGTTGGCTGGATTTGTAGAACTTGATAAGACAGAACTAAATACACAATGGTTAAGTGCAATGTATGAAATCTGATGTACTATTTCTTTACTGTAACTTTCTAACCACCTGGGATTAACCATCTATGTATATATGCCATACCAGATGATACTGAGTACCATGAAGAAACCTTGATGATATGTCATCAAGTATCCCTGCCATATTAGCTGTGAAATGCCTGGCTGATATTTCCTGATATGCGTGTGTGTAAGTGTGTGGTGTAATTTTTTTTTAAAGTGATGGATTGGACACATTTATATAGATTGAAAGAAAGCTAAGCCACCACCTTTTCTCTGACATCTTTATCTTATTCCACACAACATGCATGAGTTGAAGAAACTGTGTGAGGAGGTCTCTGGTTGGAGCAGCTGCACTGTGCATCTATTCTTGCTTTCTGTTTAGGAAGGAAGTGAATTAAACCTTAAGCTAAATTCCCTATCTTCCAAATTCAGATGACATATCATCTGACTTTTGCAGACCTTGGGTCAGCATAACCACAGTTTCATAAGCCTAACTGCAAGGTAAAATTTATTGTTTCATGTAAACATTTTACTGAAATGTTGACATGGCCCCAGTCACTGCAGAAATATATCAAGAGTATTAGATTTTACTTATATTTCTCATATTTGTAGAGTTAATCTATTTTCATGCCTTCTTATAGATTATAGGTGGATTCATATAACTCGCTATATGTGATTTGCCTGTGATTTAGCATGTCATGGGAATTGAGCCACTAAGCTTTGTAAGCAATGATTTAGCTTACTGTGTAGCTCAGCCAATTATGATTTATTCAGTAAACAATAGTAAAGCAAAGTCTGCATTCTGGGAATAAATCCTTATTTAAAATAATAATTGCTTCCAGATAAGTCTCATCATTTTGTTTCATTCACAGAAGGTTGCAGAGGATTCCAATAGAGATGTCTGTAAGAAGTCAGAGTGATATAACTGGTGTCAACATGCAAATAATGTGAATTCTGTAATTGGCCTCAGTTGTATCTTTGATGCAAATTATATAATTCATATCCTTTGCCCTATGATATTATGATGAGCATGATATCAATTGCCCCCAACTACAGATGCCCATAGACTTTAGAAATATTAGTCTTCCATTTGTAATTCTGATATATTGTTCCACATTTTACCTTTTCTCTATGGAGAGAAACTTAGCTGAACAGTGCCTTCTTATCAGCCATGCTTTGAGCCATCTGCTTGGAAACAAGTTTTTCTAAATCGATTGCAGAATCTGAACAAGAGGTCCCACAGGAAGTTAGGTACTTTGCTCTGTTATGATCAATGGATCAGAGGCCTTTGTCTTATAGTGCACATTTGTAGTGCATAAAATGTATTAGATTTAAATTTCTTTGGTCATACCATGTGCTTTCAATTCCATGAAAATTGGCCACTTTTCATTTTATAAAACTGAAATACATGCCAATAGTGTTTAATGTTTCTCTCCTCAATCCCTTCTGATAGGGACACTTCTTAAAAGGGATTACAACTCAGTAGTGGGAAAGAAATATTTTAAAAATTTAGTATAGCTTTTTAAATCCATAGGGGTGTTAATTAAAAAAAAGAACTTAAATACTAACTGGTACTGAAGATACCGAGCTAGATCTCGATTCCCTGGTCTTAGTGTTGGGCATGGCAATGGTGCAGCATGACACTCCTACGGTTGCTTCGGGTAGCTCATCTTCATCGGTCCATTCATTAAGGTCAGGGTTGTAACACTGAATACATTTCTTGTATTTCTTTTCTATTTCATTCCAGCCTCCCACTAAGTAAATTCTTCCATTAAGAGTAGAAGCACCAGCAGTGCTCACGCCAGTTGGAAGAGGAGCAACATAATTCCACTGGCCAGAATATGGACTATAGCATTCAACAGGAAGCACATCAACTCTTTCCCCTCGCCCTCCCAGTTGGGATCCTCCCATGATGTAGACCTTTTCCCCTAGGGTAATGGCACAGTGCCATCCTCTCGGGGTGCTAAGGCTGGCCTTGTCTTGCCAGTTGTCACTAGCAGGGTCATACATGCAAACCGAGTGGGAGTAAGCATTATTGATGTAGCCTCCTGTGACCAAGATCCTACCATCTACTACTGCACTAGCATGGCAGCACCTGGGCATCTCCAGTGGAGACTTCAGCTGCCACTGGTTAATTGCAGGGACATAACATTCAACCGAAGAGAGACACCCTTCAGAATTGCGACCACCGACTGCAAAAAGGAGACCGTTGAACACATTCAGACTAAAATGAGTGCGCTTTTGATTCATATTGGCCAGATGTATCCAAGTGTTGAAGCGAGGATCGTACCTGAAAAAAATTAAGGAATATTAATGCCACAGGAATGCCAGCTACATTTACAGGTGTTATATTGTTGAAGCTTTATTTTCTGGTTTTATCTTTATTTATTTATTAATTAGCCCTTAGGCCATATTAAAGTGCAGAGCTCCAGAAACAATTATTACAAAAATTTGGTGCTTTATCTTTCAGTAGGTCACCTTGGCCAGGTTGCTGTGGCTGGGTCATCCTGGTGGGTTACCACTGCCATCTCGCCCTGGCCAGGTCACTGCCACTGGCTCACCCTGGCCAACTGGACTCAGGACAAATTACCTGGCCAAGTGGACATGTGGATAACTCACAGACATTGGACAATTTGAGGACAAAGTAGGGAAGGGAAGAGTCACTTCCGCTTTAGCAGAACAAAACATCAGCCCTGGCCAGTGAAACACGGGGATGGGGGCAACTTTCAGGGAGGGGAATTGCTACTGCGGGATGATTTGAGGATGAAATGGGGACGGAAAGAGGCACCCCCCCCCAGAATAAAAATCAAGCCCACATGGAGGGTTTGTGTAGAGCACCATTCTCTTCCCTTCCTCATGAATGGTCCCCACCCCTGTGTCCTATCAGCCGGGGCTCATGTTTCTTGTGGAGGAGAGGAAGTGCCTTTTCCCCTCTCCTCTTCATCTTCAAATTGTCCCACAGTGGCAAGTTGTCCCCGTGTCCTGTTGGCTGGGGTGACTTGTCCTGCATCTAGTTAGCTGGGTGAGCCAGAAGTAGCAACCTGACCAAGGTGAGCTGGCAGCAGCAACCCAACCAGGGCAAACTGGCCATGGTGAGTTATTTATTATTTTATTTATTTATTTTATTTAATTCAACTTATATACTGCCCTTCTCCCCAGGGGGACTCGTGGTGAACAGCCAGATTTAAACACATATAATACAAAAGTTAAGAGAAACTAAAATAGATTAAATAATGGCATTACCAATTTAAAATCCAAATCTGCACAATCAAAAGATCCCAATTTAAAGTCCAACATCGATTAAATTTAAACATTTTTAAAAAACCATTAAAACCGTTTATGCTAGGACCTATCCCGGACCGCTGCCATGGAACGCTTTAAAGGTGAGAACCAACACCTTGAAGCGTACCTGGAAGATCACCGGGAGCCAGTGCAGCTCGCGCAGGAGAGGTGTTACGTGGGAGTGCCCTGTTGCTCCCATAATCATCCACGCGGCTGCATTCTGGACTAGCGAGTTGTCCTAGATCCACCCCCTCTCCATCTCTCTCCTGTTTTCTTAATTGAAATCATCTTTAAAGCATCTCATGCTCCATTCTTCTTTGATATAAAAACACTTTTAGGGACAAGAAGAGCTGAGAATGAGGAGAAGAGGTTTAAATCTTTCCCATATTGAGAGTATATTTTCCTTGTTTTTCAGGTGCTTCTTCTGATTTATTACACATCAGTTTTTTCCTTTACTATCAAAAATATTTTAAGGAGAAAAACATGAAATTCCACAATAACTGCAGAGTTGGCTAATGCACTTAGACCACCAATATACAGCAAAGAGTACCTGAAGGAATGCTCCTTCAAAAGAAGAAAATAAATTTTATTGTTCAACATATTCATCACACAAATAGAAAGGCAACAGACAATGATTTGACACTGGTTTTATAAAATTATTAAGAGGTACGAGTTATCACATTATATATGAACATGTGAGGTATATCCCTTGACTGAAGATTTGTATTTATAATGCCACACAACTGCATTAATTATATGCCCATTCTAGACAATTAATTCTGTTCTTAGACTTAATAATTAAAAGAGATATAAAAATAAGAAATCAGAAGAGTGACTTTGATAAGCTTATTTTTGTTTTATAAAATAGGGTTTTTTTTGAAGTTTTCAAGGATATTCTTGGATGAGAGAAGGAGAAAATGAATATTTTCTGGGATTCTACTTAAAGGTCAAGATTGTTAAAATCAAAGGGAAGGAATATAAAGTTGATTTATTTGATCTAGGTTAAAATGTGCACATTATTGTTTCTGGTAACCTTTAATGGACTGTTGTTGACCAGGACTGAATGATGAGACATCATCATCATCATTATTATTATTATTATTATTATTATTATTATTATTATTATTATTATTATTATTTAAATTTATATACCGCCCTTATCCTGACGGACTCAGGGTGGTGAACAGCCATAATTTAAAATACAAACAGTATGAAAGTTAAAATAATTTAAAGCACAATTACATCCATTTTGGCTTCCCCAAATGTAAAACCCCTCACTAAAATTAACCCATTAAAATCTTTTTAAGCCAGCCCGGCTTGCTGAAATAGAAAAGTCTTCAGGGCCTTGCTGAAAGTACAGAGGTCTGGGATCAGTCGTATTCCTGGGGGTAGTTCGTTCCAGAGGGCAGGAGCCCCCACAGAGGAGGCTCTCCCCCTGGGGGTTGACATATTTTTGTCTCATAAATACCCAGGCCCTAAGCCATGGAGCGCTTTAAAGATGAGAACCAATACCTTGAAGTGCACCCGGAAGACCACTGGGAGCCAGTGCAGCTCGCGCAGGAGAGGTGTTACATGGGAGCACCAGGTCGCCCCCATAATCACCCACGCGGCTGCATTCTGGACCAGTTGGAGCCTCCAAGTGGTCCTCAAGGGGAGCCCCATGTAGAGAGCATTATAGTAGTCCAGACGAGAAGTGACGAGAGCATGAGTGACTGTGCATAAGGAGTCCGATCCAGAAAGGGACGCAACTGGCGTATCAGGCGAACCTGATAGAAAGCCCCTCTGGCCATGGCTGTCATATGCTCTTCTAAAGACAGCCATGTGTCCAGGAGGACGCCCAAGTTGCGAGCCCTCTCTGTGGGGGCCAAAAATTCTCCCCCAATAGCCAGTGAAGGCACCAGCTGGCTATATCGGGACACCAGCAGCCACAGCCACTCGGTCTTGGAAGGGTTGAGTCGGAGCCAGTTTCTCCCCATCCAGACCCGCACGGTCTCCAGACACTGGGATATCACTTCGAGGGCATCATTGGGGTGGTCCGGGCTGGAGATGTACAGCTGAGTGTCATCAGTGTACAGATGGCACTGCACCCCAAAACCACGGATGATCTCACCCAGTGGCTTCACATAAATGTTGAACAGGAGTGGCGAGAGGACCGACCCTTGTGGCACCCCCCAAACAAGGCGCCTCGAGGTCGACCTCTGCCCTCCTGCCAACACAAACTGCAACTGGTCGGAGAGATAGGAGAACCACCGCAACACAGTGCCTCCCACTCCCAATCTCCCCAGCCGGTGCAGCATGATACCATGGTCGATGGTATCAAAAGCCACTGAGAAATCTAATAGGACCAGAACAGAGGAACAATCCCTGTCCCGAGCCCTCCAGCGATCATCCACCAATGCGACCAATGCCGTCTCCGTGCTGTACTCAGGCCTGAAGCCGGACTGGAATGGATCTAGATAGACCATTTCATCCAGGTACTGCGGGAGCTGTCACGCAACCACACTCTCAACAACCTTCGCCACAAAGCGAAGGTTGGAGACCGGACGGTAATTTGCCAAAACAGCTGGGTCCAGAGAAGGCTTCTTGAGGAGGGGCCTCACCACCGCCTCTTTCAAGGCACAAGGCAAGAAACCATCACTCAACGAAGCATTTATAATCCTCTGGAGCCAGCCTCATGTAACCTCCTGGGTAGCCCACACCAGCCAGGAGGGAGACGGGTCCAATAAACGTGGTTGCATTTAACCTCCCCAGGATCCCGTTCATGTCCTCAGGAGTCACATAGTCAAACTCATCCCAGATAACATTTTCAAGGCCCGCTTCAGACACCTCGCCGGAGCCTACCCGGTCAGAGTCTAAGCCTTCCTGAATCTGAGTGATTTTATCATGCAGATACTGTGCAAAATCCTCAGCTCGTCCCTGCAAGAGATCCTCCCGCCTTTAAAGATTTGTTTATAGAAAAGAGAAAAGATATAGGAAGAAGTGATCTTTTCTTTTATTTTCAGAGTAAGTGATAAAGTAAGGTGATCAAAGTAAAGGGAAGGAATACAAAGATACACACACACACACACACACACACATTTCTGAGAACCTTTAATGAACTTTTCCTGACTAGCATCAAACGATGAGGCTTTAATAAATTGTTTATAGATAAGAGATGAGGTAATGGGAAGGTAGTGTTGTATTTTCAGAAATCATAAATTACTTGTACTTGCTGGGATTAAGGAGGAAATTATTTCTTTGTATATTTCTTTAAAAAATGTGGCCAGGAAAACTGTACAGACTTGTTCCTGACCAAGGGTCAGAATTGATTTGATGGACCATAACAACAATGACAGATATTTTTGAAAGTAACAATTAAATCAGTTGCAGGTCTGTCCTAATAGACCAGCCTGGATAAGATAATCTCAAAATTATTCCAGAAATGTATAATGCTTTTTTTTTAAAAAGTCTGCATTCTTTGTTCAGAAGAGGAAAAATCTTTTTAAAATGCTTATAAATAATTACTAAAACATTACCAATTGTTACGTAAACTTACAAAAGGAGAACTTTTGTACTAGCTTTACTATCACTCTTCTTACAGAGTCCCTTCTAGAAAATTAGATGGGAATTTTGAAAAGATGTGAAGCTAATAAATGAAAAGGTTCAGTGATATCAGTCGACTATGGCATACTGAAGGAAGGAGGTCCTAAAGTATACCCAATTTCAAATCAGTTCTTTGCATCACAAAGCAAAATTTTGGAATGCTTTCCACCATTCTTCTGTAGAGTGTGGCATCTTGCTTCTTACAGATTTTGTGATGCACAGATTCATTTTTAGAAAGTTCCTTATGCGTAGACAATCTACTCTCTAGTCAGAATGACATACATAGATTGGCAGTTTCTCAAGACATGCCAGAAACCAGACGTTGAATGTTCTGCATGTAAGTCCAAACTTCTAGTGCTGAGATCTAATTCTTCCCCAAATTTAAATGTGATTTCAGGCTGTGTATAATTAGGATGTGGTGAAGAGAAAAACTAACCATATATGATTTGGCATGCATGGTGGACATATGTCTTCTTTGCTGCAAGACATATGTGGGAAACGGAACATATACATCTTTCCATTCCATAAGAAGTAAGCAGCATAATATATTTCTAGCATTGAAAGTACTGGTTGACTCTAGAAATTATTCTGAACAATTTGGAAGAAGAATGGAGCATTTATAATAACGAATGTGTGGTAATGAGTTAACATAGTGGGCTAAAATGCTGATGCTCTCATGAAGCGCTCACGATACTTCTGGGCTGATCATTCAGCTTCTCAGGATCAAGTGAGGATAAAATCTTGAAAGGGTAAATTGTGTGCATCATCCTCAGCTCTTTAGAATAATGTTTAGAGAGGAAATGCAGATGTCCATAGTGATAAATGTACTAATTACTGTATATTTATATCTTCCTTCTAAAATGGAAACATCTTCCTTGAGTGGTCTTCTGGAAAATCCTTTCACGGCAAATATATCCCCTATTATACGCTTCTCTTATCTTTTTTCTTCCTTTATCAGGATAGTCATGGAAAATAGGAAGTATGGCATGCAAGGTTACTGCCAAACAGGAGTCCTGGAAGTTGCCCAATTGTTCTGGATGTTCCAGAAAACATGGAGGGCTACAAAAAGTTCTTTCGTGTTTCAAACATATGAAAGAGTCACTAAGAATTCCATAACAGGATATAAACCACACACTTTTGCCCTAATAGACAGAAACGGGATTGTGTTGGTAAAATGGGATAATTTTTATCAAGAAAATTATGCAGATGAAAATTACTATCCTCAAATTGCAATCTGAATCACTCATACTTTGTTTTTAATTTAAAAAGAAACATTAAAATAATGGAACTCTGTTGTTGCAGGGAATGATAGCAATAGCACTTAGACTGCTTCACAGTGCTTTAAAGCATTCTCTGAGTGGTTTACAGAGTCAGCATATTGCCCCCAACAATCTGGGTCCTCATGTTACTGGCCTCAGAAGGATGGAAGGCTGAGTCAACCTTGAGCTACTCAGAATCAAACTGCTGGCAGTCAGCAGAATTAGCCTGCAATATTGTATTCTGACCACTGTGTGACCACAGCTCTTATAATGGTAATCGTGCTCCTCAATCATCAACTGTACTTGAGGAGGGGAGGAAATGAGTGAAACTGAGTATTTATGTATTTTTCTTTTTTTAGCATATGTGGAACAAAACATGATTTGATTTAATGTAAATTGAATTAACATTAATTACATAAGCTATTTAATATGATTGCTCTCCAAATATGTATTAATTTATTAATTTCCTACAGTTGCATTCTGTCATTGACCTCTGATTCTCAAAGGAACTCCAGGAGATGAAGTACCAGAAGAGATCCTGGAATGTCACTGGAGAAACACAAAGAGCTAATCTGACTCAATATAGGCAAGAGCCTTTATTACCCTTTAGCACGGGTGACAAACTCACGCCGTCACATTGCCGTCATGTGATGTATAGCTACATTTTCCCCCTTTGCAGAGCTGGGATAGGAGTGGCCTGCTCTTATTGCATCTGCAGAGGATTATTTCAGGCATATATTGAACAAAGTTACTTGGATTTACTTTGAATTGGACTCTGAATTGTGTAAGTCTGGTACTATTGACTGAGATACAGTCTGGCAAAAGAACAGGGAAGAGTTTCTCACATTACTAATATTTTATTATCTGGGAAACGTTTGAACTTTCTAGCCCCAAGAAAGTGGACAGGATCCTCAGAGCTGTAACCACATATAAGTCACCTATATATTAGATCCATGTCAGTCCTGATTGGTCAAGGCTTCCAAGGTGGTGACACATGGTAAAAATAGAGCCAAGTGGTGATGAATTCATCCTTGAGGGACGGGGATTCTGCTTGCAATTATGGATGCAATGACTTACCCACTTCTCAAGAAGTTATTGCTGGGCCCAGTGGTGTTGGACAATTTCTGACCCGTATTAGAAACCATAAACTTCCCTTGTTGAGAAGATTATTGACCTGCAATTTCTGAGGGCTCTGGAAGTCACAGATTATTTAAACCTATTAGATTTCAAGCCTGGATAGAATGCCAAAACAGCATTGATTTTGTTTGTTAATAACTTATTTTAGGACAGGATGAGAGCATCCTGGTGCTGTTCGAACTCTCAATGGCCTCTGGTAACATTGATTGAGATGTTCTTCATGATTAGCTTGGCAGGTTGAAGTGAGAGACACAGGATACAGTTGTTTTCCTTCTTGTAGGGTTGGTTTCACATTAATTGAGGCAGGGGATGGGGCTGTCACAGCTTAGTCCTGAGTCTTTGCTTTGTAAGATGCCTCAGGGCTTGATTTTCTTCCTAACCCTGCTTAATATCTGTCATCATGGGTTTAGGTATCATCAGTACATTGATGAAACCCAGTGATGTAGCTCAATCCTTGCCATCCAAGTGATATTGTTGAAATTGTCTTGGTATCTGAAAGTTGTAAGATTCTGGGTGGGGGGAGAACAGGCTCAGAAAACCATGGTAAGACTGAGTGACTGGGATCACCTGGATCCAGAAAATTTCTATCTTCATTTCTAGAGATGGTCCCAGTATGCCTAACAGAACCAGTGTGCAATTTACACAAATCCATCTTGTGCACAAAATCTGGATTGGGAGTTCTACTCATGATCATCTCTACCTTTGTGTGGCTATATAGACTGCTACTTTACTAGTTGCACAGGTTACCAATAGGCTCTTGGATGCAATTCAAGTAGCTAGCATAGTGCTTAGTTATTTGCAAGACTGCCTGTCTCTAATTATTTCTGCCTACTCAATAAGATCTGACCTGGTGGGCATATTCTGGGTCTTGACACGTAAGCAGTGCTAACAGGACATCTCTCTACTCTATTACTGCACCTGTCTTATGTAACAACATCCCCCTGCATGCCCACCACCCCAAATCCAGATGGTTCTACTTTCCTTCTGAAAGGCTCTGCCTCGTAGACACTGGCTTGGGAGTTTCTATGCCTATCACAATTTTAATTTTTTTCAATTTTGAAAATTGCCTCTTGTGCTGTACTGGTAATATATAATAATTTAATGTGTTTGGGTTAATATGTGATATTTTTAATACTATACACTCTCCTGGGTCGTATTTATTGGGCAGCTTTATGAATTGATCAAATGTAACAATATAGCAAGAATTTTTGTAGCATTCAGGAATTTGCTTCCAAGGCTGAGGTGACATAGGGCAGCTGCACGTGTTCTCAGACTGCTTTGCCCCAAAGCATAAAGAGGATCTGCAGACTTCTCCATGAAAAAAGTAACATGCAAAATCATACCTCTTAGCATAAAATAGCACTAACTATTTTAATATGTGTAACCCTAGAAAGGAAGAGAGAAAGAAAAAAGGGGCTTCTTATTTGACTCCAGGATAATTTCTCTGACCTGGTCGTGTCCAGATGTATTGGATTATAATCAGTGGTGGGATTCAGCCAGTTCGCACCACTTCAGGAGAACCGGTTGTTAACTTTCTGAGCTGTTTGGTGAACTGATTGTTGGAAGAAATCATTAGGGCAGAGAACCGGTTGTTAAATTACTTGAATCTCACCACTGATTATAATTCCCCTCCCCTTTTGCCGACTATTGCTAATGATAGTTGTAATCCAATCCGTTGTGAATCCGCCAGGTTGTGAAAAGTAATTTTAAAGCAAAGAACCAAATTAATTTGCTATCTCTTGAAAATATATTTTTTCTCTTTCTTTCTCCTCCCTGCCACATATATACATATATTTCTCCTTTTTCTGGAGCACTTGTGTCCATGCTATGTCTTCATTGCTATATATAATCAGTTACCTGCAAAAATTGCTGACTGCATGCTTTGCCTGATTTCTGGCATCATTCTGGTCTTCACCACCTGCTACATAGAGAAACCCATCCATCACGGTGACACACTGGTTGAAGCTTTTGGCAGGCATCTCTGTAAGCCTTTTCCATCCATTGTCGGGATCTCTGTATAAAATGTCTCTGCTGAGGGATTTTTCTGTTAAAGCTGGACGTCCCCCGACTGTAACTAGGACTCGTAATCCTCCTCGAATCCTGGTTCTTCTTGACTGTAGAGTATTCTGGTGGTAAGGAAGTAAGTGGTAATTCATGGCATCTACCAGAAGTCTGTGGCAATCTGTATCTAACATCATTCTTGGTACAGTCTGAACATAATTCACCAGGTCCTGGGCAGAGATGGTACCAAACCGAATGTTGCTCAAAAGATCTGCAGCATACTTAGTTCTTTTTTGGTCAAATTCCAGCCATCTCATTGCAATCTGGAATGCAATAAGTTCAGAAGGCAACTGCAAGTCATCATCTGCAAGAAGTTCGTTGATCTGTTCAAAAGTAAGCTTTAAGAAATGATCTGATTCAGAAAACTCAATGAAGTTGTCTCTAATGAATTTCTGTGATGCTTCCTTAGCAGTTTTCAGTCCATATGTCTCTGCAATGTTGGCAACATACATACAATTCTCCACATTGATTTCTTGCATCAGAAAGTCACTGCACATCTTCACAAGGGTATGTATCTGAAGATAAATGGCTGTGGAGATAATACTACCTATAGTATACAGGGATAGTGTAAGTTTCCCAGTATAGGCGTATGCAATCACAGTGGCTAGGCCCAGTGGGGATACGTCATTGAGGTCCACTCTTTGAGTTGATGGATCTTTCTTTAGGATGTTATGGAAGTAATCACTGCATGATGCCATCACTACCTTGTGAACATCAAAGGACTTGGTTTTGGTACCAATTATTAAATCACAGAGAAAATTTTCCAGTCTCATCCTACACAAACCTTCCAAGAGGTTGGGACTATAGAAAGCATCAGAAACTTCTGTGGAAACACAACTGAAACCATTGCCTCCTTCTAGGAGAGTATTCAATCCATTGAGCTTGCTGAGTGGTCCATCCTCCACTATGATGGTCAACTCATTGATATCTGTCTTGTTCTTTTTGACGTTCTTCTTCTTAGGCGCCATGACTGCAATACAATATCACAGCCAAGAGCTTGCTATGAAAAACCCAGAACAAAGAAAAAATAAATAATTTGTACACCAATATTTAAACATATTTCTACAGCTGATCCAAAAGCTATAATCTATAAACATACCTCAAATAAATGAAATATAAAAGAGCAGGAGAATAATTACTAACACATCTGCAGCATTTGGTTGATATGCCTGCGCAGTTAATTATCACTTGGTAAATCATAGTTTGTATCCTTCTTCAGATGGGATGAAAGCAGAACATTTTTGCAGGAGTCACCCCAGTCTCCCCAGATCTCAATCCTGAATGCTGAAACGGATTTTTATTTGATTTAACTTGTATATAAATAGGTGCTTTTGGCTATTAATCCAAATAACCTTACTAATAACCCAACCTCAAATCCCATAGAATTAATCTGTTAAAAGGAACATGTACAGAGCTCCTTCCCTTTGCCACAGAAATTGCAGTACAAAGGTGGGTTGAGCCAGAGGAATGTGAAGCCATAGACGCTTGATCCTCAGCCTTTCACACATGTTTACATTACCTCTTCAGCTGTAAGGATTGAAAAGGACTAATGTCTCATGTTAATTTTCTAATATTTATTCAATTGCAAATTTGACTGGATATTTTTCAGATTAGTCTTCACTTCAGATTAAATTGGATGAGCAGTTCAGTGACTCCCATACAGTCCTAATTTGTTTGAAAACAAAACCCACTAAATTAAACTACAACTCCATTCTGAATTACCAGAGCCAGTTTGGTTATAGTGAAGGTGCTGGCCTACAAACAGGAGACTGTGAGTTCTTGTACCACCTTGGGCATAAAAGGCAGTGGGGAGACTTTGGGTCAGTTAGTCTCGTATCAGCCTCACAGAGCTGCTGTTGTTGAAAAAATAGGTGGAAGGCAGTGGTGAAATCCAATTTTTTTTACTACCGGTTCTGTGGGCATGGCTTGGTGGGCGTGGTGTGGCTTGGTTGGCGTGGCAGGGGAAGGATACTGCAAAATCTCCATTCCCTCCCCACTCCTGGGAGGATATTGCAAAATCCCCATTCCCACCCCACTCTGGGGCCAGTCAGAGGTGGTATTTGCCAGATCTCCGAACTACTCAAAATTTCTGCTACTGGTTCTCCAGAACCTGTCAGAACCTGCTGGATTTCACTCCTGGTGGAAGGAGTATTAGGCATGTTTGTTACCTTGAGTTGATCAAATAATTTAAAAGATATAATAAAAAGCTAATAACAACAATGTGGACGTTTGTTCCTTAAAAATCTATTCTTATCTTTCATATAAAAGGACAGATGGCTCTACTTCTTTCTTAATTGAAGCCTACAGGAATGGAATTATTTTCCTTTAAAACATTGATATTTGAATAAAGGCCTTGCAGCAGATGAGAGAAAGATAAATTGGTATTTTAGTTGCTTTGGACTTCAACTCCTATCAGCCCTGGAAAGCATAACCAATGGTGAAGAATTCTAGGGGCTATGGTTTAAGAAAGCATATGATTGAGATCTGGATTCCTTGGAAGGCATGGAAAAATTGTATGCAGGCTTTTTTGTCTATTACTCAAAATGCTAGGATCAAGGCTCATTCAGTGAAGCTGATTGGAAGGATGTTGATCTGACCAACAGGGCTATTCTTAGGTTTGAAGAACTAGATCAAACTAGTTAAGAGTCTGGTTAGCAGGCCCTGATGACTATGTTTAAAGTTTATTGGATCATTCTACTTGAAGTAATGGAGGAATTAGTTCTCTATGTTAGAAGAGTTACTTGTCCTAATATAACCTAGTTAATTTTCCATTGTGTTATATTCCATTACAAGCATCTTCTGAGTAGATGTGATTCTATTATTAAGTCTTGCTCTTGTGCAAATGGCATTTTTATGTTTCTATCCTATGCCCTCATATCTAGTTATATATTAACATTTTGTTTGGTTGCTACATGACCATTGTTTTAAGCAGAAAATTAGAATAGTAATTAATAGATGAATTCTATGTCTGAGGTTACATATATTAGAAATGTATATAATATATGTAATCCTGAGTTGTCTGGAATACATGTTCAGGTTTATACAGCTACAGCTACAGCTTAAATGCCTCCCAGAACTCTGTTTTAACAGATGAATAATACGATTTTTAATTTTGCATCCTCTGAAATAAACTGTTTGGGGGTATAATATGTTCAAAGTTATTTCTGCAACTGATAAGCTAAATTAGGTTTATGTTATAAGCTGCTAGTGCATAAGCTATAAGTTTCCTAAAATGTCCATTGGTTTGATCTGATTCCTTATTTTGATCAGTTTTAATGATTAGCTACTGCTTTTCAAGAGTTTAGGGCTACTTAATTACATAATACAGAATGATAGAGTTGGAAGGGACCTTGGAGGTCTTCTAGTCCAACCCCCTGCTCAAGTAAGAGACCCGGTACTGTTCCAAACAAATGGACCTCTGGTCTCTTCTTAAACACCTCCAGTGATGGAGCACTCATAACTTCTAGAGACAAGTTGTTCCATTGATTAATTGTTCTCAATGTCAGGAAATTTCTCCTTAGTTCTAGTTTGGATGTCTCTTTGATAAATTTTCATCCATTGCTTCTTGTCTTGCCCTCAGGTGATCATAATAAACTTCTCATTTTTACCTCCTTTTTGTTTCATTGTCCCTAAATATTTTGTTAACTAACTCAAATGCCAGCAGCAGTGGAACAACATTATAAAATTACACTGAGATTTCTCAGTAATGGAAATGCTGGCATGGGAATTTGGGGAGTTGATCCAAACTTTTGAAGGGCGCTCAGTTTCAGGAAGACTGATTTACATTCATTTCTAATTGCTATTATGAGCAATACCATGAAACACATTACAATAAAAATAATAAAAATATAAACATGATTCCCAATGGCTATAAAATATAGTGTTTTCATGCATTTGATGGATGTTAATTGGATTGTTATTTTAAACAGACCAGTGTTTTCTACCCCATAGTGGGAAGCACAAAAACCTTTACTCGGAAAGCAGCCATCATCTCCCCAACAGACAATCCAGTATGCAGTATAAATCTTAGGAAACCAAATATACAGACTTTACAATCTGCTCTTTTTCATATTTCATTTTGGTGTTCAGTCAGTTAGAGACTGAAACAGCTGCCTGTGATGTCCTACAGGGAAGTTGCAAAGTTTTGGGCCAGGAATGGGTTCAAATCTCTGAATGGTTACAGACCAATCATTCTCAAACTCAGACTAGCCTATTCTAGAGAAAGGATAAGAAATATCTTCCTTGAGGAAATCTCGGAGTTCCATAAGCACCAAATAAATAAATAACTGGTGAAACATACAAGCAAATAGATCGAGGTACCTAAGTAAGCACTGACATGTTGCAAGGAGGCATAGTGCCAAAGTGGTAAATATAAAATTGTTACCTTATTTCCTGCAAAACAATCTCTAATGCGGCATTTCTCTCTTGTCAAGGATTTCACATTTAAGTCTTCAAACATGCCCCATTAAACATTTTATCCATCCAAATGAAGAACTAAACTCCTAGTGGAGAGCATAGCTGCTCTCATAACTCCTCCCAAAGAACAGCTATGCAGGCACAAGGGAGAGAGCTATCTGTGTTCAAAGTGTCAAAGTTGCTCGCATGCCAGAAGGATCTGAGATCCCCCCTCCCACCAAGCATTACCAAAGCAGTGGGTCAGCTGCTCCTTCCCCCCTCCCTTATCTCCCCTCCCCAGCCACATTCTTCAGGCTGCATCTGTTGAAACCTGTCAGGGCTATTTCCAAGAATAGCCATGCTCCCTGGCCTTCAAATGACTTGCCATTTTAAGACACATTCCGTTTAAAATGTCTGCCTTTCTTCAGAACAGGATTCTTTTTTTGCCCAGGTACTTATAATAGGGATTGTGCTTTATTTTAAAAAAAGTTAGATTAAGTCACCCTGATAGGATGAAATACTTAACATACATTGGATAGTGTACATTTAAATTTCCTATTTGCTAAAGGGGTATTCTTTTAGATGTTAAAATATCCCCATCTTATTTTCTTTAACAATATGTCAAAGAGGCTATTACCTTCACTTAAAGAAAACTCAAGTTAATAATATTTTTAGAAGGTAGCTTTTCATTGATTAAGTTGTGACATGTTCCTGGGGACAAGTGCTGGTTTTTTTGAAATCAATCAGCCAAAGGAGAGGAGTTTCATCCTTCAAATTAAATTGTGCACACTCTGTAGGAAGAAAGATAATTACAGAAAAAATATCTCTAACTTGATTCACACCCTTAACCAATGTATTCTGCTTATAGCTTGGGGCTTCATGTCAGAGTCAGGTCAAATGAGATTTGGACTATAAACACAGGCAGGAAAAACCCTCTTTATGAACACTTATTAAAGCCAATCTCAAAAAGAATAGGATTAGGTTCTCCTTACCCTTTTTCAGGAAAGAGGCTTCCTGGGGTGTCCCAGCACAGTATCTATGAGAATATCTTGTGAAAAGCAAAAAAAAAAAAAAAAAAGAGGGGGAAGAAGGAATGGAAGTCCAGATGTCACCTGCCCGGTTCTACCAATTGAAGATTCTAGTGTGACCTGCTGCCACTGAGGAGAAGAGAGACTGGAGTTTGCGCTTTGGGGCACTTTAAAAATGTCCCCTCCTCCCATCCCTCCTGTCACCCGGAGGAGTTTATGTTTCCTGTGCCTGCCTGGTTTTGAATCTCAAGTAAATTTCACTGGGCTTCTTCATGACAAATGAAGCAGAATAAGAGATAAGCAACAGGAAAGCTATGCTTTCCATTGCAGTTGTTCCACACCTGCAACTGTGAACCAGCTTGTAGGTGCATTAAGTTTTTCTTTAATCTTCTTCCCGTCCTTTGAAAAAAATGGGATTTGGTAAATTCAGCATTTTCTCTCCCTTTCTTCAAACTTCATGCATGCAAGAGCAACAGCTGGGAAAAACTCTCCCCCCTGCCCCACCCAACAGGAAAACAAAGAAGCTGCTTTGCTGTGGGTTATCCATCTAGCAGAGGTTGTCTATTCTGACTGGCAGGGGCTGTTCAATTTCCAATTGGTCTGGCACCACCTGATTCTCTTGTTTTAACTGGAAATGCCAGGGATTAAATCTAGACCAAGGTGTCAAAGTTACGGCTGGTGAGCCAGATGTGTCATGCACTGGCCATGCTCATGCCTGGTTTAGTGAAAGGGAAAAAAGTCACAGTACATCCTGTGACGCTGCCATGAAGACGCGAGTTTGATACCCCTGATCTAGACCTTCTTTATGCAGAGCTGATTGTCTGCTATCAAACAGTGGTGTACCATCCCACTGAACCCATTGCGATATAATTCTTAACAACCATGCATGGGCAAGTGCTGTCAATGTGCCAGCTTATAAATTTTGCACAATCAGTATGAAATACTTTATTATATCTCCCTGCTAAACAAAATGTTACCCACAGAATGTTTTCCTTGTCACGAAAAGCCAGATAAAAGAGGAAGAACATCAGAAATTCTGATGCAAATTCTTGCATTCCTTCCTTAATCTCTTACATAATATGAACAACCTTGGGCAAACAGACTATGCATCAAAGTACAAAATCTAGTCACACCTTGTGGATAACAGCAGTGCCATCCTAATGTCTGCTTATTCAGCAGTAAATTCAGCAGTAAATTCAGTGACATCTACTTGAATGTAAACTCTTACAAACCCTACAGTATAAGCTGAAATTCATATTAATGTCTATAATTATAAATATATAGGGAAGAGGACTGGTCTTATTCTGACAGCTGGCATGAAATGAAAAACACCAAACTGTTTTATTTTCCTCTTCAGCTGCTAACCCATTAATAGTAGCAGCAGCTATAAAAATACAGTATATAAAACAATACAAGCATCTCCTTTTCAGGATGTGTGTTCCGTTAATTTCCACACACATCTTCTTCTTACTATAGACACAACCTTCTTAAGTCATTTGTCCTTGTCATTTAAGAAAGGCACACTTATTTAATATAGAATCTTATCTATATATTTGGATGTGCTTCCTCTTGTTCTGACTTATTTTATACATTTATTCATTTAACTATGACATATGAAGTTTGAAAAATTATCATCATCATACACAGAAATTAAACTATTGATAAGTAGTTTACCCACAAGAAAAACCTGTAGGAAGAGGAGTGTTTCCACATCCTGGTAAAAAATCATTGCGATAGTGGTTAAATGAACTTCTTTTGCTAAAAAAAAATATCTATTTATTTATCACATTTACATAGCTTACTGTACATCTCATATATGTGACTTTGGGCAGAAGACCCAGTTTAAACAAACCAGCTACAACTAAATCATTAGAAGAAGATTACTAAAAAAACTATCTACCTATGTATCTATGTCTCTGTCTCTGTCTATTTATCTGTCTATTACTGTAGAATTAGGTGGCTGCCCATTCATTGTTAGTGACTCTGGGTCGCTTACAAAAATAAAAATAAGATACAAAGAACATACAAATAATAAAAACAATAATCCCAGACCAGAGGTGAAATTCTGCAGGTATGTCAGGTTCTGGAGAACTGGTAGTGGAAATTTTGAGTAGTTCGGAGAACCGGCAAATACCACCTCTGGCTGATCTCTAGTGGGGAGGGAATGGGGATTTTCCAGTATCCTTACCCTGGAGTGGGGTGGGAATGGAGATTTTGCAGTATCATTCCCCTGCCATGCCCACCAAGCCATGCCCACAGAACCGGTGGTAAAAAAAATTGAATTCCACCACTGCCCCAGACCCCCTGGCATCAGCAATCAATATAGACAAAACCTTGGGACATTAGCTCCCTATTTCCATAGGATTCCCAAGCCTGCTGATGAAACTAAGTTTTAAGAGATTCCCAGAAGGTCAATGGGATCAGGGCCAATCTCACCTCAATGGAATGAGATTCTAAACGGCAAGGTGCCAGGGCAGAGAAGGCTCTCCTCCTCCATTCCATCAGATGAAACTCCTTAGCAAATGGGATCCATAACATGTCTCTACTGCCAGATTTGGGGAATGGGAAGATGTTATTGAGATTGTTAAATTGAAAGATGGGAATGGAAAAGGCCAGTGGATCCAAGAAAATTATTATTAATCGCCTTGATATAAGAATTGGAACAGGAGAAAAACCTGGTGCATCCTGTATTCTCTTTCCATATTTATTTACTCAACCAGTACAATGAGTGAATAAAAGGCAAGCTATATAATGTCTCAATGCCCATATTTGCACATTATAAGGAGAGGAGAAAATGAATGCCTATATATAATCAATAGTATGAATTTGGATATTGTTTGTGTTTAACCCCCTGAGTACATATGTCTGCTATCTGTCATGTGAATGAATGCCTTTGAGATGCATGAAGCTTTGATTTCCACAATTCTCAGCAAGAGTGGATGGTAACGAAATTCTGTAACTTTGAGTTGAGACAATTGGAGGGTGCCATTCTTCAACCTGAAGAAGGCTAGCATATGTGTTTGACTGCATGATGTGCCCATGCTCTTATCACAGTTTTCTTTAAATGTTCGCAACAGTAGGTAGATTCATTCACCAACGTTTTGGTAAATGTTGTGTTTATTATTTATATATGCATATTTGAAGAGAGTCTTAATGACACTGTAAAAGACTCATCTTAATTTTCCAGACAATTTCCCTTTGAACAGAAGGGAATGTGCCTACCCTCCACTTGTTTTGCAATCCAGTATCTAGTTATGAAAATATTTTACTGAAAGCAGACAAAGAGACGGACTTGTTTACCATCATGTTGTTGGAAATTTTTCGGTCATATGCCAGTGCCTACTAAGTGGCTACAGAAACCACAGGGATATGAGCATGAGGTTTCATGATAGCCAAGAATGTGTACCGGCACTTAAGGAGATCTTGGCAATACTTCATCATTCACGGGGCAATGCAGGTCAAGTGCATTGTGACTTCAATCAATGGTTGTTCTGAAAAACTCAGCATTGTTTACTCACAACCACTACTACAAGTTAAACTGAATTTCCATGGGAAGTGATTCCTGAAGATACACAAATAAAATACCCTTAGTGTCAACATTAACTGGCTGTGTTACAAACTGAGGGGATAGACAGGCCTCTAACTTTTACCGTATGTAACCTCAGAGTAAGAGAATGACACTATTTGGCAAAGATCTGCCCATTTGGCTTCAATATTTTATCACCCTCTCATGTCTATAGGGTGATATAAATTTGTTTTCCTTCTTAGAATTGGGCTTGTTGGCTTTTCTTGTTTGCTTTTGAAAATCTCCAGGGCATTTAATAAGTGTTGCACGTGGACTTTGGGTAGAATTTTATTGGCCACATTTCAAAAACGTTATTACTATGCTGCTGAAAACAAAACAGATTAGAGAGATGATACTACTTTCTTTCAAGAAAAGTTACAACGGTAGCATGAAATTGAATGATAAGAGATTCAGAAGAAATAAAAGGAAATATTATTTTAAAAAGTGAGTAATATGAAACATAAAGATAAGCAGTGATGACCAAATCATATTCCTCTCTGCTTCTGCTTGGTGACTATTTAGATATCATAGGGAATGTAATGGGGCAACTTGCCACAGCCAACTCGTTGCAGCCAACTCGCCCTGGCCAACTCACTACAGCCAACTCACTGTGAGCTAACTCGCTGCAGGACAATTTAATGATTCTTTTTAATTATTTAAAATAAATAAAAAAATATTTTAATTTTTGTCGTTCACATTTCATTCTGTCCCTTCTTTTGCATTCTTTCTTTAATGATTCTATTCCACTATTCTTAATATTAGTGTAAGTCTTGTCCTACATGAGTTGTCCTGCAGTGAGTTCATCATGGCGAATTGGCCATGGCAAGTTGTTATAGACCCCAGGAGGAAACTCACAACCTGTTTAAATAGTCATAATCCCCACTCAAGTAAAAAATAGGTAGGAGAGGGTCCAAATGTGTTGTTTGCTACAAAAACCCAGAGTCATCTGGAGACTAATTTTGCAAGAGTTAATCTTTTGCTTTGACTATTATGTATCTAGACATAGCCCTAAGAAGCCCTCAGTCTACAGCAGAGGTGTCCAACCATGCTGACTGAGGAATTCTGGGAATTGAAGTCCATAGGTCTTAAAGTTGCCAAGGTTGGACATCCTGCTACAGGATCCTAAATCTTCTTCAGCCTACTCCCATATTTCCCCAAAGGTTTAGACATTTAGATCATTGCTGTCCATCATGGCGGAGGCTGAGTAAGAAAAATATAATAACATTTTTCTTACTCACCTATATTTAGACTAGTTATTAAGATGGACTACTTTCATTTTATCTATGTTGTTTCTCTCTACTCAAATCTGCTATTATTTATCCAGAAGGAATTTAATTTAATTTAATATTTACAATGTTTTACAGAGCACTCCAACTTCAAAAAAGTAATCAGAAGGACTATACCTTTTTTAGGTTTTGGTCATCACAATATAAAAAAAGACATTGAGACTCTAGAAAGAGTACAGGCTAAAATATATAATATGAAGAACAATTGCAGGAACTGGGAATGTCTAGTTTAATGAAAAGAAGGACTAGGGGTGACATGATAGCAGATTCCCAATATTTGAGCGGCTGCCACAAAGAAGAGGGGTCAACCTATTCTCCAATATTCTCCAACAATTAATCAGTGGAATGGTTTTGCCTTCAGAAATTTTGGGTGCTCCAACATTGGAAGTTTTTAAGAAGAGATTAGATAACCATTTGTTTGAAATAGTATATAGTATAGTATAGTATAGTATAGTATAGTATAGTATAGTATAGTATAGTATAGTATAGTATAGTATAGTATAGTATAGTATAGTATAGTATAGTATAGTATAGTATGCCTGAGCAGGGGATTGGACTAGAAGACCTCCAAGATCTGTTTGAACTCTCTTATTTTGTTATTAGATAGATATAGCTATAAAAAAAAAACCTTGTTTGCAACAATTATTTAGTGGCTGGCACATCAGATGGGGCGGTAGGCCGGGGGCAATGGGTGAGGGGGTGGCAGCGGTTCTCATGCTGCTGCTTCCGCCCGGGATGCTGGAGGAGGAGCTGCCATCAGGGAAGTGAGCTGTCCCAGGAGGGCCGGAGTGGAGCGCAGCTCCTCACGCATGGAGATGCCACTGATGGCCTGGCTTCCGGTGGGGTAGCGACTTCGGGGCCAGACGGTTGCTTCTGCCCCTTGCCCTGTGGGCTGCCGCTGCCACTCTTCTGTGGCACCCAAGCCATCCAGGCGCTCCAGACTGTGGACATGCATCGGTGCCATGCGCTGGAGGGCTGAGGCTGTGCAAGAAGCCCGCTGAGACAGGAAGGAGGGAAGCCCTGGCCCACCCATCCTGGTCAATAGCTTTGCTCTCTAAGACGTGATCGCCAGGATCCCCTCTCCACATCTTTGGGCATGCGAGCCATTGCCCGTTGCTATTCCAGGTTCTGGTGCACCAGCTAGCTGGTCTTCACACATTCAAAAGCACCGGAAACCAGAAGAGTAGCCATCAGGTGTGCATGCACACTCTGGGAAGATGATCTTCTGATTTCTGGTGCATGCATGCACATCGGCCAGCTGGTCTCCGCGTGCGCAGGCATGCCAGAAACTGGAAGACCAGGTGGCTGGTGCGCATGCACAGCAGGTAGCTGCTCTTCCAATTTCCGGCCCTCCTGCGCATGTGAAGACCAGCTTGCCAGTGTGCTGGAACCCGGAAGAGCAACGGGCAATGGCTCGCTTGCCCGGAGAGATGGCTCTATGTGCCACTTCCAGCATGCATGCCATAGGTTTGCCATCACGGGCTTAGGTGAATCCTTTATTATAAATTGATGTTGAACTGCTAACCTCTATTCTGTTATCTTTGATTCTGGATGCTACTCTTTTCAGAACTTTTGCATTCTTTTCAGTGACCCTTTTCTCATTCGACTTGATTTATAATAACAGATCATTATTTCTTTGTTTTCAATCTTTGTATATTTGGAATGGGTAAACACTTTTCTTCCTGTAATCCTGCAGCTGCTTGCCCTGCTTGCTTAGCCAACAGTCCTAAGTCCATTTGTCACCAGATGTCCAGGAACTCCAACACCTAGAATGGTCCTTGTTGATTCAGGAGATGGCCAGTGTGGTATGAAATTTACAATTTACCATATGTTTTATGGGAGAGACACTCTTCCTCTGGCTCTTCTGGTGAGACCCATACTATATGGTTGAACCTCTGGCACAGCTGTCATCTTCCTCAGGGCATCCAAGTCCCACAATCAAGTCAAGGGATTGTATCATTATTATTGTATGCCACTCAGAGTCACACTATCTCTATTGGGCTGCCTTATAAAGCTTGAAATAAATAAATAAAATAGAACTTCCCTTAAGCTACATAATTCATGTAAGTCTACAGCTTCTATAGAATCAGAAAATGTTATTTTTGTGACAGTCCCTGTGGACTTAAAACTTTAAAACAAAAAGCTTTAAAGCTGAAAAAATATTTTGGTTATATTTAGGATTCCTAAAAGCTGTATGACCATTTAGTTTGACACTAGTTTCTATTTATGTGTTTAATAGGCTTGTGCTTTGCTCTCGCTGGGAATACAACATATGGGAAAGTATTCTTGTGTCCAATTAGAGAGTGTTACCAGCTATCTTTTACGTCAGTTAACTGTAATATTCAGATGGCACATGGTAGAAATGAAAAATTTGGCTCATTAATATAGCCATAAACTGCTGACCTCCTGTGCTGAATCTATTTGGAACTGAATCCAGTTTAAAAAACGCTGTGCAGATTTCAATCCATTCCTCATCTTTGGGAGCAATGGTGCCACATGGACCCCAGTGGTTGATTCTCCTACTTCTTTTTTCCTATTAGCCATGCCAGGAAAGCAAGCATTAATTTTGTTCCTTTCTTTGGATGATGTCACAGGTTCTTTTTTAAAGCATACTCAATTAGATTGGTCCAGACACAAAAAGACTTGTGGACTTCACTCCCAGAGGAGTTGGCTGGGGAATTCTGGGAGTTGGTCCAAAGGTCTTCAAGCTGCCAAGGTGAGACATCACTGCTATAAGGGATGGGAAGACTTTTTACTCTGTAAACAAAGATATAAAAGTGATGTATGAAACTTACATATATTCACACATAACTATAGTAATACTTATAGTAACACCTATTAACCAGTATTTCCTCTTTGCCATCACGTGCCAGGAGTGGAGTGGGTGGGTCGCGCAAGCGCGTGCACATGCCCACACCTATAATTCTATGTGCCCTGCCCCTGTGCATGCGTATGTGACCCCCCATGCTCCCCCCACTCTTGGCACATGATGGCACTGTAAGCCTGTTTTTTGCTCTCCCCAGCCTCCAGAGCCTTTCTAAGAGTCTGGGGAGGGCGAAAATGGCCTTCCCACCACCTGGAAGCCCTCTAGAGGCCGAAAACAGCCTGTTTGCCATCTTCCTGAAAGTTGGCAAATGGGCTGTTTTCAGCCTCCAGACGGTCTCCGGGGGGTGGGGGGTGAGAAAGGCTTTTCCCCCCCCCGACCCCCGACCCCGGGCCTCCTTCACTCCTTCTGAAGAAAAAACAAAAAACAAAAACACCCTACCTTCATTCTTTGGGCTGCTGCGGTTCTGGGTTTGCTAGTGGCTGCAGAACATACCACTCACTCACTCACACCCAAACATACATCTTCTCCCCTCCCCGTGTCAAGGTTGTTGCTTGACATTGGGGAAAGACTCAAAGGGAGGATGGATGAAAAGCCAGAGGTGCCTGCAATAATAAAAAATAAAAAAATAGAATAAAAAATGTCACTGAGGGAGTGTCTAGTGACTGGGGGAGAGGAGGGGGCACGTTCATCATAGGACATATTAGTCAACTGGGGCAGAGCCAGTTGCTTGTGACAAAATGACGTACAGCATATAGTCTCACAAACCCACTTGCTTTGATACATGTCAGAAATCACTGCTTTTGACACAGAGCAAGAAAAGATAGTCGGGGGTTGCTTTCCCAGCAGGCTATGAGTAGGTTAAAGATGTCCTCCTGCTTTTCAGAAATGGTAGGTGGGTTGTCTTCCTAGCTGAGCAAGCTGGAAGCATTATTTTCTTGTTCAACATAGGAAGATATGAGATTGGAGTGGATTCCCCCTCCCCACCCCCATTAGTGAAGCAGAGGGGCAAACATTAAACAGGCCAGAAGACTTCCATTTGTGAAGTGGTTTCACAGTATGGAACTTTAAGCAGTGCAGATCTTGCTGTGTTTGCTTCTAGAGAATTCAATCCAACTTCTTCACCATGCCGTGAAAGCATTTGTAACATTTCACTTTAGAGTCAAAGAGTTATAAATGTTTATTTACATATACAGAAATGTCAACTCAAAATATATAATTTACCAGGCTTAATTGGCCAATACATTCCCTCTCCCCCCCTCCCTTCCTCCCTCTCTCTTTTATCTTTTTAAAATAGCCAAAATGGATTAAAGTAGAGGTGTATATTCAATTTTGCCTTCATAAAGTATAGAGAAACACTATAAATACATATTTCCTAATAACAAAGGTTACAAAGTAAAAACAGTTCACTAAAATTACATTTGAATGGCAATCCTATTAATGAATAAATACCTTATTGCCTAAAATAGAAACCCTCTGTCAATCTCTATAGGATGTAGAAGTCAAATAGAAGGATTACAAGTCATTCTGTTTGTTATAAGGTCCCTATGTAACAAGATGTCTCTGGAATCACACTAAGCTCCATTCTTCAGCACCCAAACCTTGCCTTTGCTCTTGGCCTTGCCCTGTATTCCTTAACTAAAAATGCAAGTTGGCATGTTGCAGTGTACCACCCTCCAAAATTATTTTTTCTCGGAGCACCAAATGAATACCATGTGCACTTTTAGAAAATATAAATGATGAATGGCTGCAGATCAGTGCTTACTCTGAGAATATCCCCATCTTCCCAGAAAAATAAATAAGTAGAGATAAGCTGGGGTGATGAGGAGCATTCTAACTGGCTAACCCCTAGTATACCATCTGGTAAATGAGTCTTTTGTGATTGCCATGCTCACCAGGCCAATCATTTTGCAAGAGTACCTATCACCTGTTTTCACACTTCGGAAATACCAGTAGATGAAGAAATGCAGGGAATTTCATGTGTAAGTACTCTATATATGCTATGTTCCTAGAGGCTTTTCTCCAGCATTCGCATATATAATTAAATATATTATTGTATGTGATATTCAAAGGTAGATTGCATAGGTGAACCATACCTTCTTTTCAATTCCTTTATTGTAATTTTTCCCCCTTTTGCGCAGTCTGTTGGCATTTGTACTGCCCATTTATAGTACCAAGTAAACGGAGCTGTCCAATGGCATTCCCATACATAGCGCTGATCTCACTGCCGACTCAGCTACTCCATGCTTTTAAGAGAGAGTGAGGGAGCAGGCGTTACTTTCCATAAATGGAGGCATATAGAATCATGTTTTATTTGTTGAGGAGTGGATGTGCGCTTACTAGCCTAACTAACAGTTACTTGTTATTTGAGTTAACAAGGCACAAGCCCACATCTCAGCAAATAAAGCAGGAAGTAACATGAATTACTAGTAAATAACTAGTCACATGAAGTAATAGCAAGTAACAGGAGTTACTAGCAATGAGAGTATGAAAATTTTTCCTGGCCTGTTGAAATGATAGAGGAAGAAATAACAGGCCCAGATTTTCATGGGATTAAAGATTGGCTCAGTGTATTCTTCATCAAAATTAATGACAAAAATATAGATCTCAATTGATAGCTAGTCCATTATAACTACAGTATATATGAGTGGGAAATCCATGCTGTTGTTTATGATATGGATCTAGAATGCTCGGTGTCATTCACCCTTGATCACACAGCCTGGACCTACTGGGAGCTTTTATTCTCCACTCCTGTTTTTGTCAGAACCTTGATAAGAGGCAGAACACAAATATTGTAATCTAATAACTTTGCCTGCCTCTAGTTTTATGTGTATTCAGGGAATATTTGCAATTCCATTTCCTTGTGAGTGATGAAGATGGCTCTGAGAAGGAAACAAGTGATGGGGGCAAAGGGCATACATAACCAATAATATGACTGCAGTAAAACCATATTTTGGGTGTTGAAACTGATTAGAAGTTTAGCTTTGTTTCTTCAATTGCACAAAGCAATTGAGGCCTCAGAATAATAGTGGCAATTGCACCTGTCCTAGGCAGCTGCTTGTCTATTTCACTGTACAAATGTTTAAGTTTTTACTTTATCTTGGCACCCCCAATATATTCTTGATAGATTATAAAAATAAATCTATATCCAGAATATTTTTGTCACTTTGGTCAACTAGCAGGTTTCAGAATAGCTATGCAGAAATACATTTGGTTGAAATGTTAAGCAAGCACTACTCAACAGAAAGAAAAACTGCTTCAGTATTTCATTTGGAAATTGCTATTCCAAGAGAGGAAATGTTTTCTTTTCTTTTCAAATTGCCTGGAATGTGGTCATGGTCAATAGAGAAACTCTTATTTCGACTAAATCCTCTTTCTCCTCCTCCTCCTCTCCTCCTCCTCCTTTGCCAGCTTTCCAGTGTAACTAGACATGAAGTTCAAATACATTAACAGAATCTTGCAAATCTGAAAATACAAACTTCCCACCTCCGCTTTTAACTACTAGATTCATTAGGGCAGGTCCTTCCTAACTTTCTTTCTCTGACCATTAAGCCTCTTTTATCTGATTGTTTCCTAGGCAGTGTCTCTTACCTTTGTTCCTCAAGGTCACCCATTCTTCCATTCACCTCAGAGGTGGGTTTCTACCGGTTCACCCCGGTTCAGACGAACTGGTAACGGTGGTGGCGGGAGGCTCAGCCCACCCTCCCAGACACTTCTGCACATGCGCAGAAGCGTCACGCGCACGAGCGAACTGGTAGCAAAGTAAATTGAAAACCACTTCACCAACTGTGGGTGATGGGAAATGTCAAAGCTAACCAGTTACTGTTTGGGATCCAGCCTACCCACCCCCAAGTTAAAATGTGTGGATCCTTCTTAAGGATGCGAATTGCTGATATTTCCTTTGATCATGTCCGCTACTATTTCCAACATAAAATGGCAACTAAATTACTCTAATCTTTCTGCCCTAAAATCAGAAGTGATGGCATGAACCATCATCTCCCTTC
The DNA here is from genome assembly GCA_030761175.1 of Masticophis lateralis. Taxonomy (NCBI): domain Eukaryota; kingdom Metazoa; phylum Chordata; class Lepidosauria; order Squamata; family Colubridae; genus Masticophis; species Masticophis lateralis. The sequence goes on along the minus strand of JAUDYJ010000001.1, from coordinate 126,526,734 downwards.
GTTCGCATACGCACTGAAAGCTGTACTTAGCTTATTCTCTGCTACAGCAGCCTATCTTCTAATGACTTCAAAAACAAGGTGGGTTGTTTTTAGGCTGAACGTGTACAACTGGTGAAGTTCCAGATTTGATTAGAATAATGCATCAGTTTGAACCGCTGTGTATTTCTTGTTTTTTCCTAGAAAAAGTAATTGCTGTTGCAATTTTATGTTTCTTATATTACTTTGAAGTAAACCCTATTAAGCCAGTAAATGTATTAATCTCCAAAAGGCACAATAAATGGCATACTTCCCAGGAACAAACAGTTATTAGAGATCACAGAATTTATTTCTGGTAGAAAAAAGTGAGGGATATTAGATTTTTGAAACAGAAATAATGGCATATCCTAATAAATATTCTTGCCCTAAATATTTTTCCTTTTAAATTGTGAAAAATGAAAGTCTTAAATGGCATCCAACTAATCATAGTAAGGAATCAATCTTACAGTTTTAAAGACTCCCCCCCCCCCCACACACACACACAATCAGAAATATGCTTTGGTGAGTATTTCTTATTCTTTTCTATATCTGATACCAAATATAAACACTGATGGAAAGAAACAGTATGATTCAGAACATATACTTTGAGAGAGAAAGGAAAACTATAGAATCCCTGATTGGCAGTTGTCAATATGGGTTTATGGCTGATGGCTATTTCTAGCTCATGAAATCTGTCTGGAAAATCAACCAATACTCTCTGCTTGTGAAATTTTGATATTTTGCCATAGCTGGAGATAAGGTGAGAAAAAACAAGACGAAAAGTTGTTGTTTTTGTTGTTTTTCAAGATGACATAAGTATTGTAGATGCTAGACTATTTTTTTTTCCTTTGAAGCAGACATTTGGCTTTGCTTCTCACTGCTTGCTCATTCCCTAACTAATAAGTTGATTTGTAGAAAAAAAATCTTACGAAACGCTTTTTATACTAGCAAAACGTGGATCATTTCTGGTTTCAGATTATGACTCCCTGATTTGGAAACATTCCTAGACATCCTGATGGTAAGCTGTTAAATAAGCTTGCACTGTTACTTGCTATTTGGGCTGTGTGATTCAGTTCTGATGACATGGTGTTTTATAAATAGCAGGAAAGTGGCAGGCAAGACAAAAACTAACTATCTTCTTGCCTTATCATTTCTGAGTTCCAAATCTCTCCCCATAAGATTTCCCTATCCTCTTGAGGAAAAGAGTAGGATTTCTTCTTTTTTATTATTATTTGTAAAAACAGCCTTTCCTATTAAACAGTTTGGTCTGAGAACGTAACTAGCTCAGAGTCCTCCCTTTAACTTCTTGACTGGAGGCATTTCCAGTCTTAATCGTGACACTTAATCCAGTCTGCCACTCTGGTTTCAGCGTGTTAAACCACTACAGCAATTAAGTTGTATGTTGTTATATGGAATTAGGCCCCCAAAATTCCAACAGAAAATCTGCTTTCTCTAGAAAGGGCATGTATTTTTGGAATCAAAGGGGAGTATCACACTGATATGCAAGTGAGCTTTCCCCCCAGTTTCTGCTAATATGATTATTCAAAAAGATACACATTTTCTACTATTATAGCTAATAATAGTGCGGGTCTGGATGGGGAGAAACAGGCTTCGACTCAACCCCTCCAAGACCGAATGGCTGTGGCTGCCGGCGTCCCGATATAGCCAGCTGACACCATCGCTGGTTATTGGGGGCGAATCATTGGCCCCCACGGAAAGGGTTCGCAACTTGGGCGTCCTCCTGGATTCACGGCTGTCTTTAGAGGATCACATGACAGCCGTGGCCAGGGGGGCTTTCTATCAGGTTCGCCTAATACGCCAGTTGCGGCCCTTTCTAGATCGGGATTTCCTACGCACAGTCACTTCTCATCACTTCCCGCCTGGACTACTGCAATGCTCTCTACATGGGGCTCCCCTTGGAGTGCACCCGGAGGCTCCAACTGGTACAGAATGCGGCCGCGCGGGGGATTATGGGAGCGACGGGGCGCTCCCACGTGACACCTCTCCTGCATGAGCTGCATTGGTTGCCGGTGGACTTCCGGGTGCATTTCAAGGTGTTGGTAATCACTTTTAAAGCGCTCCATGGCTTAGGTCCAGGGTACTTACGGGACCGCCTTCTGCCACCAATTGCCTCCCACCGGCCGGTTCGCTCCCACAGAGAGGGCCTCCTCAGGGTGCCGTCAGCCAGACAATGCCGGCTGGCGACCCCCAGGGGGAGAGCCTTCTCTGTGGCAGCACCTACCCTCTGGAATGATCTGCCTCCAGAGTTCAGAACAATTTCTGACCTCCTGACTTTCCGGCGGGCTTTAAAAACTTATCTTTTTCGGCTTGCCGGCTTAGCCTGACTCCTGTAAATATTTTATTACTTTTAGAGTTTTTATTATCTTTTAAATGAATTTGTTTTAATCTATGGCTATTTATATTTGTTCTTTTATGAAATTTTAACTTTTGTGTATTTGTTTTTTAAATTGGCTGTGCACTGCCCTGAGTCCGTAAGGAGAAGGGCGGTATATAAATCTAATAAATAAATAAATAAATAAATAAATAAATAAAATATTTTTTCTATCCACAGCCATGGATAGAAATCACAACTGTTTATGTACAGAATTTAAAAATAATTTCTTAGGCATTGGTTGGCTTCTGTTTTGTGATTTCAGCAGATGACCAGGACAAAATGAAGACAGAGTCATATTTCAGTGAAAAGTTGTTTATTTATGTTTACTTGCAACATCTTGCATGGAATTTAAATTGGAGAATGTGTTTGGGACTAATTAAAAGAAAATGAATGTTGCGATTTTCTCTTCTCTTTTGTCAACAACGGTAATCAAATCATTTATATCCATAAAGGCAGAAAAGAGCAGTATAAAAACTGCAAAGTGCATTTATCTATTGATTTATCTCTACAAGAAGTACATATAAATGAACTTCCGGTGGCGCCTTCCTCGTTGGCGGCGGGCTTTCCATGCCCGCCGGTCTCCCGGCACGTTAGAGCCGCCTCACAGCTGGCAGGCGGCTCGAAAAACCTGTTCCTCGACGGGAGGAACAGGCAGAGCTTCTGGGGGTGAGGTAGAACCTCTTTGAGCCCCCCAGGAATTTTCCATGTCCTGGGGAGGGCTCAGAGGGATGGTTCCCTCCATACCCCCAGGGTATGCTCCGCGCCGAGAGGATCCTCCGCTAATTATTTAATTAGCGGAGCCAGACGTGGGAGCAACACCACGATTGAAATCACATTTGGAGCAAGCTGGAAAAGAGAAAAGAAAATTTCAAGCAAGTATGGATTTTTTCTTTAACGGAGTTTTTTTCGGAAGAGGAGGGGGGGAAGGGGGAAGGAGAGGAAGAAAATTGAAAGTCTTTAAGATGGCGACAGGTTCTGTCTGAAAGGAAAGTTTCAGCGGAAATGGAGTGCAGAGCTTAGTCTTGAAAGGAATATCCTGTTACAGACAAAGAATTCAAAGGAATAGAGGCTGATTTAAACAGATTTTTTCTACCCTTTTTTTTTCTTTTCTCTATTGAAGTAAGGAGGATTCTTTTTTTGTTTTTTTTTTTTTTTTAAAAAAAAGCAAAGATGCCTAAACCTAAAGGAAGGGGGGGCTCCCCTTTGAATCAGATGAATAAAGTTGAAATGTCTCATGTGCAGAGACTTACAGAACAGGAGTTAAAAGAGTTAATTACAAGGTCCTTAGAGAGTGTGGTAGATAAGATAAAAGGTTCACAGAAGGATCTTGAGGAACTGGTTTCTGGGAAATATGACCAATTAAATCAAATCATTGCTCAAGTAGCCTCAGATTTTTCAACAGCGCTGGCTGCAATGGGGAAGAAAATGATTGAGATGAGTAGTAAATTTGAATCTCAAATACAAGAGTTACAAATGAAACTCCTGGAAGCAGAGGCCAATAACCATAATATTCAGAATGATGTTATTATGCTTCAAATTAAGACTATGGAATCTGCAATTAGATTGAGAGGGATAAAAGAAGATAACAGAGAAAACCTAAGGTCAACTTGTGCAAAGGCCTTTGCAGAATTATTAAAGTTACAAGATGAATTAATTCTGGGCTCTATTGTGAAAGTTTACAGAGTTAACTCACGTTTGGCTAAACAAAGGAATTTGCCTAGAGATGTCGTTGTCTATTTCACTGATAAAAGACTGAGAGATGATATTCTACAAAAGTCTTATTCTGATAGACTGCAGGTAGCTGGCACACAAATCAGGGTCTTCAAAGAGCTACCTTCGAAGGTTTTAAAAGACAGGAAAGATTTTGATATTTTGGTCAAGGAATTGAAGAGAAGTAAGATCCTATTTAGATGGGACTTTCCAACTGGTATAATTTTTAGATATCAAGGTGTGAGACACTGTTTGAATACTATTGAAAAAGCAGAATATTTTTATCAAAATATTTTTAAGGGAGCACCGAAACATCTCAAGAATAAAAAGTCAAAAACAGAGTTTGCAAAATGTGAAAAGAAAGAAGAAAATCAAAGTGTGTTAAAAGTAAAAGGAGATTTTGGTGGTTGTCCAGAGGATTCTATTATGGATTTTTCGGATGAGAAAACTGAACACCTCAGTGTTTCTGGGGGATTACAAGACCTTGAACTGCTGGAGGAAGATTTAAAAAACAAAGTTTTACATCGAGATGACCAGCAGCAGAGGTCCAATACTCTTCAAGACATGGGGGTTGATGCTAATCGACAGGAATTAGAATTCAACGAAGAAATCCGACTGGAAACCACAGGTGATAAATTCAAAGAGCATCGTGAATTGCTTGATACTGAATCTGAAAACATTGAAAGATTTGGAAAAAATGGATTAAGCACAATAACTGGTTAAAAGTTCATTCTAAATTGGATTAATTTTAAACTCACATATTAAAATGGAAAAACTTTTACTATGAAGTTTATCCTGGATTGGACATGACTATCCTGAGTTTTGATAGATTGCTGCAAAACTAGCAGCGATCATTGGTTACCCAATTATATATTTTGGTGGAACATATCGTCTAGGAGAAGACTAAGAACTTGAAAACATCTTATAACCCGAAGGGTTGAATTGCAAAGGGTGGCAGGATTTGAACTAATTTCAAAGGAACATCTGGGAATGCAGCTTTTGTTTGAAAGGCTGCAAAAGCCTATTTTTAGGTATAGTATAAGCTAGTTGGAATGATTTTTTCCTAGAGGAGTGAATATCTTCGTGGTTGGATTTTACTTATATAAAGTCACTCGGGGAGTTGTGTGGAGAAATGTTTTACTTTGCTGATGGGGGCAGCGGCAAGATGAAGATTATTGAAGCGGATTTATGAGAGGAAATATATTTGACATCAATCAAGTTGAAGAGAAGATCGAAATTTGGATTATATAGACTGAGAAACGAATTAAATAAAAGATAATCTTCTTTATGATATAACTGTATGATTATAACTACATATGCATATATATTTTTTGTGTTTTATGTTTTTGGGGTTTTTTTTTCTCTTTAGTTAAGGGTGCAGTTAGGATAGAATTATAATGGTGTTTTTAATTATAATGGTTTTTTTTATTATAATATTGTTTAAATATATTAATGTCTGGTTTTTTGTTTGTTTGTTTTTTTACTTTTTTTCCCCTCTTTCCTTCTTTCTCTTTCTCTTCCTCTTTCGAAATTTGTTTAATTTAGAATTTGAATATTTAATAATCTTTTTCTTTTTCCCTTGTTCTAAATTTTGTTTTTTTTTAACTTGTAGCGGAAGTCAGGGGGGGGATAGGGAGGGAAGGGGTTGGGGAGGGAGGATGGGAGGGGTAGGGGAGGGGGATTGGGGAGGGGGGGTGAAAATGGAAAAATTTTCGTATTGTAAAACTTTTTCAATTAAAAAAAAAAGAAGTACATATAAATATAAGATATATATGAAGGTATAAATATAAAAATATATGGCAGTGACTCCAATAATGAGGAATTAAAATAACCTATTAAACCAGGAGACCAAAGAAGAGTGAACAATTTCTGAAAACACCCAATTTGGGAATTCTAGGAAAGTTACTAATATATAAGTGGAAAAATTGTCAAGGTAATACGGGTAAATGACAGATATTTTACTTTAATGCATCTATAAAGGCATTAAAATTATGGGAACTTTTGAGCAACTTTGTTGTTATGCAACTCTAAGCAAATTTAGTCTTAGGATGCTTTCCCCTTCTTATTATTAAAGATCATTAAACATTGATTAATATTGATATCAATATTAAACATTGATATTCATTTTATAGCATGGCAACTGCAATAAACTCTAGCTAACTCATTCTAAATTCAGTCATTGCTGCCCTCTGCAGGAAATACATTTTTTGTTCCTGATGATTTTATATCTGAGGTCAAATCTCCTAAGTAATTCAACTTCTGATGCCTGTGATTCATCCACTTCTGCATTTATTCCCTGTTTTAATAAATATGTTAATATTAATATTTTATTAATTTATTTATTAAATAGTTTATTTATATGTTAACGGAGTGGTCAATGCCTGGAATGCACTACCTGACTGGTTTCTTCCCCAAACCCCCAAAACTTTACCCTTAGACTGTCTATTGTCAACCTCACCCCATTCCTAAGAGGTCTTTAAGGGGCATGCATAAGCACACCAGTGTGTCTACCGTCCCTGTCCTAGTGTTCCCTTTTATTCGTATCCATTTCATGTATTTATAATTATGTTTATACTTATATCTGTTATCTAATACATGCTTGATGTAAAAAATAAATATTAAAAAAATGCGTATATGTATCGTTTGCCCAAGGCTACTATAATGCAATTTCTGGATATGGAGGGAACTATAGCTCAACCTATTGGGAGAGAACTAGGATATCTAGTCATAATCTAGGTCTAGGATATCTGATGATTATCGGGAAAAGAGCATTAGCATTTTGGGTTGCTTTTAATGCAGTCGATATAAGCTAGTGTTGCATTTAATATTGGCATCTTGCTGGATGACAGTGTTGAGATTATTATTATTTATTTATTTATTTATTTATTTTATTAGTTTGATTTATATGCCGCCCTTCTCTGGAGACTCAGGGTGGCTTACCATGCATTAAGCAATAGCCTTCATACTTTTGTATATATCTGCTCAGTAGGCTTTTTGGCCCCCCAGAGCGGTGTTCTATTTTATACAAAGTCAGCTTGTTGCCCCCACAAACCGGGTCCTCAAAGGATGGAAGGCTGAGTCAACCTTGAGCCTGGTGAGAATTGAACTCATAGTAATTGCAGGCATCTGGCAGCTAAGTGCTACTTTAACAGCAGTTTAGTCCGCTGCGCCACCAAGGCTCTTATAATAGTTGGCTTTCCAATTGACCTTTTCCTCCCCAGTAACTTCCAGATATTTCCCTCTTTTGCCTAATGGAAAAATAATCTGCCTTGACTTTTCATGTAATGTATGCTTGAATATCACACTCTACTTTTCCCAACTAGAAATCTCTTCCTGATTTTCTCTCATTTCCCTCTCACTTGTTGAGGAAGATTAAGAATTGTGTGACTCTGTGAAGGAAATGGAAAATATTTTGATTTCTGGACTGACTTGCTTTGGTGTTCAATGTTGCTTGTTATCCTCAGTTGTCCAGAGTGCTCACTGCCATCTTCTTTGTCTTCCAGCTGCTGCTTCGACCATGGGAAGAGCAGAAAAGCTGCTCTGCATTCCACCTTCCTCCCATGAGTCATCCAGAAGTGGAAGTTTAGGTTTATCAATGCCAGACTACATTCAGGGAATAGTAATGGATTGGTGATCTTTATTGTCTATTGCAGTGGTTCTCAACCTGTGGTCCGTGGACCCTTGGGGGGGGGACACGAAGGCTTGAAGGAATGTTATTGGCAACTTGAAATCACAGTTATGATTTAAATCTTGTGTTAAGTCTTGAGGGTCCGAGGCCATAGTCCGTGGCCAAAAAGGTGTTTAAAGGGTGTCCGTGGTGAAGAAAATGTTGAGAACCACTGGTTTGTCCTTACAATCAATTTTATATTTTAAATCAAATTAAATTGTTGACTGCATATTTTCCTTTGAGGATTTCCTTGTGCAATTATTCCAACTCAGCCTCATCTTGTTGCAGTGTTCAACCACTGCTGTCCAGATCATGTGACAGTTTAAAATTCACATGCTAGATGATTGTAAAAAATTATTTTCATTTTTGCTGAAGTATATCTTTTTAATATCCGGTAATGTGACTTAAGTATCTGAGGTTTCTTAGTGTGAGAAGACAAATCTAATTTAATAAAGTTTGTGGCTTGCCTATGTTCTATTTTGCATTTTCCCTCCTCTTGAAGTAGCATTTTCTATAAGTAGAAAATTCATTTTCATGTTTATGGATGAAATAACTGAGATTTTCATATCAGATATCCCATTGCAGCATATATTACAGTATGTTTTCCTTCTCATCTTGCAACATTTAATTCTTCTTCTGAAGAGAGATGTATTATAATTTGATGAAAAACTGCGTAGCTTATGTGATGCTGAGTGCTTCCCATACTTTTTGGCAACTCCCATAGCCTGATGCTATCCAGAGCAGTGGTGGGTTTCAAATTTTTTTACTACCGGTTCTGTGGGTGTGGCTTGATGGGCGGGGCATGGCTTGGTGGGCATGGCAAGGAAAGGATACTGTAAAATCTCCATTCCCACCCCACTCTAGGGGAAAGTTACTACAAAATTGCCATTTCAGCTGGGACTTGGGAGGCAGAGAATAGATAGGGGCGGGGCCAGTCAGAATTTTTACTACTCTGTATAGAGTGAGAAATTAGAAAATATATTTCTAAATTCTCTGATAGGTTAATGTAATATGCTTTGTAAGGGATTGTTTTTCCTTATTTGGAAGTAATAAGTCCAAATAGAGCTTCCATTTAAAATATTAAATATTACTCCCATAACATCTGACTATTGCTTGCAGGGATGCTACTGAATGAGTTTGCCTGTGACTCACTAATACACAATTTAATAATGGTGCACTGATCAGAATGTGTTTGAATATATTCTCACTTTTGGCACACAAAATTATACAGGAGAATCTATAATCTTGACACTTTCAAGTTCAGTTGTAGATTTATTTATTTCCATTGAAATGAAATTCAGAAAAGAAAACATTCTAAATGTGAGCAAGCAACTACAACTAAAAAGATTAAAATATTGAACTTTAAATAAAAAGATACATTGTAAGAAGCATCAATTCTTTTGACACAAATGCCAAACATTCCTCTGAAGGGAAAAAAGCAGAAAGATTAGAATTGCAGAGATAGATTTGCAGAGCTAAAATTGCAGACAGTGGATTTGACAGGGAAGCAAAAGGCCTGATGCATGCTAGGAGCATCTAACTTTCTTTGAAGAGCCTTGAAATCGAGAAATATACTGTTACACATTCATAATTGTTCTTTACCATTTATGAATAACTTGCAATAGTTCAGTTCACTTTCCCATTTGCAAAAATAACTTGATCTTTGACACATTAATGTTTAAATCCTATACCTTGCTACTTCACTTCAACTAATATTTGCTACAAGTCATTTGGATGCTCAGCCAACAACACAGGATCATCCAGATATAAAAGTAAAGATACATCGATGATCCCAGTAACGTACCTCTAACTTTACTGCAAGCATTCTTTATAGGTTCATCTATAAATGCATACAAACCAGCATTTCAATCTCCCAGGATACTCTGTTACAGATCTCAAAGCAGTCATTTTGGAAAACAAAGTAACAAACAAACTTTAGCTTCACAATTGACCGAAAGACTGCTGAACTCACATGCATCAAAAGGTTTCAAGCTACTTCAGAAAGTCTCAATGAACCAGTGGGTTTCTAACACATTACAACTGCTAAGTGGTAAAGTCCTTATAATCTCTCACACATATAACCGATATCTGCATAGCTGCCATTTGCTACAAGTGCAACCAAAATTCAGTCCAAAGTCCAAGCATACTTGCACTTTTTCTAGGCAGGATAAAGTTTCTAATCTGGAAATGACACTTACAAAACAGCATGGTATTGCTTACATCCATCTAACAATGTGGAATAGTGATCTACACTAAGGATATTTTGCATCAATTTCAGTCCTTAGAATACTTTATCCAATTTAGAAGTCGGATGTGGAAACAATTGATGGTTAAGAAGGGTTCTCTAGTATCAAAGTAAATATTAGCCTAGAAAAACAACTTACTCTGGATTTCTCTTTTTTTAAAAAAAAAACAGTATATGTTTGATGAAGTGTTCTGGAAAACACAAAAGTGTTTATTATGTTAATATGATTGATTCTAATAATGGTAACATCTAGCTTTGCAGTACATATTTGGGAGTTCACTTTCCTCATGGAGCAACATACTATAAATTCTTTTTATGCTCTCTGAGATATAATTTCTTAAGAAATTATAGCATGAATGAGAACTAGTATTTCTAGTCTTTTACAGTTTAATGTGTTTGATGGTCTTTTAGGTCAGTTAGGATAACATGAAGTAAATTCATAATTTTATTGTAATTGTCAAGGTTCCAAGTAACACCCCCAATGAAAGAAGACTCCGAGGTTAGAAGTTCCTCAAAGTTCCATTTTATTAGAGATGTCATATTGGCACATCTGGAAAAACCTGAATCTGAAAGCTTCCAGGTTTTTTCCACCCAAAAGAAAGTCCCAGTTCCTTCCCTTGCACCCACATGCCCATCACATGGTCCAATCAATGCATCATCCCAACTGGAGATGCCTCCCAGTCACGCCACTCCAGGTGCAGTCTGAATGTCCTTGACTCCCAGAGAAAAGAATGTTATTATGACTAGATATCTCTACTACATGAAATCCCTCCTCCCAGTTTCCCACAGCACTAAGTGTGGCAGCCCTGAAGATCCAAAGAAAAAGGTGGCCTCCAGGGGTGACAGTAATGAGTTGCATCAATTTTTTCTTGGTCCATTCAATTGTATGGACCCTCTTGTCCATTCAATTGTAAAATTGGTACAAGGATTATTAATTTCTCAGCATGCATTACTAAAGTCTAAAGTATTTTTAATAGCTCTGAACTGGTTGTCATTCTCTCTTAAATTATCTACATCTGCCTATCTGTAGAAGAATAGGAAGAATGACAAAACTAACAGGAAGTAAAGAAAGAGAAGTATACTCTTTTAAAATCAAAACTCTAAATAGGCCTTACAATTGATTGCTTTGATTATAGCTAGCATAATTCATACTCTAAACTAAATGCATGTTTACATTTTTCATTATATTTTTCCTCTAAATCTAACAAATGTGTGTAACATTCTTTCTAGTTCATATTCACTAAATGTTCACTAAATGTTTGTCTTCACATTCTTCCAGGAGCTCAGGATATAATCCCTTCATCCACTTTTATCCTCACAACTACCTTGTAAGCTAGATTGGCTAAGAGATAATGATCGGCTACTGAGATTCTGTAGTTGAAGATAGACTAAAACACAGAACTTATTAATTTTGGTTCCACACACTTTAACTGCTGCATCAGCTAACATTCAGTCATTATCATTGTGCTAATGATAATCGTAATGAGTTTGGCTTGGTGCCATGGGCACTCAAATCTTTGTGGTAGATAAACTGTGATTTATGGTTTAGTGTGCCCTTTGAACTCAAGCCAATTCTAGTTTGCTTGCTAAACCATAACCCATAAAATTCACACATTAATCCCAGCCCCACTCAGAATAACAGAGTTGGCAGGGACCTTGCAAGCTTTCTAGTCCAATCTGCTGCTCAATATAGCTATACCATTTCGGACAAATGGTTGTCCAAACTCTTCTTAAACACCTGTAGGAGCACCTACAACTTCTGAAAGCAAGCCGTTCCACTGGTTAATTGTTCTCACTGTCAGGAAATTTCTCCTTAGTTATAGGTTGTTTCTCTCCTTGATTAGTTTCCATCCATTGCTTCTCATCCTGCCTTCAGGTGCTTTGGAGAATAGGTTGACCTCTCCTCTTTGTGGCAGCCCCTCAAATATTAGAAGACTGCTATCATATCACCCCTAATCCTTCTTTTCATTAAACTAGACATACCCAATTCCTGCAGCCATTTTCATATATTTAAGCCTCCAGTCCCCTAATCAACTTCGTTGCTCTTCTCTGTACTCTTTCTGGAGTCTCAACATTGGTTTTATATTGTGGTGACCAAAACTGGATGCAATATTCCAAGGGCGGTCTTACCAAGGCATTATAAAGTGGCACTAACATTTCATGTGATCTTGATTCTGTCCTGTTAATGCAGCCTAGGACTGCATTGGCTTTTTTGGCAGCTGCAGCATATTGCTTGCTCATTATTAAATGGTTATCCACAAGTACTCCAAGATACCTCTCACAGTTACTACTACAAGTAGTCCTTGATTTATAGCAGTTCATTTGGTGACTGTTCAAATTTGCAATAGCATTGAAAAAGTGATTTATGACTGTTTTTCACACTTATGACCGTTGCAGCATCCCCATGGTCACATGATCAAAATTCAGATGCTTGGCAATCGATTCATATTTATAATGGTTGCAGTGTCCCAGGGTTGTGTGATCCCCTTTTGTGACCTTCTGAGAAGCAAAGTCAATGGGAAGGCCGATTCAATTTATAACTGTGTTACTAATTTAGCAACTGCAATAATTTACTTAACAACGAAGCAAGGAAGGTCATAAAATGGGTAAAACTCACTTAACAAATGTCTCACTTAGCAACATAAATTTTGGGCTCAATTATAGTTGTAAGTTGAGGACTACCTGTATTGAACAGGTACCACCTATTCTATACCTGTGCATTTTCTTGCCTAAATACAACCTTACTTACAACCTTACTTTTCTCACCACTGAATTTAATTTTGTTAAATAGGGCCCAGTGTTCAAGTCTGTCGAGATCCTTCTATATATCTTGAATCTATCTTCTGGAGTGTTGACTATTCCAGCTAGCTTGGTGTCATCTGCAAATTTGAGGAGTTCCCCATCTAGCCCTTCCTCCAAATCATTGATGAAAACGTTGAAGAGTACTGGGCCTAAAACAGAGCCCTGGGGTATCCCACTTCATACTTCCCTCCATGTAGATGCAGTTCCACTGAGGACTACGCGTTGAGTGCGGTTGGTCAGCCAGTTACTAATCCATCTTGTGGTGATGCTGTCTAATCCACATTTTTCTATCTTATCAAGTTGTAGGCTGTGATCTACTTAATCAAGCGCCTTGCTCTGAAGTCCAAGTAAATTATATCCACAGCATTTCTCTGGTCCACTAATTTTGTCATATAGTCAAAGAATGCAATAACATTTGTCTGGAATGATCTGTTTTTGATAAACCAGTGTTGGCTTCTGGTTAGTTTGCCTCTAGGTGTTTGCAGATTCATTGCTGGATTACCTTTTCCAGAATCTTTCTAAGCAATGATGTCAGGCTCATAAGTCTGTAGTATCCTGGATCCATTTTTCCCCTTCTTTTGAAGATGAGGACTACATCAGCCCTTTTCCAGTCCTCTGATATTTCCCAGTGCTGCAGGATCTTTGAAAGATATGGTTCAGTGGTTCTGAGATCATGTCTGCCAGTTCCTTCAGAACCCTGGGGTGTAATCCATCTGATCCTGGTAACTTGAACTCATCTAGAATGGACAGATGTTCTCTTAATGTTCTCAGGTAGAGTGGCTTATGATACAACTCCCTGAATGGCTCCCTGACACAACTCCTATCTTCTGTACTGTTTTGTGATGGATCCAGTTGGTTTCCCTGATGTGTGGGTCTGGTACTTCTATTGTTTGTTGTTATTTCCTCTTTTTTTAGTGTTTTACTTCTGATTATTTATATTTGTAAGCTACTTAAAGCAGTAGCTACAACTGAAATGCTCTGTCAGTTGGATTAATTTGGCAAAAATATATCAAGAAATAATGAATAATATAATCAATAGAAAGAAGGCAGGGGGAAAAAATCAGCTACAGAAACCTTTATGGATGATTTCTGCTAGTTTCTGCTTTTACAAGGCCTTTGGCTGATATGCTTGCAGAAGCTATATTTTGCCAGTAGATGTCACGGTTTCCCATGACTATTTATCGATTGCACAAACTCTCAAGATTGGTTTTTCTGTTCTGGGTTATAACATCAAGAATATATCAGTATTATGTGAGACCTTACTCACACGTTCAATTGTGAGAGACAAATCAGGAACAGGAAGTTTTTCCTTTACTAGTCAAAAGAAAAGAAATATTCTAAAATGCCGGGACAGAAGCTTTTTAACTTGAGCTTTTGAATGCTTTATTGCTGTTACCTGTACTGCAAAAGTGAACTGTAAAGCAATGCTAACAAGAATCCAAACCAAAAGTTTGAATAAAAAAAGGGGGAAATATTATTAGCGTACTATGTCTTATATATTAACCCACAAAATAAAAATTCTGACTGGATCATTCTAGGAATTATAGTCTACATTTCTAGAGGACTCCCAGCTTCACAAATACTACACCAGAGTAAAATTCAAGGTATAAATTTTCATTTTATTTAGGAAGAGGGTGTGTGCAAATGTTAACACCAAATGACTTTTTTCACTATGGTAAGACAGTCTTATGACTGTTGATCTTTAGTACACCATTGCATCTGCATACTTGGATATGTTACACTGTTCTGTTTATGATTATATGATTGCAAAATGCAGAGGAATAAATGAAAATCAACATGTAAAATACTCAGTAGATTCTGAGAGCAGTTAACATTAGCCTAGGTATGTAGAATAAGTTAGATTTATTTATGTAGTGCCTTCAAATCAGTCCTGTCTCCTGGTATTTTACTGTTAAGATTTTGAGCTGTGGTTTGCCATTGCCTTCTTCCTATGGCTAACAGAGAACAAATGATGAAAAGTCATCCAATTGGCTATATGATCTTCCAATTTCTATCATAGTGCATTAACTATTACACCAAACTGGGTCTCTAGAGTCATATATGTGAAGCCAAAAGAAAGCATAAAACAATGTGTGAATCCAGTGAAATGTGGTATGAACCAATGAAATGTGGCTTGTTAGATTCTAGCATACCATTGTATTGATTTATACAGCAACCTATCTCATTAATGCAACTCAGGGTAGCTAACAAGAATCAAAATACAATATGGCTCCGGTTAGTTAGCTTCAGAGTTGACAATAAATACATGCATATCCCAGAAGGCACCATTCCCAACCAATTAACCCAGCGTGGTTCCCTAACACACCATTAACCAGGAGCATGGGCTTGATTATTCTCCTGGCCCCATGCCTATGAAAACAGGCAGGTCTTCAAGACTTTGCAAGTTGAACAGTGTTGCGGACCAGCTGAACCTCAGATGTTATGATATACCTGAGAACAGGTACTGCTGCTTCTAGAATTAAATATAATACAAAGTGTTGCATCTTCCATATATGGAAAACCTCAGGATGCAAGTAGAATGGTGGATTCTGAATGAATAGTTGGCCAATGATTTTGATATCCTTTTGAATCCTTTCACATTGGAGCTCAATTTGGGGGCAAAGTACTGTAGATATTGCTTCCATTTACTTTCTCAGTGCTCAATTTCTTGAATGCCTCCAGCCACCATCTCAGTTTTGCTCCCTCTTCTGCTAATGAATGTTCACTGTCTTGTGCAAGTCCAAAATTGGCAGATCAGATCAGCTCACAGCACTCTGATTAACCAATGAGAATGGTCACTTGGATCAAAACTTACTTTTAAATTTTGAAAGAGAGGCTTAAGTCTTTCAGAACAAAAAAGCCACAACCAAGTTCTGGTGAGAAGGTATGAAGCTTTGCCAGCATGATCTTATCACTGCAAAGGGGGCCTTTCCAAGTCAGATAGAGAAGGTGAATCAGCCTCTTGCCAAGTCCTTGAGCATCACTATCTTAATTAACAAGAAGTTTCCTATTAGTTGCTGACCTTCGGAATGAGATCTGTAAACACTAGCCACGGTAGCTGAGATAATAGGAATTGTAATCCACATCTGGAAATCATTTCTTATCTTATTCCACACTGATTCTAACTTATCTATGTATATTATCGAATTATTTTCAATAGTTATCTATCATTCTACTAAAGCACTCAAAGGGGGTGTTTTAATACAGAACTTCAATTAAGAAGTGATTACAGTAACATCAGCCTATTTCTCTGATTTTATCCTAAATATTTAACCAACTTTCTAGCAAAACTCTTGATCAGACACTATGGGCTTTTAAATCCACCAGATTTTGTGGCTTGCCTTTTTTCAGATGGGTAAAGTATTTTTCTCTGCAGGTAACTTTGTTTAAAAATATATAATAGTGCTTTTTTGTGCAATGAATGTCAGGACTATTTGTCTTATTAATGGTAAGACATACAACAGTTGCCTTTTCCAGGGGAAATTCTAGGCAATTAGAGGTGACTTGGCTTTTATGGTTGCCCAAGTATTGGATCTCACAATAAAAATGAAATAGGGTTTGAGGATGCCTTTTAGATGGTTTATGATGGCCAGGATGCAACTGGCATGTCTCTCTCTTTGCAATTCTGTAGTGCTAAGAGAGAATCGGCCATGAATCATAACTTGCCTTTTCTGGCCAATTGATGAGCACAGAGATTGCTCATATGCCAGCCAACAAGGGATCCCTTGTTTTACATCCCCAGTTTCACAACATAAATAAAACAAATTCTTTTCTTTATGAAAACAGGGTTTCCTCTCTTTAAAGAATGGCTTTGGCGTTTGTCTTTACAGTTTTTAGGTAATGCTGACATCTAATAATAATGCCAGGAAACTTGGGAGGGGGTCAAGTCAGATTTCTCTCCAATAAATTTTAACTTTACTAAAGGAATAACAGAGTAGCCAAACACGGTCACAATGCAGCAATATTCATCAACCCCAAATGGGAACTGACTTTTTGCCAAAAACAAAAGAAACAAAAAAACAAAAAAACAACCACCTGGCCTTAGCATCCAAAAGCACTATCCAGTTGTGGCTTTATTTTTTGTGGGTTGACTTGATCCACGTTCATATCTGTCCCCTACTCCTTTCTAGAAGTCCTATTAATGAAAATGTACTAATCTCTGCTAGGATATATTTAGAACACAATGTATTAACTCCTTAAATCATGTCAAGAGCAAGACAAACAATCAGGCTGAATATGGTTGCCTTGAGGGCACTGAGTTCTTTTTCTCTAGAGACTGATCCATAAAAATAGCAGCAGTACACCAGGATGATGATGATGATGATTATGTCGATGATGATGATGATGATTTTTTCAGTGATGCACTTTCCACAATGCTGATCTGGGGAGCTTTGGGGAAAAACAAACTTGCTGCTCTCTTGTTTGTACTCTGTGTGACTGCTACTCATTGGCTTTCCTCTCCTTTTGGGGTCAGTCTGCATCCCTCACCTTTTTGAGAAAGATGACAAAGAAGGCTGAGCCCATGTCTGGGTTCATGCAATATGCTGAGTCATAAATTTCAAATTTGTGTCAAATGGGAGACTTTCACGCTGATGGATTGATGGCTGACTCCACCTCCTACGCCTTCTGTTATCTGCTCCCCACCCACCCACGCATCTTTTTTTTTTTGCTTATCATATTAATGTAGTCTCAATATGTTTTTAATTGTTTATTTAATTGTTCTATTATTTTACTTCTGCTTTGTTTACATTCTTTTCATTTCTTCCTTTTTATTATTGTAAACCACCTAGAGTGGCCGCAAAGCAAGATAGGCGTCAAATATATTTAACAAATAAATAAATCAAACAAGTAAACACTGATTTACAAACCACAGTGGGTAGCTGGGTTCACACAACATAGTGGTATTTCTCACTCTGGGTAAAGAATTTTTCAAACAGCCTTGACTAAAACAAATCATACTTAATGCAATGTGTACATGAAAGTGGTGTCTACGTGGCTTAACCAATGATGAACCACAAAAGAAATCTAAGAATAGTATCAGTTGAAAATAAAACCAGCAGAGATTAGATAACACTGTTATTCCACTTCAGATTAGCTTCCCCAGAGTAAACTTAAAAAGGAGAGGATATCAACTTGCATTTGGAGCCTCGATGAGGAGCATAAACTCAGAGGATAAATCCCAAGAATAAACGATGCAGCAGAATATTTATATAAAATACCACAATGGAAACTGGACATAATTTGCTTCAAACAAACAAAATCAACTTCACATAAATGGCAAGGAATTTACCGTAAGGCCAAAACAACAACAACACACATAGACTCTCCATGTGCACATTCGTTCAGGATATTCAGATTTTGCAGACTGTAGAATAAGAAGATACAGGGATATAAATTATGTGTCCTTTGCAAACAGCCAGAAGAAACACTGACTGATCAAGAAGGGAGGGAGGGAGGAAAGCAGGCCTCATTCTCCTGTCTGAAAAAGAAAACAATAATGCCTTTTCTGACATGGCTTAATGGTGTCCTCTTTCTCTCATCTCCAAATTGTATCTTGTTCCTTCCCCCAGAGGAGGAAGGATGCAGGGCTTGTAAGTCAGTTGCCAAGGCCCAGATCATGACAGTGTGACCACAGAGGTGCTGGGTTCAAGGACTAACCCTAAGAACTACTTGTTGAGTGCCATCGTAAGTTCAAATGGGTCACTCAATGAATGGTCATTAAACAAGGGCCACCTGTTTTCATAACATTTCCATAAGCAGATGCCTTTGCTGAAGAAGGTGTCTCTGCCTCTCCTGTGGCCTAAGCAAAAATAGGCACAGAAGGCTATGCCCAGAGACAGGATGAGATGTGGGTCACCCAAAAGCAACCAAAAACAACCAATAAGAACTGGACAGATCCCAACCTTTGAATCCAGCATCAGCTTTATCATTCATAAAGTCTACCAAATTGTATTTGGTATTTATATTCACAACTAAAACTCTGCAAGAAGAAGAGAGGAAAAAAAAATCCCTTTTTTTCAAATGGCAACTAGACTTTCTTGGTTTTTTCTTTTTTCTTTTGAAAATGTTTCATTTCTCATCCAAGAAGCTTCTTTAGTTCTTTTTTTATATATATAAAGTTTTTTTTTATTTTTCATACACACATTTACATGTACAGTCATTTCCATCATTTTTCATTCATCTTTTCTTTTAACTTTCATTTATAATTTTTACTTTTTCGGGCTGCTCTTATATCCTTTACCTTTACTCCAACCTTTTTCTTCTTCTCCTCCCCTTCTCTTCCCCTATTTCTCCTCCTACTTCTTTTGTTCTTCCTCTCCTTCTCTTTCCTACTTCCCCTTCTCTTCCCCCACTCCTCTCTTCTTCCCTCCTTCTAAATTTCTCCTCTACTCCTCTTTCCCCTCCCTCTTCTTCATCTCCTTTTTTCTTTCTTCTCTTCTCTCCTCTCCTCTCTTTTCCGTTCCTCTCTCTCTACTCCTTCCCCTCTCTCCTGCTGTTTCCCTTTTCAGTTCAATCTAAAGTGGTATTCGAGCAGCCCCGATTTCCTAATTATCTTTATTCTCATTTCAATTTCTTATTCAATTATTATTTATTTTTATTTCATCATTTCCGTACATTTTTACAATATCTCACTTTTTTCCCCTTTTACCCCCTCTATCCTTTCTCCTTTTACTTGGTATCATCTGGGTATCTATTTTCTAATTGTATTTCAAGACATGGGATAAATTTTATGATTGGTTAGAAAAGAAATATGAATAAGTACGTAGAGATAAAATAGATAGTGAATAGATGAAAGAAGCTCCTTTAGTTCTAACTGACTGGAGGGCAATGGAAGGGTTTATATTTTTTCCGGTTATCCTCCGGTTAGGAGGATAACCGGAAAAAACTCTCCAAAAGTTGTTGAGTCTACTTGGAGATTTATCTGTATCCTCAGAGTCACCTGAATTAGAGTGCAATTGGGCGTGGAACCTTCTTGGGGCCGGGTTTACAATGCAAGTCCTTTCAGCAGTCCCAAGAAGGTTCTACCCTCATTTATCCTCTGGTTCAGGTGACTCTGAGGATACAGATAAATTCCCAAGTGTCCTCAACGATCAGATGGCTGCAAGGAATATAAATCCTTCCATTTCCCACCAGGCAGTTAGAACTGAAGAAACTTTCTGGATGAGAAATGAAAAGGGTGGATAAAAATCAATGATTAAAAAAAAAAATTAAAAAAATCAGATTTTTAAAATTTAATTTGGATTTTTAAAATTTAAATCAGATTTTTTTTTATTTTTATCAAATCTATTTTAATAAAATGCTTTTGGAGTAAAAAATCTAAAGATAGTTTTCTACTTAAGATACATTAATAATTTAGTTTATTCAGCATGAAATGGAGCTTAGTTATGTAGCATGAGGCTGTATATTCTGCAATATTGGGACTGTCGGTGAGTCAACAATGGGTCAGAGGAAGAGCCACTGCGGGACAGAGATGACAGTTGCTCTTTAAAAATTATGACTCAAATTGATTTAAATCAAGCCATTATACTAGTGATTTAAATCATGATTTAAATTGACTTAAATTAAATCAAATCCACTCTGGAAATGAAACGTTTTCAAAAGGAAAAAACCCTCCAAGAAAGTCCAGTTGCCTTTTGGGAAAAAAAAACACCTTTTGGACAACCGTGACCTAGCTCAGTGGTCAACGACTGGTGGTCCATGGACCACTGGTGGTCCGCAAGAAAACTTTGGTGGTCCGCAGAAAAATTATTTGCATTTTTTTATACTGTACTAAATCAAGAGTCCTCAAAGTAAGGCCCCTGGGCTGGATACGTGCAATGAACATTTGTGTTGCTGCAGAGAGTCTCCCCCTTTGGAGTCTTTTTGTGCGGGTTGGAAGGGGGCAGAAATTCCAACTTGGGGTCTGCTTCAGCCTCCTGGTGCCGGGACTTTGGGTGAAGGCTGGAGGGAAGTGTGGCTGGTGGCAAGGAGCTGGAGGGTGTTGTTCCAGTGGGACTGCCTCATGGCCTGGAACTGGCGGACCATCTCAGCCTGCTGAGCTTCCAGGCGCTGGTATCTGGCTTTGCACTCCCACAGGTCTTTTCTCTGCTTGGAAAGCCTATGCTTGCAGTCCTCAGTGAGGTGCTTCTGCTGAGCCTCCTTGGTCAGATCCAATTTGAACTGAGCCAGCTGTTTTGCCAAGCTGTCTTTCTCATGGTGGCTGCTTAGCTCCAACAGCTACTTTCTGTTGGGGCCCTAAAGAGCCTGGGTGGGGAGGCGAGGAGTGGCTGGCAGAAGAGGGGTGAGTAGAGGCCGGCAAGGCTCCCCTTGATGTAAGTGACATTGAGTTTGCCATCAAGTTGGCCACGCCCACCCAGACACATGACCACTTAGCCACACCCACCCAGCCGGTCATTAGGCAGATGATATTAGTGGTCCGTGGGATTTAAAATTATGAATTTAGTGGTCCCTGAGGTCCAAAAGATTGGGGACCCCTGACCTAGATGACTGAGAAACTCCAAAGACAAGAAAGAAAAGGCTGTTTGAAAACTGGAAGACCAAAAACCTTTATTTATTATTTCAAAATATTTATAAACAGCACATTTTTGATCAGACCAGTTGTGAGTGATTATAGCAAGGAACATCATCAACCTCCTGCATCTGGTGAATATTTGCTTTACTTTTACTTTTTTAAATTACCTGGGCAAGTTCTCTTTGCCTGCTTTGTAATCTTCTGCATGCTACTCTCATTTCTGCTGCCAGACACAAAGGCAGAGACTGGCTCATTGCCAGCTCTGCTGTTCCTTTTCAACACTGGCTGAGAATAGAACTTGTCCATTATTGATTTTCTTTCTTGCATTTCATCCTGTGTCCTTCCTTTGAGCCTGCTAGGTGCATTATTTTTGGACATGGCTTTAGCCCTTTTTCAGAAGAGCACTAGATCTTTATTTGGATCTAGCCTGCAATGTCATAGATGTGGATGACTTGCACTCACAATCTATTAGTTGGGCAACTTGAGAGGTGAAGGGGGCCATTTCCTTGGTCATTAGTGGTGATTTTCCAACTTCAGGCTATGCTTGGTGTTAAGGGGAAATGAAATCAGGGCAAGCCACCCAAAACTTCCCTAAAACTGTGTCTCATTGAAACAATAATTCTACCCCTGGCCTCATTAGAGAGGTAGAGTAGGTGATCAGGGCAGCAAAATTTTATGCCATCATCCTGTTCCATCCATTCAAGGTCTGATACCCAAAGAAAATAAATTACTTTCTCTGCAAATGCAGCAGGCAAAATCTTTGTTTTTTCTTTAAAAAAGAAGTTGCACCATTAACAATTGTATCTGTTTCCTGGGAGGAAACTCATTAAGCTTCTGACTCATTGAACTTAGTGAGAGTTATTTTGAAAGGAAATACTCCGTGCCAATGGACCTCCGCTCATGTTGTAATAGGTTTTCCAAAATTCCTCTTTTTAATTCTCTCTAGAGTTTGGCCTTTGGAAAAACCTTTAAATATGTAGATGGGAGTGTGAGGAGATATGAATCTGACTTCCCAGTAGTGTCCATTTGATTGGTTGAAGAACACCATGCAATACCACTTGAAAGCTGGTGTAGGCTTAATAATAAAAGTGTTGGAACAGAACAGATTCAGATCATAGTAATAACAAGGAAGAATGAACTAGTTGCCATCTCTAAATCCAGATTACCCGTAAGAGTACCTTGTAAAAGATATTATCTTTCCTGGAGGAACAGCAAGATAATCAATCATTAAAGTCAACCTTTGATTAAATAAATTTAGGATTACATTGCTACTTAAGTAATGTGTTGTAAAGTCTACTGCCCTCACATGTCTAAATATCCTGATCAAACATGTTAATATGAAGAAATCTACACATTCTGTTGATCCCTTTTCTCCACATTTATTATAATTGAAAACTGTCAACTTTACTTGAGGAGTAATTAAGAAGTTAGGATGCCCCTTTCCACCATTTCTGTATCGAACAAGCTGTTGGGTTCCCATATGGAGGACTTTATTGAAATTTAGATTGCATATACTGTATTGGGGGTAAGAAATGCTACCATTTTTGTGGTGGAAAAAAATAATAATTAAATGGTAACAAAAGGATACAGAAAACTTGTACTCTGTAATCCCATCTAATGGCCAGACTTTTGAAACCCAGATCTGATAGCTTTATCTTGAAGTTTCTCTAGCCAGACATGATTACAACAGGCATAAAATCCAAGCCATATATACACAGGATGGGTGGGAGAGAAATAATCAGGATGATTCAGAAGACTGAAAGCTGAAAGTCCATATTGGAAGAAGTGACAAGGGTCAAAGCAAACTTGCTTTCTGGAGAAGAATGTGGAGCTATAAAGTAGGGTTTGTTTGTTTGTTTTTTTACTGGAGAGTAGTTCTTAATGAAATATTTAAGTGAACTGATTGTCCCCAAGGTCAAGGCTGAGAATAATCTTTCTCAAGTGCAGCTGAGTGCAGTTGAGATACCAAAAGGCTCTAAGTTCATGTTACAAGAAAAGGAGTTCAGTTGTTCATATTGTGCCTAATGATATTCATTTATATTTATATTCTATAGTATAGAGAAGAGATAGGATGAATACCTTGGCAGAACTTTAGCAGGTGAATAGTCAATAGATCTTAGAGTCATGGGCTTGTAAATGATTATAGAAATACTGTTAACATCTTCTATATTCATATATTTAAAACATTAAAACCCTAAAACAGTGGTGGCAACATCGGTGCCGTGGGCTGGAGAGCTGGGGCCACGCAAGAAGCCCGCTTGGGTGGGAAGAGAGGGAAGCCTCAGCCCGCCCATCCTTGCTGCTCTGCTCCCCTAGGAAGTGACCTCCGGGATCCCCTCTCCGCATCTTTGGGCATGTGAGCTGTTGCCTCTTACTTTTCCGGGCTCCGGCGCGCTGGTCACCTGGTCTTTGTGCACTTATGCGTGCCAGAAACTGGAAGACCAGATGGCCAGCGTGCATGCATGCACCAGAAACCGGAAGATCATCTTCCCATTGTGCACATGCGCACGGGAGGCTGCTTTTCCAGTTTACGGCACTCCCACAAATGTTATGACCAGCTGGCTGGTGCACCAGAACCCAGAAGAGCAACAGGTGATGGTTTGCGTGCCCAGAGAGATGGCTCCGTATACCATTTCTGACACATATGCCATAGATTCACCAACATGACCTAAAGAGACTTCATAAAGTCCCCCAAGACCAGTCTGTTTGCTGAATACAATACTATGGTATTTATTTCTACTGAATGCTCAAAAGATTAATTAATTTGAATCTTTGTTTTGAAAAAGAAATATATACTTGCAAAGCCCCTAAATATATTTAACGTTTTAAGCATTCTATACCATATTTTTTCTCCTTTTATAAGCCTGTTGTTTAGATAGACAAGAGCAAAACAAGTATAGCTGCTTAAGCATGCAGTTCTTGCTGCTTAATCAACTGTCTCAATAGGTAGGCAATAGCATTTTTTTCATACAAAGGGAACTTACAAATATTTAATAGTATTTCTCTTTGGTATGAGCTTATGTCTGAGGCAGGGGTGTTCAACCTTGGGAACTTTAAGACTTGTGGACTTCAATTCCCAGAATCCCCCAGTCAGTAGAGATGGCTGAGGAATTCTGGGAATTGAAGTCCATAGATCTTAAAGTACCAAGACTGGACACCCGTGATCAAAGGGCAATGCAATATTCATTTTCCTGCACAACAATGCCCCTTTAAGGAAGGTTGGACTAAGAGAATGACTGATTCAAAGACACTTGGTGAGCTTACATGGCTAGAGGCAGACTACAATCTGAAGCTCACTTTTTCTAGTCCAGCATCTTAACTACCACACCACATTGTCTCTTAGTATAGGGTGATGGTTCTATCATAATCTCTGACTTTAATACTAATCTAAGATTGTAGTAGTTGTAGGGCTGATAAAAACAATATTCATAGTGGGATCTATTGCATTGCATGTTTGGGGGAGGGAATGAATGATCCCCCCTTCTTCTCCACTCAATTTATCTACTGTACTTAGAGTATCACTGAACATTTACAAAGGGATTTAATGTCTGAACAAACACAGTACTCCTAAAACCTGATATGATATATATATATGATATATCAGAACAAATGCAGAAATTCTCTGCACTAGATTTATAGAACAGAACAATGTGTATTTGTATAACTCATGTTTATTTGTGGTGGTTTAATGATAGGCATGGGAAAATGTGAATATTTGTAACAGGTGAATCAAAAGAGAAAGTGTATCCTTGCTCTCTATTATAAAAAAATGAGTATATCTAGGTAAATGTACTAAAAAAGAAATGGATTATAAACACAGGCTTGGTTTCTAAAGCCAGCTTGTTAGCTCTTGATTTGCTTAAATCAAAACTCATAATAGCTTCTATTCATGACTCAAGTTTGAATTCTGAAGAGAATAAAAATATCCAAAGTTTATTTCATATCAACTAATGTGGTCATATGACCACATCCCTTTTTTGTGTGTGAATTGTGAAATACTCTTCTGATTTTCTTCTTCCTCACTTCTTATGTCATACTTTTCTGTGACAATCAACTGTGTCAGTCTATATGACAAATAGCTTTCTTACAACCATGTGACAGCTAGTAATAAACCACGTACAATCATCAGACATGCTCAGAATTTCAAAATCTTCCCTTGGAGGTGACTTGATTGGATTTTGGGACTTCCAGTTACATCCTGAGCCTACTTTTTGTTCTGTATCTGCTGGCTTCAGAGATGACCTCTCTACTTCTAAGAGACACTTCTGTTGGCCATTGATGAATTGACCTATCTAAAAGCTTTGTTCATTGCTATAGAGCAGGGGTGTCAAACTCAATTTCATTGAGGGCTGCATCAGGATTGTGTTTGACTTGCGGGGGGGGGGGCAGGGGGGCATGACCAGGGTGGATGTGGCCAGCTCAACGTTACTTGTGTTGGGAGTCCCTGTGATAGCCGGAGCACTCTGTCAGCAAAAGCAGGCTCCTGAGCTCCATTTTCAGCTGTGACGGCCTCCTGCAACACTCTGCTAGTGAAAATGGAGCTCAGGAGGACCACATGCAGCCCTCCTGAATTCCATTTTCCCTGGCAGAGGCACTGCAGGCCGGTCCTTCGCTGTTTCCAGGGCAGCCCTGCATGTCAGATCTAAGCACCCCGCAGGCGGATCCAGCCCCCGGCCCTTGAGTTTGCATTGTGCTCTTTTGAAAACAATATTGTTTGCAAGTCATGGGAACACTCATACAACAGTATTCCTGCAAGAAAATGAAGAGGTTTTATGGCAGTAATATTTAATACTGCAGTAATATTTACCTCTGAATAGAGAATAAAATCTCCCAAAGCTCTACTATTACTTCCATCATTACATCCAAATAAGAAAGAACATACTACATGAATCTTTCAGAAGCAACATTTGGAAAAATGGTTTGTAGTTTCCTGTTGTTTGCACATTTAATGAAAAATTCTCTAAATCAATACAAACATCAGTGTTTCTTTGTGACATCTGAGAGATTCTAGTGTTATACTAAAAAGCACTTTTCCCCAGCCTTCTGATCTCCGGATGGGTTCAAACTAGAGGTCTTCAGATTCATGGCCCTTATTGTAGATAGGAATATTGTGGTGAAATCCTTGGTACTCGCTGAGCTTGGTTATTTGCTTGTGGGGTGATGGTGTTAGTTGGACAACAAAACAAACATCTGCAAGCAAACGGTGAAGCTCAGAGAGCACCACGGACTCTACAATTCAACCTTGAGCTACAGTTATTCTTTTTTATTGGAATGTTTCTGGAGGGCATTTAAATTGTCACATGATCTGGACAGCAAGCTTAGCGCCACACTGAAGCAAGATGAGGGTGGGTTAGGACTTGCAGAATAATTGCACAAGGAAATCCTCAAGACGGAATATGCAGCCAGTAATTTAATTTAATTTCAATAATTAATTTTCTGTTCCTTCCTTTGGAAAGACAATAAAACAATAAAAATTAGAGATGGAAAGGACAATTTTCCACCAAGTATGAAAACCCTAGTTAATAATTAGATTATTGATTGTATAATGTGGCATGAATAGGTAGCTACGATTTATCCATTAGGTGAAGTATCGTTTGTGATCTCTCAGTCTTCCACAGGAGAGATCCATCCATCTCTTATTTTTTAGTAGACACAACCTTCTTCCTGGAAAGACTCTTAACTTGCAATTTCCTTTCCTTGTTCGTGGAATTTTATGGAGGGAAGAGTTGGAAGGGACTTTGAGGTTTTCTAGTCCAACCTCCAAAGTCCCTTCCAACTCTTCCCTCCATAAAATTCCACGAACAAGGAAAGGCAATTGCAAGTTAAGAGTTAAGACCCTATAAAATTTCAGACAAATGGTTGTCCAGTGCTTTTTGTTTTAACAAGAACCCCTTATTAGCTGGATTAGGAAACCACAAACGCAAATAGGCAGGCAACCTGTCTGGGAACACCCATGTCCCTGAAGACACCAGCTTTGGTACCTAGTAAACCGCTGGCTCCACCTGGCTAAAGTTTTGATGATTTGTATTTCAGGTTCTTTTAAAGCAAAACATATGAGGAGCTTCAAAGCACCTGGATTGACAAGAATGCCTTAAGGCTTCTTAGATATTATGAGGAAATAAAAATAGTAGGCATCTGCCTGCCAGGTCTTTGTTTGGAAGGGTGGTGCCTCCCTTTCCAGAAAAATAAAAGAAAGAAAGAAAAAGTTGGGATAGAGAGAACAGGAAGGGAAACAATCATTTTGTCTTTTATTAAAGGGATAATTGGTAATCTTTCCATGGCAAACATGCAGCAAATGTGAAGCCCCCTTCAGGGCACCCAGACAGGCTTTCCAAACCCCAGAAGGCCCGATTGGCTGAAAGGAATCATCTCCCTGCCCATGTACAGCTTCTGACATTATCATTCTGGACATCTCCCTTTAGCTTCTAACCCCACTGGCTTCAAGGAGACTTTGTTCTAGATAAAGGGCACACCCATAGCTTGACACTTTGGCTGGATTCTCTCAACAGGCTTAGCCAAAATAAGTTTCTGTTGGTTTTGGCTCAGCTTATTGTGGAAATTAAGCCAAAGATACCTTATAAACTATGGCTCAACCATTTATAACTTACCTGGGAAATGGACAAAACAAACAATATCTCAAGCCCTGCATTTTGTCATCTCTTTGTTTATTTAGGAAGACTGGAATTGCGGAGATGATATTTTTGGATTTCTGAAAAGAAAACAGAAATGTGGACGTTTTTCTCTGTCAAGTTGAAGTGAAGGAATCTTACTGTTTCACAGTGTATAAAGAAACATATAACCCTCCTCAGAAAGACTTGGCTCTTCCACAAAAAGACATTTTAGTTAGACTAAAAACAAGATTGCTACATAAGATTTTTAAATTTTTTAAAAAAATTTTTATTATAAATTGGATACAAAAAAAAGACAACAACAACAACAACAAAAACAATAACAAAACAAGATCACATATATACAACTAGGGTTGATTCAGCCCCCTTATACATACAGTTCCTAAATTTCCACACATTGCATCTTACTCTTGTTAGTCTATGCCATCTACATAACATCTTAAATATATTTTCTTTGAAAGACGCTGCCATCGTCATTTTTGCATTTCTATTTCATATTTGTTGCCATTTTTCCAGATCTAACGTGTATCCAAAATTCCTCCCCCAGGCTATCATCCAGTGTTTAACTACTTCTTCAGCTACAAAATGGGACAGGAGGAGATTATATACCTTGGTAATACATTTCTTATTGCCTTCCAGGAGGGCCTTATCGAGCTCTTGTGGTGAAATAAAGATCCCCCCATTGGTTTTATCTTTTTGGTACCTTGTTTGAACTTGTGCATATGCCCACCAGTCTAAGTTAATTCCCTGTAATTGTAGGTCCACTCTAGATCTAAGGTTACCCCCACCATCCAACAATTCCTTATACATCACAGGTTTATCTAAATTATATAGAGGTGGGTATGTAATTGCTTCAAGGATCACAAACCAATATGGGACCTTACTATACATCATTCTCTTAATCTTATCCCATAACTTAATCAAACATCTCCTTACATAGTGATTTGTGAAATATTTATGCTGTCCTGTCTTGATTGGCCAGAGAAAATGCTACATGAGATTTTTCTTGACTGCTGTGCAAAGGCCTGGGTGTCTACTTGGTGAGGTCTGAAAAGAAACATCTTGCAGCTCTTCGGTGGTTTTTTTTTTCTTCTTAACCTGAAATACAATAGTTACCAGTGTTAGCCACTCCTCTCTTGCTAAGGTGTTGATTACTACAAAAGAGATTTTGAAACTAGGTATCGACAAGTGTATTTTTACCCAAACTGCCCAATTAAGCATTACTTGTTTTTGTGCGCATGTAACCTTTTTAAAAGGACTTAACAGAAACTGCTAACTGAATTCTCACAATTGGAATGCCAAAAATTATTTCAGCGTCATTAATCAACTTCATTTGTATACAGAGCAGGATATCTCAGGTTAGTGATTCACACCTCCTGGTTGAATACCTCAGGTTATGCCCAGAATACTAGCTGTGGGCAGGCTGAACTCTGCCAATGTAGGTTTGTTATTCTCTTTTGATTGATGAAAAGTGAACAAGCCTCCTTATTCAAGTGGCTGATGTTTTTACTGGCAGTTATAACCGTTGTGTTATCAGTTGACGTTAGCAGGAGCCAAAGGGGGCAGGGCCTGCAGACTGCTGAAATGGACTGTGACCTATGACAACTTATGCAATCACGAAAGGGTTAGTCTTTAGGTGCCGCAGGTTTCTTTGTTGTATTTGCAGGAGATGTGATTGGCTCACCTCTATGTTGTGAAAAGCTTTTTGCAAATCAAGCTGTTGCTAATGGTAGAATCAGCTGGGTCTTTTCCTTAGTCAGGTGGCAACTCTTTTTGACCTCTCTTATGAAAATCAGCAACCTCTTCTGTGCTAATTCTGCTACATCAGCTCAATGGTCATATGAAGAGGAAGGGAGGAGAATCCTCGGTATCTCTTGTGATAGTTGAATTGGATAAATAATTAGTGTTGCTATTTGTAGATCTTGCAGATTTTTTGGTTTTCCTTATGCCAACCCTTCTTTTTATGAGTCAGGGGTTTGTTTGTTTTTTTCCTAGTTGAAAATGAGCCTGAATCTCTTATGTACTTGGAGCTTTGCTTCTGGGCCCTGTGGATCTTGCTGGATCACAAAATTTCCAGAGCTGGACCCAGCCTAGCCAGTACAGAAGAATACATGGAGACACAGTTCAAAACTATAGGATGCCACAAGGTTCCATGCATCTGATTTGAAACTAGTTTTAGATTTTTCATTTCCAAAGGCAAAGAAGATATATTTAGTGCAAATATATACCAAAGCATTGCCATTTGTTCTATTTAACATCGAAGGACAAAAGACAACCAAATGGGTAGTCTATTGTATAAAAAGAGCATATCTTCCTTCTCCTAGCCTTACCACTTTCTATAGAGGGACGATTGAAAGCACCCTGTTGTATTGTATTAATGTATGGTTTGGAAGGGTTACTGCTTTGGACAGGAAAGTGGTGCAGAGAGTGGTGAGGATGTCAGAAAAATTATTGGAAGTTCAGTTATTTCTATCCAGGACTTAACATATAAGTGATGCTTGACCAGGGTCCATAATATTGTCTGGGATGCTACATATCCTCTCCATGATCCTTTTTCTTTGTTACCTTCTGGGCGGAGGCTTCGCAGCATCTGAAGCAGAACAACTGGATTCTGTAATAGCTTTATACCATATGGTATCAATCTTGCTAACTCTCAAGACTATTTTTCCACTATGTATTCTAAATAATGTGTGATTAATATATACATATATACATACCCATATGTATATGTGTATGTATGTATATGTGTGTGTGTGAGTGTGTGTGTGTATGTATGTATGTATGTATGTATGTATGTATAACCTGTTTCCCCCAAAATAAGACATCCCCTGATAATAAATCCAATCGGGCTTTTGAGCGCATGGCAATAAGGCCAAGCGCTTATTTCAGGTTCAAAAAAATATAAGACAGGATCTTATTTTTGGGGAAACACAGTATGTATGTGTGTGTGTGTATGTATGTATGTATGTGTTTGGGTATGTACATATGTGTGTATATATATATGTGTGTATATAGGAAAAAATGCTTTGAAAAGCCTCTGATGATCCCAGCTGAGCCGTGCGATCATCAGTGGCTCTTTTTTTTACTTTTAAAAGCATTTTTTCATTAGAAGAGGTTGTAGAAAAAATGCTTTTAAAAGTAAAAAAAAAAGCCTCTGATTATCGTGTGGCTCAGCTGGGCATGGGGGGGGTGGCAGAAGCGCAGGGAATTTTGCTACCGGTTCTTCGAACCACCTGCCGCCATTGCTACCGGATCAGCCGATCCGGTCCGAACCAGGAGCATTTCACCTCTGCTTTATGTCTACTGTATAAGTCTTGAAGGATCAGACTGATCAAAACTGAGGGCCTATCATAAGCATCCCTATTTCATATTGTACTTAGCCATATCATAGTTCATGTGCCTAATGTGTTGTGTCAGTCTCAAGTCATTGTGGCTTAAGACTGATTTAAGAGCCGCGGTGGCACAGTGGTCAGAATACAGTACTGCAGGCTAATTCTGTTTAATGCTGACTGCCAGCAGTTTGGCAGTTCAAGTCTCACCGGCTTAAGGTTGACTCAGCCTTCAATCCTTCTGAGGTCAGTAAAATGAGGACCCAGTTGTTTGGGTAACTCTGTAAACTACTTAGACAGGGCTGTAAAGCACTGTGATGTGGTATATAAGTCTAAGTGCTATTGCTGTTGCTCAGCAAGTTGTACTAACTCAACTCATTGTAATTTATTGAACCACAGAGTTTATCTGATCATAACATCATAAGCCTCTTGTTCTTGGTTCTGCAACTCATCAGCAGTTGCCTCATTTTTGGTTCAAGTGGAAATGGCAGACTTCAGTCTTCCCACCTTCTTTCTTCCCCTGCTCTGTGAGCACTAGGTTTTGACACACCTACACTGCTGTATGAACACTGTAGCTCAAGGTTACAGGTTAACAGCCAATCTTGAACCATTGAACTGAATGGAGCTTATGTCTGAATAGACCTCTACTGTTCCATTGTGACTTGGGAGAAAATCTCATTTCACAGTGACCCTTATTTCTCTGTAAACTCACAAAATATTGCACTGTAGAATACCAGCTTCTACCCTCTCCCCAGATTTCCCTTCGAATAACAACTTTAGCTTCACAGAGGATGAAAGGGTGACGTGGACCCAGAAAAAGAATTGAGCTGATGGATATTGAAGCTAATGAATTATCTCTGTGTTTTTACTTTTATTCTAATTGAAGAAAAGTAAAGTGACAGCAAGGCAGCTGATTTAAAGGTAGCAGGGAGATCATTAAAATAGGACTACCATCTCTGGCTTCAAAAATTCAAAAGACAATTATATAGAATTATAGAGAAAAACATAAAGTCAGAAAATCATTTTACTGATATCTAATGGAGTAGTTTTTCTGGATATTTATAAATTATTGTTAATAATAATAATAATAATAATTAACATTTATAAATATTAATAATGTATTATTAGCTTCCAATCAAATAGAACCTCAGCAGGGTCAACTAGTCATGGATAACATGGATATCATGGATAAGCAATGCAGACTAAACAAGGTATTGTATGAGCATAGCTACCGTATTTTTCGGCACCGGAGTAAAAAACGCACCTTAGTTTTTGGGGAGGAAAATAAGAAAAAAGCTGATTGGCAAGTGGATCGGCCCCCAATCAGCTGTTCCCAGAGGTGAATCTCTGTGCCTTGCTTTTTTTCTGCCTCTGAAACTTCTGAAACTCTGTTTCAGAAAAAACTTTGTTTTCTGCCTCTGAAAGCCTCCAAAACAGCTTCAGAAAAAAAGAAAAAAATTTGTAGCACTTGGAACTAAATTCCTGTTCTTGGTTACTTGGTCCTGACACCAATCACTGCAACGAAGAATGGGAATTTGTATGTGACAGTGTCACAGAGAGAGATAGAACAGCCTACCATAATCTTTTTCTGTCATATTGTAAGAAGAATTATCCTTCTGGATTCAGCTCCAAGTGGGGAAAAAGACACTGGAAACATGGAGACTGCTTGGAAAGATGGTTTAATGGTGGACATGATCACATGGTTGGAGTTCCCGAAAAGAAAAGGACCGAGATGCAGAGAGTCCCTGGGTTTTATGTCCTCTCTGGCTTTGAACTTCCTGAGGCCCCAAAAGAGTATCCTGATTGGTTGTCAGAATCCCAGGGGGTGGGGGTCTTAGCTAGCCTTGCTGGCTGATGTAATCTTCCCAGGTGCCATGTGGTGAGTTTCTGTTGCTAGATGGGTCCTATTGTATTGCAGATGATGGTCCATTGATAAAGATGGGAGGGAATTGAGTTTCTGCCTCTGGCCCATTGACAAAGGGTGTGGGGGCAAGAAGGTGGGAGCTGTTTCGTCTTTAAAACATGCTTCTCCATTTCTCATCCAGGGAAACATAATATTATGCCTTTTTAATATTTCCTAAAATATTTCATTCTTCTAGGAAAGGGGTGGGTGCTAACTTCCTACAATGTGGAGGAGCCTGGATAGCTCAGCAGATTAATGCATTGTAATTAACTCCAGCTGTCTGCAATTACTGTAAATTCAAATCTCACCAGGCTCAAGGTTGACTCAGCCTTCCATCCTTTCTAAGGTAGGTAAATTGAGGACCCAGTTTGTGGGGGCAATAAGATGACTTTGTATAAAATATACAAAAGTGTGAAGGCTATTGCTTAACGCATTGTAAGCCGCCCTGAGTCTCCGAAGAAGGGCGGCATATAAATCATTTTTTTAAAAAAATGTGAACAAATAAAATAAAGTAAGGGCTTGACACTGAAGAACAATCAATCTGGTGCAGAAATTGCCATGGTGAGGGGGGGGGAATGGAGGGTTATGTAGTTCTAGAAATTCAGCCAAATTAGGAACTGAAATGGCATGTTTGAGGTGAAATGTATTACACAAAGAGGCAAACAAAGTGGTGGATGTGGTTTGGGAATGACCTTGTTTGCAGTGGTCAGCGAGAAAAGTAAAGAAAGGAGATTATTGTGCATGATAATTAACTCTGGAAGCCTGCCAGGCTTGGTCTCCAATTACTTCTAAAGCTTTCGCCAAGTTTCTTTTGTAAATACGTTAATTTGATGGGTTGGAATGAGCTGGTATTTCCACAGTGAGATTCTTTCTATTTAGATAATCTGCAGATAATTTTTAATTGATTAAAGAAGCTCTTCACTGGCTGCAGTATTCCCTACCCACCTACTGCTTGTGCAAGTTTTCCTTTGATTTGATTTCCTCTTGTTTTTCTCAGTTTATGTTGGGGTGAGAGGGGAGGCCAAGAAGTTTTAGGGTACAATGAAATTCTTTCCTTGGACCACTGGAAATCATCCAGCTGGAGCTTTTTCGATTTTAGAAGGTTAACCAATATGTCTTTGCATCTAACCAGCTTATTGCCAAACAGAATTCTGTTGTATTTTCCTCCAATCCTTTAGATTTAAGGAAAGAAAATTTCTTTTTAAAGTAACTTTCAAGGATAAAGAGAACATTGGATAAATTCTCATGGGTTGAACAGTAGTCATTTTGCATGAGTTTAGTGCTGAGGTTTGACAAGCTTGGAAATAATGCAAGTATAGTATCACCACCAACACAGTTACTTCAAATACAAAATCAGTAAATACCATGCCTTTGAACCATTAGTCTCACCTGGTACAGTTAGTCTTTGACTTAAGACAGGTCATTTGGTGACGGTTCAAAATTACAATGGCACTGAAAAAAAGTGACATGTCTATTTTTCACACTTACAACTGCTGCAACATCCTCATAGTGACGTGATCAAAATTCAGATGTTTGGCAACTGACTCATATTTATGATGGTTGCAATGTCCTGAGGTCATGTGATCACCTTTTGTGACCTTCCTACAGGCAAAGTCAATGGGGAAGCCAGATTTACTTAAAAACCAGGTTACTTATTTAATAACTGCAGTGAGTCACTTAACAACTATGGCAAGAAAGGTCATAAAATGCGCAAACTCACTTAAGAAATGTTTCACTTAGCAACATAAAATTTGGACTCAATTGTGGTTGTAAGTCAAGCACTATCTGTACATGGAAATACATGCTACTGGGTTACAGAAAGCAATTCATTTAGCTAAACTGATTCATTACTCTCATCTGTGCAAAGAAGAACAGTATTCCTTAAAAATAGTTCTATATTTTGGTTTTACTAGCTTCTGTGACAGCTGTAAGTTTATTAAAATTTTGCTTAGAGAACCATACTGAGCTTTAGTTATTGGGTGGTCAAATAAACAGGCACTGTGGTGAATTGACACTGCTGGAGTACTCTTTCCCGTTGAAAAATTACTCGTTATCCTACAAAAATTTCTTTGAAACTGAAACGTTTATATTATCTTAGACCTGACTTGTGCCCTCCTCAAAACCGTGTCAACCCTTTTTTAAAAATTAAATATAGAAAGAGTAAAAATTTCAACGTTGATATAAACAGTGTCAACCCTTTTATACATCATCAAATGATAATTTGTATTGATACTGGGGATGGGAGACAATTAGGTATCACAGACCAACTTCTCAAATCCATCTCTCTCCCTTCAGCTCTCCTATAATGCCAAAGTAGATAGAAATCACTTATTTTTCTATCCGCATACCTGTGCCCATATATCTGCATTTCATCTGATTGTAAACTGCACTTGTTATTTTATATTATATATTATTTATATATTAAAATGTATAATTATTACTACTATTACAGTAGCATTAGAGACAGGTAACCCAATGTCTCCCAGTCTTCAATCTTTTGAATTTCATCACCTCTTAACCCCTTCTAGCTTGGCCAAGATTGTGCAAACTGTAGCCCCCAAAATCAGAAGATATCAGATAATTTGCTATTGAATGATATCAGGATGGGCTTCAAGCATCAATTTAAACTACAAATCTAGTTCCACACGCAATCAACCCTTCACCTTTTCCTGCTAATTAGCATTGGTCATAACTTGGCTTTGATGATACATTTCAGTGTAGCAAAGTCACAGATTAAACAGATATGGGGAGGAGGCATAGGCTTACCATAGAATCAGGGGTGGGTTCTACTTACCTTTACTACTGCTGATGACAACATCCGGGGCGGTGGTGGGGCCTTCCGCCGTTTTCGTACTGGTTCTCGTGAACCAGTCCGAACGGGGGCAACCCATCACTGCATAGAATGGATTAGAATACCATGTCCTGCTTTGTTTAATGTAATATTTGGTGTAATATATCAAACCAGCCACTGGGACTTGTAAACTGTGATTTACATCATTGTATTTAATTCAAGAAATACAATATATGAAACTAAAAGGTAAGAGAGGTGAAAAATATCTCTTAATACTTTTGTGTGTAGACCTGCACAAAGGCCTTTAAAGAGCAATAGTTGATTATTCTTCCAATTGTAATTATTCCAGCTTGATCTCACAAGGCTTTTAGTAATAACTCAGTGGGTTGAGCTTTTAAGTCTATCATTTAGTATTTATTAAATATTTTATTTCTTAAAATTGTTTTATCCAATATCATGTTGAGAAAACATCTTTAACTTGCTTTGGGAGCTTCTGGGCATAAATAATAGATTGAATAAGAGACTTCTATAATTATGAAGTTTATTGATGTATTGTTTCTTATTCACCAACCAACTTTTAAAGATCTCCTGATTTCATGGCACCAGTTTTATAAAACAAGCAACTGCATTCCTGACATGGAAAAGGATTCTCCTGATTTCACTCCCTGCCTCCATGCATACCTCCCCAAGGGGAGGTTATGGTTTTGTTAGTTATCTCCCACAGCTTTCAAATAGCAAATAAGCATCAGTTTAATCTACCTTAAGCTCTGTTCAGCATACCGAAATTTCTGATTAGTGGTTTCTGGAATGCTTGGAGAGAACATAAAAAGTGAAGGAGCACTAACCATGAAAAATTACTCTTTCCTTTTGTAACACTTTTCATTATTTAAAACACTTAATAAAGAATATACCTTTATTAAAAAATGTAGAATTTAGATCCAGTGGATGAAAATCAGTTAATATCTGACTGATACGTGGAGCTTGTGGTTTCATTCAGTAAAAGTTGAAAGCCCAGTGGAGCTCAATAGGATTTCACAGAATTATGTATTTAAGAAGTACCATAGCATAATGGAGTTAAACTGTTGTGATAGCAAATAATAAAGTATATTGAAGGCTTGAACTACCACCAGATCCATTTCTAGAAAATAGCCAACATAAGCACAAACACACGCGCACACACAAAACCAACAAGGTTTTATTGCATCTTAATATTGTTGCATATATTAACTTCCAACTTAGGAAAACAAGAAAATGTCCTAGACAGTTTACTATAAACACATTTTACCATTAGGGTTAAACTGAAAGCTAACAGGAAGAACAATATACCGTATTTTTGGATTATAAGACGCACCAAGATTTTGAAGAGGTAAATAAGAAAAAAAAGGTTTTTGCCCTTCCCAGCCCCTAGGAACACTTTGCGAAAAACAGGGCGCGCAGAGGGTTTGGGAGGCCTGCAGAGTGCTCCTGGGGGCTGGGGGAGGGCAAAAATGCCCGTTTTTGAGAAAAACAGGCACTCTGCAGCCTCCCAAACCCTCTGCACACCCCATTTTTGTGGGGCAGGGCTTCAGGAGGCAAAAAATGGCTGTATTTGGTGTATAAGACACACCAACATTTTCACCTTCTTTTAGGGGGGGGAAAGTGCGTTTTATACTCCAGAATATATGGTAAGTATTTATAGATTTTGCTGAAAATGGACTTGAACTTGGAACTTCCTGCTACTCAATCTGTACGTCACTGGGTCACAAATGTTAAAATGATTATATTAGCTATTAATACTATGTAGCTCATAAAAGAGATACCGTAAAACTCTGGGCATAGTCATTTGGAAATGTCTTGTTGATAAGTGTGTTCTTATGATTGTCATTCATACGTTACTAAGAATAATTATTTACTAGTTGCTAAAATGCACATATCACTTATGTTTCTTTATCAGTGTTATACTCAATTTTGTACGTTTTTCAGGATATCACTGTTTTTTTGCAAAAAGCATTTAAAGAATGTGCATTGGGCCAGGTGCAAGACTGTTTATACTAAAAATGTAAGATGTATTCTTTCCTGCATTGCTATGACAGCATAAGCAGGAATGGGAACATGTAGGCCTGGCTAAGGTTAATTCTAATTAATATTCAAACATCACACTAAGCTTAGGATTGCTGAAACAACAAGTGGCTATATTCACTCTTTTTTAAAATTATTTTTAAAAAGTTTTTATTATAAACACGTTAAAATAAACACAAAACACAAAACATACAACATTTATATACATATCCTTTTTCTGTTAACATGTTCACTCTAATGTGGTTTATTTGGTTCTTGTTAAGCATACCAAGTATGTATGTAGCCACTAACCTTTAGAAACTATGTACATAACAGACTTATTCCAGACTTAACATCTAACGCCTAATGCTTCCTTGTTTATCTGCTCGTCTTCAGTCTGCTACTAGTTAATGCCTTAGCTTACTTTGAGTCCTAGTCGTACTCTTGATTTAATTACTTCAGCCCTGATTTTTAGCACTTGAAGGCTCCCCCTCCCCCACAACACACACACACACAAATTACAGCAGGGAGACGGGAGAATTCTGGTTCCACTTTTGGTGATTTTCTTAGCTACATAAAAAGGTGTGTGTGAGATACAATATTGATATGTATGAGAAAATCAGGTGCAAGAGGATTTTACTAAAGGAGCACCTATTTTCCCCTGTAATTTGAACACTACAGTAGTTTCTTCAAAAAATAAGCTTTGGGGGTTCAGTGCCATAGGCATCCGTTTCTAAGCACAATGATGCAAAAAAGATGAAATCTGTGCTTTGATGTCATGATGCAAGTTCTACCTCGTTGCACTTCCCTTGTGTCACAGTGCTGTAGTTAAGTATATGAGGGGCAGAGTTCATGTTGTGCCATTATAACTCCCATTAGATGACAAACACCCCCGCCCCCCAATTGACAACTACTAGTGTTCAGTGTCATATTTCATTGGGGTCAGAGGAGAATAAACCAGGAATAATAATTGGCTTAGTGGTAAAGAGAAATGGAAATGGCTATTTTTATTTATTTTACTTCTGACTATATGAGAGTTTTGACATCTTTGTTTGCTTTTAAGATGATGTTAAAGCCTGCATTATTTTATTTATATTATATTATTATATTATTTTATTAAACCCATGCCTAGAAATGGCGAGAAGGAAGCACTATCTTATATATTTCTTGCTTCAAAATGGCAGGAAAAAAGCAATTTCCAGCAGTTCATGTTGGCGATCTTTAGATTTGCAGGTGGTCCACCTTTACCTTAAATGAACCTGAACTCCAACTGAACTGATAGCTTTCTCTCTTTCCTCTGAAAATTGGCACTGCTGTTATTTATTTGAGGGCCTGGATATTCCACATTATTCAATAGGCAAACACAGACGATCAGGAGCACAAACACTGTGGAATGTACCCTAAATAACAGATTCCGGATGGTGCAATAGGGCTGATGTCCTGCATGAGTCAGATGTAAGCAGCTGTTAATGTGGGAGAATGAAAAAAACCTGAACACTAATCCTATCCATGACATTTGAACTTAAAGGCCCCTTGTGCAATCTTTTGGCATGAGTTTCAAAACCCATGGCTCATAGACCACACGGCATTGTTGAAGTGGACTAATGCTTTTGTTTTTCTGTGAAGGCACTCATAAAATGCCTATCAATGCATTCAAGTGGCAGCTATGTTGACCACTATATCAGCCACAAAGGACATTGGCTACAAAATATCTGAAGAAGAGTGTGTGAATTGTATTGGGAAAAGAATGGGTTTAAGAGAATGATACGGACTAGAAACCGCGTCTTCTAGTTACATTTGCAAATAAATCCTTTTCACAAATCCTTCTCCATGTCCATTCAAATGTTTTATTTAGGTTACGGAAATCCAGGGTCATTTTTTTTTGCACCAACTGCAAAAATGGAAATCTTTGCTATTACTAAAAAGTGTTTAAAGAACAAGTAGTTTAAAAATGTGTTTTTCATTTATGGACATGGGTATTAACTGGGAATCCAGGAGGCTGTATTTTACAGAAGAGAGAGGGTATTTGTGTAGGGTTAATTTGCTAGGCAATTGGGAGAGTATTTAACTTCAAAAAAGAAACAAATAATTTCAGAGTTTTGCAAAAGCAACATCTTTACAATTATCTGTTCTCCTTGACTTTGGATAGAGGCTACACTTATTAAATGGGAAGGAAAGGTACTTACCATCAGCCCAGAAATATTATATTGTATTCCCGGTGACTACTAGAAACATTTTTAGTGACCAATACTGGATATAATTTGAGGATTCCTGGCCTCATATCTTTTCTAATCCTAATTTTAATCCTAACTTTGCAGGATTGTAATACAGGTAGTTTTTGATTTATAACAGTTCGCTTAGTGACCATTTGAAGTTAGGACACTGAAAAGTATTTTATAATCATTTTTCACACTTATGACCATTGCAGCATCTCTGTGGTCACATGATCAGAATTCAAATCCATGGGAAATGACTCATATTTATGACAGTTGCAGTGTCTTAGGGTCATGGGACCTTCTGCGCCTTCTGACAAAGTGAATGGGAAAGCCAGATTCACTTTACAACCATGTTGCTAACTTAACTGCAGTGATTCACTTAACAACAGGAGCAAGAAAGGTTGTAAAATGGGGCAAACTCACTTGTCAACTGTCTGGTTTAGCAACAGAAATATTGGGCTCAATTGTGGTTATAAATTGAGGACCATCACCATAATCCACCTGACAAAACAGAAGAATCTGATAGTTCAACAAAGTAATTGAAGCCAAAAGGATTTCACATTATAGCTGTGTGCAAACTCTTAACTCTTATGCTCACTTAACTCTATGCTCTTAACTCTATGCTCACTTAAACACACACACACACACACACACACACACACACACAAAACGAAGTTTACCGAGAACTTGCCATTTGTTCAAGTTCAATTTTTTTAAAAAATGGCCATTTGGAAACACTTTTCTCCTATATCACACCCCCTTTCCTTCCATATAACCTTCGACTACAGAACTCTAGAGAAACTAGCGGGTCCGCTTGATCCTTTGAAGACTCGAGGGTGGCGAACTTCATCTCACGCCCCAAAACTTCCTTCCGAGTTAAAAGATGCGAAAGACCGCGCGAGGCACCTTGGCAGAAAAACCTCGCTTTCCGAAAACTTGTGTTTTGCAAAAGTAGCGCGCGGGGGAGACGGCGTGCAGACGACCGCGTTTCTAACAAAGGCGAAACTTTTTAGAAAAAACTCCCTTCGTCGCTCCTTGCCCGCTCCCGGGCCGATTTCGCCCGAAGTTCCCAGCCGCGAAGACTGGCAAGAAGGCGCCCTCCTCCGCCGCCGGTGTCACCCGACCTGGGGTCAAATACCAGCATCGGAGCGAGGAAAGAAGGGGCGGGCCCAGGCGCTGATGATGTCAGCTTGGGAAGAGAAAGGGAGCGAGCGAGTACGCAGGAGGAGGAGGAGGACGAGGACGAGGAGGAGGGAGAGCGGCTGTTCCGGGTCAGACACTGGAATGGGAGGGAAAAAAAAAACCCTTCCCAAAGGTGCCTCCGCTCCAGCCAGCAGCCAGCCCAGCGCCTTCGGAAGCCAGCCCGGGACTTGAGACTTCGCGCTGCGACCGGTGCAACCAGCAGCTCCCCGTAAGAAGCAACCGGAGGAAGATTTCTTCAGCCCCTTGTCTTCTTTTCTTCCCCAAGCAATTGCCGCTTGGTTCTTTCGGCGATCGCACAAGGCGCTGAAAGGGGAGAAAGTGCCTCCTCAGCCGCCTGCCCTCCCCGGATCGATTTCAGAAGCCGCTGCCGTCGCCGCCGCTTCCTTCTGCCTCACGGGGACGAGTTGCCAGGACGAGGCGGAGGAGAGGGCGCCAGGGAACGGCGGCCGTGGGGAGACGGCTTCGGAGCCCGGCGTCGGCGAGGTTGCTAAGGGGCGGGCTCGCCCAGCCACCCCTTCGCCCCGTGGGTCTCCCAGGGCAGACGCTCGGGTGGCTGCGGAACGCGCCTTACAGACGAGGAGGAGAGCGGCGAGGACAGGCGGGGGCAGCCGAAGGACCCGGCGGCGCGCGCCTCCCCTGCCCTGCGCGGCTTCGGCGGGTGTCTGGCAGGCGGAGGGAGGCGGGCGAGCGGGCGGGCGTTGTTGCTCTGCCACCGCCGCCGCTTCGCCGCCGCCGCCGCCGCTATGTTTCATTGCATCCCGCTGTGGCGGTGCAACCGTCATGTGGAGATGATCGATAAGCGCCACTGCTCGCTGGCCGCCGTGCCGGAGGAAATCTACCGCTACAGCCGCAGCTTAGAAGAACTCCTGCTGGACGCCAACCAGCTGCGAGAGCTGCCTAAGGTGAGGGAGGAGGAAGAGGATGGTGTGGGGGGAGTGGAGAGGGGAAGAAAAGCGAACTTTCCTCACGAGGTCGCCGCTCAGCCGCCTTTCTCCCTTTCCCAACTGAGAAGGAGGCAACCCACACGGGCTGCTGCTTTGTGCCAGGGGCGAGTGCGACCCTGACAACGGGGCCGCTTGAGAAGTTTTGTTCCTGGGTGGGGCGGGGTGGGATGAAGCCGACCACCCTGGAGCACTTTTCCGCCCCTGCCTCTCCCTCAGGTTGCTTACCCCCCCCCCCCCATTTCTTTTTTCTTTTACTTTTAGCGTTTAGGGAACGCCGTGCCTTTACGTGTCCTTAAGTCGCTCTTCGGGCTCTATCCTAACCCGCGGAGACACACGCTCTTGTCTTACGTAGAAACTTCGATCATCCCCACAGGAAAAGCCACCCCCCCCCCCCCGGTTCACTCGACCAGTTAGCAGAAGCGAGTCTGTGCGTGCGTGTGGAGTATTTGGGGGGGTGGGTGGGTGAAGCCGTAGGGAAAAGTCTGTTTTGGCTCCAGTCTTCCTGACGACGTCCCCGAATCTTCGGGGCTTGCAAGACCTGAGTTTTCCCTGAGTTTGGCAGCCTGCTTTGCCTTGGGGAAACGGTGAGGTTTCGGAGCCCTGGCCAGCCTCAAAACAGCTTGTGCATCAGGGCTCCTGTAGGGGAGGAGGGTACGTGGGGTCGGGCCTCGAGAATGGTGCACCTGAGGTGTTCCGGAGTATCTGTGAAGGGAAGGGGGCTGTTTTGAACGATTCCTTCTGAGATCTATCTTTTCCCTCCTTCCCTTCCTCCTTCCTTCCTTCCTTCCTTCCTTCCTTCCTTCCTTCCTTCCTTCCTTCCTTCCTTCCTTCCTTCCTTCCTTCCTTCCTTCCTTCCCTCTTAACTATCCCTACCAGCCTACCTATCACTCAAGTTGCAGAACATATCCAACACACCTTCCTCCTCCTGGTTGCCCCACAAAAGCAACCCTGTGAGGTGGGTTGGGCTGAGAGAGAGTGACTGGCCCAAAGTCACTCAGCTGGATTTTTTGGCTAAAGCAGCACTTGAACTCATAAACTTCCATTTTCTAGTCTTGTGCCTAAACCAGTAGAGACCAAATGGATTCAGTGACCTATGGACAAAGAGAATCAGGATATTTATGGGTTTGTCTACTCCAGCGATTGCTGGGTCAGGATGTCAGCCAAATGTAGTCCTGCCATATTTTGCACATGTATGGAGAGGAAAATGGGCGTGTAAACTATTATTTTATGCAGGGGACATAGCAAACACTATTTATATTCCTTTCTAGTGCTTTATTTGGATTTGAGTGGGGCACCCACTCCAGGAGGCTTGGGGGAGGGGTTATGTCATGTTTTAAATGTGCAGATCCCATAGCTTGTATTTTCCATATAGCAGCTCAAACAGCGTTTTGTGGGGAGATGAGTATCAAATCCTGCTTTGGATGTGTGAGCAGTGTAGCATGTACAGTGAGGTGGTGCTTCACTAATTATTCCATAGTTATTAAACTGGTCTTTAGATGTGCCCACAAAACATTCTTTATGACCTCAAGCCTGCTTCCTCCCACAGCTAATGGCTTTCATTATTATAGTTACTTCCCATGTTCTTTATAGAAATTTGGAAAGTGAATGCCAGCGCAGCTACGTTGTCTCGCATTTCTGTTTTTAAAACACAAATTGGGCAAACTGGTGTGGCAGCTAAGCAGTTTGCAGTGTGGTTTCTATGAGAAAAGGCAAAGTTGTCAGTATAATTGGATTAAAGTCCAACACAGATCATGGTTAATGGCTAGAGTGAAATCTGCAGCAGATATAGTGAAGGAAAAGTACAAGTGTCCAGCATCATAGACAAGACTAAAGAAAGTACAGGTGGATAATAAAACTTGAGGAGAAATGGCTATTGAGGCAATTTAAAACTTTACATTACTTAAGCTGGTAAAAAAAAATAGTGAAAAGATTAAATTGGGAATGAAGTAAAAAAGGTAGCAGACCCTTGGGAATGCAAGGATACTTTGGGTAATAGAAACCTGGACTTAAAAAAAAAATCCAAGGAATTGAGAAGACATCTACTCACTTCCATAGTAAAATAGAATTGGTTTGGGAAGGCTGTCCTATCTGTGTTTTTTCTTTCCTGTTTATTTGTGTTTTTTCTTTCCTATTTATTACTGCCTTAGGCTAATACTGAACACTAGACCTAACTTTTGAATTATCTATTAGGTACTTCTGTCATTTTGCTGGCCTGGGCACAGCTGTATGCTAATAATACAGTGTATGTGTTTTGGACTTAGC
Organism: Masticophis lateralis; assembly: GCA_030761175.1. Taxonomy (NCBI): domain Eukaryota; kingdom Metazoa; phylum Chordata; class Lepidosauria; order Squamata; family Colubridae; genus Masticophis; species Masticophis lateralis. Next base: position 126,482,074 of record JAUDYJ010000001.1, on the reverse strand, counting down.
ATGATTCCTAAACTACTCAATTGAATACACATCTTAAATGTAATTAAAAGAGAAAAAAACATTGCTTTTAACTACAGCTCATTTAATAGAATGACTTTAAATCAGTTTCCCAAAGGATTATCTGTGAAAGGAGGAATATCCAGATCTATTACCATCTATAGGAAAAAATGGCATATGATATAAATTTATTTCCATCTTAAATGTGAAAATGAGCTGTTTATTAGATGGAGTCTGAAAATAAAATTGCAGCTTAACTATTGTGAGTCTTTCCAATTTTGTGTTGTATTTTTAAAATTATTCTTCTAATAGAAGATTTAATGTATTGTATTCACAGTTTTGTGGCCTATTGATTTTGTGAACTATAGATCAGCAGATAGTTTTTGTAAGGCAGTGCTAGAGTTATTTCAGTAACTTAATTTTGGCAAGAAACAAAATAAAAATCAGTATTATATTAGGTTAAGACAGTTATGAAGCAGACCATGTTAGCTCAAATATGGCTTGACTACTAAACAGACGAATCAAATGATGAGGGGTATAATGATATTTGTCTGGTCAATGTCCAGGCAGCAACTTTTTGATGTAGAACTATTTTTGAATACTGGCAAAACTTAAATATAACTTAAAGAACAGTTATCCTACATTGTAGTCCTATACTTGTTCTTTTAGCTAGTGTGTGCCATTAGGAATTTTGTCCAGACATTGTCATTTACAGATACACATGCTGAATCAGCACTCCTAAAACCTTCTCATCTTTATGCAGCTACCATTGTACTTAGAAAAAAAATACTTAGACATGGCTAGTTTTATCAAAACATTGAGGGGATCTGGATACATATTTACTAGAATAAAAGGAGAAACAAAACTGGCAAATCAAAAATAATGTGTTGGATGTTGAGGTTTTTTTTCCCTTGCTATTTTTACAGCACTTTGGCAGGGGTTTAGTGATTTGTGGTGATTTATTCTGTGGATCTATTTCTGCAAGAGGACAACTAGCAATTAAAATATATAGTTACCAAATTTTTACTCAAGTTTTTTTCCCTTGCAATATGGGAGGGGGGAATCGCAAACATTGCACTTAATATTCTGAATTGATGTGATTTATACAGCATTGCCTGCTTACAGCAGAGTTTCAGCTACAATAGCAAAATATAATCAGGGAAACTCAACTGTGGTAAAATGTCTAAGTTAACGTGTGATTGTGTTTTGCAGTTGGATAGCAAATTAGAATAAGACTCCATGCCTGGAAATGTGCATTTGTGCTAACTCTGATGTGGATTCTATTAATATTTTGTTCATGAGGCAAGAAAAAAGTATATTAAATGAGGCAGCGAGATTTGTGTAGAGATGCATGTATGTTGAAAGCTCTCTCTCTCTCAAAAAAAAATCTATTTAAATAAGCTTCCACCATTTATGAAATCCTAATAATAAAGGCATCTGAAACAAGCGGAAACTGATGTATGTAGAAATCTACACATGTAGATATCACCTGTGCTGACTATTTAACAAAAATAAACAAAGCAGACTTTAATGTGAAGCCTAGATTGTTTTTTTTTTAAAGAACTCCATCCTTCATAGAAATGAAGTTGGGAGTAAACTTGGGAACTGAATGCTAAACAGGCAGAAAGCAAAGATAAACCATTCTTGTCCTTTATGGATGCTCATTATAGTTACCATAAAATGCAGTTTTAGTAAATAGTAAAGTTTGATTGACCCTAGGAATGTGATACACTCCTTATTTTTATTTCTCTTATCAAAAGTCATCTTGCCCAGTTCACTATTATTCCCTTCTTGCAGACATTTATGATAAATTGTCAGAAATTGAAAGTGATTCCAGAGTGGTGGAGATAATTGAATCTAAATCACATTCCAGATCTTAATCCAAACACATTATCCATCTGGAAAATATTTTTTTAAAAACCCAAATCAGTGTAATTCCATTTAAAAAGTATATATAAAACATTCTAAGTGCCGGCACAGGGGATCTGCATACTGTGATAACTGTTGCTGTTACACCTTCATTTTGGTTTGTCACAGTTTGCGTTTCATCTTCTCTGCCAACACTTTTCTCTATTCTGGTGGAGTAAAACAATAATTTGTTCAGTTAACTAAGCATCTGTTGGGGATAGTAATTTCTTTTGATCTTTACTTCCTGGTATGATCTTTTTATGTCCCCTTCAGTGTGTAAACTGAAAACTAGCATAGAGCAGGTGCTCTATTATTTGTCATTAATGCATCCATTATTCATTAGAGCCTTCTCTGTATTAGTTCCCGCCCTTTGTAACATCCCCTTCAAGGTGAGATCTGCCTCAAAACCTCCTATCCTTCTGTAAGTGCCTGAAGACCTGACTCTGCCAATTGGCCTGGCAGAAGGGACCAATTGAGGATCCAGTCAGGGAGTACCACAGCAGAGGTGGCTGCTGGATTGATGGCAGACTGTTCCTCCCCCCACTCCCTTGCTGTCTACTCTCCACCTGTCCATCTTTTATTGTCATATCACTATATTCTCATAGTTTTCTTTTTCATTGCTTATTCTATTGTTCCATTACTTTGCTATTGTTATGTTTATACTTCTGTTTATTTCTACATTTTTATTGTTAAAAGCTGCCTAGAGTAGCCCTACAGTGATATAGGCAGCAAATAAATTTAACAATTAATAATTTACTTATTTATTTGTGTATCATGAACCCATTCATTCTTTCCTTGTTAACAAATTAGTAATAATATAGTAATAGTTCTCTTTGACGTCCCACCATAACAAGTCCCTAAGAGCAAATTTTGTATTACAACCCAGATCCATTAATTTTGCATTTTCTAATGAAGTACAATAAAAACTCATAGAGTCAAGGGATCTCCCTTGAATTGAGATTTTACAGTATTGCATTTGGAAACAGTACAATATCTGTGGACTGTTTTGCAAAAATGTAGAAGAAGAGGCTTTTGAAGCATTCCTTCTAGCAATCCTCTTCACTAGCCATTAGCTGAGTTCCTAAGGATCATATATAATTCAGAATCATTTAGAACAGGGGTGTCAAACTCATGTTGTCACGTTATTGTCACATGACGTATCATGACTTCCCCCCCCCCTTTGCTAAAACGGGGGTAGGCATGGCTAGCACATGATGCAACTGGCCCGCGGGCCATGACTTTGACACCCCTGATTTAGAAGGCCAGTTCTTCCAACCTTTCTTAGATATTGAATATGAATTGAATTTGTTTGGCTCTTCTACTTTGTGTTGGAGTTATACAACTGATTATAGCTATAATCTAGTTTTAGTTTCAGTTTAATGAATCTAACCAATTGTGGATTGTTAAAACACGATTAAACCAGTGGTGGGATTCAAATAATTTAAAAACCGATTCTCTGCCCTAATGATTTCTTCCAAAAACCAGTTCACCAAACTGCTCAGAAAGTTAACAACCGGTTCTCCCAAAGTGGTGTGAACTGGCTGAATCCCATCACTGGATTAAATCATAGTTTAGTGTGAAATGCAAAGCAGACCAGTGACTTAAAATATTAAACACCACCACCAAAATTTGCTCTTATCCTTATTTTTTTAACAATTTCTTCATCTTTATATTTTCTAATTAATAAAGGCAGAATGCACTTTTGTCAAGCAGGTTTTATTAATGGAGTTACTGCCTTGTTGTTTCAGCAGTCTCTTTTGAAATATCTAGATTCTCTGGAACAGCAGGTTTAAGTCATGGCAAGACTTCAAGCCACTAAAATATGTAACAGATACTGTACTATGAATTATGACTAAGGCCTTACTTATGTGAAACTAGAGTATTATAATTAATTATGTACTGTAATAGATAAATAATTTCCTCTAAAGAGCTCAGTATCAGTTCTATTTTTCCTGGATATTCAGTCAGCTTGTAAGGATAGATCTGATAGCTTTGGTCAATATTCTAGAACAGCTAGTCCCCACCTGACATCTTCTAGAGACATTTACAACAATTCCCACCATCTCACACACTTTTTGGCAATAGACATTTCCATGGAGATTACTGAGTAGCACAGGTTGGTTTAGGTGGTATCAATCCGGCCTATTATGTTTTTTTTCTGAAAATCAGTGATGTGTAAATCAGAATACTGGCAAATTAGTTTGTGAGATACTTCTCTGTCCCGGAAACAGGGTCATGTGATAAAGGAAATTTGGCCAGTTATTTTATGTTTTTACAGGTGATTAATCACCTTTTGGCTTCTGTTCGTCTTACAGGATGTTAGCATGTTCAGCTTTGCTCCCATCATAAACATGAGGTAATTTGTTACTATTGTAATAAAATAATGTGCTACTGTTACTGTGGAAAGCACACTTAGTATGCCCCGCACAAGTCTTTATGTGGGAATAAGTGCACAACAAATACTTTCCATTTTAATCTAGAGTTTTGAAAGCCTCTGTCTCACATTATATCTGAAGAGATTTTATGATGATAAAATAGTAAACTTTCATGGGAACTTTTGAATTTCTGTAAGATTAACAAATTTAAGTCTTCTTAAATATTTTGTTTTAATGTTTGTATTTTAATATAGATCTATTTCTCAATTGCAGCACCCTAAAATAAATTCCATTTAGCAATAACTTTCCACCATAGTCTGTTATTTTTGAACTAGGTTATCTTAAAAAAAATTAATGTAGGTATTTGATATTGCTACATTGTTTAAAACTGATTTTACACTGCAGTGGCAAAGCAATTATGGATTAACTATGCATTATTTGTAACAGATTGTATTTTTTTAGGCTTTCCTGAAACATGTCATTTAAAGGAGAAAAAATGTTTAATAATAGGCAGTTTATCTAACATTATCAAAATGGTATGAATGCACTTCTGACATTAAGCCAGATAGAAATTGAGGTCTTCAGAAATTTGATTAACCTTTGGATTTTGCTGTCCTGTTATTAATTTTCAAATTTTTATGATAGCTTTTCACTGTGAAGCTAGTGTTTTAAGAGTGGTTACTACTACTGTAGTTCTCCAACTACAGAATAATAGAGTTGGAAGGGACCTTAGAGGTTTTCTAGTCCAACCCCCTGCCCAAGCAGGAGACCCTATATCCGTGATGGCGAACCTATAGCATGCATGCCACAGGTGGCACCCGGAGCCATATTGGTGGACACATGAGCGTTGCCCTAGCTCACGTCCGGCATGAATGCGTGGGCCGGTCAGCTGATTTTTGGGCCTTCCGGGCCCATTGGAAGTCGGGAAATGGATCAAAACGGGCCTCCAGGGGGCTGGGGAAGGCTGTTTTCGCCCTCCCCAGGCCCCAAGAAAGCCTCTGGAACCTGGGGAAAGTGGAAAACAGACCTACCACTCCCACCATGCCATCGCGTGCCAAAAGCGTAAGGAGTGGGGGTGGTGGTAGCATGCGCATGTTTGTGGGGGCGCAGGACAAATTGAATTATGGGTGTGGGCACACACGCGTGTGCCCCCCCACTTTTGGCACACGATGACAAAAAGGTTAGCCATCACTGTCCTATATTATTCTGTGTAAATGGCTGTTATTTAAAACCTCCAGCATTGGAGTTACCACAAGTCGTTCTATTGATTAATTGTTCTTACTGTCAGGAAATTTCTCCTTAATTCTAGGTTGATAAGTTTCCATCTGTTATTTCTTGCCTTGCCCTCAGGTGCTTTGGAGAATTGTTTGCCCCTCTCTTCTTTGTGACAGCCTTTCAAATATTGGAAGACTACAATCAATAGGAAGACATCAATAGGTGCAAGCTGCTTTCAGAAACCGTATTGAACTAGTTACTGTACTTTTTGGAGTATAAAAGAGGGTGGAAATGTTGGTGTGTCTTATACACTGAATACAACCATTTTTGGCCTCCCAAAGCCCCACCCTGCGTGTCCCGTTTTTGCAAAAACGGGCTCGTTTTTCACAAAAACAGGGTGCACAGAGTCCTTGGGAGGCCTGCAGAGTGCTCTTGTGGGCTGGGGAGGGCAAAAATGTCCCTGGTTTTGCTAAAAACAGCCCCCCCCTTTTTTTGCAAAAACGGGGCATGCAGAGGCTTTGGGAGGCCTGCAGAGTGCTCCTGGGGGCTGGGGAGGGCAAAAACTTTTTTTTCTTGCTTACATCTTCAAAATCTTGGTGCATTTTATACACTGGTGTGTCTTATAGTCCGAAAAATACAGTAACTATTCTGTGCATTTCCCACAATAAATTGTTATAACATGGAAAGTGTTTGGCATACTAAGATAATGAGTTAAGGAGCATTACTATAAGTTATAATGCAGTAACATAAATCTATAGGCAGGTTGAATAAGTTGAACAGCATTTTTGTGGTGTGATCTCTGTGAGTCTATTCTATTCTTTTATAACAAGTAGTATGTCAAACGAAAATTTATTAAAAAATGTTTGTTGGTTATATTACAAACTAAGCTATGAATTGTGAAATAGATGTGTACAACATGATAATTTATAAAAGGCGAATCATTCCCTGGTTTCATCTATGTGGTAAACCTGTACTTGGGGCACGGGTTTACCACATTCAAATCAAATTTTTATCAACAGCAGGGAGTTTAGTGTTATGGAAAAAGAATCAGTGCTGGCCTCTTGTTTTCCCCTTTTTGGCAGCAATTTGGATCTCATATTGTGTACAAGTTTAATCTTAGAAGAGCTTGATTGAATTGGCTTTAAAATAGCAACAGTAACTATCACATTTACTGCCTCTCTCTGCTTAACTGTAATTGCTTAATGACAAATACTACTCATTATTGCCCATTTTTTATGATTACTTGCTACTTAAGGCAAAACATCTGCTTATTCCTACATTTTAATGCATGTTTTGGTGGCTTATTATTGAAGATATAATTTGAAACATGTCTTCCTAAAAAATACCATGATTAGGAAACTGCATTCTCATTGAATATTTCTATATTTATCTGTTACAAATGAAGTTTTAAAAAACCTTTCAGATTTTTTTCTTTAAAAAAAATAAACAGCGCACTTTCTGCATGTGATTTACATTATTTAAAAGATATACCGGTACTTTCATTTCAAATGACATTGTTCAATATTTTCTATCCTAGAAGTTGAACTTCTGGTGCTTTTTTGACTATGTTATTGCCAGTAGAAAAACATTAAAAAATGGGAAGGGTAACAGGCTGGATTGCAACATTATGAACCTGGTGAAATCCTAATATACTGGAATACTATTTCCTTACTCTCCAGTATGTATGGCTAATATCTGCAGGGATTCAAGGAACACTGCCATTTTTTTACTCAAGGTTTTTAGTTGCTTGGGGTTTGGGTGAAATAGTTTTTCATGAGGTCCAACACAAATCTGCTTTCTCTGAATAATAAAGTTCCTCAGAAAAGACAGTAAATATCTCTTCTGAGGAATTTAGAATTGGGCAGTAAATTCAGAGATTAAATGAATCCACTGAGCTGCAATACACATTCTATTAATCATGCCCCAAACCCAGTGGCAACTGTTTCTAATACAAGATAGATATTTTATCTGCGTAAATCTGGTCATGTGGAGCATGTCTTGTTTTACACATTTCCAGCCACTGTCAAAAAAACTGTGCTCCCCTGTTTAAATTAGCCTGAGATACAGTAACATCCAGTAATGTCTGATTATAGGTTTTCACTGCAGCAGCTGGAAGTGAAAGCTTTTCTCTGCTGTGATCTGATGAGATTTTCACAGCAGATGTTCTTTAATCTTTCCTATTCTTGCTGCTCTTTCTACATAAAATGGAGAGGAAATAAATCCCAGTCCAGAGGAAAATAATAATAATAAAAAAACAGCGTTGTAATACATTATTCATTGCATGAAAAGAAGACCTTGCTGTTATTTTGAAGTCTGCAACATAAGCACCTTGTTTTTGCTGACTTCTTCCTTCTTTCTTTTTCTACTTTGCAGTAGCAATGAAGAATAATTCAAAATTGGCCTCTTGGGGGAGTTTTAGGTCACAATGTGAAAAGCTTTTGTGGGCATAGTTGCAGAAACTAATTTGATGACAACAGAACTGAGGCTGGCAATAGCTGAGTCCATTCTGTTAGGTGCTGTTTATTTCATTCTTCTTTCCTCTTTGTACTTTGCTAACCTTATCAGAAGATCTGCCTGAAGACAGATGGGATACACCTCAATATCGTGAATGCTTTATTTGTGCTCTTTTAATGTCAAGGATGAGGTGAGTTCCATCTTGGAAGATCTATTGTTCTTAAAACTTAAGTCATGAGGTTCACCAACTAAAGCCTATTGCAACAAAGGTAGTTGTGATAGTAAGAAATTTTAGCTATGGAAATTTGTATACAGGGGCAGAAAACATATTTAGGCATCTGAGGACAAGTACAAAATATGTGCTATGGGGGTGGGTGGGATGAGCCTATCTGCTCACAAATCCGTATTGTGATGGTCAGTCAACCAAGAGAGATTTGTCAAAAAACAAATTGCAAAGGTGTTTTTCTGCCACTCAAAGTTACATTCTCCTTTTGAGGGTACATTTCCAAAAATTATTGGGCTCTAATCACCCACACCACAATTTTATTTTATAAGAATAGTTTGAGTTAGAGCTCTCTCCCTTCGTTTTAAATGCAAATTTGCCCATTTTATGGCTTCTGCTATATCTTGCATTTTTTTCCTTTACAAAATGGCAGAAATGTATGCACATCCCCCCCCCCCAATTTTTAGCAAGTCATGATCAGAGGTTTTCTGAGACCCACAGAATGTGAATCCAAAGGCTACATGTGAACTGTTACCTCAGGTTACCCGATACCCATATCCAAACTACAACACTTCTAGATCATGCTGCTGTTAAAGATATGGAATGATTGTTGCTAAACAGGGTGGCTAGTAAGATTTCATTAAAAGTACTTAAGTATTCAGAATTTATGTATTACCAAATCATGATCTTTTTTTTTTTTTAATTTGATTTATATGCCGCCCTTCTCCGGAGACTCAGGGCAGCTTACAGTGCATTAAGCAACAAGACCAAACCTTCAACTGGGCAAAGTGATACACATTAGGACAACAGTTTTTCAACCACGGAACCTCAAATGGCCTAACTTTCAGATTGTGCTTAAAATCCAGAGCCCATGACTCTGAGGAAAGGAAATTTGGGAAAGTTTTGACTGCTTCAGTGTTGATGGCTGCTATTGCAATCACGGGATACTCAATTTGAATGACCCATAGCAATTTCCAGTCTTGCAGTTCCTCATTCTGGTTTGATCCCCACCAACAGCAGCCACTTGCCTGCCTGCTGAGAAGGGAAGGGAAGAGAAGATGGAATAGGGAGGAAGGAACTCAGCTTACCTTTCCTGGTCCATACCACCTCCTGCACATGCTCCCAATTTGTACTCCCCCTCCTATGCATCCCACACATGGAGGGAAGGAGGGAGGGAAGGAAGGTTTCTGAAACTTCATGCCAGCTTCCCACAAAGAAATTCAGTGGGGAAGCTGGCAAGAAATTGAAAAATGCTTCTGCTCCCACTACTTTTTTGTCCACCTATGATCATTTGGTTTTTCTGTTAGGTAAGGAAATAACTCTGAAATGATAAACCCATGGTGCACAAGTTGTCTAGTGATATTAAAACTGAACTCTTTCTATGTTATTATTGTGTTCACTTTTGAAGTATATTTTATTATTATTTTATGGTTTAACCTGGGATAATTTGCTTTGTTTTTATAATTCTAGTCTGCATCTTAAGTTTGTTTACTCCTATTATTTCAGTTTCTCCAGCTACTCACTTGTGCAAGACTGTGGGCTGCTTACAAAGATTAAAACAACAATATACACAATAATACAATGTGGACACATGTGGGGGTGGAGAACCACAATCATTAAGAACAATCCACATAGATTTAGTAATGGATTTATATAATGCCCTGGCACATTGCCTGATGAAAGAGCCAGTCAGGGCTCTTTTGAAAGTTGGCAAGGTCAGGGCTGTGTGGATCTCAGATCAAATGTTCCAAAAGGTATGCGCAACAGCAGAGAAAGTATATCTTTTTGGTTTCATCCAGAGGACACCTTTTAAGTTGGGATCTAAGGCATGCCAAACTCTTTTGCAACTTTTTAATTGGAAGACATAATTGGAGATAGACAGTCCTGCAAATATCCAGATCCTATGTCACATATGGCTTTATACATGATGACCAACACTTTGATTTGCATCCATAAGTCAAGGGCACAGCTTCTGTAGCAGAAAGGTTAAATAGGTGAACTGAGGTATGCCCATCACTGCTTGTGTGGCTGCATTCTGGACCAGCTTTACCTTCTGACTTGTCTTTAAGGGCAATCACATAGAGCACATTATGGTAGCCCATACATGAGCTACCATAATGGGCAATCATATAGAGCCCATACAAAGGGTGCAATTGCCACACAACATGAATTTGCACAGTGGTTTTCCACCAGCTCCTTGAGTGAAAACCCAGAGTTGCAAAGCAGTTCAGTCTAGGGAAGTGATATCCCCTCAAGAACTAAGGTTAAAAAATCTCTGGGATTGGTGGTCCATGAAAACCATGCACTTGGTCTTCAACTAGGGTTGAACTTCTCTCCTTCCAACCCCTAATGGGCTCCAGGCACTGAAATAACATTACAGATACATTGCTTGTTCAGCACAGGGATGAGATATGGTACAGTGCATCATCAGCCTGACCTGTGTGGTTGGATGATCTTATCCAGGAGAGGTGAGAGTGTCAAGTCCTGAGGGACTCTTGGATTTGGCCTTCCCCCGCCCCTGAACTGATGGAAAAAGTAATCATGGAGAAAAAAGGAGATACCACTGCAACACTATGCTGCCCCCACCAATCACATACATTTAGAAGGGTACCATAATTGTTGATATTAAATACAGCCAAGAGACCAGTGTGAACCCCCCATAACCAAAGGCTAGTCTACATGTAGGAATCCCTTTAAATTGCCATGTATGGCAGCTGTTATAAGCTGTTGTATAAGATTATATAGCTATTATGCAAGATCTTTTGATCTAGAACAGGGTTGTCAAGCTCCTGGCCCGTGGGCCGGATGAGTCACGTGCTGGTCTCACCCACACCCGGTTTAGCGCAGGGGAAAACAGTCCCAATACATCAGGTGATGCTGCCGTGACGATGTGAGTTTGATACCCCTGATGTAGAAGTTCTTACAGTATCTTCAAATTATGTAGGCAATGTTCGTTTCATATCAATGTAAAGTATTATCAGACCTTTTGTTATTAGGGAACTGTTTTATGAAATGGTTTCATACAGATCTGATTTATGCATCATGCTAAGAAATGATTCATTAAATAAACCATAATTAGATAGGTTCACACAGGATGCTAAGTCAAAGTTAAACAAACAAGATTTACTTGCTGTAAAGGATGAGTTGTAGCAAAGAGAAATATGAAAATGATAGAAAAAAAAATATGCTGAGTGATTCTGGAATAGCCCACATTGGTGTGTTTAAATGGTATGGTTTCATATTTCTAAATCATAGTTTAGCCATGGTTTGTTGAATCACGTTAGCTCCTTCAGGAGTTAGCTGTTTCACACCTAAGCCATAGCCAAATAAACCATATTGTAGCTTATTTAGATTTCTAAATATTTTTTGTTTATTACTTTTTAAGTAACTCAAGGTGATGAACATACCTAATACTCCTCCCTTCTCCTATTTTCCTCACAAGAACCACCCTGTGAGGTGGGATGTGCTGAGAGAGTGTGACTGGCCCAAAGTCACCCAGCCGACTTTCATGCCTAAGATGGAACTGGAACTCACACTCGCAGTTTTTAGCCTGGTGTGTTAACCACTGCACTGGTACAGTATCAATCTAGCTTAATAAATAGAAAATGTGAAGGAAGAAGGGATTCTTCCTTTTATTTTTCCCTAAAGAGACACTTACATTGTAAGTTTTCCCATAAGCATATATCAGTCTAAGCTTTTAAAAAAAGGTTTTGCACTGATTATCTTGGAATGTTGCAATAATGACAGGGTAAAAATCTTTACTCCACCTTAGTATTCTTTGTTTGAGTGGAAAAAGTTGATAAAACAATCTTTTTGTTACTATGTGTGCTAAAGGATAAGTTGATTTGACCTTGTGAACTCTCTTTGTGTATACATTGGATGCTTGGATGTGGATGGAAAAACTCTGCTGTAATATTTTGTTTAGTTCTATAAAGAATTAGCTGGCTCCTAAGAAGCAAAATCAGTCATTTTCTTTAGCTTTGTATTTGGATTCACAATGCTAGTTGTCTCCCATTTAAATAAAGGAAGAATAAAGGGCTATTTCTATTTTTGATTGACATAAAAAGAAAATTTCAAAAACCATCCCTAACAATACAAGACGTTTGAACTTTTCTATTCTCTATATCAAACTGTCGGGTTAGAATTCACCAGCTCATTGAACAGAAATAATCTATGGCGGGTTAGATGTGAGATTTGGTTATGCCTCACAAAGGAAGCTGATGCGTTTAATACATATGTGTGATGAAAATATATTTTCTTTTTGTAATACGGACTATCTCCACATTTACCCTCCTTACCTTATTAAGAATATGTCTACAGTTCCCAAGTTACTGATTTGTTTTTCAAAGTCCTTGTTCTATTCAGTTCTTTGTTAAAATTTATTTGGCAATCATTTGCTTATTACAGATCTCTGCAAACAATCTAATTAGAAAATAGCATCCTATTTAGTTTTAATGCAGATTGAGAAACCAGTCCTGGTTTAAAGATAGGTGGTTTTTGTGGTTTTATCCTTTGTTCTTAAGTACTTAAGATACCATATCACATGAGAAAGGAAATGTCTGCAAAATCTTGGTCTGCAATTTTTATGAAAACACTGTGGGAAGTAAATTCCAATAACATTTACAGTAAGTGAATAGTATTTTATATAAATTCTTCTTTAATATTATGGTCTGTAAGCCATGATTATGGTTCAGCCTGTCTTAATCCAGCCAACTGTTAATTTGTTAACAATGGTTTACAGGTAGTGCTTGATTTACGATCACAGTTGGGACTGGAACTTCCATCAGTAAATAATGTAGTTGTTAAATGAGTCATCTCGTGAACCGTGTCTGCTTTTACAACTTTTTTTCTTGCAGATGTTAAGTAAATCCAACTTCCCTCATTAACTTCACTTGTCAGAAGTCACCTGGGAAGGGCACCAATAGCAGTCACAAGGCTATGTGCAACTGTAGTAAATGCACAATGGTTGTCAAGCACTGCAATTTTGTGACCATTGGGACGCTGCAGTTGTCATAAGTGCAAGGACCAGTCATAAGTCACTTTTTTTCAGGGCCATTGTAACTTTGAAAAGTTGCTAAATGAATGGATTATAAATTGAGGACTTTCTATAGTGTTGTATGTAAATCTACTCAGCCGGTAAGAACAACTTCTGTTAGGTAATTGATGGCTCTGCTTCCTTCCTGCTCTCTATATACCGATAAACTATTCTGTAAAATTGACAGACCTTCTGGAGCAGATTTTGGTTTATACTAGATTCCACCCACTGAGTTTTAGTTTTGTGTATAAACTATATAGTTAAGACAGTTTAATTCAAGTTCTAAGAAATTGACAGTAGGGCTGCAGGGTTTTGCAATAATCACTTAATTTAATCGATTTTTTAAAAAAATGATTAATTTAAACGAGCTTCCCGATTAGTTTATTTGCAACAGTGTCTTTTATAAAAGCTGCATTTTAAAACATGTTCCATACTCTCACATAGGAGAAATACCTCATTTATGTTCATATCTGATACAGTACATAGTAGCATCATTTCTGTTTCAGAAATGCAGTTATTTTGATCAAATTACCTACTAGTAAAATGTCCATATTATATATTTCTCTAAGTGGCTCAAATCCCTTTTTAACAGTAGTTTACACCTCAAAATCTATTTGGATGACCGAACAAATGACATTTTACAAGTCCCAACTGATAGCTCAAAAATTTGACTACATGCTCCATAGAGCTGTAAGGAAGCGTGAAATGGATCATTCTAGCCTGCTGAAGCTGGGTAAAATGCTATTCTGGATCAGACAAAATATTCCAATGTAGCAGTACAGAACCCTTGGAGAATAACCAGTTCTAGGGAAGGATCAGGGAATTCTTTGGCTTTGGACAAGAATATTTATTTCTTGATAGAGCTGTGCATGGGATTTGGAAGCAGGGGAGGCAAATATCCCTAAGAGAAGTTTTTTTTAAAAAAAATTGATTTATATGCCGCTCTTCTCTGGAAACTCAGGGTGGCTTACAATACGTTAAGCAATAGCCTTCATACTTTTGTATATTTTATACAAAGTCAGCTTATTGCCCCCACAAACTGGGTCCTCAATTTACCTACCTTAAAAAGGATGGAAGGTTGAGTCAACCTTGAGCCTGGTGAGATTCAAACTTACAATAATTGCAGACAGCTGGTGTTTAATTATAATGCTTAATCTGCTGAGCTATCCAAGTTCCAGATACTTAAGATCAGGATCATATAGATATAGATTTATTGAATGCTGTTCGGGTCACCTTTTGTGAGATGGTGGTCGTATAAATTTGATTAATTAATAAATAAAAAATACATACTTTATGTGTGTGTGTGTAAGTGTAAAAGAATCGCCGAAATAAGACAGCTGTTTGCATCAAATTTTGTGAATGCTAAAGATTATTTGAGAGAGCTCCTTCTGTCTCATAGTGGGGTTTTGGGGTTTTTTTTTTTTTTTTTTTGGATAAATTCCAGAAAATTTATATGCTGGAGTAATTTTGGAAATATCCAATTTATAGTACCACTTCCAAAAGCATCAGGGTGAGATGCCCAGTAGTTTAGAAAAGAACGTTTGTAGCTCAGGGTTGAACTGCAGGGTCCTAAGAGTGCAAGCCCCACTGATGATAATACCTAGTTGGATAATGGAACGTCTGCAAGAAAACAACCAAGCTCAGAGAGCACCAAGGACCCCAGTAATTTGTTTCTACAGGAAATACATGGGATCTGGGCCAAGAAAAGGCATTTTCTGCACTCGGCTCTAGTGATAGAAAAGAAGATTTCTGTTTATGCTGCAGATTTTAAAGAAAACTACATTGTACTAAAAAGTATGGCCATTTTTTTTGCCCAATACTTTTCCTTGCAATGAAAAAGTTAATGTTTGAAATCAGTATATTTGTTGTGGCCTAGGCTTCTTGAGTCATTAAAACACACGAGTAGTCTCAAAAACCTCTTTTATTGCAACAGCTGTGAATTATGTTCATTCACAGCTGAGTCCCAATTAGTTACAAAAAGTCCTTCGGGATAATCACCAACCTTTATCTCCCTTGACATTCTGCCAAAGACCTACTTGGCAAAGCCACACGGATTCCAGAATCAAACAGAGATGCTGACTGGGAACAGAATAAACAATGTTGCTTTCCTGCAAAGTGCCCATGTGCCTTTGCTCCTCTTTTAAGCCTTATGGGAGGGGCCAATCATCTCCAGGCCTTTTGTTTTAACTGTTCATGCTGTCTGGCAGCTCTGCGCATGCACGCACTAGGAACAGGCTCCTCCTGTTCCTCTGCTTCTCTGCTGTCCGACTCTGGAGGCTCCGGAATCTGCGCATCACTCCCAGATAGCCTTGGCCCCATCTTTGCCTCCGATGCAGAGCCTTTGTCCGGGCCTTCACCAGACTCCAGGACTGGCCCATGTTCCTCCTCAGCCTCCACACTGTCCGACTCAGCTGCCAGCTCCGCAGGCTGCTGGTGGACCACAGCAATACTGTACAGGTAGTCCTCGACTTACAACCACAATTGAGCCCAACATTTTTTTGCTAAATGAAACATTTGTTAAGTGAATTTTGTCCCATTTTATGATCTTTCTTGCCACAGATGTTAACTGAATCACCGGTTGTTAAATTAGTGACACGGATGTTAAGTGAATCTGGTTTTCCTATCAGAAAGTCGCAAAATGTGATCACATGACCATGAGGATACTGCATTAGTCATAAGTGTGAAAAATGGTCATAAGTCACTTTTTCAGTGCCGTTGTAACTTCAAATGGTCACTAAGTGAACTGTTGTAAGTCGAGGACTACCTGTACTTTTAGTTTTGTAATACAAAAGAATAGATCCCTGAAAAAGATATGGAAAAATTTCATAAGTACTGAAACAAGTGCATTCCCTGCCTAATATTGCAGTAGATGGTTTTAGAATGGCTAAAATGTCAAACTGCTTTAGCTTTTTCCTGTATTTGGGTAAGAGTTGGTGTGCAATTTTGAAGTCCTCCTGAATTCACCTAAAGAGCAGGTGGCAGCTGTGGCAGTTGCATAGGTTTGTCCTGTGCACTATGTCTGCCTGTTTCTGGATTGGGAAACCTTGGTCCAAAAGTGCAGCACCAGGTTAATTTATATCATTTCCTGTTGTGTTCATATAACACTGATGCTCTGCAAACTTCACTGGTTCCTTAAAAGCAGCCAAGAATGATTGAAGGGGCTGCTGATCTCTCATTGTTTCTGCTCATCCCACCAGACCTAGCAGGGAGGCATATTTCAGGCCCTTTCCATCAAACAGGGCCATCTGAAGAACCCATGAATTGTGCATTTTTTGTTGCAGCACTTGCCCTGTGCAACAGCATCCCTCCTGAAATCTAGATGGACCTGATTCTGTTAGCAAAGCTGACTGAGGAGTTGTGGGAGTTGAAGTCCACAAGTCTTAAAGTTGCAAAGATTAGAGACCAGAGATCCCAGCCCTAGACATTTGGGCAAGGGAGTTAGGGAAGCTCTCCTGGGAATGCAGTTTGGGAGTTTATTGTTTCAACCTTGAGCATCATAGTTACACGGTGGTGGTGGTTTTGACTGCATGCACTGCCCAGAGTCACTGGAAGACTTTTAATGGGAGGCCTTTTAAATCATATAAATCAATTAAGCTATTGTTCAGCCATATATTAATAGTTGTCCTAATCTTTATTGCTGGTGCAAAGGTGTTTAGGTTCTAGCATCTAGCTGACTTTTGTTGATTCTGTTTTCAAGATAGGAATATTTGGAATTCCTTCCTTCCTTCCTTCCTTCCTTCCTTCCTTCCTTCCTTCCTTCCTTCCTTCCTTCCTTCCTTCCTTCCTTTCTTCCTTCCTTCCTTCCTTCCTGCTTTCCCTTTAAACGTCTCTGAGAAATTCCTATTTCATTGTTTCCTTCTCTTCACTCCTTGAATAACAGTATTGTTTTCTTTATTTAGATATTATTTTTGAGATTGGGCTAGAATATCTAGACACAACTAATTTTGGAAAGCAAAAATAGATCTGATTTGTACTTGTATGGAAGATGTGACTGGGAATTACTAGGGTGGAAAGTTTAAAAGTTAAGAAATTACTTTCGCATTTTTGTTAAGTAAACTGGAGGGCTATAACTATGAAGTCACCAGGATCTGAGTTTTACTTGATGGAGGCTTAATCTGATTTTGTAGTTGGGAATTGCCTTTTTGGCTTAATTCTTGCCAAGTTTTTTCTTTGAGCATGTATTTATATCTAAATTGTAATATGCAATTCAGTGTTATTATGCAGTGTTAATGCCTAAGCATTTGGACAATGAGCAGAGTTTTGTGCAATGGTTAACGTAAAGTCTTAAATTACAGTTTTTCCACAATTATATCTACAAAGATCTCATTTCGTAACTATTCCATCAAGAAGCTAATCATGCTTATTTTAACCTGGCTCACACAGCTAACCATAATTTCTTAAATAATTCAGTTGTCTGGGTTTACAGATCAGAAACAGGATCAGCCTAAGACAAGAAATTTCCATCTTCCAAGACGTTCAATTTTAGGAAGTTGTGCTGATCAGTCTTCAGACTGGCATGCTGAGAATAGTGCTGTGACTGGTCTGTATTTTGTGGTTTCAACCACTTGAGATTAAAGAAACAAAAATAGTTTGAGCTTTAAGGCAAGAGACAAAAAAACATAGGAAATATTCCTAAGAATTAGGACTCCCCCCCACTTTAAAGAACTATCAAGAGGAAGAATTCTCTGTTGTGTAATAAGAATAAATATATGTTTGCATTAATGAATTTCTAACATATTACAAAACTTTCATTCAGTTACATAGAATTGAAAATAGAGTAACAAGGCCCTCCCTGACCTGCACAGTGTCCCTGATGCTAACCCATGCAGCATCTCTCACATTTTTGCACATACCATTCATGGCCTGCACCATCAAGCACTCCTTCATTCACTCTCCCACCTGGCAGTAGACACTTACCTGCCTGCTGGCCTTGCGCTTGCAACTTCCTAATGCCTTCCCAGCAGTGAATGGGGAAGCTGGCAGGAATTCAAGGGGGTGAGGGTGTTTTCTGATATTTCTTGCTAGTTTCCCACAAGGAAATTCAGTGTGAAGCCAGTAGAAGGTCAGAGGTCACTCCTGCTCCCACTCCTTTTTTGCCCCCCCTCCCATCATTGTGTTTCTCTGTTCAGATAAAATCATTTGAAAAGATAATCCAATGGGGCATGGTGTGTTTAATTTCTGATAAGTGAAAAATTAAATTAATCCTCTACTTTTAAAAAGCTTCTCTTTTGCTATGCCTGTTTTATTGCTGGGAACAAATTGAGTAGAATAAGAGTTCTGATGGCGCAGTAGTTCCTTGATTCCTTGATTTCTCAGCTAGAGGGAACAATGATCAGCTCAAAATGCCATCAGCAATTCAAGGATCAGCAACAAAGACAATCACAGGTTAGCTGAGCCCCCTTGAAGGACTGATGTTGGAAACTGTGGTCGTGTTGAAGCATCCCTAAAATTCTGCATAAGCAAATTGCGGAGCTTGTAGGGCTGATGATTTTAGGATATTGCATACCTGCATTACATTTAGGCACATTTGAAAATAAATGCACATTGTTTTCCTTTCTTGACTGACCTCATTCTAACAATGCCAGCTGCAACAATAAAATTATAATTCACAAAGGCTTTTACTTACTACTAGGCAAATCTAGAAAAATTCTGAGGTAGTATCAAGCTATGAAACAGGTAGCATTAAGCCACATATTATATACTTTATTTTCTTTCATGGATGCCAGTTATCTAGTTTATGTTTCTGATAATTACATCAATTTAACCTGCAATCCAAGATTGAAATTATATTTTGCCACAAATCAGGTTAGAGGCAAGGATTTAGCACATTTAAGGAGGGAAAAAGCACATTTGAACCAAGGCTCTAGTTTGCTTGCTTATATGAAGCCATAATCTGATGTTGGATCTCATACTTGAGAATACAGATAGCAAATGATTGGCAGGATGTTTTTCTTGTCCTTATTAAGATTAGTAGTGACTTGTTCCTTTGGTTAGTACTAGAATTAAGTTTTGTTTGTACTGTAAGAATATATAATTGGTAGTTCAAGTGTTTCCATCCTTCCCCTGTAGACTGATAGATGATTCAACTGCCGAGCTGTTTTTTTCTTTTATAATTATTGTCCTTTTTATTAATAGTTACAGCACTGTTTCATACTGATTTTTTAACTCTCTAAAATTAAAGGTTGAGATATTATTTAAAAAGTATCTTTGGGTTCAGAGTTTGGTAATGCATTGTATTTACTAAAGTACACTAAATGGTATGAAGATTCTGAAACGTCTCTTTTAGCAAATGGGGGGAAAATCCCATGATTAAGCAGATAACTGGTAGATGCAATAGCGATACTGTTATAAGACTTGAGAATATCTTTTTAAAATTTTGCGGACAATTTTAAATGGTCTGTGTTGATTAAAACTTTGATTTTAGAAAGTTACAAATGGATGAAGGGTTGAAATAAATTTGAAATAAAATTTTGGAATTAATTGCAAGAATGCAAAAATTATTTTATTTTGAATTCCTTTTTTAAGCAAACATAATAAGATAAGACTTAAGAATTGGGTACTAGAAAGAACTAAATATTATAATAAAGGAAAAATGACAGGCCGCAAGAGTGATCTACAAAGGTCTTAATAATTAAAAAGGTATACAAGTAATAAACCAAGAGAGTGATCTGGAGAACATTTATATAGTCACCCATCTTATAATCAACTCTGGGTGGCTCCAAATCAAAGTTGGGAGGTTTTCCGAACATTATTTGAAGGAACTAAAAAACAAGAAGTAGAAGGAAGAAATATAAAGTTGCTTTATTTGATCAGAGGTAAAATATATATAATGTTATCACTGGTAACCCTTAATGGACTTTTGCTGACATCAGGATTGAAATGACAATGGTTTGTTTATAGATAAGACATGGGATATGGGAAGAAGA
Source organism: Masticophis lateralis (assembly GCA_030761175.1). Taxonomy (NCBI): domain Eukaryota; kingdom Metazoa; phylum Chordata; class Lepidosauria; order Squamata; family Colubridae; genus Masticophis; species Masticophis lateralis. The sequence goes on along the minus strand of JAUDYJ010000001.1, from coordinate 126,461,941 downwards.
TATCATTTATTGCATTTTAAGAAAAGGTGATAAATGACTAAAATTGCTTATACGTGTGATGAAGTAGGAAGTCACTTCTTTACATATTTTCTTTTTTATTATATTCTTTTTTCTATCTTTTTTTCTTTTCTATTTTTTTCCCTTTATGTCTCAGTTTATTTGAAATAAAATTTAGGGACCCATCCCCCATTATGTTATCTTTCTCTATCTCTCTAAGAGAGACATTCATAGAGAAACAAGAATATGTCTTTTACGCAGAGGCAATATGGGATTTGCTGCTGGCAGGAACTATAATTTTAGTTGTAAACTCTTGATGAGGTTTAAGTTTGCAGATTGCTCGTTGTGCACTAATGCTTTTCTTCATGCATTTGAGTAGTCCTAAAATCAGGCTTTGAGAGTCATAATTTTGTAGAAATAGTGATATTAACAGACATAATGCTTCTGTCTAAAAGTGCTCTTGAGATTAGTGTCATTTGTTTTTCATTAACAGAGAACTCAACTGGTCCCTATTAGCACCTTGTACAGGAAATTCTTTTAGACAAATGATGCATGAGAAAAATGACAAATAAAGGTCTACCGTCTGGTTCTGTGATTCTTACACTCTGTATGATGAGTGCCCTATTCATTGTGGGGAGATGAGCTCACGCTTGTATTATTAAAGCTACATGGTGCTGCCTGTGTGGGCTGTAATACTTGAACAATGTACCATATAATTTCAAGCAATAGGTGGTGAAAGTAGACCTGATTCACTTGAATAAAATCCAGAGATCAACTGTGTGATCTGTATCTTTGTTTGTTAGATTTTATTGTGCATGTGTGCGCTCACACAATGCACAGATAAATACCTTATCTCAATGATAGTCTAAATATGACTGTCATAAAATTGTGTAAGCAACAAAGACATACTGAATTGACTGTGGGAAGGCTTTAAGAAAGGCAGGCAATATAACATGTACTTCTAGGTCAATTTGCCAATTTTTTTTTTTTGGCAACTTGAGATAGTGTAAGTGCCATTTACTTTACTTAATGTATTTATTGAGTTGTAAAGAGGCCCAATTAAAAAAATATATTCTAGGCAGTATAAAGTATTAGTATAAAAAGAGATAAAGCCATCAAGTGATACGGAGAATGCAAATGGTCTCCCATAGGATCAGAGCCCTCCAAGAACTCCAGTAGGTTGTGGGTGAAAGGCCAAATTTTAAAGACTTTTTAAATTAAGGCAAGAGTGGCAGACATGTGAGTACTATGGGGGATGCCATTCCAAAGGTGAGAAATAGCGACAGAGAAGGCATTCTTCTTGGATCCCATTAGATGATGACCCTGTTTTAATGATGGGACCAAAGCAGTTGTGAAATGTAAAATTTGTTACTATTGGTTCTGTGGCGTGGCTTGGTGGTAGTGGTGGGTAATGTGACTGGGTGGGCGTGGCTAACTTTTTTTTTTTACTTTTAAAACCATTTTTTCTACAACCTCTTTGGCCGAAGAGGTTGTAAAAAAATGCTTTTAAAAGCCTCTGACGATCCCAGCTGAGTTGCCTGATCGTCAGAGGCTTTTTTTTTTCCTTTAAAAATATTATTTCTAGGGTAGGGGGGGAAGGCATGTTAAATTGTATTGTAAAACTTTTTCAATTAAAAAAAAATTATTTCTACAACCTCTTTGGCTAAAGAGGTTGTAGAAAAAATGCCTTTTTTTAAAAAAAAAAAAGCCTCTGATGATTGCACGGCTCAGCTGGGCATAGGGGGAGGCAGGGATTTTTGCTACCAGTTCTCCGAACCACCCACTGCCATCGCTATCGGATCAGGTGATCTGGTCCGAACTGGGAGCATTTCACCCCTGGACCAAAGACTGCTGACTTATCAGATCGAACAGAAGAAGATACTAGGGAGATAGATGTATAAATGGTATCTTGACAGGTATGGGTAGTGAAGCAGAGTACACGTTTATCCCTGTTTAGACTGCTATTTAACTAACTTCTCTTTAGTTTTGTTTTCTCACTTTGCTGAGTACTTTTTCAACGCCATATATTCATTATGGAAGAACTATGAACATTACCTTCCGTTTTAAACATATACTGTAGGAAATCCATTGCTTTATGGAGGTGGACTTAATTATCCTGAAGCTCATCTTGCATACAGAGTGATAAAATAAGCGAAGATATGAACGCACACATTAGCTAGGTCCCCTGGCAAAATTAAAAAAAAATTCCCTGGGGTCCATCAGATTTCAATGATATATGCGACTATACAAAAGGTCATGGGATAATGATACCAAAGTAAAATCTATAATTGTCTCACATTGAACTTGGAATTGATTTGTTTCCTCTCATGCTGAAACACGGGCTGATTATGACAAACTCAAGTAACAGGATAATGCTAAATGTTCATCAGTGTTGGACACTCTTCTCCATCCTTATTAAAACCTCCTTCTTTGTTCAAAGCACCAAAATTACCTATTATTTTTTTGGCATGTATTGAATGGAACATTGTTTTCTTTTTCAGCCTTTTTTTCAACTTATAAAATTACGAAAACTTGGGCTTAGCGATAATGAAATCCAGCGACTTCCGCCAGAGATAGCAAACTTCATGCAGCTGGTAGAACTTGATTTGTCTCGAAATGGTAAGCATGAATATGTGTACATCTGTATTAGGGCTTTTTTACAGCACGGTTGAAAATGAGTCAGCCTTAATTATTGCACTATAGAATTAGTTGGCAAATAGGTTAACATATCTCTTCTTACTCTTCATGACTGACTTGGAAAAACAAACTATTACTATCCAAATGAAAAGCAAATGAAGGGCCTGCCTAACGTAATAAGGTCCCATGTCAGTGTGGCATGAAATTGTCCCGGTCCTTCTTTCCTTTGTTTGAATAGATCTTAAGATTGGTCTAAGCCCTGCATTATGATTGCCTTTTTTATGCTGGCCTAACTATGGCATGCAGAGTTTGCCACATATACATGTTATTTGAGCAACAGTAGTTACTTTGCAGGACTGGACAAGCTTTATGCGGTGCATTCATCAAATGCCTGGATTCACACTTTGCATAATGGGATTTTTAAAGTTTTTCTGTGGTGTATGGTATTCACAAGGCCGTTGTGGTGTTTTTTTGGGGGGGGGCGGGTGGAAGGGGGGAATAGTGTCTTGTTACAACTCAGCCACCTGTGAATTATTTAGTAAACACTGCCAAGCATGATGCATAAACCCAGTCATTGTCTAGATTTTGCATTATTTTGCATATTATTGTATAAGAAAAGGGGAAAGCTTATTTTAATTCATTTTTGTAGACAGTATGGGATAGGGGAACTCATAGTTTGAAAGGTTTTTTTAAAAATTAAAGCTTGATATGAGGTTAAGAACCAGCAAATGGAAGAACTATGCTGCTGAACATATCTCGATCCCAAAAAACGGTAGTTAATATTATTTTCATTGTCATGTTCCTCCAGAGCATCATGTCTAAGAAAGTTGTATATAGACTGTACAAACAGTATGTTTTCCATGAATATTTTTGAGAAAAAAAATTGGCAGATAAATTTTGGTTGGGATCATTTTAAAACATTCACAGTTGCTAAATATATTCCTGAGAATTGTATAACCAAAAGCCTACCCAGGCATTATTTAAACCAGATTTCCCCTTCATATTGTACTTCCACATTAAAGGCTGATATCTCATATATTTAGAGGGTGTTAGATTAGAACATGATAATTTAAAGCAACAATGGAAGGTACTAACCTTCTCCTGTTGTTTTTAATAACAATTGCAACCTACAAGCTAACGATTAGCATTTCATTTGATATTGGTGCCCTCCACAACCTTGTTGTCACAAGCATTTAAGTTATAAATGAAGGCCTACCTCTTGGAAATCTCTGAAGGGAAGAAACTGCTTTTAAAATTCTTTACTGTGGCCCAGCATCTTTGCTCTTTTGTCCTGACAAGTACCCACCAAATTTTACATGCCTGCTTTTATTTTGCTTCAATGTTCTCCTTTGCACTTTGAGTTCGGAAGTATTTATTCATCACTTGGGCATACAAACTGTGGTCCTAGACCACATGTGTCTCTTATTGTCATTTGTTTATTAGATTTCTTTCCCACCTTTTGTCATTTCTCATGCAGAATTCTCTCTTTATTTGATCCCCAACAACTTCATAGGGCAGATGATCTTGAATGTAATTGGCTGGCTTAAAGTCACCCTGGGAATTTCCCTGGCAGACTTAAACTTGTATTCTTTCAAGTCCTATTCCAGGACTTCAGCCACTATATCTAACTGTCTTTCTTGGCTTAATTTGAAAAAAAAAACTTTAAACATTCAGTAACTTGATAAACATTAGCTCTTTCCCTGCAGTCTGCTGCATAGGGAAGATAGAAGACATGACACAGTTAAAGGAAGAAGACTCTTAAGAATTAGTTTTCCATCGTTTGCTCACTTCAGCTCTGCCCAAAGAGTAGCAGGCAACAATTAGAACTGTGAGAATTTTTTTTTTCATTTTTAAAAGAAGTTGTCTTCCTTTGCCCTAATATGGATAGCTATTGCATATCCTTTCTTGATCAATAAAATAATTATGATCAATTATCCTTGATCTTTATAACTGATCTGATACTTTCTTCAGGTCCTTTTCTTTTCAAGGGTCTAAATTTGCAAACTACCTGATTAAAATGTTGGTTTTATGAGAGCTGGAAGTAGGTTTTGCTAGCCATTGTGGTTAGTTATAATGAAACCATACAATTGGGTGATCCTTCTGCCATTTTTTTTAAAAAAAAAGTGTTGTAGATATTTTACAGAAGAGGCTAAAGGAGCACATTTTAAACATTGCTGAATAATGTGTTTTGTGTTGAGCATTTGCTATAATAGTTTTTCTTGTTTTTCCTGCTGTAAACTTTTCCTATTTTAGGCATTTTTAAATCGTGGCTACGGTGTAATATTTCACTTCTCAGCTATTTCATGATGAGCTTCTTTGTGTGTTGCTTGCTGTCTTAGTACTTAGAATTACACTAAGTTTCTTGTTGAAGAAGCTTCACAGCTAAAATACAATTAAGCTTCATAGATTTATTTTTCAGTGTAAATGTTGGAAATATCAAAGTATATGATATTTCTTAGGAACTTTCTTTACTTCCAAGTTATTTGTATTTAATTAAAACTACTACTTCATTTACAGGTATTTCAGGTAGCATAATTAAGGGTGTGGAATATATCTTAATATCAAAGAGAATATGTACGTGAAGATACAGATCTAGCTATACAGTATGTTCATATAGGCACACTCATTTTGAGAACAATCAAAGCATTAACTAAATGTTTTGTGCAGAATACCATGAAACAGCACTTTTTAATAGCGGATATTAGTAATTACTAATAATTCTACAAGCTTGTACCGTAAGTAATTGTATATTCTACCCAGTTTGTGAATCTTTTACACATTTGCGTTGCCAAATACAGATTTTCTTTAAAAAGGCTGTAAACAAGTACTTCTTCCTTCTGAGGCTAGTCCAGGGGTGAAATGTTCTGAAGTCTGCTACTGGTTCGCTTAGTGCACACATGCACAGTGCGTGCCAAACACGCTTTGCACACATGCGTACCACAGGCGCTACCGTGCAGCCCTGAAAAAGGAGGATTAAGAAGCCTTTTCTGAGTCTTCAAAGATAAGTAGAACAGCGAGGGGGGGGGAAACAGCTGTGCCGCGTGATTTAGATTCGCTAGAAAGCAGGATTTCCTGTTTTCTAGCTAATATAAATCGTGCGGCACAGCTGATTGTCGGAAATACCAGTTTGCCTGAACCTGTAGCATTTTTTTTTACTACCAGTTCGCCCGAACTGCTAGCATTTATTATTACAGGTTTGGGCAAATTGGTCCAAACGAGTAGCATTTCACCCCTGGATTAGTCCTGTTTTCATCTTTAAAAACTCTCTGTTTCATGTGGTTTAGTCAGGAGAATCCTTCAAAATTAAAAATGTTAATTTGATTCAGATTAATTCTAACAAGAATATGGATTTGAGCAATCAGAGAATCTCAGATAGTATCACATTGCCCTGAATGTGAGACTGAAGAAAGCAGAAATTGTGTCAGAGTTTAGAACAAGCATTAATGTTTAGTTTTTAACAGGACAATCTGAAGATGGAATGATACCTATTGGAATTTTTATTTCAAATATCCTATGAGATTAAAGGAAGAAGTATTAGTTTGAATACCATAACAAATTGAGAAGGGCTTCTCTAGCTCATTGTCTTCTGGTTGTTCCTAATTAAGTTGCATGATGCTTGGCTGGACAATATCTGAGCAATAATGATGAGCATAATTTTGTGCCATGGTCTTGTAATTCTCCTTCTAATTTTCTTTACATTGTATTCTAGTTCTTCCATGTCTGGAGGCTGGAAAAAGAAATCAAACCTAAATCATCCATCCTGTGCTCTGGTTTAAATAGTAGAAAACCCGGACCCCATTGACTCATCCTTCCCTCCCTCCCATCCTTTCTACCTTTCTTCTTTTCTTCCATTCCTTCCTCACCCTGCTCTCCTCCTTCCCTCTACAATTATCCCCCATCCCCTTCCCCAAATTCCAAGTTACTTATGGGAAGCTTGCAGGGAGAAAGTTAGTGGGGAAGCCAACAGGAAGTTGCAAGTCCAAGGCAGCAGACAGATAAATGCTTCTGCTGAGTTGGAGGAGGGTGTGAGGGATTATGAGATTGGCTGGGAAACTGTCACAGAACATTGAAGCTGAAGATCACACAACTACAGCAGCAGTCAGTAGCATGGAAGCAATCACAACATCCCCAAATTCATTCTCTCAGGAATCATGGATCCTGGATTTTGAACATATTCTGTAAATTAGTCCACTTGAAGTACTTTGGTTCAGAAATTGTTGCTCTATGGTGCATTGTTTTGCCCAGTTAAGGGTCATGACACCAATGGTTTTCATAGTATACAGTTGTCAGGTCTTGTTTTCATATGGGTAACTTAGCAAAACATATTTAACTACTTTTCCTTAACTATAGATTAACACATTAGTTGGTTCTAGTTCAGACATTATACTAGGCCTAACCATAAGAGCCTGGTGGCACAGTGGCCTAAACTACTGCTGTTAAAGTAGTACTTAGCTGCCAGCTGCCTGCAATTACTGCGAGTTCAATTGTCACCAGGCTCAAGGTTGACTCAGCCTTCCATCCTTTCGAGGTAGGTAAAATGAGGACCCGGTTTGTGGGGGCAATAAGCTGACTTTTTATAAAATAGAACACTGCTGAGGGGGGCCAAAAAGCCCTACTAAGCAGGTTTATGCAAAAGTATGAAGGCTATTGCTTAATGCATTGTAAGCCGCCCTGAGTCTCCGGAGAAGGGCGGCATATATAAATTGAACTAATAAATAAATAAAATAAATAAATAAATACAAGAATTTTGTGTGCTGTACTAATCACATGTTACTCTGGATAATAATTAAAATTTTGATTGGCAAACCCAAGTTAGAATTCCCTGATTTGATAATGCTGTTTGTTAGTGTTACATTTGTTTAAAGGATGTTGAAAACTTCTCTTTTGTTTATGTGTATAAAAAAATTACCTGACCAATGGAGGAAAGGAATCCTGCAATCCAATATTCTAGTTTGATTGTAATGAATTAGCTCAAAAGCCAGAAAAACAGCTAAACCTTTGAGATTTTTAAATCTCTTCAAGAAGCAAGCTGTAAAAAGAGGAAATTTTAGATAGAACTGAGAAGTGAAAAGTCTTGAAAAAATCCAGAATCTCTATTGCCGTTATTTAAGTCTATGGTGGTTAGAAACCTGGGAAGAGAATCAGATGTCCACATTAGGCTCCACCTAGTGGCATTTAAGTTAGGTCCATAAGTGTGGTTATTAAGTTCTAGGGATGGACTGTTATACGTTTGACAATATAGAGATCCAGCTGTACTTAAACATCTGCAAGGAAAACATATATATTCCTTGGAAGATGGAAATAATTACAACAATGTTATGTTATGTTATGTTTTGTTATGTTTTATGTTACATTACGTGATAAAACAAATTAGAATTAAAGTTGGTACATTGAAACAAATACCGGTATCTCTGACCATCTTAGAGCTGTCCTAATAAAGCTGCTATTGTAAGAAGGATACTAAAATGTTTCTTGCAGCCACTATGGCTTAGGTGGCCTTTTCTATACTCTGGATTACTTTTGCAAAATTTCATAAAAGACTGCTACTTCTTTACAAGGAGCACTATCTCTGCTGATAATACCAAAGGGAATTTTTCTTCCCTTCTTTTTCCTGTTCCCATTCTCTGCTTTCATTGTTTAGGATAATAAAGAATGCAACAATCCCTGGTGAGCCATCATGCAGTTTTACTTTACAAGTTATCTAAAGCCTTAAGTATAAATTTATGTGAGAGGGAAAAAAAAAAGAAATTTCCACCTGGGTACGGTATAGTTTAGGTTTTGCTTACAGAAACTTCACAGGAAGTCAAGAAAGGGCATTGGATAAAGCACAATGGAATTGTTCCAACCTCATTCTTCCCTACTTTGGTTCAGATAACGGGGGTTTCACTTGCCGTGTTCAATTTTGTGGGATTTTAGTGAGGCAGCATGAGATAGTAATGTCAGCCTGACTATCTTATTAGACTCCCATGCTGCATTATAGGTAGGTTTTCAGCTGTGTCTGCAGTTCACATTTTAACTGTGATTCTCTTAGCATTAAGTGTATGGAGAGAAATGTGGGTCCTCGTATTTATAATCCTGCTTGCATGGCACTTTTCCCATTAGCCATGCTAAGTTTCAGTTGACGGAGTGCCTGTTTACATCATCCTGCGTCATAGAGCTTATACTTTATAGCCTTACGGTTTAGCAGTGCCAGGGTATCTACTGCCAAAGCATCTGGTTGGTCACATGTATAAATAAGAGCATTCTGTGTTGTGTTGGACAGAAAGAGTCCTGCACATTCAAGAGATTGATTAACTAGCACCATTAAATGTTCTTTGACCTGGTTAGCTGTAGAACAGAATTTTATAAACAGGTGCGCATGAGACTATTTGATCCATATTAAAGAGGACAATTCCCCTATTACTCTACTTAGTACCCCTACCATCCCCAACTATTGGCTTTTGGAAGAGTTTGCCAAAAATTCAGTCCTGATACATTTATTTTCCTTAAAATTATAGTTGTTAATTGAGAATAAGGTGTTAAAAATTCTTGTTAGGACAAGTTGACAGTGTTCAGAATCTGTGTTCTCTGGGAGTGAAAATTCTAAATACAGATGAAGAGTTTTAAATTCATTTATTTTATTTCTTTATTAGATTTATATGACCACCAAATCAGAAAACCCAAAGTTGGCTTATATAATTGTTTTTTTTTTAAATATAAAAATAAGCAATCAGGATGCATATGATATTTATTATTTATTATTTATTTATTATTTCAATTTATAAACCGCCCTTCTCCTTGCGGACTCAGGGCGGTGAACAGCCAGAATAAAACATGGTATACAAAAGTTAAAAACAATTAAAAATTATTAAATATTATTCGGCCGAGAATTAAAACAACCCAATTTAAAATCAATGCCAAATTTAAAAACGGAGGATGGGATCAAGCTAGCCCAGCTAGATGGAACAAATGGGTTTTAAGGGCCCGACGAAAGGTCCGGAGATCTGGAATCCTGCGTATCTCCGGGGGTAGGTCATTCCAGAGGGCGGGCGCTGCCACAGAGAAGGCTCTCCCCCTGGGGGTCGCCAGCCGACACTGTCTGGCCGACGGCACCCGGAGGAGGCCCTCTCTGTGCGAGCGTACTGGCCGGTGGGAGGCAATTGGCGGCAGAAGGCGGTCCCGCAAGTACCCAGGTCCTAAGCCATGGAGCGCTTTAAAGGTGGTCACCAACACTTTGAAGCGCACCCGGAAGACCACCGGGAGCCAGTGCAGCTCGCGCAGGAGAGGTGTCACGTGGGAGCGCCACGTCGCTCCCATAATTCCCCGCGCGGCCGCATTCTGGACCAGTTGGAGCCTCCAGGTGCACCCCAAGGGGAGCCCCATGTAGAGAGCGTTGCAGTAGTCCAGGCGGGAAGTCACGAGAGCATGGGTGACTGTGCGTAGGGAGTCCCGATCTAGAAAGGGACGCAACTGGCGTATCAGGCGAACCTGATAAAAAGCCCCCCTGGCCACGGCCGTCATGTGTTCTTCTAAAGACAGCCGTGCGTCCAGGAGGACGCCCAAGTTGCGAGCCCTCTCCGTGGGGGCCAATGTCTCGCCCCCAATAGTCAGCGATGGCGTCAGCTGGCTATATCGGGACGCCGGCAGCCACAGCCACTCAGTCTTGGAGGGGTTTATTCGGAGCCTGTTTCTCCCCATCCAGACCCGCACAGCTTCCAGACACCGGGACATCACTTCAACGGCATCGTTGGGGTGGCCTGGGGTGGAGATGTACAGCTGGGTGTCGTCAGCGTACTGATGGAACTCCACCCCAAAGCCACGGATGATCTCGCCCAGCGGCTTTACATAAATGTTGAACAGAAGGGGCAAGAGGACCGACCCCTGCGGCACCCCACAAACAAGGCGCCTCGGAGTCGACCGCTGCCCCCCTGTCAACACAGATTGCGACCGGTCAGAGAGATAGTAGGAGAACCACCGTAGAACGGTGCCCCCCACCCCCAACCCCTCCAACCGGTGCAACATGATACCATGGTCGATGGTATCAAAAGCCGCTGAGAGATCTAATAGGACCAGGATAGAGGAACAACCCCTATCCCGTGCCCTCCAGAGATCATCCACCAACGCGACCAATGCCGTTTCCGTGCTGTACCCAGGCCGGAAGCCGGACTGGAGCGGATCTAGATAGACAGCTTCATCCAGGAACCGGGGAAGCTGCCGTGCAACCACACTCTCAACAACCTTCGCAACAAAGCGAAGGTTGGAGACTGGACGGTAATTAGCCAAAACAGCCGGGTCCAGAGAGGGCTTTTTGAGGAGGGGTCTCACCACCGCTTCTTTCAGAGCGGCCGGCAGAACACCCTCACTCAAAGAAGCGTTAACAATCTTCTGGAGCCAGCCTCGTGTAACCTCCCGGGAGGCCAGCACCAACCAGGAGGGACACGGGTCCAATAAACATGTGGTCGCATTCAGCCGTCCCAGGATCCTGTCCATGTCCTCGGGAGCCACAAAGTCGAACTCCTCCCAAACCACACCCCCCAGACCTGCCTCGATTATCCCGTCCGGATCTACCCAGTCAGAGGCCAGACCTTCCCGGATCTGAGCGATTTTGTCATGCAGATACTGGACAAAGTCCTCAGCTCGACCCTGCAAGGGGTCATCCCAAGCTCCCGGTTGAAGGAGGGAGCGGGTCACCCTAAACAGGGCAGCTGGGCAATTATCTGATGACGCGATAAGAGCGGAAAAGTAGCTAGACTTTGCCGCTTTTATCGCCACTAGGTAGGTCTTAATATGAGACCTCACCAGTGTTCGGTCAGATTCGGAACGGCTGGCCCTCCAACCGCTCTCCAGGCGTCTTTTCCGGCGCTTCATCTCCCTCAGCTCCTCAGTAAACCAAGGAGCTGGCTGAGTTCGGCGCCGGGTCAGAGGCCGCAAAGGCACGATGCGGTCCAAAGCCCCGGCGGCCGCTCTATCCCAGGCGGCCACCAGGTCTTCAGCCGAATCATGAGCCAGAGCCTCAGGAAATGGCCCAAGCTCCATCTGGAACCTATCAGGTTCCATCAGGCGCCTGGGGCGGAACCACCTAATCGGTTCCGCCTCCCTGCGGCGGGGTGTAGCGGTTAGAAAGTCTAGTCGAAGGAAAGAGTGGTCCGACCATGACAAGGGTTCGATGACTATATCCCCTATATCAAAACCACTCAACCACTGACCAGAGACAAAAACTAAGTCCAGGGTGTGTCCGCCCGTGTGAGTGGGGGCGTGAATTAACTGAGTCAGGTCCATGGCCGTCATGGAAGATATAAATGAAACTATGTTGTGGGGGATTTCTTTCTTTGTGGTCACAACATAGACCCTGATTTCTTTGCTGCAGTGTTGGTAATAGGGTAAGTTACTGTAAGGTTGTCAAAAGATTGTCAAATTAATACATATGAAATTCTTGGAATACTTTAGACCAGGGCTGTCAAACTCGTGGCCTGCGGGCCAGATGTGTCACACGCTGCCCATGCCCAGTTTAGCAAAGGGGAAAAAAGTCCCGATATGTTATGTGACACTGCTGGGACGATGTGAGTTTGACACCCCTGCTTTAGACCCATGTAAAAGCTGGTTTTTTTCTTAATACCACTTGTATGTGCTGACTATGGCTAGATCCATACCATATGTAACAAGCCACTCATGATTTAAGACACTGCCTACACCAACTCAATTCATTCAATAAATCATGATTAAAGCAACCTCAGCTTAATGTGATACGTGAATCAGGCCTATGACTAATGTCAAACAAATAAACTAGCTATGTTCCTCTATGATTGATGTATGGAATTCTTAATACTCATATATTAAACCTGATACTTGACTTACAACTGGTAATTGTTTGAAGTTATGATTATGATTAACCCAAATCATAACTTCAATCCATACGACCCAGATTCAAGGTTCTGACAATTGGACCCCTTCCATGGTCACATGACCAAAGCTTGAGCACTCAGCTACACAGCCATATTTACAGCTGTTTGCAGCATCCCACAGTCATGTGACCATGTTTTACAGAGGTTTTGCAAAAACTGACACTTTTGGTTTTTGGCAAAACTATACCCATAGCAAATCATTGGTTCACTTAATGACAGTGGGGACTGCTTAATGACTCCTGAGGTGGACTACCCTATATTGCCAAATCCTAAAGACAATAGTATGCTTTTTTTTTGGTTAAAGCTTGACTTCCATTTATCAAGCCTATTTCATCTGTTTCCTATAAATGCTATTTTGTAAAAGTCATGATTAATTTGTCATTATTAAGTCAAGTTTATTATTACAATTAAAGAACAGTGTATTAAAGAAAATAAAACCAGAAGGATAAAATTAATGAAATAGAATTAATAAAAGTCTGGCAATTTAATTGTCGCTGCGCTTTCACTGCAGTCTCACGGAATTTGGCTACTCTGTGGGTGAAAGGAAGGTTGGAGACTGAAAGAAGATAGTTCATATAATGTTCTTCTCTCCTTCCTGAGAGACATCGAAGCAGAGGTAGTATGTAATTTTGGTCCAGATCCCTATACAATTGCCGTGAAACAATAAATGTTAGGTGTTTTATATTTCCCCAGAATCACATGGGTAGGTTCTGTTCTGTTAGTGAAGCGGCCCCCAACCTTTTGGGTACTAGGGACCAGTTCCATGGAGAGAGATTTTTCCGTGGACCGGAGGGGGTATGGTTTCATCTGCTGCCTGCATCCCTTAGATAGGGCTTAGCTTGTTTGTGCGAACTGGTTTCTGGCAGATTGGGGGTTGTGCGAACTGGTTTCTGGCAGATTGGGGGTTGAGACCTCTGTGTTAGTGAGCATTTGGTGAATTTGCCCTCCAGATGTAAGCCTATTTATTACTGGCTTCCAAAAAGTCCTTATTCAACCTGGGAAAAGTTAATACCTGTAGGTAGCTTGTGGATTGCCAAATGCTTTTTGGTATTAGCATTATATTCTTACAGGAAAGACCTTAATTTGGTATTTAGTATCATTCAACTTTTTTGCGGGACTGCCTTTTTTCCCTGGTCAAAAGCAGAAGAGAGAAGTAGGTCTATGGTAAACTCAGAGCATCTTAATCCCTGATTCACTGCTAACACCCATGGTGACAAGTAATCATGTTTCAGAATCAGTGGAACCAGGCCATTAGAAAAGAGAGTTGTCTTCAACCAATATATAGTATAATTACTAACTGCCCTGCTCTTCTAGAATAGAATAGAATAGAATAGAATAGAATTTTTTATTGGCCAAGTGTGATTGGACACACAAGGAATTTGACTTGGTGCAAATGCTCTCAGTATACATAAAAGATACGTTCATCAAGAATAATAAGGTACAACACTTAATGATAGTTATAGGGTACAAATAAGCAATCAGGAAACAATAGGAATATAAATCGTAAGGATACAAGCAACAAAGTTACAGTCATACAGTCATAAATGGAAGATGGATGATGGGAACAATGAGAAGATTAGTAGTAATGCAGATTTAGTAACTAGTTTGACAGTGTTGAGGGGATTATTTGTTTAGCAGAGTGATGGTGTTCAGGAAAAAACTGTTCTTGTGTCTAGTTGTTCTGGTGTGCAGTACTCTATAGCATTGTTTTGAGGGTAGGAGTTGAAACAATTTCTACTTTGGACATGGCGGTCTTGAGCTTAAGCATTGTAGTAGGGACTCTCTTTGGATCCACGAATATGGCCCTTAAACATTTGATTTTCTGATTGCAGGAGATAATTAATATTAGTCAAATAATGAATATCTGATTTTCTCTCCTACAGATATTCCTGAAATCCCTGAAAGCATCTCGTTTTGCAAATCATTGCAGATAGCCGACTTCAGTGGAAACCCTCTTACAAGGTAATCTTTGTAATTTATAGATCTGTGAATCCTTTCCAAACCTTTTTAAAAGTGTAAAATTGTCTTTCTCAATTTTATATATCTTCTTCAAATAATAGATTTGATTCTACTAAAGAAAAATTAGTGTTTATACTTAAATGAAATTGCTGTTGCCCCAAGAAAAATGTAAAGCTATACAGATGTATTAAAAATGGTGTTGGTACTAAACTCAACAACAAAAGGAAAACATGAATTAAGGAATCAATATAACCTCAACTTTATAAGCGTAGCAATAAAGAAAAAAAAAGGGGGAAATTTCACACTACTCAAATCTGAGGACACCTATGACTTACAAACAGATACCTGCGATCTGCAGTAACTGGTTGAAACTCACCAATGATATAGAATCCAGAAAAATTCTTAAGCAGCTTCAGATGTTGTAGGGAAGCTGATAGATGTCTCAGGACTATTATTTAATACCTGATTAGCACATTTATATAATTGTACGGTAGTTCTGGGGGATACTTCTGAGCAAAAGATAATAAGATGCCTCAGTATTTAATTATTAGTTTGACCATGCAGTTTCCAAAACAACAAAAAACAACAAAACAACAAAATACAACCAAAAGCTCAACCCCATATGAAATGCTACTTTTGCTGCTGAGAATGGATATGAGGGATGACTATACTTGCTAATTGTCCTGGAGAGCAAACTCAGAAAAGAAAATTGGCTGGCAGATGCCACTGTATCTCTGGTGATTCAATGTGGTGCTTCATTGCCTCCCACTCATTAAAAGTTCTCCTCTGATTGAGACAAACGGTGTAGCCCAGACAAGTTAAAATGTTCCCTATTCTTTCCATCTTAACCAGCTAATTGCTTCCTGTTAAGTATGAAGAACAGGGCTGATAAATTGGCTCCTTGGAGACAATATCTCATGTGGAAAGAAAGCAGTTGCAATTCACTGTTTCATACAAAGTTATAGCCAATGCAGAAAACCTGTGGCCACCAATCCCTTGTTTTTTTCACCGTCCCTGAACCCCAATCTGATCACACTGTCCGTTTCAGGGTATACTTACCCCAAACCCATTTCAATGCTTTAGGTAGGACACTCACTAAAATAGTTATGTGCCTTTGAAAAAAGGTTTAGCACACTTAAATCAAAGTTCTTTCCCTGAGAACTTTAATAGAAATGTTTTTAAAGCCTGATGTGGCTCAGGACATTTTGCATAATTGCCCCATCTATTTGGCTTACTTTTCTCTCTGCCATCTTGAATTGCAAATCCTGGTCACCAAATAGTTGTCCATCTTAGCTCTGAAAGTTGGTATTTAATATGCAGGAGTCTCTGTTTTAAAATGAGCTCTTACATAGAGTGACCACTGTCATCACACGAAAGACCAATAAATGTTTAATTTATTGACTTGGGTTAGTCTGTTGAGATTCACTGCCGTAGCTCTGCTGTATTTCAGTGAAGTAGTGATTTACTTTAAAAAAATAACTTGTTCTGTATTATCAACAAATGTTGATAAGTGTCTTATCAACATTTGCTATATAGGTTGGGAGAGAATATCTGTCAGGCATGAAGAACCAGAAATGAGACCAGGAATTGATCAGAGTGATGTGTTTCATGGCTTCTTGTCTATTGACAGGAATCTCACTAGAATGATGCAAGCACTGCAGAAATTACTAGATAAATACAGCAAGGCTTTAGAGCAGATCACCTTTCAGTCACTTCCTCCCCATCAGCAATTCAAGGCTAGCCAGCCTTTTCACTCCTTCCCTCAAATAGCTCCTCCCCAGCTTCCATCGATATCCTTGCTTATATTGCCGTGATGGCGAACCTATGGCACATGTTCCACAGCTGACACGTGGAGCCCTCTCTGCTAGCATGCAAGCCGTCACCCAGCTCATGTCCACTGCACATGCACACACACACCTCACAGCGCCCACCTGATTTTCAGGTTGCGCAGGGGGCAGGGCGCATGTGGGAGATGCATGCGTATGCGTGGCGGGTCATGTGCACATGTGTGGGGGAGTGGCATGTGTATTCCAGAAGTGTGGAAATGGGCCCACATGGGGGCTGGGGGTCACAGGAGGGCGGGTATGTGTGTGTGTGTGTGTGCACATGTGTGGAGGCATGCACATTGCATTATGGGTGCTGGCACGCTATCGCGCAGGCGTGCATTTTTGGCACCCAAAGAGAAAAAGGTTAGCCATCACTGTTATATTGTTTTTGAAAAATAGTTATAAAGAAGAGTGACTCTCTTCTTTGGTCTGGTCTAAACTGACCTCAAGTTCTAGTCTCACCTTAGGCGTGTAAGCTACCTGGGTGACTGTGGGCCAACTCACGTCACAGGGTTGTTATTGTGAGGGGAAAAGGAGGAGGAATGAATATTATTTATGTTTAAAGCCTTGAGTTATTTATAAAAATAATAAAGGCAGGATAAAGGGAAGGGAAGGAACAGAACATTGGAAACAACAATAGCTTTCCAAAGACCCAATTAATTCTAAAAACATATATCCACAAGTATTATTGATAAACCAAGCATGTTTTTTTTATATTATGAATACAATCTAGAGTTTTAAGGCTTGCTGTGGATATATGGTTTTAATTCTATTCATGTCTCTAGGAGTGTTTGTTTCCTGCTTTGTAAAACCAAATATACTATTTCCTGTAAATAAACTTGAAATGTTAATAATGCCAGCTTTCCTTCTGGAGAACTGAATTTACCCTTTGTCATTCTCAAGGATAAGTTTTACTTTTTCTTTATAGGTTGCCTGAAAGCTTTCCTGAATTACAGAATTTAACATGTCTCTCTGCAAATGACATCTCTCTTCAAGCATTACCTGAAAATATTGGAAAGTAAGCTTTTTTACTTACAGAATGTTTGAAACCTAAAATGTGTCACATTTAGATCCTCATGAATATCCAGACCAAGGGCATTGTTAATATCCTGGATCACTTGCAACTGGAGTAGTGGATCTACTAAAAATGTCATGAGGAATCTCCATTTCAGCTACAACTTATGAATGGCATCAAGCATTATTTCAGTCTAGAATCCTTTTCCTTTTGTCCAAGGATCAGCAGTGGGTTCCTCCTGGTTCCTCCCGGTTCCGCTGAGCTGGTAGCAGTGACGATAGGACGTCACTGAACCGGTTCTGTCCCCCCACCCCCCCCACTTCCCCGCGTTATTCCCAGCTGATGGGCTATAAGGAAAAACTGTTTAAACTCTTGCCGTGGGGCTTCAAAGGGCCTCCCTACAGCTGATCAATAGTAAAAGGCAGTCTGGTGGTAGATTGGTGCCTCCAAAAATAAATGAGTAGACTAATGCCTGCAAAAATAAATGGGTAGACCAGTGCCTACAAAAATACATGAGTAGACTGGTGCCTGCAAAAATACATGAGTAGACCTGTGCCTGCAAAAATAAATGGTAGACCAGTGCCCGCAAAAATACATGAGTAGACCAGTGCCTGCAAAAATAAATGGGTAGACCAGTGCCTGCAAAAATAAATGGGTAGACCAGTGCCTACAAAAATACATGAGTAGACTGGTGCCTGCAAAAATACATGAGTAGACCTGTGCCTGCAAAAATAAATGGTAGACCAGTGCCCGCAAAAATACATGAATAGACCAGTGCCTGCAAAAATAAATGGGTAGACCAGTGCCTGCAAAAATAAATGGGTAGACCAGTGCTTACAAAAATACATGAGTAGACTGATGCCTGCAAAAATACATGAGTAGACCTGTGCCTGCAAAAATAAATGGTAGACCAGTGCCCGCAAAAATACATGAGTAGACTGGTGCCTGCAAAAATACATGAGTAGACCTGTGCCTGCAAAAATAAATAGTAGACCAGTGCCCGCAAAAATACATGAGTAGACCAGTGCCTGCAAAAATAAATGGGTAGACCGGTATAGTTCTGCAAGCAGTTAAAAGCCTGGTAGACCAATACCTCTGCTAAATCCTAAAGAATTGTCACATGACCATCAAGCCACGCGCACAAAATAAGCCACACCCACAGAACCGGTAGTAAAGAATTTTAGAATCCACCCCTGCCAAGGATGGTTTTAAATCTATTCTTTTCTATATATTTCATGAAAGAATACTGCCCTTTAATAAACATATGTGAAACATATAAGCATAAACAGTAAAAAATGGGAAATGTCAAAATGACATGATGCAGATAACATGTCTTGCATGAAAATATAAACTTACAATTCTTCTGCATATAATTTACATGTTGGTCTCTTTCTGTATGTTCATGTTTGTTGATGCTTGGTAGAAATAGCTCCGTCACCAATTTTTCCTTGCTGTTTCAGCTGTTTCCTTTTGAAAATTTTAAATTGTACCTTAAATAGCATTCAGAATGGACACTTTGCAAAGTATGTTAGTACACACAAATAGCTTTTCCTTATAATATTAACACAGTCACATATGTGGCTGCTTTAAACTTTCTCAGGATGTAGGTGCATGCATAGCTATTTCATTTGCTGGTGGTACTAACTAAAGTAGTGCCAACCAAAGACAGTCTCTGCAAGTATTCCAGACAACGCCATATTGCTAAGATAGTGCAACTTTCTTTGTGGAGACCATCTTTCTGACATTTTGCAGAGCTCGCTCTTATGTTTGAAGCTTTTGGCCAATATGTTTGAAGTTAGATAACTTGTAGCAATCAGCATGAATTTCTATTCATTTATTCTTGCAATACTATTCCTTATGAGACACAAAAGCAGGGTCTCCTTCCAAATTGTGATTGTTTCTGATGGACAGAATATTTGATATCAATTTTGACAGTTTTGAAAGTACTAAATTCAACATTTGAGAATCCAGTATAGACAGGGAAATATAACATTGTCCAACTGAATATAGTAACCCTAACATGCTGGGTGCCGCCAAAAATCAACGTCCTCAGTATTCCAGTTTGAGAGGCAGGAGCAAGATAGAACTCAACACGTGATTAATAAATGTCTAATATATCCCAAATTGCAGGGTTCTGACAGATGCTTTACGAACTGACACCAAAGATGTCTGGCTTGTTAAAATAAAAAATATCTGACACGCCAGTCTGATAACTGTGTATCTCTGAACCTTAGTGTTAGAATAGAATAGAATAGAAATTTTTATTGGCCAAGTGTGATTGGACACACAAGGAATTTTTCTTGGTGCATATGCTCTCAATGTACATAATATGTACTTAATAATATTGTATTTAACAATAATATTAGACTTTTATTAAACTTTTGATGATGATTTTGTTCAATTTTGCTGTCAGTTTTACTGTTTTGTGTTAGAATTTCTAATCTCCAATAATTCAGATGTACTCTGAGTGACATTTCTTAGTTGCAGGGGTTATATTTCATTGGATAATGACATTGTGAACCCAGGGAAAACATTATTTATTTATTTGTTTGTTTGTTTCTTTAGTACAATTATTTTATGCTGCCTAATCCATTGAATGAGATGGATAAGTATTGAGATCCAGAGAATAATAAAAAAAAAGAAGAAAAAATAAAAAACAAGAATACTGTATCTTGGTTATACAGGGATGCGGTGGCTCAGTGGGTAAGATACTGAGCTTGTCGATGGAAAGGTCAGCAGTTCAGTGGTTTGAATCCCTAGCGCCGTGTAATAGAGTGAGCTCCCATTACTTGTCCCAGCTTCTGCCAACCTAGCAGTTTGAAAGCATATAAAAAATGCAAGTATAAAAATAGGGACCACCTTTGTTGGGAAGGTAACAGCGTTCCATGCACCTTTGGCATTTAGTCATGCCGGTCACATGACCATGGAGACGTCTTCAGACAGTGCTGGCTCTTCGGTTTAGAAACAGAGATGAGCACCGGCCCCTAGAGTCGGGAACGACTAGCATTTTTGTGTGAGGGGAACCTTTACCTTTACCTTATCTTGGTTATTTCAGACCTTCCTCTTTCTCACTCTCATGTATTCTTCATTTTCACTGCTGAAGTGAGAGGATAACCTACAGAGTAAGAAAGTGACAAATTAGGATTTCTGTGAAATTGGGGGTGGGTGAGCTAATAAACACTTCTGCACAAGATGGTGGAGTGATCAAAACTGCATGCCAAAAACTGAACATATGAAACTGTTTCTCGCATATCTGATGGGCAGATATACAGATAACAACAAGGTACAAAACAAGGTTCTCTTGCATTTGGCATAAATACTTTTCAATCCTCCAGTTTATTTCTAATTCACGTTGATAGACTTTGGTTTTCAAAGAAAACTGAAAATCCCGGAGGATGGAATCTTTTCCTAAGCATTTCAATCTATAATTCCTGGTGAGGATTTGTTTGAAGTTAAATCATCTTTTGACTGGAATGGAAATGAGGATCTGCATATTAAAAGGGCTAAATACAGCTAGCTACCATTTTAAATCAATATATCTTCAGAAATAAAAATGGCTTTTTTTTTTAAAGTCAAAATAATTTTCTTCAGTTTTCAATTTTTATTACACGGAGCTTGGAGATGATTGAACAGGATGTACTACTGTAAAATTAGACTTCATAGGTGAGAAGAAAAGAATATAAAATCATACTTGAAAAAAATACCCACATTTGTTTTTCTCTTTTCTAAATGTTCTCTTTTTTTATAATATGCAATCTGTTAAACCCACGTACTAGCTCAAGAGTTTTGATATTCAATCTCAGATTGAAAAAAAAAGTATTTTCCCCTCTTCAAGTTTACTTTGCAATTTTGCTATCACTTAGTGTTGCTTGTGTATGTCATTACCCAGGGAAGTAACATTTTGGTTGGTCATCAGGTATAAAATTACACTTGAAATATATTCTTAGAGCAATACAGTTTATAGCTGAAAACAAACATATAAGTAAGTACCCAATCCTGAAAAGGCAGAATAATTCTTTATGGCATGTACTCAAAATACATTTCATATAGTATAATATTTAAGTTGTATAGCTATAGTTCCTATCCATTCACAAAGAAAATTGAATTAAAATTAAATGAGAAGGATCTATTTTCAACCCCCCTCCCCCAATCATTTAACATCTTGAAAGTGCTTGCATAATCAGATTTCAAGGTGTTTCAAAGTGGGAAAATAAAACGTTGAGATTTGGTTTGCTTGTGTGGTGGTTTGTCCTGGTTTATTCTTTACAGAAATAATTCTATTTCTCTCACAACCATTGAAAGTTACAATGGTGTTGGTTCTTGCTCTTAACAACCATTGCAGCATCCTTGCAGTCAGATAGCGAAAATCGAGACATTTGGCAACCAGCATGTATTTTATGATGGTTGCAGCATCCTGGGGTTACGTGATCACCATTATAACCTTTGCTAGGGGGCTTCTAACAAGTAAACCAATGGAGGAAGCCGGATTTGCTTAACAATCACATGGTATGCTTAGTGACCAGAGTGATTTGCTTAATACTTGGCGGCAAAAGGGTTGTTCAAATTTGGCACAGCTCATTTCATTGCATCACTTAATGACCGAAGTTCCAGTCCCAATTGTAGTTGTAGGTTGACAACTACCTATTGCGAGGGACTCTTTTGGTGGTCTTCTCCAATAATCACTAAAAAATACTGCTGATGTTTGAAGAAGGTTGGTCTGCAGACAGGCTTTTGCAGCTTCTCCAGAATTGCAGTGTGCTCAAGTTCGCCTTTCTTATACTGTAAATAAGAGGTACTATCTCTCCTCATCCTGTAGTATAAAATTGCTATTAATATAAAGAACTCCACAAGATTGTGGTGTTCTCTCTGGATAGCAATAGTAATAGCACTTAGACGTATATACCACTCCAAAGTACTTTACAGCCCTCTCTAAGCAGTTTACAGAGTCAGCATATTGCCCCCAACAGTCTGGGTCCTCATTTTACCTACCTCAGAAGGATGGAAAGCTGAGTCAATCTTGAGTCGGTGAGAATCGAACTGCTGAACTGCTGGCAGTCAACAGAAGTAGTACTACATTACTGTATTCTAACCATTGTGCCACCAAGATTCTAGTTTCAAGGATACTCTCTGATCATATACTGTACAGGTAGTCCTTGACTTACGACCACAATTGGGACCAGAATTTCCATCGCTAAGCAGGGTGGTTGTTACAGTAAGTGAAGTGTAGTCAATTTTACTACTTTTTTTTTTCAATAGTTGGTTAGCAAACCACTGCAGTTGTTAAATGAATTACGTAGCCATTAAATGAATCTGGCTCCCCCCATTGACTTTACCTGTCGAAAATCAGCAAGAAAGTGATCACATGACCCCACGATATTGCAATTCTTGTAAATACATGCCAAGCACCCAAATTTTGATCATATGACTGTGGAGATGTTGTAAGGACTAGTCAAAATCACTTTTTTTCAATGTGGTTGTAACTTTAAATAGTTGCTAAATGAATACAGCCAAAGTATAGGATTTATAGCCAAAAAAGGATTTACCACGGTGATAAAGACTTGACCTAGAAGGAAGCAGAGCTGGGATAAATGTGCTAACTTTATTCCTCTATCACCCTCTCTCTGTTGCCTTCCATTTGTAGAGGGCATATGGCAGCAGGACTGATTTTTTCTTCTTCTTACTCTAGGTCAGGGTGTCAAACTCGGTTGTCATGGCATTGTCACAAGATGTATCAGGACTCCCTCCCCTTCGTTAAACAAAACGGGCGGGGCCAGCACGTGGCACAACCGGCCTGCGGCACGCGAGTTTGATACCCCTGCTCTAGGTACTTTGTGTGGGACTTAGAAGCCTAGTTTTCAGGATTCTAAATCACAAGGAGCCTCAGCTGAATTTCCTTCTACATACAGAAAGGGACAACCCAAAAGCAGCCCATTTCCTCCGCATGAATAAGGAGAACACATATTTAGAATTCCTGATATGGTCGTCTGAGCACTATCCACGTTTTATTGTTAGTGTGAGATCTGTGATTTAATATATATATTTTTTATTGCTTAATCTGTTTTTGGAATGCTGAGAAACCAAATTGCATTTTGCAACTGGCAGAACCTGGAAATGGCTGTTCAATTAGATGTATACATAACATGTGTAATTACTAGTTAACAGCTCTAATGCATAGCCAAAATTACTTTACAAATTCACATGTGAATGAAAAACTGCTGTGTTTAAGCATGGCTCTAATTTATAACTGAGCCAACTTGTTTTGGAATGTATTCCCTAAGGCTCCCGATAGGTTCTATACTTCAAACCAGAAGTGACATCTGGAATACTCAAGGAAGAAAGCAACAAACTTATTTATGTAAGAAATTGCATCTTCTCTTTATGTTGATGTGGCTATTAGCTTGTATGGAATATTTAAACATTCCTAAAACATATGGTTTCTGAGATTTGGCTGAAAAACTCTTTTTCCATGATAGTGCACATATGTTGATCTTATGTCTGACCTGATACATTTCTAGAATAGGCCAGGATTATAAATCCATAATTCTACAGCCCAAACAATAGGGAATACAGGTGGCCTTTAATTTACTATAGTTCATTTAGTGACCATTCAAAGTTGCAACGTCACTGAAAAAAGTGACTTACGACCATTTTTCCCATTTATGAAAGTTGCAGTATCTCTCTGGCCCTGCGATCAACGTTCAGATAGTTGGCAACTGACTCATATTAAATGATAGTTGCAGCGTCCCAAGATCATGTGATCCCCCTTTGCGACCCTCTGGCTAGCAAATTCAATGGGGAAACCAGATTCACCTAACAGCCATGTTACTAATTTAATAGCTGCAGTGATATAGCAAGAAAGATCATAAAATGGGGCAAAACTCATTTAACAAATATCTTTTTTTAGCAACATAAATTTTGGGTTCAATTATGGTCATAAGGTGAGGAAAACCTGTAGTGTAGTGATTAAGATTGAGATCTCGTATATCTGAATTCTGGGAGGTTCTATAAGAAAAGAAATTTCATAACCAAAACCGTCTGAATTATTTTACTTGGTGAGTAAGAAGGTGGATCTGCTTAAAAGTGTTGCATACTGACTCAGAGAATTGAGAAAAGAGAAAAGAGTATTCTTACCCACTATTAAAGAAGGGTAGCGCTGGAGCAGGACTAGGGCAAAATGTCACCTACCATCCTGCAGTTTGCTTGGTAATAATGCAGATAGCAATCTATCAATCCCTAATTAACAACAAGTTCTGTTCCTAACTCAGTATTTAACTCAAATTTATATTAAAGTTGGAACCCGTATTTACAAATGGGCTAACTATTACTAGAATGGTGGATGGCATTGTCCTTTCTCAAGCTTTCAGGAAGTTCCAGGAATACAGGAAAATGTGCTGTATATTCAGCGGTTCCTAAAAGCTTCAGCCATTCAAGGAAGGAGAACACCATCCACCATTTTTAGTAATTTGCAGTCTGGGTCATATCTAGGGGTTATCCTTAAATATGGTATTCTTAACCTGAGGAATGCCTGTATTAGAATAGGTGAAATAAAATCAACAGGGAACCGCTCAGAAAATGACAGGTCTAAACAATTTGGCATTTCAAATGATAAAAGCACCAAAGGGAGACTCTGACCAAAATGGCTAAGTTAGGTTTTATTAGCAAGTTGCAATTACTTAAAAGTTTATAATTCAATTTTGCAGAGTAAGAAACTAGTATGCTTGCTAATACTTATCCTAAGAGTTCAAAAACATGCACTGTGACAGATAACTTCATTTTTCTTTCATTTTATACTTCACTAGCTATAATGCTAATTTTTTTTTTTTGTATATACATATCTGCCAACTAAGGCAAAATTTTGTCACCTGACAAATGTGGCTCTAGCATATGGCTATTCTTTTAAGTTCTCTAGAGCTTTTTACAAATGATTATTGTGGCATTTTTTTCTGGAATCCATTACCAAGGCAAAGGCAGCTATGTTTTAGAAAATGCGGATATATTGCTATTTTTATTTTGAAATTGAAGGATTAAAGTAGATTATAGCATTGGGGAAAATATCCAATTCTTTGTGCTCCATTTAGTCCTAAATAAAGCCCAGAGAGGAAAAATGTTACTATGGTGATACAGACTTTTACTGTATTATAAAGAGGTGACAATGAAAAACTTACCCATATAAGGTCATTTACAGTGAGAACTCCATTATGAAATGCTATGAATAGAATCTTTTTAATTGATCCTTCTGTGACTAACCCTTAAATCTTAACGATCAAGCCAATAAATAAAATTACTATATATTCAGATTGCAGTGAATATATACTTTTGTTAATACTGAAGAAAATATTTTATATTGTCTTGAAAGTATTAGGTAAAAAAAAGCATATAATTTATCTTCTGTAGAAGCTCTCTTTTTTTATTATGCATATATGTATGTAATTATTTGATATACACTATAAACACCACAAAAATGTACAGGTATGTGAAATACGTTTGATAACATACAGGTAGTCCATGACTTAACTACCACAGTTGGGATTGGATTTTCCATCATTAAGTGAGGTGGTTGTTCAATCTGTTGCACTCTGTTTTACAACTTTTGTGCTATGTTAGTTAGGTAAATCACTGTTGTCATTGAATGAATCACATAGTCATAAATTCAATCCAGCTTTCCACCATTGACTTTGCTTGTTGTAAGCCGGCTAGAACTGGTGATTACATGAATACATGCTCCTGAATTTTTATCATATGACTGTGGGGATATTGTATTGTACAGTATGTAAATGTGAGGACTCTATGCAGACACAGAGGCATGCGCATGCGCGCACACACACACACACACACACACACACACTCTTTATATATGAATTCCCCTGATTTTAGCTATCCTCTCAATTCACGTACAGGTTCATCTCTTTCACTGTATTTACTGCTTTGAGAATGATACACACAAACAGTGCTTTCTTGCACTGATTCACCTTCTTTTACACGTGCTTCCTGGGATGTGTGAAACTTGACTTTTAGCTAATTTTTCAGCAATCTTTTTGAATAAAGAAAATTGGGCACTTCGAGGAGGGTAGTGATCTGGCCTCTTTCATGGCAGGTAGGGCACTTGGAGTGATGAAAGCATAGTGGCACAGCCCCGCTAAGTGATCTGTAGAGGGTAAAGAGAAATGACATTGATGGAAAGAAGGGAGATCTGTTATCAAAGCAACAAGTAGATGAACATTGCTTAATCCCAAATGAGAAGGGAGAATTATGAAAATGTCTCAAACAGGCACCCCCCCCCCTATTTACATTAATTTAAAAGAAGAAAGAGGGGAAGCACAATCATACTTGCAAGATTCTGTTACTATTGCCAATGTTAATAAATGTAGTTTTAGGCCCACGTGGAGCTTGTTTGTTTGATCTAACCCATCGAGTTGTAATTTGTCAGTCCAGAAGAACAAAGTGGGGGACCATCTTCTACCATCTTAAAATTCTGGTGTCTCTGAGCATGTTGTTCTCACCAGTTCTGCTTCTTGCTGCTTGGCTTACCTGGTCAGAAATATTGCTTGGTGCAGGTTTCAATTTATGCAAAAATCAGCTTATGTAATATATTTACCTGCTTACTTAGACTTTAAGGAAATGCTTGGGATGTTCTATTTACAACGCCTACTTTTTGTTTTCTTTTATAGCACTTTTTAATGTCACAAAAGGTTAATCATATTTATTCTGTCTCTCTAGCCTCTTTAACCTGGCGTCACTGGAATTAAGGGAGAATCTGTTAACATATTTACCTGAGTAAGTAATTATTCTGTTTGTTTTGTATGCATGGACAGCATGAATTGAGAATCTCTTGTTCCCTGAATATGGAAAAGAAATTAAAGAATAGAATAAATCTTCTAGCAGGAAATAGATATTACTGAAGAGTAAGGCCTTTATTTCATCATGGAGAAAATCTATGTGGTTTGTTAGGAATAAAAAGTGACTTGATGATGCAAGATCAATCACTCAATGAATGTCTTTATTAATGCTAATTGATGTAATGCTAGGGAAAACTAGACAACCCATGACCTCTTGGGTCATTCTTTCCTTACTAGATTCCTCAATGGATTCAACAATGGCAGAGCTTCTAATGTATTTGAAAAGCCCTTATTTATTTATTTATTTATTTATTTATTTATTTATTTATTTATTTATTTATTTATTTATTTATTTATTAAATTTCTATACCGCCCTTCTCCTTCCGGACTCAGGGCGGTGAACAGCCAATTTAAAACCAATGCAATACAATAAGTTAAAACATACTAAAATCAATATAAATTTAGGCTGAAAATACAAACCGAATAAAAACTCTAAAACTCTAAAAATTTAAAATAATTTAAAATATTTAAAAATAGGAGGGATCAGGCAAGTCCGGCAACTTGGAAGAGATGAGTCTTGAAAGCCCGACGAAAGGTCCGGAGGTCAGCGATAGTTCTCAGATCTGGAGGGAGATCGTTCCAGAGGGTGGGGGCTACCACAGAGAATGCTCTCCCCCTGGGGGTCGCCAGCCGGCACTGTCTGGCTGACGGCACCCTGAGGAGGCCCTCTCTGTGGGAGCGAACCGGCCGGTGGGAGGCAATAGGTGGCAGAAGGCGGTCCCGTAAGTACCCTGGTCCTAAGCCATGGAGCGCTTTAAAGGTGATTACCAACACCTTGAAACGCACCCGGAAATCAACCGGCAAACAATGCAGCTCACGCAGGAGAGGTGTCACATGGGAGCGCCCTGTCGCTCCCATAATCCCCCGCGCGGCCGCATTCTGTACCAGCTGAAGCCTCCGGATGCATCCCAAGGGGAGCCCCATGTAGAGAGCATTACAGTAGTCCAAGCGAGACGTGACGAGCGCCTGAGTGACTGTGCGTAGGGAGTCCCGATCTAGAAAGGGCCGCAACTGGCGTATCAGGCGGACCTGATAAAAAGCTTCCCTGGCCACAGCTGTCGTATGCTCCTCTAAAGACAGCCGTGGATCCAGGAGGACGCCCAAGTTGCGCACCCTTTCCGTGGGGGCCAATGATTCGCCCCCAATAACCAACGATGGAATCAGTTGGCTATATCGGGACGCCGGCAGCCACAGCCACTCAGTCTTGGAGGGGTTGAGTCGAAGCCTGTTTCTCCCCATCCAGACCCGCACAGCTTCAAGGCACTGGGACATCACTTCCACGGCATCGTTGGGGTGGTCTGGGGTGGAAATGTACAGCTGAGTGTCATCAGCGTACTGATGGAATTCCACCCCAAAACCACGGATGATCTCACCCAGCGGCTTTACATAAATGTTGAACAGAAGGGGCGAGAGGACCGACCCTTGTGGCACCCCACACACTAGGCACCTCGGGGTCGACCGCTGCCCCCCTGTCAACACCGATTGCGACCGGTCGGAGAGGTAGGAGGAGAACCACCACAGAACGGTGCCCCCCACCCCCAATCCCTCTAACCGGCGCAACATGATACCATGGTCGATGGTATCAAAAGCCGCTGAGAGGTCTAACAGCACCAGGATAGAGGAGTACCCCCTACCCCGGGCTCTCCAGAGATCATCCACCAACGCGACCAATGCCGTTTCGGTGCTGTAACCAGACCTGAAGCCGGACTGGAGCGGGTCTAAATAGACAGCTTCATCCAGGTACCGGGGGAGCTGCCGCGCCACCACACTCTCAACAACCTTCGCTAGAAAGGGAAGGTTGGAGACAGGACGATAATTTACCAAAACAGCCGGGTCCAGGGAGGGCTTCTTGAGGAGGGGCCTCACCACTGCCTCCTTCAAGGCAGGCGGAAGGACACCCTCACTCAAAGAAGCATTTATAATCTCCTGGAGCCAGCCTCGTGTAACCTCCCGGGAGGCCAGCACCAACCAGGAGGGACACGGGTCCAATAAACATGTGGTAGCGTTCAGTCTACCCAGGATCCTGTCCACGTCCTCGGGAGCCACAGGATCGAACTCAGCCCAGATAACACTCTCAAGACTGGGCTCAGTCACCTCGCCCGAACTAACCCAGTCAGTGGCCAGCTCATCCCGAATCTGAGTTATTTTATCATCCAGATATTGAACAAAATCCTCAGCACGTCCCTGCAAGGGATCCTCCCGCGCTCCCAGATTTCCTTAGAAATTCAGGGAGATATTTAGAGATATATTTGCCTTGAAAATAACCCACATTGATCTGTATAGCATAGTCAAGAATCAGAAGTTGGTCACAGGAAATGATTTTTGACATTTTGGTTATGTAATAAAATATTTTATGATAATTTTATGTCATAATATTTTTTATAAAATTTCCCAAATTTCAGTTCCATGAGAGTCATGGGTCCTACATTTTGGACACATTCTGTAAGTTAACCCATTTGATTGAAGTACCTTGGTTCAAGAGTGCACCATTAATGCACCATTTCTCTCAATTAAAGGTTACAGACACAAGTGTTTTAATAGTGTTTAGTTCATATTAAGAATGTCCTAATCTAATTCCAATGCTAAACTTTGTGTTTATGATCTTTTAAAATTATATTGTTCCTGGTTTTTCAGGTCAGTTGCCCAGCTGCAGAGACTAGAAGAACTAGATTTAGGAAATAATGAACTTTATAATTTGGTAAGCACTTCACATGTTGAAAATTCAGTATACAACTTCCTAAACTCTCAGTTGTAAAATATCAAAAATAAGCTGCAGAGTTGACTTGATTGTGTGTGATTTGTTTTTTCTAGGAGTTCTTCAAAACTATCTTGGCTTGTTTCTTGGCTACCTTAACCATGTTAAATTACAGCATGCAGCTTTCTGTGTGTATATTTTTGTAACTGGTTTTTTTCTTTTTTTAATTCAAAAGAAAAGGCTGAGGATTTTGTTGCTTTTTAAAATGTATTTCAGTAATCTCAAAAAGATATACAAAATAACAAAAAGAAAAACTACGAAGGAGAGGATAAAAGGGGGGAAAAGGTAAAGAATGAAAAGGGAGATGACTTTCTTTAGCACAGTAAGTTCTTAATTGAAATTAAAGCAAAAACACAAAAAATATACAGATTAAACAATCAAGACAACATTAAAATTATTGAATGAAAAATCTTTTACTCTGAATTTAAACATAAGCATAAAAGATACAGAAAATATATCTAACAATATGAACATTAAATTTTTTTATAATAACAAATCTAATAATCAAA
Organism: Masticophis lateralis; assembly: GCA_030761175.1. NCBI lineage: Eukaryota > Metazoa > Chordata > Lepidosauria > Squamata > Colubridae > Masticophis > Masticophis lateralis. Next base: position 126,431,466 of record JAUDYJ010000001.1, on the reverse strand, counting down.
TCCTAAAATCAAAATTTCATTTTTAGCTTTCTCAAGAAAGAAGTCCACAAGTGGTCTCCAAATGAAAACAAAACCAGATAGGCTTTTGTCTTTCACCAGTTAGTCAGTTTTTATCATTTCTGCCAATTTCCATGGATCTCACTCCCTTATTTTTCTCCAGGAAAGGCTGAGGATTTTGATCTAGATTGAGATTGCAACATGAAGAAACAGGGATTATTCCTTCTAGCCATCAATGTAATTGTGTCTTTTCCTTGTATGGACTCAGAGATAATTAATTTTTAAAAAAAGTTCCATTAATGCCAGTGGTAGAAAAATGACTTCTATTGACCCACAGGACATGTCCGACATCTGTCCATGGAAGGGACGGATTAAATCTCATGTTTCCACTTGATCCCAGGTCCATTTGGGGTGCTTGCTTTTGAGTTAAGGGGGGAAAAAACCATAAGGGATGTTAACGTGCTATGTATTTAAATGTGCTAAACAGCTGAATTGGGGTTACTTTGCTGGAAGAGCCGGATGGGGAACTGACTTCGCTTCAAACGAAGAGAAATAAGGAACCTCTTCAGGCAGGAGAGGGAAGACTTCCTTGGAAGCACCTGGATCACATGGGTGTAGTTCTTAATGCTGTTATTTGGCCTGGGTAAAAACTCTGATTCACTAGGCCATGAGTCAGCAGCTTTTATGAATAAGGCAGAACAGGGCTTCCAAAGAGCCATCCCTTCTTTTTGGGAAAGGCATTTCCATTCTGCCTCTCTCTGAAGCAAGGAATGTCACCAGGCATCTTTCCTAAATTGAAAAGAAAGCTCTTCTCTTCTCTTCCCACTCCCCCTCCTATGGCTGACATTTTGAAAGCATGCATCCAGTTGCATGTATTGCTTTAAAATTATACTCTGGAGCAATTTTTCTGAAATTCTTTTATGTATTTCCCCCCCTTATATATGTGATTCTTTATTCTCTTTGGAAAATAAATAATTCTTTGGAAAACCCAATTTGAAAGAATGTACAATTAATATTGCTTATACTGCTTTTGAAACTTTTGTTATACAGATAAGGTATGTAGAAACTCTGGAAGAATAATAATTCATGTATTTTATTAAAATAGACATCCTTGTAAATGCTTTTTCTTCTTTATGAAGTCATCCTTTTGCTCTTCTTCAGCCAATAAATTCCCATGTTCAGCAGGGATAGTAGTGAGCTGCTTCTCCACACTGGTAATTCACACTAGTGTTGTGAATGAAAAAAAAAATACTCTCCATTCTTATAATGTGATTGTAGCAGGAAGCATTCCTGTGCCCATGTATGCTTCCATTGTCATTTCAGTTCATATTGAAATAATTCCAGTAACTTGTTTGTGCTGGTGAGTTCTTGTTCTTCAATTGCACAATAAAAGAGGTTTTGCTTATTTCACCAACAAAACTAGGAGAGTTGAAGAAAAGGTCATTGTTGCTGGTTCGTTAAATTGAACACTAGAAGACCAACTCAGTACAGATAGTCCTCAATTTACGACCACATCTGAGTCCAAAATTTCTGTTGCTTAAGTGAGACAGTTGTTAAGTGAGTTTTGCCCCATTGTTTGATCTATCTTGGGAGAGTTGTTAAGTGGATCGCTGCAATTGTTAAGTTAGTAACACTGTTGTTAAGTGAATCTGGCTTCCCCATTGACTTTGCTTGTCAGAAAGTAGCAAAAGGTGATCACATGAGCCCAGGACTCTGCAACCGTCATAAATATGAGCCAGCTGCCAAGTATCCAAATTTTGATCACGAGACTATGGGGATGCTACAATAGCCATAAGTGACAAAAACAGTCTAAGTCATATTTTTCAGTGCTGTTGTAACTTTGAACAGTCTCTAAACTATTGGTTGTAAGTTGAGGACTACTATTACACTTTTGAAAATGCCCTTCCCATATATATTGAGTTTTTGTTGTCCAATACTCTATTTCCATTTTTTCTGTTTATGAACACTTGCAAAAAGTTCCTTTGACTTGTTCTTGGTTTCTGGCCACAACTATACATAGAAGTAACCATATAGGGTTGTTGAGGGGTTTTTTTTGGCAATGTTATGGAAGTTGTTTTTCGCTGTGTTCTATTGCTATTTTTTTTTTTTACTTTCTAGTCTAGATCAGCCAAGGTTGCTGGGTGTTGTCATATGTGATATTTCACTTTAAAATCAACTTTAAACCACTTATGCTTTGGAGTTTTTGCTCCTTGTTATTTTCAGTGTTAAGAGAAAAGGAAGTATGTACAAGAAAAATTCCTCTTGCAAATATTTACGGATACTAAACAGGGTCAGGCATGGTTAATATTTGAAAGAGCCTCTGGGGTATTATCAGAGTTGTAGACTAGACCAGGAAATAAGAAAACAAGCTGGAAGAATGCAGTGGTAAATTGCTTCTGCATTGCTGCCAAGAAAATTACATAGTCATATTCATGAAGTCACCAAGAGTCAAGTTTGACTCAAATGAGACTTTACCTTTTAAATGATTTCTCTCTAAGTTCTTATTGCTATAGCTTTGGTGCCATATAGCCTGAGCTAGTGCTACCATTGGCTTAGATTTTTACTTAGCTTTGACACAGCACAATATAGGTTATAGGTTAAAAAATATCTTTTTTTTTTAAAGCAAAAATATTTTACAGTTCAATGTGTACAAGCAACTAATATTGCTATCTTGCCTATCCTCCAAGACAGGTATTCAAGCTGGTTAATGAGTAGTGCTATAAATAAACCCTTATAAATTAACATTTAAAAAAAAGAAACGCCCAAGGAAAAGGTTAATTTAAAAAAAAAACCTAGGCAAGAAATATCCAGCTTTCTCATTCCCTCCCACCACTGTATCACTGGAAATCAACCTGTAAAAGAATGAAAAAGAATAGAGGCTGTTACTTAATATCCACAAAATGTACCCGGCAACTAAATATATTCTTAGGCTAGGTTCCTAATAACAGTAGTTCAATTTACTCTGTAGATTTGAAAATTAAAAGAACTGAAAAGGAAAAAAATAAATGATACCGAACTCTTTCTCCACATCTGCAGTTTTCCCAAGTCATTCTGGGTCCTGCAAACATTTGAAATAAAAACATATTTTTTCTTAGGTTGCAGGAACAGTGTAGGCATAATTTTCAAGAGACCCTAGCAAACCAATTTAAAAAATCCAACAATGAAACTTTTAAAAAATTAAACTGATTATATCTAGCCATAATTCTTATATTTACTCTGTAGATTTGAAAATTAAAAGAACTGAAAAGGGCAAAAAAATGATACCCAACTCTTTCTCCACATCTGCAGTTTTCCCAAGTCATTCTGGGTCCTGCAAACATTTGAAATAAAGATAGGTGTTTCTTCAGTTAAAAAGATACTTTGTTCTAAACCAAATCTGTAAAAAGAATTTTTTAAGACTTCAAAGATAGTATTTTAGTTTTTTTCCATGTGTATAATTTTCTACATGATTATATCACCATCAATGGAAAACAAATAACGTTTCTTCTTTGTGGCTTTAAAATAATTATGTAACTTAAAAGGAAATCCCCAACTATTATATCAGTAGTTTAAATTCCTTTCTTCACCGATGTCTTGGAAGAAGGCTGTTTTCTCATTGTCCCATTTAAGGTCCTCCAGTTCATATGATTTTCTTATAATTTTGTCTTCTATGTTGAATTTACAAATATGACCAAGATGTCTCTAGGTTTGTGTGTGTTCCTAAGAGAATAAACCCAATGAACAAATTCAATAGCTTTATCCCTTAGGTTCAAACCAGAGCTCAGGTCATTAATTTTAGAAATGAGATAAGCAGCCAAAAGGGTTGTTCCAGTTTTCTTTGACACTCCTTTGATCCTTAAATTATGTCTCCTGTTAACAATCCTGTAAACCTGCTAATTCAGACTTTATTTCAGAAATACTTTTTTAAACCTTGCTTATCTCTAGATAATTACTTGTAGCCATATCATAAGCTTTGTTGATTACTTAAGCTATATCTGCTTCTTGCTGTGACATTTCCATAAATTGTTTATTCTTTTGCTCAGATGTATCTGCTATGTCTTTAGTTACTTCCAGGGTGTGTTTATCCCATTCTGTCTCCAATTCTTTTTAAAGTTGTTTCATTAATTGTATCCATATCATGTCTGTGGACAGTAGACAGTGCTTTCTTCCTCCATTGCTGCTTCTTCATTACTGGGAAGAGGTACCTCCTCAACCTCCTTTAGGTCTTCCAAATAAGCTTTAATTCCCCTTTCCCTGCAGAGGATCTCTTTCCTTAATATCCTGCTTAAATTATCTTACTGTTTGAAAAAAGGACAAGGATTCTTTCCATAGTTTGGGCTAAGTATGTTGTAGTTATGGGAAATAGTTGACTTTTCTGATTGAACGAAGCCATAGTAGGTGTAAAGTTATCAGAAGTCAACACAGAAGCCAAGAAACCATAGTAGGCTATGCCACACCTTTCTTTCACCTCCTTGAAGTTTTAAATTGCCAGCAGCATGGAAGGATTTGTACAATTGATTACCTTAGATTAATTAGGCTAACACTCAGGAGTGTCATTCAGTATTCCAAAAGGCATCACGTTTCCAGTCCCTAATCTAATAAGGACCCCGGGGATAGCTAACAGGGAATGGCAATGATCATTTTTTGTGCTTAACTTTATTTACTGTATTTGCAGGGGAAAAAATGGCTATTTAGAATGAAATAAAATAAAGTTGGATTTCTTTATGGGTTATTGTGCTATATTGTTTAATGCTAATCCTGTATTTTATATATTGCAGCCAGGAACTATAGGTGCACTTTATAACCTTAAAGACCTCTGGTTAGATGGAAACCAGTTGGCAGAAATACCTCAGGTAAGAATAGATACTTCCTGGATTTTTGCAACCAAACTCACCTGCTTAATGAAATAAAAACATTTAAAACTTAGTATGCTGTTATTTTAGGATTTTTTTTTCATTACACGTTTATTCTCAGTATGTTAGCACCTCTTAATCTTCATTATCTGTGTCTCCATTTTGAAGCTGATGAAGTTGTTTTGGGGCAAGGACATTATGCTAGTTCTTTCTCTGGCAAAGTATTGTTTATGAAAGCAATACGCTTGTTTACTTATTTACATATTTTTCCCTGAGCAGTGGAGAACTTGGCGACAGTGGAACAGCTAAATATTAAGGTCTGTGTCTGTGAAATATTCACAGAATTAAATATATGACTGAATGCCAAAAAGTTTCTTCAGAACGCGTCCAATTTTAGGGGAAGATTTGTGAGCATACAGATTTGTACTGATGAGATTGCCTTTCTGATTTAGCACCTTTGAAATACCTCAGGGAAGGTTTATAAACAGATATTTTGAAGAACTGATAATAATGAAACAGAGTGCCCAGCTCTAAGGAGTTTTCTGTCTTGGAAATTAGAAAAGGAGCATGCAGAAACTTACTTTCTTTAGCAGGGGTAGACAACAATGGCAACTTTACAACCTGTGGATTTCAACTCCCAGAAGTCTGGAAGTTACAGAATAATAGAGTTGGAAAGGACTTTAGCGGTCTTCTAGTCCAACCCCTGGCTCAGGCAGGAAACCCTATACTATTTCAGACAAAAGTTGAGTCCGCAGATCGTAAAGGGGGCATAGTTGTCCACAACCTATTCGTTAGCCTCTGTCATAAAGGGGTAGTTTTGGTTACTTGTTTTTAACCTTGTCCTACAAAGGGATTAAATGTTCAACAGAGCAGGTGCAGAGTGGCGCCTTCCTCTGTGTTGATTTAGCAGAAGGAGTGTTGAGACAGATGACTGCTAACTGCAGTCAAAACATGTTTCAATGATCTAGTAGCAGGATTTGTATATAAATCAGGGAAATAAATATTTAAAATGTTGCTTTGGTAAAACTTGTAGAGCAAATGAAGGCATAAAATCTATGTATGCTATCCTTGAATGAGTCCTGACATTTGTTCACGTCAATAGAAAGCAGACATTGAATTCATGTACTTCACCTTTTTAGATTGAGCTGTTGAACCTTGAGGCAGTACTATGAGTTGGGTGTGGGTTTAATTTACCCTCAAATATACTAACAGATTATTGGCCCATGATAGATGTCACACATACAGATTTTACTGGTGATTTACTTGTGATATCATCACAAGTGTGCTATCATCCAGCCGGGAGGATTTGTAGTCTTGTCTTTAGGAATGTTGTAATTGGACAAATGTCAGATCTCTGGGCATTGGCACGTTGAGGCATGACTTTGTCTTTTGTTTTGTAGGAAATAGGAAACCTGAAAAACCTGCTCTGTCTGGATATCTCTGAAAACAAACTGGAAAAGCTACCTGAAGAGATAAATGGCCTGACCTCTTTAACTGACCTCCTCATCTCTCAGAATAACCTTGAAATGTTACCAGATGGTGTAGGTGCGTGAAATCTTTTCTTTTCAACAATAAACATTAGAATATTTAATCCAAGTCAGAAGTTGATTGACACCAAATGCATGTTGTCTAATGTGCATTATTACTATTTTTGTATTTTAGGAACATGTTTTGCTTTTTTTGATACTAGTGCAAATAAGGGCAAATATTTTTTTTAAAAAAAATTAATTTATATGGCGCCCTTCTCCAGAAACTCAGGGCGGCTTACAATGCGTTAAGCAATAGCCTTCATACTTTTGCATATACCTGCTTAGTAGGACTTTCGGTCCCCCCTAAGTGGTGTTCTTTTTTATATAAAGTCAGTTTATTGGCTGTATTTGTACATAACATTGAGGCATCATTGGGCAACTTATGATCCTGGATTGTTTTATGCAGCATTGGAGCCTCCTTTAGGGATCTATGATTGCTATTCCTCTATTAGATCATGATTTAATTGTGAATTAGCTTATGAAAGTCTCAGTAACAGTAGTCATGAATGCCTTTGTACCAGAGGTTTCTCCTCTGTTTATGATCACAGGTTGGCAGTTGGGTCTGGACCCAATACATTGCAGTTAAACTAAGGTGTAATTGATGGAAACAATCCCAAATTCATATTGGTTTGTTTGGGGTCATTTTGTGGCCAGTGAAAAAAGAACACGAATCTGAAGCTCACACACATTTGGTATTACACCTGAATGAAGCCATAATTAAAACATGAATCTGAAAGCAGCTGCGTGTCACTTTGCAATATCATTTCATTTGCCTACAGATGTTAATTACACTGTTTCAACACATTATGGCTTGCCAAGGGCAAGAGTGAAAAATGTTCACTCTATAATGATGGTGATGTATCATGGAGCTAGATTGCATTGCACATTTACAGAGTGGGAAGATATTGACATGAGACAGTCTGACATTTGCAGTGATGTCTGATTCTGCCCATGTGTTTCCTTCAGGCTTTCCCCGTCCACAGTGTGATCTTAAATCTGCTGATTATATCAGTTTTATACCTACTTTCCAGATGACATATATATTATTAGGGCTGTAGAAGGCATTTAAAACACAGGCTTTCCAACTCACTTTGGCACCCAGGAAGCACCTCTTAAGTTTAATGGTTGAATTAACAGCATCATTGGCAAGAGTGGAGTGCTTCAAACACTTTGCTGCCTCTATATGTACACAGTGCCACATTGCTTAACTGGTGGTTTCAGATACGTTCTGTGCATACCCACACAAACTGAGACATCTGGAGGCAGCTTTCTGAGCAATTTTCTGAGCTTTACAAGTCCTTTGGCTGCTTCATGTGAGGTTCTTTATTCACCTTAACACTCCCTGCAAAATGTCTGTTTAAGTGTTTTATACAGGCCTTTCCCCCCCTCCCCCATCTCTCTCATCACACACACTCACACACAGAGGGACACTCTCCACTATTATTGAATCCCAGACTTTAGCAATTCATTTCATTTTTATGCTGGCATACCACAGAGTAATCAAGCACATTTTTGGCATTTTCCCAAATCAATATTTATAGATGGTCATTCTTTGTACAAGGAAATATTGATGTTATTTTCAAAATGTCGACCAGGGTTAAAGATATTTAATTCCCCACTCTTAACGTGTTAAATCTAAGCTTCATGGAGCAACAGTGTACTGTATATGTATAATAATAATAATAATAATAATAATAATAATAATAATAATAATAATAATAATAATAATAATAATAATAATAAACAATAACAATAACAATAATAATAATAATAAACAGAAGATTGCTGACATGTGATTTTCCCAACAGAAACATCTCTATTTACATACTGCACACATTATTTGATTGTTTATCCTGTCTATCCTGCTCAAATCTCTTCCTCTTTATCCTTATTTTCCCTCCCACTTGCTAAACATCCTGGTTGCTTGTTTTCCTACTCTTGATGATATGGTTTACAAGCAGCTAATCAGCAGTTTTACTGCAACTGGTTACATGTTGCAATTAGCTTAAATACCTTACCCATTGCTGAGGGGACAACTTGAGATGCATGAATAAGTTAGGTTCCATTAATTAAGCTCCACATGGCTCTCTTGAGTTATTCACAGCATTAAAAAAAATAACTGCCACCTTAGTTTGTCCTTCTTTCCTTCTGAGCATAGTACCCATGTGTATGATATATTATTGGATGACATCAATATACTTAGACTTAGATTTGATCTTCAAATGTTTATTATGAAGGTAATGGAGACACTTGCATTTTTATTAGTATATCTCTCAGTGATTGGTGACTGTAAAAATCAGATGATTCTGTGAATGCATAAATCAGATGTGACAGATATGATTATCTGTCAGAAATAATAGATAATGTCCTTCGGTGCAGAAGATCAATGTTTTACCTGCACTGCAACGTTTAATAAATGTTCTTAGGTTTGCTTGGAGATATTTTTGTGATGAAGCCACCGACTGCAGCATTCTACAGAGATTTCCATACAAATGGAAATGTACATATAGGAACAGAAATTTCCACTGGAATGTCCACAAACTTGTCTCCTCTGTAGAAATAATATCCTTTTGGATATTCCATAAAAATTCACGGACATTCTAAGGATTGCAATCTTACTGTATTTGGGCAACTCCAGGATCTTTGATGTATTGTATAGTCTTCAATAAACTTATATTAATGTGTGCCAGTTCAGTTGCAAGTTTAATTTTTTGCTGGTTGCTTTCTTACATTTCCTATTTATTTCTTCAGAAATCTTGCAGAGAAAGTTTTGATTTTCTGTTTGGGCTTAGATTTGGCATTTGTGACCTTTTGTACATCATGTTTTTCATTTCCACAGTGCAACTCTGTAAAGTGTCTTACAGCTAAGCAAAAATAAATAATGAAATAATGGACACAAATATTTTATCCTAGAACTGTGGGGTTTGATTTTCTCAAAGAGTACTTCCGAACACATTCTTCTGATGCTATTGTTCCCTTGATAGAATACTTTAAATATGCACCTACCCACCACTATTTGTTGTTTCCATGGATTGCACGTTAATATATCTTTCAGCCAAATGACAATACAACTTTCACCCAGGTGAATCATTTTAAAAGCTTAAAACCAGTTTTGCATTTTTTTTTCTATTTTACTCCTTTGATTCCAAATGGCTTATTGATGTTTGCAGACAGAGAATATTTTTAAAATATTTTATTTTAAGGCTATTTTTTTTCTAGCTGAGCAGTTGCGAACCACCACACTATATTTAGATACTGTATTCCTGCACAGCTGTGCAAATGTATGTACATTAGTAGAATTTTTTAAAAAGGACACTACAAACAATTTGAAATAGTGTGATTTCCCAGTTATCTCCAGATTACAGCACTATAATGCTTGTGACATTCACTTGTGCTGTAAATACAAATTATTAAATATACATGGTATTTCAATTTCTGCCTACAAAGTTATACAACTATAACTTTGCATAAATGTATATACAATTTGGCTATGTTATACATATGGAAATACTATATTACATTTATTAATACATGCATTTCAAGCAGCAACTGCATTGGAAGCAAGTCTGACAGAGCAACGCATGAGAAATTTCCTACAGGAAGTTAGTAAAACAGGAATAACGACAATAATAAACCCATCAAGGCTTATGTAAATAAATTACATAATAAAGCACAGGTAAATTAAATATTCCCATGCAAACATTCCCCAATTTTTAGCACTGAATTGCAAAGAGAAGACATGTGACTTGTTTTCAGCAGGAAGCTTGTATTTTGGTGGGATGACATAAAATTTTCCCTCTTATTCATACCCATATCCAGCATCAGAGAGAACTCTGACGCTGGATATGGATTTTTAGAGAACTGAAAAGGGTTTAGTGACTCTAGTCCAATTGCCTTACTAGATTCATATCCTTGGGGGTTGTCATTCAGCTATTATTATCCTTACCTGGGAGTTCTCAAATTTTGTGGAAGCTCTGTCCCCTAAAATGATAAATGAATTTTTGTGATTCCTTCTAACCTAAAAAACAACAACAAATGAGCTTCTTCTTGATAGTAGTGAGATGGCCATTACTGACTTAGTGTGGGTTCCTCACTCTGTACCTTACCCCCTTACCCCCTGGCTATGGGTCATCTCTGTTCTTAAGTGAATGTCTTTGTAGCCATTGGTATACCTCCTCCCTCAACCTTTGGAAGGCAGCAGACACAATAGAGTTTTTACTGTGTGTTTAAAAAGCACACCGTATATAAATAGGGCTGCCTGGACTGTAGCCTGCATCCTGCATCCGTCATGCCTTGCTAACCAGCTCCTTATCTTCAAGGTCAGTCTGCCCCTATTTTCAAACCTGTGATTGTTAGTGTCTCTCCAAAAGTATACCTTGCGTATTCCAACCATCAAAACTGCTTACATTACTCTTGACCTCAGGGAAGGGAACATGATTACAAGCTCCCATTCAGCTCTGATGACACTCTGAAACCAGTCATCTGACCAGTTTTCCCTGAAAAATGCCACAACTTTTCATACCTGTTGGTTTCATCAAGGAAGGATCAGAATCAGACTAATCAATACTTGGTCTGGGAGTAAAAACAAGCAAGTCCTGTGATGGGATGAGGAGATTTCCCAGTGTGATCTGGCATCAGCTACAGTTGCAAGAGAGGAAAAGGTCTGAGAACTAGCTTATTGCAGGGAAGTGCAAAGCAGAGAGATGAACGTGAGACTCCCTCCATCCTATCCTAAGGTTATCATGGCTTTCCTTGTGATGAAATCTGGTGGTTCACCTCTTTTGCATACCGAGTCATTATTTATGCTTTCAGCCAGCTCAGCAGATGGATTTCCTCTAGATAGGTAGTTCTGGACTTAAAGCTGTTGTTTTAAAAATTCAAAGTTAAAACAGTCTCAGAAAAAAATAACTTGCAATCCATCCTCGCATTTATGGCCATCACACACAATCACTCACACACACTCACACACAGTCACATGATCACAATTCGGGAGCTTGGTGCCCAGCTTGCATTTGTGACAGGTTCAGCGTCCTGAGTCATGCAATCATGATTTGCAGCTTTTTGTGCTGATTTCCACCAAAAGTGCCTATTGGGAAACTGGGTTCGCTTTATGCATACGGTGATTTGCTTAAATCACCGTATTGTGGTAAAAATGTTTTTTAAAAATGGGTTTGACTCAACTTGTGACCATAACAACTTATGATGGGATTCCAGTCCCAATTGTGGTCGTAAGTTGAGAACTACCTTTACTGCTGATGGGCAACCTGAAAGACTTGTTCATATTGTGTGGACTCCAAAAGAGCCATACTTGACCTCAGGATATGAAACTGCAGTCAAGAGTATTTAGATTGTGATGACTTTCTGCAAAATTGGAAAGGGGGAAGATGAATCAGCAGTCCCCATTTGCTGCTGCTCATAGTTAAGTGTGGCTGTCACCTATTGGTCCAACATCTACTTATGATGGTATGCCTTTGTGAATACACCCCTATTTTGCTGAGTGGGGAGAGAAACCTGGGAGACATCCTTTTGCCCAAGTACTATGTACTGTCCCCTGATTTTCAGGGCTGCTGGCCCAGCAAGAGCTTGCTGGATGGAGCAACTGTGGATAACTCAGCCACGGATCCAACCTTATGAGGATGAAGGTCACTCTTCTGAGCTTTGCAGTATAGCTTTTTCTGGGTTCCTGCTTCAGATAAGCCTGTGCCCTGGGAAACAGTAACCCAAAACCCTAGGATGGTTTTTGCAACAGGCATGACTTCAGGCAGTGAGTGGGGCTAAACAGGAGGGAAGAGCAGCTGTCCCTTGCAGCTGAAACTCCCCCTGGCTTTAAGAAGCTTTTGCTTGTGGGCACAGGGCAAGAAGAATGATTCCTGGTCACTTAGTTCTATAGAGCTTCCTTGCCCTGATTTGTTGGCATCACCCTTATCCAAACTTGCCCACAGAATCCAGCAGCAGATTCTAGAATAAGAGGAAGATGATAAAAAAAATTCAGGCTTAGCTAAAGTTCTCACCTGTGAATTGTAGCTCAGGGTTTTGTATGAGCAAGCCTCTAATTATTTCCACCTTCTCCCACTTTGTTTGCAACTACTTGGGGGACATTGCCCATAAGAACTCAGATCCTAATCCGTTTTGGATTTTGTGTTTTGATTCCACAGTTCCTCTCAAAAAGGTACTGTGGCCCATACAATTATCTAGGCATCATACTGTTTTGCAAACCCCAAGAGAGACAAACAGGTTTTGTCTGGAGTTCTCACTTGATGCTATCATGGTTGCTCCTGAAAATACATTCTTCTTTAGTACATGGATCAGTGATAAAATGTGCAACAAATAATATTTTGTGAATATTGCTTTTGAATATTGAATTGTTGAATATATATTGGTAGCCAAAGTTGACCAATCTTTTGGAATTTATGATCATTTTTGACATCTTTTGCAGTATGCCCCTGAAATTTCTCCTCTTAAGTAGCCAAAGATTACTTGCTTAAGGATGTCTTCCTTGCTTTTCTGTCAGAAATGTACTTCTGTTGTCCACTTGTTAGAGCATGGCTTTCTTTTTATGGTAGGCAGGTGCTACCTTCCCAGAGGATCTTCCCAGAGATGGTTGAACCCTCCCATCAATCTAGCCAGCACAATCAATGTTGAAATATGATAGGAAATCTGCTCTAACAGCATCTGGATATCCATGGGTTGCCCTTTGATCAACCAGAAGAGAAGGCACATTTCAAATTTAAAAGCCTGCTTGAATAACTTTATTTTTGACTGGTGTCTAAAAGAACCCAAAGAGAACACTAGATGAGGCTCCTTGAGGAAAGTAGTTACTGTCTGTAGAAGGCAAAGGGACTAGCCTGGAGGGACAGGAGGAAGACAATAATCAGATAAAAGAGGACTGAGTCCAGGGCAGGAATGTAACTTGAGTAAACATCTCAGACTAAACCCTTTCTAGTTCTCATGAAAATAAAAGGGAGAGAAGAGGGAATTATATTCAGACTATATAGATTTTCAATAAAAGTAATATTGACCTATATGGCAATGGTTTCCTAGCCAGATCTGCCTTGAAGGGCTACAGTTGTCTTACTGCATCTACCTCCTAGCTTTATCAGAAGCCTTTCACCAAGATGAACACAAAGGGTATGGATATAATGTCTCAAATAATCAAATAATCACTTTTGTCTTTAATCTTTCAGCTAAAATACCAGTTGGGCAGGCTTTTCATAAACTTATAACTTTTGAACAATATTTGGTTACAGTTTCTACAATTTCCAATCAGGATGACCAGTGGCCTATAAAAACTTTAAAATCCATAGAAACTTCGATGTTTTTTAAATTGTTTTTTATTTTTAAATTGGTTTTTTAATTTCAAGGATTTATGAATATTCTGGAGAATTAGTTAAGATTGTTTTCTCCTTAAATAGTTGATATTTGCTGCAATTAGGATAACTAGTTTTGTCTACAGCTTTTTAAAAGGCTCATTTTTGTGTCCACAGGAAAGTTAAAAATGCTATCCATCTTGAAGGTTGACCAGAACAGGCTTACTCAATTAACAGAAGCTGTAGGAAACTGTGAATGTCTTACAGAATTAGTTCTTACAGAAAATCAGCTTTTGGTAAGTATGCTCTTCAAATGTTGGCATTAAATGAGGATGGCATGCTTGATGTACTTTGACTGCAGAATCTTTATTTTAAGACCTTATGACAATTACAGTGAAATACAAAATAACTGAATTGCTATGCATCAGGATTCATTTTAAGCACAGTATTGAATACCATGAAGTTATAGTCTAGCAAAACATCAGCTAAACAGTGAATGAGACAGAGACAAGCATGGCATCCATTTCAAAGCAGGTTTCACTTGAATTTGGTTGTAATAACAAATTATCCAGCAAAGATTAGTGTTGTAGAGGAGAAACCAAATTTATGAAAAACTCAATAATTAAGTATAAGACCTAATAGAGGATGATCTTGTACAGATGTAGTAGGATGCTGGTATGCTAAATTATGTTTTGGCTTTCTCCAATCACCTCTCTCAAACTTAAATATTCTTGTGCTTTTTAATGTAATTTATGAAATTTAATAAATATTTAGTAATTTAAATAATAAAGATTAGCTGACAGTTTTGCAATAGCTTTCCCAGGAGGAAATCCCATTAAGCTGATAGGAAAAAATAACTGCAGAGGGGAAAAATTTGTACCAGCTGATTTTGGAGGGAAATGCAAAAGACCTTAATTAAAATTGACAATATGTTTTAAAAATTGACTGGTTTCAAAAGCATTGGGATTGAAGAAAAATTAATCTAAAATAAAAATAAATCCTTGATAGAAGTAATTTGCTGGCTGTAGTTAAACAGCATGAGCTGGAATGGGAATCAAACATTCCAACCTCAGTGAATTTCACATTCCTGGTTTCTTACATGCCAGCACTGAAATTTAGTCAACCTGAATGATTTTGTAGGATTCTCCAATTTACAGAGGTTTAAGGGACAGATATGTGTATGTGTGTGTATCATAAACTCATCTGTCTTGTCCAAGATATGGTAAAATTCTTTTCTATATTTTAAAATTATTTCAAAAAAGTATAATTCAGTTCTAATAGGAACAATAAAGATATAATAGTTGATTTGAAGTAATAGTGGGAGATGCAGAGATTGAGTTTCAGTTTTGGGCTCTGAGTTTGCTTGAGTGGCTTTCAATTTTTCTTATTTATCAGAAGTCTTTCTGTCAATTGCCAGATTGTCATTTGCACCTGTGTATGTTCCCTACTTTTTTTTGTTTAATATTGATGGACCTTTCCTAACCATATCAGCAAATTGGCTGTTCATTTGCTGCAGCAGATTTTGCTGGTTCCAGGTCAGTGATAGAATTAAGAAGGAGTTTTATCCCCTTTGTAGGATAGGATAATGGAATAACTTGTCTAATAAATGGGGAAGAAGGAATTAAAACCTGCAAAGGTGAGGAATGGGAGGAGTAAGAATGAAACACCAGATGTTTGCTTTGCAGTGTGCTAGAACAAGATGTAATAGTAAAATAAAGGCTGTAATTTGTTCTCTCTCTCTATTATACATTGCTCCAGCTTGAGACTAATTTGCTAGCCACTGTTCCAGAATAAGCAAATACTTTGAGAGAGGGAAAGAACCACAGTAGTAATCCTATGTAATCTGCCATAATATGTTTTTATGAGTACAATAACCATGGATCTCTTTCTTACTATGTGAATTGCCTTTATTTTTCTTGTTCTCCTGTGAGTGGAGAAAAAGCATAGGTAGCTTCACCATCAATCTCTGAAACATCAAAAATATTAATTGGAAAATGAGGATCATCACCATCTAGAATCAGAGGCTTCTGAAATAGTGAGAAATTGCCCCAAACTAGATGTGACCCTCTTTTAAAATAAATATTTCTTATCTCGGTTACTCACTAGCGTTTTACAATTGTACCAAAAATCCTGAGGTGTAGATTGATACAGATGAGAATACTGATCATACATCCTTTGAACTTTTAAAATCTCAGACATCCGAAATTCATTGTTATTTTGTTAGAACTCCTCTTAGTAAAGTTTCTGGCCATCATCTGTTCATCATTCTGTTTAAAGATGAATACTTAAAAAGTTTTAGCATATTAATTAGCTCACTGTTTGCTTTCCACAACTTACCTTGAAACGCCAATAATATTAATTGCTGACATTGTTTGTTTCAGACTTTGCCAAAGAGCATTGGAAAACTAAAGAAGCTGAATATATTGAATGTTGACCGAAACAAACTTGTATCTTTACCTAAAGAGGTAATTAATGTTTATTACTATTTACACTGGGAGAAATGAAGTATGAAGTTTTTATTCAGAAAGAATCGGAGCTATGAATAATTGAAGAATATAGATGTAATTAAGTTTGTGTGTGGAATAGTGACTACATTGGACTGACACTAGACTATTTACTGGTGAATGTACTGTGACTGATATTTGTTTGGAGATTAACCAAAATAATTAAGACTTTACCTCCTAGCCTTGGGCTTCTCAGATAAAGGAGGAGGACAGCTGTTATTTGTGTCAACATCTTTCACCCTGTAGGTGGATATCTGAAATATTATCTCAAGTTTTAAGAATAATTGAAGGCCAAGTCATTCTCCCACAGCAATGTTCTGGAAGATAATCTGCAGTTAAATTTGGGATGCTTTGTCAAAATACTGTTGAATGTCTCTAGCTATTAGGAGTATTTAGCTTATTAAAACTAAAATTACTATGTAGAAGTATATCTCAAGACTGTAGGTTCTTAGAGAATTATAGCAAATAGTGTTAATAATATTACGTCTTAGATGTCTGAAACTGCTTGATTTTTAATTCGGTAAGGATACATTGTTGAAAATGAGTCAGCACAAGATTTTTTCTTAAGTTTTAAGTTGATATCATGGAAGTAGTGTCTGTACTAAGTTTGAACTCATTAAGCATAACCAGAGCTAAGATTAACAACATTACACAGGAATATACCTGCTAATCGTTTAAACACATTGAGCTGTCTGTATTTTTCCAGAACACAACCTGACCCAATTTCTTATTTTATGGAAAGACATCTTGAAATGTTTTGAGTGTTTGGGCCATAGGAAACAACGGGATCACCCCCTCGAAATATCTTGCTTCTTTCGTATCACCCTATGATCAGAAGAATAGATGGCACAGTAGCTCATGAAAAGTGTGACTACTAGTGTAGTGCTTGTGGAAAAAAGAGAGAAAAAATAACTTTTTTGAAGATTCCAATTGTGAAATGATTAGGATCATTCTCCACCTATACTGCCATTCTCCAATTTAAAAACTCAAAAGTATAGCCTTCTGCTTTGTCTGAGAGGTTTGCTAATTGAAAGGAACACTAAGGAGAGGTTACTAATCTGGCTTGAAAGAAAGAACACAGAGACCTCACTTTCTTACACACCTCTTTCAAGTTAATTATCTACAGGACAAGATGCATCCTGGTAAATAAAATGAATTGAAGTCGGTTTATTTACACAATTGGGGCTTCTTTCAGAAATGTTTTTAAAATAAACCTCTTCTTAGCATCATGTCAGCCTAATCCTAACCCTGAGGGCAGTTGGGAATATAGACTGCCTCCTTCTACCTTTGTTTTTACAGGCTCATTGCAAATTTGCCATTTTATATATATATCTCTTGGCAATCTTGTTTCTTGAACTCCCACTTCCAAAATCATTTATGGAAATCTAGGCAAGCATACATGGCTTTTAAGAGAGACAAACACTCTGCTGCTCTCTACAGGCATTAGGTTGACAGGTCAACAGTCTTTGAAGAGCAAACAGTCTTTGACGAACCTCAGATAGCTCAACAGGCTAAATAGCCTGTTATTAACATTCAGCTGTCTGCAATTATTGCAAGTTCGAGGCTCAAGGTTGACTCAGCCTTCCATCCTTTCTAAGGTAGATAAATTGAGGACCCAGTTTGTGGGGGCAATAAGCTGACTTTGTATAAAAAATATACAAAAGTATGAAGGCTATTGCTTAACGCATTGTAAGCCACCCTGAGTCTCCGAAGAAGGGCGGCATATAAATCTAATTAAAACAAAACAAAACAAAACAAAAAACAATAGAAATAAAAATTGATTGGATGGAGCACCTGGATCTAACAAGACTATCCTAACACATATTCTGTATGACTGTTAATGGTGACTTTTTCCCAGTTGGTAATGTTCACATTTTTCCTTAAAAAGCGACCAATCACTGTTTTTACAGGGCTGTGTGATAGAACTGCATGGGGCAGAAGCACAGCATAGCAAAGTGTGTTGAAGACCACTTTGTGGGTAGCATAATTTATGCTGATCTGATTTCCTCCTGGCTTTGATATGACAAAGCAGCTGTGTTGACACATGTGAAGTCCAACTTCAGCAGAGAAACAGAGACTTACCTTGCTAGGTAGTCAAACAATGACATGATAGGGAAAAAAAATCAGATCTAAAAAGTCTCCTTCATTGTACCAGGCATTCCTTAAATGCCTTCTGCTTAACTCCAGAACATTTCCCCTCCCCTCTCCAGCCTAAGCCAGTAACAACAAAGACGTGTCCTGTCCTTACTGTAATAGCTCGGAGAAAAAAAGTAAAAAAAGGAACACTCACTTGCAAGAAACAAGGAACCTTCCAATCAAATCACAGAACACTTAAAAACAATTCCATTCAGGGTGCTCTTTCATACTCAGACCAAACCAGCCTAGCTTGTTTCGTAATTGGACCAAAACTCACTAAATACGCATTTTTATTTTGACAATGAATCACTCAAAGTAGTGTTCAAGCTTGAAGTCTTCAGTCCATCCTTAGAGGAGAGCTGAGGACTTCAGGCTGAAGGATGAATTCATAAAAACTACAGTACTTCTCAAATGAATCCAGTTGGTCTCCTAAAATAGTTGCCATTCTTCAGTCCAATAAGCATTTCCCACACATGCATTTGGTTCTTGGTTCTCTTGGTTACAGCCTCAAGCGACTGAAGGATAAAAAACATCAAATAGAAATACTTCTGCTGGTGAATGTTGTTTCTAATATGGTGGTTTGATTTCTGTCACTTGCTTGAAGCAAAATATGAGCATGTGCTATAAATAAGAAAAGCAGCACATGGTGTGAAAGTCAAACGATCAAAAAAGATTTAATGTATTGCTTTCAGGGAAGAAAGACTTATTCAGGGAAAAGAGAAGGGATGGTAGATAATCAGCAACAGGCAGGGATATAAACTCTAGACCAATGGCGGCAAGGATGTTGGTCTTGGAAATCAGTTTTGTCCTACTTAAAAGGCTTAAAACAGTATATAGTTATTATCTGGGTGGATGCAATATTGCTGTATATATTCCCTAAAACTCTTTTATAGTCTCTGCCTGCCTTTCAAGGTGAAAGGAAACAGTCAGAAGTTCTTCTATATGAAGGATTTGACGCTTGAGACATTGTAAGATTTGCTGTGTATTACTCTTGTGTGGGGGTTTTGTATGCCCTTCCATCTCTTAACTGTCTAAGATCCAGCATAGGTATGAGGCACTGAACATATACCGATCAGGGAAACCTCTGAGTTGGTAAGAATATTAAACAGTTTTATGTATTAAGGACCCTCTCTTTTATCTTGGCTTTTATAAATAAACAAACTCCATATAGTGTAGCAATTCCATTTCTCTCATAATTTAGACAGTAATCTATCTCTGATCTGCCTGGATAATTTATTCCGGCAAAATGAAGTGTTAATAATGTGGAATAAATCTGAGAATCTGGCCAGTAGGATATAATCCTATAAAAACACCAGCAATGATTCTATTACAAGAGAATAATTTACTGAAAGCAGAACAATATTTTCTTTTAATTAGAGCAAAACAAATTGTCCTCTTAGCTGAAAACAGATGAGACATGATTATAGAAGTCTGTCTGGTTTAAGTAGTTTTAGCCTTTTGTTGACACAATGAATGCCTTTAGTTGTTAACTGAGAAACATCATGGAGGGAGAAGTAACAGAATAACCGAGTTGGGAAGGACCTTGGCGGTCTTCGAGTCCTCCCCACTGCTCAAACAGGAAGCTATACCATTTCAGACAGATGTCCAATCTCTTCTTAAAAACCTCCAGTGAAGGAGCACCTACAACTTCTGGAGGCAAGCTGTTCCACTGGTTAATTATTCTAACTGTCATGAAATTTCTGTTTAGTTCTAGGTTGGATCTCTCTTTGATAAGCTTTTATCTGTTATTTCTTGCCCTCAAGTGATTTGGAGAATAGGATGATCCTTCCTCCTGTGACAGCCCCTCAGATATTGGGAGACTGCTATCATATCACCGTTAGTCCTTTCCTTCGTTAGACTAGACATACCCAGTTCCCCACAACCATACTGTTAGCCTCCAATCCCTAAAAATCTTTGTTGTTCTTCTCTGCACTCTTTCCAGAGTCTCAACATTTTTTTTTTGTATCGTAGTAACTAGAACTGGACACAGTATTCCAAGTGTGATCTTACCAAGGATTTATAAAGCGGCACTAAAACTTTACAGGATCTTGATAATATCCCTCTGTTGATGAAGTCTAGGACTACATTGGTCTTTTTGGCAGCTGCAGCAGTATTGCTGGCTCATACTTAAGTGACAGAAAGAGAAGAATACAACATTAGTAAACATTTACATACGCTGAAATGGATCCACTCATCAATAAAGCATATGGCATGATTTGATGAGATGTGCCTTATTCCACAATACATCATGGGTAAAAAAAATGTTTGGGAAGATGGAAGTGATATTTTCTGTTCTTCAAGATCAGTTGTATCAAAAGTGTTAGAATATAATAGAATTAGAGTTGTGTGAATGAATAATCTTTGATATAAAAGATGAACACCATATAGATGAGCAAGCCAGACTGAACAGATTTTTTGCACTTTCCTTTCTTGTATATTTATGAAACTATCAGAAAAATAGGCTCCCACTGATACTTTTCTGGAGTAGCCAAAGATAAAACATGCACACCAAAACTTACAAAATAACTAGATAGATGAGACTGGTTGATACCTTATAACGCAAAGGATAACTGTATGCGGAGGCAGATAATTGTTTTGTTGAAAAAGGAATATACAAAATAATGAGTAATGCCAACCTTATGTACATATGCTATACACTACTTTGTATCTGATAAGTTGGTTTTATTTACAGGTAGTCCTTGATTTACAACCATTCATTTAGTGACTGTTCAAATGGCACTGAAAAAAGTGACCTATGACCATCTTTCACACTTACGAAAAATCAACCCCTAGTGCAGCATCCCCATGGCCACATGATCAAAATCCAGATTTGGCAACTGGCAATGTTTATGATAGTTGCAGCGTGGGTGTGTGTGTTATGTGATCATCTTTTGTCATCTTCTGGCTTGACAGCTGTGGCAAGGAAAGTTGTAAAATGAGAGAAAATTAACTTAACTGTCTTGCTTAGCAACAGAAATTTCGGGCTCAATTGTCATCATAAATCGAGGACTACCTGAATACGTGCCCCATAGGTGATTTTTTTTTAAATCTAATCTGCTGGGATCCAAAACAGGCACTAAGGAAGCATTGCAGCAGTGGTAATAATATAAGCCTATTCCATTTCTGAGCCTTTCGGCTTTGTCATGGGATGTCACAAACACCCACCCCATGTGACATTATATTATTAGTTTGGTCACTGCAAATGCTTCACTAATTGTGTTAAAAGTCAAATTTTATTCACTAGACAGATCTCTTTTAAAATGCTGTTCTAAATATAATTTTATGTCATACTGGCTGTCTCAGAGTTTGAAATCCCATTTATATGTCTGGTGTTACATAAACCAGCTATTCAGGCTTTTTTTATTCTTAATCATGGCCATCAGTGCTATTTTCAAAAATAAGACAAAATAACAAATGTGAATTTTTGCAACTGTAAAAGTATTGAGATAGAAATCTAGTAAAACTCCAGACCAAAGAGATCCAGTATATAGTATGTTTAGGTTGTTCTAACTGAGGGGTGGGGAACTATGGCTCTTTTATAACTTGTGAACTTCATTTCCCAGAATTCCTGGGCTAACTATGGAATTCTAGGAGTTGACTATGGAATTCCTGGGCTAACTATGGAATTCTGGGAGTTGAAGTCCACAAGCCATAAAAGGGTCATAGTTCCCACCTCTGCTCTAACTAGAAATGATGAGCACTGACTTTGGGGTAGAATAGATATGTTTGCTGCCTTCAGTTACTTACAAAAATAATAAAAGCAGAATAAAAAAAATCTAATACATCAGGAAAGGGATCAAGAATATATTTATAGATAGAGCCATTAAGGAAAACAGAAAACAAACTTGTAGACATAAAGCAGGAATCAAAGACCAAGCATTATTACTTTCATTATCACTGTACATCACATCAGAAAGTATCTTACGAAAAGCAATTCCCACTCTTATCAACTGCTCAGCAGAGTGATAAAATAAGGAACTGCACATTTGTATGAAATGAAATCACTTCCTACTGAGATTTCAAACAGGCAGAAATAAAATAAATTGATATTACTTTATGGAATGTAACTGCCTGCCTGAAATCTCTTACTTTCCCTACAACCAAAACCTGGGTAAACTGGGCTGAGAGAGAGTGACTGTCCCAAAGTCATCTAGCTGGCTTTCATGGCTAAAGTGGGATTAGAACTCACAGTCTCCTGTGTTTCTAGTCTGGTGTCTTCACCATTAGACCAAGCTGGTTCTTCTCTTTGCCCTATTTGTGATTGTCACAGAACTCAAACTATTCTTGCAATTAGATGAATTATTTTCAGAACCATTTTGAATTCAAAGTTACAGAATGAATTTAAAAGAATTGTTTCGCCCATCTTCAAAATCCTAACTCTTCACCTCATAGCGCCAAGTAAATTTCTTGCATATCGGGATCAAAATTTTGCTGCACTTGGCATTTATTTGTCCTGCCAAGTGTTCTGTAAATATATTAAAAATTAAAATTTGTTTTGTAAAAAGAGAGAGAAATATCTTACAACAAAGGCTTACAGTTCAATGTTGAAGCTTTACTTTTGGGACTTTAATAATACAGTAACTAGGCAGGACTGCATAATAATGTATCATTTAGTTTGTACCCATACTTAACAGTTAGGATTTTAGTATGTCAATTTGCTGATGTTCAGAATGCATCAGATTTATGCAGGTACTAAATATCTGGTGATTATTCTGCTCTATTTAGCTAAATTTCATATAATATTAAAAAATCCTTAAGCCATGTCTGTATGTCACTTTATTATATCCATTTGTAAAAAAAGGATGCCAAACAGCTACTTACAGTACGCAAGTGGTAAGTACTTAGAAACTCTGCAGATGCATGCAGACATAATTTGAGGAACTGGCCGAGTCTGACCCAAAGTTAGGTAACAGTATAGCATTTTGGATTGGTATATAATTGTGTCAAGACTAACTTTTAATATATTGAGAATTATTGAATGTTACGTGGCTGGCATCTTTATAGCATTAGGGGAGGTACACCTTCACTTCATTCTGTAAAACTTAAAATTACTGAAAATGCTGTGTTCTCTTGTCATTGTGTGTGTGTGAATGGCCTTGTGCAGTCTGTGTTTACAGTACAGTGCTCTTTGTTAAAACAAACAATTGTATCTTGTGTTTTTCTTAATTGTTAGCTGCTTGGAAATTTGAGTCAGGTAATTCTTGTCACTGTAAGTACTGTTCAGCCCACAGTTTCACCAGCTCCCTTCATCTGACTGCTTTCAATGCATGATGATTCAAACTGGCTGGCTCCACCACTGCACTTTCATTGCCCCCAAATCTTGAATTTCCCAGTTTAAGAGAGAGGATGCTTTCAAAGAGGCTGCATGGCCAAGTTCATTCTGCTTATGTCCCTCAGGCACAGCTGTTCAAAGCAAACCACTCCTTGTGCACAACAAGGAATCATCTAACATTCACTAACCATGATAATTGTGTGCAGTTTTTAAACATTTTTTACATGCATTTTAGTTAGACTAGTACAATATTTTTGTTGCAGCACTTCAGCTCCTGTAAACCGACAGAGCACTTCCAGAAATTTAGTGCATGGTTTCTCACTTTTAATAGTAGTCTATGACTTTAAAAGTATACAATGATCTTGCTGTTGCTCCCAGTCTTGACTCCTTGCATGAAAATAGGAAAGTGTACGTTTTCATAATGGAAGGAAATATGAAAATATTTGTTGGTAACATTTTACATAAATATTAAAACTGTGATGAAAAATGTAGTGCTTAGAGTGGCTATTGAAAAGAATTTCATTTATAAAGGTAATAGCTCAAAATAGGTTTAGCTGAATTGACTTCAAGAGCTAGGATTTATTCAGGAATTTAGAATTGGATTTAATTGGATTTAACTACAGCAATGTATTTTTATTTTGATAATCACGACTTTAAGGTGACTTTAAAATGGCTTGCTGATAAAAGAATTGTGCCCAATTTTAAGGAGTTCAGTTCCTTTTTAAACTGATATTTGCCATTTGTGGCAAATAATGTTAGAATTTCTTTATCCATTAAAATGGGCATTTGATAGAAATGTCATCCATATTGTGCGTCTTATAAGAGGAAATGTGATTACATTTATCATAGCATGCTAGTCATCTTAAATTAGATTTTCAGCTGTGGATTTTGGAAATTCTGTGGTTCTCTCCATTCAACATACATATTATTAGCTATTTTAAATTTCAAACAGAAGACATCACAATAAATTAAAAATATTCTTCAATCTATACATAGTAACCTAGAATAAACACAATTTTTGTATTTTGGTAGTGATTTTCTAAAAGAATTACTTGTTAAAATAAAACTTTAGAATTGCTGACTTATTAATAGATCAATTTGATTTGGTACAATTTAGGCCACACCTAGTAAGTTAGGTATTTTTCCCCCTTCTCTTAAAAAAAAAAGAAGACTGTTGTTTGCAGTTAGGGTGGAAATTTGGGGTATTAAGTATTATATAAAAGTCTAAGAACTCAGTTTGCCTTAAATCATTAATTGAAGTGTCTTCAATTAAAGCACGATGCAGATGGCAAACATGCAGGAAATATATGTCTTTGTATTTTAAATACTTATACTATGAGCAGAGTGAACTGAAGAGGCAAAGGCTTTGCCTTGGGTGAATAGGTTTGTCTATTGTATTTTAATACTGAAGTGGCACCTTTTAGCATTTGATCTACATTTACACATGGGAAGAAAAATGGGATTTGGGAAATGATTATGAAACAGTGGCAGAATAATTATTACAAGATCTACAATTATTAGAGCAATGCAGTTATCTGGATTGAAAAGAGAAAAGAGAATCTGGGATATGCAGATAATTTGCCTTAAAGAAGCAAATTTTTTTTCCTGAGCTTTTACATGCCAAGACATTTATCACTGATTCCCACATTGCTTTAGTCTAATTGGCTCTAATCGACTAACAAATGAAACAAACAAAATAAATTGTGTCACTATTTCTAATATATTCTTAGGATACCCTCTTGTTCTGGGGACAAATTTCTTCTGTTCTGAAATCCCCTTAAAAAAAAAAAGCAAGCTTCTAAAATTCAAAAAAAAAAAAAAAAAAAGAAAGGAAGGAAGAAAAAAAAGAGAGACAATCTCATCACCGGGGTGAGCTGTTTTGTAAATTTTCAGCTGTGGAATTAGGACTTTATGTTGTTATGAGTTCAACCTGCCTAATATTAGCTACATTAAATTTCAAGCTGAAGACATAGATTTATCACAATAAATGAAAACACGTTTTTCAATCTATATGTAGTAACCTCCAAGCCACCTCCTCTTAAATTTCAGGATAGGCAGAGGCTTCCATCAGTCACCCTCTGTTTATTCTTACGGGGCAGGGAGAGTTTATCCACAAGTGATCTTAAACATAATTAGATCAAAAGTCATAAAGCATTTTATAAATAATTAGCACCTTGAATTGGAAACAGACCAGTAGCTGGTGCAATCTCCACAACAAAAGTAAATTAGGAAAATCATGGGTCTGATGACCTGTTATCAAATTCATCTGTAGTGAATTATAGTACTCCGGCTAAGAGAAGACAGGGTCAAAGTAATACCTCATGTTCTAGAGAAGATCACACCTGGTGCACCAATTATAATAAATAGATGAAAGCCTATCTGGCAACAACTCCCACCTGTTCTTCAAGTGTGAGTCTAGGGATATGACTGGACTGTAGGGCTGCTCTCTCAGAGGGATTACATCCCCATCCAAATGCAAGCTTGTTAACATCCTGGAATGAGCTCACTTCTGAATTAACAGGCAGTCCATCTTACTTGCATTCAATTTAAGCCTGTTTTCCCCCCTATTGAACTCTACATCTTCCAAGCACTGGTCAAGTCTGCTACTGCAACTCCAATTCAGCTTCAAGTGTAAATGTTCAACTAGATGTTACCTACACACTAATGATACTTTATAGTATGCTAGTAGATGACCTCTTCTAATAGCTTCATGGACATGTTAAACTAAGAAGGGAGGAATGCTTGATTCCTTTGTGAAGGTGGGGCTGTCTTCATCTCTGCCCTATTTTAATAACTTTCAGCCCTTTTGCCAACTTGAGAAACAAAATTCACATGCCACCCCCCCTTCATAATAACTAATTAGAATTGCCGAGTTTGGAAACAGTGGAATAACTGTTTCCAAACTGAAACCACATTATGGTTTCTCCTAACCTCACCCCTCAGAGGCAACTCAGAAAGTGTAATATTAACCTGGTAACCACTGAGAGGGGAACCTCATCTAAGTGCCATCATATTCTTCCACAAGAATAAGCAGGGGTGGTTTTTTTTTAAAGTTCCTAACTGGTATATGCTCCCCCCCCTCCTAAATCACCTTTCTCCATTTAAATCCAGATTGCCTCATAGCTCTAATAAATAATACATTTAGAGTACAATCTTATGTACAGTATGTTAGAAGTATTTATTTATTTATTTATTTATTTATTTTGATTTTGATTTTGATTTTGATTTTGATTTTGATTTTTATACCACCCTTCTCCCAGAGGACTCAGGGTGGTGTATAGCCAACAATAAAATACACCCATATACAAAATTTAAAAACAGTTTAAAAACATATTAAATAATTTGGCCCCAATGTCATTAAAAATAAACCAACAATTAAAATTCATGTTTAGGCCAGCTCAGCTTGTTGGAAGAATAGCATCTTGAGGGCACAGCGAAAGGTGCGTAGGTCAGGGATCATCCATATCTCCGGGGGCAAATCGTTCCAGAGGGCAGGTGTCCCCACAGAGAAGGCTCTTCCCCTGGGGGTCGCCAGTCGACATTGTTTGACCGACAGCACCCTGAGGAGTCCCTCTCTGTGGGAGTGTGTTGGCCGGTGGGAGGCTATTGGTAGTAGAAGGCGATCTCGTAAGTACCCAGGTCCTAAGCATATTGAGTTCAATAGCTTTTTTCTGACTAAATGTATAGGGTTACTGCCTCATTGTAATTATTTTACAATTGTATCAGACCAAACTTAATGATACTAATACATAGCATTTTTTCTTACTTGAATGTAAGCTTTGGAACCATAATATGTATTTACTTATTTGCTAGATTCATATTCTACTTTTCTTTGAGCTCATATCAGTGTACAAAAGGATCTTCCTTAATTTTATCCTTATAACAACATTTATTTAATAATCTGGGCTGAGAGAGGATGATAACCCATTTTCCCCTTTGAGCTATCCTGACTAAGAATTAAGAACCTTTCCAGTCCTAGTATAATCCCTTTAATTGCTATACCACACTGCCTAATTTGTGCTTTTAAATCCTTTTGTTATTCATTATAATGTGGTCCATTCTTCTCCATATCTGCAACTTGATCTGGTGATTCTTGTTTTAAGGTCTCCTAAAATTCTTGTTAAGTAAAATGTTGCACAAACATGATTATCCTAGTTACCAAGTATTGTTTTCATTTGTAATAATTTACTACAGTATGTACTCAGTTTACATGATTTACCTGATACTTCACACTGCAGCAGTAATTCAGTCTCCTTTTCTTTCTATAAAACAGATTGGTGGGTGTTGCAGCTTAAATGTATTTTCAGTACGGGACAATCAATTATCTAGGATTCCACCGGAGATATCACATGCCACAGAGCTTCATGTTCTTGATGTAGCCGGAAACAGGCAAGTTTGCTCTGAATTCATTTTGTCGTGGATTTGAACCAACAGATTTCTTAATATTCTTACTGTGGGAAATGGTGGGTTGTGGGGCAAATACTTTGTAATCTGGTGTTAAAGGCTGGTCCCAGTTAAGTCAAAGTAATGTTGACTGGTGAATCAAATTCACTGGATTATTGATAGCCACACAGAATGGTAATAAAAATTGTATTCTCAAGAACACAGAGGTGTTATGCTTTTGTCCCTGGGGAAATGTTTTAGACTAGGGATGTAGTGAGTCTCTCTCTTATTCACTGCCAATGAAAAATAAGTTCTGGTCCTTAGCTGCTCAGTCTATCAAATTCTCGCAATAACAATATACAAAATGCATGAAATATGAATTAGGGGCCAATTAAGGGGTAGAAAAAATAACCCTGCATCTAAAGAAATACAATGTTTGGGGCTAAACAATGTGATATGTAAATGCCAAATTCTTTCCTGGGCACAGAGTATGTTTCTTATTTATTTTGAACAATGTAGTACATCTGTATTTAACTTGGAACACCTGATATCTTACAGACGTTAGCATCACTATGTAGCTAAATTTCTATGGCACTGCAAGGGGTATATTTGCCAGGGAACTCTATTGTATATATTATAGTATGGACCTTGAAATATATTCTCTTTTCTTTCCAAAGGGGGATAGTGGGTTATTTTCTTTGTAGCACAAACAAAAAATATGCTGCAAACTTCTTTAATGCTTTGCTTTATTCTGCAGAGTTGGATAAGAAATCTTAAACCAATTCCTTGTTTTCTTTGCTAGGTTGATACACCTTCCCATGTCTCTGACTAGCTTGAAACTGAAAGCTTTGTGGTTGTCTGATAACCAGTCTCAGCCTTTGCTTACCTTCCAGACAGACACAGACCCTGAAATGGGAGAAAAAATCTTAACATGTGTTTTACTTCCTCAAATGCCTTCTGAGCCTAGTTGCCAAGGTAAACATTCTTTGAGAACATGGGAAGCAAAGATGGCTTTTGTCTGCATAAGGAGGGAGGTGGAGGAGTCAATCCCCCTTGGTAACAAGCAGTGTGAACATATGTACAAAAATTTAAATGTACAAATTATGAAAGGTGCTAATGTTGTGGAAAATATTAGATATAATTACATAGTATTGAAGACACCAACAAGTAAAGAGGAGGTTCTTTTATTAAAGGAACAAAGGCCTCAGATCTCTCCTACTTCCTTTAAGTAAGAGTAGGAATATATTTTCTTCATTATATTCTTTGTTCTTTGTTAACATCAAACTGGTAAATCACTTGGTTTTGAAGAAATGAGATGTATATCTGTTGAACACCCCTAAACCCCTTTCCATTGACCTACATTTCACATACAGGTGCCATTTTACTACTACTACTAGAATACAGAATAACAAGAGTTGTAAGGGACCTTGTAGGACTTCTAGTCCAACCTCTGCTCATGTAGGAGACCCTATACCATTCTAGACAAATGGCTGTCCGATCATTCCACTGATTGATTGTTCTCAGTGTCAGGAAATTTCTGCTTAGTTCTAGTTTGGGATTTCTCTTTAATGAGCACCCACCCATTGCTTCTTGTCCTACCCCCAGGTGCTTTGGAGAATAAGTTTTCTGTGACTGTGCCTCATGTATTGGTAGAGCTAACATGTCACCCCTAATCCTTTTCTTTGTTGGCCATACCTAGTTCCCTCAATTGTTCATCATATGGTTCATCATATGGTTTAGCCTCCATCTTTTAAAGTTTAAAACATATATGCCTTGAACTTCCCATGAATCTGGATGGTTGATCAATGTTAACCATTTCTTACACTGAAAATATGCATAATTTTAACAAAAATAAGTTTCATGAAACGAAAGGTTACTAAACATGGAGAGTTTAACCAATGAAAAAAATAATCGAATAGACTTGGCATCTCAAGTGGGTGTTGAATGTTATTTTCAAATAGTTTTCAATAAAAACTTGGCATCCAAGCTTGAATACACAGTGACATTAACATCTGTGACATACACATCTGCTGTCTCTACTTGTCTGCTGTCATAACAGATAACCTTCCCCGGTGTGGTGCATTGGAGAACTTGGTAAATGAAATGTCAGATGAAACGTGGAATGAACGGGCAGTAAACAGAGTCAGTGCAATTCGCTTTTTGGATGATGAAAAAGATGAAGAAGACAATGAGATGGTGAGTTTTCTTGGGAAGCAAATGCAAAATTATGGGTGCTAGAATAGTAGGCTGATGACAGTCTTGGAATAATGTTCACAACAACAGTAGACTGCATGACATACAATTTGTGATCCCAATCTGTTTTTTTTTTAAATCAAAGCTATTTTGTTTTAAACACATGACTTTGTGCTAGTTTTCTCTTCTTTTTCCTTCTTTGATGAGGAGGCAGATCTGATTTTTCCTAAAGCGAAAAGAGAGGTGAGAATTCTTATGAAAGGTGCAAAGTTTTGTGTTTTAGGCAATCACCTCTGGGAGATTTCCACTGGTCTATTGGCTACCATCACCACTACCATTCCATTCACCTCTCTGCTGTCCCTTCCATTGTCTCTCCTTCATTTCATAACCATTTGCACTGATGCCTGGAACCTTTGAGCTACCAGGAAGAATTTGGTATCCTGTTCAAATGAAGGAGAGTGTGGTGGGAGCATCTGTCACTGTTCTTATGAGACCTCTGTTGAAACTCACACAGTGCACACTCACATTCAGAGTTATTCTGAAGGAAGTTCAAATGTCAAGCAGCAACCAATTATGCTTCCAAATGGTAACTGGGTGATAGAAGAGTTTCTATGACATACAGACGTAAGTTATTGTTAGGTCTAAACCCAAGATAAAACTTTGGCTTAGCTTGCTGTGTGAACCAGGCTTTAAGGTTTATAAAATTGCAACATATGTAGCTCGGTCATAGGAACCCAACCAATGATTAAGAAAACAATTTAGCATAATGTATAAACCAAGCTAGCATCTGAAATGAAGTCTAGTATGAGCCTAAAATAAATTTAAATATACATAGGAATGTTCCTGTTTTGAAAATTCACCACATTTTCAGTTAGAGATATGATTTTAATTTTATAATTGATTAAAGGTCAAAAATTATTCTACACATACTTACCCTGATTAATTAATATTTGAAAAATTAAAAGTAAAATATAAAACAGAAAAACAAACAAAACAAAACAAACATTCAACCCTGAAACAACAAAAAAGAAAAAGTTTTTCTGTTTTGTATTTTACTTTTTATGATAAAACCATAAATAATAAAAAAGGAAAATTAATTGTTCAAAACAATTTCTGTCTACTTCAGTCTTCACCCCTATTCAATAAGGCTGATTAAAAATGTGCATTTTCATATAAATACTATCCTCTTGTCTGTCAGTGTTTGAAGAATTTATTCATTTAATTTCATTAAAACTTGTCAACATTTTAAGCACCATATAGATTACCACTATGTTTAGAGTTTATGAAATATATTAGCAATATATTATTAACACTAAGCTGCTTAGACATACAACTTACAACTTTGTTGTTTGTATAATTATAGCAAGTGGTTGCTGAAATCATACAATAACTTCAGGGCAATTTTAACTAGCATTATAAAAAGACTATTAATGGTAGAACAGGTTTTATTTTGGTTGTTTTCTTTTAAACATGGATAAAAATATAATATTTGCTACCATATAATGTTGTGGGGCACTGAAAATTATTTTGCATTTCAGTAGTCTCAGGGATATTACAATAATATAAGGTCATTTTCTTATCTTTTGGTTACATAATTATGATGGCTTACGAGACAAGATATTACAGTATATTTTTTGTATGCCTGTAGATCTGGCTATTCACATATGAGAATTTGGAACTATGGGTACTGACATGTCTGGTTTATTTCCCAGAGGCCATGTTATAGAGTTCTGAAGAGCAGATGCATCTTGAAATATTGTACATAGCATCTTAAGTATATATCCACAACATTTATATGCACATCACTTCTTCAGATATAAATATCATTGGCATAATTGGCAGATTAAGCATGAATAGAACTGAATAATCCTCTATAATTTCTGGAGATAAATCAGACCGAGATCTCAAGTTATTGTTAGATAACTAGAGCCCAAATAAAATAATCAGAATATCAGATTGTGCTCCCTTCTGATGACCAGTAATGCTTTACAATGGGATAACACACTGTTGGGCAATGTTATTAAGAACCACCGTTTTCTTCTTCTCTTCATATACTTTCCTGGAGCATCAGATTCCCATATTATGGCAACAACCTCTTTTTGAAACTTTTATATTTGAAATCAGTTTGCAATCTTTTTTGTGGCAGAATCTGTTGTTCAAGAAAAGAAGGTTTCTATTTCTTCCTGGTGAGAATATGGATATTCTTTTGAAAACAGTATAAGTAACTGTATGAAATCCATATGCTAGAAAAAAAAGCTGTGGCAGTACTGTCATCTTTATAAATATTTAAACTGGGAATGGTGGACAGTGTTAGTAACTAGTCAAGACATTTAATCTAAGAACAATTAAGTTAATATTAATCCCCATAACCAGTGGTGATAACAAGTTAGTCCTGTGCATTTTTATAACAGGAAGTTCATGAACTTGGAAGACAAGAAAGCAGCACTTCAGCTTTTTGTATACTAAGTTTGTGCAGCCTATCAGATTTGACATGGCAAAGGTCCTCTGAACTTGCTTTGATATTCATGTTGAATATGTAGGCAACTCCTTAAACACCACCTTTCCTTTCCAGCTGCTTAAAGGAATTGCAGACAGGTGCCTCACAAATACCTTTGCAGACTACAAGGCATCTTTGCTGGATGTTTTCTGTGTAACACATTTCTTCTTATTTCTTGCCCCAGCTATTACAGCATGAAAATGGTGATTGCTTATGTTTCTATTTCACAATACACCTAACTAATAGATCTTTTAGCTGTTAAAACTTGAACATTTTAATGAATAGAGAAATACAGTTTTAAGAAGGCAGACACAAGGAATCATTTACTCCACTGTTTGTTTTTAGCGGACACTCCTAAGGCGAGCCACTCCACACCCTGGGGAATTAAAGAACATGAAAAAGACAGTGGAGAATTTACGGAATGATCTGAATGCTGCTAAAGGACTGGATTCAAACAAAAATGAGGTCAATAATGCCAATGACAGAGTGACCACTTCTGTGTAGAGCCTCACATCCTCCAGGTTGTTGCTCCTGTGTCTTCTCTCCGCTGTCGAAACATTTACTGTTGCATCCTGGAAATGCCATCCATTCAACCCTCCTCATATGTCTTTGACCAGAGATCCAACTCACCTTGTCCTTGTCTCATTTCTTGGGAAGGTGCTTCTCGGCGGAAAAAAAGTGCCTGACTTCATTCCAAGCATTTGAACGAAACACAAGTGCACTGAGCAAAGTTTTTTGCTGTCATGTCTCCCATTTGTCTGTCAGTGACTTTCCACTGTTGTCATTTCCATAAATGTTAAGCTGTTGGTTTCTGGGTTTTTGGATAAGAGAAATACACTATTATAGAACGTTGGTCGGTTTTCTACTAAGATATTCTCCTCAAATCCCTTCATGGCTGAACTATTTATATGGCTGTTTGACTTATCATGAAAAGAACTAGTTATATGGAGAAGTTATACTTTTACCTCCTGGGCAGCTCAGATGATGTAAATTTTATAATTTTGTATAGGAGTTTCGTAACAAAAAAACAAATATGTTTTTGAAAGAAAAATTTAAAAAAGTAGATTTTGCTATTTCTATTGGATTAATTCCAAAGATGTACATGATTGCCTATTGCATGTGCCTTAATGCAGCCTTAATCAAGCTAAACAGAAAATGTAATGAGATCAGTTAAAACCAGGGTGTCTCTTTCAATGTGTTATCTTGCAAATAATTAACTTTTACTCTTCTTTACAAAACTTGTCAAAGGCATCTTTTTTTCTACTATTGTGATGATGCTAGATCCTCAAACTCTGCCTTCCTTATCATATGATTCATTGACAATTATGAAAAATAATTTTGGCTGCCAAAGCATTGCAGTCAGTAGAATTTCATTGCCCATCTTTAACTATACCATCTGTAACAACAAGTTTTAAAAACTGAACAAAATACACAGCAACTAGTGCCTATGTTGTGGAAACAAATGTTATCTTCTATACAGACATGATATTCTCATACATTTGAAGGTTTTATAGACACATAAGACCTAATAAATACCTTAAGAAACATATATGACTCAATAACTCTCATTTTACTAGGAAAAAAATAAATTATGTTGGATGTTGATTCATTTGAGTTTCAATGAACAAAAGCTCTTGGCTAACTCCTATGTTATAAAGTTTATAATCATGGCTCAACTTTGTTTTAAAATGTAAGCAACAAGTTCCATGGAAGCTAGGAATTTGTTGCTTACATTTAACTTACTAGACGCTGACATTTTCAGGCTTAAATAGAATAAATGTTTTCTATAAAGTTATTTTTCATTGTCTAATAACATGGAAAAAGAATGAATAAGTTGACAATTCAGTTTGTAACTATATTTTGGTTCATATCTTGGTTGTAACGTGTGAATACTGGCTTACTACTGAATTACTGAATTGGCCCCAAAAAATGGAAAATTCCACAAGCAACCGAATAGCTTTTGTAAACCTTCTATGCAGTTCCCAAACTCTAGATAGTATATGGCACATTACAAAAGATTATAAGAGATGATCTAATTCTCAAACTCCCATTTAATAGGTGAATATTCATCAATATATGAAGTGTGTACTGTATGTATGTGAATGTAGTATTTGAGTGTAAATTTAATTTAGGGAAAATACACAGAAAAATCCCAATAACTGAAACCTGGTTCCAGGTTTTTTCCTTCCCTCTTCTTTAATTTCCTCACCGTAAAAGAAATATTATCAAATTGCCTAAGGGAAACCAAAATGCATTTCTTTCTGTAGAGGTTTCTGTCTATAAAACATTGTGAGACCAGTAGAGATGAATTAAAAATATTTAGATGAATTAAAAATATACTTACCAAGACAGCTATAAACAGGTCTGCATATGCTTAGTGCTCCATATGTTCTTGAGCAGAAGCGTCTTTGGATGTTTTAAGAGCTTGCTGCAAATACTTTCGGCTTCCCTGTTGATAAGTATGAATCATATACAGCAGTTTTTTCCTTCATACTTTGCTGATTTTAATGAGACTAAAACCCATGAATGCACAACTTTGAGTTATGTGATCAGCTTCTTCATTTGAATGAATTTCTGTGAGGTCATCCTCAAAAGCACAAATTTAAATAAATGATCAAGTCTGTTAAAAGCAAATTGGGGCATCATTTAAAAGTTTTAAGAAAAGGACATGACTGGGCTAGAATCAAGCGGCCAGAAGAACCTCACTATAAACCATTTTACAAGTTGCACTTGGTGTGCTTTAACCACTACCTGATATCAAAAGTTAGCTTCTCAACATTTGAAAGTGAAGCGCTGAGTAGTGTTGCTTGATAAATATATATAAAAAACAGAATTGTAAGACAAGACAACGCACAGCAAGTTTATTCTCCATTCTCTTATCTCCTCAGTTCTACCACAATTAGTTTTTCAGGTCATGGTTGTCCCAAAGGTGCATCTTTGGGACACCATTATGGCTATTCTTCATTGTTTAGGAAAGCCACTTTGGAACTTACAAGAAGGAGATGAAACACTTGCCTTCTGAGAACTTGCACATGACGTATAGATCATGCTCATTAGGTTTGAAATATATGAAATATGTATCCCCGAAGAATCAGTAACATAGTTTGCTATTTGATTCACAGAAAGTTTAATTAGTGATTGAATACAAACTTTTCTTTCTTGGGATGGATATACAAGTATTCTTCAATTTATGACCATAATTAGGAAGCCTGAGCACAGCTCCCTCCTTGGAGGCGACCAGCAAGCAAACAAATGTGGTGCTCTGGCTGGGAGGTGGTGGTGTGAAGCCCCACCTCTGGCCAGCGACAGCGGCGCAGGCAGGGCGTGCATCTTCCCCCTGCTGCTGCGGCACTGGGGTGGCCAGGAGGGATGTGCAAGCCGAATGTTTGGAGCTGCGCTTAGTGGAGTTTGCAAGCGAGCTCGACGGGGCCGCTTAGCAGGGAGACCCTGGCCTGTTTGGTTTGCTTCAGCACAGGGTGGGAACGCAGAAGGTAAAGGAAATCCATGCCTCTCGGCATTCAGCACTCAAAGACTCCTTTGGAGTGACTTTTTCTGCTTTTGAAACATTACATTTAGCAACAATAAAAAATAAAAACTTTTGCAATATAATTTCTCTTTCCCTCCCCCTTCTCTTTCCCTCCCCGCCTCTCTCTTTCCCTCCCTCTCTATCTCTCACTCTGCCTCCCTCTGTTTCCCCCCTCCCCGTGGTGAGGGGGAAGGAACCCCTGAACTGGCGCTGGGTGGTGGGAATGACTTCCGAAGGCCAATGAGCCCAGGAGTAGCACACCCATGCTTGGCTGGCTAGCGGAGAGATAGGGCATCCCAACACAGGCAGCTCTGCAGAAATAGAAACTGCTTTTTTTGCTGAGCCGAGCTGACGCAGGGTCGCATTGTGGCTCTGCGTCATAATGGGCTTCAGGAGGAGGACGGGACCCTGCCTCCCCCATTGTGAAGCATGTGAGTGAAAAAGTTCATTCAGTCAATTCCAACTTCGCGAGATCTTTTTCTTTCGTGAGAAGTTGGAATTCATTGAGTGAAACACAATGGAGAAATGCAGTTGGAGCTGGGCTGGGACGACTGCGCACGTGCCCACAGAGGGGGCTCTGCATGCCACGCCTGGCACTCATGCCATAAGTTCGCCATCACGGAGATAGTATGAAGTAATATGACTTTGGTTAATAATTAAATTTTGCAGTTTGTTACATAAACATTTTATTGGGGGTTCTCATTTAGCAGCTGCCTCTTTTAGTGCCTTTGCAGTTATGAGACTGATAAAAAAATAACGTTACAACAATCCTTGCATTTACAACCTTTACAGGTCTGTAAAGCAAAGGAAAGTTGAAGTTCGATCATAAACACAATTCATTTCACTTGTCAACTGCTTTTCATAATTGACTGAGTTGCCAGTTGCAATTATGGTCACTAACCCTGTATATTAAGTCCCCTGCTATATATTAAATATATATTTTGCTGCTTCTGTTCAACAGGATCATTACAGGAAATGAGTTTTCTTTCTCTAAAAGAAATACTTGGTTCATATTACTTAACGCTAGTACTCCCAAATACAGCTTTATGGGGCTTATTTACTAATTTGGGGGCTTATTTACTTATTTACTTCAGAAGATTTTGAACTTGACTCAGTTCTTAAATGTCAGAATTTTCATATGTAGCTCCTGTGCTAGCAAGATTCCAGTTTTTATTCAATCACATATCTAGGATGATATACTGTATATCTTTAAATTATGTGTAGTTTTAATCAAGTTAACAAAGATTAAATTGGAAATATAGGGTCAAACAGAATCCAAGTGGTTAAAAAGCATTTTTAAAAAAAGAATTCAACATTGTATATTCTGTTTCCTTAAAAATAGGCCTGGGTTGGAGCAAGTATTTGTCTAATGGAGAACATAATATGGTCCTAATTCCATGCTGCACTCTCAGGCCATCACTCACCCTTTTCCAAGCCAGGGGTGAAATGCTACTGGTTTGGACCGGTTTGGCCAAATCGGTAGTGATGGGTGGTTCGGAGAATCAGTAGCGGCGGCAGCACAAGGCTCCGCCCACCCACCCGGACATTGTTACTTCCTGGTTTTAACCAGGAAGTAACCTGTTTTTTACCTTCTGCACATGTGCAGAAGGCTTTGCGCTTGCACAGAGGGTCCAAAATCGCACGTGATGCGCACTTCCAAACCGGTAGGGAAGGTAAGTAGATTTCACCCCTGTTCCAAGCAATTTTTTAAAGACTTTGTATGAACCAAACATGTCTTGTGTCCTTGGGCCCCACATCCACATCCACATCCACATCCACACACACACACACACACACACACACACATTTTTGTGATTCAGGAGATCTAGATCAGAGTTTCCCAAAGTTGAGGTGTATCCTTGAGGAAGTGCGAAATCCAGGAGAGTTGTCAATAACCTTTTTGTTACATTGTTGCAATAAACCCACCTTTCCTAAAGTTTCATTGCATTGTTTTCATTGCTCATTTGTGTTCATCATGTTGTTTGGATTTGTAAGGGACATGTGTACAATAAGATTACACTAAAGGGAGTCTTGATGGCAGAAAGTTAGGGACCCCTGCTTTAAAAACCATACCAAAAAAAGGAATTGTGCTAAGCTCTAAAGTTTTTTTTTTTAAAAAAAATTTTGCTCACTTTTGGCTTAGTATAATATATAAATCTAGCCATGTCTGACATATTCAGAACATAGTTCCCACTATTATTTTAGAAAGTACTAGGGTATTAATTTATTTATTTGGTAAATTTATATTGCCACCCACTTCACATAGACATGGGTGTATGACCCTGAGTTGTGTACAAAGTTAAAAACACAAAACAATTTAATACACATTTCCTGATAACCTTACTCCCTGGCTATGGATGACCTCATCTAGTGGCTTCACATAGCTGAATTCAGTGGCACCTCACAATGTAGGGGCCAAGGATGTGACTTCTTGCTCCTGATCAACACTTGAGCAGAACCAACCATGGAGGAAGGAGAACAGTGCTGTCCACCCACAATTCTCACAGCCGCTCCAGAAGGTGGTCCTATAGTCAATGGCCCTGAAGACCTCCATCAAGTCAAGTAGAGCACAGATGGATGCATTGCCCCCATGCTACTCCTGCCAGAGGTCATCTAAAAGCATCAGCAGTGCTGTTTTAGTCCCACACCCAGGCCTAAAAACCAATTGAAAGGGGTCCAGGATAACACGTTTTGTTCATGATCCACTAAAACTGTTGAATCGCTACCTTCTCAACAATACTGGACACTGGACTCACATAATCAGTTCCAGAGGGCTGCAAAATGTCTTTCTGTTTGTAACATGTTTACTCATACTCTAAATCAGGCGTGTCTAACCTGCAGCCCACAGGCTGCATGCAGCCCTGGACATCTGGGAATGTGGCCCAACAGGATCATAAACTTTTTAACATTATTCACACACACACACACACACACACACACACACACACACACACACACACACATTCCTCTTTGCTCAATGTGGCCTAGGCACGCCAAAAGGTTGGACATGCTTGATCTAAATATTCTTTGGCTGTTTCTGTGCTGATGGTGTCTCTTCATATCAGATAGTAATACGTAACATTGGCTCAATGAATCCCGGCTGAAAATCCAATCTAGTCTAAATCACTCCAGATCTAATCTAAACTGACTTTTTTTGTGGGGGGGGGGGGGGGGGATAAAGCAGAATGGATATTAAAACAATGATTATACATCTTGAATGAAATGGAGCTAATTGCCAGGGATTCAGGCAAAAGTATCAAGAATGAAATATTCATCATTCCCATGAAATGAACCTGTTGCAAGAAAGATCAAGTATACGTAGAGATGTGGCCAAAAGTATTGTTACCCCTCCCCTTTTCCCCAAGAACTCCAATTTGCAGTGAAATAAGTGGATAACTGGCATAAGTACCGTAAATGGCATCCACTATTCTTTTTGTTCATAGACTATAGAGCAGACACCATGCCAAATGATGAATGCCTTCCATCCTTCATTTGCCACCTAGAGCTTTCTGGAGGGCAAGAATTAGATCAGAATACGTTCAGAATAGGTTAAAATTCATTCTGAGTTGACTCTGCTCTGCCTTAGAATCTGGGCTCGGCCAATGCAACACAAATGCCTGTAACATTTCAGCTAAATTGTGAGCAGTGTTCAAAATCCAGTGTTGGAGCACTTAAAAGTTATCTCCATATATGATTATCAAATTATATAAATTTCATTTCTATCCATCAGATCAGGACAGACAATTTGATCTCTTTTATTGCAGCCCTAGGAATCTGATCTAATCACGATTACTTAAAAATGATTACATGGGGTTTTTGTCTTTTTGAAATGGTAACACCCAAATCTATCCATATTCACCTTAAAATTGTGGGAAATAGTTTTTTTTAAAAAACCCAAAGACTGAAACTGAAGCTCAGGAAAAATAAAATCTCCATCCTTCTACACTTGTGGCATATTTCCTATATTCTCCAACCCTTTGAATCATTGGATATCTATCTTGTCTTAACCATTTCCAAAATTGTGATGTGTGTTGTTTGGGTTACTAAACACTTGTCCATCCTCACCCTAGATCAGGGGTTCCCAACCTGGGGATGTGAGACGATATTCCGGGGGTGCAAAAACTTGGGTTTAGAAGTTTCAAAATTATAGTGTATATGCATAGTGATATGCATATTCTCACACCCCTTACAAAAGTAAATAATTATATGCATATAATTATTTACTTTTGTAAGGGGTGTGAGAATATATCAGAAGCATTCTAGGGATATAGAAAAGGTTGGGAACTCCTGCCCTAGATGATGGGAATAATATACATGAACTTGCAGAAGTCTTGTGAAATACAAGTGATGAGTGCCACACGGTACCAAATGTGTTCATGTTAAATGTATGGAGAGACATGTGATTGTTATATCCTTAAAGTCTTTCAACAATGACCTTAGTAGGCCCATTCTTCTGTTTTTGGTCTTCTCAATAGTATCAAAGCATCAAAGAATGGCAATACTTCTGGTTCCTACATATTGGCTTCAGATGTGCACTTCAAAACTCAGAGCTATGTGACTATTTACCATATAAAGCTATGTGACTATTTCCACATAAAGGGCAACATTCAGGTTGCCCTTTTGAGATCCCAATTGGAAGTGTTCCCTTTGCTTATTTTAGATAACAGAATAACAGAGCTTAAGGGGACCTTGGAGGTCATCTAGCCCAAACCTCTGCTCAAGTAGGAGACCCTATAAATTCCAGACAATTGGCTGTCCAGTCTCTTCTTAAAAATCTCCAGTGATGGAGCACCCATAGCTTCTGAAGGCAAGCTCTTCCACTGGTTAATTGTTCTCACTGTTAGGAAATTTCTCCTTAGTTCTAGGTTGGTTCTATTCTTGATTAGTTTCCATTCATTGTTTCTTGTTTTGCCTTCTGGTGCTTTAGAAAATAGGCTAACACCCTCATCTTTGTGGTTGCCCCTCAAATACTGGAATATTGCTATCATATCACTCCTAGCCCTTCTTTTCATTAGACTAGACAAATCAATTTCTGCACCCATTCTTTATATGCTTTAGCCTCCAGTCATCTTTGTTGCTGTTTTCTGCACTCTTTCCAGAGTCTCAACATCTTTTTATAATATGATGACCAAAACTGGATGCAGCATGCAAAAATGTGTGGTTTTTACTAAGACTTTATAAAGTGGTACCAATACATCATGTGATCTTGATTCTATGCCTCTGTTAATACTTAGGATTGCATTGGCCTTTTTGTCTGTAAGTAATGTATGGGAAATACAAAAAATAATGTATGCATAAAATAATACATGAAATAATGTACGGGAAAACCTGTGGTCCACAAGTAGTTACAGTCGAGACAGTCCCAAGCAGCTTAAAACATGGTGTGGAAAGCTGGGATCAATAATTGGGCATTGTCAATAGAACCACAACTTCCCCAGCCCTGGACTGAATGAAGGAAGGAAGAATGAAGGGCATCTGCAGCTGTAGCATCATAATTCCTTTTTTTCCTTCGGCAGCTCTTTCAAAAGGCAGCTCTTTATTTTGAGGAACTGAGGGAATGTCCGCCTTATTCTTCCTAATTGCTTAACAGAAAGAAGCATGGTGGTGAGGGCAAAATCACATTTCTCCTCCCTGTAGAACTTTGTTGCTAAGGAATTCCCCAGACATACATCTGGGTAAAGAAGAAAGTCCAGACTAGCTGCCTGATAGATATTAAAAGTAATGTTTGGTTAAATCTTTGGTATTCAGAAGAACTTTTTTGAGCTGAGGGAAAAAGAGATTTTTGAAGACTTCTTGATTTTTTTTTCCTCATGGTATTTCCATGATTTTGGTGCCTCTGCACATTTCTCTTTACAATAAAACTGAAAATATATTAAACTTTACTATCTTCCCAATTCAAAAAAGTTTGGCCATGTTAGTGAAGATCATATTCCTCCATGTTCTGTGGATGTAAGTCTATTTTGTTAAATTCTCAGCATTTCTTCTTTTTCTATGTAAGGAGAATATAATGGTAAGCATGTCCACATTATATAGACATATAAAATTAGAGTAATTTTGTTTAATTTAGGTTAGGGACTGTTTAAAATGGAGCAACTATTTTATTTCACAAACACACTAATTAAATTTTATATCTGGCACATTCCATAGAATAGAATAGACTTACATGATCTTACCTTTGATCTTTCAATTTCTAAGTTCTAATTTAGGCAAAGCCAAAACAACAAAAAGACCCACCAGAAATGTATCTATTTTCTGACCAATTTTGAAAATTGGAAATCATTGAATAGAAGGAAAGTAAATGTAAAATGCATACAACCACAAACTAAACAGTCATATTTTATAGCCTAGTTCAGTAAATTATTGAAATCCAGGCAACTGGGTTAATTCTGAAAATCATGGCTTAATTATCTATAAGTAACACACTATAAGTAAGCTGTC
This sequence comes from Masticophis lateralis, assembly GCA_030761175.1. Classification (NCBI taxonomy): domain Eukaryota; kingdom Metazoa; phylum Chordata; class Lepidosauria; order Squamata; family Colubridae; genus Masticophis; species Masticophis lateralis. The sequence goes on along the minus strand of JAUDYJ010000001.1, from coordinate 126,388,852 downwards.
TTTCAAACATAGACATTATGTTAGGCTTATTTCTATTTCTCAAGCCTAGTCTACATCTTTCTCCACCATTTTTACAATTTTAGCAGCTCTATACACATATAAATGTGTTTGTGAGAAGAGGAGGGGGGAGAGATTTAAAATGTCTCATATGAAAGAGTTCATTCATTGCACTAAGAATAATCTAGTTGCTTGTGTTTTGTTTGGCACATGTGATTTATAAATGTCTCAGCACAGTGTATAAAGGTAAAGGTTCCCCTTGCACTTACGTGCTAGTCATTCCTGACTTTAGGGGGCGATGCTCACCTCCGTTTCTAAGCCAAAGAGCCAGTGCTGTCTGATGATGATTCCATGGTCATGTGGCCGGCATGACTAAACACCGAAGGTGCACGGAGCACTGTTACATTCCTACTGAAGTGGTCCCTATTTTTCTACTTGCATTTTTATGTGCTTTTGAACTGCTAGGTTGGCAGAATAAACCAATTGTAGTTTATTCAGTAGACCACAGTAGTATCCTATTTGGTAGACTGGCTTTTGTTAGTGTGGGGCAAAGAGTCTATGAACTTGAGGATGCTGTCAGTGATAGCTTATTCCACTTGTGTTTGGATCTATTTCCCTAAGGTGAAGAACAATGTTTTCTTGGTCTACTGTTCTGGCTACAGCCAATGATATATGATTATATATAATCTAGTAGATACCTGCATAAAACAATGTGCAATAGAAACCACTAGATGGTAGTATTGTAGACAGGAATACTGAAAGCCCTATTAATCATGACAAATTACTCAAGGATGTTGAATCTGATCTAGTCCTTGTGAATTTTGGCATGCTTGTGGTTTTGCCTCCAATTCACAAATTTGTTAAATTGCTGAACATGTATACCATCTTCAGAGTATCATTTTAAGAAGAGATTCAAAGCTTCAAGTTCTCAGGGAGTCCCCTTTTTACTCAGGGTCCCAATCCTTGGAATCTATTTTCATTTTCAGGTAGGATAAAAGAAAATCTAAAACCCCTTGGGGAATGTCTGCCTCCCATTGTCAACAAAAATATAGCTGGGTTGCTAGGCCAGGGGCCCAGTTTCCTTTGTTCCTAAGAAAACAGCACAAAAGCAAGAAAAGAGAAGAATAAAAATAAATGAATTAAAATATCTTCCAATTAGTTGAAAGAGAAAATAGTAAGGAGATCCCATGATCCTGAAAGAACTGCTGATGACAGTCACCTTCCGGATATCTTTTGCTTTCCAAAAATGCTATAGATGTGGGGAGGGAGAGAGGGAGGGAGGGGGAGGGGGAGAGGGAGGGAGAGAGAGAACCTCTGCAGTCACTCATTGAATGACAAATTAGGAATATATCACATTCTTAAATAAGAATGTCCTAATAATAAGACCGCTAGAGTTACCGGTTATTGAATGCTTTTCTTGCAGGATTGTGTGAGGTGGCTTCCAAAATCTCCTAAACTCCACGGGAGCCACAACTGGAATTCTCAGGGCTCTCACTGGGCTTCTCTCAAGGGGAAAGAAAATATCCCAGGATCGAAACTTTACAAATTCAGCTCAGTCAATGAAAACTGGAAGGAAGGTCGAATCAGTCCTGAGCAAGAAGCTGAAAGATTGGAGGATCCAGATGAAGATGTGAGTTGTTATTATTATGTTTTGTCAGCCAGATGTTTAGATTGGATTGGGGATTTTTTATCAACCCATTGAATCCTTTCCAAGGAGCTGGCATAGGCAGATGTTGTTCTTTAATACTGTTCAAGATTGTTGAAGATGTAAGCCTTTTGCAATGGGTGATTATGTCAATGCAGAAGGTATTCAAGTGGTGCTCCAGTTGTTTTGGGATTGTCCCAGTAGTGGGATTCAGCCAATTTGCACCACTTTGGGAGAACCGGTTGTTAATTTTATGAGCAGTGTGGTGAACTGGTTGTTGAAAGAAATCATTGGGGCAGAGAACTGGTTGTTAAATGGATTGCCCCCAAGGTAGCCATGAACTATTGGTCCTATCTTTGCTTTCTTTTGCCACAGTTGTTCTATTTACAGTTTATCATTCTATTTACAGGTCTTTATATTTTGTGATTTTGCTCCAATTCTTTCTCTTGTGGTGTTACATGACAGGTGCATGTCTGTTCGGATTATTATTAATCATGATAACCATATTTGATTAATATTAAAAAGTAAAATTAAGTTTAAGTGTTGCACTAGAATCACTCTTTTTTGGGTGTGTGTGAAGGGAATGAGATCTCTGAAATATGATTAGAAAACTCGAGATGTCCTTGGCCATAAAAGTCCTGACTGAAAGGGGGAAAAAAAGACACACTAACTTGGAATCTGAATTGATCGCTGACTGTCAGAAACCATTTGATGCAATGCATATAAGTACATTGCATGCATATAAGTACAGTAATATATATTCTCTATAGTCTAGAGAGGAGTATATTTTATACTGCACGATTAAATATATCAGTATGACCCTCTAGAGGAAATTTCTAGAGGAAATCCAAGCTTTCTGTTTCTACTTTAGATACAATTAATACTAACCTTTAAGCTGTGGTTAATCTATGATTAAACTATGGCGTGTGAAAACAATCCCATGAACTGTACTTGTAGATGTCTTGCTTCCATTAGTCATAAAAAATGACTAGCCGTAGTTAGAATGATTCAGATGCTACAGTAAGTTTTAGTTATTGTAGAAAAACAGGAAAATATTACAATCAACTGATCTTATCCTAGGCATGTACACAAAATCTTACTTAAAAGCAGGGGTGAAATCCAGCAGGTTCTGACAGGTTCTGGAGAACCGGTAACAGAAATTTTGAGTAGTTCAAAGAACTGGCAAATACCACCTCTGGCTGGTCCCAGAGTGGGGTGGGAATGGAGATTTTGCAGTACCATTCCCCTGCCATGCCCACCAAGCCACACCACGCCCACCAAGAAACGCCCACAGAACCGGGAGTAAAAAAATTTGGATTTCACCACTGATTAAAAGGGATAATATAGGTCAGGAATCCTAATCCTCTGCCTCAGTGCAGAAATCTAAAATATTTGTCATTTGGAAGTGACTCACAAAGCCTCCACTTGAACACAACAAAAAGCTCTCCCACTTCTCTGAATAACTGGGTGCACTGTCAGACTGATGGTATGTTTACGATGTTTTTTTTCTAACATCTGCCTTTTTGTAATGGTATGCGGGTGTGTCCTTGAGAGACTGGGCAAAGAGAACCTGCCAAGGGTACGATATGATAAGAGACACTATAGCCTGCAGCTGGATAATGGGTGGAGCAAGAAGCTCTCTTATTTTCTCAGGCTATAATGGAGACAGAGTGGAAGGGGGAAAGCATACTTCAGACACTGAAAGATCAATGTCAGTCTGGCAAGCTAAACCAGATAGGAAATGCAGCCAGATGAGTTAATTCTATTTTATCATTAAGCTACGTTGACAGAATCTTGAAAGTTTGAAAGTACCTTTCTTCCTCTCCCCCCCTCCTTTGCAGCCTGAGAAACTAGGGAGGATCTCTTCTGAGCCTCTTGCCTCATCCAGGCTATGCTCTCTTATCTGACCATTCCCTTGGCAGCATCTCTTTGCTCAGTCTCTTAAATCCATTCGCACATACCCTCAGACTTTCTGTGATTTAAATTCATTTCCTGGGAACAGGTCTTCAGCTTCTTCTATGTGACATCCTTTGAGGTATTACAATTCATATCCAAACTCAGTCAATTTTTCTCAAGGCTAAACATAGCCAGCCATGTCTTTTAATCTTAAATTCGTAGAATTTAAATTGCTAGCACCGTCTTGTCCTTCTCTGAACCTCTTTCAATTTCTCTGCCATTTTTGTAAAATTCAATGCCAAGAACAGAAGGGGGAGAGGGGTCTAACTGAAGGAAAATTCTTCCCCTGATTGAAGATTATTTCTCTATTGATGGAACCTAAAACTGCATTTGCCTCTTTTTTTGCATCTACATCATGCTTTTGGTTCATATTCAGTTAGCAGTCAATTATATTCCATATTTTCCCCCACAGGTATTACCCAGTAAGATATTCTTATTCATTTTTTTAAAGGGAAGAAGCTTGCTTTTGTTTCTATTCAATTTTATTCCATTACTTTCAACTCACTATTCTAGCCTAACTAGGGCGTTTTGAATTTTATTTCTATCTTCTTTGGGTATTAGCTCTTCCACAAAATTCTGTTATCACCTGCAAATTTGTCACTATTCTTTATCCAAGTCCTGAATTAATAAAAAATACTGATGAGTACACTACCTAGGACTATAATTTCATTTGATAACTGATTATCACCTTTGAGGTACAATTTTTTCAAGCCAATTATGTATTATCTTGCTAGTTAGATTAGAAATGGGGGAATGCACACTGAAGATCAATGAGTCACAGCTGTCATGCAAAGCTAAACTATTCTGTCTGAATACCTTCCTTTTCCTCAGCAATACCTGCAACTCAGAGTTACAAGTCAGGCAAGGTGCCAGAGCAAATCGAGGAAGTAAAATAGTTAAAATACAGCCAACTCTTGCTCATAAAGCGAAACCCTTTTGCAGAGAGATCATTTAAGCTCTTCATAAAGTGGGTGGGCACATTTGGGCTACAAAATGCTGAGCTAAAGAGACAAATTAAAAAATTAACATCTTGAGTGAGGGATAATCCCATTCTGTCTTTGTTCAGACATTACTGCAGGGAATTTTTGCTTATGAATAAAACTATCTCTTTATCTCTTAAGTGCTGACATCTGCTGTGGGCTATTAGGGAAGGTGGGGTTCTCCCTCTAAGAAAACATATTTCTCCATTTCTCATTCAGAGAAATATATTCTTCTTTTTTAAATATTTCTCAAAATATTTCATTCTTCTAGGAGAGGGATGGGTGCTAACTTTCTACAATTGGTGCCATGTTATTATGCCATATTATCATGAGAGCAAACTATAACTAACTGGAAGGAGGATCCATTAATTATCAGTGAGCAATCATGTAGTTTGGCACTCTGAAGCAATGCAAGAGATGCCTGTCCCAAAGATGCTTTTTCAAGAGGCAACAGGACTTTCTGGAAACCAAGGAAGTCCAGTTGCCTCTTGAAAAAAGCACCTTTGGGGCAACCAATGCCAAGTTTGCATCCTGCCTTTCAGCCATTTCTTCTATGGCTATGCCAACCCTTATGTAAATAACTGTTCAAGCCCCAGGAATAAAAGTACCACAAAAAAATGCCGGGGCGGGGGTCACACACTCCGTGGAAGCTCAGCTACCTACAGAAAGTGTGAGCGTACTGCCAAGAACCATTAAGGCTGTTACAATGTAACAAAACTTAACCCAGAGGCAGTTTCTGAAAACACTTAAAGCAGCAGGGGTGGCAATTAAGATAAGGATTAGGCTAGAAATACAGGCACACTAGAATCTTTCTTTCCTGTGTTCCTTGCAGGATTAGCCCTGTAAAGTGGGAAAAGATTTCTTCCAACAACTGGTTCTCTGAACTGCTCAGAAAATTAACATATGGTTCGGGAGAACCGGTGTGAATCGGCAGGAGCCCACAACTGAGTCCAGGTTTCCCATTAGCTAACTCTGTCAGCTCGATCTCTCTGTTGATTAACATGGAATTGAGTTAAGCGGCCTTCCTGAAAATGACCTCAGATTGCTTCAACCTGAGCTGCTCTCTTAGGGTCTTAAAGACTGTGGGGGCTCACAAGCATCCTCAGAGTCCAGGGAACCAGCTTTATTGCAAAAAAAAAGGGGGGGCTCAGATTAGAGAACCTTGCAAGTTGAAGATGCAAGTCTTGGCACTCATTTATTAGTGAAGCTTCTCTGCGGTGCATATTTTTTACCGAGTCTTGATTGAATGGGGAAGACAATGCTAATTCCTGACATCACAGACGCCCTCCATCCATTTCTTTCTGTAATACAGGTAATCCTCAATTTAAGACCACAATTGAGCCCACAATTTTTGTTGCTAAACAAAAATTATGAAGTGAGTTTTGCCCCATTTAACAACCTTTCTTGTCACAATTGTTATGTAAATCACTACAGTTCTTAAGTTAGTAACACGGTTGTTAAGTGAATCTGCCTACCCCATTGACTTTGCTTGTCAGAAGGTCACAAAAGGTCACTATATGACCCCAGGACACTACGATCATCATAAATACATGCCAATTGCTAAGTGTCCCAATTGTGATCACATAACCACAGGGATGATGCAAATAAGTCATAAGTATGAAAAACTGTCATAAGTCACTTTTTCCAGTGCCGTTGCAACTTTGAATGGTCACTAAACAAATGGTTGTCATTTGAGAACTACCTGTATTTGGGGGGCAAGGGGGGAAGAGCATTCCAAAGAGCAAAGGTGATAATCCAAAAAGTCTGCCTATAATAATGATACGAATACAGTCCACAATTTGTGACACTGACAGTATCTCTTCCTTCGAAGGTCTTAGCCCTTGTCTTCCCATTATGGTTGCACAAGCCATGAGGTATCATTGTCCTATTACCTCTGTCTCATTAGCTAGGTTTTTGTATGCTGAGAATGTTGAGCATGCTAAAAAAAAAATCTCCAGAGACACTGTGTTGTGTCATAAAAATGGCAGTCAAGTCATTTTAAAAATGCAATCTATTCAGCGTCCAGCCACACCTGAGCATAGGAGAAGCTACAGTGAATCTCAGGAGGACTTCTGATCACGAGGAGGATTTTATATTTTAATTATGTTTCCCGAGTGAGAGAATAGGAAGAATTGAAAGGAATTTGCCAGGGCAGTTTAAGATGGAGGCCATAATAAATTTCACACTTGGCTAACTGGAGAGCTTGAGAAATCAAACCAAAATATAATTCTTTCGCTACCAAAAGTGAAGAGATCTGCACTTGTGAACTGCAGTGCTTGGGGTATTCTCATCTTTCTGCCTGAAAAGAGGCATCCAGGCAGCTCCTGGTAGATATGGAAGAAACCCACAAAGAATTGGCGGGACGGCTGAGCACATTTCCACGGAGATACACCTTTCCACGGAGAAAGGTGTATCTCCTTTCTTTGATCTCATTCAAGGAAGAATGAGATCAAAGAAAGGAGATACACCTTTCTCCGTGGGCGAAAGTAACAACCAGAAGCAAAAGACATTGAAGTTATCCTGCCTTGTCGGAACTTGGAAACAACTTCATCTTTGCAGACGGAACAGACACGGACCTGGGACATGGACATTTGGGAAAAGAAAAAGGAGCACTTCAGAATGGGAGGAAGGACACTGAACAAAGTGACTTACAGCTATTTTTCACACTTAACAACCATTGCAGCATCCCCACGATCACGTGAACAAAATTAGGACACTTGGCAACTGGCTCATATTTATGATGGTTGCTTTGTCCCAGGTCACAGGATCACCTTTTCCAACCATCTGGCAAGCAAAGTCAATGGGGAGCCTGACCTTGTTACTAACTTAACACCTGCAGTGATTCACTTAATAATGGTGGCAAGAAAGGTAGCAAAATGGGGCAAAACTCACTTAAAAACTGTCTTGTTTAGCAATGGAAATTTTGGGCTCAACCGTGGTCTTAAGTTGAGGGTTACCTGTATCTGAGGAGTGACTATTATTTCATTAAATACTATACATACTGAAAACTCATATTTTTTCCTAGGCCTTCCTTTCCCTGTATGAATACTAATCTTTCCCCCCCCCCTCCACCTATTTTGAACATACATATTTCATTTCTGATTGTTTCAACCTATTGTGAAATTGGTCCAAAACATAGAAATGTTACAGAAATGTTTAAAATTGCCCTCTAACATCACTGGATGACATCGCCAGGTCTTGCTGTTTCAGCAGAGTAAGGAAGATGCTTAGGGATGATTCACATCCTGGCCAGTGTCTCTTTTCACTTTTGCCATCGGGCAGAAGACATCAAAGTATAGCCGGCCGGACAAACAGGTTTAAAAACAGCTTCTATCCAGGGCTGTCAGACTCCTAAACACAATCACAATCACTCCACATACTTATGGAAACGTATGACTAGGTTTTTCCCCCCAATTACTTGTATACATTGGGAATTGTATTGTTTTGTATTTTCTGTTATGGACTGCACCAGTAGAGGCTAAACTAATTTCGTTGTATACATGATGTTCAATGACAATAAAAGTTATGATGATGATGATGATGATGATGATTAGTATTAGTATTAGTATTAGTAGTGTCAAATGACCACAGACTCTTTCTTTCTTCACTGTGTGGAGAAGAGTCTTACCCTTCTCTTCAAGTTTATTCATGTGCCTTTTGACAGTGACTGTTCAGTGACTGCTATGTTTCCTACCAGGAACCGATATCTAAATTTTCTGGAAGCCTCTTTTCCTCGAGTGAGAGCATTAGAAGCAGTGCAAGAACTCCACTTGGACAAGAGAGGCAGAAGATTTCCACAAAACCCAAACGCTGCCCACCCACCAACCATAAGCAGCAAACTGCAAACCACGTAGCAACCGAGGGCAAAAAGGCCTCGAAGCAAAACAAGGACCGAAACCCAGGCAGCTCAGAGGCCGCCCAGCTGCTCTTGAAGGTAACTCATTTGGTGGGAACTTTTAGTTTCGACCAGGGGTCTGTAACCTGCAGCTCTGGAGCTCATGTGGCTCTTTCACCCCTCTGCTGCGTCTCCCTGTCACTCAAAATATGCATCAGAACCGCCAATGTGCGAGACCTGCTGGCACATGATTTATTGAGCTTTTCAACCTCTGGTAGGCCAACCATGGATAAATCCAAGAAAAGAAAAGTTTCAGAAGAAAACAGAACTTTTAATTCAAGTACATATGCTAGTTTTGTGGCCGCTCAAGAAATAGTCAGGCACGGGAAGGGTTTTGTGGCTCCCGGTGTTTTCTTTTCTGTGGGAAACGGGTCCAAATGGCTCTTAGAGTGTTTAAGGTTGCAGACCCCTGGTTTAGACAATTAGTTTACTTTTCTCCCCCAGTCACTCTCTAGAGGAGGTTCACTTGCTGACAATGCAATGCAGTCCACATTTTTTGCTTCTAAAGTAGCTTTCCCCAATTCACAAACTCTCCAGAATATTGGACTACAACTTTTGTTTTCCCAACTGACCACAATGAGCCTGAAAATAATGGGAGTTGCCTTTCAGTGTAAGTGGCAGGTGCCTGGATTGGGATGGATTTTGAAGGATTTGTCCAGGTTTTAAACTAGTTTGGGTCCTCCATCTTTATCAGTACTTTTAACAACAGGAGTCAGAAGTTGAAGCTTTTTATGGCCGAGAAGTAACATGGAGCATGGGATCAGGAGAACAAAAACTAGAGGGTTAAGACCAGCTTCATTTCTTTCATTTCCTGCTGGCAATCTTGGCTCATTTCTGCTTCTCTTCTAAGACCTGTTTAAACTTTAAAGTCCTGCTGTTGGAAGCTGGCTGGGAAGGTCTGAATAGTCATCCCACGACCCTAGGATGCTGCAGCAATCATAAATACATGCCGATTGCCAAGTGTCTGAATTTTGATCATGTAATCATAGGCATGCTGCAGTGATTGTAAGTGTGAGGACGGGTCATAAGGCACTTTTGTCAGTGTTGTTGTAACTTTGAACAGTTGCAAGTCGAGGACTACAAACAGTGGTGGGATCCTGCTGGTTTAACAACCGGTTCGGTGATCGCGTGCTTTGCACAGTTTTTATGCAGTGATCGCTGTGCGCACAGTTTTATGAAAACTTATCTTCTGCGTTACTGCTGGGGAGTAACACAGCTGATGCTCTGCAATCCGCTCTGCTGCACAAATCATCTGAGAAGATATAGGTCAGTAAAGCGCAGGGGTGGGAGGGCGGGCCCACCTGATCGTGGAAAGAACTAGTTCGCTAATGATAATTGGAGATACTGGTTTGCCTGAACTGATCCAAACCGGTAGAATCCCATCCTTGACTACCAGTATTTATAGGGCTAATATTGTTAGTCCATATTGTTATTAAGTCAGGATCTCAGCAATAGGAGTCCTTATTCCTTTTTTTAAATATATATATAATTTTTATTATATGAAATAGCAATACAATCAAAACATTTTCAGTTCCGTGGTGCAGATACATATATACAAACTTTTTACTTGTCATTTACATAGTATTACTTCTTAGAGTTAGATTTAATTTAAAAGCTATCACAAATAATAGTGCTCAAATCCTTAAAGTACAAGTGATATTGTTCATTTCTTTATGATCTTTATTAATTAATAATTGATTTCTATACTCTACCTCATTTTTTTTTTCTCTATCCACTCATACCACATGTCCCACACGCTATAATATTCCAAATCTTCTCTGTCATTAATTTCTAGAGTTAATTTATTCATTTCGGCACACTCCAGTATTTTCCTAATAACATATTCTTCAGATGGTAGCTGTTTTTCTTTCCAATACTGGGCAAAAGAAATTCTTGCGGCTGTCATTATATGTATAATTAAATACCTTTTCTTTTTTGCATATTCTGTTTTCAAGATTCCCAGGAGAAATGCTTTTGGGTCGAAATCAAAATTTTCTCTTATTATTTCCGAGATCCACTTCCATATCATCCTCCAGAATTTTTGTGCCTGATTGCAAGTCCACCAACAATGATAAAAAGTACCCTGTTGATGGTCACATTTCCAACAGTTAGCGTTCGAATTGGGAGTCCTTATTCCAATAATGGATATACTGTCACATAACCAAGAATCTCAGGTTGTGTTAATGTCATAACCTTTTCTGATTTTACTATTGCTCTCTTCTGCCCTTCCTGCTGCTATCAGGGGGCAGTCATCATATGAAATTAAAATTCTCTGTCTGGAAATTTGCCTTGAAATGTTAATAAAACTAGTCCTGCATAGGACTAGTTTTATTAACATTTAACTGTAGTTGTGAGGAATCTGCAATTCTCCAAACGTTAGAGAGCTTAAATGTTGATTGTGTGGAAGAAGAGGTACTTTGCTTTTAGCTGAGAAAATGTCAGTTATTCAAAAGGATTAATTTAGGAAAGAGGGCTAAAAAACCTGCATCTTGAGCATAGGCTAAATCAACAGTACGTTTTTTAAAAAAAGGAATTCTGAGGTTCATTTATGAAATGGCATCTGATTACAGAAACTTTGTGTGAATAATGTTTATGAGCTTTCTGCCTTTCATCTTATTTTAAAGTGATTTTTGAGGGAAGTACAGATTTTAGTAATGAATCTGTAAGTTTTTTTTTTTAAATCGCTCACTGTTGTAAACATTCCAGATTAAATTGTTCCAAAGCTGTGAATACAAATATACACCAAACATTACTTTTGGGGGAAGAAAATTATAATGGCTTTAGCAATCATCAGAGCATTACAGGCAAGACATTTCTACTTTTAAGTTACGTAGTTAAAAGTGCAAGAAAGAAACAAAAAGAAAAACAGAAAAGAAAAAAATAATACAAAGGAGCTTCTAATCTTCTTTACCAATGTTATAAGTATAATTATATATTTACTTTTTTTCTACAGTTACATCAAAAATCTCTTCTTTCTATAATCTATCCTGTCTGAATATCAAAACTATAAATCATTAATTTATTTTTTTCTGTTTTACATAAAAAATCAATAAGGATTTTTCCATTCAGCAATAAATGTAGTATTGCCTTTTCTCTAATGAAACTAGCCAAATAGGTCATCTCAGAAAGCTCTATCATTTTGCACCAACCAGTCCTCTATTGTAGGTATTGCCAAATCTTTCTATCTTTCTGCATACAATAATCTTGCTGCAGTTATCATATACAGAAACAAAGTTCCATGATGTTCTCTGATAGCTTATCTATCAATCATAAGAGCAAGACCTCTGGGCTCAATTGTATATTAATCTTTAAAATGCTCTGAATGAATCCGAGTATGCATTTAAATCCAAAATATTCTACTTTTTTGCATGTCCACGATGATAGCCCACAAGTTGTAGGGAAAACAAAAAGAGAAAGGAGTATTAGGTATGTTTGCCATCTTGAGTTATTTGGTAAAACAATAAAGGTGGGATAGGAATGAATGAAAGATAGATAGATAGATAGATAGATAGATAGATAGATAGATAGATAGATGTGGGTTGGCCTGAGAGAAAATGACTTGTTGATTTCCTCTTCTAAATTTAGGTGCATCTTATAGTCCGAAAAATATGGATTATCTGACATGATAATTTTTGTATATCTCGTTTTTTCTACGTTTCTTCTTTATACTGTAACTGATATTCTAATGGCAAATCCTTCATAAAAGTAATTGCATTATATTCTTGATTAAGTGATCTTTCCCATTAATATACAATTTTCTGGTACTACTCAAAAAAAAAAGTGGTGTTATTAGCTTTCTTAGTTATTACTTTTAGAAAATACACTTTTCCCAAAAGTTTTCCACAATTTTGGCCACTACTACATTTCCTGGGAGTGGTGAAAATGTACATCATCCATCGATCCATCCATCGATCCATCCATCGATCCATCGACTCATCAATTTATTTATTTATTTATTTATTTATTTATTTATTTATTTATTTATAAAATATGCAGTTTGGAATATACAAATTATTTGGCTCAGCTCTCAAACAGTCAAAGTTACAGAAACACAGAGACCAATATTATTGTCAGACTGGCATAGAATTTGAGTGGAAGTGTCCCCTGTAAAATTCTATGGTCCATTTCAGACATATCCAGTTAAAAACTTAGAACATAGAATCAGACAAAGATTTGTGGCTATACAGACATGTACCGTAACATAACTTATAAAACATCTACAATGTCATGTTTTAAGTCATTGAAATGCTCAGTGCTTGGAAATACTGCAATAAATCAAATGTTCTTGGTTACATCTTGATTGGGTTCTTCAATTCTGAACTTTGGTTAGCTAATGGAATGTGCACTTAACAGCAGCAAAAGGGGAAGATTTTGCCAACTCAGAACTTCCCAGAGGGAGATCTGGATCAAGAGATCCTCCAGTCCTGAGCTGGATGTGGGAGAAGGGAAGAGGTTCAGGCTAGTCACACATGGAATCCTTTCAGATATATTTAGTGCCTTAGAAAGTTATATAGCTTTAGTTTGGAAAATTTATGTCTATTAAATGTAAACAAATACATTGGATCTCAGTGTATCATCTCTGGCCTTGAGCCTGACAGCTCTATGGTTTTCCTTGATGAGAGAAATGATATGAGAGAAGAACTGCTTTGAACAGATGTTCAGTCTCTCATACCATTTGTGATTTTGGGGAACTGGTTTCATATATTTTTCCCTTATAATCTCACTATAAATCTTAATGTGGTACCCAGATGTCTATGGAGATTCTCAATCATCCAGGCCATGGTTGTCCCAGAGGTGTTTTTTCAAAAGGCAACTGGACTTTCTGTTTTTTCTTTGAAGACTTTTCACTTCTCCTCCAAGAAACTTCTTCAGCTCTGATGATGATACCCCACTTTCTGAAATAAGTTAAAGTATCCTCACTGTTTTGATAATGCTTGAGAAATAATTTCTGCTATTTTCCCCTTCTTTTCCTCTTCCCCTCTCTCCTCTTCCCTCTCTCTAGGATGTCCTTATTTCTGAACCCAACACACATGATTCTGGTCCTGTTGACACCCCATCAAAAAGTGGCCTAATAAACCATGTCAAAACAGTAAGTAATGGATAATAACACTAACAAGAATGTTTGAAGAGATAGTATCACCAATGTAGAAGAGACACAATCACTGCAAACTTTTTCTCATTTTGCCCAAATATGAAAGTTATAAGGACTTTTTCAGCCTCATCTAGATGATAAAGAAGCATAGCTTGAACATCCAGATGCTGATTATTTCTAATTTTCACATGAGTCATTTGTTCAAAATATTCCACTGTACCTGCAAATTCATCGGATCCTTCTGCACAATAAAAAAAAATATATATAGCCAGTTGTTCTCATAGTAGAATATAGAGAATGAAAGGCTCTGGAACCAGACTGGAGCCAATATGAACTACTTTTGATCTGCCTCAATTAGGTCATTTCTGGAGCTTTGAAATTAATCATTTCTACACATTCCTAATTTGCATCACCTTATAAATTTACCAACTATTCATATATTAATAATTAAAAGATTGGCATTTTTTTAAAAAAAGGAGTTGTATCCATGATCTTGAAAAAGATTGTGATTCATCCAGTCCTCATAAAAACCAGTATAGATAATCCTTGATTTATGAATGGTTAATTAGTGACCATTTGAAACCAAGGCAGACCTCCAAAAAGCTACTTTTAACATAGACACAAAGTTATGGCTGCTGTAGCACCCCTGGGGTTGTTCACCTTACAACCAACCACAGGTATACTGTAGCACCTCACCGCCAATTTCCCTCTCCATCACCCTCTGGGTGGGATAAAGATAAGGAGTGGTGAAGTGGTTTCATTTGTTGACCACTTTGTTTATCAATTGAGTTGCTGGTCCCAATTAAGTTCTTAACTGAAGACTACCTCTATTATTATAATATATGATATATACCAGATGCAGCATTGGTAGTTACTAAAAATTCTAAAGTAAATTACAAGCATTGTTATATGCAACATCTCGAAAGGATGTCATTCTACAATGCATAGTTTGATAACACGCCATAAATAAATGATAGATTTAGTATGGATAACCTCTGCAGAAGAGAATCTACAGAACTTTGAGAAGAGATAAAGACAACAGCATCAGGAAAAAAAAAATGTCACCCAGACTAGATCGAAGCAGCTGCCAAAACCAGCTATAATGACAGCCAGATAAAGATAGTGAATGAATAATTTGAGCCATAAAATGGATGTACAATCACTGAATGCAGACACTCAATGTCAAACAATAAAGAGGACAAAGAAAGATCCCTCAATAAAAAACGTCAACAAATGGAAGATAATAGGAAGAAAAATTATAGATAATTTGAAGAAGACCAAGAAAATCACAGAAAATTTTACAGCTCCGACAGGAATAGAAATCACCATACATTTTCAGAGGTAGAAGAAATATATTAACTAAACATGATGTATGACAAATAACTGTCAACTGTCAAACATGCAACCATGAAGCATAAATGAATACCCACTGAGCAGTTTAACTCCTTCTTCTCCTGCAGTTTCAGAGGGCTGGTCTATGTCAAGAAATATGGAAGAAAGCTAGAACTCAGAAACAATTTATACCGAAGAAGGGAGATGCATGAGAATTGCAAATTAGCAAACTCTGGTGCTAATTATTCATAAAAGCAGCATTTTGTTTAAAATCTTAGAAAGAATAGAAACAATCATAGAGAGAAAAAGGCCAGATGAATAGACAAGTTTCAGAAGAAGCAGGGGGATATGAAACCAGACAAGAAATATAAGAAGGATGATAAGAGAGTAAGACAAAATGATTGTAATTAATAAAGGAAAGAAGCTTACCTTTAGTTTATTACTTACAGCAAGTGTCTCTGGTTTGGAGATCATGTCAAAAGTGGATTAAGGTTAATGATGATTGACCTAATGATTATTCAGAACCTTGTAAAGCTATGCTGGCTAGAGAATTCTCGGAGTTGAAGTCCACAAATCTTAAAGCTGTCAAGTTTGAAGACTTCTTCTTTACAATAACAGAGACACTAAAAACTGAAATTGGAGAAAATTGGTTCAGAATAAATAGGGCAATCAGACAAGATGGGTGTTGTCGCCAATAAATTTATCCAAAAAGATGCTCAGATTGGTGCTATCAAAAGCCTCTGTGAAGTCAAGGTGACCCAGCAAAGTCAAACTTTCTTAGTTGAGCTCTAAAGATCATCCATCAGGCCAACTGAGGCAGTTTCATTTTTGTAGCCTCCCTGTAGACAATTAAATAGCTCAAGATAATTAAATAGCTCAAGATAATCTTCTAGGACTGTCTGAAGGTAAGAAACCACCGCTTTTTCTATCAATTTACCCAACCAAACTAGGTGAGACATTGGTTTATAATTGGGATCCAAAGTAGACTTTTAAAGAAGCGTTTTAATATTGCAATTGCCTCCCGGGAGGTGTTCTGTTTAATGATACATTTACATTTTATTTAAGGTGTCTGCAATTACCTCCCAGCCAGGAGCCACAAACCAAACTGGGCAAGTGGTGGAATGTACCACCTCCATTCACCTTGCCCACATCCTTAGAAGTCACAAAAACCTAAACTGATCCAGTCTAACTATGCAAGACTGGTATAATAATAATAACAACAACAACAACAACAACAATTTTATTTCTATGATGAGTTCTTCATCAGGCTGGACACAATATGAAAGATTTTATTGAAAAAATTACATCAAAGCCTCTTAAAGGTCTGTAAGAGAACTCAGAGAGTGAGGCAGGGGTATAAGTCACTTCCCTTATAACCCCAAACAATGCACAACACATCAATTTGCAGATGCAATATGAAAAATAATATTTGTTGTTCCTACTGCCACAGCACAAAACTTCAAACAGGCTTTGTGTTGTGCCTTCTTAGTTTGAATCTGTAAGGAGCCAAAATACAAACAATTTGTGATATGCAAGTGACACTGACTGCTTTTTTGCCTATAAATAAAGAAGCTTTAGAAGATCTCACAAGGCAAGATGGAATATAAAGATCTTGGCTTATGCTAAATATTAAAAAGTCAATTCAAACAGCATATCGAGGGAACTTTCCGATGACAATGAAGAAATGAAACATAAAGATGATAACGTACTGAAGAAATAAAGAATATGAACTAGAAAGGAAAGCAATGACAAACTGAAGCAGGATCATGCAAGAGAAAAATATTATTTTTGTAAAATAACAATAGTGAAAGTAATGGTCTTTCCAGCTGTAAAATATGGCTGTGAAAACTCAACATTAAAAGTAAAAGAAAGAGTGGCATGGCCAACAAGAAAAAAACCTAGTTTGGACATGTGATGGACTAAAATGGTTATACTTGGCAAGGTTGAAGGAAGTAGAAGAAAGGGAACACTATCAATAAAATGAAAGGACAGTATCAAAGAGATTTCCAGATTCTTCTTAAAAGAAGTATAGGTTATTATTAGAGGCAGATTGATATGGTGAACTTTTGTTGATGCAATCATTTGGATGATACTACCTTCCCAGTCCAAAACCGTTTTCTAGTTGATCATTTCATTCATAGGTATGGCAATCAGTTATTTCCTAATCACTCAATTGATGGTATAGTCCATGCTTCAATTTACTAATGTACTCCATATTTCAGTTTTTACACTGTACCATCGGCACAGATGTTTTCCATATAATCAATTCACCCATTGTCCAAGAACATGGAGTTAAAAACAGATTTATTTGGTGAAATCTGTTCATTGGCACGCTGACATTCATAGTACAGCATTGCTTTCCTGAATTAGATGTAACAAGATGGTGTGGATGTTGGAATGCTTGCTGAATATGCCAACCAATCAGCACTTGCCTTCATTATTTCAGAATTGGCCAATAAGTGACCACCTTTGGCACTCATCTGCAAGTATTGGTTCTCATTGCATCAGAACATGTGCTGATCATGAACTAATAAAATTCACTTTAGTCCCATCTGCATACAATACAGTTAAATGATTAGCTAGAAATTCTTTTTCCATTCTACTCAGTCCATATAGTTGTCTGGTACAAAATCTAATGCATGCTAAATGAAAGTTAGCTAGCCAGGTGTTTAGAAGATCATCAGGCAGTTAATTTCAAGGCAAGACAGAAAACCAATGATTAGGGCTCAAGGTGACATGAATAAATCAATGGCTATTTTTGCTGGGAATGTCTTCTGTTTGTCCTCCTCTGACCAGTTAGAACAATGAAATAACAGTCTATGCATTGCTATATAACTAAAACGTTATAAGGTCCTGCTATTCCAAGATTTATTTCATTCCTTTCTCCTTAATTTTATCTCTGGAACATATTAAGACTGATTGAAAGCTATACAATTTAAATACAAAAGGCTTTGCCCAGAATTCGTTTTGTTTTGCGGGGAATGTTAGTTAATTTTGTATTCTTGTTTAAGTAATGAGGTTGTGCGAAGCCCAGCACAGCTCAGTGTGATGACAGCTTAAATCTTGCCCCCAAATCATCTTCACTATGCAGTGGTTCTGTCAAAAATATAGGCACTTTTTGGTAACTGTCAGTAGGAGGACTACAGGTTGAAAATTACAACAATCCATTTCTCTATATCAGTTAATACTATTGTCTTTTGCTATTGTCTGTTGCAAAACCTGACTTGTTTGTTTTCAAATGCCAACACTTTTATCTCTGGTGGCTTTCATTCATAAATCCAATATTTTGAGAATATGGAATTTTGTTTATTTGCACACATACAGGTTGTCCTCAACATACAACAGTTCCCTTAGTGACTGTTCAAAGTTGTAACAGCACTGAAAAAAGTGCCTTATGGCCATTTTTCATCCTTACAATCATAGTATCCCCATGGTCACGTGATCAAAATTTGGATGCTGAGCAACTGGTTCGTATTTATGACAGTCGCAGTGTCCCGGGGTCATGTGGGACCTTCTGAGAAGCATGTCAACAGGGACGCCAGATTCACTTTAACAACCGTGTTACTAACTTAACAATGGCAGTGATTCATTTAACAACTGTGGCCAACAAGGTCGCAAAATGGGGCAAAATTCACTGAAAACTGTCTCACTTAGCAACAGAAATTTTGGACTCAATTGCAGTTGTAAGTTGAGGACTACCTGTACTTATTACATTATTTATCTGCTGCTTTTCATTCAGAAGCTCAAAGTAGGCCGCATAACATTGCCTCCCTCAAGAACTCTATGAGGTGTATTTCAACATTCCGAAAGAAAAACGGTCACCTTGCTCAGAGGTGTCTCTCTGAGGAGAGATTTGTAATGTGTCATTAGCTTTCCTTTCCAAATTTTCATACTCAATGCATATTTTCTTTTCTCTGCCTTCTGATGGCATCCTAGATACCTCGAATCATCTTAACACATCCTTCCACTTCAGATGAAGATATTGACCAGATCCCTCAAGACCTCGATGACTCTGGGCCAGAGGAAATGAAGAACACAGATGGCCATATTTATTCAGACTGTTTAAATCACACTTTTTATCCTTCTTAATAAAATATTCTTTTTAGAAAAAAAAACCCAGATCTTTGCTGTTTCTCTGGGATGCTGACCTTAATTTGCAAATGGCTTCCTCTTCCTTAGCTCTTCCCTGTGGTGTGCTGCGCTGCCCTATCCCTGACTATTGGTATGGATCCATATTTGGGCTGGGATATAGAAAACTGAATTCATCAACTGGAAGCATATTATATTTGAGAAGATTGAGACCATTTGAAAGTTTGCCTCAAGTAAATTTTAATTAGAATAGTGTCATCGTTTATACAGACACTAACTCTTTTTAATTAGTTGGTTTTCATAAATTAATTGGGAAAACAAGGCAAGCTCATTTTGTAGGTTTTTTTTTAATCCATAATTTTCTATATGTGAAACTACACTTTATATTTCAACTATGTATAAAATGCTAAATTTAACAATCAGCAGGTGAGTTTCTAGCAGGGAAACCCTACTGAGCTTTGCCTCATATTACTTGAATCTTCATTTCTTTGAGGAGAAATCAAGGCAGTTCCTAGTATGCCAACCAATTTACCCCATGCCAGGAGTTCTGCATGAACAGATTTTTTAAAAAAAATCTCAAAGACCTTACAGATAATCCTCAATTTATGGAGCCTGGAATTTCTGCCATAAGTTAAGACAGACGTAAATTGAGACACCTGTGTGACTGAACCAATTTTAGGGCCTTTTTTGAGGAGGTTGTTAGGTAAACACTACAATTGTCCAGGGAGCCAATATATTCCTTTGGTTATTTTTTTCCAGAAACTAGCTGGAAAAGCCAGTTTCCAGGTGGAAAAAATGCCATAAATCCTCACATGATTGTAGAATGCCACAGTAGGCCAAGTCAGTTGCCAAGTACCCAAAATGTTGTGTGATTGTGGATTAGGGCGTGCCACCATCGGAATTCTGGAACTGGTCATAAGAACCTTTTTGGAGGTCTGACATAGCTTTGAACAGTTACTAAGCAACCGGTCATTAAGGAAGAACTATCTGTATTGGGGGAATTAGCTGTACCATCTGTAGTCTATAGTACTGCAGAACCTCCTTTTTCTATGGTGTTATGATTCATGCAATGCTTTTCCACTGGTAGGAGAGGGGAGTAAGACCAGAGAAATCAGCCAATCTTTCTGCTTATAACATGCAAAGTTAGAACAGTGCCATTTGATAATCAGACACAATACAGACAGGATAAAGCTTGGCAGTTGGGGAAGCCACTTTTGTGGTGGCATAGCTTTCTGGTGGCTCCAGGATGGGAGGTTGCATTTTTAACTTAGTTGTGTGGAAAGGCCCAAGCATTTCCAGGGAGCACAGAGGCTGAACAGAAAAGAATATCTTGACATCAAATATGGGATTGGTGAAACTTTCCCATTTTGCTTTGCTGTCTCTCCCTGATTCTACTTCTCTAGTTGCATTGATAGTTGACACAAAATGGTTGAATCTTGTCCATTCTTCCCTTGGAACAATGAAGACCATACCTTTTCAATTGTTCTTGCAAAGAAAACTCAGCCCGGGTATGCAGAGCAAAGTTTTGATTCTCCAAGATCCCTCTCTCTTGGGAAAGCACAATCACAATTTTCCTACTATTTTACCTTTAGCCACAAGGTGGTAACCAATCCTTGCAGAGTTCCTATGCAGGCGTACTCAGCCATTGGAACCACCAAGTAAAAGCAAAGTTTAGCCACTATCCATATTTCAAGCTGATCCTTCCTGTTTCTCTCTCTCTCTCTCTCTCTCTCTCCATGTACCCACCCATCTCTATCTGTCTCTATCCTCTCTATCTATTAGCCTGACTAGGTGGCTCAGTGGCTAAGACACTGAACTTGTCAGTCAGAAAGGTTGGCAGTTCGGCGATTCGAATTCCTAGTACAGGTTTCACTAGATGACCTCTAAGGTCCCTTCCAACTCTGTTACTATTATTGCCTGCCTGCCTGCCTGCCTGCCTGCCTGCCTGCCTGCCTATCTATTTATCTATCTATCTATCTTATTTATCTATCTATCTATCTATCTATCTATCTATCTATCTATCTATCTATCTATCTATCTTCTATCTATCTATCTACCCATCTCTGTCTGTCTGTCTGTCTGTCTCTCTCTCTCTCTCTCTGTCTCTATCATCTATCTATCTATCTATCTATCTACCTACCTACCTACCTACCTACCTACCTATCTATCTACGTCTATCTATTTATCTATCATATGGCAAAAATATTAAAAAGCACATCTCAATTACAAGGAGCAAATATAAGACTATTTACTGTTTACAAATTCAGAGGTTGACTATTTATTTGATCAATACATGATGGAGCTTCCCTGATATGCACTTAAGAGCACAATACGAGTGGTCCTTAACATACAATAGTTCATTTAGTGACCATTCAAAGTTACAATGGCATTGAAAAAAGCGACTTATGGCCATTTTTCACACTTACAACCTTTGTAGCATCCCCATGATCATGTGATCAAAATGTAGATGCTTGGCAACTGGTTGATATGTATGAACTTTGCTGGGTCCTTCTGACAAGCCAAACCAATGGGGAAACCAGATTCAATTAAGAATCGGGTTACTAACTTAACAACTGCAGTGATTCACTTAACAACCGTGGGAAGAAAGGTTGCAAAATGGGGCAAAACTCACTTAACAAATGTCTCACTTAACAACAGAAATTTTGGGCTCATTTGTGGTCATAAGTCGAGGACTACTTATACGTCTACTGTCTGCTTTGGAGCATCACAGCTATGTTCCGAAGAGGGGAGCTTTCCCCATTTACGGAAAAGGCTAGCGCACCTGCCATGCTGAGTCCTAATCTTATTGATCAAGTCTTACAGATAGATTGAATCCTTTTGGTTCAGCTATGAAGAAGGGAATGTTGTGACACTATGGAGGAGCCATAGAAAACCATTCCTGCATCCAGGCCTGAAGCAGATTGAAATTGTTATCCAGCAAGTTTCTGGCTGTCTTAATAGGTGGATGCCTGTAGTAAAGTCTGTTATTTATAGTATCAGTGATATTTGCATTGATTGGCAGGTGAACCTTCTGGTTAGTAGCATTTAGAACAGCTGGGCAACTCTTCCTCCCAGGCTGGCTATGGATGGTCTTCTCTCTCGTGATGCCCTGCAGCCTGTTTTGAGATTCTCTCCTCCACCCTCCACACCATCCCCTTGTCTTGCTGTTCTCAGACAGTATTGTCCAAAGAGTGATGGGAACAGTTGCCACTGCAGGAATGTGGAATGTGCTCTTTCACAAGCTTAACTCCCTCTTCGCTTCAGATTTTGTATCAGTTGAAAGGTAGGAACGCCTGAGGATAACCAGAGCCTTTCGTTTCCATTGAAATCCATCTACGGGCAGAGTGTAATTTCAGCCAAGGGATCACTAGGCTCTCCTCAGGAACATATTTGAATGATTCTGAGCATGTTCAGAATGTACTTTCCTCAGTATTCACCAACCACAGCCAGCCTCGGTACTTCTAGAATTATGAAATGATGCTTCTTCCTAGTTAATATTTCCAGCCTTTCTGATCTTTCGTACTTTAGTTTTTAGATGGTTCAGATATCTTTTTCATGAAAATAATAGAAAGGGGAAGAGAATTAGGAGGAGGAGAAGGAGGAGGAGGACTTTATTACTACCAGGTAGGATTCATTTATCAAAAAGGTCACCTGATAATGGTCCCCTCCATCTTTTTGCTTGTTACAGAGGGCCCCTCAAGAGAGGATATGCTAGAGCCATGATGGCAAACCTATGGCACATGTGTCACAGGTGGCACGCGGAGCCATCTCTGCAGGCACGTGAGTCAATGCCCAGGTCAACTCACCGCGCATGCCCACGGACCTCCTATCAGCCAATTGATTTTTAGGTCTCTGTCAGGAGATGCACGCACATGCACGGGGTGTGGGGTGTGTGTGTGGGGGGGGTGGCACCCCCCTGCCCAATTTTTGTTTCCAGGAGGCTTCAGGTGGCCTAGTAGCACCAAAACGGGGCATGGGGGGGCAGCACGCCCCCCCCCCCACGGCCCATTTTTGGTCCCATGAGGCTTCAGGGAGGCCTGCTAGCATCAAAACAGAGGTCGTGCATGCATGCACGAGGGGCGAGGGGAGCGCAGGGCGCATGCACATACATGGGGGTGGGGCCTGTGGGGGAGCATCCGAGGAAAAAAAGGTTCACCATCACTGTGCTAGAGAGCATCAGCAGTGCTGAACATGGATGCCCTCTTCTGAAGGTTCCCAGTTTTTGTGAGGTCATGCAACCTCTTGAGACCCAGGAAGCTTAACTCTTGTAAGAAGTAGGTCGCATTTTGTAGGACTTGTTGAAGTTTTGCACATAAGGCAGTCTTTATTCTGAACAGGTTAGCAGAGGATACATACCCATCTAATAAATGTCTGGGCTAGCTGAGACCAGCAGCTGTCATCCATTTAGGAACCAGGTAGGGATTAAAGTTGACTAAAGTTGAGATGGAGCGTGTTTTCTACCTTCTCTGAAAGTGGTGCCTTGAGGAAATTATAAAGCATTTGTCACAACTGCAGAGAGGGAGACCCAGATCAAAAGGAAGTTTGAGGAACTGGCACCGGGAAGCACTACAAACTGTGAAAATAATCTTGCAGATTTAGGCAATCGCCAGGAACAGACACTCACGATTCATGGGCTTTGGGGATTTTGCTGGAACATCTGGCCAAGTGGAAACATTGTTATGGATGGAAGAATCAAGGGCCAGTTTCACACGGAAGAAAATAGACATTATGACTTATACTGTAGCTCTTCTGCCATTATTGTAATCAAATGAGAATATGAATTAGAGCGTGTGTACATACTCACCTGAATCTGAATATGAAGTGGTATACCTTAATCAATTATTACAGATTAACAGAGTTGGAAGGGACCTTGTAGGTCATCTATTCCAACCCCCCACCAAAGCAGGAGACCCTATGCAATTTCTGACAAATGGCAGTCCAATCTTTTCTTGAAAGTCTCAAGTAATGAAGCTCCCACAACTTCCAAAGGCAAGCTGATCCATTGGTTAATTGTTCTCACTGTCAGAAAGTTCCTCCTTATTTCTAGGTTTGAATCTCTCCTTGATCAGTTTCCAAACATTATGGAAATGGATTTCCAAGAATTTCCAAGAAAGAAGCATTTTCCAAGTAAAGCAAATCTGCATCCAGTTAACATTGTATACACTTGTGAATCATGAGAACATTCACTCGGAGTTAGATAAATTAGTTTACAGGGAAGCTACATGCCAGCTGGTTAAATTTGGGTGCAAAATGTAATCATGTATTTTCTCAAAGAAAGGAGAGCTGAATTTCTGCTGCTTTCCACCTTTCCCCAATGAGATTGGATGATGATTCTAATGCCTTCCAGCCAAAATGGTAAGTGGCCAGAGATAATGGAAAATTCCACTTGTAAACATCTGAATAGCCCACTTGGAAAGAAAATGGAAGCTCTGCTGACACTACAGTGCATCCAGCTATGGCAAAAGCTTTTTTAAAATACTCACCTACGTCATATATTCATATAGCAGTCTATAAAACAAGAATGGCATAAAAACAATAGCCACATACTATGAAGATAAAAGCAGCAGCAAATACAAAGAATTCCCCAAAACTAAAATAATGAGTAAAATTAAGCATCTGCCAATATAATGGTTTTCTAAAAAGCCATTAAAAGGAAGTGCACGTACATGCTGAATAAATATACATGATGGAGTTGACCACTTGTACCGCCGTATTTCACAGATACTGAAGAATTTTGTTTTTCTGATTAAGTATATGAGGCACACTCATGGTAAACAAGGCTATCATATAGTCCCACAAACACTCAAGAGCATCCTCTTCTCCATCAAAAGTAAGAGCATTTTTTCCATCAAGGGAAAACAGCCATCATACTATCTTCTTCCAGAGTGTGGTAATGCACTGCACATGGCTCCTTGATATTGGGATGTGGGAAACAGTATTGATTAATCAAATTTATATAGTCACCCATTTCACAAGATGTGACTTTGGGCAACATGCAATAGTCATTAAAAAGAATACATGCATAAAAACAGACATTAAAAATGGATATTTGGCTGCCATTTAAGATAGTTTCTAGATTAGGGACCCTACTTTGCATGGAATAGTGTGAGAGCATGTTTAGAGTGAGCCTTGGCTTTGGTTGCTCTTAGGGCATTCTGGCCGAAGTGTGCTCAAAGTGACTGCTAAGGTTAAGATAACAGATTAACAGAATTGGAAGGGACCTTGTAGGTCATCTATTCCACCCCCCCGCCCAAGTAGAAGGCCCTACACCATTTCTGACAAATGGCCAATCTCTTCTTGAAAGCCTCAAGTGATGAAGCTCCCACAACTTCTGAAGGCAAGCTGTTCTATTGGTTGATTGTTCTCGCTGTCAGAAAATTTCTCCTTATTTCCAGGTTGAATCTCTCCTTGATCAGTTTCCATCCATTATTCCTTGTCTGGTCTTCAGGTGCTTTAGAAAATAGCTTGACCCCTTCCTCTCTGTGGCAGCCCTCAAATATTGAAAGACTGCTATCATGTCTCCCCTGGTCTTTCTCTTCACTAGATTAGCCATGCCCAGTTCCTGTAATCGTTCTTCATATGTTTTAGTCTTCAGTCCCCTAATTGTCCTGGTTGCTCTTCTCTGCACTTCTTCTAGAGCCTCAACATGTTTTTTATAGGGTGGTGACCAAAACTGGATGCAGTACTTTAGATGTGATCTTACTAAGGCTTTATAGAGTGGTACTATATATACATAGAGTGGTATAGAGTTCTTAATACAAGCAGAGGCAGCTCCATGAGCTGCTGGTAAAGGAAGTCTGCTATCTTCATCCACACTTTTTCTGTCTTACTAAAAAGTGTTAGATAGAAGCATTAGGTAACAATGGCTCCAAGAATCAATCTTTCACAATTTGAAAACCAAAAACAATGAAAATTACAGAACTTGATGTCTTCAGAGACATTCCCTGAATGTCTTCAGAGATATTCTTCTCTGTAAGGGCTCCAACCCTTTGGAATGAACTGCCCCCTGATATACAAAACATCCCTAATCTCCGTGCTTTCCACTGTGCCCTCAAGACCCTGATGTTCAATCAGGCGGGGCTAAGCATGTTAACTGGGAATGATTAAAATATTATATAATTCTGGGTTTTATTTAATTTGGGTTAAACTTTGCTATAATTTTAATTATCAATTTTATGATATTTATGTATCTTTTATTTTTTCTTGACTGTACACCGCCTTGAGTCCTGCGGGAGAAAGGCGGTATAGAAATATAATAAATAAAATAAATAAATAAATTCCCATGGTATTTTAGACTATTCGTTTTTAGAAAAGTAGACCATAATCCAGTGGTGGGTTTCCCTTACCTTTGCTACCAGTTCGCCCGTGCACGCATGCTATCTTCACTCATGGGCACGCCACTTCGGCACATGTGCAAAAGCTTCTGCACATGCACAGAGCATATTTGATGATGTCTGGGCGGGTGGGCGGAGCCTCCTGCCACCACTGCTACTGGTTCCCCCAGGCTGGGATGAACCGGTAGCAAGCCACTACTGCCATAATCCCTTTCCGTATTTCTATAGCTCTATTATATTTGTAGGGAAATGTCATTAGTTGCAACCTTAGACATTTGATTTCATTGATAAAAATACAGTTATCACTTTTCTATCAGCATCATGCAAAACCAGAAAGTACTTAAAGCAGCAAATGTGATGGTAAAAGGAGAATAAATAACATAAATCTGTAGCAACTTCAAGAGTAATCAATTTGAAGGGGGCAGAAGCTTTGTTTATATCCCAAAACCCCCCAAAATCCTCCAATTAGTCTCTAAAGACCTATTAGATTCCACATTGATTTAATTGCTTAGACTAAAATATCACTTCCTCCCCACTTCCAAGATATGTCAAACACCATGATGTTTTTTAAAAATCAGGACAAATATGATAAAATATTATTAAAATGTTATTTTTCACAAATCAGTTGGATAGCATTGAGTGCCTAAGTCCTCCTTGTTCAACCTGCCCTGGTCTTCTGGTGGCCTTAATAAAGGCCCCCAAATAGTGAAGAGGATTCAAAATCCTGTTTAAAGAACCGCAGGAAAAACAACTAAGACAACGTGTTCTTATTACTAGGCAGGTGTCTCCACTCAGTGATGACTGCTGCTGCCCAGTGAGGTGAATCACTTCCAAGACATTGCTTTAGTTGGTGTAGCAACTGGTGGGTGTGCTGTTGTTGTTGTTATCGGCGGCCTTGGAGTCTGTCTTGGAGCCAGGGAATGCTCCCCTCCCAGCTGGGTTGCTAATATTGGACTCCTGACTTGATCTGCCAGGAACTGCTGCCAGGGTATTCTCCTATGGGTAAGAAGACATCATAGCCTCCATCCCATCCCAGGCAAATATAGAAAGGCTGGATAAACCAGCAAAGAGTCGTGTTGCTTTGCTTTGATGAAGTTTCATGTGAAGCCCTCTTTCAAGGCAGCTTTACCAGCCTGCTTTCTAAATAGCACCATATATGGGCAGCTTCACTTCCTTTTGCTGGATGAGATGGACTTCTCTGTAAAGAAACATACCCCCCTCCCACAGTTTATAAAGGCCAATATTAGACCACCTTGCACTACCCTAAAAGTAACTCTGATCTTCCTTGCTTCCTTCTTCACAGCCAGGTAAGAATCCTTAAAAAAAAAAAAAAGTTCCCAAGGAGAAACTGGTCACTGATCCTCCAAATATTTTCTACATTCTCAGGTAGACAGACCTGAGCTAGCTAGAATAAGAGTTCAAGTTTTTTTCCCAGCAATGCAACAATGCCGTTAAACATTCAGTGAAAAAGATACCTCTGACCAACCTTTATTCATCTAATGTGCAATGTTTAATTTGAATCATTCCACCTTGGGTTCAGTTGCCATGATTTAATCTTTTGAGATACTTTTGGTCTGGATGACTGAGTCTTCATATACATGTCGAATCGTTTAAGTATAAAATAGGGTGGTTTGCAGTAGAGTTAGTATTAGTGGAATAAGGTCAGATTTGATTAGAAGCCGCTGCCTTAAAGTGCTTACAGTCCAAAATGCAACAGAGAGGTCAACAGCAGAGTGGAGACTAAGGCAAAGGCAATAGAAAGAACTTCAATTCAATTCTGTTCTTAGATAGGCATGTTTAAGCTGGTGGTTCCATGCAGTAATAAATTAAAGGAATAATACTATATTGCTTTAAAAAAAACCCTCAACAGTTTCAATACTTTCAAATGAGTCTAATAAATGCTTACATTACATCCCTTGTTTAGAATGATTCTTGCCCACCCTCAGTGGCTAACCCTTTTATTAATCGGTTCCTTTCATTTAAGAGAGCTTCTGTTTGAGCAAGTAAAATTTATCTAATGATTGCCTATTTAAGTACATAGTTACTGCATTCCTAAAATGCCTTCCAGTTAGTCCTGTCTCATTCCTTGCAAAAGTGTGCTTTGAATGCCAAGAATTTTGCAACTAAAGTAATTGCGCGTTAGTTCTATTTAATTTTTGCTGTTGCAGGATTACTATTCAAATGAAAACGTAATAGGGAGGGATGAACATTTACAATCAAAATAGACCTAGAGGGCCAGATTCTTAGCATTTCCAGCCAGACCTTTCTGTTTCTAGATTTTGCTCTGATTTCTTTCCATTCCTGGAGGCCATCTCACTGAGCAATTAATACCTTGAGATTGCAATTGGTCAAACACTTCTGTGTGCAAACATAGCTTTCTTGTTTATCTAGCTAAATCACTGGAGAAAGCAGCTCTGAGAATGGAATGTGACTCTCTTCCCTCAGAGGCATTTAAATTACTTTTCTTCCATTCCTCAGCGCTTATATATCCCTTTGCTGACTCTGTAAACTGCTTAGAGAGGGCTGTAAAGCACCCTGAAGCAGTATATAAGTCTAAGTGATATCGCTATTGCTTTGCGGAAGATTTGCAAACAAGTGCAAGCAATCCATGCACATGGACAAAATTTTGAAATGGCAGAAAATTGGAGAATGTCTTTACTTTTCTGTAATAAAAATTGCCTAAGGTGGTAGATTACAGACTGTCTGTCAGAGGGTTGTCTTGCAATGTTGCAGAATGTGAAGCAGGGGTGAAATCCAGCAGGTTCTGACAGGTTCTGGAGAACCGGTAGTGGAAATTTTGAGCAGTTTGGAGAACTGGTAGCGGAAAGTTTGAGTAGTTGGAGAACCAGCAAATACCAGCTCTGGCTGGCTCCAGAGTAGGGTGGGAATGGAGATTTTGCAATATCCTCCTCCCAGGAGTGGGGAGGGAATGGGGATTTTGCAGTATCCTTCCCCTGAAGTGTGGTGGGAATGGAGATTTTACAGTATCCTTCCCCTGCCACACCCACCAAGCCACACCATGGTCACCAAGCCACGCCCACAGAACTGGGTGGGATTCTTTCATTCCCCTCTTTTTTTAACACATGGGGGAGGTAGGGCTTGCTGGCTGGGGAATTCTGGGAGTTGAAGTCCACTCACCTTAAAGTTGCCAAGGCTGAGAAACACTATTCTAGGTTCAGCAGGGAATGGAAGCTCACCCAATCCATATAAGGATCCAAATGTATTTCTTTTCTAGCAGGTGTCTCTGGAGGACAGCCCCAAATTGGTGCTTAAATTTACAACCACAAAGGGAATTCAGAGATTTAGCACATTCTGTGCAAAGAACTGCTGGGTTAAGGATGACATTTCCATCCTCTTTTACCACGAATCCCCAGAGTATTGACCTTCAAATGTTGAACTTTGAAAAAGGATCGGGGAGGGGTTTTTGTGACACCATCTATTGTGTGCGCGTGGCGATGGTAGGAACAGCAATGTGATGTCCCTCTGAATTATAGTCATGCCATGACAACAACACTGGAGAGGATTAAGAGAAAGTGAGTGAAAGACGACTCAAAGTGACAGGTGATTGACTGTGGACTTTTAGCTCAGGCTCCCGTCTCCTAATTCCTTCCAACTTTTCCAAGGAAGTTCTAGTGAAGGTGGTGGCATGAGCTCCAGGTAACCAAAATTATGCTGGGTTTCAATGGGTTCGTGCCAACAGGGCATTCAATGTTATCTGAAGCCCGAGTCTCGCCTTCCTGCCAGAGGACTCCTGTTTGTGAGTTTTCTAAAGCTATAAATGGAAACTCTTGCTGGGAAGAAATTATCACCCAGGCATTCTGATCCAGTCCAGTCTCACCACTCGAGTGTGGGCAGTCATGGTTTCTAACACCTAGTCAGCTAAGCTCCTTCTTTTTGGGATTTAAATCTTCCTCTTGCTGGGAAATGGAGATAGAAAAATGTAAAAGAGTCTCTTCAGCAAAAGACATGTTATCCCAAGAGAAGCTGAAGGTAGGATGCAATTTTCCTTAGCATTATTATGCAATATTAAGATACTAGAGGCTGGGAGGAAAAGTTGGTTACTATTTTTAAACTTCCTCCAGTGACCTTAATGATTAACAGGTTCAGCCACGGGGTATTGAAATTAATTATGCTATAATCTTTCAGCAGGAATTCAGGAACTTCATAATCGATATTTCCCTGGCTATGAATTTTTCAGATGATAAATCCTGGATCTGCTGATGCTCTGTGTGTAGTGTTGTCTAAAAATAAAACAATTCTATAATTTACTAGATCTTACTGTATGCTCGGTGTTGTACAAATGGGTACGAGAAAGAGAATCATGGAAGAAGCAGCCGACAAAGCATCCTGTTTCATTTTGTTTATGCTACTTCCTGATTACAACTTCAGTGAGAAAGGTAGAATTTGTTTGGAACGGTGGTTGTTATTCTCAGGGGCATAGAGGCTCCATGTTATTTCTGACACTGGAAATTGATAAAATGTATGGGAGGGAGGGAGGGAGGGAAGGAGAGGAAAAAAACTTGCAGTCACTCATATTGAATGACAAATTAGTAATAGTATCACATTCTTAAATAAGAATGTCATAATAATAAAAGCACTAGAGTTATCGGTTTTCTGTTATAAACAGAACTGTCTGCCTCCATGTCTGGAGTGCAAAATTCCAGCCAATGCTAGATGGTAGCAGATGTCAGATAAACAACTCTACTGCCACCTACTGGTTGCTCAGGTTTTTGCATATCTGATATAGTAATCTAGCCACATGATCCCGGAGACCAAGCTGGCTCTTTGGCTTTGAAACAGAGATGAACACTGCCCCCTAGAGTCAGGAACGACTAGCACATATGTGGGAGGGGAACCTTTACCTTTTTATGGTAATCCTGGGCTGCTCTTTTTAGAATTTATATATTGGCAAAACTTTGTTCCTATTCCAATACTTATAATAGAATCCAACAATTTAAATATTGGAGAAAATATGAAAACTGAAGTGGGCCACTTTATATCTGTTCCTCATATGTTGAAAACTTTCTCCTCAACTGTTAAATGTTGCAGTTGTAACTTTGAACGGTCACTAAATGAATATTGTAAATCAAGGACTATCTGTACTATATTTTACCTAGTGGCAGGGCTGGCTTTTAATGGGTCAGAATGAAAATAAGGGAAATGCACATGTGAACCAGCCTTTAAGAACTTTCCTTGCAGCTATCTGCCACCTTGTCTGCGGAAGTCACTCTATTCTTTTCACAGGTCAAACATTTTAAGTTTCTATTTGAAACGATGCAAATAGATTCCTAGCATTATAAGCATCTGAATCTCCATTCTGCCCAGGTTAGTATATGTGATCATGTAGGCCGAGATCATTGTAAGAAACAAATAATAATGCCCGCATGATGTTAGACTAAGATTACTGAGCATGTTAGTGATAATTGGGCATTGGTTACAGACATGGTTTCTTTCAAAATTCAACCAAGGACAGCAGATAAACATATTGCTCTCTTGGCCAAAAGAGAAGGCATTTCCCCCCACCCATCCCCTGCCCCCAATTCCACAAGTAGAAAGCAATATCATTGGCAGCTGATTTTTTCTTTCTATTTCAGCAGGACAGTGACCTTGACAACACCTGACAGGGGAAGTCTACCTTACAGGATGTAGGACTGATCATAATTGCCTGAAATTGCTACCCTGGTTTGTCTTAGGACAACATCAGTGATTCTGACTGAACTGAGGGACTGAATACCTTGTCTTCCGAGTTGCAGGGTAGCAATTTCAGGCAGTCGTGACCAGTCCTACATCCTGTAAGATAGACTTCCCCTGTCAGGTGTCCTTAAGGACACTGTCCTACTGCTGAAATAGAAAAATTCAATTGCCAGTGAGGGTGTTTTCTATTTGTGGAATTAGGGGTAGTTGCAACCCTTTCATGAAATGTGGCTTTCTCTGATGAGATTCTATCATTACTACCATACACTTAAGCCTTTCCTAACCATAAAACTACTGGTTCAGTTTTCCCCCAAGATATTAGAGAATTTCAAGAGTTCCCATTAATCACTAAAACCCAAAGACTACAAAACGGACGTATTTTGAGATGTGTATTCTCAACAGCCTTTGGAAACTGTTATCTTACTAATTATTTAGGAATTCTTGATATTCAATGTAGCAGGTTATTCTTTTTTCCAGGGGTGGAGTAGAAGGTGGAGTACAAATTACTATTCACAAATGGATTACATTGCATGTCTGACCTTTCTATACTAAATCAGGTTTCAGGACAATTGCCAGAAATTAGCATTCAAAACACACTAGCAGTTGACATTTTTGAACAAACAAGAAGAGTTGTGCACCGTGATTGTTCATTCTGAATATTAATTCAAAGAATCCTTTATCTGTTCTAACGATTGGATCTCTTTGTCAATCCTGACGCATCTCACCCTCCAGGGAAATTGTGATATTTTAATCTCTTTTTGATAATTAGGAATTTATCTGTGGTGGGAAGCTTCTGCTGTCATAACTCCCTAATGGCTGATGGTGTGAGTCAGTGATGGGTTGCTACTGGTTCGCCCCAGATCAGGCGAATCGGTAGCAGCGGTGGTGGGAGGCTCCGTCCACCTGTCTGGACATCTCTGTGCATTGTGCGCGTGAGCATACGGGCGCCCATGAGCAAACCGGTAGTGATGGGATTTGAATCCCACTACCGGTGTGAGTTGTCTTAAGAGACAGCAAACACCATTCTCCATTTGGGTTTTCTCCAGTAGAAATGCTATGATCTTATCTTTGTCTCTTCACTTGACATTTAGCCTCCCTGCAGGTCTCTCTGCTCAACAGAGGTCAGGGGAAAAAGAGCACACCCAGTTATTTAACCAGTGGTTTCTGGTTAAACCAATGGTTAAACAGGTAACCAGTGGTTTAACCAGAGGTAGACCTTGAGTTACTACCACAATTAAGCCTAACATTTCTGTTGCTAAGTGAGACAGTTGTTAAGTGAGGTTCGCCCTATTTTACGACCTTTCTTGCCACAGTGAATCACTGCCGTTGTTGAATTAGTAATGTGGTTGTTAATGCATCTGGCTTCCCATTGACTTTGCTTATCAGAAGGTCACAAAAGGTGATCACATGACCCCAGGACACTGCAACTGTGATAAATACAGTTGCCAAGCATCTGAATTTTGATCACATGACCATGGGGATGCTGCGATGGTCATAAGTGTGAAAAACGGTCATAAGTCACTTTTTTCAGTGCCGTTGTAACTTCAAACAGTCACTAGATAAACGATTGTAAATTGAGGATTACTTGTACATTTGTTGCCAAATGAGTGCTTCCCATTCAAATCTCCCTTTTAATTCTAAATAAACTTTGGGTCCCGACTGTAAGTGCTGGGTCAATAATTTCCAGGTTTGAAAGTTTTGCAACTGAACTTCTTCAGTAGACGTTGGGGTAAAAGAAGGGTTATATATGAAAGTATCAGTACATTTGTTGCATCCAGTGAATGCAGTGAAACTGTTTTCCATCTTTTTTTTGCCCTGCATTTTCACATGACTAACTAACTGGGTTGGGCTCCCTAGGGTGACCGAGGGAGGAACTGAAGCAGGCTTTGGTTGGAGATAAAGTTTCTATCTGGCACATCTATCCTAAACATTCAAGACAACATGGCTGTTTGGCGCCACCACAAAAAGGGAGTAGTAAGGTGTTTGTAATGTTGATCTGCTGAGCAAACTGATACATACCTTTCATTCAAAGCACACATTTCTTGGTGGAACAAATCTCTGGATTGGGACCAAAAGGTGCAGAATATCAAGGACACTAATAAATCCCTCCAAGTTGCTCAAAATGTATGGTCAGCATTATTTGCCTAAATGTGTAGCTACTGGGTTGCCTGCTCTAAATATATTACATTGTTTGCTGTAAATCAGCAATAGAAGAACCCACCATTTCTTTCTGATTTGGACAACCGTTGACCTTTGAAGCTGCTCTCCCAAAGGAGGAAGGGTCCAGAACGAAGAACTGGCTGAGACCAGGACAAAAATGAAATGTTAATTGAACGGATTCACTTTAATTATAAACATAAGCGCACCAGCCTGCCTACCGTCCCTGTCCTACTGTCCCCATTTATTTCTATTCATTTCCTTCGTTCATGTCCATGTTCGTATTTATACCTGCTATCTTGTGCATGTTTGACAAACTGATAAATAAATAAATAAATAAATAAATAAATAAATAAATAAATAAATAAATTCAAGTTAATATGCTTGCTTTCTGCAAGCATTTATAAAATATCCATTTTATAAACGGGGTGTCTTTCCCCCACATATTTGATTGCCCTTGCTCAGTTCTGTTAAGCTCACAAGTGTTGTTCTGAGTTATGATTTGTATTCAAACCAAGTCCATCAGGTTTAATTTAGCCTCTCTCAGGGATTGTGCTAGCAGTGGTGGGTTGCCCCTGGTTCGCACCAGTTCTATAGAACTGGTAGTAAAACTGGCGGGAGGCTCTGCCCACCGACCCCGACTTCATCAGAACGCATGTGAACAGCCCCATTGTGAACCGGTAGTAAAGGTAAGTAGAACCCACCCCTGGTGCTAAGCCATGGCTTTAGCTGTGTGTGAAATGAATAAACCACAGTTGGCTCACCCGAGTCCACCTACATTGCAGTTTAACATGATGGGTGAATCCAGCCCCTGATTTTTCAGCTGAATCATCATCGCCATAAACTGCAAACCGAATCACCAGAGAGCAACTATTTTTACCTTCCCTTCCTGACTGTATCTAGTTGGCCTGGTTCAGCAGGTCCCTTTTAAGTTAAGTTAACTGAACCAATAGCAATATGATAGCAGTGAAAAATCACACACGATTACTGCATTGAATCAAGTAACCTAAGAGGCACCCCTCCAAGGAAGACATGACATGATTTTTGTTAGAAATTCTGTTTATATTGCCCTACAGAACAAAATAACATGTCCAGTCACTGTAGGCCTTGGTCCTTAACGGTTTTAACTGTAACAGGAAACTTTCCTCAGAACAAAAAAGGACATAAGAGTATAACCATAGATGCAAACGTATAAACACTGCCATCTACTGGTTGGCTGTAGTTGTTGCAATACAAAATACATTCCAACATGTATTCCAACAGATTTAGGTAGACAAACATAGACCAGATGATCCTGGAATAGCATGACTCTTCAGTTTATATATTCACTGCTTTTCCGGTCTCCCATTGCCAAAAAAGACTTCCTGACAATTTGAAGTTCATGAAGTTGAATTCCATAGTAGTTTTTGAGGTAGTGGTGGAACAAGGCAGAACCTTGAAGTATTTATATTCATATTTACATTTAGCTCTATCATCTATACAAATGAATGTTCTCTTTGTCATCCCCCCCCCCCCCGAACATTTGATGTTTGATGGAGAAAAAAACAACAACCCTTGAGCCCTGAATTTGTCATTGAGACATTAGATTTTGAGTTATTTTAATGCTAATTTATCCCCAAGGAAGGATCAGCCATTGACATCTTTGATGTAAAATCAGTTTATGTAACTGGTTTTATATGTTGGGCTTTAGCAATTTTTACACTTGTAATTTACAGCACCTTTTAGCTAGTTGTCATTCTGGCAATATATCAGCCTAAAAAGCAGGCTTTATATTACCTGTGTGAGGGCTGAGTGATAGTATAAGGCACTAAAAATCACTATTGTAGAAATGATCCTTGAGAGGCTCAGGGCTTTAATTTCTTATGAATGCATTATGTAAGAATTTATTAACCCAACCTTGGTACAGAGTCCTTCTGACAAGAGACCAAAAATACCCCATACAGCCTTTTCTTGTTTAAATCAATCATTCTTTTATTAGTTGTTACAGCTAAGATGATAGAATAGAATAGAATAGAATAACAGAGTTGGAAGGGACCTTGGAGGTCTTCTAGTACAACCCACTGCTTAGGCAGGAAACCCTACACTACTTCAAATAGTTATCCAACATCTTCTTAAAAACTTCCAATGTTGGA
The DNA here is from genome assembly GCA_030761175.1 of Masticophis lateralis. Taxonomy (NCBI): domain Eukaryota; kingdom Metazoa; phylum Chordata; class Lepidosauria; order Squamata; family Colubridae; genus Masticophis; species Masticophis lateralis. The sequence continues at coordinate 126,352,549 of JAUDYJ010000001.1, read as the reverse complement.
GCATTCACAACTTCTGGAGGCAAGTTGTTCCACTGATTATTGTTCTAATTGTCAGGAAATTTCTCTTTAGTCGCTTCTCTCCTTGATCAGTTTCCACCCATTGCTTCTTGTCCTCCCCTTAGGTGGTTTGGAGAATAGCTTAACTCCCTCTTTTTTGTGGCAGCCCCTGAGATATTGGAACACAGCTATCATGTCTCCCCTAGTCCTTCTTTTCATTAAACTAGACATACCCAGTTCCTGCAACCATTCTTCACGTACCCCTCGAAATAGTTTTCATGCAATAAACAAAGAAAGAAGTATTATATGCTGGTAGTTCTCAACTTTCAACCGTTCATTTAGTGACTGTTTGAAGTTACAATACTGAAAAAAGTAACTTGTGACCGGTTTTCACATTTATGACTGTTGCAACATCCCCATGGTCATGTGAATCAGCAATGCAAATTTTGGTCTCCATTGTGGTCGTAAGTCAAGGACTACCTTATGGAACTGAATCAATGTAATTTATTAATTCATTGTTAATCTAATTTAAAATAATTAATTTGAACTTTAAAAAAAAGTCTTTTTTGTCCTTGTCCCACCTTTGACATGTGACCCGATATGATACTGACTGAAGTCCTGTGTGGCTCTTACCTTTCCCTAAAGATGTATATTTTTCATTTAACAGCTAGATATCGCTGTGGTTTACTTCTAGCAATTGGATGAGATGAAGCTATTTGGATCTTATGAAATACTTGCCTTTTTGAGGGAGGAGGGAGGAAATGAGAAATAATGTTCACAACCTTTTTATTTACGCGAAAGATTCAGCTTGTTGTACATAGGCGGACTTGACAGAGGGAAATAAACAGTAATGAAATTAGAGATGCCCTGAGTGTTTTCCTGTTTTTTATTATGTATCTTAGTAGAGTTTTCAGTTTTTAGTTCAGTTTTAATTTGTATAAACAGCTGCCTTGAGCGTTCTTTGTGGGCACAAGGTAGCATATCAATTTGTCAATAAGAAATCTCACTTGGTGTTGGAAAGCAGAAAGGGCTATTTCTCTTGTCGTTTTCTTCTCCTTGCTGAAAAGTCAGTTGAGTTGCCAGATCTTAGAGCAACCATAGATGGTCTGAAAAGCAGCTGGACTTCTCTAAAGTCAAAAGCTGTCCCATCTGTATTTTTTTTCATTAAACCAATAATTTCACTAGAGATTTTAGATTGTACAAAGTGTTTTTCCAGCAGTGCTATAGATATAGCAGATTCAGGACACTTTTGGCTATTTCTTCATTTTGGTCCATAAAGTTTATCTTTTCCAAATTTTGTAATAGAGTGAAGCGATTTCATAAATTAATCTCAAAATTGGTACGCTTCTTAAATAGCTGATCACTCTTTATTTTCATTTTTTGTGACGTCTATATCATTTCCATATACTCTTTTCGACAGACTATCTTCATTGTAGCTCGTACAATTCTATGGTCACTTCCAATGTGAAGCAATTGATGACAGTACAATTGTAGAATATGTTTTTATCACTTGACATGATGCAGTCAATTTCACTTGTCTACCCAGATGACTCTTCCATGTCTATCTTCTGCTAGGTTTTTTCTTATAAAATGAGTTCAAGATATAAAGCTCCATCTATTACCTCATTCATCACTTCCACATGGGCAAATCACATTTCTCCAGTTGCTGTTCTTCCTATTTGTGCATTAAAGTCACTCATTAGTATTTTGTACTGGCATTTTTCTTTGTCTTGAAGCTGGGCCACATCATCGAAAAACTCTTCAACCTCATCATCACTACAGCTTATTATTAGCGCATAAGTGTGGATGATTTGAAGTTTATATTGTTTGTTCAATTTAATGATGCATTGGGCTACTATGTCCAATATATGTTCAAATTTTACTACAAAGTCTTTCAACTTTTGGTTGCCTGATTTAGCCCAGTGATTCTTAGCATCCATTCTGCCATCAGACAGGTCTTCCTGCTGCCATGGGTAGTTTCCTCAGGGCCTCTGGGGAATAAGAAGCATTTCTGGAGTTGTATTGAAATGTTTGAAAAATAAACTATAATCTGCCATGCTAGTCCAATGCAGGTTGGCAGATTGCCGTTAGTCTGGGGTATCTATCATGCCCTGTTCACCTGGGGTGACTCTTCTGGACATATACATGTCTGATGACATAGCCCATGATTTCATTTACCCACATGAGCCCCTTTGCCTCGTCAAGGCCCCGATCTTAGAAGGAGCTTCAGGAGCATATTTGATGGAGAATATTCATGATAAAGGTTGTCATCATGTTATAACTTCAATTAGGACCATACTGGGGCCGATTGCCATTGCTGTTGTAAGTGAAGAGATGTAAAGTGCAATGACACATGAAAGTATTTCTTAGCCACAGCAATCCAGCCAGTTCTAGTTGTCCCTGATTGGGTTAATCAAAGAGCAGAGGGAGTCTCAAAAAAGGATTGCAGGTTTCTTTGAAGTTGATATATTCACTGAAATGGATTAAAAACAAGTAAATTAGAACAGAATCACATTAGTTCAATCCTATCTATTTTTGAAGACTGTATTTGAAGAGAAACTATATGTTCGTTTTTGGAATATATATATATATGTATATGTATATGTATATATGTGTGTGTGTGTGTGTATGTATGTGTGTGTGTATGTATGTATGTATGTGTGTGTATATATATATATATATGTATGTATATGTATATGTATATATGTATGTAGGTCTTTGGTTATTCGGGTCTTCTCCCACATAGAATTGGAAGTATCTTGGCGACGTTTCGACGAAGTCTCATTCGTCATCTTCAGGCTGGTGTTCTCGGCTTTGTGCTTCCAGGAGCTTCTTCTCTTATCATCTTAGTTGCTATTCTCTGGACTCTTTCTAGACTCTCAGCATTTTTTTTATATTGTGACGACCAGAACTGGATGCAGCATTCCATGTGTGGCCTCACAAGTTTGGTGTAAAGCGATACTATCACTTCTGATTTTGGTGCAATTCCACTCTTGAGGCAGCCTAGAACTGCACTGGCTTGTTTGGCAGCTTCAGCAAGAATTCTGGCTCATTGATAAATGATCATCCACTAGGACACCTGGATGCCTCGTATAGTTGCCTATGCTGTATATTTGTTTTTTCCTGCAAATTTGATCAGCCCCCCTTCTATCACCTCATTGATGAAGGTATTGAGGAGCCCAAGACAGAACCTTGAGGTACCCAACTGCATGCTTCCCTCCAGGTAGATGTAGTTTCATTGAGGGCTACATACTGAGTGTAGTTGGTCAGCCAAGTGCGAATCCATCTGATGTTGGTGCTGTCTATTCCACACTGTTCTATCTTATGAAGACATATACTGTGGTCTACTTTGTCAGATGTTTTACTGAATTTTACATATGCAACAGTACTTCCTTGATCCGCTAATTTAGTCCACTAATTAAGTTAGTAATATAATCACACATCCTTATTTATATATCGTACCTGTATTTTCCTTGTTCTTTTTCCAGCTGGCTTTTCTCACTTGGAAGGTCTTCTTCCTCTTGGGCAGGCCCTGGCAAAGAATAACAAAGCAATGAGTACTTGTAAAGCTAAACTTAATAAGAAATAAATCACTTTCTTTTAAAAAGGAAAATAATTAAAATGTTGTCAAGTTGAAATTATACTCACTTCCTTGACTTTGAAGGAGCTTCTCCTTCAAGTACTTGTTTTTTTTCCCAAGACTTTCGATTTCACTTGCCAAGAACTCGTTCCCCTCCTCCAGCTAAAATGCAGAAATTATAAGAAACATTCATCAATCATAAGATACAAATAAGCAAACAAAAAGAGAAGCTTAAAACAGGATTGTAAGGGAAGTGAATTACTTACCTCTCTTATTGTGGCATTTTTCTTGGCCATCTTTTCCTGGTATTTTTCTCTTATTTCTTTTGTCTCCTCTTGTTCTGTATTTTATGGAAAAACACTTGTGCTATTACACAATATTCATGAAGGACATTGCATATTAAGCCACCAATGACACACCAAATTAAGACTGGTCATTACAAATGGCACAATCCATTTAAAATGCAATTCAGGGAAACAGATCTTTTTGCATTTCCCCCCTCAATAACTTAAAAGGAGTTCAGAGCCTCTCCCAAAGACAGCACTCCTGAAGGAAGTGTTTTTCCCGCTCTGTGGTGCAGAGGAAGGAGTGCCCTTCTATCCCCACTCCTGCTACAGGTACCCACACAAACAAGGTGGTTAGTTATTCACCTTTGTCTCTCTGATGTTTCTTGTATTTCTGGAGACAGAACTGCCAAAAGAAGACAAAGGGGTGAATTAAGCTCATTCTTAAAATACAGATCAAAGTGCTATTAAAGAAAGAACTACAAGACCTAGAAAGCTGTCCTGTCTTTTCTTCATCCTTTTCCAAGCTATGCTTCCCCAACTTTTGACACTTCTTCATTGAACTTTGCAGAGATTGATAATGATGGAGAGAGCTTTACTTCTGGCTAGAGTCATATCCAGCTGCAATGCACTTTGGCTGCCTTCTAACCATTTATTCTAAGCAATTGCAGTAGTTCTGGCAAATTGCTTGGGCTATAAAGCCACATTTTGAAAAGGAAGTTAACTACATTGATCTATTATCAATCTTACATTATAGCATCTTCATATCCTAGTTTTCAAAGTAATTTATATATGCCTTCTCTAAGCAAAATGTTGATATTTGTAATGGGGACAAAACATGGTGAATTTGGATTTTTAGCAGCGAAAAGGCTGATTACAAATGCAGCTGCTGAAAATAATTATTTTGCTGTCCTTCCCTCTGTTTGTAAAAGTCTGTAAGAATAAAAATGCAATCCTCTAGCTCTAAATAGACTATTGAAAACAATATTAATCTTGCAAATAATCCATCTTATTCTTCCAAGAAAGTATTTTATCTCAAAACTGGGATCTGGAAGGAACTATATTAAAATTTGATTTGAATTATATATATTTTGTTAGCACCACATAATCGATTGCTTTTTGTAAAGTTAAATTAGGATGATGTGATATGAACTAAAACTGAATTTGCTTGGGATTTTATTTGTTTATTTGTTCATTTATGGGTGTGTGTGTGTCTGTGTGGAAATTGGTATGATTTCCATAGGCTACACAATTTGCCAGATTGTATCCACATTTTTTTAAAAAAAATTTCTTTTTTAAAAAAGAAAGTTCTAACTCTTCTCTACTTCTTGATTATTGTTCCAACTTTAATCTTGGTATTAATCTATGCAGATCTGAGTTTTGATTGCTGGTGGGGAGGTATTTTGGTCTTTTCATTCCTTTTTGGCTTGTTGATTGTTTCTTTTGCACAGTATGTAAATGTTGCTCATGTCTATGTGTCTATTAATTGCCAATTCATGGTGTGCCAACGGGAATTCTCTAGCATTTTTGGTCTAAGATGGTCAATAAGATAGATCCACAAAGGCAATTTTCCAGTTATGGAAAAAAAGATTATCAGGAACAAATGTTCCACTGGATCCCATATGCTAATTTTATTTAGATAGAGTGAATCTAATCGGCTAGTTCATCCTCATAGCCCTCTATCCAAAGCATGAAGACCCTCACTAACCACTGTTAAGCACTGTTAAGCAACAATCCTCCTGACATCACCTGAAGTTTGCCTCTAGCCAGCTGTGGCAACAGCTGAAGTTGCCTTTAGTTGGTCTTCTGTTAAAATGAAAATAATGGCCCTCTTCTTCCAATATCAACCTTACTGTATGAATAATTGACAGTGCCTCTGAGGTAGTGTTGATGACAGGATAGTCAGAGGCTCGGATCCTCCATCTCTGGTTTAGAGTAAGGTGACTCCGGGCTTCCTGACTACTATGAATTTTAGGCAGCTGTTTGTAAATTGTCAAGTATTCGTATGGAGTCAGCCGTACAAAAATATTAAATCAGCCAGTCTGTATCAGCTTCTATCCATCTTTCCTCTGATATGGTTCTGGGCCACTTATAGAAGGCTTTGGTACACACTATTTATTTGTTTGATTTTCAAATTTAAGAACTGCCCATTTCCCTCCCAGATGGACTAAAGGAGCTGTACAAATGAAATATTAAAAACATAAACACCCTATATAAAATTTAAAAGAGGCAAACAATATTAAAAATTAACTAAGAAGTTGGGTTTGAGGACTCTAGCCAGCCTCATGACTTTATGCTTTTCTGTGCACCCCAAGGAAAACCACAGAGCCATGTTTCCAGCTTTTCTGGAAGGCTTTCCTGTGGATGCCTTTAAATTGATGATATTAACACAATTAACCAAGGAAGAGCCTGAAAGAAGATGTGCAAATATTTTTTAAATGTTAAGGTTCAAAAGTTATTCTAAAAATTACTCTCTCTTTTGCTTGTTCCTAAATTCCTTTAAATTCCTATTTTACTTTATTATCCAATTTTAATATAGTTCCTTCCAGATACCATTACTTATGTTGTGTTATCTGTCATGTTACCTTTTTGAATTCTAAATCCTAGAGTCAGACATGCAAGTTGACAGGTAAATAAATAAAACTGAAGATCTCTTACCTCAAAGAGGGCTTTCCCTGCGTAATACAGGAACGTCTCCATGATGGAAATAAGGTAAACCATAACTAAGCTAAACTACTCCTAACTAGTTAAACAAATATATTACATATGATAAATAAAGATATATATAAAGATATAAATAAGTAGTTTGTAAATAGGTATTATATGAAGTAAATAGATGAATAAATAAACAAATAAATATTGTAAAATAAAACAAACCTAAACTATGTAAATAAAATGAAATAAAAACAAAAAAAATTAACCAATCAATCTTCAGTAACTACCGGTAAATAAGTACCCACATAGACCTAAAAGCTCTGGTGAATAGTTTTCACTCAGCCCACCCAAAAGTTTTAGCTACTTCTCATTTGTGAGCTGATGCACCTGTCAGCAGTATTATGAGGTGTGACCTCACGAAGGAAAAGCAGAGCAAACTGATTAGCTGAATGAATGCTACTCAGAGTTTTATCTATTTTTCAATATTGGTAGAAATGTAAATACAAAACCCTGCTGATGAGTTTGGTGGAATCAGAGGTTGAAGTAACAAGAACAATGCAACAGAAAAATTAGTGTCCCTGAAGAAAGCAGGGAGATGTCTGGAGAAATACGCACAATTGAGAATGAAAAAGTGGTGCAATGGTGACTGAGCAGAATTGGAGAGATTTTGGGGTTTGCAGAGTAAATTATGCTGAAGGTGTGCTGTGGGGAACTGCAGCTATGGATCTACATTTGATAGGTCCCAGGACGCATGGCTTCTCTGTTGTGGCGACTGCCTTATGAAATAATCTTCCCAAAACTAAGTTGGCTCCATCCCTTATGATCTTCCAAAAACCCCTTATTAAAAACTGATTGACCAGGGCCAAATTCTGATGGCATGTGCACCTGAAGGAGCTGTAGGGGAGAGTTTGGGCAACACACAGTTTTCCCAGAAAGAGACCAGGATCAAGAGACTGCGCAGACCAGAGCTGGATGAAAGAGAAGGAAAAAGTTTCATAGTAGCTTGAATTCCCACAATACTCTCTCAGGGTATATCTAGTAAGTTAGAAGGTTATAGTTTGAATTTGGCAAGATTCTGTCTATTAGATTTAAGGAAATAAATAAAGGGTTAAATTCAGTTGGATTTCACTGAGTGATTTCTGGTCTTGATCCTGATACTGGTTTCCCTTGGAGTCAGAGACCTAACTCGTTGGCTCCATTGTTGAGCGGAACATTTTTTATTCCCTTCAACTATGGGGTTTCTAATTTTTTTTAAAGGATATTCATTATCCTTTTTGCCCTCCCTAGTTTTTGAGAGGGTAAAAGTGAGGGATGAGGGGCTGGTCACTTTCAGACTTGCATGATTCCTCTAAATGTAGATAACCTTTAAAGGTAGAACTAGCATTGCTGGTTGTGTTTCTTGCCTAGACTATCAATCTTGCAAGTCAATTTGATGTCAGTTTTTGATGCAAGGATATTATATATTCTTATTGGAAAGTCTATTCGATTTCCATCTTGGAAAAATGGTTAACCAAGCTGAAGAAGTTTGTTTTGATGTACAGAATAATTTTGTACCTTACAAGTAAATCTGAGGTATAAATTCAGTTCTCACTGAAAACCGTCCTTGAACTATATTCTAATTGGATACGTGGATCTGTGCCTCATCCAAAATTTGGGTTTTTCAAGCATATAATCTATATTTTAACTTCATGGGCTATCTTAAGGTGGGCAGATTCTGTATAATGGTCGTATTTATTGTAGTTTATAATTTCAGCCAGTGATTTATTTCTACAGTGTTGAACCTGGTTCTTAATACCTATTCGCAGCTTAAAGCTGAATAGTGCTCCTTATTTTTATAAAAGGGATATAATATATTTTATAATTCATAAATACTTAATGATTTTTTTTTGAAAACTTGAATCCCCAGGACATTCTAGATCCCTTGTTTACTTATTTTCAGTTTAATCTTTTATATTTTTGCAAGTCTTTTTATCTCCCTTTCTTATATTCTGTTTTTTAGTCTCAAAAATTCTGCCTGAGCCTTCCTACTAATAACTGCTGATGCTGGCCTAGATAGATCAACAGTCTTTTTACTATATTAGTTTACTAATATATTGATTATATTTATATTAATTTACTAATATATTGATTATATTTATAAGAGTTTACTATTTTGAGCCCATTTCCCGGAAAGCCCAGTTCCCCTCAACCCTTGGGGGTCCAACGGCCATTTCACAGGGGTCGCCAAAGCTCCCTCTCGCCCCCTCCCACGCCTTCACTCACCCTCACCCTCTGTTGGATCGCCGGTGGCCGTTAGTTTACCCCGCCCACTCCCAATCTATTACTGCCTCCTGAGTCCCAGTTGATGGCTAGAGGGGGAAAAAAACTGTTTAAATTCTTGCCGCTGGGGCTTCAAAGGGCCTCTCTACAGCTGATCAGTGTTAAAAGAAAACAAATGAGTAGACTGTTGCCTGCAAAAATAGAAAAAACAGCCCCTTTCAGCTTCAGCATACCATAAATTACCATAAATTTATTTGATCAGCCTCAGGGATCTCAGCTGATTTGCGCAGGGGTCTGTTCTAGCTAGCTGCAAAGAGCTAAATTGCTCCAGCAGATTTTTTTTCCCCCCTAGCTAGGCTGAAAAAGTGAAAATGAAAGTAAAGCAGGGTCTTTGCTGCAACGTGGCAAAATGAGGCAGAGAGAGATTTCTTTTTCTTTTTCCACACCAAAAAAGGTAGGTGCAAAACTGCAAACAATGGGGAATTTAGGGCAAAAGAGGAGGTTCAAGATTTTAAAACACAAAAGAAAAAAAGCTTTATTTAACTAAGGAATTGTAATAATTGAGATACTATTAATTGTATATTGTGTTGAAAGCAGAAATGGTTAAGTTGTGGTTTGGAGGAATATATGGGGGAATTATTTGGTTTATTATTATTGGTAAATATAATTAATTGATTTGCAAGAAATTGGATTGCATAGAAATAATTGGAATATTCATAATCATATTGATTAACATACAAAAAAGATAGTTATATAACTAATTGATTTATATTAAAATGTTGAATTTGTATTAAACAACTGTATTACATAATTACATAATTAACCAATGTGAGGATGGATATAAAAATAGATGACAATGGGAAGGGGTATAATATAGAATAGAAGGGAAAAATTGAATTTGATTAAGATTAGAGTTGAGGGTGAGTGGTTTTTTTTAAAAAATAGATGAGTAATAAATATGGCAAAAAGGAAATATAGAAATTGTAAATTTAATTGAAATGACTAAACACTGTTTAAATTTGTGAGCCAGCCAAATATTCTGTTCAAAGAAAATACATTGTATGTTTGTATATGTGTTTCTAATTATTGCTATTTATTCATATTTGTTCTCTTTTATTCTTTAAAGTTTAACAATTCATTCTTTATCTTAATATCTTTATATTTGTTTGGGGTTGGTTTTCTTCTCTTTCATCTCTTTTATTGTTCAGCAATCTTTCTCCTCAAACCTACGACCTCTTTCTTTCCTTCTTACTTTCTCTTCTCCCCTCTTCTTCTCCTCCCTACTTCCTCTTCCTTTCTCCTTCTCCTCCTCTCTTCCTCCCTCTCTTACCCTCACTCTTACTCTAATTTCCCTTCCCTTCCTTCATCCCTCTCTATTGGTGTATCCTTTTATGCACATGGACTACTCAGAGGGCTGAAAAAGTTATTTTTGACTGGTCCTCACACTTTTGACCAGTCCTCGAACTTACGACTATCCTCACATTTTACTATCTTTACTATCTTTACTATCTAATTACCTCTGAATATTGCACAAGAATTTCATTTAAAAGGATTTTAAAGATAGCCATATAAATTCACTGGCAAGCAAAAACTTTTGATGGTCAAAAAAAGAACATTAGCTGAAACTACTAACAGACCAAACTTAGACACACCTACTAGAAATAAGTCACCAGGGGACTTACCTTTGAGTAGACATGCATTGGACTATTGTACAATAGTCAATGGTTCAAGCACTGCCAAAATTCAGTCAGCTGAGAAATCTGCTGCCTTTTATAATGCATCAGAATGGTTTGTTGGGGCAGGGATGTCACTATGAATTGTGAACCTCAATAGCAGGGCATAGATAAAATGCTGCTCAGGAGCTTCTTCTGACTGCAAGTTTCTGACTGTGGCATAACGATAAGAAGCTGCCTATCATTGGCAGAAGTCTATGAAAGTCATTATAGTGCATTTTAAACTGCCTTGTAGAACAGGGGTCCCCAATCTGTGGATCACCAAGCTGGGAGAATAGCTGGACAGTATTTATGTGTGTGTGTGTGCATGCACATACACCACACTTCTGGTAGCATCAGGGCAAGCATTGCGTGCATATTTGCAGCTCTGTTTGCGTCATACTTGTGCTTGCAGCCCCATTTGTGCATCTGCATGTCTGCATAAAGGTGCCTGTCCCTCCCCACCTCATCTGGGCCACCAACCCAGAAAGGTTGGAAAACATTCTCCTTAACAATAATACATCACTAAGTGGAAAAGCACATTGGATAAAGCACCATGTCACCATGGTGAAGAGAAGCAGTTGTGAAATGAGTGACACGGTTGTTAAGAATGCTACAATGGGCATAAATGATGATCAGTCATAAGTGCGAAGACCGATCAAAAGTGCAAGGACCTGTCAGAAATCACTTTTTTCAGCCTTCTGGGTAGTCCTTTTATGCACATGGACTACTCAGAGGGCTGAAAAAGTTATTTTTGACTGGTCCTCGCACTTTTGACAAGTCCTCGAACTTATGACTGTCCTCACATTTTACGTTTTTGCCCTATCTTATCACCATGGGGAAGAGAAGCAGTTGTGAAATGAGTGACATGGTTGTTAAGAATGCTGCACCTGCATAAATGTGAGGATGGTCATAAGTGTGAGGACCAGTCAAAAGTGCGAGGACCTGTCAGAAATGACTTTTTTCAGCCCTCTGAGTAGTCCCTATACACATAGCGATGGCCACCCGGTCACATGACCAGCTCTCCATGCCCATCCAGTCACATGACTTCCAAGCCACGCCCACAGAACCAGTAGTAAAAAATTACAGTTATGAAGTAGCAACGAAAATAATTTTATGGTTGGGGGTCACCACAACATGAGGAACTATATTAAAGGGTCGCGGCATTAGGAAGGTTGAGAACTACTGTTTTAGCAGGTCATTAAGGTGGACGGTTTATCTGTGTCAACAGGGTCACCTGAGTGGTACAAACAGGTATGGAGCCTTCTTGGAACTGTTGAAATTACTGTGTTGTAGATCGGAGATAGATGATGTCATGTCCCTCCCCCTCTGTTGAGAGAGGGCTGTTCAATTTTGAGGCCATTTATTTTGAGCCCTCATCCATGCTGAAAGGGTTGCCTAATGACAATGGACACAATGGCCCCTTCTAATAATTAATATAGCAAATTGTAGTTATTAAAATGTTAGAGGTTCTGAGTAATACTTCTGCTTAAATTACTTTCACATCATTTTCAACCTGTCCACTTGCATATTATGGTTCTTTAAATTATAGCTTTTCCTAGGACATCCTCAGCTCTGGCATATACATCCAGTCAGAAATATAACATTTTTATGACAATCCTTTTGCTTTCCCGCTGATGCTGTTTTCAATTATTTCTTCATCTAGTATCTAATGGGACTTACTATTTTGATCTTTTGTCAGTGATAATTTAACAGTGAGTCACCAGCTTGATCAAATCATTGGAAATGATAAAACAGTTTCCAAGGCAGACTGTTTGCCTCTGAAAACTGTGATTGCATCCTAGCCATTCTTCTCCACTCCACTTGGTTGATATCACAGAGCTTGCAAATTGATTCCTGATAACAGCCCTCCTCCATTTCAAGAAGCTATGTAGGAACTACTTCCGTGAAGCTCCAGTATACACCTGCAGTGCATGTTTAAGAGATTGAGAAATCTGCTGCTTTCACTTGAATACTTAAAACGTTCAAAATAAGTCTAAAGAAGTTCCTTTCAAGCAAGGTGATTGCCTGAAGAGAGACACTGAACACAGTAGAAAGCTATCATTGAACTAATTCCATGTAGGGGATGATTCCTGCCCTCTAATCCGCTCATTCCCTAAAATGTTTTCTCATTCAAACAAGTCTAGATCAATGAATGAATGAGAATCCAGCTGAGACTTTTGGTAAGTTTTGTCCAGGCTGAATACTTTAATATTGATTTCATTGCTTTCTTTAATTCCTTTGAAGATCAAAAAGAGCTGAGATGTCAGAGAATTACCTGTTCATTCTACTTGGAAAACAACTTAAAGATTTATTCAGCATCTGCAAAAACTCATCTGAAGCCTTGACCAGATAGTTACATTTATTCATTCATTGTCACCAACATGCTCTCCAGGGAAAGCACTTAAAGATAAGCTGGAAGAGTCTCCAAATTGTAAGATGTTCAGCTAAGAAAGAAAAGAGACAACTGGTGATGTATTATTTAAGAGAACAAGGAATTATTTATTTATATTACCATTTTTCACCTTCTCAGCAACAGGAATCTTAAATTAGGTTTACCTTTCAAAACAAATGAAGGACTTCTTTTGCTTGTTGTTGCACATTTTTAATTGCTTACATTTTACAGCCATTGATAGTAATGCAGCTCATGAATGAAAGCAAATATACGTGTCCCAAAATAATGCATTGGATCCTGCAGTAATGCATCTTATGAAAGTTAACTTTATATGATCAGCATAGCATCTTAATGAGCACAGCATTGGTGACCCTAGCTGACCTTGGCTGAACTGGAAAAAATTGATCAGGGTTACATTTATTATTTACTAGAGGTCCATCAGGAAATATAAATTTATTTTTTTCAATGTATATATTTTAGCATTGAATAAAAGCTGTTGTATTGTGAGACATCTGATACCTAGCACAGAATTTTTCTTCTCAAACTGCCACTACCTCATAACACAACATGTTCTTTATCTTCTAACACAAGGGTGTCAAACTGTCCATGGGCTAGATGCGTCACAAGCAGTCCACACCCATCCCAGCTCCGCAAAGAGGAAAAACATTGTGATACATCACGTGACGGCAATGTAACACCACAAGTTTGACACCCGTGTTCTATCTAGCACATTCCTCTGTAGTTTAAAAGAAATTGTTTTAATAGCAATCTTCTCCAGTCTGTATTTTCCAGATAGATTGAATTTGCTAGCTGGTAAGATTACATGATCCTTATTATCCATGGTCTTATTATCAGTGCTGATTTTACTGGAATGGAACTCTTAAGAATAATGAGTTTAAAAGTTTGTCCATCTCATCTGGAAGGTGCCTAGTTTGGGAACATTTCTGATGGATCTACTAAAGCCTGTTTTTTTAGCTAGTAATGTGTTTACTGTATATGTCAGTGGTGGGTTTCAAAATTTTTTACTACTGGTTCTGTGGGTGTGGCTTGGTGGGTGTGGCAGGGGAAGGATACTGTAAAATCTCCAATCCCTCCCCACTCCAGGGGAAAGATACTGCAAAATCCCCATTTCTTCCCAATCAGCTGGGACTTGGGAGGCAGAGAATAGACGGGGGCGGGGCCAGTCAGAATTTTTACTACCGGTTCTCTGAACTACTCAAAATTTCTGCTACCGGTTCTCCAGAACTGGTCAGAACCTGCTAAAACCCACCTCTGATTGCATCTATCTACACAACTCCATCAACCCTAAGAGGTAATTCCCACACACCAGAAAAATATTTATAGTGTCTTATGCATTTTACAGAGTCCTTTGTCCTTGACAGGAATAATCATCAAGGTTGGGAAGATGATTTTTTTTTTTGTGGGCAAGTCTTAGTCATTTTCAGTTTAGTCATTTGGACTTTTTGGCTTAGTATTCACCAACCCATAAGAAAACTTTTTCCAGGAATAAGTGTACCCATTGTTCTCAAATGCAATATATTTTACATTAAGATGACATATGGTTTAATGCTATACTGGTTTAATGAGCAAAATCCACTAACATCTCTTGACTGAAGAAAGCAGCCTCATTGTTTTAACAATGGCACATTTTACCAGCAGGAAAGTTGTACAAAGAGAACATTTATGCTCTAGATGCTTCTTGTGCCCACATAAGCTGCCTACTCTCCAAATACCCCAATAAAGGAATTTCACTTGTGATTGGAACAAGCATTGTTTCTTTAAAACCTGGTGCCCACATTGGCTTTACACAGTAGACATCTGGGAGTTCCTGATCTCCACATGTTATGCGGAGAAAAGAGTAGGGACCAGAAGGAATTGCTTGACAGGTATGATTTATTTTAAAAAAGAAAGATATTGTGGCATACTATAGCGATGATGCTGTAAAACTAGATATTGATTACAGCCAGGTATTTGCTGTGCAGCATGAATTTTAAACTGCAGTAACTACTCTGAAAACCATGGTTATACGTATGGCAAGTTAGAAGTGTTGAATATATAATTTCTGCTGCAAAATATTCAGACAAGTTGGAATACTTTTTAATTATAGACTACAAAACTCAGGATGACTATTTTAGTTTTTGGCTTTACCAAAATAGAAGCCATCTGAATGAGCCCGTGAAGTATAAATTATTGCAGCGTGTGAGCCTGATCTATTCATAGGTCTGTGAAACCCTAGGCCAGTTGTGCAACTCTGAATATCACAGATTAGTTAGCAAGTATGATGTATGCAGACTTTAAAGCCCAACTGCAGGATTGAGAGTTTCATTTTGAAGGCAGACCCTGCCCATATGATAACGTTTGTCTCCACTGAAACAATAACCTCAACTACTCTTTAGAGATAATTTGTTCCTACCATGAAGGTCTTCCAGTTGTGTTTCCCACCAGCTTCTGCTATATAAGTGTTGTCCCATAGAACTTCTTAGAGACAACTGTTTATTTTTTTTAAAAAACGGATCATAGACAGACTGATGAACAAGAATAAAAATTCTGTAGGTATTAGATATCCTGAGAGAATTGAGTGAGTCGCAATACCTGACTTGGCATGTTTTGAGTGGGTCCAGGTCTTCTTGATCTTTGGAAGGGAGGCTACCTGGAATTGCCACAATGATAAACTAATTTTTAGAAACATCATGGAAGAAGATAATGAAAACATTTCCATAACTAAAAAAACTGTAGGGTTGAGTTATGTCTGTGTAAAAGTCTGCAGAGTCCATATAGTCCATGTAATTGTCAGAGTGGAGTCCATTATGTCCATGTAGTTTCCAGAATCAATTGATTGATTTTGTGCTATCAAATCATTGTCAGTTCTCAGCAACTACATAGATTTTCTTCACTACAATCTACCCCCTCCCCCAAACCTGGTCTTTAAGAGTCTTTTTCTTGCCTTAAATGCCTTTTAGTGAAATAAGCAGGAATTTCAACTTCTAAAATTGGTTAATGTGCTATAGGGGTGGGTGTGGGTATGTTTACTATTTGTGAAATTATTGATGGGAACTTCGACCTGGGTAAGAAATTCACACATGTGCTCAAACGACCATAACTGACAAATCATTCTTACAAGCAAGCCTTTGGTGCCCTTCCTCTCCCAGTGAGTAAAATACTCTTGCATACATCTTCTTCAAGAACGCACAGTCCACATGCTTCTGTGACCGTCCCATGGTATCCTTTGAAGAATGGCTCCGCTATATTGAAAGCTCTGAGCAGCACTTCTGAAGGAAAAGCAGTGGCCTCTGCTCCTACGGAGTGCTTTTCTAGTGACTCACTTCTGCTTTGTATAGTGCTGTGCTGCCCTATGGCCTTACTTGACATCAAGACTTCTCTCTAGTTCAGTGGGCGCAGCAGGCAACAAGGAGCTGTGCTTTAGTGAACATGTTCTTTTTGACCTCTTTTGTAACATGGACTTCCTTTAGATTACAACTCATGGATTTCCATTCTGACTGGGATTTCGAAGAATTGTGCTCTGGATCTAATGAGAGAACTCAACTTAAGTTAGGTAGGTGGCTCTGAGGTAAACACTGGGATCTGGTTGGATTCCACTGGAATTCCCAGGACAGAGGCAAAAATATTTTTGGGGCTGGAATCCAATTTTTTTTACTACCAGTTCTGTGGGCCTGGTTTGGTGGGCATGGCAGGGGAAGGATATTGCAAAATCTCTATTTCCTCCCCATTCCTGTGGGAAGGATATTGCAAAATCCCCATTTTCACCCCACTCTGGAGCCAGCCAGAGGTGGTATTTACCGGTTCTCTGAAAGACTCAAAATGTTCGCTACCCATTCTCTGAACTACTCAAAATTTCTACTAGCGGTTCTCCGGAACTGTCAGAATCTGCTGGATTTCACCTTTAGCTGGGATAATGTGTAGTCCTGGCCATTGTGCCTTAGTAGTCATAATATCTCTAGGGCTGAGATCAAATACCCCAGCCCTAGAGATATTATGGTTACTGAGGCACATTGGCCAGGGTTACACATAACCCTTAGCATGTAAACCATAGTTTACATGCTAAGGTCTCAGGCTTGCATGACATCTTAAAAAAACAAACCAGCCAACTTACTACAACTGATATTTATTGGCTCATATTATAAAGCATGGATTCTCAAACTTTCTGTCCTTAAGTCACACTTGGGTAGGAGATGCTGGCAGAACTGAGTCACAAATTTGTCTCTATGATGGGAATATTTTTTTCAATATGTAAAGAAATTGCCTCATGATTCTTCACAGGAATAATTTTTAAGCAGCTTTCACACAGTTTCATGAATTTAATCTGTATTTTTCCTCCCTCTTATCATCCTTCTGGAAGCAAGTTGGTTGCTTCCTCAGGAGGTTTTATCTAGTGTAACAGAAAAAGTTTTAAAATCAGTTTTTGGAACTACAAGGGAGCAACAGAACAGGAGAATAGATTAGCCAGTTGGTGAGTAGTGTTCAGAGTCATTTCGATAGTGAAATGGGTGGCATATTTTTAAAAAATAAATAATATAAGTAAATACAGCCTTGGACTAAAGCTATTGGGAAGATCTGGTGCTTTCGTTCTCTTTATAGCGTTCAGAAGGGACAAATCAGTCTGTGTAATTGCAGAAAAGTAAATTTGTTCTTCAACTGGATCTGAAAACAAGTCAGAAGATTTTCACTGTGGAAAATCCAGAGATGATACTGTTTCCTCTAGGAACCTGATGGGGAACAGGAATCTTCTGGAGTCTTGTGACTTCTGATTATTATGCTTAGAAAATACAGTTCAGGTGTATTTAGCTTAAAAATAGCAGAGAAATATTATCTGGAACTCCTTTTTTTTAACACAAAGAAAGTGAACTGCTGGATAAATTCCTGGAGTTTTTGATTGTTTAGAAGTAGAGCACATATGCACATCGCAGTCTAGACTGGTCTTGCCAAGTGACTTATTCCATTTTGTCTAATGTGCTGCCAAAGAGAAAAGTAACAGCAGATTTAATGGGCAGGGTGTACTCAAAGATGCTTTCTCTGGTCTTATCAATTATAGCTGCTGCTGCTTCTTCTTCTTCTTCTTCTTCTTCTTCTTCTTCTTCTTCTTCTTCTTCTTCTTCTTCTTCTTCTTCTTCTTCTTCTTCTTCTTCTTCTTCTTCTTCTTCTTTTTAAAAGCTTTAGAGCACTCTGAGAACATACTCATTCTTTGTTTTCATTCCATCTTACCTTCAAGCTTTGAGGGAGATGGGAGGTTTAAAAATGTGAAATATAAATAGATAGAGATGATAGATAGATAAAGATAAGATAGAGAGAGAGAGAGACACACAGAGAGACAGAGACAGAGACAGACAGAGACCTGACATGGATGCAGACACAGACAGACAGACAAATTCAGGACCTTATGGTGGTCTATATAGAGTTCTTGCCTCTCATTTTCCTCCCAAGAAACCTGTATAGTAGATTGGATTCAGGGGTGGGTTCTACTTACCTTTACTACCGGTTCACAGCAGGAGTGCGTACATGCGCTTCTGCACATGCGCAGAAGCTTCTGTGCATGAGCAGATTACCCATGATGATGTCATGGTGGGTGTGTGGAGCCTCCTGCCGGTTTTACTACCAGTTCTATAGAACTGGACAGAACAGGGAGCAACCCAGCACTGATTGGATTGTGAGAGAGTAGCTGTTCTGAAGTCACCCAATGAGATTCTGTGCCTATGGGTGGAGAAGAACTGGGGTTTTCCTACTCTAACACAATAACCTCTTATGACTATGCCAAAGTCAATATAAATTGGTAAACATTTACAGCAGAGTGATCAAATATTAGAGCCTGTCTTTCCTTAATTCTTTGAATAAACTCTTCTACACATAGCAGTATCTGTTGGATGATGTAATATAGGCAGGCCACACAGCAAAATTTTATGTTTCGTTCCATTTGCTTGTTATACAGTATCTGCATCTATTGTAGGTTCCTTTGGAATCTGGATTTCTTAAATTCACTTTTGTGCCCTCCTTCGGAAGACTGCCAACTCAGTGCTACCTTGCTGGCTGCACAACATCCTGTGTGAGTATTGGAGAAGGATCTGAATATAAGAGCGTTAAAAAAAAATCTATTTTACTAATTTAAATGTTAATCTTTGTCTCAGTTATGTTGGAGTAGGGAGTGGAGGGAATGGTCTCAAAATATGTCTAGCTTGGAAATAAAAGGTTGGATACAATAGGCAGAAAAACGGTTATAGCCTAAAATAAATGATGTGTTTTTTCCATTGCCTGAAGTAAATCTAAGCATTTACAAGTCCAGTTCAATATCTGAGATTAAAATGTGCACAGAAGAGAATACCTGCAAAGTTGATTCTAAGAACCTCAAATATGCAAAGTAGCAATGATAAAAGATGAGCCAAACTATTTAACTTTAAAGCAAAGTTACCAGTTATTTTCCTCTTTTCTTTGAACATTAAGAGGGGAGTCTTGGAGATTCTCAATCATCCCGGTCATGGTTGCCCCATAGATATTTTTCCAAAAGGCAATTGGACTTTCTTGGGTTTTTCCTTGAAAACGTTTCGCTTCTCATCTGAAGTTCTGACATTCTTCAGATTTGAACAGCCTCGTGGATAAAAAGAGAAATGTTTTCAAGGGAAAAAAGCAAGAAAGTCCAGTGGCCTTTTGGAAAAAACACCTTTGGGACAGATTAAGAAGGGAACCAGTTTAGGTTGGGACTAGTATATAGGAAGGGATATCAGACCTCATTGACCAATCCCATTAGCCTCTGCTTTGGTCCCTTCAGATTCTGTTTCCAATGATCCGTTAGACCAGTGGTGGGATTCAAAATTTTTTACTACCGGTTCTGTGGGCATAGCTTGGTGGGCGTGGCTTGGTGGGCAAGACAGGGGAAGGATACTGTAAAATCTCCATTCTCTTCTCACTCCAGGGGAAGGTTACTGCAAAATCCCCATTTCCTCCCAATCAGCTGGGACTCTGGAGGCAGAGAATAGATGGGGACGGGGCCAGTCAGAGGTGGCATTTACCGGTTTTCCGAACTACTCAAAATTTCGGCTACTGGTTCTCCAGAACTGGGCAGTACCTGCTGAATACCACCTCTGCATTAGACCAGGGATGTCAAACTTGCGGCATCATGTGACATATTGGGATTCCTCCCCTCCCTTTGCTAATCTGGGCATAGGCGTGGCTAGCATGTGATGCATCTGGCCCATGGACCGTGAGTTTGACAGCCCTGTAATAGATTATTTTAATGATTAATATATTTGGTGAGCAAAGAAGTCCTATCTAGTGGGATCAAGGTACCTATGCTAGAATCCCAGTCTATGCTGAATCCTTTATATTGCGAAATAAAAAAGGCAAGGAAGACAACATAGCTGCTAGCTAAGATACAGAATGGCACAGTGGAAGGCCTGGGAACTGGGTTGAGGAGAGAGCAGGCAGATTCAAGGGCTGTTGGCTAAAAGAGAAAATCTGTCTTGCAAGGGTTCCAAGAAGGTACATGATGTGGTGGAAATATAACCTAAGCTGTCTTGAGCCACAAGCAAAACTTCGCAGTTAAAAATTCTTTGTTTTGTCTGCTAGGAAATATTTTGGTTTGAAACTTTGTTTTCGTTCATGCCTATGGGATTTTATTCCAAATTTATCCCTCTGATAATCATGGGAATCCCAGCCGTTGCCCTTGGCCTTTGTTTTTGAAATGCTCTATGTTCTCTTCTGCCTGGCTGCAGCTGTTCCAGATTTTTGCACTGTTCTGGATATTGAATGAATTATTTCTTCCAGTTTTGTCTTTGGTGTCATTCGAAAGGGACCAGAAGCTGATTGTATCTTAAGACCCTGTCCTCTGACAGACAATGCGCTTGTGAAACAGGGTAGAGGTGGTAAAAGTCGAATGCATATTCCTTCAATAACTCAGTTCTCCACACATATTGTATGCATTTTATTTCTCAGATATTTATTTGTCCTAGTCATGTTTTCTGTAGGAATTTTAATTCATTATGCAAGGAGAGAAGCATAGCAGCACATAATACTGAGTCATCTCTCTCTCCTCTCTCTCCTTCCTTCCTTCCTTCCTTCCTTCCTTCCTTCCTTCCTTCAGAATGAAGTAATTGCTGAAACAAAAGAAGCGGAGAAGTCATCTGCCATAGGAAGTGGAAACAAGGGAACTGTTGAAGCTGTCAGCTGCCTCAACGATAAGCACAGACTTTTCAAATTCCAAGAAGACAAGGCAAAGAGAGGGGAAATGGATGGGAAGGATCTTTTCAAAGCTGAGTTCGTTCTCATCACCGACTCAGATGAAGATACAGAGGCTATTTTAGGCAATGGTTATGGACATGAAAGTTCCAAGGGTTTAGCTGCGTTCCATGTGTCCAGTGATGATGAGTGCAAAGGACAGGAGAATGTGCCACAGATGTCACAACATACTAATCTTCCCTGCAGTTCAGTCAGTTCACAGAAACTCCCTCAGGTAATGCCCACAGTCATTGTTGAGATAGGAGGTCATGTGAATCGAATACATATTTTTTCATTTCCATACTTGAGGAAAGGTAACAGTCTGATCTATGAGTAGTTCACATACACAAGCATGGGGCCGGGGGAGAAGGAGGGGGGAGGGGCAGAGAGGAAGAGCGGGGCATGATACCAACAAAGGAGAATATTTGTAGGTCAGGGTTGAAATACGGGGTCCTTGATGCTCTCTGAGCTTGTTTTCTTGCAGTTGTTTCACTACCCAAACTAGGTAACCTCATCAGTGCTAGTTAGAAGTAGGATTTGGTCTCAATTTATATTCTAGTGACCCATCCTATCAATGTTGGAGGGATTGGTCTTGGATCTTCTTTGGTTGGGCTGTTTACTGTTAGCTTGTTTGGCAGTTCTTTGATTGGGGTATTGTTTACTTTTTGTTTGTTGGTCTGATAGTGACTGTTAACCTGTAGACCACATGATGGCTGAAGGAATGTTATATCTGAATCAATCCTGGGCCACAACCGATATCAAGATGATCAAATTGTTACAAATGGAGCTCATGAAGTCCTAGAGGACTCTTTTCTAGTTTCCCATTACCCTGAGAAATGGCCATGCATGTGGATTATCCTGTGTAAATTATTTTTCCATAATGGGTATTTATTTATGGGCAGTCATTGGTATTTAAAAACATTTTGATAGTTCTGATAGGAAACTCTTGAGAAACCCCTGTGGAACATCTGATTTCACTAAAAGAAGTTTTTTAAAAAAATAGCCAGGAAAGAGTAAGGAACATGCCCATTTGCTGATCAACTTCCTTGGCATGTATGCATGAAAGCTGCATGTATTGTTGATTTCAGCTATTTGGCCAAATTGAAGGACCATCGACAGAAGGGCTAGAAGGGCCTTTTTGTTCTCTTTTTAGAATTGTTTTCATTGTAGATGCTTTCATATTTTTGCAAAGTTATGATACAATTGGGCAACAGCCGTGGGCAACAGATCATTCTTTTATGCTAATAAAAATGGACATGAATAGTTTAAAATTAAATACCAGACTTTTAGCATCTCACTCTGCTATTTAATTCTGGAAATTAAGACAGCCACGCTCCCAGGTAAAGAACTCAGCGGACTTTACAGATTTGATTCTAATCTTTCTTCTTTTTCTTTTCCCCCTCCAGTTAACTTCTCCTCTGTCTGCTTCTGATCATCTTTCCCATAAATCACCTGCTGCTCCTTTACTTTCTCCAACTAATCTGAAAGTAGAACATGGACTGGCCGTTCCAGACCATCAGGCTTCTTCTCAGCAAGAATCTCATAGACAGTGGCGGTCTGCCAATGGATCCTGCATCCACCAGACATCCACATATTTCCAGTCTACTACTTCACCCAGTTTACCTTCCTCCACACCGAAAATACTTCCTTCCTCATTTGAGAACCTTGTAGATCATGATAGGTTACCCCACAATGTTCAAAGTCACAAACATGAAAAGGAACCCACCTCTTTGTCACTGCCATTAAGCAAGGATCCCTGTCCTCCTTCACAGGTTGCCACTTCAGTAGATGCTCTTCAGGGCTCATCCCCTCAGGCTTATTCTCCTCTTCCTCCCAAGAAACTGGTCCCCTGGCCTCAGGTTCCCATTCGTATTACAACACATGTCTTATCACCAAGTCCCACCCAACTGCCATCTTCTCTACATGGATCCTCCTCAGATATATATAATGTAAACAACCACTGTAGCCAAATGTCCTTCAGTGGGAACCCACCAGTGTCCAGAGTTAAATCTCCTCTTCCAACTAGACTTTCTCTTTTGACGGCTATTCTGAAGTCTGGATCTTCTCCAAAAAGGCCATTTTCTCCCGCGTCATGTCCTGCCACTTTTTCTCCCAATTCCTTCGATTCTTCAATTCTGGCATCTGAGCAGAAATTTAAAACTACCCCTCCCACTCCCAAGAAAGCTGCTTCACAGTTTTCTATCTTCAGGTCCGATTCCCCATACCAAGATGAAGGTTACTTTTCGGGGCTTTCTAATGTGCCAAGGAACAGGATGGTTTCATCAAGGTCCAGTCCTACCCTTCAAACATGGTCTTTGTCCCCTAAAAGGACGCTTGATACTGGGGCACGTTCTCCTGACAAACTGCGTCCTTTGTCACCCACAATTTCCTCCTACAGGAAAACAGTTGTGTCTCCTCTGTTAAAACCCAAACTGACTGGTTTTTCCTTATCTCCCCATGTTTTGAGGCAAAGAGTCTTCAAAACACGAGAGCCAGAGAAGTCTACAAAAGTACACACCTGGTCTCCCACTTTCACTGCCAAGTCCCATCCGGCGCCAACCTTTGCAGTCAACCAAAGGGCCACAGTCTCACCCACGGCACAAAAACTGTCTTACTCTCCGGCTCCTGTACATTCTAGTAATCAACCTAAAGAATACTTGCTGCATGTCTCTGCAAAGGACCGAGGTACAAATCTATCAACTCATTGGCCTTTTTATCACCAAGACTCGCCATCATCTACTCCTCCAGGCTGTAACATCAACTCCCCTTCGCTTCAGACAAATGCAACATCCCCTCTTCATTCAAACTTCAGAACTTGTTCGTCCTGCTCAAGACACAAGTCCCCAGTGATAACACCACGCGGATCCCTGGCCAGAAAGCATTCTCCTTGCCCACAGTTGTCAAGATCAAGGGAGACTAGCTCACCACTCTCCTTTTCCTTGCCTTCTGATTGTGAGAATAAGATTCCTCAGGTACTCTGTCTCATTGCTTCTTTCTATTCTTCTAATCCTTTTTTCCATTTCTGTTCCAGGAAAATGGCACCCCAAGGAAAAGAAAACTGTAAATATAGACATAATTGCATTTGAAATGTTTTCACATCTGACAAAACATTAGAAATGTGATAGTGAAACATCGCAAGCATGTGGGTTCCATGGATATAATCATATTGGTCTCCACGATGTGAAAAAGATGTGGAGACTCTAGAAAGAGTGCAGAGAAGAGCAACAAAGATGCTTGGGGGACTGGAGGCTAAAACATATAAAGAACGGTTGCAGGAACTGGATATGTCTAGTTTAATGAAAAGAAGGACTAGGGGAGACATGATAGCAGTGTTCCAGTATCTCAGAGGCTGCCACAAAGAAGTGGGAGTCAAGTTATTCTCCAAAGCACCTGAGGGTAGAACAAGAAGCTATGGGTGGAAACTGATCAAGGAGAGAAGCAACTTAGAACTAAGGAGAAATTTCCTGACAGTTACAACAATTAAGCAGTGGAACAACTTGCTTTCAGAAGTTGTGAATTCTCCAACACTGGAAGTTTTTAAGAAGATGTTGGATAACCATTTGTCTGAAGTGGTGTAGGGTTTCCTGACTAAGCAGAGGGTTGGTCTAGAAGACCTCCAAGATCCCTTCCAACTCTGTTATTCTATTCTATTCTATTCTATTCTATTCTATTCTATTCTATTCTATTCTATTCTATTCTATTCTATTCTATTCTATTCTATTCTATTCTATTAACCAAAATGATTTCAATCATATTTTAGTGTGGGGGGAGGGGAGGGAGGAATCATATATGCTAAAGAGATTTATGGCAATCTGGATATGTATGGATCTCTGTATTTGTGAAGTTTAAATTCCACATCTGATTTTCCAAATTTCCAAATTAACTCTTTTAATTTAATTTAATTTAATTTATCGCATTTATATGCCGCCCAACTCCCAAGGGACTTTTTATAAGTTTACAGCCTGAGAAAGTATCTTTTAGCATGTTTGTAAAGTTTCAGAATTATTACATTTCACAAACAGGCAAGTTACAGGTAGTCCTCAATTTACAACAGTTCATTTAGAGACTGTTCAAAGTTACAATGGCCTTGAAAAAAGTAACTTATGACCATTTTTCACTCTTACGACTATTGCAGAATCCCCACCGTCATGTGATTTACATTAGGATGTAAATGTAAAATGTAAATTTACAACTGACTCACATTTATGATGATTGCAGTGTCCCGAAGTCATGTGATCCTCTTTTGCGACTTCTGACAAGCAAAGTCAACAGGGAAACCAGAATCACTTAACAACCTTGTCACTAATTTAAGAACTGCAGTGGTTCACTTAACAAATGTGGCAAGACAAGTCATGACATGGGGCAAAATTTCTCACTGAACAACATACATTTTGGGCTCAATTGTGGTCATAAGTTGAGGACTACCTGTATACAGACAGTATTTCTCTAATATTTTATTCATGAGAGTCTGACAATTCAGTCTGTGTTCATCAGCAAAAGAAAGAACTGAGGAGGTTGTACTGGTTTAATTTATTTGTGTTGCACCCTCATTATCTGAAACTGGTCTTGTTGATTGTTACCTCATGGAGCACTAAGGTTGAAGTTTGTGGTAAGAGGGGCCTGGTTTGAAGATCCCCTTAATCAAAAACAGTGATTGCTGCTGGTAGGAATTAACTTTGATCTGTGAAAATGCTTAAAATTAACTTCAGTATAACAGACAGCAGTTCTGTTACTGGTTACAAATATTTACATATAAAATCAGTTCTTCGTGTAAATCATAGCATATGCTAGTTTGTAATCACATGTATGAAGACTGCTAATAATTACATCCTATTTTTGCATTCATCCCCATCTGTAAAGGATGTTTTTATGTTCTTTTTGAGACAAATCTGCAGATAGAAATGTCTCTTTCAGCCATACAAACAACCAACTCCCCATTTAGGATATTTCAGCATGCAGCTCTCTCTCAAAGGCAATTGCATAAATCCCTCTACTGCAGTGTAGTGATTTGGCACTGATTGTTATTCCATTCCAGTATCTGTTTTGTAGATGTTTAGAGCTCTCATTGATAAGGATGCTCAACAGACCTGTGGACTGTCAAGCATCGTGGACAGCATATAGAATAATTAAAATTATCATTCAGAAGAACAGTTAACTTTCAGTTTTAATAACATCACTCCAAGTGACAACAGGTTCCTCTGTGATTTCAGGAAATGTCCTTAAGTGCCTTATTTGAACCTGGTATGTATGTGTGAGAGAGAGGGAGGGAGGGAGCGAGGGAGCGGGAGGGAGAGAGAGAGAGAGACGGAGAGATAGGGAGTGGTGTCACCATTCTATTCTTTTCATTCAGCTCTGAGGCTAGAGAGATACAATGCTACATATATCTAGTGAGAACATGCTATATAGAATAGAATAGAATAGAATTCTTTATTGTCCAAGTGTGATTAGACAGACAAGGAATTTGTCTTCGATGCATATGCTCTCAGTGTACATAAAAAGAAAAAAAGAATAAATACATTCATCAAGAATCATACGATACAGACCTTAGTGATAGTCATAGGTTACTAATAAGCAATCAAATCAAACTAGGAAACAAATAAAACAATTTAAATCGTAAAGATACAAGCAACATGGTTATAGTCATAAGTAGGAGGAGATCCCTATAGTCATAAGGATGAGAAGAATAATAGTAATACAGTCTTAATAAATAGTTTGATAGTGTTCTGGGAATTACCGTAGTTGTCTAGCAGACTGATGGCATTCGGGAAAAAACTGTCCTTGTGTCTAGTTGTTCTGGTGTGCAGTGCTTTATAACGTCGTTTTGAGGGTAGAAGTTGAAACGATTTATGACCAGGATGCGAGGGGTCTATAGATATTTTCTCAGCCCTCTTTTTGACTCATGCAGTGTACAGGTCCTCAATGGAAGGCGGGTTGGTAGTAGTTGTTTTTTCTGCAGTTCTAATTATCCATTGAAGTCTGTGTCTGTCTTGTTTGGCTGCAGAGCTTTATGTTGTCATATAATGAAGTTTTATATGGTTTCTACTCCCTTTTCCTTAGGTGGATAATTTTTACATAGTCCTTATCCTACGTACTGATTTCATTTATATTGACATCAGGAAACAGCATGCAACTAGTCTATTCTCTTCAGACATACATAGCCACATATATTTTTTTTAATGAGCTCCGAATCCTCTTCCAGTAATTAAAACCTTCCACCAATTTAAACCCCCTACCTTGTGAGGACTACTTCCAACTCTGGCACCCTTTTTGTGAAGGACTCCTATCATACGTCTTAGAAAATGAGCCCTAAATGTAGAACTTCCTGTTACTTTTCCAGCATCTGCATCAAATCTCAGATTTCTTTCTTATAAATAAATAAATACCCTTTACATCAGGGGTCTCCAGACTTGACAACTTTAAGACTTCTGGACTTCAACTCCCAGAATTCCTCAGCCAGCTTTGCTGACCAACCTGTGATCCTTGGAACCTTTTTTTTTCTTTTTTAAAACATTTTTTTACTACCGGTTCCGGCGAACAGGTAGTAAAAAATGCTTTGAAAAACTTTTTAAAAAGGTTCCAAGGATCGTGCAGCACAGCGTTGGAACCTTTTTTTAACCTTTTCAAAGTATTTTTTACTACCGGTTTGCCTGAACTGGTAGTTTTTATCACTACTGGTTCACCCAAACTAGAACGAACCGGTAGCATTTCACCCGATGTAAACTGTTTCAAGTGAAGCTGCCTTTTGCAATTGACTGATGGTGAATTTGTCAGTGCCAATGATATTCAAGTGGTGCTCCAGTTATTTTGGGATTTCACCGATTATTATTAAATTTATTGTCAGCCATTTTGTGGTTCGAGGCTACTCTGAGCAGCTTACAAAGTGTTAAAATATGCAAATATAAAACAATTATAAATATAAAATAGGTTAAAATTATACATAAAAAACCCTACCAAACTTACTAATTAAAAATCCTGGGCTTGAAGCAGAAAAAGATGGCACCATCTTTTACTACATCAATCATCTCCAGCCAACAGCTTTTCCTTCAGCACTCCAAGCCAACCAGCATAGTCAGGTTTTAAAGCTTTTCCTGAAGATTAAAAGAGAAGGGGCAGATCTCGCCCCTGTGGCAAGATCGTCCAAAGGGCAGGATCCATGGCAGAAAAGGCAATTCTGCTCAATCTTACCAGCCAAAATTCCTTGGCTGATGGGGATCCACAGTAGGATATAACCTTCACCAGCTCCATACTTAACTCATTGTCATAGGAACAGTGAAGCATCATAACTTGGAAGAGTGATAATAATGATACTGCCTCTTGCTGCACATTGTACTCTTGTCTGTGAGTAATATTGCAGTTCTGTGACAGTAAACATAATATATGGGGTTGTCAATGGTAGAGTTCTATTGTCTGAAATACTGCACATGCAGAAGAA
Organism: Masticophis lateralis; assembly: GCA_030761175.1. Classification (NCBI taxonomy): domain Eukaryota; kingdom Metazoa; phylum Chordata; class Lepidosauria; order Squamata; family Colubridae; genus Masticophis; species Masticophis lateralis. The sequence continues at coordinate 126,324,015 of JAUDYJ010000001.1, read as the reverse complement.
AAAAAGGAAAGGAGTCCCTGTGGATTTTACTCTGCTAGTCACAACCGACTATAGGGAGCGGTGCTTATCTCTATTTCAAGGGCCATTAAGCAGCGCTGTCTGAAGATGTTTCCATGATCATGTGTCCACCAGGATGTTACAGACAGCTGTTTCCTCTCCACTGAAGTGGTACCTATTTATCTACCTGCATTTGCATGCTTTCAAACTGCTAGATAGGCAGGAGCTAGGTGAAGACAAAGCTCTCCCACCATATTTGCAGCTGGGCTTGTACATGCAGAATCTAATTAAACCCCAGCTTTCCAACTTTATTGAGAGGGACCCCGTAGAGTCAAAATTCTTATTCAGGGACAGGATGAAATGAAAGCAGTGAAGAATAAAGTAAAACAAATGACGTTTAGTGCTGATTTTAATACTGACAAATGACCGTACAAGGATAGTCAGTGAGCTGCCAAATCCATTCTGTCTTGTAAAAGTTACTAACTTTTGGTTTTGATAACTAAACTTTTCGTCATGCTGGGGATGCAAATTGTGGGATAGCAAGGAAAGCGAGGATGGGAATAGTGGTGATTTAAGAGAAATTACATTTGCATTTCAATGCTTTACAGTATGCAAGAAAAAATTGAAAAAGAAGTGATGCCCTAACTCAGGGTATTAAACTCAAGGCCCGCAGGCCGGATCCAGACCTTGGGTGCTTAGATCTGGCCTATGGGGCTGCCCTGGAAACAGCGAAGTACTGGCCTATGGTGCCTCTGACAGCGAAAACAGAGCTCGGGAGGGCAGTGTGTCGTTCTCGCAAGCTCCATTTTTGCTGGCAGAGGGTTGCAGAAGGCCATCACAGCTGAAAACAGAGCTCAGGAACCCGTTTTCACTGGCAGAGTGCTCGGGCCACCACAGGTGCCCCCAACATGAGTGATGCCGAGCTGGCCATGCCAACCCTAGCCACGCCTCCCCCAGCCCCCCCCCATCAAACACAACCCTGATGTGGCCCTCAATGAAATCAAGTTTGACACCCCTGCCTTAACTTAAGAAAGCGGGGGCAACAGGAAAATATTTATGTAATTTGTTACAATTGCATTTCAGAACACCCTATGAGTTGTTAAGAAGAGCATAGAAGCTTATTAAAGAATGGTCAGGAAAATTCCCACCTTTTCTGAAGGCTGAATGACATTAAGAGTGAAATTATTCCAAGCGGTTTCTGAGATATTTTGGTTAAATTCTTACTGGATTATAAAATGGAAGAAGAGCAGGTCAAAGAAATGATGGTGGCACGGGCAATAAATTTTGGGTACAATATATAGCTGGAAAAATGGCAAGAATTATGGGGAAAAAATAGGAAAATAACATTGACAATACCATATAAAGAAAATTTATACAAAATGTTCTACAGGTGGCATCTTCTGCCAGTGAGATTGGCAAAAATGTTTAAAAATTAATCACCAAAATGTTGGAAATGCAATCACGAATCAGGCACGTACTACCATATGTGGTGGTCGTGTAAAAAAGCAAAGGAGTATTGATGGAAAATTCATTTATGTTGACAGAAGTAATTGGAGAAGAAATAGAATATAAACCAGAACTATTTCTATTGGGAATTATAAATGGGAAATATAGTAAAGAGGTAATTTACTTAAGAATACATATTATAACAGCAGCAAGAATGATTTTTACCCAAAATTGGAAAAATAAGGAAATCCCCCTAGAAAGTGAAAAAAAAAATTGATGTGCGGAAATGGACAAATTAACGTTGGACTTGAAAAATAAAGGCTAGTCAGATTATTATAAAATATGGAACAAATATTATCAATGGTTGGAACGGAAAGGAGGGATGCAAAATATGAACTGACTAGAACTTATAGAATAGAGAACTAAGGGTATGTATGTAGTTACAATAGAATGAAAGAGGATTCATTCTAGAATGTATAAGTAATATAGATAGAAAAATGATATCTTTATATATGTAAATACTGAATAGACCAAATGAATATAAGTAGCAAGGTATATATGATACTTATTGTTTATTTTAGTATGTATGGCAAAGATAATGCCAGGATGGTTACACTGTGTCCAATGTTTTAATATGTGTTTTAATAAAATAAAATTAAAATTAATTTATTTAAAAAATTAATTTAATAAGAAAAAAGAAAAAAAAGAAAATTCCCATTAAGAATTTTTAATGATATTAAGAGTGAAATTATGCCAAGAAGATCCTGAGATATTTTGATTAATTAATATTTTGTACTTTCTAATAAACAGAATAACAGAAGAGCTAATGACAAAAAGTTTTTCCTTCCTCACTGAATATCCTTTCCTTCTCAGTTTCAATATTGTACTTTTACTTGGTTAACAAGTTTGAGATTCACACTGAGATAGTGTAAGAAAAATTACCTCATAAAGGTGATCATCCATCTCTTTTCACAAGGGTCTCAGTGAGCTTGTAACTGAATATATTAGCTCTAGGGACAGAAAGAAAAATATATCTGTGTTGACTAAAATATATGAATAGATATCCAGCCTCTGGAATAAATTATAATGGGGACCCTATGATATACAGTAATTATGGCATTGAGGTGTATATGCAATACTTTAAAATGGCAGAAAATCATTTTACTGTGTAACTTTTTTTCTCCCTTATACTAAGACAGTATTCATATTCTTAGTTTGAATACTATCACATCTTTCCTCTTTCTAATTATGATTTACAGTCATACAAGATCAATGCAAGCTACAAGACATTTGCAGCCATCCCAACAAACACGCTGCTTCTAGAACAGAAGGTTAGTTGGGTGCTCAAAGGTATGAGCTGGTATTAATATTAATTTTGAAATTAAGGGCATAAGCAGTTTTAACTGTGTTAAAACTGTTTGCTAACCTTTGAGGCCACAGAAAAACAGATTGCTGAGTCCTATTTAGGCATAACATTGATGGTTATTTCTGTCCTTCCTCTTTTAGTATTAAGGAAATCAATTGGTATGTATGGAGATTGTCAATCATCCAGGTCATAGTTGTTCCAAAGTTGCTTTTTCCAAAAGGCAACTGGCCTTTCTTGGGTTTTTTTAAAAAGTGTTTTGCATCTCATCTAAGAAGCTTCTTCAGTTCTAGCTGACTGGAGGGTAGGGATTCAGATGACTGAGGAACAGGGATGGGCATGGCCTTGCTAAAAAAATTTAGCAAGGGGTTCTCTGCCTGGTTGCTGGGTGAGCGTGGCCATGGGGGATGTGGCCTAGTCGGCCTTCTGCACCATGGCGGGGGTGTGGGAGCGTTTTTGCCCTCCCTGGGCTCCGGAGCCTTCTGGAAGCCGGAAATGGGCCCGTTTCTGGGTTTCCTAAACTTCCAGTAGGCTCATTTTTCGCCCTCTCTGAGCCTCCACACACGCCCTGCACTTACCTGCATCCAAAATGGGCCATGAGGGGGCTCCCGGGGATGGGTGGGAGGGGTCAGCCAGGAATGGGATTTGGGGATTCTCCGAACTGCACAGAATTTTAGCTAGAGGTTCTCCTGAATTCCTGCGAACCCCCAGCAGCCCACCCCTGCTGAGGATACAGATAAATCCCCAAGTGGCCTCAACTACTCCCAGAGAAATAGTGGCTGACCCTCAGAGTACTAATGACCAAATAACTGCAAAGAAAATAAATCCTTCCATTCACCACCAGTCAGCTAGAACTGAAGAAGCTAATTGGATGAGAAGTGAAGCATTTTCAAAGAAAAAGCCAAGAAAACACCTTTGGAATGCAAATGGTGGTTTGTTCTGCCTTAGTTTCTCTTCCACCAACCATCACCTACTACTGGGGGAGCAACCACTGAAAGCTCTCCCTAACATGGGAAGAGGAGTAGGTAGATGCCTCAAAGAATATGTTGAGCCACCAACCAACTAGCTTATGATTTCTTCATCTAGCTATTTCTGAAATATGGGTCTACTGATCTTCTGAAAAGGGAGCTGAACCTATATCTAAAAATAGCCTGTCTGACACATCACAGGGGTGGAGGAGGGGTAAAGTGAGAAGCAAAAGGTGCCACCGATGACAAACAACTGAAAATCCATGGGTAAAATTGACCCCACACCAGCGGTGAAATCCACCCGGATCTACGGACGAAAATATTTAATATTTTTTAATTGTTTTAATTTTTGTATATCATGTTTTATTCTGGCTGTTCACCGCCCTGAGTCCGCAAGGAGAAGGGCGGTTTAGAAATTGAAACAAATAAATAAATAAATCTGATTTACGCAAACCGGTAGCACTGTTGGCGGGAGGCTCTGCCCACCTGCCGGGATGTCATTACGTCCCATTTTTGACCCTCTGCACATGTGCAGAAGGCTCTGTGCATGTGCAGAAGAGGCACATGTGTGCATAGCGCACGCACACATGTGCGTGCTCCCCTTCCCGAACCTGTAGCGAAGTTAAGCGGATTTCACCGCTGCCCCACATGCCCCTCTCCCACAACAAAAGGAATAAAAGAAATCTTGCAATGTAACCAAACGTGACAAAATCAATAATTTGAGCTGGTAGAATTCCTCCGTCTTTCTCAGTTTGAAGGAACCGTCCGTGCAGTGGGAGACTTTCTAAAAGGCATTAATAAAAACCTTATTTGCAGGTCTAGGACTTTTCAAACACTGCTAAGCCTGGGTTGATATGGCACCTGCAAAAGATCGACCCAGCACCATGGGGAGCACTGATCAGTCACTACACAGGAATGTAATAAATAACTACAATTAATGCCTCTGCAGAAACCAGGTCTGGGATCTCCCCTATGGCCCAACCCAAAAGAATCATGAAGGGTGTTCCCAACTTGAAAGGGCATATTTACAACAGCCACAAGTGATCATTAGAATTTGGACAAATTCATCCCTGACCACATTGATAAAACATGCTAAATCATATCCATGGTAAACAGAAAGGAAATACTCTTTTAAAACTGGAAGGGTTAAATACAATTTATGCCTCTACTAAATGCCTCTGCTATAGTTGTGCCCTGGGAAATGAGACGGAAGCCAAGACCACAACATAAGAAATGGTTATTTGCAAGTATTTGTGTTGAAGTAGTGATGATGAGCTTTCAGAGTCAGCTGAAATGTAGTACAGAAAGCCTTTTTTCCAGGCTGTAGGCTGATTGATACCATACCAAATCAAACTTTCAAATGGGTAAACCAGCAAGCAAAATGGGCAGCTCAACAGTCCCATATAAATAAAACTCTTACATTGGTTGTAACTATAAAATCAGATGCATTTTTAGCAACCAAGTAGCCATAATAGGGCACTGGCAAGGCTGACCTGGCAAGTCACCCATTATGAAAAATGTACTGATGTTTTAGTCATTACTAGAGGATACCATAGTTTGACTTAGTGTGTGGCATTCCCGTTGTGCTCGGCTAAAATGTGGTTCATTGATATTGTATTATGTACAGAACCAGCTAATCATGATTTATGGCTTACTATATTAAGCATAAATCATAGTTCAACAAGCTTGTGAATCCATCATGTGACAAGTAGTTTCCAAAGGAATCAGGAATTTGGTTGCCAACGTGGCCTTTGTTGAGTGTTCCTTAATCAAAAGCAATATTAGGCAGTTCCAGGGTTCTCAAATGTTGCTGTAGGTTTTACAAAATGGTGCATCTTAATGACCCTGGATGGGAGGGAGGGGTCACACTCTTCCAGGTGGGGCAATGCTGTTCACTGAAGAACAGGTGGTAGCCATGGCTAGGAGACCTTTGGCACAATTCTATTTTGTGCACCGGTTGGTGCAGGAGGCACTATTCATGGTTACCTAGTTCTTAAACATCTCTCCTTTGAACAATTACAATGTGCTTTACATGGAAGTGTCCTTGAAAAGCAGTTGGAAACTTCAGATGTTCCAGAAGACCTCATCACTTGCAGATTGGACGCTTTAAGATGTACATTTTTAAAGCACCACTGCTATGGTTCCCATAAATATGTGTGTGTTCAAAAATCAGATGCTTAACCAACAAAATAAATTGGACAAGAGCTTGTTTTAATTATATTATAATGCTTAGATAGTTGACTATTTATGATAGTTGAATAAGATATGATATGAATTACTTTATCAGATATTATATAAGTGCATTATTATTGTTATTCTTGTCTTAATGTCATAATAATATGAATTCATTCATAGGCACTCGATGAACAAATCAAAGCAGAACTAGAAGTTGAGGACAGAACTCTGGATACCCATTCAGAGGTGACAATTAATTTCTGTTTAAATGATTCTTATTTAATTCATTTCATTTTGGCTGTATTTCTTTCTCATCAAATTTCCACATTCAGAATTGGATAGGGAAATAATTGCTTCAACCTGCACCGGTGGTGAAATTCAAAATTTTTTACTACTGGTTCTGTGAGTGTGGCTTGGTGGGCGTGATATGGCTTGGTGGGCGTGGCTTGGTGGGCATGGCAGGGGAAGGATACTGCAAAATTTCCATTCCTACCCCACTCCAGGGGAAGAATACTGCAAAATCCCCATTCCCTCCCCACTCTGGGGTCAGCTCTGGAGACAGGATTAGTGTTTTCAGAGCAACTTGTGCAACTATTTAAAACAACTGCACAATCCTAGGGGAAAAAAAGCCTCCTCCCCTCATCCTCTATCCAGCCAAATCCTGTAGGACTCCTTTGATTTCACATTGAATTCATATGAGCACTGAAGCACCATTTGGCCTTTGAAGAAGGCCTGAGTCCGTAAGGAGAAGGGCGGTATATAAATCCAAATAAAGATAAAGAGAAGAGAAAGCGCTGCACAACTTTAGAAACACTTTGTAAATAATCTGGTTGGGGAGGAGGAGGAGGAGGGGGAGGAGGAGGAGGATCCAAAATCAGGTTTAATTGGTCATAGCTTTTCCAATGGATGCATTTTATTAAAAAGCATAAGCTTTAGTGAGCTCCAGCTGTCTTCATCAATTGCATGGATGAGCTACAATGATGTAGGGTTTAAATAGGGATGAACTGGAGTGGGGAAGAGGGGAAAAACAAGACGCCTGTGCAGATGCTGGCTGCATGTGTGCAAGATTGCAAGTACCTTATCAATTAGCAAATGCAATGTGTTAAAACACATTGTAGTTGTTGAGACCTTCTGAAATGGTCTAAAATCTCTTGTTGCACATAAATTTGACAATCGGCGCTGCTAAAATGGATTTGATTCAAAGCAGCTATTTGAAATCTGGAATGGAGTAATGATCCAAGTCACATGCACTGGTGGTGCTGGTTCGGACCGGTTCGGGAGGACCGGTAGTTCTGACTAGCAGCTGGGCCCGCCCACCCATGCTGGTGCTATCCTGTCCTATATAATCACTGTTTTTTTGATGCCACGCACACTCACATTTTCAGTTCTGGATGAACCGGTTGTTACAGTATGTGACACCCACCTCTGGTCACATGGGGTCCATTGTGGAGCCATGGACTGTGCAAATTACAATATACTTAATGGGATGAAATGCAGAAAGCACACCAACAAGGGATCTCCTTGGCTTTTATTTTTCTTGGTGGGAAACTCATATGGCAAGTTGGAGGGTGGGAAAAATGTTTAGCTAGTTGAAAGTTGAAATAAGAGACTTAAGTCTTCAGCTTTCCAAGTTCTGCATAGCACCAACCAGTCTTTATGTTTTGAGAAAGGGCACCATCAGGAGAAGAATGCCAAAGAGATTTCCAGAGTACCAGGAGCGTTCAGTTTGGGTTGCACAACTCTGTGATGACCACTAAGCAGAAAGCAAGAGAGATACCAAAAGTCTAGGCGCCATCTAGTGGTCATCCAAAGTCGTGCAGCGCAGATCAAATAGCTCCACAAAGTGGAAATTATCTCAGTACAGGTACTCCTTGTTTAATGACCATTCAAAGTTATAACAACACTGAAAAAAACTGTCTCTTGACAATTTTTTCCACACTTACAACCATTGCAGCATACCCATAGTCATGTGATCAAAATCAGAATACTTGATAACCGGCTTACGTTTATGACGGTTGCAGTGTCCCTTTTGTTTATCTTCTCGCAAGCAAAGTCAATGGGGAAGCCAGACTCACTTAACAACCGTGTTACTAACTTAACCAATGTGGTGGATTCTCTTAACAACAGTGGCATGAAAGGTCAAAAAATGGGGTAAAACTCACTTCATTTTGCTTACCAATGGAAATTTGGGGCTGAGTTGTGGTTGTAAGTCAAGGACCACCTGCTGCAGTAGGTCCTGTGAGAAAGAAGTGGTGCTAACAAGACTTTAATCTCTGGAGCTGAGAATCAGAGGAAATCACTTTCTCTCTTAAAAATCCCATAGATGTGCTCGCCTGCCCAACTCAGGCAACAAACGGAAGAGCTTTGTGCTGCCATTGATGAAGTCTTGCAAGAGCCTTCAGCCAGGGTATGCTAATGTCTAAAGCCACTTGCTTGTTTGGGTTGCTTCCTTTCACCTTCTGTATGTGAACACCTGTTCTTTTCAATCCATTCTTTCAGCGCCGATGTAATTCCTCTCCAGGCTCCCTGAAGAGCGTACTCGATTCAAATACGGGCAAAGTAAGTGAATAAGAATGTTAATGAAAATGAGCCACAGTGGCACAGTGGTTAGACTGCAGTAGAATAGAATAGAATTAGAATTTTTTATTGGCCAAGTGTGATTGGACACACAAGGAAATTGTCTTGGTGCATACGCTCTCAGTGTATTTAAAAGAAAAGATACGTTCCTCAAGAATCATAAGGTACAATAGTCATAGGGTACAAATAAGCAATCAGGAAACAATATCAATATAAATCATAAAGATACAAGCAACAAAGTTACAGTCATACAGTCATAAGTGGGAGGAGATGGGAAGTGGGAACGATGAGAAGATTAATAGTAGTGCAGACTTAGTAAATAGTTTGACAGTATTGATGGAATTATTTGTTTAGCAGAGTGATGGAGTTCGGGAAAAAACTGTTCTTGTGTCTAGTTGTTATGGTGTGCAGTGCTCTATAGCATCATTTTGAGGGTAGGAGATGAAACAGTTTATGTCCAGGGTACGAGGGGTCTGTAAATATTTTCATAGTCCTCTTTTTGACTTGTGCAGTATACAGGTCCTCAATGGAAGGCAGGTTGGTAGTAATTGTTTTTTCTGCAGTTCTAATTATCTTCTGAAGTCTGTGTCTGTCTTGTTGAGTTGCAGAACCAAACCAGACAGTTATAGAAGTACTGCAGGCTACTGCTGTTGCCTGTCGGCTGCCTGCAGTTTGGCAGTTCAAATCTCACCAGGCTCAAGGTTGACTCAGCCTTCCATCCTATTGAGGTCGGTAAAATGAGGACCCAAATTGTTTGGGGCAATAAACTGACTCTGTAAACTGCTTAGAGAGGGCTGTAAAGCACTGTAAAGTGGTATATAAGTCTAACTGCTATTGCTATTGCTAATTAAAATCCTCCCCTTTCCCCCCAAAATTTTTCAATAGTATTTTTTGTTGCTGTTGTTGAAACAGGGATCTGAATGTGACTATTAAAATTAAGTAGTAAAAAGGGAGATGTAAATCCTGGTGTTCCGACACCCCCCCCCCCTGCTTTTGTTTTGATGCTGCCTTCAACCACTCGTCTACAGTATTTCCCCTACAGATCCAAAATATGGTGGTAACTTCAGGGGTGGGATTCAGCCGGTTCAGACAGGTTCAGGCAAACCTGTAGCTCCGACGATCAGCTGGGAGCGAGCCAGTTCTCTCCGACAATCAGGTGGGTCCACCCGCCCCTGCGCTTTACTTAGCTTTATCCTCTCAGCTGTTTCGTGCAGCGGAGCAGATTGCCACGCCTCAGCTGTGTTACTCCCCAGAAGTAACGTGGAAGGTTAGCTTTGTTAAAACTGCGCACATGCATGTAGTGTAAAGCAGGTGCGTGTGAAACACGCAATCACCGAACCGATTGTTAAACTGGAAGGATCCCGCCACTGGGTAACTTACATTCCAGGCAGTCAGGCAATAGCATGATGAATGTGGAAGAACAATCTTTTTCTTCTGTCTGAGTTGTGGGTTGTCTTGCCAGGGGATAATCACCATGCTGCATGTATCTATTTTCTATGTGCAGCTCCAGGATACTTAATTTAAACCTGCTGCATCAGGGATGAAGGCCTAAGAACATCATAATGATGGTGGCATCTCAATGGGGTTGAGAAAAGATGGGCAGTCATAGAATAGATAGTGAGTAAATCCTACTGAAATTCAAATATTGCAAAGACCGAACAAAACCATGAGGAGTTTCCTCCAGTGTGAACCTTACTCAGTGGTGGCGCCAGTTCCCTAACTTTTCATTTTGCTCACTCTGACAACATAGAATAGCATTTGATTTTTTTAAAAAAAGAATTTAATATAATTTTTAACTGAATTTTTTTTTAAAAAGATAAAAACGATACAAATATTAGGAAAGTGGAAAATGAGGAAGAACAGTGAATAAAAAACAGGAAGAGAAAAAAGATGTTGAAGAAGCACCTTCTGATTTTTTTTTTTTTTGACAAGAGTTATACATGAATTTAGATTTTACCCTAATTTTACATATGCTGGAGACAGTTTGAAAGAAATGGAATCACTTACATGAAAATAATAGATGATAGTCGAAGGATCTAACCAACCCGGTAGAATCTTTCTTCATCACCAAAGGCATCTGGATTTAAACTGATTTGCATGAGAAATTCTGCAGAAGATCCACCTCTTGACCCCTGATTTGTAGTTAAGGATTCTGTAGGGAATCTTAATTCCCTTTGATTTATATTGAGGCCTCTCCTCTTCTTGCTTAATGGAGCAATCTCACCTAGAGAGCTTGTTGATGGTCCAGATACAGAGGTTTGGCTATTTGGGTGCAGAGGTATGTCTCCAACATTCAGGGATGAAATGTTCCCGGTTCGGACCGGATCACCTGATCCGGTAGCGATGGCGGCGGTTGGTTCGGAGAACTGGTAGCAAAAATCCCTGCTCCCCCCATGCCCGGCTGAGCCACGCAATCATCAGAGGCTTTTTAAAAAATTATTTTTAAAAGCATTTTTTCTACAACCTCTTCGGCCGAAAAAATACTTTTAAAAGTAAAAAAAAAAAAAGTCTGTGATAATCACGCGGCTCAGCTGGGATCATCAGAGACTTTTAAAAGCATTCTTTTCTACAACCTCTTCAGCCAAAGAGGTTGTATAAAAATGTTTTTAAAAGAAAAAAAAGCCTCTGATGATCAGGTAATGCAGCTGGGATCGTCAGAGGCTTTTAAAAGCATTTTTTTACAACTTCTTCGGCCAAAGAGGTTGTAGAAAAAATGGTTTTAAAAGTTAAAAAAAAAAGTTGGCCACACCCACCTAGCACATTACCCCTCCCTCCCCCCCCCCCCCACACACCAAGCCAAGTCCACAGAACCAGCAATAACAAATTTTACATTTCACCACTGGGTAGAAGCTCCTTTAATGAATTGGTGGTTATTATCATGTTTGGTAAACTCAATTTGATATCGTCTAGGTCCTATATTGAGTTCATTTCCTCCTCCTGAGAATGCATAGTAAGGGGTGCATTGAGTCAAATTTCTCTCCCTCCTTCAACCTGATGGATTTTTTCCCTGAAGAATAAATGTTATCAGCAGCCTTCCTGGAGGTACCCTCCCGTTACACCTTGGCAAGCTTCCCAGGAGTCAGAGGTGGCAGGAACAGATATTTTAAAATACTCCAATTGGCATAATCCCAAATCTCCGTAGAAAAAGCTTAAGAGCATTTGGGGTAATACGAGTTGTTGAAACAACAGCACAAGCCTCTTAAAACCTTGGCAGTGTGGGAAGCCTTGTTATCCCCATTAATTCTGTCAGTGTTCTTTTACACCTAAATAACTATGACAGATTTCAGGACAGGCTTTTTCTTTGACTATTTATGTGGATCATTTCTATATACAGTTAGTCCTCAACTTACAACAGTTCATTTAGTGACCATTAAAATCACAACAGCACTGAAAAAAAAGGTGACTTATGACCATTTTTCACAGTTACGACCTTAGCAGCATCCCCATAGTGAGGTGCTATCAAAATTCAGATGCTTGGCAACTGGTTCATATTTATGACGGTTGCAGTGTCCTATGGGTCATATGATCATCTTCTGCAGCCTTCTGACAGTCAATGGGGAGGCCAGATTCACTTAACAACCAGGTTATGAACTGAATAACTGCAGTGAATGTAAGGAAGCGAGAGTCACTTCACAACTGAGGCAAGAAAGGTGGTAAAATGGGGCAAAATTCACTTAACAAATGTCTCACTTAAGAACAAAAAGTTGTGGCTCAGTACAGACAGTAAAACTACCTGTAATAACATGGTTTTTGTTTCAGTTGTAGTACTTATGTTTCAAATGGCCCTTCAGTGCCAAGCTTTGAATTGTCTTTATCATAGAGTATTGTATTTAACTCTGGGTGTGTGTGTGTGTGTGTTCTGCCCTGTATTGACATTCTCACCACCTTCCTTTACAAAGCCAGGGAATCCTTCTTCTCCTAGCCTTTTTATTTCTTCTAGCTTTTTGTTGGCCTCTGACAGTTGATCAATATATAGATATAACTTTGTAGGCCATAAGCAGGCGGTTATTTTGCAACTGAGGACAGTTCACCTCTAATAGGTTGGAATCCAGTTCATCCGTCTCAGATTCCATTCTGACTAAGGTTAAAGTTTTGGGAATTTGGGGAAGAAACCACAGAGCAGGTAGTGCATACCAGGCGTTGACAACTCTTTTGCTGAAGTTGTATTTTCTGCAGTCTAATTTGGATCGGTTTACCATGAGTTTGTAACTATTGTGTGCCCTTGTATTGTTTTGGTTGAAGCTGAAGTATTCATTGGCTGGTAGAACATTGCAGCAGATGATTTTATGTACTGTCCTTAGGTCAGACCAAAGATGGCGAAGTTCTAAGTTGTCTAAGCCCAAAATTTCAAGTCTGGTGGCATAAGGTATTTTATTGCGAGCAGAGGAGTGGAGGACTTTTCTCATGAAATATCTCTGGACTCATTTGATTGTATTAATGTCCGATATGCAGTGCGGGTTCCAGACAGATGAGCTATATTCAAGAATTGGTCTGGCAAAAGTTTTGTATGCCCTAGTTTGCAGTTCAATATTACCGGAGAAGAAGCTACGCAAGATTAGATTAACAACTCTTAATGCTTTTTTAGCAATGCTGTTACAGTGAGCTCTGGCATTTAGATCATTTGAGATGAGTACTCATCTTTGACAGGTCTTTGACAGAGTGAGGGTCGTCTGTTAGGTCATATCCACCCAGCTTGTATTTTGTGTTCTGATTTTTTTTGCCAGTGTATAAGACCTTACTTATCAGAGGATGAGAGCTTGTCAGAATCACAGTCAAATAAGATATGGTACTTATCAACCATTGATTTAAGAGGTAGGGTAGGCTTACATACCCTTTATTTTTTGTAGCTCAGAGAGTCCTGTTTTTTGGTTGCTTAACTTTTTTCAGTTCAGAGGTTTTTCTACAATGAATTTTGGTGGAGCCCTTTGTAGCTAGTTGCCTTTGTCACATTACTATTCCTACTTCCTCCAGATACGTTGGTGTTTTGGGTCCTTTGATACTTAATAAAACTCATAAAACTTTAAAAACAGCGTAACAGCAAGACGAGGATAAGAGAAATGCATTAAAAGGTGAGTTAAGGGATAGGTTTGTTCAAGCACAGTTTACTCTAATTCAATGCATAGCTTCCTTACTGTCTTTGCTGTTGGGTGGGAGTGAAAAACAAATTCTAGCAGTGTCCAAATGTAACAATTTAGCAAAATAATAATAATAATAAATAAATCTGCGCAATGTCAAATTGTTCTAACACAAAGTCGTTGGATTCCTTGCAGATGTCTACTGTTCCACAGAGGCCAGCTGGTCGGGAAACCAAATATGTAAGTATCTTCATAATATGGTCTTCACATCTGTTTTTAATAGCAGGACAGTCACCACCTTTGAGAGGACTTCTGAGCAACTGTACAAAACTCTGCCTTCAATAATTGAATAATTAAAGTGAGTCTCTGAAAAACTGCGGTTTAGGCTGAGACCTTGCAGAGCTGGGAATAGCGTTTCTTTCTCTTTCTCTTTTCATTCTGAATTAAGCACTGATCAAAGCCTCTTGCGATTTTGTTAGAAGCAAGAATGCTGCATTCAAATTGACATTGTGAGTTACGATTGCGATCATTTTTGCTTCTATCGGATTGAATGACAGAAATCCATTTCCGAGGAATGAAGAATGTGCACATTTTGGAAAGCACTGGGTTTTATTCATTTCTATCCCAGCAGCTGTCAGCATAAATTTCTGTGGAGGAGACAAGCTCAAACAAAGTTGGATTTTCTTCCACTTCATTTTAATAAGGATAAATAAAAGGATAGTACATGCATTTTCCCTTATATCAATAACAAACTGTTGAAAAACAAGGTGAAAAAAAATCAATATAAATAAATAAATGTTTTAATTTCTCTTTGATATACTTTGTATTAGACATAGTAAAGAGTTTGATTAGGGCTACCACAAAAATCTAGAACCAGGCCTGCAAAAATCCAGATACCAGCAAAAAACATGCAGAAAACTCAATTTGCTGTCCTAGAGTGGTTGTCTGAAGTTTTGCATCACAGAAACAGTAATCCTAATTTGATATTAAAGCTTTGTAGTGAAAGTTTACTTAGTAAATGATTGATAGGTAGCAACTCAGAGAAACTCTAGGAAGTATGCCATTTGTGACAATGCCATCTCCTGCAGTCATCAGGAGTCAATGTGAATAGCAAGAAAGTTAAAGAGAAAAGAATCTATAGGATAAATTATATGTCATCAAGTCAATATTGACTCTTACCAACTTTTTCCAGGATGACATAATGATTATAAACCTAGTAAAATATTTCATACTTCTGAACGATATGATTAATATTAATTTGTGTTCCTATGCTTATTTCAAGAAATATACCATAATTTAATCAATAGTGTAGCAAGATAGTTTTACTGGAGCAAGGTACAGAACTATTGATTCTTTTGTCATCTCTATAAGCGCTCGAGTGCTTATGGTAAGGTGAGTTAAAACAGAAAATCATATATGCTGTAGGTTTTCCTATTGAGTGACCACTCTTTTGTGATTGTTCGAAATTATAACAGCACTTAACAAGGAGATTTATGACTGGTTCTCATAACCCGCAACCATTGCAGCATCCCCGTGGTTCGATAATTGCAATTGTGTGTAATTAAAATGGTCACAGTGTCTCACAGTTACGTAATTGCCATTTGCAAACTTTGCTGCTGGCTTCTGACAAGTAAAGTCAATGGAGAAGATGGTAGGAAGTTGCAAATGATGATCATGAAACATTGTGCTTAATAATCATGCAGGATTCACTGAATGATGACAGCTGGAATTGCCACAACTGTCATTGTGAGTTGGCAGGATCATGTGATGCCACATTTTATGACCAGGTCAATTAGAAATGGAGTTTGCCAGTCCCAATTACCATTGTTAAGTGAAGACTATTTCAAGAGAGGTTAATGTTCCATGTTTAGGTAACATCAGAAAATTCAGCATACATGCATTATTAATTTTATAACAAGACTTCTTATTCATATCTTTACACCAAATGTGGCCTGCACATTCAAGCTCTCAAAATAGAGGAATTTCTGTTGTAAAAAGAACCTCATAGTCATCCTATTTATAATCTGGCTTCTTGATTTTTCTGATGGACAGTTCCAAGGAGAAACCATAAAAGCTGATTTATTTTGTTCTATATAGCTTAGTCAACAAAAGCGAAAACAGAGAAATAACGAACTTTGGTCCGCCCGTGTTATGCCAGTCCTCTGTGATCAGTTACCAGCATGAAAGTGATTATTCTGTCATTTGGCTGAAATATTATCACTATCATTGCATAAGACATGTGCAATTGTAGGTTATTTGCTATAAATGTGGAAGCTTCTATTGAATAGATTTCATTGCTAGTATGACTGTAATCTAAATAATAGGTAAATACTGTGAATACTTTAGATTGCTAGTGAGCATACTTCTTTTTAGCACCTTTTCCTCTTTGCTTACATATCAAGTAGTTCTACAATATGATGATGCTTTTTGTTTGTTTATATTAAAAAAAGAAAGAAAGAACAGCTGGCCCCTCAGTTCATTTTCTGCTTGAAAGTCACCCGTTTATAGCTTTTTCTCAAGACAAAAGAAATGCTCAAACCAAGTCAAAAGAAAAAAGCCCCGACAAAGATGGGCACAGAAGTGTCTACTATTGAATCCTCTCTTCTTAATATAAGTAACTCTCCCTGATCGAACTGGAAGATTCTTTTCACTGAGCTAATATTGTACATATTTTGTTCCAGGCCAACCTCTACTTAACGGCTCCTGCAGTGACTGAGACACATAAGGTACATTTCTAGTTCACTATTATCCTCTTCAGAATATTAATTAGGTTGAGTGACTGAGTGAATCACATTCTCAGACTCCATGTGATTTGAATAAAAATTCCACATAAATACAAAACGGTGGGAGACCCAACGAAGAATTATAGTTATTTTGAAAAAGTCCTGGGGAAATATTTCTCTTAATATCAGAACTCTCTTAAGAAAGAATGTGCCAAGTCAAAAGGAAATAATCTGTCTCTGCTGGAAACTATATGCCTGGCTATATGTGTAGAGCCATCTCTAATTAAGAAAAGATTGGACAACCATTTATCTGAAATGGTATAGGGTCTTTTGCTTGAGCAGGGGGTTGGACTAGAACCATGATGGCGAGCCTATCATGGCACGCGGAGTCATATTGGTGGGCACACGAGCTCAGCTCCAGCCAGCTGAGTTTCTGGCCTTCTAGGCCCACCGGAAGTCAGGAAACACACTGTTTCCGGCCTCCAGAGGGCCTTGGGTGTGGGTGAGGCCATTTTCACCCTCCCCAGGCTCCTAGAAAGGCTCTGCAGCCTGGGGAGAGCGAAAAATGGGCCTACCGGGCCAATCATGCCATCAAGTGCCAAAAGCAGGGGGAGTGTGGGGGGGTCGTGCATGTGTGTGTGTGTGGGGGGCAGGGGGCATAAAATTATGGATGTGGGCATGCATGTGTGACATCCCCCCCCCCCCGCACTTCCTCCCCTTTTGGCACGCGATGACAAAATGGTTAGCCATCACTGGACTAGAAGTTCTCCAAGGTCTCTTCCAATTCTGTTCTTTTGTATTATCTTACCTGATATGTGAAGCCCTCAATTTTTAATGTGTGCTAAGAGCTGTACTGGTTTGGTTCTAACAGAGATCTCTACTCTTGTGACATTTTTGTGCTGAAATCCAATTCCAGTTCTCTCCCTCATGCCCCAAAACTCACACATACATGTTCTGCACTGTATGTCTTAAATAACTGCTTTTGAGGGAGGAAAAAAGGGATCCTGTGATACTTTTTCGCTAGCAATCTTTAACAGACCATCCCTAAGTGTAGCAGTGCAATGAACTTGGGCTTTCACCATGTGCTATCTTGAGGTGGGCAACCTATGGCATGAAGGTCACATTAGATATTTTTATCAATGAAGGATCCAATCTGAGTCGGTCACCGGGACCAAAGACTTATACTTGCAAGACTTATTCTTTTGTCTCATGCTGGAGCCCATCATTAGATAACTTCTCTCTTTCCAGAATATGTGATGATGGGCTCCAACCTGTGCCCAAATGCTTGGCAGAATAAATCTCTGGTCCCAGTGACCAACTCAGATGGAACCCTGCAAGATTATCCTGGGATACATATACTTGCCTTCATTTGCTTTTTGTCACTCTTGATCACCTCTGCCCCCCAACCATGATGATTATGATAGCTATGGTAACAAAAATTCTAGCAGAAGCCCTAACACGTGTATATTACAAGCAAAACAAAACTCCCACAGGTGTGATACAGGGGTGGGTTCTACTTACCTTTACTACCAGTTCGCAACGGGGCAGCGCATGCGCAGAAGCTTCCTGATGACATCGGGGTCGGTGGGCGGAGCCTCCCGCCGGTTTTACTACCGGTTCTTGCAAACTGGTCTGAACTGGGGGCAACCCACCACTGGTGTAATAAGGCCTCATTCTCATGGTAGAGTTTAGTCTCCTTAAAAACTAAAGTATGGTTTTTGGAAACAAAACCCATTGTTCTCCACTTCCTATCCAATTATATTCTCCTCTGTTGCACTGGTGATATTTTGAGGTACAAATAAGGGCCATCTTAGGGATAGACAGAAACACTCAGATTCCAGGCGCTTCTGTTGATATCAACAGTCACAGAAGAGAAACTTTTTAAAAGACTGGAAGACTGAAATTGATGTTTTGTTAACAGTAGAAAAGAGAGAAAAAAATTGGGGATTAGAAAAAGTTAAAGACTGAGAGGGAAAGAGCAAGATGGCAAATATTTGATAGAAAGAAGGACAGAGACTATTTTCTTTTTTTCCACTTTTTGTTTCCTACCTTTATTTTTTATTTTGCATGCTTTTATTGTATTGTAAAATTCTAATTAGAGAGAGGTAGAGACAAGCTCTCATGTTTTAAGGAGTGTATTCATTATCTTTCCCATAAATTAATAGTTCTGACCTAGCCTCTTTTGAATGCTCAGGCCATCAGTGATAGCCCCCTGCACGATACATGGAAGCATCGTTATAGCTATTACATATTTCATTTTACTTTATTTATTTATTAGATGTATATCCCGCCTTTCCTCCAGGAGCTGAAGGAGGCATACCTCCAACAACCCTGTGAGGTAGGTCTGGCTGAGGGATAGAGATGAGCTAAAAGTAAGTCACGCAGTAGGTTTTCATGGTTGAGGGTGGACTTGAACTTGGATCTCCCCAGTTAAAGCCCAATCAGTTAACCATTATGCTACACTGAAGCTTCTCAGGCCTAAGGTGCTTTGTTTTCATTGCCAGCATAGAAGGTGGCATGTGCCAGCATGTGGTTTACCATATAGGAACAATGAACATGCCAGTTTGAGGACTTCCATGACCTGAACCACTGATGATGAATGTGAAAGGTGGAAGCATTCTGGCTAATATTTTTGCTTTTTGGCACATGATTTCAAAAATCTAGATTAGAACTTCTTGCCTAATAGACCAAACTCTCTGTACTATATATCATTTCTGTTAAAGTTGGTACAGATATTTTTTTTCTGTACCATGCATTGGAAACATTCTTCTATGCTTTATCATTAGTTCAAACATTATATATTTGTCATTCTGGTATATGACTTATTTTATATTTCTGTATCATGTTCTTTCTTCATTACTAGACAAAGCCTGGGGTAATCCGACCAACTACTGTAAAAGCAAAAATAATAATAAAAGAAGAAGAAGAGCCTGTCCAGCCAAACCCATTCAGAAAATATTTGGAAGAAAGAAGTGATCTTCAGACCGAACAGGTAAAGTTTTCCCCTTCCTTTCCTAATTCTGCATCCTTTATCGGGATTTCCTTTCTGCATGGACCTTCGCAGAGGAGTTGGTCCAGGGCTTCCCTTGGTGGGCATTTAATAGAGGTGCAAATAACATAATTGCACAGTGGCTATTTTCCTTCATGTTTGTTCTTCCTGGATTCTTTGCAGAGTTCACTTGCTTTGCACTGCCCCTGCCTAGTTCTCACAGCAACACTATCAGTGCATGATGTAATGAAGGTTTTTGTCTACCAGCCTGGCTTGCCTTAGAGCCCTGTCCTGATTTAGGCTGTGAGGGAGCCTTTGTCCCAAGGCCATCCAGGCAGCTTCTGGGCTTTAGGGAGGACTAGCACATGACTGTCCCCATTCCTATTTCAGCACCTGGCTCTCTGAATAACCTATGAGCAAGATGTTAGAAAAAAGAAGTTAAAAACACACGGCACAAGGTAGTCGTCTTTCTGTTGTGTGGCTGCCCATTTCCTATTCCCCAGCATCCTCTAGTAAGGGTGAGGTCTATGTGAGCAGAAAACAAATGGTTTCCTTCCTTCTCTGACCCATCCAGAGGTCCTCTGACTATTTGGACTGGCTTTCTGAAAGAGGCTCAGCCTCCAGATTCTGTGATAATTATTTCTCAGAACAGCCAAACTTCACAGGGTTATTATATGAATAACATGCAAAGATATTCACATAGGGTTAGGGTTAGAGAAAAAAAGAGGAAAAGATGTAAGTGCAATAAGTAAACTTAAAAAATAAACTTAAAAAATAAATCCAGCAGTGGAGGACTGAACCAAATATTCTTTTCAAAAGATATCAATCCACACCTGTATACTAAAGTGCCCTTGGATGCTAGTGCAGGATTTAAAAAGATAACACTAACCATAACAATACTCGGAGTCAAACACATATACTTTTACAGTTTGCTCTAGTCAAATAATAAAATAATACGGGACTTTAATCACAATTACTATTATGATTTAAGCTTTCATTTACTTCTCTATCGTAAACACAAAGTGTGCTGGAAAGCTGATGAAATAAGTAGATACTAACTGTACTCATTAAAAATGTTTAGAATTGCTGTTTGAGATAGGCTTAATCTCACAGGGCCAGCTTGGTGCCACTGAATTAGGGCATTTAAAAACTCTGGTTTGTGCTGCTCTCAGGACGAATGAAAAAGATGCCAAGAGATTAAACCTTTGCCTGTCAGAGATTTGTTGAACCCCTTCTTGTCAAAGGAGAACTTCTCTGCCCCTAATTTTCAACTAGTATAGAGATTAGAAGCTTGTTTCTGTCTCTTTCTCACAAGCAGTACGAGAGGTCAATTGACAGCTCTCCTAAAAACATGAAATGGCACATTTTTTGTTTCTCTATCTGAGCTGTTCATTCCAGCCTCTATGTGTGGAATAAGGTGGGCTTATTGTAAACTGGTATTTAAGGTTATCAGTCGTAAACGACATTGAAAAGAAGTTGAGTCATGGAAATTAGATTTCTTTTCATTTGGGTTCAAATATTTCACTGTTTATCCTGAAGAAGCTACTTGGAGAAGCAGAGAAACATTTCAAACGAGCAAACAAACAAACAAAAAGTACAGTTGCCATGACTCAACTTCTAAACATTTCTACCTGGTGACTGAGAATCTTCTTAAACTGTTCAGCTGAAAGTGTAAATCTTCCAAGTAGATAAGAGAGGAGTCTCAGGACAGAGTCAGTTTTTTCTGAGACAATATTATAGTCAGACAGATTTGTATTTGTATACTGACTTAAATAATTTACAAGTTAAAACATTTCCTAAAAATGCTGCAAGCTAATCCAAGATAACAGAAATTGTATCAATAATGTGTGACAAAAACTCTGTAGATTTCCATATAAATCAGGGATGTCAAACTCGTGTCGTCACGGCGGCATCACATGACATATCATGACTTTTTTCCCCTTTGCTAAACTAGGTGTGAGCACGGCCAACATTTTGTCACACATTATTGTTACAATTTCACTGTTATCTTGGATTAGCTTGCAGCATTTTTAGGAAAGATTGCTTTTTTTCAGCCTCATTGAAATAGCTGTATAATTTATCTTAATTATACAGTTGAGTAACTTACTTTTTTCCTCTTGCTTGTTCAAATGCCTGAGCTAACCAGCCAAAATTGCACTGTGTACCTTTCTACCACTAGGGAGCGAGATTTGCTGAGCAAAATGACCATTATGGTCTATCTAATTCAGACAATCTTCAAACAAGATTACTGTCTGAAGATTCTGCAAGGAATCCTGTTAATACCCGTGTAAAATTACAATCAGTTTTTAAAATCAGTTTCATTTCAAGTTAAGTTTAAAGCAGCTTTTCCACAGAACTGGCTTGGATTAGCTTCCATCAGTTAAGAGACAGGTGGCCTTAGGCAAGCCATCTTCGTAAAGTATAATATCAACAGTAGTGGGTTGCCCCCAGTTTGCACCGGTTCTATAGAACCGGTAGTAAAACCGGTAGGAAGCTCCGCCCATCAACCCTGACATCATTAAAACGCTTCTGCGCACGCGCAGCCCTGCTGCGAACCGGTAGTAAAGGTAAGTAGAACTCACCCCTGAATATCAAGCTTTGATATTTCCAGTCTGAAATACTGAATTCATCTGCAGGAGATTATCTGTCCCCAGTCAAAAAAACAGTCAGCATGAAATGTCAATAATAGATAAGCAGTTAACAATGCTTTTTATTGCCTTCACATCTAACTTCTCCATTTAATTTTTGCAAAATGTTTTATCTCATGTTGCTATTTCAGAAGAACATCCAAGTGCATAATAAACTTAAAATCAGTTTCTGAAAACATCGGTGTTTTGAAAAGCAAAAATATTATAATTGAGTATGAGTTTTTCATCTTTAATCTTTCTTAGGGGGAATCATTTTTAATCCTTTTGTGTAAATATAGCATTATAGTATTTTTAAGAAAATTGTGTTAATTTATTTTAAGTTAATAACATCAATATGTAGAGTTGAAATGTTCCCCTGCTTCCCAATCAAATCCAATTACATAAGGATGAAACAGTTTGTCTTAAATGTGCAAGGCAAATTAGTCTTTGTTTAATTTTTTTTTAAATCATGATTTTTTTTAAAGAAGCAAACAAAGAGGCAAAAGGAGAAAAGAAATAAAATAAAGATTGGCACAGAAATACAGTGTCTTTCAGTGGACAAAAGAATGACCAAAAGACTAGTGTTGAGTGTATATTTGATTAGAAATTAACCATAAAAAATTAAATTCCATTTGACAATCATATTGTTTAGCAATATGTTAGAATTTAAATCTCAGAGTTAAATGCCTAAATCTCCATTATTTGTTGTTTAAAAATATAAAGAAAAGAGAAAGAAAAGAAAACATTAAAAACAGTGCAAATATCTATTAGTTTCTAACTGCTCCTTTATAAGTGCACCTGCAGCTTATGCCAATAAGCAAATACATTTTTGAAGAGGAGAATCCTTAAACTAGAAAGATAAGAAACTCAGGAAGACTAAAATTCCTCCGATTTTTCTTGCTATGTTTTCCCCTCCCTATTAGCCAGTGATTACCTTGTCAAGTGATGCTATTCTGCTTTGGATTTAAGATGACTCTGATGCTATTTTTTTTTCCTCAAAGGCAGGATTATTATTTCAAAAGATAAGAGATAATCTCTTGTCCAATTAAAAAACCCGGAAGCAAATATTGTCTCCTGTTTAATACCCCAATTAATCTGTTCTGCAAGAGTAGCATCATCAGGGATAGATGCAATAATAAATAATAAAATGTGAACGTGAAGCAAAATAAAAACCCAGAAAAAGGTAAAATTAGTTTATCTTCTTGAACGTGTGCTTGGTTTTCCAAAGTATTTGTAGATTTGTAGATGTAGGGGTGACAGGATAGCAGTCTTCCAATGTTTGAGGAGCTGCCACAAAGAAGAAGGGGTCAACCTATTCTCCAAAGCTCCTGAAGGCAAGACAAGAAGTAATGGATGGAAACTTATCAAGCAGAGGTCCAACCTAAAACTGAGGAGAAATTTCCTGATAGTGAGAACAATTAATTAACGGAACAGCTTACCTCCAGAAGTTATAGGTGCTCCATCACTGGAGGTTTTCAAGAAGAGACAGGACAGTCATTTGTCCGGAATGGTATAGGCCCTCCTGCTAGTGCAGGGGGTTGGAACAGAAGACCTTCAAGCTCCTTTCCAACCCTGTTATTCTGTGTTCTATTTAAGAGAAAGGCTTGGTTAGGAATAGGTCAGTCCCTTGCTGAAGTACAGCCTAAATTTCTAAATTAACTTTAAGATTCGAGCATCATGTTTGAGGAGCTGCCAAAAAGAAGAAGGGGTCAACCTATTCTCCAAAGCTCCTGAAGGCAAGACAAGAAGTAATGGAGGGAAACTTATCAAGCAATTCTTTCAATTCTCCCAATCACATGTTTTCCCACTGCTTTTTATAAGCAAAACTGATAATTGTGAGAGAAAATTGAGTTCAGAACTTGAAATTATACATACCTGACCTTAGGAAAGAATGCTTACTATAGATGGAGAAATGGATGGAGAAATTTTAAGTAAGGCAGTTGCTGGTAGAAATGTAATGGAGTGCTACTGTCTGTGAACTGCTGTGAGAAACGAATGTTTGTTAAAAGAAACAAAACTGGCTGTGTATAACTTGTGGTTTTGACCATGCTCTGATATGACAGAATCATAACAGATGAATGAGTAGCAGTGCTTGATTTAAAAAGTATGCATAGCAGAACAGGAAGAGGGACCCAAGAATAAATGGCTGCTGAATGAATAAGGACAAAATACAAAACTGAGTGTTAAAGAAGTATTTATTTACTAGATTTTTTAATAATTCTGCCTTAGTACTTACAAGTAACTCAAGGCACCAAACATACCTAAGGCTCTTTCCTTCTCTTTTTCTTCACAACAACAATGCTGTGGGGTGGGTTGGGCTGAGAGAGAGAGAGACTGGCCCAGAGTCACACAGCTGGATTTCATGGCTAATCTCACTGTCTCCAGGTTTTTAGGCCAGAGAATGAATAAAGATTGATTTCTAGAACAAATATATGGAAGAAGAACAAACTGGTGAGAGAGGTGGAAGGATTATGATAGTTATGGCTGGATGCAGTTAATGATGTCCTCAAAAACAGAAAGGTAGCAAGTTTAAAGCATAAATAGCAGTATATCAACTGGTATATAGACGCGAGGGAAGCAATCACGCTTTGCAAGGTTCATTGCATTTCTATTTTCACATTTTAAAAAAGTCTTTAGCTTACCAAAGAATGTATGTGTTTATTCCCTTTCTGCAATTTTATAATGTTGCTTACTCAAAAACTGAACAAATTGGGCATGTAGGTATGTGTGCATTTATATAGAGTGTGTAAAACATTTCATTTGGTACATTTAGCCTACATCCTGTCATTTAGGCTCTTTTCAAGAGGATTAAAGGAATGTTAAAACATCAGTATTGAATTTGTTAAATTGGGAGAACAGCAGTTACTGGCTTGTACAATGTTTTGTAGCCTTAGGCCTTACATCTAGAAATATATCCTGAGCTGTACAAATTGCTGCAACTCATGTTCACTGACTAAACTATTTGTCAGCTGTGTCACATTATTCCTGTATATTCCATGCTAGATGTTTTGCAGAAAGATAAGGATGTTGGTGATGTGGTGTCATTATGAAATTTTGACTAGGAAAAAAAGAGAGAGAAATCCATCCATTTTCCTCCTGTGTTAATGCATAGTCCTGTAGAAATTCAGCAACCCCCCCCCCCCGAAGAATGAAATATTTGAGGGAATATTAAAAAATGCAGAATATTATATTTCCCTAGATGAGAAATGGAGAAACATTTTTTTTAAAATATAGAAAGTAGACTCAGCCTTTCTTAATAGCCCCCAACATATATTTTGTGCCCATTAAGAAATATTGGGTCAGCCTATTCAAAAACCAGCCCCAGTTTCTCTGCCCCAAGCAGAAACTAAGGAGGCCAACTTTTAGAAATGCAGATTTGGTAATCCATTCGGAAAGACTGGGTCAAGACAGTAACTCAGATAAGCAACAAACAAAAGGTTGACAAAATTAGCTCAGACAAGCACCTAGCATTTGCATTTCCCCCTTTGCCTATAGAACCAGCTATGACCCCTACATAATCCCTACATGACCACATAGGAATCTGACAATAGACAATAGAATACATGTTCTTGCACAGGAACAGGAAGCTCAAGTGCAAAGCCCAAAAGAAGGTATAACCCTCCCCCAACTCCATTTTGTCAGCTGCCCAGAACCACAAACCCACGTAGTTCTGCTTCATCAATAAGCCATCTTTCCAATCAGTCTCCATGTTTCCAGTGTCTTTCTCCCAGCATGGAACTGAACCAAATGGATATTTCTTTCAACAGTCCATTAGGCAGACAGCATGTGTCTAGAGAATTCAGCTCTTCATTAGTAGATTTTGTTATGACTTTTACCAGTACATGAATTCTTTCCATTTGAGTTTAATCTATCGTGCCCTTACACATCAGGGATAATGCCAGCATGTTCAGAGTTGATTTCTTGGCATGACTACCTTTGTAATGTTTTACTATGCTCTTTGGTATTCTTTGTGGACATTTGAAATTGGCTGTTAAATGTCTGCACATTTATTATCTAATTCTTTCTTTCCTTTTTTTTTTTTTAAAAAAAAAGCAGATTGTATTTGCAATAATGGATACTGGCATTGGCAGGGGATTGGAGTAGAAGATCTCAAATCCTTATAGTCAATGATTCTGCTTTATGCAGAACTTTGACAGGAAATAATTGTACACTGTATGACAGGAGAAAAGTCTCAGTTTGGTTTTAATCAGCTTTTTAATTGGCTTTTCTCGTAGAAAATGTTTCAGCAATTTCTACCTGTTAACAGTTGGATGCCATTATCACTTTCCTGTCAAATAGTTGCTCCAAATGTTTCTTCTCCCAGTAAAACAGCTTGTATTCTCCAAGTTTACATTTGGAAACTCTTTTGCAATTTTGGGGAACCTGAAGCTTGCTCTATGTCTAAAATAGCGTTTGTCATTTTGATACATTTTTATGAAGTCATTGTCCTTTGCATCATGCTTGATTTGTACAGAATTAATTGTCCATGTTTCTGCATTTCATTGAGTCATGATCAGTAGAGACAAACTCTGCGTGTTACAGGAGCTTCCAAACATCATCTTAATCAAAGATGGGAACAAGCCCACATGAGCTCAGCAGAGGACATTATAAGCTCAGAAACAGAGAACAGCATAGTGCAAATGCTGCATTGTTTTAACGTTCTATATTGCATTTTAATTGAATGTCTGTAAGCCGCTTAGATCTGCGTCTAGTGAGATGGGCAGCATACAAGTTTAATAAAATGGTAGTACATTTGTTTTGTATTGCTAGTTTTAGAGTATTTCTCCTTTCATTTTGGAGCAAAGAGATCCAGTATAGCAATAGACTTGATCAAACAACTTTTCTAGTAAATGAATTTAATCTAATAAATAAATCTAATGATAGATAGATGATAGATAGATAGATAGATAGATAGATAGATAGATAGATATAGATTTATAACAAAACAGATTTAAATTAAAAGTGACAAAATTAGTGGACCAGAGGAATGCCGTCGATATAATTTACTTGGACTTCAGTAAAGCATTTGATAAAGTAGACCATAACCTATACTAGATAAAGTAGAAAAATGTGGGTTAGACAGCATCACCACCAGATGGATTCATAACTGACTGACCAACCACACTCAATGTGTAGTTCTCAATGGAACTGCATCTACATGGAGGGAAGTATGCAGTGGAGTACCCCGGGGCTCTGTTTTAGGCCCAGTGCTCTTCAACATCTTCATCAATGACTTGGACAAGGGGATAGATGGGGAACTCATCAAATTTTCAGATGACACCAAGCTGGCAGGAATAGCCAACAGTCCAGAAGATATATAGAAGGATCTTGACAGACTTGAACATTGGGTGCTATCTAACAAAATGAAATTCAACAGTGAAAAAAGTAAGGTTCTATATTTAGGGAAGAAAAACAAAATGCACAGGTACCATATATGTGGTACCTTGCTCAATAGTAGTAACTGTGAGAGGGATCTTGGAATCCTAGTGGACAACCATTTAGATATGAGTCAGCAGTGTGTAGTAGTTGCCAAAAAAGCCAACACAGTTCTGGGCTGCATAAATAGAGGGATAGAATCAAGATCACGTGAAGTGTTAATACTACTTTATAATGCCTTGGTAACGCCATACTTAGAATATTGCATTCAGTTTTGGTCGCCACGGTGTAAAAAAGATGTTGGGACTCTAGAAAGAGTGCAGAGAAGAGCAACAAAGATGATTAGGGGACTGGAGGCTAAAACATGAAGAATGGTTGCAGGAACTGGGTCTGTCTAGTTTAATGAAAAGAAGGACTAGGGGAGACATGATAGCAGTGTTCCAATATCTCAGGGGTTGCCACAAAGAACAGGGAGTCAAACTATTCTTCAAAGCACCTGAGAGTAGAACAAGAAGCAATGGGTGGAAACTAATCAAGGAGAGAAGCAACTTAGAACTAAGGAGAAATTTCCTGACAGAACAATTAATCAGTGAAACAACTTGCCTGCAGAAGTTGTGAATGCTCCAACACTGGAAATTTTTAAGAAGATGTTGGATAACCATTTGTCTGAAGTGGTGTAAGGTTTCCTGCCTGGGCAGGAGATTGGACTAGAAGACCTCCAAAGTCCCTTCCAACTCTGTTATTCTATTCTATTCTAAAAGAAAGCAGCATAATTATATTTTCTCTCCCTCCCTCCCTCCTCCTCCTCCTCCTCCTCATCATCATCACTAGGTTTTACTTTTCTTAGCCAACAAACTAGTGATTTTTAGTAGTAGAAATTATCTAAATACTGTTTTCAAACAATTGGAATTTACCTTAGTCCTTAAAGTGGATTTTAAAACTCCATAATTCAGCAGAATTTCTCTCTCCTGCATCCTTTGTTAAAGAGGACTTCCCTATTCTCTTCCTAAGTTTTTGCAGTTATTTTGTTCTTTTTTTTCTCCTTTTTTCCTATTTTTCTTGTCCTATTTCTCAATTTTAACCATACTTATAAGGCTGTCCAGGCCTTTCTTTTGTCACATGTATAATTCTTAAATTTCTGGCTTACCTATCTGGAGACCATGTCCCTAAAGATTCATAATAATATATTTGGGGGAAAAATTACTTTGGCATACTAGAAAAAAACAAACCCTAGGCCCTAGGGGAAAAATTACTTTGGCATCTAGAAAAAAACAAACCCTAGGCCTGCAGAGAATTTCTTTGTTTGTTGGGCATATTTCCATACTGCCAAATCAGTAAGAATTTCTGGTAATTTAAGGTAATAAACACAAACATAAAAAACCGAATAAAATACAAACACTACACCCAAAATAAGTAGATCAGTGATAAAAATTAATAATAATAATAATAATAATAATAATAATAATAATAATAATAATAATAATAATAATAAAGTGCCTGCCCCATCCAATAGCAATGCCTTAGGCTCTGAGTCTCCAGACCATGATTATTGCACAATTAGTATAAAGAATGTATTTCAATTGAATTCCAATGAAATTTATTCTCATTTATTCCTGTTATTCTCAATGAAATTACTGCTACTTATGTTTGTCATTTTTGAGCTAGGTTATGAGGAATCTCCATTAATTTTATTCCTGTATATAAATCTGTATATAAATCATATTTAAGAAGTATGATTTGTTTATTTAAAATTTAGATTTATATGGCTGCCCAACTCAACATTGACTCTAGGTGGCATACAATTAAAACCAATATAATACCTAGAATATACACAAAATAAATACAACATATACCTATAGATCAACTGGGCACACTACCAAGCTATCCCAGAACTTTGGAAGTAAGGGGGTAGGAACCCAGCTTTTAAAATATAGCCTAAAGATTTACAGAGTGAGACAGTCTGAACTCTAGGTAAGATGTTATTCTAGAATAAAGATCTCCAAACTTGACAATTTTAAGAATAGTGGATTTCAACTCCCTTAATTCCCCAGCCAGACATGCTGGGGAATTATGGACATCCTTTCTCTAGAAGGAAAGTACTGCCACAGAAAATATGTGCTCCTTGGGCCCAGAAGGTGACTTTCTTTAATGAAGGGTACATGAAACATGCATGTCTTGTTGAATTTTATAGGACAAGCAGAAATGCAAAAATGGTGATCTCTTTGATAGCTGTACCATGAAGGCTTTTATAGATAATAACTGACACCTTGAAATTGCGCCCAGAAGCTACTGATAACCATTTACAGCTAGACTGATTTATTCTGAGGTGCATTGCTTATTTTGCTGTGTTCTGAACCAGCTGTAAATCCTGAGTGTTCTTCAAGGCCAACACTATTTAAAGCCATTGCAATAATTTACATGTGAGGTTACTCAGGTATGAGTGACTATGAGAATGGACTTCTGACTGAGGAAGAAGAGCAATCTGAACACCAGATGATTCTTTGTGAAGGTTCTCGTGATCAAGTTGCTACCTACTCACTGAACAGGAGCCAGGACTATATTCAAATCGCTTGTTCTGGTTCTGAATTGACAAGTGACACCCCTTTTAGAATCAAAGATGAAAGTTCACTGACATCAAAAGAATCATGCAATCATAGCTACCCAATCTCTGCATGATGAATTTAATCTTGCCTTCCCAAATTGGTACAATCTCCAGGATTGAGATATGATCTCAATCATCTTATTTGGAAGACCAGAGATTATAATGTTTAGTTGAGAACCATTAACATACTGATGGTACCTGATCGCTTATCAACAGATGACTTTGTTCAAGGGTATCATTTAGAAGTTAAGCAGAAGAGTTGAGCACATTGAATCCTGAGGTATCTCACTACCCGGTGGCTTCAAACTAGATTTCTTGACCTTGTCAACATTTGGAACTGACCACAGAGAAAGAAAAAACTTTCCAGCACCAGCACTCCTCCTTCCAAACTCCATGGATGATCTCGAAGAATACTATGATTAACATATTGAAACTACTGAGATATAAGAAAAAACAGGAGAGTTGCACCACCCTTTCCCCAGCTCCACCAGAGGTTACTGACAAGCGTGATCAGTACTAATTCCCTACTATGCTTGGCTTGAAATCCAATTGAAATGAATCCAGGTAATTCATTTCTTCCAGGCTGTCCATTGAATCCAATGATAGCTTCTTGAGAGCAAGTGAGCATACCATTGCCTTCTTCAAGCCAAGTGAAACAGTCCTCTTCTCAAAGATAAATTTACTGTTGCATGGATTTAACTACATGCCACCTCTCAGGAGATCAGGAGGGACATTGTTTAAATAAGCAGGTGACTGGATAGCATGTCCTATCCACTCCCTCAAGAGTCACAGAGCCAAGCATTTCCCACATAACAAAACAAATCTAGGCCTTGATCACATCAACTGGATCTCAGCACCTCAGTGGATCTGAGCAATTTTGTCCATTAGATGCCTAGAGTAGTCTTCATAACAGCCTGCAGATAGTCTTGTGATTCCTTCCCAGCAGGAATCCTTTAAACAGGATTGATATGTGGTTATGTGCGGATAACTACATTTTTCTACTCTTATTCCCATGATGTAATTCATAACATGGGCTCTGACTGATCTGTTTTAAAAAAATTCTATTCTATTCTATTCTATTCTATTCTATTCTATTCTATTCTATTCTATTCTATTCTATTCTATTCTATTCTATTCTATTCTATTCTATTTCATTCCATTCCATTCCATTCCATTCCATTCCATTCCATTCCCCAACACTGCTCTAGAAGTCTCTCTTGTCTTTTACCGCCTCCAAAAACCAAGGAGCAAGACCCTGTACTTTACAGCCAGATTTTTCTCCCTAAAAACAGCAACTAGGCATGTAGATTACAGCCTGATCTTCAATATGTGCATATTTGTGGGTGAGAAAATAATAGTTCACAAGTCAAAAAGGCTGGGAAAACAGATGAGGCAAGACATTGATAAATATTAGTTATATAAGCGGGAGAAATCAATTCAGCAGTTCTTATAAGCATCTTTTTTTAAAAAAACCCAGGGAATACAAAAGAAACTTAGAAGGTTTAAGGTTAAGATCAGATTTGTTGGCTAGGTTTCCTGTGAAATCTTATTATAAAGCTTCAAAATTCAAGCAGCCAAGGTGGGATGAAGCAAGAGTGCTGATAGATTGGAAAATAGCCTCACACATATAAGCCTCACAAACCTTCAGGATCACAAATCACAAACAGAAGTATTGCAATTTTCAAATGAGTGAAAATAAAATTGATTTGACTTTCCAGGAAGGGTGACATCAATGTCATATATAGAGGGTCTTGCTTCTTTTCAGTTTCCTTCTTTCTTTCAGGGAAAAGTTTCTGGTTTAGATCTAAGCGGCGTGGTATCCTAGCGGTTAAGATGCTGGGCTTGTCGACTGGAAGGTCAGCAGTTCGAGATCCAAGCATTGCATGATGCGGGGAGTTCCTGTTCTTGCCCCAGCTCCTGCCAATTTAGCAGCTCAAAAGCATGCAAATGTGAATAGATAAATAGGTACCAACGTGGTAGGAAGGTAACTACATTCCATGCACCTTGTGTATAGTTTGGGCAATGTTGGCTCCCTTGGCTAGAAAATGGAAATGAGCACCGCCCCCTAGAGTCAGACACGATTAGACAGGAGAAAACTTTACCTTTTACCTTTTTTTGTTTAAGACGCTTTCCCAATGAAAGGAAAAATAATGACCTTTTTTCAATCAACGTTAGCTATTGCTGGAAGCAAGGGCAAAATTGTTTCTTTCTGCACACAAAGATACACAGTTCCAACAACTCTAGCCTGATGTCTGCACAAATACACCATCTGGCATTTTCCTGATAACATCATCAATAAGTCCTCGGACAGCCATTCACAATGAAGATATTAGGAGCAGATTGTACTGGCTTTTAGTTTTCAATTTGCCAAGTGCTTTTTTTTTTCAATGTTATGCCATTATTATGTCATCATGGCTACTTAGGTTGCCTTTTAATGTTCTTGACATTTCCATTTGCAGACCACTCATCCAATTGTGCCTATTCCTGAAAATGAAGCACTCAGTTCTAAAGAGGTAAACCACTTTCCAATTCTGAAAGCATGCAGTGTTATGAATTAATATTAGTTTGGGAAGCAAAGGAAGCAGGCTCTGCCTGCCAATAAACCAATAAAGTTATTTTTTGCTAATCTGTCATTTTGTAAAAAAAGTATAATCATCTGCTTGCATCATTTGCATAATGTACATTTGTTTTTGTTTTTTGTTGATCAAAACCTCGGGACTATTTAGACCAGAGGCGTCCAATCTTGGCAACTTTAAGACTTGTGGACTTCAACTCCCAGAATTCCCATGGCTGGCTGGGGAATTCTGAGAGTTGAAGTCCACAAGTCTTAAAGTTGCCAAGGTTGGACAGCCCTGATTTAGACTTTATTTGGTCCAGGACTGTTTAATAGGTTCTTCTTTCAGTCTATGGTACTCTTACTAATTTGTCGGCAAATCTGTATTATAATTCCAGCAAAAACAAACATACTCTGTGATGTAAGCAAATCAGATACTTTTCTTGACTGGTCCTCAAAACCATGATCATGAAGTCACTTGGCTGTGCTCACACAGGACCCATTTGATATATGATTTCTTTTCAGCTTTCCTCGGTCAGAAGAAAAGACAAACCACCCTACCAAGAAGACTTAAATGAAGGAAATTTTCTAGACACTGAAAGTCCACCCCAAAGAGGTCCCTCTCCACTCAGCAGAAACTCAAGAAATAATTTTGCAAATCTCAGCTAAGTTATAGCCATAAAGATCTAACATCTATATATGCCATGTAGCTGCTACTACTTGTGGCCCTGGGATAGTTGTTAGGCTCTGGAATCACTGTGCCTTAAATACCAGCTGCTCTATTGAAAGTACTGTATCTCCATATTTGTGATCCTCAGAAGTGCACCCAGCTAGCAATTCAGTAACAACGCATGCGGGACAATGTGACTCAATTCAATAATAGATGTTAATAACGTTATTGTTTTGAATTTCTAATAATGCTTGGGATCTTTTGGAGGCCTGCTCAAATGAAAGAAGGTGCTGGAGACTGTCATTTTGCTTTTTAACATGATAGATTTTTTTTAAAAAAAATACCAAGGTAATGTTAAGTATTTCTTGAACGTTATATATATTTCATGTTTTAAATGCTGCAAGCCCAGTAAAATAGGTAATGTGGAGGGTGCAAAAAGAAATGCCCAGGAAGACTGGTGTTCATCACTGGTGAACCTGAACTCTATAACAGTTCACAACTGGATTATAAAGACTGAGTTCAGCCTTCTCTGAAAGACTGTCTCATTATAAACCTGCTGCACGCATCATGCTTAGCACTGGTTTGCTTTAATTGCAGTTTGGCTAATTTGCAAGAAACAAGTAAGAATCGGTTGCTGGATGAGCAAATTATTCTTGTGTCACTTGGCCAAATTCCTGTTTTATTTTATCTTCTTTTTAGTAATTTTTGCTTTACGCCCTAATCCTAAACACCTTTCATTGGAGGGTTCTTTGGTACTCTCTGATCTTAGCTATTTTCCTGCAGACATTTAATACCCAAGCAAGGTAACATCATCAGTACTAGTAAGGAGTGGGGTTTCCTCTTTCCCACTCCTTACTAGCACTGATGATATTACCTGCTTCAGTACTGTTGAAACTTTGAATGGTCACTAAACAAATGGTTGCAAGTGGACAACTACTTTTATTTTCTACTTTAGTTTAATCACTACTTTTATTTTAGTTACATTCGAACTGTTTAATATATGACCCGGCAGCTTAAAAAATATTTCATGCATGCATGTTTACACGTGCTAAGACTGAATTTTCACAGTCATTAGATCTAAAACCCAATTCCACAAATGGCCTATGTGTGTTATAAGACTTAAAGAGGATATTTTCCTCTGTGCATTTTTTTTTTAAAAAAAATAGATTAGATTAGAATTCTTTATTGGCCAAATGTGATTGGACACACAAGGAATTTGTCTTGGTGCATAAGCTCTCAGTGTACAGAAAAGTATTTGTTTTTAAAAAATGAACTATTACAAATTCAAAATACTCAATTCTGTATTCAAAAGAGTGATTCTACATTTATAGCAGACAGTGTCCCTCATTTTGGAAATATTTAGAGGACGCTGCACTCTGCAAGCTGCTCCCATCCTTTGTTCATGCTGAATTGACTACATTGTCTGCCCATTGAATGATTTTCAGTTTCTAGTTCAGGAAAGTGATACAGGAAGTCCTCGACTTACAACAGCTTGTTTAGTGACTGTTCAAAGATACAACGGCACTGATAAAAGTGATTTATGACTAGTTTTAACACTTATGACCATTGTAGTCTTCCCCATGATCATGTGATCAAAATTCAGATGCTTGGCAATTGACTCACATTTATGATGGTTGCAGTGTCCCAGGGTCACCTTATCACCTTTTGCAACCTTCTGACAAGCAAAGGCAACGGGGAAGCCAGATTCATTTAACAACAGTTTGACTAATTTAACAACTACAGTGATTCACTTAACAACTGTGGCGAGAAAGGTAGTAAAATGGGATAAACCGTCACTTAACAACCGTCTTGCTTAGCAACAGAAATTTTGGGCTCAATTTTGGTCGTGACTTGAGGACCATTTATAGTCAATTCCTTTCCTTCTTGTGGGAAGGTTTTATTGGAGATATAAACTTATATATACAGGTATATCTCAATGGGTATATATCCAGACACATACATGCATGTTCATGCACATGCACACACATATACAAATACACATGCAAGGGTAATTTGAGTGAACATATGCAAAGTCAAGCCATTAAAAAGTACTTACATTGCATTTATTATGTAGGTATGAGAACCAGGATTAAAATAAGAATAGCTTTCTTGCAGCCCTCTTGGTCTCTAATGTCTTCCAGAGATAAATGAAGAACAGAGGTTCAATAGCATAGCAATTGAAGATCTTGCCTTGCTCAGAGAACATCGCTGGTCTGAAACCTGGCATATTTTTTTTTTAAAAAAATACATTTTTTCTCTCCCCTGAGCTGCCAGTTTTCACACTGTCCTTTTCTTAATACCCCATTCCCCTCACATTCCAGCCACTGGACCAGTGGTGGGTTCGGTCCGGTTCTATAGAACCGGTAGTAAAACCGGCAGGAGGCTCAAGCCCACCCGCCACAACGTCATCATAGGTGATCTGCACATGCGCAGAAGGGCGCATGCTCCCACTGCAAACCGGTAGTAAAGGTAAGTGGAACCCACCCCTGCACTGGACAAATATGGCAGATAGGTTGATTTATTTATTTATTTTAAAAAAAGGGCAAAGTAGGCAATTCAGAGAAAGAAAAATAGTACTGTATCTTAAAAAAAACCAACGGTAAGGACAAAAGCAGAAGGGCTGTTCTTAAAGAGGAAACAGGAAAGCAGCACTTCAAAGGGAAGCCAGGAAAAAAATATATACAAGGAAGTGGCTTTGTGCCCAGTAAGGGTGAATACAGTGGTGGCATCATCTATTCCTACCACCCAGAAATGCTTGTTGGCCTCTTGGCGATGGAACAACAACCTGAAGGTAAAGATAAGTGACAGAGCTGGTTTCAAGTTCAAGATGGTTCTACAATGCCCAAAAGAGCCCATTTTGAATAAAAACGTCTCTTTCCAATTTCACACTGGTTTGAATTCAAAATGGTTTGTGCACCACGACTGTCCAGCCTATAAGATGAATTTTATAATTACTTCACTGTAGGAAACAGATCTGCCTGTACTCTGTTTTTTAACATTCAATCAGCAGGGGAGAAAGGTGAACCGGATTCTGGATTGCAGTGTGTGAAAAATCCTGGCACTGAAAATAAAGAATGGTATATGATTGGTAAAAAAATGTATAATAATATTGAGAAGGTACACAGAAAACTGGATTCATTTTTGCAATAGGTCTGGCAAACCAACTGTAACTGATTAAAAGAAAGGTCTGAATTAAAAATGAGAAAAAAGTTGGGATATCTATGGCTGAAACAGCCTGATTACATTACAAATAAAAATCTGAACGAGCAAGATAATCCAGCTAAGAATGCATGGCTGTTCTACACATTAGTTACAGTCTATGCTAACTTATTTTAGAGATGATATATAGATCTCTTCCACAGTAAAAACCAAGCAAAAGAATAATTTGCCATAGTTGCAAAATAAGGAAGGATAAAAGATAAACACAATAGAAAAAAAACCATTGGAATTGGACATTAAAGATAAAACCAGCAACCAAAACTAATCTGGATAGAAGACAAACAGAAGTGGCCAAAGGGACATATTTTTTTATTTAATTATCAAATTTATTTGCCAGTCATGAAGATTGCTCTGACTAGCTTACATCAAAGTATGTTCCTTGGATCTTTTTTTTTTTTTTTATGAGGGAAAAACTCTTGGTCATCCTGAATCAAGCTCTGGAAGGATACAGACATGATTCTCTCCCTTAAATTTTAGAGAACTGGCAGAAGAATAACAGAATAAATGTTCTTTTTTTATAAGAATTAATCCAAATCAGATTTTAAGGCAATCAGAAGAACTATTTTGGACGATGCTATGAAAAGAGCCGGTAGCTGATATTGTCTACATACATTTTTAAATGGGTTAGGAGGAATCCAGAGATGAAATCCAAATATTTTTACTATGAGTTCTGTGGGTGTGGCTTGGTGGGTGTTGCAGGAGAAGGATACAGTAAAATCCGTATTCCCTCCCCACTCCTGGGGGGAAGATATTGCAAAATCTCCATTCGCACCCACTTTGGGGCCAGCCAGAGGTGGTGTTTGCTCAAAATTTCCGCTACTGGTTCTCCAGAACCTGTCAGAACCTGCTGGATTTCACCCCTGGATGAAGCTATAACATTGCTTATACAGATAATCTTCAATTTAAGATCACAACTGAGTCCAAAATTTATGTTGCTAAGTGAGAAATATGTTAAGTGAGTTTTGCCCCATTTTATAACTTTTCTTTCCATATTTGTTAAGCAATCCACTGCAGTTCTTAAATTAGTAACATGGTTGTTAAGTGAATCTAGTTTCCCCATTGACTTTGGTTATCAAAAGATCGTAAAAGGAGATCACATCACTCTGGGACACTGCAACTGTATGAGTCAGTTGTCAAGCATCCAAATGTAAATCATGTGACCATGGGGAAGTTGCAACGGTCATAAGTGTGAAAAATGGTCTTAAGTCACTTTTGTCAGTGCTGCTGTAACTTTGAACGGTCACTAAATGAAGTGTTGTAAGTCAAGGATTACCTGTAGATTGTAGTATTTTACCATCACGCCACTCAGATGATCATCTGGAATTTGGTATGTTTCTATGTAATGAATTTGGTTGCTGTGCCTTTTGAAATGGAAATTTCAGATGGATGGCAAGGATCACAAACTCGGCCATCTCGAATACTGTGGGGTTTTCATCTGAATAAATGAGTGGGAAAGAAGAGTGTCACCGGAACAAGCATCTGTTCTGTTCAAAAATCATATCATTTCTGAGTAAAGACTTTGTTCAAGCTACTTTCAAATGTTAGTTTGGCGCCATGATTTTTTCTCTGTTCACAAAAATGTTAAATAGGGTATTTACAAAAAATGTTTGTACATAATATTTGAACTGCAAATATTTAAGTTGTTGTAATCAGATATTTGCTTTCTGTACATAGGATATTCCTTCTTTGGGCTTGACATGAATGTGTATCTAGTTTTCTTTTTTAAACATAATATATGATATGCAGAGAATTACTTATCAGTCTGGCACAACACGGGCACACAGCCCATGCTGAAATAAGCAGAAGTGTTTCAACTTAACATTGTTTCTCTGTGTATACTAAAAACAAACTATTGATAGCACATGGCAAGCAGGCTCAAAAATATGGCAGCCCCAAAGAGATGTGGATTGACTGAGGAAAATATTTATTCCATATCTCAAAACTATTGACTGAGCATTTAATGTCTGTAGTGGAAAAAAAATCACTTGTTTGGAAAAATCACATAATGTTTTCAAAAGAAATAAAATGAAACTATATATTGTACAAAACATTTCTTATGTGTTGTTACATCTATTGATTACTGGCTAGAAGAATTGGCCAGCAATTCTCCTATTTGAACTTTGGTATCTAGAAGTTATCATTGCTGTAAGTCAGCCTCAGGTTGTGTGCCCAGTGTTTTCTAAAAGTATTCAGAAATGTCCACTATTTCCTTCTTTCTTGCAAGGATCGTTTTTCCTGATGGAATCCAAAAACTCATTCCTGTGTTTCATGAGCATAGTAATTTAGGACCTTTTATAACACCTCATTCAGGCATTATCTTAAATATTTCAGGAAAAATCAAGTGCTGAATAATCCCTTCTTTAGTAGAGACACACATTGCTTCACCTTCAGATCCATACATTGGACGAAATGCACAAAAAGAGCAAAAACAGAGGCTTTCTCTCAGATCCGGAGCCCCACAACTGGACAACCATCTCACAGAGAAGCAGATGTGCCACATTCCAGTGGGCAGAAGCAAAATTTGGGGCAGATAGGGAAATGCCACAACCCGGTTTTTACACTACTCATATTTGTATAATGGGAACAGCTGAATAAGAATATTACTTGAATCATGAGTTTAACAATAGATATCTAAACTGGAGGTTTACTATAAAAAGAATATTTGGAAAAGGACTGCATTAGAACTAAAGGCAAAGCTGTTCCTGGTCTTCAGGTTATAGACAGTCGCCAGAATGGGAGGAGAATGGGGGGGGGATTGGGAGAAATTGCCTTCTTGTACAAATTGAATACAGGGCGGAAGGCCTAACTGCATTTCAAATTAAATATGAGATATTAAAAGATGCAAATGATACAAGAGGCTTGGATTTACCTGATTTGAAAAGATTTTCTGTTGTTTTAGTTTTCTTTTATCTTTCTGTTTTTCTTCCTTATTCTATATTAGGTTGTATTCATTTTTACCTTTGGTTTTAAATGTTTAAATGAAATTATAAACACGCACCCATGTACATACATAACATCAGTGATCCTTGGGGAAATCCAGCCATTGATGCAAGAACATAAGAAGCTGACAGCATAATGATTGTCCTCTGTGTTCTTTTTGCTGGTGGGTATTTTAAAATATTGGAAAAACTAGGTTAAACTATGTCAATCACACCTTGAGGGTGTGACAAAGCTAACGTCTAAGGTTGGGAGAAAACAGAGGTTGCCAGGGTGTTATAAAGAAAAGAAAGGCCTGGTCCGGACTTTTTCAAACTCCATTCCCTGAAATTTTAGGGTCCAACAAAAATTGTTGGGGACCCATAAGAGACTATAAGAGAGAAAAAAAGTTCACTCAAATACAGACAAGGGCATCATTGCAATTTTTCAAAGATGCAATAGAAAGGGTAGATTTTATCAGTTATCACTGAAAAGCCCCAATCTTTCAGGGGAATTTGTCTTTGTGAAGACCCCCTCACTTTGGTTTTAAAATGTGGTCTTGGGATTTCATCTTGTTTAAATATTCAGGGGCAGTGTTTACTCATGTATCAGTATGAAGAACTCCTCTTCTCTGGAATCCTTAAGCACCCAGCTGGATTTGTTGCTCTTGTTATATTTGAATGATGCTGTGTCTTTTAAAAAGAGTGTTGGCCATGCCTATGAATAAAATAAAAGAAGTGTAGTCTACAACAAGGCGTTACTCTTTCTTCTTTCTTCTACAACTTCTCATCAATACTTTTCTGATGAAAGTGTAAAATATAGATTTTATTATAAGCCTGGAAATGGGGAAGAAAAGGAGAATCAAAATGATCAAAGAGGAGGAACTATGCCCCTCAGAATTAAATTTAGCACTTATGAAGATGCTTCATTTTTAATTTAGGGGGGAAAAGGCAAGTGGGTGTAGGAAGGGGAAGGAGAGGGATATGATCTGTAAAATGAAACGTGATCTAAAAGAAGATGTTTTCCTTTTACAGTTGTCACTTACAAGGTCCTTCCCCATTTGCACTTAAGTGCAATCCATACATGCTCAGCAATCCTTTTTTTCCTGCTGTGTCCACATGAGATTGATTTCATAAGGTCTATGCCTCAATTATCTTTAGCAATAGCTCTTGAAATGCAGCTAGTGAGGTAGGCACGAGGGTTTCCCAGACTAGTGAGAACTGTTATGTCAACAAAGCCTGCTTCCCATGACTTTGAAGAGAAAGGCAAACTATCCATTGCCTTGGAAAGGGAGGGAGGTAGAGAAAACCTAGGTTTTAAATCATGGAGCAAACACACATATTCAACACACAGATCTTTTACATAAAGCCCAAGGCTTCATCTTATGTTCAATAAAGCAATTCATATAAATACGTTGTGAGCTTTTGCTGCTTGTCGGTTACGGGTTTGGTGAGACAACATTTATTGTCATTTCTGGCGTGAAATTTGGCAGAACATAGGTGAAATTATCAAGACTCTGCTGTTGCTTTGGATACAACCAGTGGTGGAATTCAGCCAGTTCGCACCTTTTTGGGACAAACGGGTTGTTAACTTTCTAAGCAATTCGGAGAACCGGTTGTTGGAAGAAATCTTATTTTGATTTTTTCCACTTTACAGGGCTAATCCTGTAAGGAAGGCAAGAAGGAAAAATTCTGATGTTGTTTCTAGCCTAATCTTTATTGCCCTGCTTACAGAAACTGCCTCTCTGGTTAAGACTCATTACACTGTAACAGCTAAGGTGAAGCACCCATCAACCTGAGTGACATTGAGTTGGTCACACCCACATGGTCACATGACCACCGAGCCATGCTTATCCAGATGTTCATTAGGGCAGAGAACTGGTTGTTAAATTATTTTAATCCCACCACTGGATACAACCAGATGCACATTTTGTCAGTGGTGCAGTTTTGCACATCTAGGGAGATTAGTAGATGATAAATAAATGCATAGATGGAGATGAGATTGATTGATTGATCGATTGATTGATTGATAGAAGAGAGAGAAATAACCTATTGGTCACTTTAAGCTGCCACGGGAACACTTCTTTCACTAAAGCTCCTAAGGCAATCTGTTTGGACTGTGAGAAAATAAGATTCTTTCAAGCTGAGCTTTCTTCTAATACTGTGCCTGCCAGGCTTTCAGCCATTTGCTGGCTTGGAGAAAGACCTAGGACAGTGATGGCTAACCGTTTTGCCGTTGAGTGCCAAAAGCGGGGGGGGAGCATGGGGGGTCGAGCGCGCATGTGCCCACACCCACAATTCAATGTGCCTTGCCCCCCATGCATGCACACTTGACAACACCCCGCGATCCCTGCTTTTGGCATGCAATGGCATGGTTGGCCCGGTAGGCCTGTTTTTTTGCCCTCCCCAGGCTCCAGAGGCTTTCTAGGAGCCTGGGGAAGGCGAAAATTGTCTTCCCCACTCCCTGAGGGCCAGAAATGGCCCATTTCCTGATTTTCAGTGGGCCCAAAAGGCCCAAAAATCAGCTGGCTGGTGTACGCATGCATGTTGGAGCTGAGCTAGGGCAACACTCGCATACCCACAGATATGGCTCCGCATGCCACCTGTGGCACGTGTGCCATAGGTTTGCCATCACGGACCTAGGACAACCCAAATAACATCTGATTGTGCTGGGAGAACTAAATAGTGAAGTAAGTTCTGTGTCTTCATGGCACAACTTTCCCATCTGATGTGCCAGTCCTCTGTGGTTAGTCTGCTTTTGACCCAGGGCTAATTTCTTTGAAAGAAGTGAGGGTCCCTGTTCAGGTTCCTTCCTCCCTTTGAATAATATTTTCATTACCACCAACCAGATGCCTCTCACTAGTGGGAATATAATTGAACTTCCATCACACGCAAATGACCCTCCAAATAATCATTTAAATAACAGTGTGGGTA
The DNA here is from genome assembly GCA_030761175.1 of Masticophis lateralis. Lineage (NCBI taxonomy): Eukaryota > Metazoa > Chordata > Lepidosauria > Squamata > Colubridae > Masticophis > Masticophis lateralis. The sequence continues at coordinate 126,281,805 of JAUDYJ010000001.1, read as the reverse complement.
TTTTTCTCCTTCATTTATTAATAGAACAGAATAGAATAGAATATAAAACAATAGAAAGAATACAGAAAAGAAAAATAAAGTGGAGTGGGGAAGAAAGTTATCAGTTGCCAATATGTGAGGTTTTTAGTGGACATATTCAGAATTTTGAATATATGCCACAAAATGGCTGCCACGTTGCTACAAGTAACAACAATTACTTACCAGAAGTTGACTAGGATGTTCCCTAACACTCTCTCCTCTCCTTGTAAGCAAAACCTTCGAAACTGACTTTGTAAGTGAAGTACTGTACCCCTAGGTCTTGATTTAATTTCCGTAATTTCATATACTTTAAGCTATGCTGTTTTATGTAGAGATAAAGCTCAAGAGACACTGATAAAAAAACTTCACATATAATGGCTTTATAATAAGGATTTGCTCAATTGTTTTGTTCCAAATGATCTTAAAAAGACTCCCAGTCATTTGCAGGAGACAGCTTGCATTTGTCATCCCCGTGGTGCCTACGTTTTTTTTAAAAAAAACTTTGTAAATAATGCATTTTATAGCATCTCTGACTAATGGTTAAAGTACAAATGTTTTCCCCATCACCAAGAATGTTCCTGTGGCAGACGGCTGGCTGAATCTGTGTGGCTTCTTTTTTAGGAGTTTTGACATCAATGTAGACATAGATAAACACTTCAGACAGTCCTGCTCCAAGTTTCACAACATCAGATGCAGCCACCCTGACAGCAATTTGCTGTTATACTCAAGAATGTGGGTCAGGGCCTGGAGTTTAGCTTTATGTGGCTTTGCAATCATCATTTGCACAGAAGAACTATTTGCCTCCAGAAATAATACCCTACACAAGGACTGTTCTCCAGATTGTTCTGGAAGGAAGAGAGTCAGAAGAATTCCACTCAGGAGAAGCTACTGCTGGCTGAGAGGCTGTTGCCCAGGCAGAGATGACAACTGCATCGTTCAATACAATGTCAGAAATGCCACATGCTACTGTGATGAATTTTGTACTTCAGCGCCTCCTGATTCTATTGACTGCTGCCCAGACTTCTGGCTGGCCTGCCACAAGCATACTCCAGAGCATGTAAGACCTCAGGTACAGCAATGGGGTAAGTGTTATGTTCCCACCTCCATTTCTACCAGACAGAGGAGTTAATGTCCTTCTGGAATGTGACCGGCTGAATGCTGTAAAAAGGTCCGGACTCTTAGAGATGAGCCTTGGAACGGCTTGTCTTCAGAAGTTGTGAGTGCTCCACCCCTGGAAGTTTTCAAGAAGAAACTGGACAGCCGTTTGTCTGAAATGGTATAAGGCCTCCTGCTTGAGCAGGGGGTGGTAGTCCTTCCACCCGAGATCCTTCTGAGTTCCTTCCAACTCTGTTATTCTGTTATGAGTATTCTCAAGAGCTTGCAAAAGGTATGGTCGGTAAATGTGCAGTAAGAAGGAAGGGGGAGAGGAAGTTATACTGTAGTTTCCTGCATTTGTCTTTTTTAAAAAAAATAAATAAATACTAGTAACATTTATTAGAAAATACATCCTTCGTTCTTTTTTTTTTTATAAAAGCAGTATTGGGAAAATGGAAGACGATAAACTGCATTGTTAATACAAGCTAATAAAGTGCTTAAAGTTCAGTATCACCATGCATGACTGTTTCATCTGCCATTACCATACTCTTGAAGCTTTTATTTCAGTTCTTTTAATAAATTCAGCTCATTTGGGAAGCTGGGTCTTTCTTGATTTCATAAAAAACAAAAGAAATTAAAACGTGCCCAGCAAGGGCTAAAAAAGAGCTATCCCTCCCTGATGGCAGTTCTATCTTCTCAGCTCCCCAAGTGACTGAAGGCTATAAGCAGCCAGACAACTGTTCCCAAAATGAATAGCGACAGATGGAATGACTTTGCTCCTATTTATGTCTAATTTAACTGTTAAACTGGCCTTTTCCACTCTCTTTTGTTTTTAACTTAAAAACTAAATATTGCTGGATATGTTTTCTGTTGGTTTCAAGAGAATTCTTTTGACATTTTGCCAGCTGTTTTGAAATCCCAATAGATAGCAAGATAACTGAGGATTAGTAACAGTGATATCATCTGACCATGTATTACATGTGGCATCTGAAGATTAAAAGGCTGCAGTGTGTCAACTCTGACATATTTAAACTGAGTCAGCCCATTGGTCTGATTTCCTGGGATTTTAAAATTTGTTTTTATTTTATTTTAGAAGAGTTTTAGTGAAGCCTTTTTTTGCCTTGATTTACTAGTTGAATCTGAAATCTCTTACGTGAAAATATCTTCTCTCATAGAGGCCTCTTCTCTTCTCTTCTCTTCTCTTCTCTTCTCTTCTCTTCTCTTCTCTTCTCTTCTCTTCTCTTCTCTTCTCTTCTCTTCTCTTCTCTTCTCCTTCTCTTCTCTTCTCTTTTTTGTGTGCCTTTGAGCCAGTGTTGATTCCTGGCAACTATCTGGACAGGACTCTACAGTTTCTTGGCAACATTTCAGAAGTGGTATGCACTTGCTTGCTTCTTAGGGCTGAGAAAGAATGACTGGCCCAAGGTCACCCAACTGGCTGTGTGTGTCAGGCAGGACTAGAACTCTCAACCTCCCAGTTTCCAACCTGTTGTTTTAACTACTAAACCAAACTGGCTTTTAACATGGAGTTATAGGTTCTCATTCAAATATTGTCTATGGCTTCCAGAGTCTTATACCAACAAATTGCAATTCTACAATATTTTACTGGAAGAAGACTGATTGTGGCTTTCTACCAAAGGAAGGGAGGCAGGTTTCCTGCAATCCAAAACCAATTCGAATGAATGGGACATAGCAGGGTTTACTTCTAAATAAACTGTAAGAAATGTTGGAGTAAGCAGAAGTACACTAATTAGCATTTTAAGCAAAGTATATTAGTTTTCAACTATGGTTATAAAATACCACAATTTCCTCACTCATAATTGGCATTAGTCAGCTATTCTGTACATAATACAGTATTTATTGCGTACATGTTACAAGATTTTTAAAGGGATGGAGAAAGGGGTCCCCATACATTGAAAGGAATTCTTAGGTGGTGTTTGAATTTTCATTCATACTACAGGCTTCTCTAAATATAACTCCCATAAGAGCCATAGTAGTGCAGTAGTTAGAATGCAGTATTGCAGGCTAACTCTGCCTCCAGCTAGGAGTTCAATCCTGACTGGCTCAAAGTTAACTCAGCCTTCCATTCTTCCAAGGTCGATATTGTTCTGGGGAATAGAATGACTCTGTAAACTGCTTAGAGAGGGCTGTGAAGCACTATGAAGTGGTATGTAAGTCTAAGTGCTATTGCTATTGCTATAATTCAATTTGAAGAACAGCAGATTGGAAAAATCATTGTGAGAATTGCATGAGTATCTTTCTTCCTGCATGTTAAAACTATAAGAACTTGGTCAGTATTTTAAAAGCTCTACATATCAGATTTTGCTCATGATGAATGGGGGAAAAAGTTTTGATTTGGCTACAACCAGGATCTCATGAAAAGCAAAAGCAAAAAATAAATAAAAGGTACTTTCTCTCCTCATATATCAAGCTCTGTAATCCCTATTGAGTACAAATTGCATTTGGCAGTTTCCCAAAGCATGATAGCCCAACCTCATCAGTGCATTTTCTTCAAGCTGCCAATCTGTTGTGCAGCTCTCCTTGCCAAGAGAAGCCCAGGTTGGAGAGCGTTTAATTACTGTTAATTGGGGCTGAAGCTCCCTGGTGTGACTAGAATCATATCAGACGATTCCTGTCCAGATCTTGGTAAGTTTAGTAAGTTCAATGGAACTTACTTTCCTAAAGAATGTGACATTTCCTGAAGACCTGTAGCAAGGCATGGGCACAAAATAATGATTCTTTTTTTTTAAAAAAGGGAACAATATAAAATTATTCAAGCAAGAAACAAGAGAACGTCTTTGGTAGAAGGCAGGGATTTATTATTGTTTTGATTTTGCAATATCTACAAATGTTGCCAGAGTGGCCACAGCAAATGATAAGAATATTATTACTACTAAAGATCCTGGTCCAGCTAAAATGATTCTATTGGAGACTGTATTTCTCCACCCATTTATTTAACATTATCAGTTTTTAAGATGGTTTTCCAGGAGCTGGTTGATCCCCTGAGTGCTTACAATCCAAAATTTCAGATAGGAGAAATAATAGCAGCACATAGGCATGTTCTCATTTATTGCTTCCCTGTTAATAGGGGAGCAATAAATGAGAACATGAATTTAAGTTTAGTTTCTGATCAAGGGTGGTTTTACTTACCTTTACTACCGGTTCGCATCGCGCCTGCACACGCTGGCTTGCTTTGCTCGCACATGCGCTCTTCTGCACATGCACAGAAGCTTCTGTGCATGAGCAGATCTCCTATGCTGAGATCCGAGTCAGTGGACAGAGCCTCCCACCGGTTTTACTACTGGTTCTTTGAACTGATCCGAACCGGGGGCAACCCACCACTGCTTCTGATGAATTTATAACACACTATGTCTTAAATCTAGAACAGGCATAAGTACAGGTAATCCCTGGGTTATGAGCATTCCCTTAGCGAATGTTTGAAGTTACACGATAAGCGCCCCCTAGCATTTATGAACAAGTCCTAAAATTATGAATCTTGCAACACCATGACAGTTGTTCACCCTTACAAACAACTGCTGAGGCTCTGCAATATTCATCCTGCATGTTTCAGGTCGAAATGGAGCTTCTGAGGGGTGGATCTGCCCCTCTGACATTCCATTTCGGCTTCCGTAGTCCTCCCCCGGCATGCATGTGCATGCCAGTCAGCTGATTTTCGGGCCTTCTGGGCCCACCAGAAGTCAGTAAATGGGCAATTTCTGGCCTCCAGAGGGCCTCCAGGGGGGTGGGGAAGGCCATTTTTGCCCTCCCCAGGCTCCAAAAAGCCTCTGGAGCCTGGGGAGAGCGAAAAACGGGCCTACCGGGCCCATAGTGCCATCACATACCAAAAGAGGGGGGAGCGTGGAGGGGGTCATGCATGCATGAGGGGGGGCAGGGTGCACTGAATTATGGGTGTGGGCATGTGTGCATGACCCCCCACGCTCCCCCCACTTTTGGCACGCAACAGCAAAAAGGTTCGCCATCACTGATCTAGTTCCTTCAAGCATAGTTGAATCTCACCTTGGACACTTTTAATCAAATAGAACCACCTGGTCTGGAAAGGAAGATCATAATCCCTCTCTTTCTAGGCAATTTCTCTAGATGTTTGGGCTCTGAAAAAGATAAAAAAAGACCACTAGGAGGGCAATTGCCTACTTTATGTCTAGGTGCCAAATGCTGGAGTTCAGATTGTGCTAATAGTTACATTTTGTGAGCCACAGCAAACAGACTACATTGCCAACTATATTGCATTCACAATTAAACAAGAAGTAAATATGTTTTAGGCTCTGCTTGTAAACATCTTCAAGGTTTTATTCCCCATTCAAATGTGTCTGATTCTTGGAGACTACCTGGACAAATCCTTGCAGTTTTCTTTGCAAGATTTTTCAGAAGTGATTTGCCATTGCCAGCTTCTTAGGGCTGGGAGAAAGTGAATGGCCCAAGGTCATCCTGCTGGCTTTGCGTTTATAGTGGGACTAGAACGCAAGGTCTCCCAGTCTTTAGCCTGGTGCCCTAACCACTACACCAAACTGGCTTTTTAAAAGAAGTACAAAGCATAAGATTGGAGAAGGAAAAGTAGAAGTTATTTTTAGAAAACTGTACTTCAGGAGGGAAATAGAAGCAACATTAATGGAAGTAGAATGACTCTTAGATTCCATTACAAGGGTTGCACTAGTGGGCCTGTTCAGATATTCTTTTTCTTTAATTCATTCTTTTTCTGCAAGAATGAATTATTAATTCAGTTCACTGTTGCAAAACATTAAGCCTTCTACTTGACATGACCAAAGGTAGGAGCACCATTTTTGGGGTTGATTACACACAACAGCCTCACTAGCAATTTTCTAACTATTACCTCCTTTTTCTATGTATTGTGTTGGCAGGTTGCTTCAAAGATGGCCAGCATTATGAAGAAGGAGCAACATTTAAAGATAACTGCAACCGTTGGTAATGTCCCTAAGAGAAAGGAATACAAAATCTTCTTGATACAAGTGATTAAAACACCTATCATCCTACGCTCACATTAATATATACAAATTAAAGAGAAAGCATTTTTTTAAAGGGTCGCCAGCCTGCATCAAAACAACCCATGAATTACTTGCGAATATGTTGCTGTAGTGCTGGTGCTACAATGTGGATAAACTGGTACTGTAGGAGTACATTTACGCAATTTGGAGTTGAAGCTGCCTACCCTAATAAATATTTACACTGGAAAAAGAAACGGAAAAGACACCAAAACCAGTAGGATGCTGTCAGGCAGACCCACACACAAAAGAGTTTAAGTTAGCTACTTTATTGTTCTATTGCCTATTTCATAGGAATCTTTCCAGACTGGCAGGTTCTTCTGGGAAAGACTTAGATAAAGCTCAAAGGCATTCAGGGGGTGTCAGATTTTGCCCTCTTGTGTTTACATAATAAGTCCAGGCTAATTCCCTGTTTGAAACTTCCTCCCAATTAGGATAGTTGATTTCCTGGCTAGGTCTTACGTTTGTGGCATACAAGAGCCATGATGGCATAGTGGTTAGAATGCAGTATTGCAGGGGTAACTCACTGTTCCCTCCAGGAGTTCGATCCTGATGGGTTCAAGATTGACTCAGTCTTCCATCCTTCTGAGGTTGGTAAAATGAGAACCCAGATTGTTGGGGGCCATATGAGAACTTTGTAAACTGCCTAGAGAGGGCTGTAAAGCTCTGTGAAGTGGTACATAAAGCTAAGTGCTATTGCTATTGCTATGTAAGCTTGAAAATTTCACAAGCAGATCCTTTCAGAATCATCTACTTATGCAGTGTTTGGTTCTTCATAATTTTGTTTTTTCATTAAAAGCTATTCTGTGTTCCCTTCCTTTCAGCGAGTGTGTAGACAGTCATTGGAGATGCACAAATGAAACCTGCCTCATTCAGCCCAAATTAATTGAGCAAATCAACAGCGGGACCTACGGGTAAGCATCTTGATTTTTGTGACTCTGATGCAAACAGCTTCCCCTTTATTTACAAAGAAAGTATCAAGTGGGATGTTGTTATGATATGCTAATTCTTGTGAATGCCTGTGCTACATATGAATTCCTGTGCATACATGCAGGTTTTCTAACGTATTTTAATGTTAAAAATAAATCTACAAAATCAGTTAATCACCAAACAGCAAGAAAGCTGAAACCATCCAGAGTTCTACGTTTGCAAATGTTAGAATTTTGCAATTTGTGACTTCAAAAAGGAATGATTTTCTGTTTCCACAATTCGTTACTTATTCCATGAGATAGGAATCTATGTGGTCCTCCTATGTGGTCCTCCTAATCATGTAATGACAGAATGTGCTACAGGCACATTGCCAAGATTTGCTCCCCCCCAATCTTCTGATCTAATTGATTTCACAGGAGAGGGGGGGAAAAAGCATTGACATCAATTGTAATTTTAGTTTCCTGCTGCGATAACAACCTTCTTTGATAGGTTTATGCACCACCATCTCCCCCCCAAAATTCTTATCAGAAATTAACAGTTCTTTTGGCTTTACTTTCTAATAATATTCTGTCCTTATGAATTTATAATTATTAACTGAGAATAATCATCCATACATCTGAAGAAATGAGCTCTATTATTTATTAATATGAAAGATTACACTGCCACCAGCTTTTTAAATATGGTGCCATCAGATCAGGGGAATAGAAAAAGTCAAGGTGACAACCACAACCGATGATCAAATTTTGTTCCTTTTGTTAGCTTTCATAGCTAATTGTGGCTGCAATCTTGAACAGTTTTATCACAAGGCAGACCTGTTGGAGACGGTGTTCAAAATATGCAATTTTGAGTGAGTCACTTCAAAAAGGGGAAAAACAACAACCCCACCCTCGCATCAGCTAGGTTCATACAACGCATCCAACTTTGTGACTGAATTATACCATTTTTTAAAATACACACAGTATACTGAATCATGAACTAACCAAGCAGGCTTTGTTCTCAGAGTATTCTAAGCCAAACACATAAAGGTAATTCTCCACTTACAAACACAATTGAGCCCAAAATTAGGGTCATTAGGTTGTTGCTGTCATTAAGCAAGACACCTGTGTATCTCTCCCCATTGCAGTCATTATGCAGAACATGGGGTGCCATAAGGGGTGGGAGAAGCCCTGGGTTGCTGAACTAATGGTTGTAAGTTGAGAATTACCTCTACCCAAAACAGCCCTAATAAAAATTCAAATCAACCAAGCTCAACATATGGTATGAATGAATGCAATTGCTTGAACTTTAATTGACCTAGCCAAGCAGATCACTTTTAACACAACCATTGGCTATGATGTGGGTGGAGGAGAAGGAGATCCTGCATTTCATCGCAGCTTTCCCATTTTTGCCCTTATTATTTGAAAAACATTCGTAAGGTGATTAGCACGTGAAGGATCATTATGGAATCTTTAGAATTTTTTAGGATCAGTCGAATTTTAAAACTGACCTTTTAAGGATTCTTGGATGGTCCCACAATTTTGTTTGTTTGTTTAGGTCCATGTCAAATTAAAAACTATCAATAAAAAATAAAAAATGTAAAATCATGGGACACCTTTATGCTATCAACCATCATGCTTCATAAGTTCCAGAATCCTGAAATAATTGTGTTGATTCCAAGCACACTGATTATCATCTTTATTGATATTAGCATCAACTAGTTGCACGAAACGAAATTTGGAAAAAGATTTGTACATGATAGCACCTCTGAAGTATGCAGAGTTTAAAACAGCCACGTTTTAAACACACCTTTATATACAAATATACATACATACCTGATGCATTCTATCTATTTGTAAGACAGATGGAAAGCTGATAACTACAGTCAATTCTGGGGAATGAGCTTGAAAGAAGGTTTCAATTATCGCCTTGGCACATTTCACCCATCGGCTGCCCTGCTGGATATGCGACCCGTCATGGTAGCTCCATTTTCTCTCTTTTCTATTCAAAGTACAAACATCACTTAAGGATCAGGCACGTCCCAGCTGTGGCCCACAGGCAGCAAATGAGCCTGGATAGCTAGTAATGTAGCCCCACAAACTTTTACCATTCTTATGTATTTATGTACATTAAGTATACCATATATATTTCTATGTGACCCAAGATAATTCCTCTTCACTCAATGCAGCCCAGGCAAGCTAAAATGTTGGACACTCATGCTGTAGATATTAGATCTTTTTGTGTATAGCATCCAAATAATGTATCATTTATAGGCAGTTGATAATCAAGACCACAAATCTTTCCTATTATTGTTTTTTCCCCCCACTTGATTATTTTTACCTGGATAAATATTTGCAATGAAATGTAGACTTTCCTCTATTTCCTATTTTGAGAGTGCCATTATACCTCACTGTGGCTCAAGAATAGCGGATCTGTTTTCCTCTTGATGTTGTTGAAGTACAGCTCTCGTCCTTCACGATTGGAAGTATCGTTCAACATCAGAAAGTCATACATTTCCCCTGCTCTTTGTAAACTCTCACAAAGCTAATAACAATATGCAAAACGTTCTTGCTAAAGCATTTTCCAGGTGGATCCAAAAACACCAAATGTTCCAAACATCTTTAAAATGATTTTTTGCGGGGTCCTTGATGATCTCTGAGCTTGGTTGTTTTCTTGCAGGCATTTCAGTATCAAACTAGGTAATGCCATGGGGTTTGCTTTCTTTTTATATACCAGTGGTTTGTTCTGTCTGTGTTGGTGGGCATTGTCTTGGTTCTTGATTCGACAGTTGTTTACTGTTAACCTTTTGCTCTGTGTTGGTAGCTCTTTAATTTATTGCCTTGTATGTATTGGCATGTATTTTCATTTGGATAAAAATCATGTCACAGCACATGAAAAATCTCTACAGCTCATAAGACAATTCTGTTCTCTCCTATCACCCACCTGTTTGGTCATGGCTACTTTATTGTGGTCCCTCTCCTGCCTCACACAACTAGTTCATTGAAGGACAAACATTGCTTGAATATATGGGGGATGTTCACAGTGGTCTGTAAAGACAGTCTGTATATTCAGCTTGAAGGGGAAGAGGATGAACAAGACTTTCTGATATGGTTCTATTTGTGGGTACTTCAGTGGAGCAGCCTTGAGTCCTATAGTGTTCTGCACCCAAATGTTTGATTTCTTTAGGAAAACACAGCAGCTGTTGCAGACTTCCCCGAATTCTTTGTGGCTTCCTACGAATGGCCAGGCTGGATTCATGATCCTTTGGACCAAAGAAACTGTGCAGCATCCTGGGCATTTTCCACTGCAAGTAATGTGTTCTTTTGGCTGCATTCTTGATGCCTAGAACTGTGATTGAACTACACCTGCCTTAAACTTACTCTTGACTTCTTGCTAGGTGCATTTAAAAAGACAGCATGCAATTCCAGTTTATTTTCTGTTTCTCCTTCCTTTTTAGATTGCTTCTTTTGAAAAAGAACAGTAAGAGTACTTCTCTCCTATAACCCTTCAGAGTAAAAAATAAATAAAAAATGCTAGCCTCAAACTCAGCAGATTCTTTATGTGAGATAAAAAATATGCAATAAAAGTATGCAATCAAATACAGGAAATAGATGTTCTTTATAAAGAATATTGTGACCATCTTATAAAAATGGAATGGAACTAACTTCTTAACTCATCCATATTGATGTAACCCAGTTTTAACAATAGAGAATTTTGTTAGATATAGTAAATATATGGCATTTCTTGTAGGGCAACCATATTGGGGCAAGGTAGGTTTAATTCTTGACTATCCATTGGCCAAAGTTCTTCTGCTTGAGCAGGAGGTTGGACTAGAAGACCTCCAAGGTCCCTTCCAACTCTGTTATTCTATAATTCTGTAAAAAAAAAACCACACCAAACAGCTGGTTCTATTTGCCTAGGCAATCCTAAACAACGATCAAAGAATATCCCACAATTTTATGAGAATCCTTTGAAAGGCTCTTGTATCTTCACAGTAATCTACCAAAATTAAGGAATGCTGGCTGGTTCTATGTATTCCATTTCAAAGTTTTATTACTGCCTCTCACGGAGGGAGCTTTATAATTGACACCTGATCCTTTCCCATCAAATAGGTGTAGCTGCAGACAGAATAGCAATTCATTCCCAAGGCCGTTTCACGGACAACCTTTCGCCTCAGAATCTGGTGTCTTGTGCCATCAAGAATCAGCATGGCTGCAAAGGAGGAAGCATAAGCAACGCTTGGTCTTATATCAAAAAACATGGGTAAGTAGGATTGTTATTACTATTACTAGAAGTAAGAAAGGATCAAGTAAATAAAACAATATTATGATACACATACTATCCATTTTAGAGAGATGAGAAGTTTCCAGCTATTTCTCGGGGTTCATTTTCATTGGAAAACAGACTGTGTGACTGGTGTTGTTTCTGTGATACAAAATATATTAACCCATGTTGACAGGCTGAGTGCAAGTTGTTAAAAGCTTTAAGACTCCAATTGATTCCTGTTCACCATCAGATGGTGGGATGTAATCTGGACTCTCAGGAAGAAGGGGTTGCTGCTTCCCAAAGAGACAGTAGAGCTTGGAATGTCTGCTGGGCAGGAAGGAAGCTAAACTGGCCCTTCCCTAGCAGTTCATAGAGTACAATATATCTATAGCTTTGCAAAAGGTTGCTTTTTAAAAAACTGGCACAGAGTCATAGCTAGCTCCTATATAGTGTTTGTCTAAAAATCACAGTGAGCCTCTGTGATTTGTAAACCACGCTTTCTGGTTTTATATGTTGTGTGTAGTCAACAAAATGTGGCTATGGAATAACCTATTGTTTATTGAGGTATTTGGAATGCATAGATCAACCTAGAAAAGCTTATATATAATAATGTATATAATAATATACATTATTATATATAATGTAAGCTTACATTCATCCTGTAAAAGAAATTACATACTAGCTTTTCTCCAACTGTAACTCATTTCATTACTCTTTATAAATGTCAAGTACTCTAAACCCTTTTATTGTCCAAGTACATGCAATAATATGAGTAAGAAAAATCCAAACAGTAACACAAAAATATGATAAAAATGATTTCTTGTAGCACATATTTTTTAGTTGATCTAAATAGAAAGTAATCCTGCAACAGTGACAAAACCTCATCAGTGCTTGTAATTAGACATGATGGGATGATGTGACAGATTATAGGTGAAGAAAATTATAGCTGCCATTCAAAAACAGATCTGAATTCTGCCTGTTTGTTCCTTGTAGGCTAAATACTCTCTTGCAGCTGTGAATAAAACAGAATAATATGTAATTATGCAACTATTCACAATGATGGACATAAAAATAGAGTTTATGCCAATGAGATACTGATTTTCTAAATTGGTTTGACAAGGTTCTTAAGAACATATAACTCATTCTCTCCCTGGCAAAAAAAGTACAGCCAATATTTATTTTTATACTAATTTTATTAAATATAACAACCAAAAGTTACAAATTAATATAAACTAAAATAATAATAGAAACAGTAGAAATGCAGAAAAGATAGAAAAGTAGAAAATAAAATAAAAAAGAATATAGTAAAGATAAAATGAAATATGTAAAGATATGACTTCCCCTTCATCACAATAAGTGTAAACAATTTTAGTAACTTATCACTTTCTCTTAAAATAGAACAAAATCTCTTCCTTCCATGTCTCATATCTTACCTATCAATAAATCCTTAAAGCTTTCTCATTCAGTTCTGGTCAGCAAAAGTCCATTAAGGGCTACCCAAGATAACAATGTATGTATCTATGTGAACCTTGGTCAAATAAATCAACCATATATTCCTTCTTTTTACTTTTAGCAAACTTGAACTTTAATCCTTTCAAATAATAGAACTTGATTTCTTTTCATTTTTTTCTCTGTCCCTTCTCACATAGTTCTTCAAAAGTTTAACAAGTCTATTTGGCAAATTCAAGGCAAGAAAGTTATCCAGGTCACTTTTGGTTTGTTATTTGTTATTATAGCCCTTTTCATTATTAAGACATAAGGCAGTTTCATTTGTATTTATAGTATAACATCTTTTCCATATCATTCATGTTACCTGTCATGTTTAAATTCACTTTCAAATCAGACTCAGTTTTGCCTGGTAAAGCTACTTCCTCTTCCATAAAATCTTCTAAATGCAGTCTGTCTATACAGGCAAAAACTTTTAAAATTAAGTTCTTGATTCATTGTTTGCAAATATCTTTCAGTAAATCCAATGTTGAAGTATTTTGCTCCAGCCTGTATTAGTAAATCAAATTCAAGTGTTCTCCTTTAATTGTCCAATCTCAGTGTCCAATCTTTAAAGTCCCATCTGATCATGTTTTTTTTTTTAGAATTCAAAACAACAGCATTTGTTTTCCCATGGGAAGGATTCTTAATAAACTTCAAAATCTTATTTCAAATCCCACTGGACCCTTAGACCATTTTATCTTTCCATTGGTCTAATCACCCTCTTGTTTATTCCAAAAGAAAAGATTTTTTTAAAAAAACACTTAAACTAAAATTTATTTCACTAAAAACTAAACTTACTTGGTTCCTAATAACTGAAAGGTAGGTAACAAGCAATTTCTAAACATGATTAGAAAAAGACATTTGCAAACCATGTGTCCCTAAAGGTGTTGATTGTGATTTGAATGAAGGTGACTTTCCCTCATTTCCAAGAACTCTAAATCTACTGGAGACCACTGCCTCACAGTCATCTCATGAGGAGCAACTGTCTGGAAGACTTATGGGCTATCTCAAGTTCTCTCCTTGGCTAGAGAGGAATTTCAAAAAGCCAGACTTTGTTCTACCATAGTCTTTGGCTCTGCTTTTAGGGGAGACACATTCATTTTGCCATTTCTTCCCTGGAAGTCCCAACTGTATCAATATTTAGATAGCTGAAATCAGTACTCATCTGAGAACAAGCCCCATCATAATGAGAAGGACTTACTTCTCAGCAGATACATACAGGGCTATTTAAGTATCGCTCTCTAGTTGCTGTTGTGACCTAGGCTTACTGAGTCATTATATGACACAATCAGTTCCAAATAAACCTATTTTATTGTAACAGCTGAGAATTACGTTCATTCCCAGCTGAGTCCCAATTAGTTGCAAAACAAGTCCTTCAGAAGAAGTCCTTCGGGATAATCATCAACCTTTATCTTCTTTGACACCCTGCCAAAAGACATGGCAAAGCCACACGAGGTTCAGAAACAAACAAGAGATGCCGACTGGAAACAGAGTTAGCAACATTGCTTTCCTGCAAAAGGCCCAAGTACCTTTGTTTCTCTTTTAAGCCTTATGGGACAGGCCAATCATCTCCTGGCCTTACTCCTCAGTTATCCCTTTTGCTTTAGGTACTCTTGCCTTCTGGCAGATCTGCACATGCATGCACTAAGAACAGGCTCCTCCTGTTCCTCTGCCTCTCTGCTGTCTGACTCTGGTGGCTCCGAAGTCCGTGCATCACTCCCAGATCGCCCTGGCCCCATCTCTGCCTTCAATGCAGAACCCTTGTCCGGGCCTTCCCCAGACTCCAGGCCTGGCCAATGTTCCCCCCCAGCCTCCTCACTGTCCGATTCTGCTGCCAGCTCTGCAGGCTGCTGGCAGACCACAACAGTTGCAGGAACAGAGACATGAGCTGAGTATTCATGTGCTATTTAGGACCCCCCCCCCAAGATTTAGAAAGGTCATTGTGCCAGGATAGGAGAGCAAGGGCCAGAAACCTTTTGGGGGTTACGGTGTACATTTTCTTGGGAGTTCTTTGTCCAAGACCGCATGGTAATCTAGGCAGTACCAAGTTAGAAGTCCCTGGAAGCACATTTTCCTCTCTTTTATTATTTCATTCACTTGCCTTCCCTCTTTCCACCACTGGACATAGGGTTCACTTTTGTTTCAGAATCATAAGGAAATTAAACTTTAAACTAAGGGAGTTTGTTTTCACTTCTCATGCTTCTGAAGTTTGGGCAAACTGAAGATTCCCATCCATAAAAAAAAATTAAATAAATAAAAAAAAAATCCTGAGGCCCTTGTGCATTTAAGCTGTGCCTTGGCTGAAAACACATTCAACAATTCTGCACGATTCTTCCAACTCTTGATAGCTCTCTGTCTCCTGAGTGCTTATTAACAGATCCAGTTAATTTCCAATATACAGACAAGTAAGAGGACATGATGGAGGTCAGTGGAATCTATATATTCCCTGAACTGGAATTGAAGAAGTACAACCTTCTTCTAAAAAAAACTATGCCTTTGAAAGATGTGAAGTGGAGTTTGTGGGTCCAGTGCTGTTCTCAGCTAATAGCAGTTGCAAAAGTGTCTGCTCAGCTCAGGATCATCTGGGGTGCCAGCTGCATCCTTTTGTGAGCAGGTAAGAATTGGCTGTAAGTGATAAAAGGAAACCAGGAAGTCAAAGAACATGGGGGCTGACACCAGCTAGGACACCTAAAAAATAGTGCAAGATCAGAAGATGTGGAGAAACCTGGGCATAGAATTGCCAAGAGTCAGACTTGGCTGAATGGATCATCAAAATCAAAATCATCATCATCATCATCGTGAATTGGTCATAATGATTCATTCCTTCATCACTTATTCCTTATATTCCTTTAAGACCATCCCTGAAAACTGGGGATCGCAGGTCTTCAAAAGGTGGCACTTTGATTTTTGTCAAACTGGTTCCTTGTCATGGCAGCCTTGGAATCAATTCCTTTAGTTCTTCTACTGCCCAGGAAGGGAGGTTGCTGGATGTTCAAAGCGGAGCTTTTCCAGAAACAACAGGACCCCAATTCTGCAACTTCTTTCCAAAGGAAAAAAAAAAGATTGGCTTCCCCCTTATTGATCAAGAGGGGAGACAATCTGGCACCATGGTGATTTTAGAACCGTCTGGATGTTCTATCATTCTTTTCCAGGCTTCATTCAAAGCTTAGTTCAGGGCTCACTATGGGTTGTGAGAACTCAGGGTTCATAATCAGCTTAAACTGTTTAAGCTTTGCATAGACAAAGGTTCAGGACTGTCAAAATTTACTCCATGCTTAGCCTGCATGAGCCCATCCACAATGTTTGAGAAGCCTTGAATTATTAATTATTAACAGGTAGCCCTTGGCTTACAATAGTTCATTTAGTGACCAAAGTTACAATGGCATTGAAAAAAGTGTCATATGACTGTTTTTACACTTATTGCAGTATCCCCATGGTAATGTGATCAAAATTCATATGCTTGGCAGCTGACTCATATTTATGACGGATGCAGTGTCCCGGGGTCACGGGATCACCTTTGCGACCTTCTGACAATCAAAGTCAATAGAGAAGCCAGATTTGCTTAACAACCGTGTTACTAACTTAACAACTGCAGTGATTCATTTCATAATTGTGGCAAGAAAAGTCATAAAAAGGGGACAAAATTCACTTAATCGTGGTCTCGCTTAGCAACAGAAATGTTGGGCTCAGGTGTGGTCATAAGTCGAGGACTACCTGTAGATTTATTTCTGATCCCATCTTGACCTCAACTAAATAAATCACTAGTTTTATTCAGAGGAGGAGGGGAAGGCTTTGCACAAATTTATCAATCATTTCAAGGGGTCAAGAGTAGGGCAAATTTAACAAGGCCAGCAAGACCAGGTCAAAAATGTTAAGGTAGTGGATGTGAGTATAGGGCAGAAGCTCCACCTCTTTGCACATGCAGGTGATTGCCACACATAGAAAAGGGCTGGGGCTCAGTCATGCAACCATGGCTGCCATCTTGGTTTTTCTGACACATAACCTCCTCTCTACAGATAATCTTGAGTCTCTGGTTTATTTGGGTGGAATTGCTTGCTTTTGCTTTCCTTAGTTTTATGGTAAAGTTTATAAAATTTCTAACTTGTAATTTACCTGCAGCATTTGATAATTTGTCAAATATTTATTCAATTTAAATCTTACAGATTTGTAGTTGTATGGAACAAACATTTAACATTATTCAGAATGATCAGTTTCCAGCTACAGCCTGTTGGGGGGAAAAAATTCTCCGTGTTTCCATGACACTGGAAACTATGCCGCTTTAAGCAGATCAAAATAAACAAATGACAAAGAAGATGGTTATGAATGCCTTTCTCAATTGTTCGTTTACTTCAAAAGGTATTTGAAGCTTAAGGATTTCAGAAGCCACCGTATTATTCACCAAAGTGGAACGAAGATACTAAAGATTTTCTGAAAGGATTTGTTTTCTCTTTTCTCAACTTCCCCCTCAAAATTGCTCACAGATAATTGCTGGTGGTTAATTCTGAAACGAAGATATGAATCAGAACTTTCCCACATCTGTGGTTTTAAAAGAACTTTTTCAGAATAATAGCTGCATAACAATAGGAAGCCTTAATCCTTTTGTATCTTGAATTCTAAATATTTTCAATATTCATCTATGGAGGGAAGACAGGAATCTTGTTAGCAGTACTGGACAGAACCTCTATTTATTTGGTATTATGAAAAGGGAATTACTGATTTTGTTTCTTTCTTCAAAGAATCTACCCTCTCATATATTGGCTTGCACATTGACAGTATAATATAGAATCTGCCATTCAGAGACTGCAAATAAACTGTAAATAATTCTGAAGCCAAAGAATGAAGCTTTGACGTGTGCAGGACAAGTGTCATAAAATATGCATGCATCTCCATGGGGCTACAAGTCATCGGGATCATGAAAAGGCTACTTCTCTTGTTAGCCAGAGTGAGATGGTGACTTTGGATATTGGATGGCATGGGAGCAGTATTATCAACAGCATCCCAAAGATGCTTTTTCAAATGGCAACTGGACTTTGTTTTTTCTTGAAGAGGTTTCTCTTCTCATTCAAGAAGCGTCTTCAGTTCTGAGGATGCTTCTTGAATAAAAAGTGAAAAGTCTTCAAGAAAAAAACAAAGTCCTAGTTGCCTTTTGAGAAAACATCCTTAAGACAACCATGACCTGGATGACCCAGAATCTCCGTAAACATTTATCAACAGCATAATGAGCATCAGTCTCTGTTTGAAGGTCAAACTCTGTTCCAGATAGTATAGCCCTTGGCTCTGAGATCATCAGTAAAGTGAGATGCAGGATGCTGTACCATCACTGCAGTAGTGGGATCCTACCGGTTTAACAACTGGTTCACTGAACATGTACACACCAGATACATACTGTGCGCCTGTGTGCAGTTTGCAGACAATTGAACTTACGTGTTGCTGAGAGCAAGGAAAAGAGCTGAGGAGAAGCAGTCCACTCAGAAGCAGAAATAAAGGTGAGTATAATGCAGGGGCAGGCAGGCCCATTTCAAAGAAAGAGAGAGCTGGTTCGCTCACGGCTGAAAGTCGGAGCTAACAGTTCGCCCAAACTGGTCTGGACCAGTAGAATCCCACCACTGCATCACTGGTTCTAAAATAAAAACCAACTCTTAGTCTAGACCAACTTCTGCTGTGCAAATAGTATGAGATGCTATCATGTCCTTTGCCTTAGGCCTTAAATCCTTTATGCTTGAAGAATTATCTAAATCAGTGTTTAAAGTCAACCTCAGTGACTTTAAAATGTTGAGCTTCAACTTCAACTTCCAGATTCTTCAGCCAACACTTTCTAGGCATTGCAGCCTAGTTCCTTCAGTTGCAATCAGCATAACTAACAGACCGGAATGATAGGAACTGCTAGATTAACCTCTGGTCCCAGTGACTGACCCAGATTAGATCCTGCAACATTATCCTGGGACACACGTATATTTGCCTTCATTCATGATAGGAACTGTATGACAAAACATCTTGAAGCACCTGGATTTGAAGAAGGCATCTCTAAGATGAGAGTGCAGACTTCGAAAGTATCAGACCTACATTGTTGTGGATCCTATTTAAATAAGATTAAGATCCACAAAATATTAGCTCAGACAGGAGATTAATTCAATTACATTCTGTGCTGTTTTAGCCGTACACTAGAATGACTCATATATTAGTACAACTTTATCATTGAATTATTACAGATCACAGAATCTAATAACTATTTAAGAAGATTTTTTTGTTGCCATTGTTAAAAAAACACAGAAAAATAGAACACATTGTTTTCCTCCATAATACATTTAATATTCTACCAACAGATCACAATCTATTGTAACCCTTTCCAAATTAGATCCCAGGGAATCCTGTCCACTATATAGAAGGTCTGCATCAAAATTCCCAGTGTAGCTGCCTTATCTTGACTCCAGCAAAGTAGTCAACAAAACCTAATAAAATGGCTTGTTAGGAAATAACTTTCTTGAACGGAATTTCAGAGCTGTTGCTTTGCAGAATAATCCCATCTGACATGGTGGCTGCAAGGAGTCTGTTTCTTTAAGATAAAAAGGATTTATAGGGTATACATTTGAACTGTGGGCTGTAAAAGCTTTCCTGACTTCTGAGTGATTCAGAAAAAAAAGAATATGTAATGCAATAAATGCTTTCAAGTTAAGAGTCAAAGAAATGAATATAATAAAGTATAGACCAGTGATGACTAACCTTTTTGCCATTGCGGGCCAAAAGCTGGGGGAGTGTGGGGTAGTCATGTGTGCGCGTGCCCACACCCATAATTCTAGGTGCCCTGCCCCCTCCCCATGCATGCGCACGCGATCCTATGCTCCCCCCCCACTGTTGGCATGTGACAGCATGGTGGGCCTGGTAGGCCCGTTTTTTGCCCTCCCCAGGCTCCAGAGGCTTTCTAGGAGCCTGGGGAGAACGAAAACAGCCTTCTCCACCCCACCGAAGGCCTTCCAGTGGCTGGAAACAGCCCATTTGCCAACTTCCAGTGGGCCTAGAAGGCCCAAAAATCAGCTGGCCAGTGCACACATGGATGCTGGAGCTGAGCTTGGGCAACACTCGCGTGCCTAACAATATGGCTCCGTGTGCCACCTGTGGCATGCGTGCCATAGGTTTGCCATCACAGGTATAGACTATCTTCTTTTTTTAAAGGTTACAGCCTTGATTATATCCTCTTACTAACTTATTGCTTAGATCAGATTTTTTTCATTTTGATATATCTCACCTATTACAGGATATTTCATACAGATACCAGTAAAGTGATTGCAGAGCAAGGACAAACACAATATGGCCTCAGTCACCAGGATTCACTTTTTCATAGTTGCAAATAGGATTATTTTCTATTTTTTATTTATTATTTTCCGGGTTTATATTCTGGCAGTAAGAAGGAGCTTAACCTCCTCTTTGCACAGTGCTGATCAAGATGGACTCAAATTTAATTCCAGGTAGCTATGCTGTAAGTTAAAAATAGTTTTCCTTCAAGTTATAAGGTATACATTAATTTGAAATGCCTCTCTTGAACAGGAATCTAATCCATATTCTAACACAGGTAAGTATGCAACCAATGACATGGAAGATGAATGCAAATTTCCAGTCTCTCTTTTGCTGTTGCCAGAGGCTCTAAGGATTCCACTTCCAAACTACTTCCAAACTTCTATATTATAACATAGGCACCAATATATTTTACATTTTTTAAAAAAGTATAAGCTTCCAATAGACACATTATGCTTACTGTAACAGATTAACGGAGTTGGAACTTGGAGGTTTTCTAGTCCAATCTTCTGTTCAAGCAGGAGACCCTATTGGGTGAAATCTAGCAGGTTCTGACAGGTTCTGGAGAACTGATAGAGGAAATTTTGAGTAGTTCGGAGAACCGGCATATACCACTTCTGGCTGGCCCTGAGTGGGATGGGAATGGAGATTTTGCAATATCCTTCCCCCAGGAGGGGGGAGGGAATGGGGATTTTGCAGTATCCTTCCCCTGGAGTGGGGTGGGAATGGAGATTTTGCAGTATCCTTCCCCTGCCATGCCCACCAAGCCACGCCCACCAAGCCACACCCACAAAATCGGTAGTAAAAAAAATTGGATTTCACCACTGGACCCTATGTACCATTTCAGAAAAGTGGTTGTCCAATCTCTTCATAAAAACCTCCATTAATGAAGCACCCACTTGACTAATCACCATTCAAAACGTTCCTAAAGAAGAATCCAAATTTCTGTCTTGGACCTGCTGGAGGCCACTTTGAGTTACAGCCATTCTCCTCCTCTCCTCTTCTTTTGATAATAATAATGAGAATGATAATAGATTTGTTTCTAAACCTGCAAAAAACATTGCCCACCAGAAATCTAAAAGGTAGGCATTCCTTTAAAATTCCTTGTATAAAATGTATTCCTTGTATTCCTTGTATAAAATCAGGAATCCTGGCTATTTAAAACATTTTTTTAAAAAACCCATTGATTTATATTTTAATCTAAATAGGGTGGTATCCCATGCCTGCTACCCTTTATTCTGGAACCAGCTTCACCCGATGACTTGTGCCATTACAAGTGTGTTTGATGCTGAAGGGAAAAGACGGGCCATAAAGCCGTGTCCAAATCAGTTTGAAACATCAAACCGCATTTATCAGTGTGGCTCTCCCTACCGAATCCCTTCAAAGGTAAGTGCTCAGTGTGAGTAAATTTCAACTCCTGCAATTTACATTTGTTACTTCAAACGCTGGCAATTTCTTGGTTTTTCCCAAGGTCCATTGATACATTTATTTGCACATGCAAAGGTTTCTTTCTAAAAATGGATTCATCAGTGGGTAAGGCTATCAAATTGAAATCCTTCCTCTAAGGGGAATGTAGTAAAATCGGGGTGCAGCCAGATCAAATTGTTTGCTATAATTAATAAATGCAGTGTGCCCTTTTCTCTAAATAATGTGTCCAATTCAGAAACATAAATAGGGAAAATAGATGTAAAAAATAAGTATACCATTTTTTTTTGTACCCCAATTCTAGGAGGCCGATATAATGAGAGAAATCAGAGAAAATGGTCCAGTGCAAGGTAAAGAAAAGTTTGATTTAAAATAAATTAATAAGCATGACATGCATAAAAGCCAAATCTTACCACAGACAATTCTTAAGAATATTAATTGTCTGTGTTGTTGTTGTTGTTGTTATTATTATTACTGAATAACACTCATTCGTCCTAAGATTCCGCATAAAGTACTACTTGAC
The DNA here is from genome assembly GCA_030761175.1 of Masticophis lateralis. NCBI lineage: Eukaryota > Metazoa > Chordata > Lepidosauria > Squamata > Colubridae > Masticophis > Masticophis lateralis. Next base: position 126,259,779 of record JAUDYJ010000001.1, on the reverse strand, counting down.
TCAGTTTCAATTTGCCTGGTATTTGCTTTAGATGATTTATTACAATCCTAAACCAAGATCTTGTTCAACACAATAGCAAAGCCTGATTTATAGTGTACTTCTCTTCCGAAGTTAGTGCCATAGGTTCAGTGAAACTGATCATTCACAACTATATCACATGGATTAATGAAGTCTAGATCTATATTTATGGGTATTAAATGTGGGGGAAAGAAGCTTCAATATCATCATATTGGATAGGAGTGGGCAATATTTGAAGAATCAGGAGTCCCAGCTCAATTTGTGTTGGAAACAATCAATCAGCACAAGAGAGAATGATAATTTTTTGCCTATTGGTCAGCTGGAAAAGCACTGGCTGGTTCTTGACATCTTCAGCATTCTGAGACCAGCAGGAGCTACAAAAGATGTCAGGCAGGTTGCGTTCAAATAGCGCTGGAGAAATGGCGGAATAGAAATGGTGTGTTATTGTATCAAGTAACAGCTAAGAAGTCCTGTTTGGTTTTGAACGGGGCATAGGAAAACTCACCACGAGTTTTCTCTGTGGAATTTTAAGTTATGAAATTGAGGGATAGAAATAGAAGGATGCCACTTTAGCTTGTTGAACAAGCTGATGGGAGGGAAAAATCAACCTTAAAAGTACTGAAATCATTTCATGCTCGGGCTCCTCAGAAAGGGAGGTTTAAGAAGTAACACTTTTTTTAAAAAAGCTAAACCCTGAGGAGACTTCATTTGGAGCATCATGGACACCTCTGACCATTGCATCTTTAGGTGGATATTAGAGAAAAGGAGAAAAAGAACATTCAAAATTACTGGGGTGGAAAGGCTTCTTTACAAAGATACGTTATGACAATTGAGATTTTTTAGCTTGGATGAAGTTGAGTCAGAGGTTGAACAATGGAGGCATATGACATCATTCATGGCAAACACAAATGGAGAAAGGGGCATCCATAACAATTATGCTCAAACAATGACATCTGCACATGAGTCATTCTGCAAATGCCAAGTATGTACTTGCATCACAATGTCTGATGTGATGCCTATTTGATCAGATTCCTTGATGAGTGAGCAGTCTTAGAAAACTACTAAATATAGCTTCTGCATGTAGCTGTTGCTGTCTCCCTGTCCTCCCACAGACACCTGTGCAAATATTTTTCTCCCTCTCCCATATGTTAGCATATAAATTCTTCAAATGAAGGGAAATTCAGAAACAACAAACAGGCTTTTTCACAAAGTCCACAGTTAAACTCTGGAATTCCCTATCAGTGAAGGACAGACAATGGCAGCCAAGTTGAATGATTGTAAAATGGGTCTGCAAGAGTTCTTGAAGGATGAGGTAATTTATGATGTCTAATGCTAACGATAGTCTACAGGGATTATAGGCAGCATGCCTTAAATACTGACTGGTGGGAAGGGAACTAGGAAAGGGAACTAGATATGTTTAGTCCAATGAAGAGAAGGCTCAAGGGAGACATGGTAGCCATTTTTCTAATACTTGAAGAGCTATCACAGGGAAGGGGGCATCTGCTTATTCTCCAAAGCACCTGAGGGGAGGACAAGAAGCAATGGGTAGAAGCTTGTCAGAGAGAGATCCAACCTCTGAAAATAAGGAGGAATTTCCTGACAATAACAACGATCTGTGGAATAACTTGCCTCCCAGGTTTGTGGGTCCTTCATCTCTGGAAATTTTCAAGAAAAGATTAGACAACCATTTGTCCAGGATGGTTTAAGGACTCCTGCCTTGGGCAAGGAATTGAACTAGAAGACCTCTGAGGTTCCTTCCGGCCTTCAGATTCTATGATATGATTCTATTACAGCAACAAGGATAATAACTGTCCAGTCTAGGCACACAGGAGCTTTTTCAATGCATTCCGCTGATGAGTGAATGACATATAATACAGGACTAGACAGACCAATGGCCAGGTCTAGCAGAATCTTCTCTTACATTCTAATGATTTCCAATAAGAATCTGAACATGAAAGAAATGAAGAGATTCTAACATGAGAGATTTGAGGTAATGGTAAGGAAGAACAGATTGTAGGTGTGAGAGGGATTGGATTTATTTATGTGCTTATCACACACTCTTTTATCTACCAATCAGAATAGGAGTCTCACTGGTTTCTGTGTTTTAAGTGAAACCTCAGAACAGTCTGAACAAGGTAACCTAAGATGTGGAAGAAATCAAGTCGAACAGTGGATTCATGTTCCTGCATAAAATATTTAAATTTGGAGAAAACGGGCAGGAATACACCAGGGACTTTATAGATTTTCTGCTAACACCGAGGTCTCCTGTGAATTATTTGTTTATCTTTAAAGCTTTTAGTTTTAGAAAGGATTGCAAAATAATTTCCATATATTAAAACAATGTCTCGGTAATGAACACTAGTTAAAATTAGGATTATAGCTTTCTTTTTTTGCCCTTTTGCACTCACTGCTACCCTTCAGCCATCATGAAAGTATACGATGATTTCTTCCTTTATAAGAGCGGGATTTATAGGCATACCAGTGAAGAACCCCAGCATGAGCCCCAGGAGAGATTCCATTCTGTCAAATTAGTTGGGTAAGTGAATCCATGGCTGTTTTTCCTTGTCGTTTCCATAATACAGGCAGTCCTCGACTTACAACCTTTTGTTTAGTTGCAGTGGCACTGACAAATGTGACTTATGACCATTTTTCACTCTTTATGATCGTTGCAGCATCCCCATGGTCATGCGATCAAAATTGGCAACTGGCATATATTTATGACAATTTCAGAGCCCTGGGTCATGGAAACCCCATTTGTGACCGTCTGACAAGCAAAGTCAATGGGGAAGTCAGATTCACTTAACAAACATGTTACTAACTTAACAACTGCAACAACTCACTTAACAACAGTGGCAAGAAATGTTGCTAAATGGGGTAAACCCACTTAACAACTGTGTCACTTAGCAACAGAAATTTTGATCATAAGTTGAGGACTTATGATCAAATAAGTCCTCAACTTATGATAAATAACAGGCAGACAATGAATTTTGCATAGGAACATGGAACAGTTCCTTCTCTTGATGCTTGAAGGTTAGGGTTAAGCAGAGAGAAACTTTATTAAGAGGCTAAAATTGACCACAACTATACTGATGGTGGTTTATATAACAGGATACATACTGTACAACTGGATTTCAGCCAATGCAACACATCTTTTCTCACTTTCCATTGCAATCCAGCTGTCAAATTTCATCTACACAATGCCATCTCATAATAGGATGGGTAGATTTTTATATGTGAAGCTACAGTGTGGAGATTGTGAAAAGTAGCTCAGGAGATGCATGGCACAAAGCAAACAGATGCTACATGCTAAGTTTTACCACTTAAGTAGGGACTAAGATAAGGAACACTTTATCAAGGACTGTGCTGTTTGCATGCTGAGACAGCTGCAAACGTTGATAATCTGTGCTCTATACTTCCTTCTAGTACCATTTCAATTAGACCAAATTGGCCACGGCTATTATTGGTTTTCATTCAACAAGCACAGGTGCTTGTATAGTTGGTCCTTCTTCTCTTACCCGAAGGCAATTGTGTTGCCATATGTAATGGCTGATGCAATGTCTTTCATGCAAGACATTTTTGCCCATTTTACTTATCCCTATGAATCAATTGCTGATAATGCCCAATAATTTTTGAATTTATATTTTCCCCCAATCTTGTGGCATTAGCCATATCTATCCAGCTTCTCCTTACTCAACAGTAATAAGGTAAAGACAGCAGTTTCACCTCTGTTAAGAATAAAACATTCAGCAGGCTGCACATTGTTAAGGGAGAACTTGGTAAAGAAAATACTTCAGATTTTAAGGGAATATTTTTCTCCTCCACACAGCTTCGAAGGCAACTCCTCTCAAGTGACTTCTTTCTCAAGACATACATATTAAGCTCCCTTGTCTTCCTCTTGAAGTGGAGGTAGAGAATCTAGATTATAGGACATCATCTAAGCACCAAATGAATCATGTTGATTACACACAGAGACACAGACTTAAAACAATGCTTTTAAAGCTAGGGACTACGAGTTACGTTACTCCAATGGCTGGTTATAAAACAGTCAATATGTAAGAATAGAATAGAAGACTTTATGAACTGATTAATCTTACAATTTTATCAATAAAATTAAAAAAATGGAATGCATAAGAATGTTCTTTATATTATCTCTCAGAATATTTATGAGGTTTGCCTGCAAACTAGTTAACACCGTCTGTGACAGTGCTTTAACCAGAAAAGGCAAGCACTTAAGAAATGTCCTATTTCAACTGGAATGCTGGACTTCTGGTGTTGTGACTGCATAAGAGGGAGGGGCTCAGTAGGAAAAGTCAGAAGCCTTCAGATGAACTTCATCCTGGAGATGACAAACCAAAATGTTCAAAGCCCCACTAGACTAAAGTAAAGGTTCCCCTCGCACATATGTGCTAGTTGTTCCCCACTCTAGGGCGCAGTGCTCATCTCCGTTTCAAAGCCGAAGAGCCAACACTATCTAAAGACGTCTCGTAGTCATGTGGCCAGCATAACTAAACGCTAAAGGCGCAAGGAATGCTGTTACATTCCCACCAAACGTGGTCCCTATTTTTTCTATTTGCATTTTTTCAAACTGCTAGGTTGGCAGAAGCTGGGACAAGTAATGGGAGCTCACCCCATTACGCAGCACTAGGGATTCGAACCGCTGAACTGCCAACCATTCGATCTTAGCCACTGAGCCACTGTGTCCCTCTAGACTAGTTCCATTAGACTAGTCCCTGTGATTTTCTTGGCAGGATTTTGGAAGTGGTTTGCCGTGTCTCATTCATAGGGCTGAGAAAGAATGACTAACCCAAGGTCACCCAACTGGCTTTGGGCCTATGGTGAGATTAGAACTCCCAGTCTCCCAGTTTCTAGCCTGGTGTTTTAACTATTATACCAAACAGCTCAGCATAAGAAAAATGGTTTAGTTTTACCTCTCACAAGCTATTTATGCTGGAGTGCTTCTTAGAGCACAGCATAAATAAAATAATTACATTTCAAAGTGAGGCAACACTACCATCCCTCAGAAGCAGAGCTAAAATATCTCTTAATCTGAATCTTTATTCAGAGTAATATTTACAGCATAATTCAATGACACTAATTTTGATAAGATTATTTATTGATGGATTTAATTTGGGAATTTATAAGCCCACCAAACTCAAACAATGTGACTCTGAATGATGCACAATAAAAATAAATATTAATAAAGTAAAAGTAAAAATTGCACAACATTAAAAATGCAGTATATTTTTTAATACAGAAAATGGAAAACCAAACAATTAAAATAACTACAGTAAAAGGAGTCTCCACTCAAATACCCAGGTCTTTCCTAAAGCCAGCAGGGTGGAATTTTCTGAGGAAGGTAGGGAGAAGATGTTTCTGGAGAACAGAAGAGGTAAGAAGGGCCACTTTAGGTTAAGACACCAAGTTAGAAACCAGGAATTCTAGTCCAGTCTTAGCCATGAAAGTCAGCTGAGTGACTTTGGGACAGTCCCTCTTAATCAGCCCAATCCACCTCACAGGGTTGTTGTAGGGGAGGTTGTTAGTTATGTTTGCAGTCCTGAGTTATAAAGATGGGATATAAATAAATACATAGGTAAAAGATAAATAAGATGAGATTCCTTACATTATAATGTCTTCAAAAACTTGAATTACTTCTGTAAGATATTACAAGTATCTTTCTAATGAAATGGTTTGGAATTCAAAAACTAAAAATACTTCTGTTCCCTGTAAAGTTATTGTTTAGCGTCTGTGTCTGTGTGTGTGTGTGTGTGTGTGTGTGTGTGTGTGTGTGAAGAGAGGATAACCATTTTCTCCAATCTAGCTTCAACATCAGACCTTTGAGCACTTTATTTCAGGGTTTAATTCTGTGCTAAATGTAGAACATTCTAACTTGTATCAATTTAATCAGAAATATTTCTTTTATACCCTTGGTTCACTTGATATGTTCTATTTTATTTTACATTACGCTTGGAAGCGACTCCTTCAGGAGATGAGTTTGGCTTTTGAAAATGAAATCAAATTTTCATCCAGACTTCCTTTTTGTTCTTGCCCTTGTGCAAGTGGGAGGGTGATCTGCTGTGCATCCTCTTTTCTGAGGGGTGAAACTACCATTGTTGCTCAAGTATTCTCAGGCCACAGCCCATTATGTGTGTTTTCCAACTGGGCAGTGAGGTGGCGGTGATGGATTACTTATCTTCTTGACCGGCAGAAAATTTATATACAGTAGATAGATAGATAGGTGATAGATAGATAGATAGATAGATAGATAGATAGATAGATAGATAGATAGATAGATAGATAGATAGATAGATAGATGATATAGACATAGACATAGACATAGACATAGATATAGATATGTGGTGGCTCAGTGGCTAAGATGCTGAACTTGTCGATTGAAAGGTCGGCAGTTCAGTTCGAATCCCTAGCGCCGTGTAACGGGGTGAGCTCCCATTACTTGTCCCAGCTTCTGCCAACCTAGCAGTTCGAAAGCATGTAAAAAATGCAAGTAGAAAAATATTGACCACTTTGGTGGGAAGATAAGAGTGTTCTGTGAGCCTTTGGCGTTTAGTCATGTTGGTCACATGACCACAGAAATGTCTTCAGACAGCGATGACTCTTTGGCTTTGAAACAGAGATGAGCACTGCCCTCTAGAGTTGGGAACGACTAGCACATATGTGCAAGGGGAACCTTTATCTTTATCTTTATCTTATCTTTATAGATATAGATATAGATATAGATATAGATATAGATATAGATATAGATATAGATATAGATAAGCGTAATTTAGAAAACGCTGTGGTGATATGAAATCCTGAATTACTTAAGTCCATCTATAAATTAGAGCCCATCGTCTTTTATCTTTCTTGAAGGAGAAAGAATGAATTGAGTGACTAGCGGTACAGAGTAGGCTGGAGTCAGAAGCAATACAGGTAGTCCTTGACTTACGACCACAAGCCCAAAATGTGTGTTGCTACGCAAGACAATTATTAAGTGAATTTTGCTCCATTTTACACCCTTTCTTGCCACAGTTGTTAAGTGAATTGCTGCAGCTGCTAAGTTAGTAACAACCTCAATGTCCCTCAGTTGGTATGTTTTTATGATATGTTAACAATCTATTAACTACTCACATTACCTACCCAAGATATATTGCTTTCTGCTTGCTGATCATCTCCTCGAAGGAGCAGCCTTCAATGGGTTCAGGACTTTCTGATTTGTTCTTCTTGCAGCCACGATACTCTGATTTACTATCCTGGTTTTTTTGAATAAAATTTTATCAAGCATTTTAATTATAATTGTAAAAACCGATTCAAACTAAACTTAGAAAGAAATGGGAAAAAAAGAATAAAAGGTGAAGGAAAAAGGAAAAGAAAGAATATAATAAAGAAAACAAAAAATATATGAAGTGGCTTTAACCTTCATCACACCGAGTATAAACTAATTTAATAACTCGTCACCTCTTGTAAGTTTAAACAGAGATCGCGTCATTCCATATCCTATCCTTTATCTATAAGCAAAAGCATAAAATGATCCCTCCTCCCCCTCCAAATCCGGGTGCCAGCAAAAAGTCCATAAAGGGTTGCCAGTACTTTGTAAAATCAAATAAGCCAATTTTATATTCCTTCCTTTTGTAGTCTTAATTTTCAATTCAATCAAATATTGTCAGGGGATTTGATCTTTCTCAAATTTGTCTTTATCCCATTGCATAGATTTCTTCAAGGCTTTAACAAGCCTCTTTTGCAGAACCAATAAAAAACACTTTCCAGGTCATTCTCTTGGTTTAGCATTTGCATTTCCCTTTTAATTTCTAAAATTTATCCAGTGAGGTTCCAAGGGACTACTCTACTCAGCAGTTCCTTGGGTCTTTGCAGCAATCCTTGATGCCGCTTCTGCATAGTCATCTTCAGTTTGTTATACATTCTCTGGTTATTCTCTGATTAATCAGGCTACTTTAATATTTGTATTTTCACTTTAGGGTACCCTTGACTTAAAGTAATTCATTTAGTGACTGTTCAAAGTTACAAGGACAATGAAAAACGTGACTTATGATCATTTTTCAGACTTACAACCATTGCAGCATCCCCATGGTCACGTGGTCAAAATTCGATGTTTGGCAATTGACTCGTATTTATGACGATTGCAGTGTCCTGTGGTCATGTGATCACCTTTTGTAACCTTCTGACAAGCAAAGTCAATGGGGAAGCCAGCTTCACTTAACAACCATGCTATTAATTTAACAACTTCAGTGATTCATTTAACAACCGTGGCAAGAAACATTGTAAAATGGGATAAAATTTACTTAACAATTGTTTCGCTTAGCAACAGAAATTTTGGGCTCAATCGTGGTCATAATTTGAGGACTGCCTGTATTGCTGTCTCTAAAAACTCTTATTGCAGAAACTTGCTACTCTGAAATTTAAGGACAAATTCATAGACATTAGTGACAAGTTTCACATCAGCTTCAGTTGGGGATGCCAAAATAATACTCTGAATTTCTTGAAGTTGATATTATAGTTTATATGATATAGTGAAACATTAAGGTATTTACTTTTTAATATTCCATTCTGTATTATTTTATTCTTATTCTTAGGGCTTGAGATTCTTTTAATGAATACAGAAAAAATGGAAGAAATACCGTAATTGTTTTCTTTAATGATTTTCAGAAGAAAAAGAACTCTATGGATTATTAAAATATCGCTTACATTTTATACACATATTTAAAAGACGTTTTTAATGCATTTAGGGCTTATTCCGTCTTTTACTGTGGTGCTTTTTAAAATGCAAGAATGTTTCATCCCTCGTGTAAGGAGGGAATATCAATTGCAAAGATAATCTTCTCTGCCTTCTATAGCGGTTGCAATGCTAATAGATATTACGCATGTGGCAAAGTCTTTTGTAGCCTGAATCAGGGCAGCAATTTCACTTCATATCCTGTTTAATACACAGATAAGACAAACAAGTAATTAAAAGACATGAGTACAAACACATACAATATTATAAAATTGGAGATAGCTCATTATACATGTTTTGTCTTCTCTGTTCTCCCTGAGAAGAAGCAAAAATGGTCCTTCCTTGATTTAATTAATCTGAGTTACACAAAGAATTATCTAAGTTATTCTGTTATCTGAGGTGGGAACTTCCAGAGATATTTCTCTTCTTGTACAAAAACTACAATGATGATAATATTAAATAACTCACAAAAGACTACCTTTTCTGCTGTTTAAGACAGCCATTGCCTTATTATCAGAAAACAACAAGCAACCACAACCAACTATCGTGAATAGTTAGTTCTCAAGCAGAAACTTTATTGTTAGTCACCTATGTTACAAGAATCTCATTAAGACTGACTATATTCCCTTGGGGATGGTCAGATTAGGCTTCAGGTATTCTGGGGGGTGGTCCATTCGATGCTGCTTTCTGCAGTGCAAGGACTCTACACTCAGCCCCCTTTCTCCAATCTATCTGAAGATTCCACCACGCTTACTCTTCCTTATAAATTGGACAGTTTTTGGGTAAGTCCAACAACATGCCTTCTTTTGAAATATCCTGTTCTTTCCCCCTCTTGGAAAGTTATTCTGGCAGTTTGGAGATGCAGCCATTCTAGTGCACCATGAAGGAAGACTACTAGAGGCCATAAATTCCCATCCCATCCAGGGGTGAAATCTACTTACCTTCCCTACCGGTTCGGAAGTGCACGTGCCACATCATGTGTGCATGCAGATCCTCTGTACACGTGCAAACCCTTCTGCACATGTGCAGGGGGTAGAAAATAAGTTACTTCCTGGTTAAAACCAGGAAGTAGCGATGATTGGGCAGGTGGGCGGAGACTCACGCTGCCGTCACTACTGGTTCTCTGAACTACCCACTGCCATCGCTACCGGTTTGGCCGAACCAATCCAAACCGGTAGCATTTCACCCCTGATCCCATCCTTTTGTGAAATTGTCTGTCTGTCTATATATATCTTGTCTTGTGTGAATGTTGAGAATTGAGTTAATAGCGCAGAAGAGGGAGCTGCCAAGAGCATGGCTTGCAAGACACTCTTTAAACAGGAAGCTCAAGTTTTCTTTGTTCTATTGGATATCGCACACCTCTATTTCTATTTTCAATTTCAATTTCCACTTAGAAATTGAACTGAAATTGAAATACTGTTGTAGGATTTGATCCTACACCTTGCATTTGCCTATGTGAGACACAATGGTAGAAATGGAAATATATTTTTATTCAGTCAAGCTCTTGGTATGCTGAGTTTAATACTGTTAGTGCTGACAAGAGTAATTACTAATTTTGTCTCAGAATAACTGATTTGGAAGGGACCTTGAAGGTCTTCTGGTCCAACCTCCTGCTTGAGCAGGAGTCCCTAGACCATTCCAGACAAGTGGCTTTCTTAAAAGCTTCCAGTGATGGAGCACTCACAACTTCTGAAGGCAAGCCATTCCACTGATTAATTGTTCTAACTCTAAATTTCTCCTTAGTTCTGGGTTGCTTCTCTCCTTGATTAGTTTCCATCCATTGTTTCTTGACTTGCCTTCTATGACAAAACAAGAAGGCTTGTCATCTTTGAAAAATAAGTCGACCCCCTCTTCTTTGTGTCAGCTCCTTAGATATTGGAACACTGCTATCATATCACCCTAGTCCTTCTTTGCACTAGACTAGACAAACCCAGTAGGACATCCTATTGGCATGTCCTGTGTTCTGCCTCTGAAATTAGTCCTTGGAGCAGATGTCTGTGTTAAAAATTAGTATTCTTATGATCTGGTCTATGTCTCTTTTTTAATAATAAGATAAAATATTAGTCATTAGGTTTTGTAATAGATTAGCTTCAGGAGAAAGCAATGTAGTCCATGATTTATTGTGTTGTTGTGCTTTACTGTTGGTAATTCAAGCTGGGTAAATGCAGTTGTGGGGTTGACTGAGAATACAAATAAGGCCAAGGTTATGCATTCTGATTTCTGTACAGATAGAGCAATATGAAATAAGCCATTGGAAACCACGGCTGCACTTACATGGAGCAGAAATCTTTCAGCCTAATAAATCAAATGAAATTACTTGTGCTGCCCACATAGTGCTTGGCTATAACACAAAGTCACCTATTTCTCAAAGAAGTGCAGTTCAAAGTGTTATTTGCCCATAAACCAAACACCTGGAAATAAATGCTTTATAACAAATGCTGTTCTAAATGTAAATGTAAAAGATTCTACAATGTAAAGCAAGTAATGGAAAAAAGAAGGTTGTTGGGTGCTCACAGAATGATGGTTAACATATTCACTCTTAGGAACATAATTTTAAAAAAAGGATTTGGATTGTAAGATTGAAGATGCCCCCAACATGTAAAAGAAAAAGAAAAAGAAAAGAAGTATATTACTAATGCTTTCTCTTTGTTTTTTGTTTTTTTTAAAATATACTTTATTAATTTTTGAAAATAAAACAAAATACAAGATGTTTCATGCCACATCGGAAGTGCAGTGTTAACCGTAATTTACAGAATTTATCACAATAATATTCTAGTTAAGAGTAAATAAAATCACTTTTCCGACTCTCAAATATTTTTCCTGTTACGCATCCAATTGTACCATCTACCCCATACATCATAATATTTAGATTTTTCACCATTATTCAGCTCATTTGTTAGATTGGACATTTCCGCACATTCTAGAATCTTATTGATTACACTTTCTTCAGAGGGAGACGCATTATCCTTCCATGTCTTTGCAAAAACTAATCTGGCTGCCGTGATTATATGAATCAAGAGTTGAGTCTTTTCTTTTGCCAATCTCTCCCTAGTTATGCCTAGTAAGAAGATCTCGGGGGCTAATTCCAAATCCTCTCCTATTATTTCCTTCAGCCAGGCCCGAATTTTAAGCCAAAACTTTTTGGTTATCTGACAGGACCACCACATGTGGAAAAAAGTACCAACCTCCTTACCACATTTCCAACAGGTTGGTGAGGCATTGGGAATCATTTTAGCTATTCTGGCTGGTGCTAGGTGCCATCTGTGGAACATCTTGTACTGATTTTCTCTATAGGATACCGCTTTTGTTATATAGTAATTCCTGTTCCAGGCTTCTTCCCACTCATTAAAGTTAATATTGTATCCTATATTTTTTTCCCAGACACCCAGTTGGTTCCTAGCTATGATCTCTGCCCTATCCTCATCTAGTAACACGTTGTACAGTCTAGCCAGCATTTTCTTTTCTTGTCCCAGTAAAATTTTATCTAGATTTCTATATTTGGATTCTATGCCGAATCGGTCCCTATCCTTTTGGTACCTAGAATTGATCTGGAAATAAGTCCACCAATCTATATTGACGCCTTGGTCTCTTAATAAATCTAATGATTTTAAACTCCCTTTATCGTCTAATATCTCCTTATATGTGGGGAAATTTTGAATGTCTCGCCTGTTTGGATCAATTAGGGCCTCCATAATGGAGAGCCAATTTGGGACTTTAGTGTAAAACCTCTGCCTGATTTCTACCCATATTTGAATAAGGGTCTCCCTTACTTTATGTCTACAAAAAAGAAGGCTTCTTTTTTCTCTCGGGTTCCACAATTGGGCATGCCAACCTTCTTGCAGGTCGTGCCCTTCCAAAGTCAAGATTCTTCTATTCTGTAGTGTAATCCAGTCCCTAATCCACACCAATTTGGCTGCCTTTTGATATGTTTCCCAATCTGGGAGACCGAAGCCTCCCAAATTTCTTTTGCCTTGTAGAATCCTATATGAAATCCTGGACTTTTTCCCTTCCCATAGAAAGAGCCTAATACTTTTATTCAATTCTGAAAAAAAATTTTTGCCTAATTTCACAGGGATATTTTGGAATAGAAATATTATTTTGGGGAGGATGTTCATTTTGATTGCTGCAATTTTTCCTATAAGGGACAATTTTATCTTTTTCCATCTTTCCAGATCTAGCTGTATTTTTTGCAATAACGGGATGTAATTATTTTCTTTTAATGCTGAGTGCCGGGAGGTTAGCCAAATACCTAGATACTTAGTTTTTTTCACTATCTGGATGCCTAGCAACTCTTCTAACTCTATTTTTTGTGTTTCTGTTACATTTTTCACTATTATTTTTGTTTTGGTTTTATTGAGTTTAAAGCCGGCCACTTTACCATAATTTTCTATCTCCTGTAGGACTTTTGGGCCTGATACGAGTGGATCTTCCACAATTAAGGCCACATCGTCTGCAAAGGCCTGTGCCTTAAAAATTTCGTTCCTTATCTTGAGACCTTTAATATCTTTGTTAGCCCTGATCTTTCTGAGGAGCACTTCTAGCGCCAGAATGAAAAGTAAGGGGGATAAGGGGCATCCTTGCCTTACACCTTTTTGGATTGGAAATACTTTTGTCCTATCCCCATTTATTACAATATTTGCCTTCTGATTATGGTATATGTTTTCAATCATTTTCCTAAAATTGGTCCCAAAGCCCATTAAATTAATTTGGTTAATCATAAAACTCCAGTTCAAATTGTCAAAGGCCTTTTGAGCGTCTACGAAAACTAGCGCCAGCTGTTTATCAGAATGGTGTTCATAATATTCTATGACATTTAATACTGTTCTCAGATTATTCCTGATTTGCCTCCCAGGGAGAAACCCATTTTGGTCTTTATGGATCCAGATATTTGGATCCATAAAGATAGATATCTGGAAATATCTATATCTAATGCTTTCTCTTTGAATAGGTGGGGTATGCTAGAAGATGCTGAAGGACAATGGCAAAAATATTGGGTAAGTGCTTAGGAACAAAACTCTAATCCAAATAAAGTTATTTGTGCTTGTTTGCTTTTGAAATCAGTAGAAAAAGTAGTTGTAATTAACAAGCACACACAGTTTTCAGCAAAACATATACCCACTCCATAATCAAGGAGTGGACCAGAGGTGGTATTCAGCTGGTTTGCACTGATTCGCATGAACTGTTGGTGGAAATTTGGCCAAGATCGCTGAACCAGTAGTGATGACCGGTTGGCCACGCCCCTGAACCGGTCCTACCTTTTCCTATGGGTGTCGCTAGAAGTGGGGGTGCTATGTGACTGAGTGGGCATTGGTGTGAATGAAATCAAGTTGGCCATGCCCACTCAGTCACATGGCACCCCCCCCCATCTAGCCACACCCACCAAACCGGTAGTGAAAATTTTTGAAACCCACCACTGGAGTGGACCAACCTAGAAATAAGGAGAAATTTCCTAACAATGAGAACAGTAGAACAACTTGCCTCCAGAAGTTGTGAATGCTGTAACACTGGAAGTTTTTAAGAAGAGATTGGATAACCATTTGTCTGAAATGGTATAGAGTTTCCTGCCTGAGGAAGGGGTTGGACTAGAAGACTTCCAAGGTCCAGGGGTGAAATCCAAAATTTTTCCCTGCCGGTTCTGTGGGCATTGCTTGGTGGGTGTGGCAGGGGAAGGATGTTGTAAAATCTCCATTCCCACTCCACTCTGGGGCCAGCCAGAGGTGGTATTTGCCAGTTCTCCAAACTACTCAAAATTTCTGCTACCAGTTCTCCAGAACCTGTTAGAACCTGCTGGATTTCATCCCTGCCAAGGTCCCATCCAGCTCTGTCATTCTATAGATAAACAAAACTACTTTGTAGTGAAGACAGAGTCATGTAAATCCCCTTCTGATTTATCCTCAATGGACTGTTTGTATTTTATTTATTTGCAGTATATTTGTAATTTGATCCTTAATTTGTGTTGCCTTAGTTGCTCATCACTATCAAAGCAGGGAATATTGTATTGAGTTTGTAGTACATACCAAATTTGGGGACAAAAATCCCATGTTAGTTTTTCTTTCTCACTAGATAATAGTAATCATTGTTCAACTGCAGTTCAACTAAATACAGTACCTGGATGAATCGACCTATCTAGATCCGTTCCACTCGGCCTTCAGGTCCGGATACAGCACGGAGACGACATTGGTCGCGTTGGTTGATGATCTCTGGAGGGCTCAGGACAGGGGTGTTCCTCTGTCCTGGTCCTATTAGACCTCTCAGCACCTTTTGATACCATCGACCATGGTATCATGCTGCGCCGGCTGGAGGGGTTAGGAATGGGGGGCACCATGTTGTGGTGGTTCTCCTCCTTCCTCTCTGACACAGTCTGTGTTGGCAGGAGAACAGAGGTCAACCTCGAGGCACCTTGTCTGTGGGGTGCCGCAAGGGTCGGTCCTCTCGCCCCTTTTGTTCAACATTTATGTGAAGCCGCTGGGTGAGATCATCCGTGGTTTTGGGGTGAAGTACCACCAGTACGTTGATGACACTCAGCTGTACATGTAATTATTTAATTTATTTTAAACAACTTTTAACTTTTATATGCTACTGTATTTTATCTTGGCTGTTCACTGCCCTGAGTCCATCTGGGACTAGGGCGGTATACAAATTCGAATAATAAAATAAATAAATAAATAAGTAAGTAAGTAAGTAAAAGGTCCACAGAATATATTCTACATCCCATCCCACTGTATAGCTCGAAGTACCTATCTCACACAGCTCCACATTTTTAATTATCTAAATCAGCTATGTAATACGGCTGGAGAAGAGCTATTTAAGCTTCCCCTTAAGTCATTTTGTGGGCAAACTATTCCTTGCACACTACCTCAGCAGGAAAGTTTGAGGGTCAAAAAAGCAGCAAGAAGTTTGATTTTGAACTTTCAAAGCAAACAAACAAACAAATAAATAAATACAGAATTAAGGGCTAAGCACTCACTTTTTGTGTGTGTCTCAATTCATGGTCTTTCTTGACGGATTTTAACCAAAAGGGGCACATTATTGACATTCTTAAAACAGGTTTTCCCCTCAGAGCATCCATTTTGTTAATCCCTTTTTAGTTCAGTTCCCGCCACAAGTCATTTGTGTTGGAATTGGACTACCGGGGGGTAGAATCCTTATTAGTCTAAATGACATTTTTTCCCTGCACTAGTTTTCCCAAATGAGCCTCTCTACCGCATTCTTATTAGCTCTGTTTGGATAAAAGCTAAGTATCAAGGTCAATAACCACCAGACTTTTTCAACAGTTGTTGCTCAAGCTCTTTATTCTAAGGAGTCAAAGCAGATTGCATATTCTGAAAAACAGTACATGCGTCAACCCTAATCCCTGTTATTGCCTTGCTTGGTTGCTGATAAGGTTTTTGAACATTTTTAAAAAGTTATTTATTATTCTTATGCTTTAATACAAAGGTGGGGGGACAAGCACAAAAGAAAAAATGGTCAGGTGACTCTTAAGCTTTAAAAATAGATGTCATGAACCGATTACAGTTTTGTCCAACAGCAGCTAACCTCTTCAGGGAGATTTGCTTTAGGGATACAATTTTAGAAGTCTCTGATTAGACTTTGTCATTTAATCAACTCCAAAACTTTGCTGTCTCTGCTGTCATGCTGGCTGGGGAATTCTGGGAGTTGACATCTACAGGTCTTAAAACTGCAAAGTTTGGAGAAACCTCTTAAAGCAGTGTTTTTTCAAACTTAGCATCTTTAAGATGTGTGCTCTTCAACTCCCAGAATTCCCCAGACAGCAAACAGTTGCCTAGCTTGAAAAACATTGCTATAGAGCTAACTTGCAGCATTTCCTTTTGCACTGTCTTATCTCTAAAAGAATGGGGTATCATGGGACATGTAGTGGCCAAATCAGCACCTTGTCTAGTCTCATGAGGTCTAGAGAGTGTCACAAGAAGAAGTCTATTTTTATTAGGCTCTCAGTTGAGAAGGGAAAGTTTAAACTATCTCTACCTCCCCTGTTTACTGCAATACAGATGAAGATAATCTACTTGGCATTTTTTTTAAAAAAAGGCCTATTAATTGCTAATTATTCAAAGGCCTGAGAAATAGTTATGAGATGTTTTCAAGTAACTTTTTAAAAGAAATATTTGGAAGTGACAATCTAACAACTGGATAAGGACAGGACAGTGAATACTCCTCTTTTGCTTTCTTTTTCTCCTTGTTTATCATAATGTGATTGTATTTGCTATAATAAAATATTTTCTCTTCTCCACCCCAGATTGCTGCAAATTCCTGGGGAATTTCCTGGGGAGAAAGCGGTTATTTCAGGATTTTACGAGGACAAAATGAATGTCATATTGAAAAACTGATCATAGCTACCAAATGTCACCTTTAAGAGATTTTCATGACAGCCGCTATTTTGTTCTACATATTTTTTGCACAAATGGAATATATAACCTCTAACCTTAATATGGGCATACTTACTTCTGTTATTTTCTCTTCACTAAATATGCTGCATTTCTATGTCAGATGTAAGACTGCCAGTGAACATTTAAATGTCAGCCCAGCATGATGAAAGACTCTATTACCTATTTTAACTTCACTTTTACTGGTATTTAGATGATCATATTCATTATTGGAACAGTCCAAATGCAGTAAACCCGGAATGGGAACTATTGGGTCAGTGTCCTTCTTTTCTTCTGAATTGTGATCAAGATTAGTCTTGTGAGATTGTGTATTTTTAACCACCAGAGTCCCTGAGAAAAATGCATATTAAAAAAAACCAGAACTGGCTTGTTTCAAAAAGAGCAGATGAATATCATTATTTAATTATATTTATAATTACATGCCTTTGTATCCTTTCTTTGCTTGAACATATTTTTTGCATGACTGTATTTCAAAGGACATCTATTGATAGCTAAGAATAATCATGGCTGACTGTTTCATTCCTGTCTCTGAGATCAAATTTGCTGGAGTATAGCAGTGCAGGAATACTTTCATGTCATTCTTCTCCCACCACCACCCCATCAGAAGTATTTTTATTAACTGTATAAAGCAGGGGTGGACAACTATGCTCTCTTTATGATCTACGGACTCCCAGAATTCCAGAGCTGAATCAGGATTTCGGAGAGTTGAAGTCCACAGATCGTAAAGGGCCTATACAAGTAGCCTTCAACTTATGACCTCAATTGAGCCCAGAATTTATGTTGCTAAGTGAGAAATTTATTAAGTGAGTTTTATCCCATTTTACTACTTTTCCTGTCAACTTTGTTAAGTGAATCGCTGCTGCTGTTAAATGAGTAACATCAGTGGTGGGATTCGAGTAATTTAACAACCAGTTCTCTGCCCTAATGATTTCTTCCAACAACCAGTTTGCCAAACTGCTCAGAAAGTTAACAACCGGTTCTCCTGAAGTGGTGCGAACTGGCTGAATCCCATCACTGAGTAACATTCTTTTTAAGTGAATCTGACTTCCCCATTGACTTTGCTTGTCAGAAGGTCGCAAAAGGGGGTCACATCAGTAGTGGGTTTCAATTTAGTTTGCTACCAGTTCGCTCGTGTGCACATGTGATGATTCTATGCATCTGCAAAAGCTTATGTGCAGAAGCGTCCAGGGAGGTGGGTGGAGCCTCCCGCCACTGCCACTACCGGTTCGCCCGATCCGGGGCAAACCAGTAGCAACCCACCACTGGGTCACATGGATACTGCAACTGTCATAAATAAGAAACAGCTGTCAAGCATCGGAATATAAATCACATGACCATAGGAATGCTGCAACGGTCATAAGTGTGAAAACGGTCACTTTTTTCAGTGCCGTTGTAACTTTGAACAGTCACTAAATGATATTTACCCACCCCAGCAGTGGTGAAATGTAAAATTTGTTACTACTGGTTCTGTGGGCATGGCTTGGTGGGGGGGGGGGGTTAATGTGACTGGGTGGGTGTGGCCAACTTTTTTTTTCATTTTTAAAAGAATTTTTTCTATAACCTCTTTGGCTGAAGAGGTTGTAAAAAAATGCTTTTAAAACCCTCTGACGATCCCAGCTGAGTTGCCTGATCATCAGAGGGTTTTTTTTCTTTTAAAAGCGTTTTTTCTACAAACTCTTCAGCCGAAGAGGTTGTAAAAAAAATTGCTTTTAAAAGTCTCTGATGATCAGGCAACTTAGCTGGGATTGTCAGAGCCTTTTAAAAGCATTTTTTTACAACCTCTTCAGCCGAAGAGGTTTTAGGAAAAAATGCTTTTAAAAGTTAAAAAAAAAGCCTCTGATGATCGCGCGGCTCAGCTGGGTATGGGGGTGGGGAGGGATTTTGGCTACCGGTTCTCCGAACCACCCACCACCATCGCTACCAGATCAGGCGATCCGGTCCAAACCGGGAGCATTTCACCCCTGCACCCCAGGTATAAAGCAAAGAAAAAGAAAACTATAAAGTAATAGAAAAGAAAGCTAAAGAAAAGAAAAGAAACATACAGGGCATATATTCACGGACACGTATACATGCATGAAAATATTACAATAAATGTTTCAATAAATGGAAGCTATAATTTATTACAGCCATCCACAGCTAGTCTATACTGATTACTTAGTGGTCCATAAATTACTGGTGACATCAATTTGACAGACTATTGGATAGCTGGGGCCATATGTTTCCCTTTCCAATACTGAAAGAAGAATGTTGGAAAACCACTTTCTCTGTCCAGATGTCAGCCTCCATGTGGTAGGAATAAACTTCAGAAGTATATGAACATCTGAAAATACTGAATCTCAAAATTGAGGTAATTCATGTAATCCCTTATTTCCCAAATGGGAACAATTTGTTGGACACGTCATTAAGTGAAACAATTTTATTGCATCTTCAACAATATGATTTTATTTCCTACTAGCGGCAGGGAGTCATAAGGGGGTCCACAAAAGTATTTTTGATTCAGAACTACAGCTACATTTATATGAGCCACAGCGGTGCACTGGTTAAAGTGCAATACTGCAAGCTATTTCTGACTGCTGGCTGCTTGCAACTTAGCAGTTCAAATCTCACCAGGCTCAAGGTTGACTCAGCCTTCCATCCTTCCAAGGTGGGTAAAATGAGGACCCAGATTGTTGGGGGCAATATGCCAACTCTGTAAAGTGCTTAGAGAGAGCTGTAAAGCACTATAAAGTGGTATATAAGTCTAACTGTCATTGCTATAGCTACATTTACTGTTTTTAATAAAATGTCTGGGACACACTCTCCAAACGGCTGCCCCGGGATGCAGTTAATCTGGCACAGCAGTCTGTCCATTCACAAAATAAAGTACATTCAATTGAGAGAAACAATACATGTATTAAGATTAAATTGCATCCATATATATGCATGTGCATTCCTTTTCTCTAAAAAAACCACCATTTCCCTTTACAACCATATTAGCAACTGCACCAAAGTGATTTCTAAGCAACCCTGTAATAAATTTTTCCTTAAATTAATTCAGGACATTTTGGTTAACCAAAAGATTCAAATATATTTTTCCCATCAACTTTGCACAGACAGAACCATAGAAGCATATATTTCCTTGCTGCACATAGAAATGTCACCCTCCCTTTTCGATGTATATGTACTGTATATCCTCCAGCCGGGCCTTCCCAGGAACAGATGCAAAGAAGCTTTTTCCTTGAGGATTTAGAATTCTGCTGAATTCTGTGAATAGGGAGCAGTTTTAAGCATCATTGCCAGAAGCTAAACAGCAACCATGAAGCTTGTTTACCCTTGGAGAAAGGAAGCCAAATTACTCCGTCTGGCAGGCATTTAGAAGTACTAAAGCCAGGAAGAATAGGCCTTAGATGTCTCAAAGGTGCTTTTTCAAAAGGCAACTGGACATTCTTGGTGATGGTTGTTTTTAAATGTTTCTCTTCTCATCTAAGAAGCTTCTTCTCAGAACTGAAGAAGCTTCTTTGACAAGAAGTGAAAGATTTTCAAAGAAAAAAACCCATAGTTCCTCTTGCCATACTTCACTCTGACCTTTTGCTGAGCTCTTTCTGGAGGTGAACAACTGGTTCTATCCAGACATATTGATTATTGGAAGGTAGATTCCATGGACATCAGATGCAGGCAGGAAAAACCATCATTGAAATTCCTTATCGGGTTCATTTTTCAGCTGGGGTCAAAAAAACCCAGGAAGTTGCATGAAATTAAGTTCTTTATACTTCACCCAAGAAGAACGATAACATTAGATGGGTGGCCACAAAGGACCCCTCCATCCCTGTTTATATATATTACAAGCAGTTCCTCCTATAGAATAAGTTAAAGGTAAAGGTTCCCCTCGCACATATGTGCTAGTGGTTCCTGACTCTAGGGGGCGGTGCTCATCTCTGTTTCAAAGCTGAAGAGCCAGTGCTGTCTGAAGATGTCTCCGTGGTCATGTGGCCGGCATGAGTAAATGCCAAAGGCGCACGGAACTCTGTTACCTTCCCACCAAAGTTGGTCCCTATTTTTCTACTTGCATTTTTTACGTGCTTTCGAACTGCTAGGTTGGCAGAAGCTGGGACACATAATGAGAGCTCACCCCGTTACACGGGACTAGGGATTCTTCCTGCTGAACTGCTGACCTTTTGATCAATAAGCTCAATATATCCTATATAATACCACTTCCCTTATCTGGTCACTCATTCCTATGTCATACCATTCCATATAAGGAACTTTCTTCCTTCTTTGCAAGGGCCTCTAAGATTTCTGAGAATACAATTTATGACCACAATTGAGTCCAAAATTTCTGTTGTTAAGCAAGGCAGTTGTTACGTGAGTTGTGCCCAATTTTATCATAATCGCTTTTTTGCCATAATTGCTAAGCGAATCACTGCAGTTGTAAATGATTCGGGCAGTCATTAAGCGAATGTGGCTTCCTGCATTGACCTTGCTTGTCAGAAGCCAAGCTGGGAAGGTTACAAATGGCAATCATATGACCCCGGGGACAGTGAAACTGTCATAAATATATGCCTGTTGCCAAGTGACCAAATTTTGATCGTGTGACCATGGGATACTGCAATGATCATAAGTGTGAAAAACGGTCATGAGTCACTTTTTTTCCAGGGCTATTGTAACTTTCGTCACAAAACAAATGGTTGAAAGTCAAGGACTATTTATTTATTTATTTTTTGTTTTGATTTATATGCCGCCCTTCTCCAGAGACTCAGAGCGGCTTACAATGCGTTAAGCAATAGCCTCCATACTTTTGTATATACCTGCTTAGTAGGGCTTTCGGCCCCCCCTAAGCGGTGCTCTTTTTTTATACAGAGTCAGCTTATTGCCCCCACAAACCGGGTCCTCATTTTACCTACCTTGAAAGGATGGAAGGCTGAGTCAACCTTGAGCCTGGACTAGAGTAGACTAGAGAGATTTCAAAGAAATTATTGATGTAAAGAGAAGAACTGTGTCAAAGTGTAATCATGAGTAAACTTTTATGCAGTCCTTCATTTAAATATAGGTAGCCCTCGACTTCAACCATTTGTTTAGCAACAATTCAACAGTGATTTTGAAAGCAGTGAAAAAAGTGACTTGCCTCACATTTATGGCCATTGCAGCATCACCCCATTCACATGATCAAATTCAGGCACTTGGCAACCGGAGTGTATTTAGGATGGTCGCAGGATCCCAGGGTCATGCGATCACCATTTCTAACTTTCTCAACTGGTTTTTGACAAGCGAAGTCAATGGAGAAGCAAGCATGGAAGGTCATATACCACTGAGGTAAGCACCCTCACTCAGCCTGCCTGTGCTTGTGCCCCATGAGCCCCTTACATACCCTTACACACACCCTTGCACTCACACACACCCTCCCTAAGCTACACTGTACCTCTTATATTCCTCCATGACGAATATAATAACTGCACTTCTTATACTTCCTCACATACCCCTGTACTCTCTTGCACCCTTTCCAACCATGCCTCTCACACAACTCCTCCCTCATCCTCCCCCAGAACCCTTATGCATCTAGATCAGGGGTGAAATCCAGCAGGTTCTGAAATTTTAGCAGAAATTTTGAGCAGTTCGGAGAACCAGTAGCGGAAATTTTGAGTAGTTTGGAGAACCGGCAAATACCACCTCTGGCTGGCCTCAGAGTGGGGTGGGAATGGAGATTTTGCAATATCCTTCCCCCAGAAGTGGGGAGGGAATGGGAATTTTGCAGTATTCTTCCCCTACCATGCCCACCAAGTCACACCATGCCTACTAAGCCCCGCCCACAGAACTGGTAGTAAAAAAAATTGGATTTCACCACTGATCTAGATAGATCCTCTCCAACCCTTCCTTGCACCCCTATGTATCCCCTCTCTCCTCTCCCACCTGGCAGCATCCAGTTATCTACAACTCACAATTTCCTTCAGGCTTCACCATTGACGACTGGGATGGCAGGGATTGCCAAAACAATGTGTCATGCTTTGCAACTGCTATGCATAATGACAGCAATTCTGGTCCCAATTGCAGTCATAAATTGAGGATTACATGCAATCCATGGAAGGTAAGAGAAGCAAAGAGAACTTGCTCTGTCACTTCCATGTTTAGACTTGTCAAGAGCAGGAAATGCCAGACCATTTTTCCCCCTTCAGACAGAAGCAGAAATCTCAAACACTCTTTGAAGATGCTATTTCATAGACATTCTTCGGTCCTATAAGGAAAGTCTATAAGCACAAGTTGGGTTATTGATATCATTCAGAGGACCAGCTGTAACCACCATTCATTCAGCATCCATGTAATTTTAGACAGTGACTGAAGGAATCATTATAAATCAAGAACAAGCTGAACATCACATAGAGTTGAATGGAATTATTCAAGGAACACTTACAAATCTCTTCTTAGAGAAGAAATGCCTTTTCCTTTTAAAAACATGGCTGCCAAGTTATGGCAGTGAAGCATGCCCCCTCCCCTCCACTGCCCCTCCCCTTTCTGGGCAAATGTTAAATAGTGGAAAACTTTCCTGAAGGAAAAAATAGACAGGATGATATCTTCCTGCTGTTGTTTCGGGACGGCCTTTGATTGCTACACAATGAAAAATGTGTGCCATTAGACATTAAAATACGAAGTACACATAGCAATTAGTGTATGTATCTGTGTGATGTGTGTCAGGGAGATAGGTACCATTAGAAAGAGTAATTATAGAGATGCCATAAGTAGCTGCTCTGTGAAATTTGCATACAGCATCTGGCATCGCTGCATCCCTTCTAAAATATGGGGCCGTATCACAAACAAGCCACAAGATGTGAGTCGTCGACATTACAAGCAATTATTTTGTCAAAATAAATCCTAAAAAGTTGAACACCAATGCAGTGAATTGAAAAGAAGCATAAGATCCAATTAAAAGCTGACAAAACTACCTTTTGCTCATCCTTCCTATTCGTTTTTTTTTTTTTAGTAATAATTACCTTCTGCGTTTGTTCTTTAATGAGAAGAACCAGGAAGAGTTTCAGTCCGTATGATTTGGAATGGGAATGAGAGATTTTTCCCCCTGTCACAATGAGTTGTTTGGCATTAAGGACAGAAAGCAAAGAAAAAAAAGAAAAAGGAAACCTTAGAAAGTCTCTGACCATCCGCAGGGACTTTTACTGACTTTAAAGGGAACAACCCAATTCAGCTAGAATATCTAGAGCTGCTTAGGGTGTTTTAAAAAGACTGTATCCTCTATGGTTGAGGGGACATTCTCTAATTAACTTTAAAACATCTCTTTATCCCAAATGAAAACATGTCCATATCCTAGCCCTTCCACTGATCATTTTCTATGCCACTCCAGGCATAACAGAGCTTTATCAAGGAGGGTTTCTGAAATGTCAGTCCTCCAAATCAGTTTTTCTCAACCTCATAAATGTTAAGATGTGTGGACTTCATTTCCTAGTATTCATGCCTGCTAGGGAACTCTGGGCAAAGGAAAATCTGGGCTAGATTGTCCGAAAAGTATAATCTCATTTCCATTAGCTCCTTCGGTGTCTGCTGTCTTACTATATTTTCAAACAATACTTCGTGATTATGAGAGGCTGAAACGCATGGCTCGTTTTTTTTAAAAATGAAAACTGACATACGCATAACTCTGTAACAACATAGCAGCTGTGCAAAATGCCTCCAGGGAGTAAAGCCTTCGTAGATTGTCATTAACAGAGTGTACAACGAATTTCATGTTCATTATTTTACTATGTGGTCAAGCTCATAAACTGCAAAAGTGAAAAAGTGAAACTGAAAACTCAATGAATTGCCTTCTACACAATTTGCAACCTTGTCCTGTGAAGTGCAACCCACTAAAGACTCTATAAACTAAGCAATTTTGGTCTCAACTGTGGTCATAAATGAAGGACTACCTATACTCAATTGTTATCAGGAATCTTTGATGAACTAGGATATAGCCTGCTATTCTCATTCTATTGTGTCATCTTCCAAATACTGACATCATCACAACTTTTGTCTTTCAAGTTCCAGATAAGAAGCAGAAAGAAGTTTATAGAGTCTCTAGTCTAGTGGGCTAGAGGTTGCAAATTGTGGACAAGTTTGCGAATTGTGAAGAAGGCAATTCATTGAGTTTTCAGTTTCACTTTTCCACTTTTGCGGTTTATGAGCTTGATCACATAGTAAAATAATGAACATGAAATTCATTGTGAGCTTTGTTAATGACAATCTAGGAAGCCTCTATTTCCTGGAGGATTTTTTCACAGCTGCTATGTTGTTGAGTGAACTGAGCCCCATTTTATGACATTTTCCCACAGTTGTTAAACAAATCACTGCTTACAGTGATTTGGTTATCACTGTATTACCAACTGTAATACAGTATTACAAACTGTAAGTATTGGTAAGTAAGTATGGTAAGTAAGAATATTGCAGTTATCAAGCAAATCTGCCTTCCTCCGTTGACTTAGCTCTTTGGAAACCAGCTGGAAGGGTCAAAAAGGTGATCACATGACCCTGGGACACTGCAAACATCATAAACACATGCCAGTTGCTGAGCGCCCAAATTTTGATCATGTGGCCATAGGGATGTTGCAATGGTCGTGTGGAAAATGGCCATAAGTCACTTTTTTCAGTGCTGTTGTAACTTTGAAAAGTCACTATAGAAATGGTTGTAAGTTGAGGATTACCTATAGTTATGATTAAATTATGTTTGTTCATAATTTAAACCAACCCACCAGCTGGGAGAATGAACTTTCACACTCATACCCCAATACTGTCTTTGAAATAATTGTTTATTCCTATAGGGATGTCCACAGTTTCTGGCTATTAACAGCTTCTCTTGAAACAGGTTTTCTTTTTTTTAAAAAAATTAATATTTAAAAATCATTCTGCTGCTGATTCAGTTCTACAGAGGAATTATTGAGTCTGTCATCTGCACTTCCATAACTGTCTGGTTTGGTTCTGCAACCAAACAAGACAGACACAGACTTCAGAGGATAATTAGAACTGCAGAAAAAAACAATTGCTACTAACTTGCCTTCCATTGAGGATCTGTATATTGCACGAATCAAAAAGAGGGCTGTGAAAATATCTAGACCCCCTCACATCCTGGACATAAATTGTTTTAATTTCTACCCTCAAAAAGACACTATAGGGCACTGCACACCAAAACAACTGCCAAATAATTTACTAAGACTGTATTACTATTATTCTTCTCTTCCATCCTATTACCTATCTCCTCCCACGTATGACTATAACCATGTTGCTTGTATCTTTCCATTTATATTGTTTTTATTTGTTTCCTGGTACAATTTGATAGCTTATTAGTAACCTTGACTATCACTAAGTGTATCCTTTTATTCTTGATGAATGTATTTTATTCTCCTTATGTACACTGAGAGCATATACACCTAAGACAAATTCCTTGTGCGTTCAATCACACTTGGCCAACAAAGAATTCTATTATTCTATTATTGTTACAAATAAACAGGGCTATGGTTTGCTTGGAGAAACTCAGAAAATGGTAACTGCAGTGCTGCTTACTTGAACAGAAAAATATGTCTAGTATGTGTATCAGCACCACTGAGTTTTATGCTGTTTTCTAAGTAAAAACAGTTTTTATGTATGAAGCTGCAAATTGAAATTTATCTTTGCAAGATTGCAGGATGGTAATCAAATGATATACCTTATAAAGGTAGCACTTAACAAAATATTCTGCCCCCAATCTAATTTTACAGGCATGTTTTGATCATATGGCTTATTTAAGCGATAAAATTAACACCTGGGATA
Source organism: Masticophis lateralis (assembly GCA_030761175.1). Classification (NCBI taxonomy): domain Eukaryota; kingdom Metazoa; phylum Chordata; class Lepidosauria; order Squamata; family Colubridae; genus Masticophis; species Masticophis lateralis. Next base: position 126,232,878 of record JAUDYJ010000001.1, on the reverse strand, counting down.
ATTCCAACAATGAAATTAAATAGTCTTTGATCTGTCTTATTCTGTGCTGAAGCAAAAAAAAAACAGCTCAGAGGCTTCTACTGTATATTAATTTAAACTGCTTTTCCAAGAAGCCTTCTTTTATTCTTAAAAAATAAATAAATCATGATACCCGGTCTGTAATTTTGCACTGCATGTCTCTAGGACAATTGTAAAAGGATAACACCATGCAAGCCAACTACTACCCACACATTTTCATTCTGTCAGCCACCTTTTCAATTGCCCTCATTTTTTCTAACCTTCAGAGCCCTTTCCAAGGATTGCCTAAAACTGAAAAGATTTACTCTCAGTGCTCCTAGTGAGCTGTCTAGTTTTACTTTAAATAGTATTGAAGGGTTTGCTCTTCTTGTAGTCCAAGATTTTCTCAATAATGCGTTGAGAATGTGTTTCACTGCCAAGATGCTGCAAGTTGTTATGGTACTGTTCAACTTCCACTTTCTCTGCTTCTGTGGTTGAAGCATAGACATGGATTAACTAACTTGGCTTGGACTTCAACCATTTTAAAATATGTGGTGGTTGTCTCTGAACATTGATTTGATGATGCTTTCTTCATAATGATGGCTAATCTATTTCTTCTATTACTTTTTTATCTATAGTGATTCTGAAATTAAGTAGCCTATTCCAGGTTATTGATTGCAATAATGTCAATGTTAAACCTTGTTGTGTGTTGTGGCCCGCCAGCGGCCTGCGTGGATCGTGGCTGATCTCGATGACGAGAAAGCTAGTGTGGGGTCACTCCAGCAGCCGGCGCAGCTGGCGCTCGCGTCGAACAGTGAAGAAGCTGAAGAGGATGTGGTGACAGAGGCAGAGACTCAGCCTCGGCCTTCAGAACCTCCAGAGGCTCCTTCAAGTGGAAAGAGCAAAGTAGAGGAGCCTCTCCTCAATGCTCGAGCACGCAGGGCTGCCAAAAGGCAGAAGTGGCTACCCAGGAGGAGGAGGTCTCCTCAAGAGTAAGGTTTGAGGATAATTGGCCACTCCCTTAGCCTATTTAAGTTGCACGCAGTTAGTAATTTCTTGCTGGAAACAATGTGTAATTATTAAAGAGCATTTTTGAAGAGTGAGTGTCTTATCGTATCTTGTCTTCTGGGCTGGTTGCCAATCTTTGCCAGACTTTATTTATTCTTGGTACTTTATAATTTTGATAAGGACTGTTGGTATGTGTCACAATCCTTAGGAATCTGGAGCTGGGGCAGAACATTGTTTCTGTTTTAGTTCACAGTTCCTATATTCCATGTTCAAATGATATACATGTTTTTCCAGCATTAAACTTCTCTTTGTACATATTTACATTGCCTTGGGTATTAATATCTATTTGGTATTCTTGGTAGAATACAGGATTGGATTGCTATTATCTTGCCAAAGGGATCAAATTTAGACTGTCTAATTGCAGCATAAAGTTGCTTAGTAGATTTTTCTGAAAATGAGACAGGTGGAATGTATACTCAAACTAAAGTGTAGCAAGACAATAAAAAAGCATAGGATGAAAGCCAAATGGAACACTTTATGTGCCATTTCCTTCTATATAATAGGATTCCTCTGTCTTTTTGGATCACTGGACACACTTACTTTGTTCTTATTTATTCAACTTATATGCTGCCCATTTCACCAAGGCGACTCTTGGTGGCTTACAATCAATCAATAAAACACCAATATCAAACAATAAATAGTTACATTAAAATTGTCAGAGAAGAAGAGGCAAAGATACACATGAGGAGAAGGTGAAGGTTGTGTGTGTGTGTGTGTGTGCATATAATATAAAATACAAAAAGTACAAAAACAAATAGTAGGGAAAATAGGGGAGGCAAAGGGGAAGGGAAGAGTGGAGAAAAAAAGGAAAAAAGCATGGATAATTTTAGGAACTTGTACTGATAGCGCAAGATGTTAGTTAAAATGCTGTTGTGCTGGCCAAGAGTGGGGGGGTTTTTTGCGTCAGTAGTGAAATCTAAAATTTGTTACTATCGGTTCTGTGGGCGTGGCTTGGTGGGGGGGGTAATGTGACTGGGTGGGCGTGGCCATTTTCTTTTAATTTTTAAAACCATTTTTTCTACAACCTCTTTGGTGAAGAGGTTGTTAAAAATGCTTTCAAAAGGCTCTGATGATCCCAGCTGAGTTCCCTGATCGGCAGAGGCTTTTTTTCTTTTAAATGCTTCTGACGATCAGGCAACTCAGCTTGGATCGTCAGAGGCTTTTAAAAGAAAAAAAGCCTCTGGCAATCAGGCAACTCAGTTTAGATCATCAGAGGCATTTAAAAGAAAAAAAGGGTTTTTTTCTTTTAAATGCCTCTGACGATCCAAGCTGAGTTGCCTGATCAGCAAAGGCTTTTTTTCTTTTAAAAACTTTTGATGATCCCAGCTGAGCCACACTTTTTTTTCCTTTTAAAAGCATTTTTTCTGCAGAAGAGGTTGTTGAAAAAATGCTTTTAAAAGTAAAAAAAAAAGCCTCTGATGATCACACAGCTCAGCTGGGCATTGGGGGGGGGGGGGAGGGATTTTTGCTACCGGTTCTCCGAACCACCCGCCTCCATTGCTACCGGATCAAGTGATCCGGTCCGAACTGGGAGCATTTCACCCCTGATTTGCATCCTTTCATATTTACTAGGACTAATATATTTTTTCTGACATACGGTGTAATCAGCTAATTATGAAAATGTCTCACTGCAGTGTCAAGATATAAATGAAAAAGTAGATCAGGGAGAAAGTCAGGCACTTCAAATCTTCCGGGAATTGCTGCATTGCGATTACTGATTATGGAAAACAGGCACGCTTTGCAAAGTTCTCCAGTCCACATTTTTTCCTGGCTGTTCATTTTGCTAAGTGTTTGATTAATTTGCCAGCTAATATTTGAAAGTCAGTGCCATGTTGTCCTTTTCTTTTTCAATTTTCAAACTTCTCTCCCAATGCAGCACAAATAAGTTAGCCAGTATTTTTTTTTGGTCCATTTTCTCCTCTTGTACTCATGAATTATAACGCGGGCTACTTTAATCAAAGCAGTGTAAAAATGACTTTTTGACATGTTGCTATTACATTAAAAAAAGTCAGTGATGCATTAAATCAGTGTTCAAGGCAAGCCCTATTGAACTGAGTTTTACTATATAACACCCAAGTTTAAGTTTCTATTTACGTTCATTGGCTTATAAAAGGGAAACCTGGGGATATACCTGTTAATTTTCCTTTTTGTTAAAATAATTTTTATTAAACTTATCGAGATATAAAGTACAAGTACAAGTAAAGCTAGCGTGACAATGTGGGGGGGAAAGGAGGAAGAGAGAAGTGTAAGATAAAAGAAAATGGCGGGGAGAGTATTAACTTTGAAGTCTTTCCAGCATAGAAAAAAAAAAAGCTACTAACATTACAGCAATTTTTACTTTTACATATTTAGTATTTACTAGCCATTTCTGTAACGCTGAATTTATGCAACCAGCAAATCCCAATGTCAGAATTTCTTTTTTTTTTTTTCCCTGTCTCAAGAACGAAATCTAGAAGCGGTTTCCAAGAAGAAATGAAATTGGATGCATTCTTTTCTTTGATTAAAGCAGTTAATTTGGCCATCTCTGCTAGCTCCATCGATTTTTCCAGTGATTCTTCCATTGTGGCAAATGTCCACGTTTTCCAATTAAGTGTAACATTTATTTGGAATTGTCAGCATTCAAACTCACCCACAGTCAGCAAAATAGCAGTAGTTCTGTCAAGTTATTAGGGGTGAATTGTCTTATAGTCATCAGAAGGTGTTACAGCTTACAAGAGACACCCCAAAGGTACATTTATCCTGAAGACTGGAGTCAAATAAACACCTTCATGCAGAAAGCTGCTTGAAAAGCAAGTGTTTTAGAATCCGCTTGAATGCTGCCACGATTGGTGTGAAAATGAAAGCTTCAGGGAGGGAGGGAGGGAGGGAGAGGGAGAGGGAGAGAGAGGGAGGGAGGGAGAGAGAGAGAGAAAGCATTATGACTACTCATAGAGTCCCCGCACACAGAAATTGAGGGTAACATCAATATAGTCGTTGCATATCACACCAGCATAGACAGGTTAATTTTATATGACCCAATTAGTCTTTCTAGGGCTGTGCAGGTTTATGCTCTGATTGTCCTACATCTGGATTATTGTCTCAGTCAACCTTGTGAAGTAATCAAGAAGAATGCCCAGAAGTACGAACTCTAATCTTTATTGTAACATTACATTAATAGAATCTTCTTTATAATACTCATTTTCCATTTAATTTCAGGCTAACCGCAGGTTAGGATATTATATTTTTGGAAAAGAATTGAGTAACTGATAAGACCATCAAACACACTGCAGTGGATTAAACCAATCCACTCTAATAACCTATTCCCATAATGCACAGTCAGAACAAATAGCCAAAAGAAAAACATATTAGGAAAAACCTTTTGATATTGTTCCTTAGTAGCTGCTGCTTGTGATATTGAAAATATTTTATATTGACATCACTGGGTTTAGCAGCTTTCTGCCTATGAATGTATTAATCTTCTTAAAAACCAATTCAAGTTTATGACTTTCTGTACATCTTATTGAAGCAAATTCCTTTTAACACCCTGAATCTCCTACCACCCAGCTTCATGACATAATCCCAGTTTCTAATATTCTGAGGAAGGAGAAGATAAAATACTCCTTATTTGCTGTTTTTAATATTATTAAACCTGAGGCTGTAATCTTATGACAGTGGAATTCTACATGTATAAGCGTGTTCTGTGATACTACATATTTGCCTAACTTATCCTGAACATAGTTGGATTTACTTCAGTGTAAGTGTATCAAAGAAACATAACATAAACAAAATGCATGATTTATTTATTTCTCTTTCTCATTGAAGACAGATTAGATACACTGCAATTAATGCATTGCTTTAAAAAAGTAGATAGGAACTTCAGGGTGATGAACATTTTAATTTTCATTCCAGGATTCTGATAAAAATGGTAAATATGAAGAACATCTGTTCCCAATTTTGCAGATATTGGATGGACATTGTATGTAAATGGCTGTTATTAGATTACAGTGTGGAAAATCTCTGATGAAAAGGTTTTAAGCTTAAAAATACAGAATTAAAGTCAATTGTAATATAGAAGGGTAACTCAACATAAATTTAATCTGTCCGTGTATAGGAGTAACATTAGAGTTCCTTCATTTTTATGACTGACAGTATTTTATGTTTCAAGCCAGGTTTGTAGGTTTTTTACATTTCTTTTTGATAGACTTTCCATAGAAGAAATATTACTAATGAGTAACTTTTCAAATTAGCTTCAATACGTTGTTCAAACTATTTAAGATACTTCTTTCCATTTCTAACTACGTAAGATATTTCTTTCCATTTCTAACTATACTCCTTTATAATTTAGCGTGCCATAATTTCCTTTCAACCATTGAATTGCACTCTGTTGATGGTTGCATCAATTGTCTGAGCTGAAATTCTGCCTGTTTCTCAGTAAGTTAAATACTAGGGCACACACTTTGCATTTAAATAGCCTCCACTGAATCCTGCCATGTCAGATAATGCAAAAGACTTAAGGCAGCAGACAACTCTAAATTATATGAACTATTGGTCTTATACAGTACTTTATAAATTTCTACATCTTTAAAGTAGTTGCAAGTTGACTTATAGCTATGATCTCTGAACCAAGCTTCCATTTCAACAAGCATTGAGCTTCGGTCTATAATTTTTATATAGTCCCATTATATGTCATCACAGATATGGTCATGACAATACAAAAAAAATGTTGAGACTCTAGAAAGAGTGCAGAAAAGAGCAAAAAAGATTATTAGGGGGCTGGAAGCTAAATCATATGATGAATGGTTGCAAGAAAAGGGTATGTCTAGTCCAATAAGCAGAAGGACTAGGAGTGACAGGATAGCAGTGTTCCAATATTTGAGGGACTGTCACAGAAAAGAAGGGATCAACCTATTCTCCAAAGCACCCAAGGGCAAGACAAGAAAAAGCAGATGGAAATTTATCAGAGAGATTCAATTTAGAATTAAGGAGAAATTTCCTGACAGAACACATTAACCAGTGGAAAACTATGCCTCCAGAAGTTGTGGGTGCTCCGTCACTGGAGGCTTTTAAGAAGAGTTTGGACAGTCATTTGTCCAGAATGGCATAGGGTTCCTGTTTGAACATGGGGTTGAACCAAAAGATCTCCAAAGTCCCTTCCAACTCTATTATTCTGTATATTTGAGGAATTATTCTGTTCCCCGTGATGTTGTCTATCCTTGAAGACCATATATTCCCATTGTACTACCATCTTCAAAGGATTAGTTCTTTGAACACAGGGAAGGGCCTTCTCCACCATTGGGCAAAACTGGGAGGAATTGGGTTAGATAATAGACATATGTAATGATCTTCCACAAAGCTAAAGGATGGAAACAACAGCCTAGTATAATCAATAGCTTTGATGTCATTGGTTACATGTCCTAATTAGGCAAAACTATCAGCTCTGGGCTACAAGAGACCACATATTTGCTAGGTGGCAGCCCAAATGACGCATTTGCTCCCATTTAGTGGTCATCTGGATTTCCGTGGCTCCTATCTGGTGGTAACTCTAGATTAAGTGGTTTATGCTTTTCCAATATATCTCACAGCAGTTTTTAAAAAACTTTCTATTGAGGCCTACTATCTTGAGAACATTAATGGGAAGGTCATATGTAAATAGAAGGGTAAATAATGAAAGAAATAACTGGAGGCTTTCGTTTCAAATCATCATATGTCCATTCCTTTGGAAAGGATTTCTCTCACTATTTTTTGGGTCTTATCAGACACATGCGTTGAGTGTGTGGCCAGAGTTATATTGAGATTGCTGGAGGCCTATGCCAGTGAATGGAAATAGGGAGGGTTTTTTTTTTAAAGCCAATCTTTTGAAACTGTAATGAAACTGAAATGGGGCAAGCCCAACATTACCTAGCCTTACCTTTAGGACAGAGAAGAAACAGCCAAGCCTGTTAAACCTGTTTACTTTCCCAGGCTGTTGGCATTTATCTGCTAGGATGAGACTTGATATCAAGAAGAAACTTGGATATGGTTTTATGAGATTGCAATTGCAAATATATTCTATCAGAGTTATATCCATGTTCAGAGTATTCCACCTACAGTACTTTCCAGGAACCTCAGGATTAAATCCTCTACAATTCAGGTGAATTTGCATAGATTGATTTGAGAATTATATTATGAAGACACCCACAGAATCAGCTTGTGCCAGTTCTGCAGAACCTATAGATAGTTTTTGTTTCTATTTTGCTATCTTACTCAAATTGTCTTCCTTTCCGTCCAATCTGTTGTGCATCAATTGGGTTGTGCAGAAGCTACCTCCACTCACTGACTGTGACTATGCAGAGTTTGTGAAGCTTCCACATAACATAGCATTTTGCTTATTTTGGAATTTATTGTAGACTGAGCATGGAGAAACGTCTACTAAAATCAATTTTCAACCTTTCTGATCTTATTCATAAATGTCAGGCAAATGCAGTCTTTTGGGAAATGCTGAAAATCTATTTTTTTCATCTTAGCAGGAAAAAACACCTGAGATTTCCAGACTCTTCAGAATAGCATTTTCTCTTGGCTTTCTGAATAAGCAATTAAAGATGTAAAGAGGAAACCCAATTATTCACAGGTGTCGACTTTGACATTTTCTGGATTTCTAATTGGCTTGTCAAGATCATCAAAAGAATCAAGTGTTTCTTTCTTAGTCACTTGCTGTTAAAGTTTTCTTCTATTTTTGTGAGTTACAGTACATTACATATTACAGTACAAAACAACATTACATATTATTGTATATAAGGCTGATCCTGATGCCTACAGTATAATAGAAAGAAGTCCTGCTGAATAGAATACTTTGAAATAAACTATTTCCATATCTTCTTCTATAGTACACAGCCCTCAAAAGCATACACTAGTATTGTGATTTTTCCTCGATAAATAAATGTGGATGTTCACAATAGTTTCAATCTATCATTTATCATCTTTGGAGAGAGAGAGAGAGGGAGGGAGGGAGGGAGGGCAGGAGGGAGAGGGAATTTGAATGAATAGAAGATTTTTCCAATATTACTTTTTTTTTCTGAAGCCAACAGTAAATCCCTTGAATGGTTTTGAAATTGTGTAAGTCTTCAAGAAGATATATGGGGAAGATTAAAAAAATACAGACATTTGCCTACATGGGAACAAATTGTTACTATATAATTAAAATAGGCTTTCAAACAGGTTTATTTCATTTTAGGGTGTATGTATTGACCCTCCCTCCCATCAATACTAGCCTGTTCCAGTCCTGAAATAATTCCCAAGACTGTCTTCTGAGAGAGGTATTCCCAGACTTGGACTCTAGACTCCCTCAAACCTATCCTTCCATGGATTCTTCTCAATCCTTCTTAGTCTCCTCTTCCTGGTGAAAGGAGGTCTGGAGAAGATGCCCAGGTTTGCCTTCTTTTACTTGATTTTTGCACCACCCAATCTTCATAGAAGTGTTATGCCTGATAGCCAATCAATATTCACTTTAAGCGAGGCATGCTTGTAGGACATGCATAGGGGCAATTATCCCAGCACCTCCCACATTGCTGGAGATATTTTTAATAAGGGAGTCCTTAAAAAAATGCAATGCAATAGTGGCTTAATATTTATCTACTTTTAGCAGAGAATATTAAAATAATGAAAAATAAATAGTCGCAATGGTATAAATCAATTTTTAAAAGAAAACATGGAATCCTATTGCCCAATCTTACCTCTCCATCAATAAAAAGCTAGTTCAAAGGCTGTGTGTTAGAAGACTTAGTTGAAGTACATTGTATGTCATTCCAAGAACATACAACTACCCTTTTTTGCAACAGTCAAAGCATGTTACATCCAAAGGTCTTCACAAATAGATAACTTTCAAATTTGGGGACATAATTTGTCAGCCATTCAGTCATATCTGACCTGCAGCCATTCTATGGATCAGCTCTCTCCATGCCCCTCTGTCTCACACCACCTCCTTCAGATATGCCATAGTCATCCCAGTGTTATCCTTTATAGTGTCCAGCCAGGGTGCTAGGGTGGCCCCTTCTTTAATATCTTTGAATTAATTTCTTCTCTCCAATCTGATTCACCATGATAATAATGTATATTCAAAAAACTAATGATGGATAAGACCAATGAATGTACACTAGCATTCTTTCACATATATTAAGAGCTTCAGATAAATAGCATGATAACCAATGTTTTTGAAATATCCAGTGAGAGCCCAATAAACCCCCAAATTTCTGTGTGTGTGCAACCTAGTATGAATGAAGGCAAATATATGTGACCCAGAATAATATTGCAGGATCCAATCTGGGTTGGGCACCAGGACCAACCTTGTCCTGATGACTTTCTGAGGTCTTCTGAGCTTTCAGACTCATGTCGGAGCCCATCTTCAACATGACTCTGAAAGCTCAGAAGACAAAACCTCTGGTCCCGATGACCAACCAGATTGGATTGTGTAATCTAGTTTTTAAAATAGAAATGTATCTAAAGGTACATCAAATCTGTAATCATTTTTATTGTTCCTTAAATCAGACTCAAGAATCAGAGGACCGGAAATTAGCAATTGGAAGCCAATTTTTAGAAAAAAACCCACTCGGAAGGAAGAATAATTTAAAATCTCCCTGGCAGATTCCTTCTTCCAAGGTAATAACAAAAGCTGCTACTGAGAATTATTCTTTTTAATATTTTATGAAGTCAAGCATGAAGAACTGAAACTTGAACTTTCAGTGATATCAGGAGTGAGGAGTTATGTTAGAGGATTTATGAATTCATTCTACCTGGAAAAACTCCAGTGATAAAAAAGTATACAGGAATATTAAATAATATTATAGGAATTCTAGAAAAACACAGTGTACTTTCATCCCACAATTCGATACAACATGAAATATAATTATTTCTAGAAAAAAATACTACAGTAAGAAGCAATGTTAAATTCTGTTAGCAGCACAGAACATAACAAGAGGTGATCACAATGTCAAATATTTTTAGAATAGTTAATTCTTTAACAATGGTAAAAACAAATAGAACAGTTAACATTTTCTGCTGTTCCTTAATTCATTTTTAGCTATGTCAACATTTTGCTTTCATTTAAAAGGTTTGACTTGATCAACACATCAGTAAATATTGAACAGATTAAATATTATTTGAGTATTTTAGATGCAGATTTGTATTTCTCTAGAACAGAGATAATGAAAGATAACAGAATGGAAAGTCTAATGTAATAGTATAATCTAATATTGTTGTTGTTGATCTGCAGAGTGAGAAGGGTGGCATATAAAATAAATAAATAATCACACACCAGTGAAAATCCAACAAATATAACTTTCAGATTGGATCATTGCTTCATACTGAGTGCGTTGTAAATCCCATCAGTTTTGAAAAATGATTTTCTCACTGGAAAGTACATTTTTTCTGCTTACTTTATGTTTTTTTTCTTCTTCCTTCTTTTTTATTTTGCTTTCCTGGGGGGGGGGGGGGATGGAATCAACAAAGGTCAATCCCTTCCATTATCATCTTTATTGTACTTATATAAAAAGAGAGGTGTAGGAAGTAGCCATACAATAATTTGCACTGAAAACCCAACAATTAGTAAACGGTTGAGCATTCATACTCATAGCTGCTGATTGCAGAAAAAGATGCCCATTTTTCTTTTTCTTCTATCAAGTTTTTATTATAATACAAAATACAAAAAGAAACAAATTTCAAGAAAGGAAGAAAAGGGAAATAATGCAAGGATAAACAAGGAAAAAGAAAAAAAAGTAGTGACTTCAGACTTTTTTCAGTGCAGCAGATTACAAAATGCTTTTCATTTCTGATAGATACAAACCATTTTTATAATATCAATGTTAATCTAATCATCAAAACCTAAAATCAACATTTTTTTTTCTGTTTCGAGCATGAAGTCCAGAAGCAGTTTCTAACTTCAAAGCAAACTGGATAAGTTCTTCTCTTTTATGAAAAAAGTCAAGTCCACGATCTCTGCCAACTTCACTACTCTTACATCCATTCTTCCATTGTGGGAACCGATGTATTGTAGGGGTCTGCATTTGTGCAGGAATTTTCCTATCTTGGATGGCAAACCTCAGATAAGGAAGATTCCTTGCATGTAGGCAGGATTTCGCATTAGTAAATAAGTCCCTAAATCTGTAAACAGGAATAGAGGAAATGGGTCATATGTGTATATTAGACTTTAATTAAAGTCTAACATTATAAGTGCTTAAGCAAAGCAGTAATGATTAACTAAAGTTTCTAGTTACCTGGAATATTCTGTGAACCAATGATATGCTGCCAAGTATGTTGTAACTTGTATGTAACAAACTATATAATGTCAAATTAAATTACTAAATTCATCCTGTCCAGCAGTTGGTAATAGCTGAATAGGATCCACAGATAGATAAGAGAACGTTTGAAAAGTGGCAGGACAGGAGATGTAGCTGCTTCCCTCAATCTCATAATACTATATAATTGCTTTGTTAAATCATCATCTTATTTCTCTAATCCACCTCTTTGCATTGCCTCTAGATACCAGAAATAATATGAATACCATCTTCTTCAAATATGAAGCGTGCTCTAACAGTAACACACAGTCAGCTGTAGAAAATACTGAGAAGCTAATTCACAATGAAGCAGCTTCATTAATCCCAAATTTGAGCAATATTATTGAACATGCTTTTTTTTTCACTGAATGTCTATCAGAAAGTTAAAAATAAGGCAAAGAAACTTTTTAAATACCAGGGACATTGGAGCATTAATATAATTAATGTTTCTTCTACATATATTAAAACACAACTGAACCATGAGATTTGAAATTAAAGTGTAACTATTTTAAATTGTAACGCTATAATCTTCCTCATCAATAGAAAGTACACATTATCTAAATCCGTCATTATTTATATTTTTTCCTTATTTTCCTCCCTCTCATATTAATAATTTTTTACCTCTATAGGATTATAAACCATTTTTAGTGTTCTAAGCCAAAAAATAGCAAATAACCAGTTAAAACAAGCAAGCAACCTTAAAATTAATGTTTAATCTCCTATAATGCAGATTCATTTTCTGTGTTGAGTCCACGAGTTCTTAACATGGATAACTGAAAGTAATTTCTTTGAAGTAAAAGTTTATCAGTATAGTAGGAAGACTCATTTGGATGAATATGACACAAATACTCCCTCTTTCTCTTTCTCAGAACTTTGTCTGCTGAATTTAATGGGGCTTATTTCCAAGTCAGTGATACATGGTAGAATGCTGGTGGTAAATACCAAAGGATGATGATGATGATGATCTCCCTTATTCATTAAACATGAAACTCAGTCAACTGAACATTTAAAAGTGCATCACAAATATTATTGACTGGCACTGATGGTTGATACAGGTTGCTGCCAGCATCCTAGGTATGAACCAAGTATCTTCTTAAAATTATATTGTTATTATCTCTTTTATTCATTAAACATGAGACTCAATCAACTGGACATTTAAAAATGTGTCGTCGTCGTCGTCATCATCATCATCATCATTATTATTAAAAAATAGAGAAAAAGATAGGAAAATACAGATTTATTGAGATAATGCAGACAATGAAATTTCTAGAACTGCCTATTCCCCCTACAATATTTTTGTCAAATTGAAACTGTGACAAGTCAATTTTGTCACAATTTTGTGATACTAGCCTGATACATGAGTACAAACCAAACCAATTTCTTGCCATTTCCAAAGTATATTGCCAGATATTCAGACATAGGGAAAAGTATGATTCTGGGACACTGATTGAATTCTTGAGGCTGGTTTGTCTGTTGTGTCTCCACACACCCTCTGGGCACCTGAAAATAATGTGAACTAAAAATAAGGAAGATAACCTTACAGTGGTAGGTCTGATCCGTTATCAAAATAATAAGGCGAAAAAGGTGCAAAACAAGAAGGCATGTACAAAAGACTTAGACAGGCACCTCCCTAACTTACATGAATGTAAGTGTGGGATGGGAACTGAAACAAAATTAGACTTCCAAGATTCTGTTACTGTAGCCAGTATTAACATAAATAGTTTGAGCTCTCTTGTGAGTCAATTTATTGGTTTGGTCCATATTGTGGCCTGACAGTTTGCCATGACTGGGTAACCACCTCAGTTCTACATAGAACAAGAACTGGAATGGCCTCTCTTGATTCAAAGGGGATGAGGAAAGGATGTAATCAAAACTGGCAAATAAGCAAGATATTGCCATCTCAGCATATTCATTATTGATGAAACGCTGCCGGAGATTGAGATCTACAGATAAAGATTAAAACCCCCCACAAATGTCAATTCCAGAAGACTTTTAAATTTGAATAACATAAATATGCCTCTCTTCTTTCCTAAACAAAATAGTAGGTGACTTTCCACAACCAGGTAGCAAACTTTTGAAGCTTCTGTTTCAAAAAGAAACCGCGTAGCTTTTTCATTTCTGTGGCAAAATTTTGCTGGCTGTGATCAGACTGTAGCTCCTTGCCAAATTCTTCAAGAATATACACCCATAATCCAATTTTCAGAAATGTGACGAGAAAACCCAAGAACCCAGACAAACACACATACAGTTTCTTGCCTGGATAAAGAGATATGAAATAGATTAAGCTTGTCTAAATAAAAATGAAAATAGGCCAAATTGTGCCAGTTTTGTTTAGTGTTGGGAACTTTCCATTGAAATGTGAGGTTTTTTTTTAAAGGCATGTAAATTACAGTAAAACTTAACCGTCAATCTCCAGAATGACCCTGTGCAGTGTTTCAAAATAAGTTAAAAATTTAAACATCGGACACATAGCTTTGTGGTTTTCACATGCACTTACTGATATGAAAAACAGTTTCTAATTTTTGCATTTAATAACATATGTTACTTATATTTTATTGATGGCGAGAATATTGATATGAATTACAACATAATGCAGGAGAACACAAAAGTTTAATTATAGATTTTTATCTTTCTACTAATATAATACATTATATTAAAATACTTAAAACAATAATAAAAAATGAAAATATACAAAATGTGATTCGTGATTGAAGCAATGAATTATGTATGCAAGACTAAAGTAGAAATAAGAAGGGAGATGCAATTAAATTCTAATACATAAACAAAATTATTTTTGTTTTGTTACTATATATGTAACTACTGTAGGTGTAACTACTAATATGTGTTACACATATTAATATATAATACTAATATACTAACTAATATGTAACTACTATAAACAAAGCTATTGCTTAACATATTGTAAGCCGCCCTGAGTCTCTGGAGAAGGGTAGCATATAAATCTAATTTTAAAAAAAAAGATCCAAGGGCTGGTTTAGGTTAGATAAAAATTGGAAGCATATTAGTCTCCAAAATTAGTTGAGGATGAGTACAAACCAAAAACAGAACAGGCTTCATCATAGGATTACATTTAATTCAGTTTTCACTCTCTTAAAGGACAATGGTGAATAGCCTCTTTAAACTGTTCCTTGAGATAAGATTTGCACAGTGCCGGACTCCTTTTTCCACCTTGATTTTTTACAACTATGAAAAAACAAAGAATTTCTGCAGATGCTCACCTGTCTTGGTGCAGCTCTCCCTAGCACTAATTCACCCATGAAGGATTGAGACAATCCAAATTATTTCTGGTTGCCTTGGGGCAGAAATAACAAACTTTTGAAGCTGAAGACTTTCTTGGCCTGGAAGTAGTATGCCATGTATTAAATTGCTAAGCTGTGGGGTCTGAGCTGTGTTGAAGAACTAGAACAGCCCAGGATAAATTTAATATAATAATTTGAAATGATTGCTCTTCATATGTTTAATTTGAAGATTCTACCTCATTAAAAGTTGTGGTTTGTGGTCATTTCAAATCTCTCAAAAAATCACCCAAATTGGTTCTATAATTGATTGAGTTCTATAGAGGTTCAGGTCCTAGCACATCTCTTCTAGTATCATCAAAGACTAGCATAAAAATAATTTTTAAAAAATGAGCTGATGTACTTAATGAACTTTTAACATATCTACATGATGTGATTCCTTTTTAGAAGCTCAATAGGGTTATGAATGAATGAATGTACACATGATACTTAGGATCAGTTCTAAATACTTACATATTTAAAAATATTTTAAATATTCGGCCCTGAATATGATTGGAAACAGCATTCTTTTAAATGGCCATATAAACTGAATACACTGTTCCAGCAAATAGCATTACACTGATTAACTATTTTATGTACATGCTACTACTCCAAATATGGCTTGTGATGCACAGGAAGGTTGCAAAAGGAGAGTAATCCAT
This sequence comes from Masticophis lateralis, assembly GCA_030761175.1. NCBI lineage: Eukaryota > Metazoa > Chordata > Lepidosauria > Squamata > Colubridae > Masticophis > Masticophis lateralis. Next base: position 126,217,572 of record JAUDYJ010000001.1, on the reverse strand, counting down.
TAGGGAAGTCCATGGGAAGTGGATCAAAAAAAGTCAAGATGGGAGCCTGTGTAGCGTAGGGGGCTAATGCCTCCTACTAAAGGCAGCAATTAACACCAGCTTCCTGTAATTTCTGTGAGTTCAATCCTAGCCAGGCTCAAGGTCGACTCAGCCTTCCATCCTTTCTAAGGTGGGTAAATTGAGGACCCAGTTTGTGGGGCCAATAAGCTGACTTTGTATAAAATATACAGAAGTATGAAGGTTATTGCTTAACGCATTGTAAGCCGCCCTGAGTCTCCGGAGAAGGGCGGCATATAAATCAAATTTTAAAAAACCACAATCGTGCAATTGAAGCCCTGCATATAAGAAAAGGCTGGGCTTCTATTGCACGGCTGTGACTGCTGTTTTGATTTGTTTGTCCCTTCCCTGTGGACAACCCTGGATCATTTGTTTGTCCCTTCCCTGCAGACAACCCTTGCCAGTTTGGTTCAGAAACACAACAGATACAAAGCAAACAAAATGCTTGATGATAAAGGTGATATGCTTGAACACACTCTGAAGACTCTTAACAAAAGTATTGCAGGCTTCAAAAACTGGTGGAGTACAGCACGGGTGTCAAACTCGCGGCGTCACATTGCCGTCATGTGACATATTGCGACATTTCCCCCTTCACAGAGCTGGGATGGGTGTGGCCTGTGCGTGATGTATCTCACCCACAGGCTGCCAGTTTGGCACCCTTGGGTTGGTCCTGAACTTAGTCACTGAGAAGGAAGAAGGGTGCAGAGGGAACTCAGGTAATTCTTCTCCAGCAACACACAGACTGAAGTATATATATGCAGGACTATGAGAAAATGGCTTTTTCCTGTAGTAACTTCTGAATCTTGTACTTTATTTTCCCACCTGCCACTATTTTCAATACATTAAATAAAATAAAATCAACACAAGTACACCCTTGGAAACACAAGTACACCCTGTCAACCGTGAGTTGAAGATGATCCTCCCCCTACCCAGCATAAATTTCATTTTTTTATCATTAAAAAAAAGTGAAAGGCAGGGAGAGGGTAAAAGTTCTATGTCATGAACAACAACAACAGCAACAATAACAACAAAATCATGTAAGGCAGATGTGCAATATAATGATATATATGAAACAGATTGATAAACAGCCTTGGATTTCTTTTACACTGCATCTTCTGCACATTTCAAATGGCTTTTTTTTTTTTTTTTGCAGGAAACAAGCATAGGATAATATTGGAAATGACATCCTGCTTCACCAATTTCTTTCTTTCATGGTAGAGAATAGAGGAGAGGTTACCTGTTGTCTTATCTTCTATTTTTACATTGCTGTCTGTATCTATATAAAAGGGTTTTAAGGCTAGAATAACTAAAAGCCTCTCCCTTGGGGATTTTCCAAGCCATTTACACTGGTCTAAAAGCTCCATGTCTTTTGTGTTACTGATATAGATAATACTGATAAATGATATCGGTATTAAGACCTTGGACCTTTTAATCTTTGGCCTTTTGTGTCTTTTTTTATCCTTGCTTTTGCAAGCTAGTTTGATCAAATCTGCCAATTAACCGTTTTTCATCCTTGTGTCCATTTAGTCAAAATTATATTTTTGCTAGCTGCACTGAGGATTGTGTGTGCTTACTCTGTTCTGCATAACAAGATTGGCTGGGAGTGTGCTGCGTGCAAACTAAATACCCTGTTTCCCCAAAAATAGGACCTATCCAGAAAATAAGGCCTAGCATGTTTTATGTTTGTGCCTAATATAAGCCCTACCCCCCAAAATAAGCCCTACTTAAGAGCCTATGCAGCTGGCCATCCATCCATTCTGACTGGTTGCTTGTGGTGCTGTGGTCACAAGGCGAGGTGGGGGGCTGGTGGAGCTGCCCCCGCGCCCCACATTGGCTTATCTCAGGGCAGCCAGGGCAGCCATGCCCAACACCTGCCTCACAGCAGCAGCTTCGGCAGCCATATGAAGCAGGACCCCCCATGGCCGATGGTCCACTTCTTCTGCTTGCTCATGCCGCAATGTAGCAGGAGGTTGAGTGGTGCGCTAGTGCCACGGCTGCGAGGTGAGGTAGGTGTTGGAGCATGGATGGACTGTCTGCAGTGGCTCTGAGGTAAACTGGTGCAAGGCGTGTAGGGAAGCTCCACCCCCGCCTCACCTCATGGCGGTAGCACCAGTGCGTCGCTCAGCCTCCTGTTCCATTGTGGCCACGAGGAAGTAGAAGTGGGCCAGCGGCCATGCTGGACGTGGCTGTTGGAGCCGTCGCTGCGAGGCAAGGCACGTGTCAGGGCTGGGTGGCCCATCGTGAACAAGCAGAAGAAGTGGGCCTCCCATGTACTTTTAAAGTACATGGGGAAAAATAAGACATCCCCCCATTTTGGGGCCCAAAAGAAAATAGAACTTATTTTTGGGGTAGAAAATTTCCCATAGGAATTTTCCAACAGATGGTAGTGCAAATCAACTGTCTGAAGAAACATAATTGCAGCTGAGTCATTTCCATGGGGGTAAAATGGTTTCGCAAACTTCCTCTACCTTTGGCATATATTCTGATGATTTCTTGGTACCAAACAAAAAATTGGTACCAAGAACATGTTGTCACTATTTGAATGTTACTGCTGGAAGTGGCTTTGGGCATTTCCAGCAGCAATTAATTTGTATAGGAGTATTTGTCTGTGTTATTCCCATTTATAATCCTGATTGCATTACTTTTGGATGCTTAATGACTGAAATTCACACCAGGCAGAATTTTATTTAGCTTTTATATTTAGTTTTTTTCTATTGGGTAAAACCTTTTTGTTTTACTCAATGTTAACCATTTAAGTCCAACTAGCAAATTGAGTGACCATATAAGGCTAAAGCTAAATGAACTAAGAAATGAATCTTTATGTCTGTGATATATTTAGATGTAATTTTATACTGATTTATTTTGCAGTTGTTTTATCCCTTAACATGTGCACTTGATCAAAAGGAAATGAAATGCATTGTTCAATAATAAATCCAATCTCAAAACAGGAACAGAATGACTGGTTTCTACAATTTGCATCTCAGCTCCAGGCAAATGTAGGAGGGAACTCGAAATGTTTTACATATACAAATTGATAATGGCCTTTCCTGTTGTTGATGACATTCATATTTCACCCAGACGAAGCCTCCAATCACTGCCTCCAAACTGCCTGCATAGTACAGCTATACAAAGAACACTATAGCACCATCCAATCCTACTGTGTGATAAGAGGGTGTGATGGAGGGACAACAGATTTAGGATGACAGAAGTTTTCCCTGGCTTCAGGACAGGAGGAAATTGGGCATGGTTAAAGCAACTGAATCCTTTACAATAGAATTCTTATCATTCTCTTCCAAGCAGTTTCCAAATCCTCTTTATTTACATCCATTTTCAACTTATTCTTGATTGGGTGCCTAATCTGTCCTCTAATACATTCTCACAGAGGGCTTGTATTTTCACTTCCTGAAAACAATGCTCTTTTAGTCTAGTTTCTTTAATGCCCATTTTCGCCTAAGATTTATCCTGACCCTACCATGTATAGGTAGTTCTCAATGTACAATTGCAATTGAGCATGGTAAGTACAGTTGTAGGTCATGATCTTTATAAAGCGGGTCACCATGTGACCAGGCTCCTTTTTTGCGGCAGGACATTAAGCAAATGCAGTAGTTGTAAAGTGAGCACTGTGATTATTAAGCAAACCCACTATTTGCTATGGACCCTTTTTTGCTGGAAACTGGAAGTAAATGCCATTGGCTCAATTATTTGTCCTGTAAGTTCTCATTCTCACATGCATTTCTGTTGCTTTACAGAATAGTTTTCCTCTATGGATTTTATTAATTCAGAAAGTTGTACTCCTACCAGTATCTAAATAATTTTATACTTCACCAGATTAAACCACCTTCACTCATAACTATTACTTCATTTCCCTTTTCCAAAGACACCATGTAATAATATCTCAAATTTATTCCTCTGAAATTCCAGGTTATAACCTCCCATATGCCATGATTATTGCCAGATAGGCCTTAATCACGTGGTGGCAAACCTATGGCACATGTGCCAGAGGTGGCATGCAGAGGCCTCACCCCAGCCCAGAGGTGGCATGGGTGCCATCACCCCAGCCCAGCTCCATTGCGTTTCTCCATTGCATTTCTTGCCGATATTTGCAGGGAAACAAGTTTGTGGGACTAAAAACAAATTTCGCTCAATCAATTCCAACTTCTCACTAAAGAAAAAGATCTCGCAAAGTTGGAATTGATTTAGTGAACTTTTTCACTCGCGCACTTCACAATGGGGTAGACAGGTTCCCCTCCTCCTGAAGCCCATTACGACGTGGAGCCACAATGCGACCCTGCGTCATCTCAGCTCGTTCTGGTCTTCCAGATGTCAGTTGCCTTTCCCGCAGAGCTGTCTGTGTTGGGATGCCCCCCTCCCTGCCGGCCAGCTGAGCTTCAGGGTGCTGCTCCTGGGCTCTTTGGCCTATGGACATCAGATTCCCACCCCCCAGTACCAGTTCAGGGGTTCTTCCCCACTGGGGGGAGGGAGAGAGAAGGGGGAAGAGAGGGGGGAGGGAAAGAGAGAAAGAGTGGGGGAAAGAGAGACAGAGAGGGAAAGAGAGAGAGGGAGGAAAGAGAGAGAGAGAAAGAGGGGAAAAAAAGACAGAGAGAGGGAGAAAGAGGGAAGGGGGAAAGGGGGGAGACGGGGAAAGAGGGGGGAGAGAAAGAGTGGGGGGAAAGAGAGAGGAGAGAGAGGGAGGGAAAGAGAAATATTACAAAAAATTTTCTTTTTTATTGTTGCTAAATGTAATATTTCAAAAGCAGAAAAAAATGAAGGGGCATAAAAGTGCCTTTATCATGTTTTTCTTAGAACAATTAGCTGAGCAATTATTTTAGGTAGTAAAACCTCAGTATTCAGGTTAAATTGCCGCGTTGGCATTTTGTGATAAATAAGTGGGCTTTGGTTTGCAGTTTGGGCACTCAGTCTCTAAAAGTTTGCCATCACTGCCTTAATCAGTTGAGGTTTTCATATAATGCTTTTGTATAAAGGTACCAAAGAAAGTATAGAAGGTATGTCAGGTTACCAGCCTTAGTTACATCCATATCACAACATACGCAGCATTTCTGATTCCTGTTCAGTAAGGAAGTACTGATTCCACATACTGTTGTTTGTGCTCTGTTGACAAAGTAAACTGATACACTGAAAATGGTTACCACTTGACTGGCTATGTGTTGAAATTGTGATTGTCTTTACTACAGAAATATATTGGGAGTCTTGGAAGCCTTAGTCCTACGAACACAGCCTTAACACAAATTAATTTAAACAGAACACATTACAGGACGGTTTGGTATCTGGACAAAGTCCTTGTTAAGGCAGATAGCTCCTTTGCTGAAATCACAAGCCTTATAAAGCTTGCACCGCATTGATGACCCTGTAAGCAGAGGAAAAAACTCACCTGCTTTGCACCAAGGCCAATAGTTTGTTTTGTGGCATTTATTAACTCCATCAAAATAGACAATCCATTATAAGCAAAGGTTGAAAAATAACAAAGGAATAGTTTTAAAACAACGCTTCCTATTGCAAATCCCTAAATGCTTGGGAGACAAAATGCTTTCAGCAGTCTGAAGTGTTGGGATTGAACTTTCTCTGCATCTGTAAACTTGCTGATCACAAGGGGTGTTGGCTGCAGAAGTGACTAGCAATGCACTTTTATTTCTTTTCTTTGTCTAACAGATTGTCTTTGTATATCTCTATGTAACTTGGTGAAGTGATTAGAATGGCTTTCACCATTCTTTCTCACTTCTGTCTTCTTCTGTTTCTGATCTGTGTAGGTCAAGTACTTTCCTAGTTTGCTTGCTCTCCATGAAAGAACTCAAGCTCTTTGCTGTAAGCAGACCGGAGTAACCCAGGTTTTCCAATCACCATGGTACAGTATTTACTAAATAAATGTGGGTATTTTTACACATACATACATACACACACACACACACACACATATGTATGTATGTATGTATGTAATATCTTTATATTTGGGGAGCAGAGACATTACAGCAAAAGGAATGCATGGAAATAAAAGGTTAAAAGTGTAAAAGTATAACTATACTTTTAACCTTTTATTTCCATGCATTCCTTTTGCTGTAATGTCTCTGCTGTCCAAATATAAAGATACATACATTGTCTTCTGTTTGAGACAATGTTATAAAATTCCATTTTGGCACATAAAGGGCAAATTCGTTTACTTGTTTAATTAATCATCTGATCTGTTCACTAATGAATTGTGTTTCTTTCTCTAGTTTGCAATGAAATTAGTTCCCAAAGAATCTTGCAAACAACTAAAACAAACATTAACATCCGTGAAATAAGGAAAACCTTTAGTCAGAACTAAAGCAGCTGCGCAAAAGAGACTGCACAGCATTCAAACTAAAACAAATACAGTAAAGGAAAAGGTAACAAATGAATTACCTTCTTTTCCTAGTGACTACACAGACACTATACTTGGGCACCCTGCAATTTCCTTATGTTTGTCACTTGCCTTCCAGGATGCCATTACAGGTAGACCTCAACTTACGACCACAACTGAGCCCAAAATTTATGTTGTTAAGTGATATATTTATTAAGTGTGTTTTGCCCCATTTTACAACTTTTCTTACCACAATTGTTAAGTGAATCACCACAGTTGGTAAGTCAGTAACACGGCTGTTAAATGAATCTGGCTTCTTGTCAAAAGGAGGCAAAAGGTGATCACATAACATTGGGATATGGTTATAAGTATGAGTTAGTCGCCAAGCATTTGAATTTTGATCACATGATAATAGGGATTGTACAAAGGTTGTGTGAAAAACGGTCATAAGTCATTTTTTCAGTTTTGTAACCTTGAATGGTCACTAAATGAACTGTTGTAAGTCAAGGACTACCTGCATTTTTTATTTCCATTGTCCAATTTAGTCTATAGGACTGATATTTCATGGTTGTCTCCAATCTAAGAACTAACCCAGAGCAGTGATGCTTAGCTTTTTCATTTTTATCAAGGTTAACAAGGCACTGCCAGCAGCTGTAGATATACTGACCAAGACTTCCAGGCTGTCATCAGGAGTTGAGTCTTACTCAGAGGCAGGCAAAAATGGTCCTCAGCAGAAATAATTTTAGGCTTTTATTATGGTTGCAATCTAAAGTATATAAACCACTCTTTAATATAAGATATTAATATAATATATAATATAACTTACATAAATTACCTAAATTACCTAAAGGAAGATCTATAAAACCAAATGGCAAAATTAAAAAGAAAATAGATGAAAGAAAACATTTCCTTCTGTGCTGCTTTCTGTTCTTTACTCACAACTACAATATTTTCTCAGTCTTTCATAAATGAATTTTGAAAAAACAAGTAAACCATATTTACTACCAAAGCCAACCAACCAATAAATAAAAAAGACATTTTCAATGAGGAAGTATTTACTTATGCAATTTTATTCACGTTGCTTTTCATCAAACTCACCTTATTTACAGGCATTAAACCAACCCAACTATAATTTCACAGTTCCCCAATTTTAATTTTTTAAATTCATATACTGGCAATTTCCTAACCTACTGGTCAGGTCAAAGGATGTGCTACCTATTTTTATTAAAATATCAGTAAATCCTCAACTGAGTTCTTTACAAATTTTTGGTTGGCTACTATCTTTTTACTTTTCATCTGTCAGTTCACACAATTGTTTAAATTACTATTATCTGTTCTTCAGATTTTACTCTTAAGACAACAGTTGTAGGTACAGTTACTGATTGCTTTTCTTTCCTTTATTCCTTTTTATTCTCCTATTGAAAAGTTCTAGGCAACTATTTTTCTTTCTAAATTATAACCTAGACCAGTCTTTTATCTAGAGTTACTTTGCTAAATATATATTACTTCCCACAACAAGGAAAAAAGTAGAGATGGTTAAACTGACTGCTTTATTCAAAGAAAGAACACCTCTAATTTTGTTTTGCTTGGAAACTGCTTCTGGGTTTCGTGCTCAAGATGGAAAAATGAAACTTTGATTTTGGGTTTTGTCAATAGGTTTATTGTTATAGAAATGACTAATATATATTACTGTGTAAATGTAAAAATTGAGGCTGTAGTGCTATTATCTCCTATTGCGCTCATTCTTAGATTGCCTTTATGTGCACAACACATAAGTTTAATTAGTTTAATCAGAGTTATGGAATAAATTACAATTGGCTAGATTTACATAGTATGTTAATTCATAAACCATAGTTTGCTAGGGCTCAATAGTTAAGAAGTTGCAACCTTGTTGACAGATGTTTCAGAAACCAATTTTAAAATGGAAATACTTGAGAGCAATTTCTGCATTTCAATATCTAGTACAAATGTTTAAGTTTTACGTGTAGTAAAAATATTCAATGAATTTACTGGAAGCTTCCTAGACAGTCAGTAATGAGAATGTATTCTGCTTCTGTTCTCTTAACCATGGCCATCACTTCATACAATTGCCACTGAATATGCTAAAGCTTAATTTTATTTAATTAATCTAAGAGATGATTTTAAGTTTGATTGCCATAGATCAAACACTCTTCTTTCCATAAAAATCAGGTTGGTCCTTAGAAAATCATTCTTCATCAGAACATACTGCGTTCAACTAGCAGTGTCTGAAGCAAACTCAGATTTCATCAAAATGAGTTAACATGCATAGTGTTAGAATGCAAACTCTGTATCATACACAGTTCGTATACTTACATACTTCACATACGTATTGTGATGCACATATAAAAGGTCAGATTTTACCTTGCAACATCAGGAGGCATTTTTTAGCATCCCTCACATGGATGCCCATGTCTTCAACAGAACTTTTATCAACCAGATCAGTTTTTTTTTAAAAAAATGAATGAAATATTTGTCATAGTTTCATTTCCCTTGTATCTCCATTTTCCATTATTTATCTCCATAGCCACACATCCATAACTTTCTTTTGATGACTGGAATCGATACATTTCTCCTTTAAAAAAATTATAAAAAACATATAATTATGTTCTCATCGCAGAACATAATTATAGTTTTTTTGTGGTGGAAACATATGATCACAAAAGCAAAGCTACTAACTCTGATGTCCTTTCTTAAACAAGTCCTCTCTGGGTCTATTATAATAGGCTCCATTTATAAATCAATTGCTCCAATCATCTACTCTATCAAGGTGTGCAGATCACAGAGAAAATAATTGGTAATTTTTACAAACCACTTTCAACCAAGCATTGAAGCAATCAGTGTTATTGGAATACACAAAGACTCTCTGAATTTAAAGCTAAAACAAAGCTGTTGATGTAAAGTACTTCATACAATGATTGCCACATTCACTTTTTCTTGTTCACACCCCACTTACCTAAATGCCATCCAACTAGGCTGGCCAGACATTAACCAGAGGAATAGGAGCCACCAAATATATATTTAGAACTACTCAAAGAAGTGGGGTGCCCCTTTTTATCCCTACATCCTTGTTTTAGGGATTTATAAATTTGGCAACTGTCAGTAGTATTAAGGTTTCCTTAGACTTTGTAACCAGCTTCCCTTTGTTGTCTTTTGATGGATTTTTTTCTATGTCTTTTGGCTCTTAACAACTTATCTTCCTATTATCTATTTCTGAAGGCATCTTTTGACATTTAATTGTGTTTGTCCTATGTCCAGTTAATTTTTAACTTATAGCAGCAATTGTCAATGTTGGCCTAGTTTACACATTTGAAACTCACTCCTCCATGGCTTTTACAACTTTAAAGATCATTTTATTTCACAAGGTCTTCAATTTTAGATAGGTTTATTAGCATCCCTTTTGAGGGAAAGCTGATTGGAATAACTAATTTAATACTACTGGTATCTGGATCATGTTATAATTTGTTGCTATTGTTGTTTTTGAGTTTAACATATAGTAACCCCACCCACTTTTTGACTGAGTGGATTATAAGAACTGTAAATTAAATAACTTACACCATGCATGTGTGAGACAAATTGTCTTTGTTTTCTCCAAGCTACAAGCATAGATTGGGAAGTAAACAAAAAGTATCTTCCGGAAGACAACAGCAGATCATTTCTGTCCTTTGACAAGAAAACAACATGGATTTGTGCATATAATTGACAGGAATCAAACTGGACTGAACACATAAAACAAAAACAATGCAACATATTTATGAAAAAATAAAATATTTTTATATTTTAAAATATATCTTTTATCTACAGGCTATTAAACCTCTTGGATCTTAACCTTAACCTGGGCAAAATGGTGCACTGTAGGGCAGAATTTTTTTTCAACTGAAGTACGTCAAGTGGCTTAACACATAGAATACATCTGGAACCCATGACTCCTGTGGAATTGAAATTTGGCAAATTTTATAAAACATTTTATTGCATAAAAATTATTATTCTAAAAAATTTAGAATTTTTTCAGGTACATTAAAAGCTCTGCCATTGTTGAAAGCACTGAGGAATTTGGTGAAGAAATATCTCTGAAATGATGACCCAAAAGATAACAGTTGTCTAGTTTTAAAATTAAATTGTCTAATATACCATAACATAATCTGACAAGATAAATTCATGACACCTTTGTAAATTAAAAAAAAATACAAAACCAACATATACACACCTTATGTATTAGACCTCTGAGAAACTTAACACACATTTTTTATGTAAACACCACAGATCTAAGAGGAAAATATTGGCTCTGTCAATTATGTTGACATTACTGTGCCATTCCAATATCTGCTATGTTTCTTGGAAGCAGGAAACAAAAAATAAACCAAAAAGGTGATCCTTGAGAGGATGGCCAGGTATCCTATTTATTCTTGCCCAGAACATCATTACAATGGATTGTTACCAAAATTGAGCAACAACATTATTTTACATAAAATTCGTGTAAAAAAGGAACACACGTGCCTTGCAAATTTTTGAGACATAAGGGTGTCTCAAAGGGTGAAATCCAGAAGAACAGGTAGCAGAAATTTTGAGCAGTTTGGACAACCAGCAAATACCACCTTTGGCTGGCCCCAGAGTGGGGTGGGAATGGAGATTTTGCAGTATTCTTCCTGTGCCATGCCCATCAAGCCACATCATGCCCACCAAGCCATGCCCACAGAACCGGTAGTAAAAAAAATTTGGATTTCACCACTGCCATTTTCCCATTAATTCTATCCTCATGGCAAAACATGGAAAGAAAAATTACCCTTTTGGCACCAATAATGTGCCATCAGTCACAACCTCTCCATCTCAACTATTACTTAGCCACAAGAAAGTAGCTTAGCTGCTTCTTCATATGAACAGAGTGGCAGTTTAGACAGGGTTTAGCACCACAACCAGATCTTTGCTGCTAATCAATTCTTGTTTAACCCACAGGAGCAGATTGGCCTCCACTGCATTCATATCTAGTCCGAGTTGTACTGAGAAGTGTGGTTGATTCTAATCTGCCAAAAGAGAAAATAATTGGATTTATAGATCATAATAAACTGTAAGTGCTCTGCTTGGTTTCAGCTAAGCATGAATTGTGAACACCAGCTTCTGACTTGTTCAGCTAACCAAGGTTAAAACAAATAAAGGCTTCAGAAAAAGTTTGAGCCCTGCCTTTCCTTCTTATTTTATAGGATGGGTAAAAAGAGACCAAATATTACAACTGTCAGTTTTGTCTTATTTTCCTCTCAGTACAGGCTTATAGAAATAAGGATCCCTTAATATTTCTTTCTCTTGCCTTAGGTCAGGTACAGGTGAACAAGTAAGAAAAGGAACTTCCTCTCTGAATTAGAGATCCACCTAAAGCCACAAACAAATCACTGATCACATTTGTGACCATAAATAAAATTGAACATGATTGGGGAGGGTACCATTACAATCTGAGGATCAGATCTATGTGGATCCTCATGAATTTACACTGATCCCAATATGAAATATTAAAAGCATGTTATTTTTGAAGCAAACTGTGGGCATAATAATCTATGCAGGTTCACAGGAAATGTTAAAATCCTGATGGTTTGGATTATTTAGATTAGAATGTAATGTGGATTTATCCAATTGTGGCTTACTCACTACCTAAGCATTCGTCTGTTATTCCTCCCCCACCATGCTATTTGAGTCTTTGCTAGAGAATCCTAGTGAATCAGAGTCTTGAATCAATGCTATTATGTTGTGGCATTGTATGGACGACTGATAGCCCTGGTTAAATTCCTAAACTTAATTATGATTTAATTATGATACTCAACCACAATTGAGGTAAGAATTTGTTGCTAAATGAGACAGTTGTTAAGTGAGTTTTGCCCCATTTTACAACCTTTCTTGCCATTGTTGTCTAGTAAATGGTTGCAGTTGTTAAGTCAGTAACATAGCTGTTAGGTGAATCTGGCTTCCCCATTGACTTTGCTTATGAGAAGCTTATAAAAAGTGTTCACATCACTCCTGGGCACTGCAATGATCATAAATAACAAGTCAGTTGCCAACTGATTGAACTTTGATCACGTGACTGGGGATACTACAACAGTTGTAAGGGAGAAGTCCCTTTTTTTCAGCACCACTGTAACTTCACTTAAACTAATTATTGTAAGTCGAGGACTACCTATCCTATAAACCTACCACTTGAACTAATTGTTGTAAATTGAGGATTATCTATCCTACCAAAAAGAGCTAGATTTGTGATGTTACTGCTCATTCATTCTATTTAAAGAAAGAATCATGCAAAAAATAAGATCTTAAAAAAAAAAATACCTAGGCATTCCTCCATCTTACCACCCTCCCACCCCAGCTCTTATTTAACGTCGGCCGTTAAATAAGCGCATTCTTCATTTAAACCGAGGTTTGTCTTTCTATTTCCTTACTCACCACCAGCAGTTCCACGTTCATCCAGATCATTCCCCGGGTGCTTTCTTGTGAGTAAAGCAGAAGTGGCTACCCGCTGTCCGGAGTTAAGTTTACTTGCTCTCTCCTCTTCTAACTTTCCCGTCGCCGAGGTGAAGTCCGGGGCTTTCCGTTTTCCACCTCTATCCCGAGCGGCTGCCGCTCCGAAACAGGAGTAGAAGCTGCGGCGTTTTTGTTCTGTTTCGTTTTACAGCGGCACAACGGGACATGTCTTGATTTCGTCCGAGGAAAGGAAGGGAAGGGAAGGGCTGGGTCCTCCGGGTTCAAACTTCAAACAGGTTCCTGCTTCGCTCTTTCGGCGGCAGCCGTCAGGGCAGGGTTTGATGTGTAACCCTTTTTCCCAACGTGCTGGAACTCGTTTCCACGCCCGTCCCAGCCCACAATCGCTCCCGAGAGAGGGAAGGGCGGGAAATACCTGGGAGGAAGACGGAACAGCGTCCCGACTTGAAGCTCTCAGCACTTTTTCCCAACAGACCCGGGTGGTTTAATAGCAGTCGAGCGGCGGGAAAAGCTCGGGGGATCCGCGCTCGCCGGGACTCAGCGAAGTAAGTTTGGGGTGGGTAGTAGTAGTAGTGGCGGCGGCGGCGGCGGCGGCGTCCCGTCTGCTTTCCCTCGCATCCAGGCGGGGTTGGGTGTTGGGGGGAGGTTTTCGGCCGGCCGGTTGTGGGACTTCCCGCCTTGCACGAGCCCGAGCCGACACCCTGTTGTGGTGTTGTTGTTGTTGAGCCTGGCTTCGTTTTCTACCCTCTGCGTCGCGGAGAAGGGCTGGAGGGAGGCTTCTTCCCCCGCACGCCCTCTCTTCTAAGGACGGAAAGGTGGACGGCTCCGATTGCCAGGCTTGGGTTGCCGAGCCAGGGCTGAGGAAAAAAGAAAGAAAGAAAAATGCGTGTCGTATTTGGAGTTTGGGGTTAAAAGGGGGGGGGGGGATAAGGGATCAGGGGAGGGGGGGGTCTCTATTTTAGCTTGGAATGAAGAAGAGGCAAGGAATGGGTAATATGGGGTTTATTTGAGGCTATCCTGAGCGGGGGGGGGGAGCTTGCTGGCTTGAAAGGAGGGGGACGGTGTTCTTCAAAGTCACCGCATAACGTGGTAAACTTTAGGTGAGGGAGAAGGAAAATGGTTCCGCAGCTTAAGAGTTTAAGCGAGCGAAAGGAAGGAAGGAAGGAAGGAAGGAAGGAAGGAAGGAAGGCGAGGCGGGGCCCTTAAGAGGCCAAATAAACCGGTCAAAACTTTTGTGTGACTGGAAGGCTCCCTCAGCGGTGGTAACCGCGAGTGTTAACCTTAGGCCGAATCTGGCCATCTCTTTCTTCGCCTCCCACGGACGGTTGAGGGGGGGGGGGAAGCAGATAAAAAAGGATGAGTCTGAGGATTGATGTTTCCACAGACATCTGTTACTTTTTCTGAGGAGATTTTTCGGGCCGCTTTGTGATGTTTGAATTGCTTTTTATTTCAAAAACCAAACAAAACTTGACCGTGTTTCGAATGCGAAGATGAAACTTTTGAGGGAATGAAGGCCGGTTCTGTGCAGGTTTAACTTCGACGACAGCGAGGCGTTAAGGTTTTGTTTCCAGTTTCACATTGGGAAGGGAGAGTTTTTAAAGCTCTTTTTCTCTTCTTGCGGCCCTTTTCTCTCCCCCCCCTCCCCCAAGTCTGACTGAGGAAAATTCGTGCCATCTAAAGAAAAGATAAGGAAGAAACCTAAATGGGACAATATAGCGCTTTTCAGCTGTGCTTCCTTTGCTTTCAAAATTAAACTCGTCACGTGATAGGAGCACAGTAAGGTTTGAGTCATGCATCTGCCACTGCACCTCATGCATGAAAGGCGGGATTTTATTTATTTATTACATTTGTATGCTGCCCATCTCTATCAAGCGACTCTGGGTGACTTACAATACCATAAATAACAGAATAAAAACAATTACAGGATTGAAACGTTAAAACATCAGACATGAAAGTTAAAACATGAAAACATTAAAAGTGGATAGAAATCTAGGCAATGGATATGCTCCCAATACTGCACTATTTCAAAAACACAACATTTAAAAACCATTATTTTAAAACCATTTCACAATAGGATGAGGAATTTCAATTTATGATCAATATTATTTTACTTTTGGGGTGTGCTAGAAAGAATTGCAAGTTTAAATTGATGAGTTCAGGTGGTGAGTATAGAACCCTGACAAGTTTGGCTGTACAAGATGATAATTATATTTTTATTCTACCTTTTATACATTTTGGCCAATTTGCATTAGCATTTTTAGAAATTGCTCCATTTTATTCTTTTGTCCTATCTAACTATTTTATTTGCATATCTTTAAATGACATAACCTAGTCCTAGAAAGTTATTCTATGATAAACTGAACCATCCCTTATAGATTATGAAGGGAATAAACAGATCAAAGTACTTTTTTCTCTCAAGCAGCATATTCACTACTTTAGGGAAGAAAACTCAGAATAAAAAAAAGATGTTTTCTCCATCATAATTTAGAATATTGTATTGTATACCAATGAGGAAACTAGACAAGAATTTCTTTTACTGTATTTCAGATATCCTCTACACGATAATGTAGTCTTCTGCTCCCTTGGAGCCAAGTTAATAATATCATTCATTAAAATTCTATTTTATTCATCCGTAAGAGTTATATGTGGCAGTAATCATCTAAAGGTATATGTTTGCATAAAGCACAACAATTACAGGAAACTAGAAGAGATCTGTTATTGGACTGCAGTACAGTAAAGCTTCAGTAGAAACAAGTCTACTCAACAAGAACCTTAATATCTCAAACATGGATAGTGTCAGACCAGGTCAGACATTGCAAGAAATACTAGAACTCTATTGATGTAGGCTATACTGTAATAACAGAATCCTGAAAACCTGATAGATTTTGTCTTTCCCTCCCCCTTATACTCAAGAGATCTATCTCATGAATCTCTACAGGAAGGCTGCTAAGTACCTTTGGAACATGGTACTTAATGCCACAATCTATAATAAAATACTCTGTTTTACTCATGTGTAAGGATTTTATATTGCACTAATCATCAAAAGGGGTTTACATAGCACAAAGCAGCTAAAAGCTGCAATCCTGTAATCCTCAGAAAAATCTCCCAGAATTCATGAAATATAGCATTTATTTAACCAATGGAGACCTGCTTGCAAAGGTACAAGATGCACCACAGCTAGTGCTGTTCCACTGATATACTAAAATGGGATTGGAAGTAGATCCCAAACTCCATTTTCTTAGTTCTTCTGGTATGGGGGTGAAGAGAAATATACCAGTCCTGAAGTTGGCATATTCCCCTCCCACATGGCAAAAACGTTTTGGAAAAAGGATGAAAAAATAGAACAAATTCTAGCACAATGGATATCAGGCTTTTAACAACTTGCTTGTTTTAGCAAAAGTTATTAATCTGTTTGACAGAAATGTTAATACGTTGTATTGAAAGCAGTGCTTTTATTGGGGTTCATTGGAAAAATATCATAAAGATTAAACTATACCCTAGCAAAAGATTAATGTATTTGTATTCCAAAGGCCAAAATTATAAGAAATTAGAGGATTTTTCTTTATTCTGTTGTAACTATTTTGATGTAACGGATACAAGGGCCTAAAATAGTTACAACTGTATGTAAAAGGATATGCGTTTGTGTATCTATGTGTATGTGAAACTGCTTTGCCAAACTCCCAGCTTCACACCCATTAATTGAAGTAGTCTATTCATGAAGGGTGGAGGTGATGAAGATAAATGACAGGATTAATTATTGCAAAGCAAGATACAGTGATCACCACCAGAGTCATACACTGTAGATCTTTATAGAGCAGAACAGAAATCTTTAATTGTAATGAATCATGAAAGGGAAAGGGTTTTCTGGGAACATGGTGTTTCAACAGGCTATTTAATATTTGCATTCATTTAAACATGTCATCCACAAACAGTGATTGTAATAGAGGTAACGGTTCAATGTAAAGAACAACTAAGGATGAGAAATTGTATTATAAATTGCCTAAAACTGACAAAAATGTTTTTGTCATAGGTGGGATATAAAGTTTTTTCATTAGCCAGTATATCTTTGTAATTATGTTACAAATATTTTTCAGCTGCTAGGTTTTGGTCATTTACATTGTAGTCTTACAGATTTTGTCTCAAAAGCTTTGAGGATCAATTTAAAATCATGTCTAGTAGCTGTTGTTTGAAGATCAAACCAAACACTTTGTGCATTTTATTTATTAAATTTGTATGTTGCCCATCTCCCTATCAAGTGATTTTATGTTCTTATAATTATATATAGTATATAAAGTACTATATTATATAAAGTTATGGAGAAATTATGGTATTTCTTATTGTAAATTAGTGACTGCTATCACTGATAAATATTATTGCTGACTTCACACATAATTCTAAAATAGCTTATTTTTTAAAACACAATTAGTTTAACAAACCATAATAGTTTGATTACCCTATGACTGTGATGGCAAACCTATGGCACATATCCCCAAAGTGGCATGTGGAGCCATGTCGCCTGGCATGCGCAGCGTCACCCATTTCTCTTCTGGGTTCTGGCATTCATGCCCGCATGATGATCAGCTGGCCTTTTTGCATGCAGCAGTGCAGGAAACTGGAAGAGCTGGTCTTCCATTTTCCTGCATGAGCATGTGCACCAGCCAGCTGAACATCACGTGCTCATGCGCGCCAGAAATCCGGAAGAGTAGCTGGCTGAAACCGGAAGTTCAGTAGCTGAAACCGGAAGTTCATTTTCGGGTGCGTGCATGCGCCCTGGGCAGCTCCACTTCCTGGTTGTGGCCCAGACGTGCATGCACATGCTCCCTTTACAGCACTTGGTGCCAAAAAATTTCGCCATCACTGCCCTATGTTAAGACAGAGCAGATTGGTTCAAAATTGAGGCTAAACCAAACTAATTTATATAGTGCCTTAGTGTTGTAAAAGAAAAACACCCTTGATTGGATTCAATACCAGCTGGAGTTCTTAATGATCTTCATGGAGAGTCCAACATACAACATGTTATACTAATAAAATACTGATATTCTGAGATATAAAAGTATAGAAATTTTCTTTTCAAGATATCCACAAAAACTACACTCCTAATTATTGTTATATTAAAGTAATGTGATGTGCGCTATCACATTCTTTTTAAAATTCAATTTCAACTAATTCACTTTTATTCATATTTGAAAGATAAGCAGAAAATCTTGAAATCATAATATGAGAGCCAGATTAAGAGATGGAGTTGCATTTATCATGATATCTTTACGGATTATCTTCAGGTAATTTTTCTATATGTGAGTTAAGGTTCCTTTAAGGTTAAAGGAATTCTGGAAAGCCCTTGTTGAGATTGATTAAAATATCTTTTACCAAAACTGTCACTTACCTGTTTATGCAAACAGGTAGTCCTTGCTTAATGATCAGTTGCTTAGCGACTGTTCGAAATTACAATGGACACCCCCAAACGGCACTTACAACCTGGTTCCAGAGTTCTGGTGGCGGTATACACACCCTTATGGTTATATCACTGCATTTCTACAGCCATTTGCAGTATTCTGTATATGATGTGATTTACAACTTTTTTTTGCCAGAAACAGGCCTTTCCAGCAGTTTCCAGCAAAAAAATGTCCATAGCAATACACTGACTCATTTAATGATCAGCACATTTGCTTAACAACCATTGAAAAAAAGTTGATAAAATTGTGTCAGTCATATGGGTGCTACATCTTAGGGCTGCATGACTTACAATGGAAATTTTATGCTCCATTACAGTCATTAGTTGAGGACTGCCTGTACTTAAAGATCTTGAAGTGACTGAGAATTAATAATTCTAGTTGCTGTTTAATTGGATTTTAATTGCCTTGAATCATAATGGCAATGATATCTGTTAGCTGCCTTAAGCATGCTAAAGATATATATTTGAAATAATAAAGTATATATTGTCATAGTGCTTAAATGCCACGGTTATAAAAACAACACCTGTTAGTAATTAGGTCTGTTCATTAGTTTAGGTTGAATTCCAGGAGGGTAATCAGGAGCATGTAGGAATTGGAACACAGCAACTGTTTGCTACAATCTATTAAAGTAACTCTTTCTTTCAGAATTTTTCTTGTTTTTTTAGGATTATTTCTCATTTTTTAGGATTATGCAGCTGACCAGTAATCCAGGAAAAATATGCATTTGCTTTAAAGAGGTGTGAATTGTTCATACCCTTGCATGGTAGAAAGTACTTGTTTTGGATCAAATCTAAAGCATTTCAGATCTAATAATGATCTTATTAGTGATCATTTTGCTCTAGAAAAAAAATATTAATCGAGTTTTTATATCTGCCCATCTCACATGCATGTGATTATGCGCAGATAAGTAAAAAGACAAGCATGGACAAGTAAAACAAAACTAAACAGTATAACTTATACATTAAAACAGAAAAAATAAACACTATAATAACAAAAGACAGGAAAGAATGCAGTCAAACTTATACCAGCTATTTAATGGACTCTATATTTCCATGAGATCCCCAGACACCATGACAAAGCCAAATTTTGAGTGCCTTTGGCAAGGCTAACAGGGCTGAGGCTGTCTTCACCTTACAAGATTGATATTCCAAAAGGTTGCCATAAAAGAAAAAGCTCTCCTTCTGGTCCTGCCAAATGAAGCTCCGTGGCTTATGGGATCCTTAATATATCTTTCCTGCTGGATCTGATGGAATGGTTTCATATGGCTGAATCTTCTGCATGTCTTCAGGAGTAGTCACATGTAGAGTGTATTACAGTAGTCCATTTGGGAGGTGATTAGGGTGTAGAATCTTCAGGTCCAGAAAAAGATACATTGGTGTATAGCATGAAGCTGTGCAAAGGCTCTCCTGGCCACAACTGCCCCCTGCTCTTTAAGCAGAAATTGTGAGTCCAGAAGACTCTCAGAGTTCGCAATATGTCTGTCTGGGGCAGTGCAACTCCATTCAGAACTAAGGATGATAAACCTCATATACAAAAGGTTCAAACCCCAAAAGCACTCCGTCTTGCCAGGATTCAGTTGAAACCTGTTGTTCCCCATCCAGACTCCCACAGCCTCCAGGCACCAAGAAAGGATGACAGTTTACTATACCGTATAGCTTAATGTTGTTTGTTCAATAGATAAAAAGGCTGTTAGGCTCCACCTAGCAAGTAGAATTGGCGCCAAGCAGACAATAAATCTAGGAACTTCCAATAAACTTTTTACTGAAGAAAAGTTATGAAATTCTGTGAAATAATTCTGGCGCCTATAGAAATCAAACATTTGTGTTCCTTTTTCTTGCTCCCACCTAATGGGCTACCTGTCTCCCTATTTTTGGGTCATGATTCCCTCTGCCCCTTGTTTTTGCAGTAGTCAAATTTACTATCAAATTCTTCCTCACTGTCTGTGTAAGTACAGGAAGTCCTCCACTTACAACAATTCATTTAATGATTGTTCGAAGTTACAACAGCACTGAAAAAAGTGACTTATGACCATTTTTTACACTTACAACCAGGGGTGAAATCTAAATTTTTTTGCTACCGGTTCTGTGGGCGTGGCTTAATTAGTGGGCGGAGCTTGGTGGTAAGGTGGCTGGGTGGGCGTGGCCAAGTCAATGTTACTTCTTTGCCCTTTTTTAACCTACAAAACACAACACAACTGGCTCACCCACAATGTAAAAGCAGCTGTGCTAGACCCAAAATGGCCCCTGCAACAAGCAGGAACCTCACACAGCCACAAAAAGCCACAAAAAACAACTTTCACACTGTACACATACAACAACACAACACAACACAATTGGCTCACCCACAATGTAAAAGCAGCTGTGCTAGACCCAAATTGGCCCCTGCAACAAGCAGGAACATCACAGCCACAAAAAGCCCAAAAAACAAACTTTTATATTTTACACGCACAAAATTCCACATACAGCTTTGTGAGATTTTGTGTGTTTGTGTAGTTAGAGTGAAACACTACAGAAACACACTAAATCTCAGAAAGCTGCACAAATATTATTTTATTTTATTTTTATTTTTATATAAAAGCAGCTAAATTTAAAACTTCCTAAACTTTAAATGGCTAGGTCTAAAAAAAGAACAACTAAAACACCCCCCAATTAACTATTTTTTTTAAAGCTCCCAAAGGGGGAAAAAACTTATCCAATAGAACAGGGGTCTCCAATCTTGGCAACTTTAAGACTTGTGGACTTCAACTCCCAGAATTCCTCAGCCAGCTTTGCTGGGAGTTGAACTCCACAAGTCTTAAAGTTGCCAATGTTGGAGACCCCTGCAGGCAGGCAGGCAGGCAGGCAGGCAGGGAGATAGAGCTGCTCACCGATGAGCTTGATTGCAGGCAGGGAGATTCAGTTGCTTGCTGATGCAATGGATTGCAGGTACAATATTACAGCAAGCGAAGCAAGGCATTGTGACCTGCAGCTAAGGTAAGCAAGCTGGAGGCTGGGGGGCGGGGATTTTTGCTAGCTAGCTAACCGCAGACAACTCAGCTGGGATCATCAGAGCCATTTAAAAGGAAAAAAAAGGCTCTGACGATCGTGCGGCTCAGCTGGGCATGGGGGGCGGGGGCAGGGATTTTTGCTACCAGTTCTCCGAACTGCCCGCCACCATCGCTACCTACTCGCCCGAGCCGGTCCGAACCGGGAGCATTTCACCCCTGCTTACAACCGTTGTAGCATTTGCATGGGCACATGATCAAAATTCAGATTCTAGGCAACTGACTCATATTTATGACAGTTGCAATATCCTGGGGTCCTGGGATCATCTTTTGTGACCTTCTGCCAAGCAAAGTCAATGGGGAAGCAAGATTCATTCATTCATTCATTCATTCATTCATTCATTCATTCATTCATTCATTCATTCATTTATTTATTTATTAGATTTATATACCGCCCTTCTCCTGACGGACTCAGGGCGGTGAACAGCCAACTAAAAAACCAATACAAAAAAGTTAAAATCGTACTAAAAACAAATATAAATTAGGCTGAGAATTTAAAACAGAATAAAACTCTAAAAATTTTAAAAAGTAGAAGGGATCAGGCAAGTCCGGCAAGTTGAAAGAGGTAAGTCTTCAGAGCCCGACGAAAAGTCCGGAGGTCGGCAATTGTTCTCAGTTCTGGAGGAAGATCGTTCCAGAGGGTGGGGGCTACCACAGAGAACGCTCTCCCCCTGGGGGTCGCCAGCCGGCATTGTCTGGCTGACGGCACCCTGAGGAGGCCCTCTCTGTGGGAGCGAACCGGCCGGTGGGAGGCAATTGGTGGCAGAAGGCGGTCCCGTAAGTACCCTGGTCCTAAGCCATGGAGCGCTTTAAAGGTGATTACCAACACCTTGAAACGCACCCGGAAGTCAACCGGCAACCAATGCAGCTCATGCAGGAGAGGTGTCACGTGGGAGCGCCCCGTCGCTCCCGTAATCCCCCACGCGGCCACATTCTGTACCAGCTGGAGCCTCCGGGTGCATCCCAAGGGGAGCCCCATGTAGAGAGAATTTAATATCTTATTACTAACTTAACAACTTCAGTGATTCACTTTACAACTGGAAAGTGGTAAAATTGAGAAAAATTCACTTAACAACAGTCTTGCTTAGAAACAGAAATTTTGGACTCAATTGTCAAGGACTATCTATATTGTGTTAATTGACATTTCAGCATTTATATTGGCTATTACATGATTTGAACTTAATTTATTTTGGATCTACCCATAATAGTATATCATATCCTGTAGCTCAGGGGTGTCAACCTGAATTTCTTTGAGGGCCGGGTCAGCATTGTAGTTGTCCTCTGTGGGCCGGCTGTGGGGGAAGATGGGACAGACAGCAGATGGGAGGGACGCCTCCTGCAGCACCCTGCTGGCCAAAACGGGGTACGGGATGGCCTGGATGGCCTCCTGCAGCACCCTGCCATTTTTGCTAGCAGAGGCACCTTTGCTATTTCCAGACCGGCTCTGCAGGCCAGATCTAAGCACCCAGAGGGCTGGATCCAGCCTGCGGCCCTTGAGTTTGACACCCCTGCTCTAGCTTGACAGACACAAGAACCCATAATTAGCTGAAAAGTGAACATTTCTAAGATTTGTAGGAAGTCAATGGGATAGTAGGATTCTAAACTCATTCCCTTGTTCAGGTTTTTAAATTTTGAAGTAACTGAAGTTTGAAGTATATTAAATATTGGTTTACTAGAACTAGGTGTTTAAACAAAATTGTTAAGAAATTGAAATTTTGCTTAAAAAATAAGAATTTAAGTTAGGGGTACTAGATGTTGACTGCAAAAATATGGATAAAACATACTTTGGAGTATTAGGGTTTTCTCTATATAATTGCTGTCATCCTGATGTTTACAGGCCAGAACTGAAAGCCTAATTTAAGAACTGAATACTGACTGATTTGTAGCCAATTTATCAAACAAGTTACTTGAGATTATACATTTGAGGATTTTTGAAGAGGACAATTCTGTTAAGGAATGAGAAAACTTAATTCAGCATACTGTATAAAAGAAGGTACTCAAGCAGTAAAGAAAATCAGTTAAAGTCAATTTTATTGTTCAAATCTCTAATGTAGCTAATGAAAGAAGGGATACAGTACTAGTTTGTAAAGAAGACTAAAACAATAGGAAATCTGGATCCCAGGTTTCAAACCAGGATATACTGTAGCACTGCAACTGAATTGGTTGCCATTTTTGATGATGTATAGTGGATTCAGGAGTGGAGGAAGTACAAACTACTTGGCTTTCAAATGCTTGGTTGGTTGTATCATCAACAAAGGTATTTTTCTGGGCTAGTTCAAGGGATTGAAAGTGGAAAGCACGGTGCTACAGTGCTTCCCCTTTCTCCTGGGCCACTTCCTATCAGTGGTAGTAGGCTCCTGCTTTGCCAAATGTCTCCCATTCTCACCACTTTTGTTTAACGTGAAACTCTTGGGTGAAGTCACTTATGAGCACTGGGTTAAATATCATTACTATGGAATGTATACAATTGTACATCTCTGCCTCTGATGCTATCTTAGTTCTTTCCCATTGTCTAGACAGTAGTCTCAATAACAAAGAACAGACATAGACTTAACTCTAATAAAACCAAGTGGCTGTGGGTTTTTCCCAAGGATATGGATCAGGGGATTCTCCCCATGTGATTTTAAGTGAGGCTGAACCTACTTGGAGCTGTTGTACCATTTGGAGATCCTCCTGGCTTCATGGCTACTGTTTGACTTTGATCTTTGCACAAATCCATCTTGTGCACCAGTTGTACTCACCTTTAGAATGGGAAGCTTTACTCATATCAGTCCTGCCATAGAATAGAATAGGAATAGGAATAGGAATAGGAATAGGAATAGGAATAGGAATAGGAATAGGAATAGGAATAGGAATAGAATTCTTTATTGGCCAAGTGTGATTGGACACATAAGGAATTTGTCCTTGGTGTATATGCTCTCGGGGTACATAAGGAGAATAAAATAATTCATCGAAAATTAAAGATACAACACTTAGTGGTAGTCAAAGTTACTAATAAGCTATCAAATCATACTAGGAAACAAATAAAAACAATATAAATTAAAAGATACAAGCAACATGGTTATAGTAATAAGCGGAAAAAATAGATGCTAATAAGGAAGAGAAGAATAATAGTAATACAGTCTTAGTAAATTATTTGACAGTGTTGTGGGAATTAGTTGTTAAGCAGAGTGATTGCATTCGGGGAAAAACTGTCCTTGTGTCTAGTTGTACTGGTGTGCAGTGCCCTATAGTGTTGTTTTGAGGGTAGAAGTTGAAACAATTTATGTCCAATTCCCAGTTGGAGATTTGCAATGTAATTTACATGGAGCTACCTTTGAAGACCATCCAGAAGTTACAGTTCGTCTAAATGCATTGGTGCAGATAGTAATGGGGGCATTTTCATACATCTATATAATACCACTACTTGGTGAGCTGTATTGGTTTCTGGTAGGTTTCAGGGTCCAGTTCATGGTGTTGATTACCACCTACAAAGCTCTACATAGAGATAGGTTGTTACAGGACTGTCTCTCTGGTTAGCGCTGCTTATTCCACAAAGTTGCATGTGGTGAGAGGAATCTCCTCTTTAAAGTTGTGTCATATAATGGTTCCTTAGAGATAGGTCTTCTCTGTTCTTGTGCCTGCTTTGTGGAAGTACCCCTTCTCCACAATATCATCAGTCACAATAATATAAAGTAACAATATAAATAAAGTAGAAACAGTTATAAAGTATAAAATGGAGAGACAAAGAACTGTTAATTGTGTATACAGGTAAAAACATGAATTTAAAGATTTAGTACAAATTATGTGAAATCTTTTAATTCATGTTTTTACTTGTATACCTTTAATATTTTGTCTTTCAACTTTTAAATTCTGGAGAATCTGTTAAAAGATAAGTATGCAGTTCTTGCCAGAAACTATTTGCACACATTTAATAAGATTTTTTTTATTTTTTTATTTTTTACTGCCTTTACTTACTGGGGATATAGTTTTATCAAAGCTATCAGGTATTCACTATTTCCATTTTATAATATTTTGTGCTATTTTAAAATAACAGGATGACAGGTATTGCTTTCAGTTGTAGAGATGCAAAATATAATATTGTCGTGCTGCTATTTGGTTTTGACAAGGATGAATAGAACATTCCATCATTTATGGAATTCAATTTCAAAGTTGGTGAAGATGCTATAATAAAATTTTAAACTTGCAAATAGTTCACTGTTTGACAAATCTGTTTTAAGTTTTAGTTCAACAAAGCACTATCTTTTGGAAATTTGCACATAGATTATTTTCCTCCATAGAGACATGCAGCAAAAATAGCAATTCCAAATACACAACAAACCAGCTTTCGTATGCAGAAGTTCCATATTTACTGATATCTCTTCCTTGATTTATCATCATCCAGATGTCTTGTCAAATTTTACCATAATCCCTTGCTTTTGGATGAACTGATTGGACTGAGGCGAGTTGAAATTTGAAATAGCTGGTGAGGTTGCTAAATGCTTTTAGTTTCTTTTTAGTAACAAAATTGTTTTTCAGTCATAGAAATCTTTCACAATGTACACATTTTGATTAAAAATAAATCTTAAATCTTAAATGGGTGTTTCAATGTCTTCCAATGTGAGGGAGAGGAGTAACTCCTAAGGGTTGATCTTTTAATTAATCGCACATGGAAGTGATATAGGTGATGGGGTATGCAAGCAGAAGATCAGTGGTGGGAAATAATAAAATAAACACTCGGATTCTGTATACTGGAGATAAGTTACATACCTATTTTTAAAGCCCAGTCTTCTCCTAGTTTGGGACTACAATATCTATGAAGAGCAGGTTGGCTTAGGAATTTGGGAATTTGGGACCTTTGATTTGAAGTCTAAAGACATTTGGAGGGTTCAGGTTTAAAACACACTGGTATAATATAATATTTCCATATAAAAGGTATGAAAAAGAAAAGATCTTGAAGAGGGGGAGGCATAGTTGGAATTTCAAATAGCCATTTCAATTGATGCAATGTAAAGCAGCTACCAGGATAAACATATGCAACCAATTACAGCACCTAGCAGAACCTGTCTGGACTTGGAAGCTTAGCCAGATCAGGCTTGTTTAACACTTGGATGAGGGAACATCGTAGAAATTCCAGGATGGGTTGGAAGCTAAGCCAGATCAGGCCTGTCTAATACTTGTGTGAGGGAACCACAAGAAATCTCAGGACTGTTAACTAGGC
The DNA here is from genome assembly GCA_030761175.1 of Masticophis lateralis. Lineage (NCBI taxonomy): Eukaryota > Metazoa > Chordata > Lepidosauria > Squamata > Colubridae > Masticophis > Masticophis lateralis. Next base: position 126,191,008 of record JAUDYJ010000001.1, on the reverse strand, counting down.
TATGAAGTTGAAAAAACATTTTTGAAGAAGGCAGGGGCAGACCACTTCTCAGGACACAATCACCAAGACTCAAGCTCAAACTGACTGTCTTTATGATACAGACACTTTCTCCTTTCATAATCACAGGGTTATTGGCGGTGTTAAAGCACTGCTGCGGTCACAGACATCAGATAATATTTCTGTAATTGCAATTCATATATTTATAAATGTGATTCTGTAACCAAGAACAGGCGACAAGGATCATGGTACAAATGTAGGATACATTTATTAGGAAAAGTAAATTCTCAAAATATGTGCTACATCTTTGAAATTGCCTGAACTTCAGTAAATCATTTGACGATCCTTTTTTAAAAAACTTGACTGGATTATGTCACCAAAACAAATGGGCTATCTAAAGTAGGGAGCTTGAAATTTTTCTGCTCTATTAATGACCTATCAGTTAAACTCTATTTCTCTGTCCTATATGTAAGCCTGTTTTTGAAATGGAAGACATGACTCAAGATCACTCAGAAGTATTTAGTGTAGATTGTTTGGTAATCATTACTTCAATATTTAAAGTTGACCTGATTCAGCGCTCATCAGCATCTAATAACAGTGCTACTACTACTGGCTACTGGTTGAAATAAGACATAGTGCAAAGCCATAGCTAACTTAATCATTATTTCTTAAACAACAATTGTTTCGGTCTATATACTTAGGTAAGCCATAATTCATTGAATGTAAATTATTAGGTGCTTGGTCAAAGCTAAACACATCTTTTTATGACCTGTGACTTTAGAATTCTGCTGTAATGAGCTATGAGAATGATCTTGGGAGACAGGATGAAAAGCTGCAGCCTAGATGTACAAAAGATAGCTCAGTCCACAGAAGGAGAGAGGGTGTGGGGAACATCTCAGAGGGCACCTTCCCTAGTTTTCTGGAAAATGTAAGTAAGGGAGGAGATAAGCTTGCAAAATTCTGCTACTAAAAACTTGCACTAACATTAGCGATAGTATTCATGAATTGTGCTTCTTATCTAGTCTACCTTGAAGAGTTGACACCTGCTTTTGTAGCCATTAGCCTAATCTAAGAGACCGGTACCTCGGGTGAGGGCCACTTGGACTGAATAGCTAGAAACAAATACATACTTTTCTGAATCACTATTGAAAGACTGCATACTTTGTCTGGTATAACAGCCAGTTGGTCTAGTGATTAAAGCACTAGGAGTATTAGGTATTTGCCACATTGAGTTATTTATAAGAATAATAAAGGCAGAATATCAATCACTCAATAAAAATAGCTACTTAGATTGCTGAGCTTACTGTCAACTACCAAATGCATATGTTGAAAAATATTGAGAAGAACAAATAGGCTATTGCATAATATATGATCAATCGTACTGAAAACATTTTGTATGTCATAGTATTTGCCAAGCTGATTTAATTTCTAATCACTTTAAAATATGCTTAATAAAATATCTTCTTATTTGTTAAAAAGTGATAAATCCAAACCCACATGAAATATTCATTCTAGTTTGAATAATATTGAACATGCTTTACATTTGCTTTCAAAATTTTAACCATTCTGAATTCCTCTTTTTCTTTTAGATATATTCCATAGTGTATGCATGGAGGTTTAAGAAGTCTTTGATCCAAAATAACTCTGAAAATGGAAACCTCATCTTTGCTGTCATCTTTACATGATGAATGCAGATCCGACAACTACCTTGAGCCCCACTACAAGGAATGTTACAGACTTGCCATTGATGTGTTAATTGAAAGTGGTTCAGAGGCTTACCAAGAATTTCTTGCTAAGGAAAGATGTTCTGAGTTTCTGGCAGAAGATGAGATTAATTATATATTAAACACTGTTCAGAAAATCCCCCCAAACATGGTTTATGCTACTGACAACAGTGTTGATGATACCTCTTCCTCAGGAACATACTGGCCTATGGAATCCGATGTGGAAGCACCTAATCTTGACTTGGGTTGGCCTTACGTAATGCCTGGAATTTCTGGTGGTACAAATATTGAACTTCTTTTCCACCCACCACGAATACAACCTTTTACAATAAAAGAAACTATTAGGAAGATGATCAAAGAGGCAAGAAAGGTAAATTCATTTCTTCTTCTATTAAAAAATGAAATATATATATAGATCATGAGTATATAACTTTGATTTTGATTCAGATCAGTATCTATTATTCAACCAAAGTTTATCATAATTAAAAATGATTTTTTAGTCTACATGATTGCCTCATTATCTTTCATGCAACTTAAAAATGTCTCCAAAAATTCTGAGAATATAAATATTTCTCTTGGAAAGGTAAAATTAAAGAAGTAGCAGGAAAAATAGAGATAAAGGAAAAATATTCTTAGTCAAATATATTCCCATGGAACTGGGAATGTGGTTGAAACAAGAAAGATCTAATCTTTTTTTCACTGTGTGGCTAATTACAGCTGTTGGTGCATAAACTAGATAAAATCCACAGAATGGAGGAAATAGCTAGAGCTTGACAACAGAGTTGTTAAAGTTAAGACTTAATAAACCAAATGGTTTATATTCACTGACCTATCTCAGAGGCAATATAGTTGACATGTTGACCTAGTAGGAAGGGATAAATAACAAGAAGGTCACCCAGATAAGTTTATCAAAGCATTTCAACAGCATGCTGTAATCTAGACCTTGTCTATCATTTTTTGGTCTTGCATTTGCAGTGTAGTAGGCCAAAGGTATATAAAAATGATTCTGCTTTGCTCAGGGCTGCCCAACAAGTTGCCATACTTTGTGGGTCTCCAGTTTACACTGTATGGTTTGTATGCCCAATAAACTTACGTTGTATCTTTGAAGTGATTCAGTTTCTTTAGGTGAGCCAGGTTTTAGCCACAATTGTTGCTTCCCCCATTTGCCCCAAGTGTAATACTTGAAAAGTTGGGATACATGCTTCCTTCCATATTGTTTTATATACATGTATTTACTTTAATTTACCTGCCAAGATTTCTCCATTTGTTTCAATGAAAAAAAATTGAATTTACAGGGATTTATTTGCATATGGTACATAGATTTTCATGGAAAATAAATGGAACTTTATGAGTACCTTTTTTTCCTCACATGGAACTCTTGATTGAATCATTAATATTATTTAGTGTCATATAATTTAAAAGAACAGTTGCATCAGTGCAATTAATTTTTAATAATTGTTAGCAAAGGACAGATGTGGCACAGCTCAAAAGCTTGCTCAGTATATTCCAGACATTACAACACAGAGTGGTAAAAAATAATTTGATATGGCATTATCATAGATCATTTTGACTATATAGATGAATTGAGCTAATTTAAAAATTTATTGGTCAGCTTTCAGACATTTGTATGAGTCTGGTATTACAAGACCCAACCACTTATCATATATTCTGATTTATAGCTCTTTGGAGTTCTAAGTTAGTGAATGCTGTATAAATAAAATTTGTGCTTTTTCAGATCTTTTAGTGTCAGAGCGTTTATAAATAAGTGAAATTTCGTTGGTGTAACCAAATTAATAGAATAAGGATAATACTGTATAACTGCTAACCTTGTTCGGTAATTTTACTCTATATTCTTCATTCTTGTTTTCTTGCAGAATTTTGAGGTCAATAATTCTCTGATATTTATAATTAACATTTACAAAGTTAATATTTTATATGTACATTACTTATTTAATTTAAAACATTTAAAATATCCTTGTAGAATAGGGTTATTATTTGTAATGAAAGACACAGTAGAAATCTGAATTTTAGGAGATATGTGTTCCATTGGGTAGCTGTGTTGAAAATACATTTAAGGAGAATTTGAAAACATTACACTATTTGTATGCCATCTATTGCTGTGACAGTATTGACATACTGATTTTAAAATAAGTGGGAGATATTTGACATAAAACAAGAACAATATATTCAAAAAAAATGCACAAGTGGAGTTTTATCCAGTAATGATTCCTGGTAAAAAGTATAATTGTCAGGGATACAAAGATCAAGCCCAACAAGAAGATATTTGACAATTGTGGCAAAAGAAAGCAAAGATGGTACTAATAGTGATAAGCACCTTGGGTGCAAATCCAAAACAACTGGAGCACCACTTGAACTTAATTGCCATTGACAGATTCACCATCAGTCAATTGCAAAAGGCAGCTTTACTCAGAAAGATGGACAGAAATGCCAAATCCAGTTTGAATATCTGTCCGACTGTGCAACGAACCATAATAATCCCCTGGAAAGTCCCATTGACCCTTGGGGGTCAATACTGACCATTATGAGAACCTTGCTCTAAAGCCTGTTTTCCTCATTTTAAATAACCAGAATGTTGTTTTAGACCAGTAGTTCCATTACTATGTAATATGACACTCTTCCCTTTGCTAGAAGTCTAGCTTGTTCATGCTCATGTGCTTTTCTAATATTTCCTAGTCCACTCCATCATCAGGTGTTGTAAGTCAGAACACCTGGAAAAATAAAATTGGCACTGAAATGGGATCACTGCCAGTTTTACTTTTCCAGATGTTCATAAATGAGATCTTTACGTTACATCCCATTTATGCATAAAACAGGCAAGTAAATTAGCTGTGTGGTTACATGGATTACTATTGAACTGAACAATTATATGACAAAATCTGTTAGGTACTAATTAGAATGAAGCTAAATTTAACCCAGGTTCAGCAGTGCTTGCTTTTGGCCATTACCTGACTGATTAAAGATTTGTAACCACTGGCACAACTGGGGCCCATTCTACAAACATGTGACATTAAATTTGTGTTTACGTTTAATGCACATGCTTTATTGGAAATGCAATGTATAATTGAGAGGTTTTAATTCTATAGTTGCAGTTCTGACATAAAAAAAAAATCTTTTTAAAATTGTTCTTAGTATTAGACAGGAATGACCAACCTAGAGTCCCTGACATCTCAAAATCAATCACCCAATGAAATTTGGCTAAGTTTGGTAGTGATTTTTAGTAGAAAAATATTGAAATAAGGAAAGGAAATATAAGGTCTCATAATAAAATATTCCATTCCCACTCTTAAAATTTTCAAAAGTACAAAAGAGCTGATTTGGGAGAATTAATGGGAATGCTAATCTAGTGCTGTGTTAGGAAGAATTGTCCTACTGTTGCTAGGATTCTGATTTATTTGAAGTAGTGCATGATATATTCAAAGACAATTTAAATACTTTAATCAAACTGGTCACATGTCATGATTCCCATGAAGTACTTCTACCACTAGGCTCACAGACATCTATGCTTCAGTTTAACATTGAATAATATATTTGTCTTGTTTTTAGAGCGTTTAGATTTGAAAAAAATTAATGGATCTAAACCATGGATCTTCTGTTATTTTGGTGGTCTGTGGCTATGTGTAGATTTTTAAGCATGGGAAGCACTGATACACAATACCAATCACAAGCAAACAAAATATTTATAATTGCAACAAAACCCCATTTTATAAAGAAAGATGCATCAGTGAAGCTAGAAATACATTTCTTTAAGTTCTATTGTTTCTTGCCATGAAGAAACAAGTCCAAGGGTGAAATCCAGCAGGTTCTGGAGAACTGGTAGCAGAAAATTTGAGTAGTTTGGAGAACCAGCAAATACCACCTCTGGCTGGCCCCAGAGTGAGCTGGGAATGGAGATTTTGCAATATACTTCCCCCAGGAGTGGGGAGGGAATGAGGATTTTGCAGTATCCTTCCTCTGGAGTGGGATGGGAATGGAGATTTTGCAGCATCCTTCCTTGCCACGCCCACCAAGCCACACCACTCCCACCAAGAACCGGTAGTAAAAAATTTGGATTTCACCACTGCACAAGTCTATTTTTACCAGTTTTAAATACATTATTCTAAAATTATTGGGTTCTAAAAATTCTTCTAAATGTATTTTTTCCAAATAAAAATAACACATCCAAATAATTTTCTTTCAATCCCACAAAACTCTTTTCTCAAACTACAAACTATTTTCTGCCCAATGCCTTCTGAAGTGATTTCCCTCTCATTTCTCCCCTGTGATGAAATAAGTAGCTCTCTTCCTCTCTTTTTCGATTTCTGAATTTCCTAATCCTTTCCTTCTCTTACTTCTTTCTTCTTCTTTTAAGTCAAGGGATTTCTACACACTTTTTAAAATCTCCAGTTGAATATGTTTCTCAAAGTGCACAGAAAGGTTTTTAAAGGTATGAGGGACAGTTTGCGCCTATGAATGGGTTGTTAAATTTAGGATACTTTATGATATGACTAGTGTTTTATAAAGCATAATGGTGTTCTTAAGGGTTCCTTTGAAAATAAATTAATTTTGTGTACAGTTTTGGAAAGTTCATGTTGCAATAAATTTCAAAGCCTACAGATGGAATAATGAAATGCAGCCTAAAGTGAAAAAGAGAATGTATACGTTTCTAAATTTCTTTTGATTCCTTACCGTTTATTATTAGCATTATCTAAAGTTTTCTAACTTTTCACAAGGTGAAAATTGGATTGGCTTCACTTTCTTCAATAGCTTCAATAGAAATGAAACATAATAGTTTAATTAACCTTTGGGAGATGCTGTTTATGAAATTTAAATTACTAGAATCTTTGGAAAGAAAATCAGTGATGATTTAAATGAATTCAGAAATGAACTCATTCTGTTCGTTCATTATGTTCTGGAACCTCAATCTTTTGTTTTATATATGGAATAATTCTGTATAACATTTAATGATGTCTTGCAATTTTGAATCACAGCTTTTTAAAAAGATATCTTGGGCCTCTGACACAGAACAAATAAACCCTAATTTAAATGCATCCTGAAAGACTGTATACAGTCATGTGTTAATGCAGAGTTATACTTTAAAATATCATGCTTCTAAGTTGTAGAATTCAATTTTCTATTGGAGGTGTTCTTTTTTATTTTTGATAAATACTATAGCTTGCCTTTACTATAATCTCTTTTTCTTTACATACATATGTATGTAAATGAAGTGAATGATATTAAAATATTTTATGCATACTAAATGTGTTTATTTTCAGAAGACTTAGGATTTCCTCTTTTCTTTTTGTGGGTCAATTTTATGGACCAGTTAAGTTCCCAAAGAAAGTGAATTAGGAGAAACTAGAAAAATGTCAGCATTTCTCTCCAAAACTATTTGCTCTAAGAGTAATGACACATCTTGTTTAACAATACAAAATACTTTGCTTAGGGAATATTATATCTCCCTCTCCACTCAGGTAGAGAACATGTTGCTCAGGATAAGAGGTTTTGAAAGCAGGTGTGTTTGCAACAACCTCAGTGTCTTCCAACATAAAGGTGAGACAGAATGGCAGTAGACAGTCTTGCATTTCTGTGCCATATTATGGGATTCTCCAGCCTAGCATTGTTCCTGGATGATCAGGTTGTAGTGATGGCCAAGAGTGCCATTGCTGATTTCCAGCTTTTCTGCCAACTGTCTGACTTTCTAGTAAAGTGGATCATCTCCTGTCAAGATGAAGTAGTAATCATATCATGGTTATTGTAATATAGTATGTTTTTGCTTTGCTCTTCAAAACTGTTTGCAAATTGCAAACAGATTAGCTTTTTATTTGTTTTAATGCTTTAACAGGTTTAACAGACATCTAAAAAGCCACTTCCTACTCTATGAAAATACCAGAGTTCCAGTAATTCATCTGAAGATGTAGTGCTTTCTGCTTCTTTAGGAAAAAGGAGAAGTTTTGAGTTGCAACAACTTGAAGAATTGAAGAATTCTTCTCAGATGGGTTAAGCTGATACATTTGTTACAGATAACTGTTTTTGTAATAAAAACTATTTTTACCACAGCTTTCATATACATATGTACACACACACACACACACACACATTTTTGTAGATTTTCACGGGTATAGGTATGCAAGTCTTGGCGTATTCAGGTCTTTTCCTGCGTAAGATTGAGAGCATCTTGGCGACATTTCGACGAGGTCTTACTCGTCATCTCCAGGCTGGTGTCTTCGGCTTCGTGTCTGTGCGAGCAAAGCGTGATCGAAGATGTAGTGTCCCTATAAATACTGGTGGGGAGGTGTGGAGTGCTGACTCTGTTGCTGTAGGTGGGTTGGTTGGCTAACACACGCCATAAGCACAGGACAAGACCTCAGACTTGGAGCCAAACCAAAGCCCGGGATGTTGCATCACAGCCATCTGTTCTAGACAATACATCACAGAACTCAGGATGTTACGACACCAAAGCTCAGGATGTCACAACACAGCCAACTACCCAAGATGTTGCAGCACAGAACTCAGGATGTCACAACACTAGAGCTCAGGATGCTACTACACAACCCATTACCCAGGTCGTTAAAACACAAAAAACTAATGAGCACACAGCTAGGCCCTCGCCCACACAGGATGTTATGAAACAGCCAACTAATCTGCAAACATCAACTCCATCAACTAATCAAGATGTAACAACACAGCCAACCAACCCGCCTACAGAACAGAGCAGAGCCAGCACTCCACACCTCCCCACCAGTATTTATAGAGACACGGCATCTCCAATCACGCTTTGGTCACACAGACACGAAGCCGAAGACACCAGCCTAAAGATGACAAGTGAGACCTCGTCGAAACGTCGTCAAGATACTCTCAATCTTACACTGGAAAAGACCTGAATACGCCAAGACACACATACACATACACACACACACACACACACACACATATATCATCATGATATAAATCACAAATCTAAAACCGATGGCACTAAGCCAAGACCAAAGAAGTACAGTTTCCATCAGTTATTCATTGATAGAGAATCAAGGTACGTTGTAGGAAATTTATTTATTTATTAAATTTACATGCTGCCCAATTTGCTATCCACAATGAAATGACGATTTTGATCAGTTGGCTTGGTCAATGACATAATTGGGGGAATCTTAAAGGTAATTTGGTTCTACACCACCACTCTCCATCTTATTTCTCAAACCATGTGTAAAGGAAAACCGACTACAAATTTAAAGAAGATATTGTTCTATAATGTCTTAAAGACAAGATGACATGAAATGCAACATCTTTAACTGGTTTTAACCATTTTATTTTCATTGCCTTGGTGGTGCAGCAGACTAAAGTGCTGTTAAAGTAGCACTTAGCTGCCAACTGCCTGCAATTACTGCGAGTTCAAATCTCACCAGGCCCAAGGTTGACTCAGCCTTCCATCCTTCCAAGGCAGGTAAAATGAGGACCTGGATTGTGGGGGCAATAAGCTGACTTTGTATAAAAAAGAACACTGCTTAGTGGGGGGGCCCAAAAGCCCTACTAAGCAGGTATATACAAAAGTATGAAGGCTATTGCTTAACACATTGTAAGCCACCCTGAGTCTCCGGAGAAGGCCGGCATATAAATCGAACTAATAAATAAATAAATAAATAAATTGCAAGTCAAATGAATCACAGTATTCTGATCTTTATTTGAAGGAGAAATATCTTCAATTTTTCAGATTTAGCACAGGATATTGGAATTTCTTACAGACAATTACAGGTAGTCCTTGACTTACAATCATAATTGAGCCCAAAATTTATGTTGTTAAGTGAGAATTTGTTAAGTGAGTTTTGTCCCATTTTACGATATTTCTTGCCACAGTTGTTAAGTGAATCACTGCAGTTGATAAGTTAGTAACCTGGTTATTAAGTGAAACTGGCTTTCCCATTGGCTTTGCTTGTCAGAAGGTTGCAAAAGGGGGATCACATGACCCTGGGACACTGCAACGGTCATAAGTATGAGTCAGTTGCCCAGCATCTGAATTTTGATCACATGATCATGGGTATGCTGCAACGGTTGTAACTGCCCAAAACATTCATAAATCACTTTTTCAATGCCGTTGTAACTTTGAACGGTCACTAAGTGAACTGTTGTAAGTCGAGGATTACCTGTGCAGCCAAGATGTCACACAGCACATTCACTTTTTGTTTTTTTCTTTCTCCATTTTTAAATTTTTTTGCGGAAAAGGAACTTTTACTATGGGATTCCTAATGCAACACAATGGAGTGGCTGAAAAAAAAAGGGGGGGGGGGGTAGGGCAGGATAGGATGGTAAAAACCAAGCAAACATTCCACAATGTATTTACAAGTTAATCCTCATACTGAAAAGCCAGGTGCTTTCGTTCCTGCGTAATTTCAAGTATTATCTTGTTTCTCAAGGATAGTTAAAAGCACTAAGTTAGCAGCTTAACAGTTTGACTCATGGCTGATATTGAGTGATCAGTGAATACTGATTCAATCCCTGTGAATTACTTGGGTTTGTTTTATTAGCACTTTAATTTTCTTATTACTCATCTTTTGTGTGAGTGTATGTGCCTTCAAGTCAATCTTGACTCCTGGTGACTGCCTGTACAAGCCCCTTAATTTTCTTGGTTTAGTGAGAGTGACTGGCCCAAAGTTATCCACTGGCTTCATGCATAAAGCAGGCTTAGAAATTAAGGTCTCCTGGGTTTTAGCCTGGAGTCTTTACTCACTACACTAAGCTGGCTTTCTGACTTGATACAAAGCAGACAATTTCCCAAGGACAGCTATTGCTGGCATATAACTGAGCAAAAAATAAAAGTCCTACCATATTTGAAAGCTTTGTGATTAATGTGCTGTTTGAAGATTGTGCTGATCATGTGATAAAAATGCATCTTTCCTAGATCCCTCATACATAATATTCCTGTTTAAAGTTCCTTTGAAGCTTTAAAATATATTCTGTGATGATTGCATAAATGCACTACTCTAGAATATTCACTTATAATTTATGAATAAAACAGACTCCTTACATACATCTGAGTAGAACTTTACACACCAGAATATTATTCTCCCACCACATTTTAAAAATGTAACTCAGTATTTTCATTATCATTTTTCTGACCTTGTTTGTGCTAATAGAAATTAACATTTGAAGATGTTAATATATCATATAAAATATATGACAGTTTTTGGAGCCTCTATTTTGGGGGTAGGAAGGTATTTTATTTACTCAAATTTAAATCTGTGAGACAGTAAATTCATTTCCCATCAAATATTTTTTGTCTATTTTCTATTCAAATATTTTCCTTTTGGGTTCCATTTCCTTTTCTGGGTTCCATTAATTATCATCGTCATGCAATGCCTATTTACTAATCAACTTATTAAAGATACAGCTGATCTAATCACTGGTAAATGATGTATGTCCCAACATATAGAAATTGGATTAAAGCAACAGCAACAGCAATAAAACAGAATACTGAGTCCTGACCTATGTATCTTCTTATTTATCCATTATTTATTTATTTAACTTATATGGTATCCATCTTGCCAAAGGCAACTCTGGGTTGCTTGCAGTCACTCAGTAAAAACACTATATAAAGATATTAAAACAATAGATGCATTAAATTTAAATTTAATGGGGAATTGTGAGTGAGAGTGTGTTTGGGGATTGTTATGTGTCTTGGACCTGGTCTCTGGGTGTTAAGTGAATTTCGTTGTATGGGTATACTGTGGATGCACGTACAATGTCAATAAAGTTATTATTATTAAAATGGCCAAAATGGAAATGAAGGGAGCAAAATGTACATGGGGAGGTGGATATAGATCTCACCTTAAGGGACACATGTTTTTCTATTGAAAATACAAAATAAAAATCAAACCATAGGGACATGCACAGAGGTCTCCAAACGTGTGCTGGAAGTTAAAATCCACAAGTCTTAAAGTTGCCAAATTTGGAGACTCCTGAATTGGCAAAATGTACCCTTTCAAGGTAGTAAGTTTGAGCAAGATGGATATTCCCTACTCCGAACCCACCAGAGACTGCTATCTGGCAGTCTCCTTATAATGACGGACTGTCCAGAGCATGTGTGGGCAATCTCCCATCATCTCTTTGCCCAGAGAGTTTTGAAAAACTGTTCTGCTGTCCAGCATTTTATTTTTTACCATAGAGATGTTTTTAGACCACTATTTCTTTCTCCAGAAGTCAGTGTGTAGAATTGTAATTGTCATTTGGTTTTGAGTTTTTTTTTCAGTTTCCAGGATCCTTAGATCTATCATTCCATTTAATTCAGATGTTTAAGGACAGACATTTTGTCTATGATTTGCTCATTAATATATTTTCTTTCATGTTGGATGTTAAATATACATAGTTGTTTCCTTAGTTTAAGAGATGAGCAGTGTGTGGTTGTCCAGGTAGTTCTGAAATATTTGGACAGCTATTATTTGTCAATCCCTTTGCTCACCCTTTGATCAAAATGCACTTGATCAGCATTTTTATTCCTCTTTTTCAAGCATGACTGATTCTCTTCAAGTACCTGGAGGACTATCATATGAATCATAGGGCAGACTTGTTAAAAAAAACCCATTAAGCTCAAATAAGAAGGATGCAAATCTTGTGTGAATATCAAGGTAAAACACCGTGAGCACACTGGCACACATTAAAAATGAAATTCTATTGCCTGCTCTCAAAAGAAAGTATATATCTACCCATACACATACATTACACACACATACGCATGCTACATATATGCATACACACACACACACACACACACACACACACACACACACACACACACATATTAATCACTGCCCATTTTGAATACACAGTGGAAAGAGGGAGCTTCAGAGTTCGTTCATAAGGTTAATGCTATATGGAACAAAATGGTGACTGACTCTGGATGTTCTGCTTCAGATACCACGAAACCTCCTCCCAAAAGGTAATAAGGAAAACAGGTTGGGAAGAGAATGTGCAATGTCCCAAACAATCCTGTGGACCCTTCTCAAGCATCACTTATATGCTATGTCCTGAATAGAAGGAAGTGAACTATCAATAATCTTTTCTGCCATCCTCATCACTTTGTACCGCTTTCCTGTCTGAAGCAGTAATGCTTCCAAACCAGGCTGTAATGCAATACGACAGGATGCTCTTGATTGTCCCTCTATAGAAAGTGATACGGACAGGGGAAGGAAGGTGTACTTTTCTCATGTGACGCAGAAAATGCAGGTGCTGCTGTGCCCACTTCACAGTGTCTCATTGTTGAGTGACCAAACCAGCCTACTTGTTAGCTGCACACCCAGAAACTTGATGCTGTTAACCACCTCCACAGATGAAGTATTAATCCACAGAGGTGTGTGGCTATGCCTGCTTTTTCTAAAATCAACAATGATCTCTTCCGTTTTTCCAACATTTAAAAGAAAGCTGTTTTTATTACACCAGTTCACCCTCTATCTCCTTGCAGTAAGCAACCTCATTGTCATTCTGAATAAGGCCCAGTGCTGTTTTATCATCCACATACTTCACAATATGGTTGGTGGCAAATCTTGCACAAGTCATGGATCAACAGGGTGAACAACAGCAGACTTAGGACACAGCCTGAAGAAGAACCTGTGCTCAAGGCAATGATGTTAGAAATATTTTTTTTAAAATTTGATTTATATGCCGCCCTTCTCCGGAGACTCAGGGCGGCTTACAGTGCATTAAGCAATGGCCTTCATACTTTTGTATATTTATATTTATACAAAGTCAGCTTATTGCCCCCAACAAACTGGGTCCTCAATTTACCCACCTTATAAAGGATGGAAGGCTGAGTCGACCTTGAGCCTGCCTGGGATTGAACTCGCCAGTAATTGCAGCAGCTGGATCTTAAATGCTGCCTTTGTAGGAGGCATTACTCCCCTACGCTTAGTCCCAACTCGCACATACTGGGGCCTATCAGTAAGAAAATGAAGAATCCAGTTGCACAGAGGAGTATTAAAGCCTAAAACCCCAGTTTGTCTACTAGATGTTGAGGAATGATTGTATTAAATGCCAAACTGAAGTCAGCAAACAGCATTCGCATATGAGTATTTCCTTCCTCTAAGTGTGTCAAGCTCAAATGGGGAATAGAAGCAATAGCATCCTACATAGAGCCATTTGGATTGTAAGCAATCTGAAGCGAGTCAAATGCTGGAGGGAGGCTAGATACAATAATGTCCTTTATCAGCCTCTCAAACATTTCATAATGATGGATGTAAGTGCAATGAGATGGTAATCATTGAGGCCCATAATTGTAGACCTTTTTGACACTGGTAAAAAACTGGTTATTTTACAACACGATGGGACCACTGCCTGTTGCAGTGAAAGATTGAAAATCTATGTAAGAACACAAGCCAACTCATCTGCCTATTCCCTAAGAACCAGGGATATTATCTGTGGGCCTGCTGCCTTCCAAATGTTAACTTTCCGCAATGTCTTCTGGACAGAAGTAACATCAAAGCTAAACACTTGCTCGTCAGGATGGGGCACAGCTTTCCTTGCAGGGGTGCTTTTTGATGCCTTGAATCTTCAAAAAAGTGTCTTCAGCTTACCGTATTTTCCGGCGTATAAGACGACTGGGTGTATAAGACAACCCCTGACTTTTCCTGTAAAAATATAGGGTTTGGGCTATACTTGCTGTATAAGATGACCTCTCTTCCAACGCACACCAAATAAAAATTAAAAAACATCAACTGGCTCACCCACAATGTAAAAGCAGCTGTGCTAGACCCAAAATGGCCCCTGCAACAAGCAGGAACCTCACACAGCCACAAAAAGCCCAAAAAAACCACTTTCACACTTCACACACACAAAATTCCACATACAGCTTTGTGAGATTTTGTGCGTTTCTGTAGTTAGAGTGAAACACTACAGAAACACACTAAATCTCAGAAAGCTGCACAAATTTTATTTTATTTTATTTTTATTTTTATTTATTTTTATTTTTATTTTTATTATTTTTATTTTTATTATTTTTATTTTTATTTTTATTTTTATTTTTATTTGAAAGCTAAATTTAAAACTTCCTAGCCTAAAACTTAGACCTAGCCTTTAAATGGCTAGGTCTAAAAAAGAACAACTAAAAAACCCCCCAATTAACTATTTTTTTTAAAGCTCCCAAAGGGGGAAAAAAACTTACCCAATAGAACAGGGGTCTCCAACCTTGGCAACTTTAAGACTTGTAGACTTCAACTCCCAGAATTCCTCAGCCAGCTTTGCTTTGCTGGCTGAGTAATTCTGGGAGTTGAAGTCCACAACTCCCTGCCTGCTTGATTGCAGGCAGGGAGATTTAGTTGCTTGCTGATGCAATGGATTGCAGGCAAGGCAAGGCAAGCCTTGCGGCTAGCAGCTAAGGTAAGCAAGCTGGAGGGGGGGGGGATTTTTGCTACGTACCAATTAGCAGGCAAAAATTAGCACTGGGATGGCCAGCGTTGTGTAAAAGGAAAGTTTTTCCCTTTTAAACGGGGCTTGGCCATCCAAGCTCTGGCGATTCCAGCTGAGTTGCCTGCTAATCAGGCAACTCAGCTGGGATGGCCAGTGTTGTGTAAAAGGAAAGTTTTTTCCTTTTACACGGGGCTTGCGTGTAACTCAGCTGATTAGCGGCAACTCAGCAGGCAATTCAGCTTGGCTCCTTAGAGCCATTTAAGGCTCGTCAAAGCCTTTCGGGCTGGTCTGCCTGGTTACAGGAGACCGACACCCGGCGTATAAGACGACCCCCAACTTTTGAGAAGATTTTTGTGTGTTAGAAAGTCGTCTTATACGCCGAAAATACGGTATTTTAAAAGTCTGGGTAGGTCTTACAACATGATGGAGCCACCCTATAGACTGTAATGGCCTGGATACCTTGCCACATACACCTGGTGTTTGTCAAAAAAAGTTGAACTTTCTGACAGTGGGCTTGTTTTGCTCTTTTTATGGTGCTTTTCAAATTAGCTCTGGCTGTTCTAAGTGCCAGTATATCATTGGATTATAAAAGCCGCATTCCTTGCTTTCAACATCTTGCAAACCTCATATGTCATCCATATGTCTTCACAATAATATTTTTAAGAACACAGACATTTTCAATGCACTTTTGAATATATGCAGACACAGTGGTGGCATACTACTCTACATTTATATGCTGGTTATCTGTTGCTGCTTCTTTAAACATGCCCCAATCTGTGCACTCAAAGCAATCTTGTAATGCTTCTAAAGCTGCCACCACCCAGACCCTCACCTCCTTCTCTGTTGGTTTCTCTCTGAGTAATAAAGGTTTATATACTGAAATAAGCAGCACTGAGAAATGGCCAGAAGAGCTCAGGTGAGGACAGAGTCGGGATGGGGTGGGGGGATAGCTTTGAATGCATTCTTACCTGTTAGAATAAGCAAGATCCAGTGTATTCCCCACTCTGTGTTGCAAGCTCCACATGTTGATGGAAATGGGGGAGAGTATACCTGATGTTTTCATGCAAGAATTCAGAAATCATCTCACAGTCGTTTTCCTGTGTAAAGAAGAAAGTGATTATTTAATAATAGGCCAATCCATTATGGTTCATTTAAAGTTGATCATGGCAGTTATTTAAACTGGTTTTAAAAACTCATTTATTTCAGTTCCACCTTTTATGAATTGCATATTTTATATTTGCACTTTTAAAATTAATGAGTCATAGGAACAGTTGGTAGTTTGTGTGTGTTTTAACTACTTTAAACTTCAGATTGTTTGATTTGTTAACAGAACCAACTTTTATTAAGTTAGTATAATGCAACTTAGATAAAGCAAAAAAGGTTCCTTTAGAGATGACATTTCAATGAAATAACAGATTGAGACAAGATTGCATTATATAACCTTTCCGTTAATGAACTGGAGAGCACATGTCAGGTTGAAGGCCATTGTCCATTATTAGCTAAAAGGAAAATTCGTGCTTTGTTATTTACAGATTATGATGTTCTTTCATCTATTAAATTGGACCTGATATGTTGTATTGCCAAGAAAATCTATACAAATTAACTATGATAAAACTAAAATTTTGGTTTTTGGAACAAAAAAGTAAAGAAGTTTATTTGAAAAATTCAAGATCATATAATAACACAAATAGAGAATTTTACTTATTTGGCATTTTATTTAACCTTGCTGTAACTTGACAATATCATTGTAAGGCAGAACTTTTGAAAGCAAATCTACTATGATGGCCTTGCTTCAGTATTTTTACTCGAAGGAAAATTGTTCCTGCAGCAATAAACATTTTTAATGCCAGAATTACATCTCAAATTTTATATTGAATTCCAGTTTGGATCACATTTACTAATACCATAGCACAGCTGCAAGTGAATTTTTAAAGGTATTTTTTAAATGACCCAAGCTGTGATCCGAATTCTGTTAATCTCATGGAAACTGGGCAGTGCCCTCTGATAACAAAACACTGTTAAGTTTTGATTACAAGTAATATGTTTCTAAGAACAAGGAAGGATTGCTTCAGGAAATCCCACATGAATCCTTTGTAAATTTATGGTTTAAACAGGTGACTGAAACAATTAGTCAGATTGGCTTTGTTCCTTATTATTTATTCTTCAGTGATATGTCATCAGCAACAGAGTATGGGATAATTCAGTACAGGAATGGACAAAGTCAAAATATTATGTTCACCTGCAACATTTGGAATTAATCATAGATATCTTTTTCAACTCCCTAAATTTTTGAATAACTTATATTTAAGTAAATACAGAGTAGCTTTTTCAAAACTAGATAAAATGTGTCATCATCAAATATGCTATGTAGTAGATATCAAAAAATGTCTGCTTCTCAAAGGTTTTATCCCTGTAATGGTACTGATCCTGAAACAATAGATCATATTTTGTTGTATTGTGAATTTTGTAAGATTTTGCGGCAAAATGTTGTTTGGCTTATTTTAAAATCTAAACTAGGAAAGGATGCTTTTAAGTATATAAAAAATGTTCTTGCAGATGAAAATCCTAAGATTACAGTGGCAAGAACCAGTTTTAACCATAAAACAAGGTTTTTAGTGACAAATCAATGAGCTCAAGTTTAAGTCTGTTATATAATCTATTAAATATTTTACATGATAACAGTGTTTTATCCACTGCCAAATTTAAATTATGTTTATGCTTTTGGACCTTTTGGCCATAAATAAAATATGGCCAAAATAAATCTCTGATTTAAATGAAATTTAAATTTTATCGTAGTTTGTTGCTTATTTTTGCTTGAAGTGCCTAAAGATGGTTTACAGGTATATATGTAAGGCCTCAGATTAATAAATAGTATCATCCTATGTGCATTATAAATAGAACCACCCTGTGTGCAGTATCAGAATGGTGTATTACAAGAAGCTGTAATATTTTAACCATTAGTTAGTTAGCATGTAAAATGGTTCAATTTTCTCTTTCTTTCCTCATCTAGGTTATTGCCATAGTTATGGATATATTTACAGATGTAGATATTTTCAAAGAAATTGTAGAAGCATCCACCAGAGGAATTTCAGTCTATCTTCTACTAGACGAATCAAACTTCAGTCATTTTCTTAAGATGACAGAGAAACAAGGTTGCCAAGTCCAAAGGCTCAGGGTAAGTCTAGATTAGAAGTGCAATGTTTAATATATTGAGAATTCAAACAAATGAATGAAAAGTTTACATTCTCTTGCTTTAAAATGTACAGTTTATTAGAATGTTAGCTGCATATTTCATGTTTATATTATAATTACAAACTCTAGCTCAAAACATTTATGAAGTAGTTTAATTAATTTTGTTTTTTTCTAAACCAGTAAATATTTCTGTTAAGGTAATAATTAACTAACTGAACAGGTGCTGTAATGCTGTAATACTGAAATGATGATGCAATGAGAATGAGTCAGCAGGATTATTTAACTGTTATCACTTTAAGAGGCTGTTTTATAAGAGAGGCCCTGTAAGGGCATCTCTCTCTCCATGTGTGCTTCCATGCTATAGATGATTGATTGATTGCCTGACTTTGCCTAGTACATGTATGTATATATTTGTTGTAGATAAACCCCTGTTTGAAAGACAAACCTCTGTTTACCGTATTTTGCTCCTGGGTTGTCTCAAAATAGTCACACTGTGTGCACTCTGACAATTTCCTTCTCCCATCTTTTCTTTCTTCCACTCTCAGTCCAATTTCCTCAGTTACTTTCATCTGAACAATATGCCTTAATGTACTGTTTGGTACATTAGTGCAAAAGATACTTAGTGCATCTGGCAGTGCATGCATAGCACCTTTCTGCAATACCGTAAAGCATGGCATCCATCCATATTTGTTACTTAAAGGCAATGTGGATAGGCGCTATGTTTCATTCCTACACACTGATGCAAGATTGAATCTGAAGCTTTAGGACAGCTTAAAATTTTGGATGAAAGCTCGCTTACAGAAAAAATTGCAAACCTTTCTTTGCCCACTTTAAGATAGTACAAATTATGATCTGCCATGCATTAAAAAACAGTGAAAAACCTAAGCCATGTAACAAGGAGAAGGGGATAGTGGATATAATGGGAACAAGGCTTGTTAATAGCTACCCTGGGACTACGACTTCTGGAGTGGATGCTTCAATGTGGTTTTCTTTCTCAAAAAAAAAAAAAAACAGTTCATTTACAAAATGTTTTCCAATTAAGATGATGAATCTGATAGTTCAAATATTTAGGCAAGTAGTAACTTGCTAGCTTTAACTGTACTAGTTGCTTTATAATGAATGTTTCATACAGAGATAATGGAGTTTCAAATACATTAGATGTTTTATTACATTATAGATTATATTGATGAGATGATTACTACTGGAAATTGTGTGCTGTTATTAATTTCTAGCAGTTTTCCCAATGATAAGATCACAGTCTGATCCTATGTACCACTAGGAAGGAAGAATAATACTATATACAATACCGCTGCTATTATTACTGTTAGTAGTAATAACCAGTGGTGGATTGCTACTGGTTTGGACCGGTTCTACCAAATACGTAGTAACTTTAGGAACTAGTTCTCTGAACCGGTAGTAATGGCATTCGGGCCACGCTCCCGAACCAATCCCCCAGTTGCTGCTCACTTGCCCACCCGACACGTCGTTCGGATAGTAAACTGACCAAAGCAAAGAAGCCTCTCAGCCGCCTGGCTGCAGGGCACTGAAAAGTCCGTCAGCCAGTGAGAAGAAAGCTGCACATGTGAGAAGATGGTGGCAGCGACTGGAGGTCTTTCTGGTGCTGTGCGCTAGTGGCTGAGTGGAAAAGAAGCCCCTCAGCTTCCAAGTTCAGCAGCAGGCTCAGTCCCTTCACAGTGTCACTTTTCTCCGCGCCCAAGAAAGATCAAAAGGTGCAGAGCAGCCTTTAATGACAAAGTCGCCTATATGAGGTAAAAGAAAATGAACCACTGAGGGAAGGAGCCTCCCAAAGCTGCTGCCCTTGCAGCCGCCCCCCCCCCCGCAGCTTGGAGTTCCAAATGGAAGAAATCCTTGGCTGTTGTGAAGAAGCGGCAGCTCTGGATGTGCCATGCCCGCTTTCTCTTTGAGAGCTGCTTTGCAAACAAGGTGCAAAGTGGCTCTCAAAGAAAACGAAGTGGGCATGGTGCACCCAGAGCTGCCGCTTCTTTGCAACAGCCAAGGGTGGAAGAGTTCACTCAGGAGTGATGCCGGCAAGGAAGATGGCCGGGTCAGAGGGAGGTGTAGCCCGAGCTCTCTGGGACGGGTAAACAAGTGTGGGGAGGCAAAGGGGAGTGGACTCGGGATCCTATATGTTGCACCCCCTCCCAGCCTTCGCCCATGCCTCCATGCTGCCAGCATCTCCTGAAGCCACTGCCATTGGAGCCGCGACAGGGACTGAGGCAGCCCAGTAGCAGCCATGAGTTGTGCCTCTAAGTCAAATCCAGAAAGATGTGGCTAGGGAGGGGTGCCTCCGTCCACCAGCTCAGAGCAGCAGGCTCAGTTGCAGCCCAGACAAGCCAAGAAACTGCGGGGAGCCTCCTGTGTGTTGCAGCCCCTCCCAACCTTCGCCTGTGCCTCCATGCCATCTCCGTTGGAGCCGTGACAGGGATGGGGGCAGCCCAGTAAGCTAGGTGCCCAAAAATGGCATGGAGACGCAGGGCGAAGACTGGGAGGGGGGTGCAACATGTGGGGGCTCCCTGCAGTTCCTAGGCTCATCTGGGCTGCAGCTGAGTCCACAGCCCTGAGCTGGCAGAGTGGGTTGCTCCAACTGCAACCACGCGGAAGATCCGTCAGAGGTAAGAAGGGGCGCTTTTTGGCCAGGAAGGGCAATGAAGGGAAAGCTGAGATGACCACCGCCACCCCACCGCAACCTGGATATGGGGCTGGAGTGTCAAAAAAAAAAGGGTCAATAAGTCCCAAAAATTTTAACCACCTTTTCGGTGGGCGTGGCTTGGGAGGGGTTATGTGTCTGAGTGCATGAGTGATTGGCCATGCCCAATCAGTCACGCCCCCACCTAGCCACACCCACAGAACTGGTAGTAAAAAAATGTAGAACCCACAACTGGTAATAACGATAATTGCATTTCAAAAGTAAATTTTATTGATATCAGTGAGGTTCTGTAGGGTACCAATGTTAATATTTTGCACTTTCACTTACAACTCTCATTATTTTATGCCAACCTAAAGTTGATAAACACATCCTATTTTGAGGATGTGTGAGAGTGATGGCTGAACAAAGCTATCAGATTATGGAACTTTTGTTAAGTCCATCATATATTGAGAAGTAAATTCTTCTACTATGAGCTTTTCCATTGTTTATATTCTATTGCAAATCAGTTTTGTCCCTGGAGGAAAACAAAGAGTAAATTCAACCAAACACCCATAGTGTTTGCAACCTTTACAATCTCACTATGAGAATTAAACTGTTGGATAAAGTCACTCAGAGTTGGATTCTGGCTGTTCAGATCCCATGGAGTTGTCTGAGATACGAACTTGTTTGGTTAGCTGGGAAGAGCTCGAGCCTGTCAGTTCTTGGAACAGAGAACTTGGCGTCTCTGAGTTCTGCACCTGTGTTCTAGATTTTTGTTTCTCTAGAGTGACTAGACCTCCCAGAAGATGACATGTAGGTAGATGCATGTGGTGTTGGATGCTTCTTTGAATCGGGATGTTCCACCTGCTTTGAAGAAGATGGTGATTTGCCCTCTCAAGAATTTTTGTCATCCTTGTGGCCAATTTGATCAATGCTACCAGCATTATTATGTAATGCCGTGACTGCTAGATGTCTCACATCTGTCTGAAAGATTATATATGGAAGCCATTTTCTGCATGCACATACTTCTGGCTAAATGAATATTGAAATAATTTGTGAATGTAATAAAACAACTTAAAATAATCTGTATTCCTAAACTCGTTCACTAGGCGATACGGTTTACTGAATTCATTTAACGATGTCTCAGGGAAAGAAAATAGATAATTAAGTGTGTGGTGTATAATGTACTCGTAAAATACAATTTTATGCAAACCTGCTTAGTATAAAGCTTCTGGGGAGTTACTTCTAAGTAAATACACTTGGGATGCAGCTTCAGTAATACAACAGTCTAGTTTTTATGTTATGTTTTGCCTTGTTTTGCAGAACATGAGAGTACGTACTGTAAAAGGACAAGATTATTTCTCCAAGTCAGGGGCAAAATTTCATGGAAAAATGGAGCAAAAGTTTCTTCTTGTTGACTGTAAGAAAGTTATGTATGGTACCTACAGGTAAGAATTTATACACTTATTTATTTTCAGTATAAATGAAAATACTATCTTTCTTTCTGTTATTCTGATTGAGGATAATACAACTTCTGTCAGTTAAAAGCTACCTGAACTATAGTGTAGCACCATGATGGCGAACCTATGGCATGTGTGCCAGAAGTGGCACACAGAACCATCTCTCCGGGCACGCCAGCTGTCACCCATTGCTCTTCCAGTTTCCAGTGCACGCATGCATGCCAGCCAGCTGCTTTTCGCGCACACATATGTGGCAGAAACTGGAAGACCAGGTGACCGGTGCGCATGTGCATGCTGGAAACAGGAAGCTCAGCTTCCTGGCACGTGCATGCATGCTGGAGAGCTGCTCTTCCAGTTTCTGATGCTTCCCTGTGCATGCACACGCACTCCTGTTTTGGCACTTGGTGCCAAAAAGGTTCACCAACACTGGTGTAGCAGGTTGAGGACAAGGACAAGAGTTATTTGGAATGTAGGTTTCAGAGCTTAAAGACTGTAATGAGTGAAGTGTTGGCTTTTCTTGGGGGGAGTGAAGGGAAGTCAGATTGTATTTTCTTGCAGATATTTCATTACCCAACAAATGCCATCAGAACTATAAGGGAATGGAGGTTGCTTTCTGTTTATATATACAGGTGGCTTGCCCTGTCAGTGTTGGTGGGAGTGTTCCACAACCTTCTAGTACTGATGATGTTGCCTAGTTGAGTAATGAAATGCAAGAAAACAACCAAGCTTAAGAGAGCACCAAGGACCCCATAGTTCAACCCTGAGCTATAAATATCCTCTTTTATTAGAGGTCAGATGGATGAAATTAGCATTGCAGTGTCGTAATGCAAACCCTACCCTTTTTACCCTCTCACCCCAGTCCAGTAATATCATCCATATCACTACCTATGCCCACTGTCCTTAAGAGGCAGAGCAGTGGGGGAGAGAGACAGAAGAATTCAAAACATAAGATTTCTGGCATGATTTCCAACCATATTTCAATTTTGTACAATTTTAGTTGTGTATTCTAGGGCAAGTAGTCTTTTTGCCTAACATAATATCTCTGTTTAATAGGTGATAATTCATATATGGTAAATAGTGACAATTAATACCTGTGAATCTAATTAACAGGCATTATTTAGAAAGTTCAGAGTGGCTGTCCTGGGATGTTCTACTCTCCAATGGCAGAACTGATCAAGTGCATTATCTGTTTTTCTTTGATGGTTGCTCAGCATTGGATGTCCAAATTTAGGTGTTTAATCCTATACTTGTCATCTGGAACTTTGGAAGAAGGAAGTTCATATACATAAGGAGCAAATGATAAATGAATATATATGGCACCTTTGAATTGTCTTTGGCCTCTGGCAAATGTTTGGACATGTTCCTGCAATTATTTTAGCAACATTTTCAGAGGTGGTTTGCCATTGTCTCATTCCTAGGGCTGAGAGAAAGGACAGGCCCAAAGTCATCCAGCCAGGGTTGAAATGTTACAGTCTGGTCTTTAGAGTGATTCTAGAATATTGCATTGATTAATCAAAATAAAAACTGTCCCTCCCCCCTCAGTTTCCCAGTATAATGAGAAAAAGGAATAAAAAAAGATTTTTAAAAACAGTGAAAAATAACCCTTCCTGTTATTTAATTCCTTTGTTCCATGTCCCACATTCTGAAACTGAACACATTTTAATTTTATATGTAGTATATATTCATGTATTTTAAGGCTGCTTTTATATCCTTTCCATTGCCTTAGCTCAAGGCCAAACGTACATTTATTTCATCCATAATGTAGCTCAAAGGAATTTGTTCTTTGTAATACCATACAAGGATCCTTTGATAATACTTTGTGCAAATGGAAACAATTAAAATGTTAAAAAGAGAAATAAATGTATGCCAATGCTATATAATTATGCATTATATCTATAACATATCCCCAAGTTTAGATTTTGTACCAACACTGCTGGCCTTTTCAAAACCATTGAAGACCTGGATGTGTTCCTGAGTGTGAGGGTTGTGAGGTTGTTGTTTAATTTGTTATAGATTTTACCTTGGTGGTCATTATATATATTTATCTTTTATGCTCTTAATATATTTTCATATGTTTTTAACCACCCAGAGTCTCTGTGTTAGAGACGGGCAGCCACATGAATCAAACAGGCAAACAAACGAAATTAATATATCACATTATTGTTCAGATCTGTCATTCTTAATTTGCTGCTGTGTTTGAAACAGCAGGGAATTTAAAAGGCAATATAGCTGTCACAGACGTGTGATCAAAATCTTATCCTTCCTGTATTTATGTGGCATACATGTATAAAGTGATACGGCTTCAGTCTCTCTGTCAAGACTCTCATCTTGACTTTTATGACCTCTCCATGCTGTTGCAGAGAAGAGAAAGTGAACAAGATTTCTTCAAGTTTTTTCCATATAGTATTAAGACTGGGTAAGCTTCAAAAACTGAAGTGCAAATAGTGCTTCAGATTTCAAGCTGTCAGCCTAAGGTTAAAATAGCTAAAATGTCTTTTTCAGGCATTATTTAAGGAGTGAACTTCCAATACAGGAGCCCCCCTTTTTAGAATTTGACAGTTTTAATTAGTAATAAAGAGATGTTGTTAGGCTTCCATGCAAGTCATACTGAGTGCATATTGCCTAATTGATGCATCAGAGCTGGACTGTGGAAAAAAATGTCAATTTTTGGTTTGCAGTGCTACCTATATTAAGTAGTTAGGCTAAAATCATTATTTTTAGAATTCTGTCTCACAACTAAATTATAAAAGTAATGTTGGAGCAATTTATACACTTGTTAAATAATGCAGGCAAATTAATTGCAGAACAGGTTCCATTTGCTTAGATATAACCTAACAAAATACCAATGTTTTACAAATAATAGAACTTCCTTTTGGGAAATATAATTGACGTTTTGATGATAACTATAATTATCTATCCCATGTACCCTTGATAGTTCTTTAGGGTACTTGAAATATATTATCTCTGAATGATCATTATATCCATCATACATATATCCATATTTTTATCGACATGTTTTTTTTTCATGTTAACATCTGAATTATATTTTAGCCTCTTGTTTTATTAGAAATATCTTTTTTCCTGGGAGACTTTCAGATTGCTGTTTTGGGTTCTTTCACAACTTTGGATCAAAATTTGGAGATTTTGATCTCTGAATGTAGTAGTTACAAAACAAAACCCTTTCACAAATATATCGCATTTTATCTATTCCTGATTTAAATGGTTAATTATCTTCTTCTTTTTTTTAAACTTTCAGCTTTATGTGGTCATTTGAAAAAGCCAATCTCAGTATGGTCCAGATAATCACAGGACAGCTTGTTGAATCATTTGATGAAGAATTTAGGACACTGTATGCCCGTTCTTCTGTTCCCAGTTCATTTGCTCCCGAATTAGTTAGAATCAATAGCTGCCGAGCACTCTGGGAAAATGAAGCCTATCAGCACTCACGTTCTTCTTTAGCTTCCATTTCCAGTCAGCGTAACCTTTCCGGGTGGCAAGACAAAATTCATAATTTAGATCCCACCATTCTGAACACACGACATACTGCTAGGTATGGAATAAATGAAAACGACCAGTTCAATCCTAGAAATCATCTACTTCACAAACCCCCATTTGCTCCAGGTTTCCATATGCAGAATAGAATACAGCAATTTCAGCCCAGTGATGTAAATGAACATTGGAAAAGGCACAGTTATGCAGGGGAGAAGCCAGAAAGGACTCCTTATTTGATGCTCAATAGAACAACTAATCGAGCAAATAATCCATCAAACCTTTGGAAAGTACCCTCCGATAGCCTCAGTATTGTATCTTCATTGCACGGGAGCCATATCAATCACAAGGTGCCTCAACAGAGCTTAGCTGACCGATTTCCACCACCAAAGCTCAATATTGTGGACAGGAACTCGATTGTACGGAGATCTTTCAATGGCACTGACAGCCATATCCGTTTTCTCCAGCAGAGAATGCCAACCCTTGAGCGCACCACAAAATCTTTCCTACGCAACTGGCGCATTGAATCATATTTAAACGATCAGTCAGATTTCCCGGCGGATTCAAACGGTTCAGGGTTAGGAGATAGGGCCGAGAGTTATGATGCAGCAGATAACATCAAAGCCCATGCCCTATATGCCCATTCTCGGCTTCGCTCCTCGTTTGTTTTCAAGCCCACATTGCCAGAACAGAAAGAAGTAAATAGCTGTGCAAGTTCTTCCAATTCAACAATCATTGGTTCAGAGGGCAGTGAAACACCTAAAGCAACCCCCAATCATATCCTTAAACAGAAAGATGAAACTGATGGCACTAAGGCCGAACCAAGCCCTAACATCCCGTTGGAGCCTGATATAGTAAAAAATCATACCTTGCAGATTTCAGAAGATACAAAGCCAAGTGCAGCATTACCTGTGGCTAAGGAGAAACCTCCTTATATGTATTCATCTCTAAACAGAAGCAAACCAAGAGAATTTCAAAAGAATCATCAAAATGAAAATATATTGAAAAGGCGAAGTTTTCCTATATTTGATCATTCAAATTCTATTATGGATCATGGTGACAGCAAAGAGGCATCCAGTTATATTTACAGTACATTAAATAGGAATAGATTTAAGCATCCAAAGCCATCTCTAGAAGATACCTTTAAAAATTCAAAAAGCTTGCACAGTATGGCAAATCATGTATCAGATAAGGATAAAAACCACGAAGTTGAACCAAAAGAGTCACCTACTGCCAAGGCTGTTTCTATAGCACTAGTTGAATCTAGTAAAGAAGAGCCTAATAAAGATGCCTCATCAAAGAAAGAAAATAAGAATTCCCCAAATTTCCTGAAAAAGGGATCACAGAAACTAAGGTCTTTGTTAAACCTTACACCAGAAAAGAAGGAAAATTTGTCCAAAAACAAAACTCCTGCTTTTTATAGAATGTGTAGCAGTTCTGACACTTTGACATCAGAATGTGATGAAAATCAAAAACCCAAAACCTCTGAAACGAAGACAGATTGTTCTCCAAGAAGGAAAAGAACATCCTCATCAAATTCACAAGGGAGCCTACATAAGAGTAAAGAAGATATTGCCATCAGGCCTAAATCACCCAAATCTCCTAAGCCTCCCAAGTCTCCCAAGCCCCCAAAATCTCCCAGACCTCCAAAAGCTCCATCCGATGACAATACTAAAAGAGGGCCTACCGTGAAACCCTTGGATAGCATCCTGTTAGAAGTACCTCCTGGTGACCCATCAGCCCCCAGATTTAATACAGAACAAATTCAGTACCAAGATGTTAGAGAGTTGCGTGCCAATGCAAAACGTGAGCGGATAGCCCAGCCTGCTCCTCAAGCAATCCCTCCGCAAAGGATGGGTGGCCCAAGTTCTCGCCTGCCCAGCCCAAAGCCTCACGAGGAGCTCATAAGGCCTCGCTTCACTGAAAGGCGGGTTTACAGTCGCTTTGAACCATTCTGCAAAATAGAAAACTCAGCTCAGCCAGTGAGCAATGCAACCAAAGCCAGCGGTCATTTGCCAGAGGGAAATAGCAAGACCCCCCATAATAATTATGGAAGGAGCAATCAGGTGCTTACTTACAATCCTGGTTTATACCACCCATTGCATCCAAACGAAAACAAATTTAGAGGAATTATGCAAAAGTTTGGGAATTTTTTGTATAAAAACAAGTGAAACCTGGATGGGTGGGTGTCTTCTAAAAATCTTTCAGTGTTGTAAATACCTAACAAATTAGACTGATGGGCAGCTTTCATAAAGCTTAATGGTATAGTTATTTCAGAACACTGCCATATATGTATATAATAATCATTCCAAAACATTGGCTGGATGGAAGTTTTGGAATTGGGTTTTTATGTATTTGTACATTAAATTTGAGATTTGCTCAAATTCACTTTGATGCTTCATATTTTAAAAATAATAATAAAAAATATGACATAGCAAGCCAAAGAAAACCTTTGAACTCCAGTCATAAAAAGACCACTTATTTCACAACATTTCTCCCTTTTTCATAATAAATCCTCATTCGTTACTCATCACACAGTCTATCTGCTTCTTAGTTTTTCCTTCTCTAAAGGAAATATGTAACATTGTACATAATATTTTTTTTATTGGAAGTGCAGAATTATTTATCTCCAATTTTCAGTAGCAATCATATGTACATTGTGTGCAAACTCACCAATTATGGGTTAGTTTTATGTATGAATCAAGCCGCCATGACTTGTCCCACAAATGGTTAAAAATATGCCTTAATAGTTTATGTAAATACTGCTGGCTTGGGTGCTCAGGAAATTGCCTGGGCTTGCCATTTTATCTCTTCGTGCATGTATATTTCCTATTTCCTGATTTTTTCTAACTATACTTGCCACTTTGGGAACTAATAACTTCTAATGCTTCATAACATGGCTTACAAGTTTCAAACAAGTTCAGCACAATTTTTCATTTTACAAATCACCACTAAACTGGTGTTAGGGAAAATAGGAAGTTAGGGAAGAAATCCATCTGCAAAGAGGAGGTAACTTCCAACTCATCTCCAAACAAGATTCTTAGGCCCAGACAATTGTTTTATTAAAATCTGGATATGGTGCAACGTATTTAATTACTCTCATTGCCTTTTCAGTATTTACATATTTTAGGTAGCAAAAGGCAAAGTTGTTTTATCTTCTACAATCCCACAGTCATAAGACACATATGCTACCTGTAATGGATGACCCAAGATCTCTGTCTTCTTAATGAACTAGTGATGCTGTTGCTGCTATTATATTCTTGAAAAGTCCTATTTTTAGAAAGTCTCACAAGCATAGACTTTTTTCTGCTTCTATAATGACACCTTTTTATGATCACTGGGTCTTGCAAAAATAAAGTGTTTTAGAAAATGAGTCTTAATTTAAAGCATGTGAGAGCTCTAAGGATATAAGACAAGCCAGGATTCTGGATGTTTTGGCAACATAAGTGGGCAAAGGTTGGTTTTTACCATAATAATCTCAACTCCACTGAGGTTTTTATATGTGTCTGTGTCCATGAATGTGAATGTCAAGTTCAGTACTCAAATCTGAGTAAACTTTACATATGTATGTCGATCTGCAATGTGTGCAGATGGATAATTTATAGCAAAGATTGTAATCACAAGGTCCACCAATGAGTTAGTTGAAACAAACAAACTTAAATTTTTAATATGGCATGTTACACTTTGACAGAATCATTAAATACAAGGTCTTCAATACCTCAGAACTTAAATGTTAACAACTTACATATTGTTTAACAATTTACATATTTACATTAAAATATTTTGTAATTAAAATATTTTCTTTAATCCAATACTACGTCAATATTGATACTGTTCCTCTGAAGTTCTAAAGCACATGGGAGAAAAACCATATAAGTTCCTGATAAAAAAGCCAGATTTTTCTTAATAAATGGTATGCTGCCAGCCATTCCCATGTTAATTTTCCAGACCAGTGTCCCATAGGACTGCATTATATTCAAAACTGCCCTAATAAATTTTATGCTAATTTAAAAATTGTTTTTCTTTTCATTTTACAATGATCAAAATGGCAAAAGAGACTTTTCTGTTTCTAAAACAAAACAACAACAACAACAACAAAAACCCAAACCAGATTGAATTACTTCATTTGGGATACCATCACAGTGTATCATTTTAGTGGGCATGCAGTAGGAAAGCTGTTAAAAGAATCACAAATGAAATCCCAAGAAATGGGAGTGAAAATGATTCATTACCTTCTTTTTAAAAAAAACGAATTCAAAAAACAAATCAAACAATTTGTTGATTGTAAACAATTACAGCTGTTTTGTGATGGGAAGAAGTAGTGCCACCCTCCTTATTCTAGATCTATTCTAGATCTTTCGGTGGCTTTTTGACCATAATACTTTCTGGACCCCCTGCGAGGGTTAGGAGTTGGGGGACATGGTTACACTGGTTTTGCTCCTACCTTAGCAATCAGGTCAAGAATGGTTGAGAGGGCAGTTTATTATGGAGTGCCCAACGACTCAGGCCTTTATGCAGTGGTGGGATTCAAATAATTTTTAACAACCGGTTCTCTACCCTAATGATCTCTTCCAACAACCAGTTCACCAAACTGCTCAGAAGTTTAACAAGCGGTTCTCCAGAAGTGGTGCGAACTGGCTGAATCCCACCATTGCCTTTATGCCATCCTGATTAACAGCTACATAAAACTTAATTTTATTGATATTATTTATATCCTGCCTTCATTATTTTTATTTATAATAAAATATATGCTATAATAATAAAGCAACAAACATCTAATATTCTTTCTTCCTCCTATTTTACTCACAACCACCATGTGAGGTGAGTTAGGCTGAGAGACTGACTGGCCCAAAGACAGCTAGCCAACTGTCATGGCTAAAGCTAGAGTTGAAGTCACGATCTTCTGCTTTCTAGCCTGATTCTTTAACCACTAGACCAAACTGGCTCTTATAACTTGCTCTACATGGGACTGCATTTGGAGACCACCCTGGTCCAGAATACAGCAGAACCAGTAGAATCTGCTTAGGTTCCCAATGGTGCACTTCAAGGTATTGGTTTCAGCCATTTAAAAAATCCACACAGTATCTTGGAGATCACCTTTCCCCTAATAGTTTTTGGGCATCCTTTTCACCTACCATGAGTTATAGTGTTGGGAGGTCTGAATGTCAGCATTCTCTCTAGCAGCTCCTCACCTTTGGAAAAGCTTGTTCTGAAGCAAGGATGGGCCCCATCCTCCGGGCTTCCTGGTAGCAGATAAAATCAGGACTCTTCCAGAAAACCTTTGGTGATTAATTATAGCCAGTGTCATCATACTGAACAACTTTCGTTCACCATTTTCAATATTTGGAAATTAACATTTGGATTTTATTATTTTAAATAATTACTTAATTTCAAGGAATACTGACTTTTCTATTGTATGCTTACACTACGTTCTGTAAGTACCTGGAGTCCATTAGGTTTCTAGAAGGCTGTAGATCAGGGGTCTCCAACCTTGGCAACTTTAAGCCTGGAGGACTTCAACTCCCAGAATTCCCAGCAAAGTTGGCTGGGGAATTCTGGGAGTTCAAGTCCTCCAGGCTTAAAGTTGCCAAGATTGGAGACCCCTGCGGTAGAGGTATTAATAGATCATAATAAAAAAGATGAATAAGTTACAGTACTAGAATTTGGTGTCAGAAATTAGGAGGTGAATGTTTGATTTATCACAGTGATTTGGAGTCATGCCCCTCCCCCCCCCCAGATTAATAATGCTGCTGTTATGGTTGGTTGCATAGTTAGCTGGTTGTTTATGCCTTACAGCAGTTGCATCTGCTGGCTTCCAAAGATGTTTGATATTAGACCACTCTTCCAATAGTTATTGCTGCCTAAGAAACATTTTTCACCAAGGCAGGCATATTTGCAAGCATAACTTAACTGCATGCACACAGATCTCTGTTTTATTATTCCGTTGTCAGAACTCCCAAGGTGAAAATAAAAGGGTAATAAAATCAATTGCTTTTCATCTGATTCAGCATTTTTCCTGATTCGTAGGCTCAGGAAAGGTTAGGAATATGCCTGCTAGCTTCAGAAACCATGATATAGAGCATAAGACCAAATGTCGGTGAGTGAGCCAAGCTTTAAATTCAACCTCCATGTCAGAAATGCCCTTAAGAAAAATAGGTACATGCATGAATGTTTTATGTTCCTGACATCTCTTTTCCCAGAAATCTCTTTACAGATAATCCTCGACTTAACAAGAGTTTGTTTAGTGACATTGTAAATTATAATGGCACCCAAAGCAGTGATTTATGACTGTTTTTCACACTTACAAGGCTATTATTTGCCTTGGCCTAACTTCGTAACAATCTCAAAATGACACTAAAACCTTTTCCTCTAAAGGAGGGCAGAGGAATGCCCAGGGCATTGCTTATTCCATTGAAATAATGCCTCTCTCGGGGCATCAGCGGAATAATGCCTGATCCTGCTTGACACTGCAAATACCTGTGTAGAATTTTGCAGGAATTGCACCAAAGAGAACTTGTTTTATCTTCTGTGAGGTTCACCTAAATACCCACTTAAAACATACATAGTAAGTAAAAGGAACAGCAGATTTTTTTCTTCTTTTTCTGAAATGCTTCTGATGTCAAAATGCCTGTTGCAAAGAAACTTCTAACAAATCACATAAGCCCACAAGGCAAAGGGGATGTCTACATTTATTTATTTAAAATTTATTGGCCACCCAACTCCTATGGATATGCCACACTGAATGAATGGGTTTCCCACATAAAGCAATACGAATGCAATCCATATATTTAGTGTTATGCTGTTCTACGTTATGTTCTGCATAATGTGCAGCAACTATACAGACTCTATCAGAAATTTCTCCAAGATAAAGGCAGAGGAATCCAGGCAAGGTTTTTTTTTTTAAATGGTTGCAGATTTCCATATCAGTTATTTTCAGAAGAAGCAAAGGAAGTACAGTTATGTGTATGCAACAGCATGTACCTTTCTATAGCATATGTAGAGTGTTAGCTAGTGTGCAAGAGAATAGTTTCTATGTACAGGAGGGGTCAAGTTTATAAACGAACAACTTCTTTTATGGTATCTAATTTCAGACCAAAGGAGGAAGTATTACTTCCTCTTCCTGATCTTCTTCTAGGAAACTATATATACAAACATGTCTATAGAGACACTCAAGTAGGAGACATGCATTGGGTTGGTAATCCAATACAAAGAAGGTAATCATTATCCAGAGTTTCAGTTCCTCCTTCCCTCCTCCTCCTCCTCCTGCCCCCTTTTTTTATTGTAGCCAGGAATAAATATAGATAGTTTTCTGGTAAATAGAGGACAGCCATAGACTTACACATAAAATCTATTTGCATCCTCATTTCGTACGACCAGCAGTGAAACAGGCATTGTTAAAAAACACCCCTCAAGAGATCTAATTCAATGCTTGCGCTTCAAAAGTAGAAGGTATTTTTGCAAAACATGCCAGCAAGTCTCTATCACACCAAATAAGAGAAATGTAGAAAATTGCTTTCCTTGCAACTGCAAGTTCTCCATCCTGTTCCTAGCCAAGAAAAGCTTTTGTAATGCCACACCCACACAAGACAGTGGCAAACCTGTTTATTGACATGACTATATCTAATTAAGGAAACTCCCTGCTGAGTCATCAAAACTGCAATATGCACAGTTCAAAAGGGTGCTTCAGTCACAAGAATGTTATGCCGGCTTCCAAAACCCCTCCATTATACAATAAACGTCTTCTGTATTTTACTGAAAACTGCTGGAAAGTTACAACTCTGTCTGGGCAGCCGACTTCGACAATGCCAGAGAACCATGCATGTCAGTGCAAAGCTTACCATGCCTTGCCTTGGCACCTTCAACATGTAAAGACTGTCAAGAGAAATACAAATATTTGAGCGCAATTTCTGTGAAAGCCTCAGAATCCGTAATTGCTCAATGGGAAGTAAACCTGGAGGCTTGACCCTTGATCTTCTCTGCTCAGATCTAATGGAGCTGAATGATGATATCAGGCCTGAAGGGAATATAATCTTTTTTCATCTTAAAGACATTTTCTCACTACTACAGTTGGCCATGCTGATTGGTAATTAAGGAAAACACTGCTTTCTTGCTGGATGGATGGATGGATGGATGGATTGCATTTTTACACTGCCAGAATTTCAAGCAACTTTTGGTGTTTTCCATCATAAACTCAGACCAGAATAACAGACTAAAAACATAAATAAAATAAAATTTGAATTGTAGGTGTCATATGACTGTGGTGACTCTGCTTTAATAAGCAACTGTTGAGAACCAGAGATTACCTTTGGGAAGGAATGCAGCAGTTACCAAAAAGAAAATTAAAAAATTCAGAAAGAAACTTAAACCAACTACATGTAATCCTCAACTTATAACAATTCATTTAATGACTGTTTGAAGTTACAATGGCACTGAAAATGTAACTTTTGACCATTTTTCACACTTAGGACTGTTGCAGCATCCCCATGGTGATGTGATAAAAATTTGGATGCTTGGCAACTGACTCATGGTGGATGCAGTGTCCCAGGGTCACATGACCAATTTTTGTTACCTTTCCACAAGTAAAGTCAAATGGAAGCCAGATTCACTTCACAATCACGTTACTAGCTTAACAACTGCAGTGAATTACTTAACAACTATGGCAAGAAAGCTTGTAAAATGTGGCAAAACTCACTTAAGACAGACCAAATGTCTGTCTTGCTTAGCAACAGACATTTGGGGCTCAATTGTGTTCGTAAATCAATTACTGGTATAAGAGGGGGGGAGTTAAAATGTCAGCCTTTCAAGTTTCTGCTACTGTAGCCTATAGGTAAATTCTTTATTTACAGATGATCATGTAATGAAAAGGTTCTCAATCCCGGGGCCCGGGGCCTACCTTCATTTTTATTTAGTGTGTTGGAGGGGGTGGGAATAGTAAGGGCCTGGGTACTTGCGGGACCGCCTTCTGCCACCGATAGCCTCCCACCGGCCAGTACGCTCCCACAGAGAGGGACTCCTCAGGGTGCCATCAGCCAGGCAATGTTGGCTGGCGACGCCCAGGGGGAGAGCCTTCTCTGTGGCAGCATCAGCCCTCTGGAACGATTTGCCACCAGAGATCCGCATGATATCTGATCTCCGGGCTTTTCGCCGTGTCCTAAAAACTTTTTTATTTTATCAAACTGGGCTGGCGTAACCCCCCCTCCCCTTTAGCTTTTTAATTGTCTATGGGTTCTAAATTTTAAATTGTCTATTGGTTTTTAAATTTTCTGGGCCAAAAATTGTTTAATTCTTTTACAAATTTTAAATTTTGTATTGAAATGTTTTTTATTCCTGGCTGTGCACCGCCCTGAGTCCACTAGGAGAAGGACGGTATACAAATTTAATAAACTAACTAACTAACTAACTAAGTTACGCATACTATAAATATACATATATTGATTTGGAATAATAGCTAGTTTATAGCACCACAAAAACTTTAACTACACCTTTATGATTATATATTTTATTTATACCATAGCTCTTGTTAATTCCACCTTTGACAACCAAGGCAATCAAGATTTTACATGAAAAGTACCATTAAAAAGAATCCTTTTCTATATTATACTGAGGAAATTACTTGCTGTGCTGGATGTTATTTTCTTGTACTTAAGTATTTTAAGCCTTTTTTGAGAAATATACCTAAAAATGGAGGAATGGAGTTCAGCTGGATGTTTTTAGTAGGTTTGTTCAGAGGTGAAATCCAGCAGGTTCTGACAGGTTCTGGACAACCAGTAGCGGAAATTTTGAGCAGTTCGGAGAACTGGTAGCGGACATTTTGAGTAGTTCGGAGAACCAGCAGCACCGATTGCCAAATTTATGTGCAACAAGAAATTTTAGACCATTTCAGAAGGTCTCAACAACCACAATAGGTTTTAACACATTGCATTTGCTAATTGATAATGTCCTTGCAATCTTGCACACATGCAGTCAGTATCTGCACAGGTGTCTTGTCTTTCCCCCCTCCCCACTCCAGTTCATCCCTACATCAGTGTTTCCCAAACTTGGCTATTTTAAGGTGCATGGACTTCAACTCCCAGAATTCCCCAGACAGTATGGCTGGTTGAGGAATGCTGGGAGTTGAAGTCCATACATCTTCAAAGGGTCAATTTTGGGAAACACTGCCTTACATCATTGTAGCTCATCCATGCAATTGATGAAGACAGCTGGAGCTCACTAAAGCTTATGCTTTTTAATAAAATGCATCCATTGGAAAAGCTATGACCAATTAAACCTGATTTTGGACTCTCCTCCTCTTCCTACCCAACCAGATTATTTACAAGGTGTTTCTAAAGTTATGCAGCACTTTCACTTCAAAGGCCAAATGATGCTTCAGTTCTCATATGAACTCACGGTGAAATCAAAGGAGTCCTATAGGATTTGGCTGGATAGAGGAGGAGGGGAGGAGGCTTTTTTTCCCTAGGATTGTGAAGTTGTTTTAAATAGTTGCACAAGTTGCTCTGAAAACACTAATCCATTCTCTGAAGCAGTTTTTTCACTTTCAGATGCAAAGCATTGCACAGCCCAGTGTGTGTCACCTCCATGACATCCATAGCAGGGTGCAGGCCAGGGGTGAAATCCAGCAGGTTCTGACAGGTTCTGGAGGACCAATAGTGGAAATTTTGAGTTGTTCGGAGAACCGGCAAATACCACCTCTGGCTGGCCCCAGAGTGTGATGGGAATGAAGATTTTGCAATATCTTTCTCCAGGAGTGGGGTGGGAATGGAGTTTTTGCAGTATCCTTCCTCTGCCACACCCACCAAGCCACACCATGCCCACCAAGCCATGCCCTGAGAACCAGTAGTAAAAAAAATTGGATTTCACCACTGGGTTTGTTGCTTCCCCACCCTGACTTGTAAATAAACAATGTCTGCAAGGTATTAGTGTCATAGAACCCAACCTGACCTGATGCAGGAAAGCCATGAAGGATTTAGAATCTAGTGAAAGTTATCTCTACAAGGCAGCACTGTTAGTGCACTGGTTTTTGTTCCAACAAAAATCACTGCTCATTGGACACATGAGAAGGGAGGCAGAGACATTTCTGCTGTACATATTCAGCAAAATATGGGTTACATCACTTGCTTCCAGTACATTACTTTCAATTCCTTCAATATTTCCTCCCAAATGTATAGGAACCAATGAGATGCTTAGAGCAGGTCTGAGTATTTGCAAGCAAAGAATGCTGCAATGACAATTGTTCTTCTTTATGGGGAAAACACTAAGGATTCTACAAATGTTAATATTTCCTGTTAGTTCTGCCTTTGACTGTATTTTATTATATTTATTTTCTCATTTCATGTTATTTATTTATTTTAATGTTTTCACTTTTATTATTTTTATAAGTAAATCAAGGCGGTGAACACACCCTGTGTTCCTTCCCCCTATTTTTTTTTAATTTGATTTATATGCCGCCCTTCTCCGGAGACTCAGGGTGGTTTACAATGCGTTAAGCAATAGCCTTCATACTTTTGTATATTTATATTTATACAAAGTCAGCTTATTGCCCCCACAAACTGGGTCCTCAATTTACCCACCTTAGAAAGGATGGAAGGCTGAGTCGACCTTGAGCCTGGCTAGGATTGAACTCAGAGAAATTACAGGCAGCTGGTGTTAATTGCTGCCTTTAGTAGGAGGCATTAGCCCTCTACGCTACACAGGCTCCTATTTTCCTAATAACAACAACCCAGTGAGTGGGATTGAGCTGCTGAGTGAGAGACTGGCCCAAAGCCACCCAGCTGCCTTTCAGATGGAACTAAAACTCCCAGGCTCCCAGTTTCTAGCCTGAACCACTAGATCAAACTGGCTTATTGCACTGTATTTTGTAGTCTAATATGACCTTTTGGCTAGTCAATAAAATATTATTATTATAAATGCTAATTTGGGCAGCTCATGTGATAATATCCTATCTAACTTTGTTCAGTCCACAATACCGAATTGTTTCCTCATGGACTGAATGGACAGTCTTTACCTCAAGATGTCCTTTCCAGACAAAACTTTTATAAACAAATACAATGGTAATTTGATAAACCTAGCAGACTCAATTCAACCATATTGTCTGGGCCATACACTGGATCCCCCAAATCTGCTCTCACAAAAATCATTTCCTAGTGCATTTCCTTTATATCCCTAATTGTGAAGTAAATGCCGGTAATGAATTTGGAGGGAAATGCAGGGAAAATGCTAATTCTGCCTTCACTCTCTGGAACACCATTTCTGTTGCCCAAGTTCCATTTGGCTCCCCACCAAATGGAACATCCCAATGCAGATCCAAAAATCACTGGAAATTTGCCTGATCTTCTAGCTTTGGGACAAAGTGACGGTTGATCCCCTGTAGAGCATTTTATTGTTAGTTTGCTTCTGGATGCTTATGATCTGGAGGTTTTTTTTAAAAAATTGTTATACTTTTTTTTCTCTAACTGTCAGTTTGGAGTGGTTAAGAGATCAGGCTAGAAACTGGGAGATCATGAGTTCTAGTCCTGCCTTAAGCATAGAGCCAGCCTGGTAATTTTTGGCCTAGTAATCTTTGGCCAGTCATTCTCTCAGCCCTAAGAAGAAGATAAGTGCAAAACACTTCTGAAAATCTTGCCAAGAAATCTATTTTGGCACTGCTCTTCTCAACCTTGCCTACCCCAAATCTTGTCAAGAATCAAGACCTTCTTTGAGGCATCCTCCCTCCAGCAAGTGTTAAAAAATGTTACGTTTCCCAGATTCATCTGGAGTTGGCTGCCTCTAAATTGTATAAAATAAATCATAGGTAAATTAGACAATTATCCTGTAAGATGAGTGGAAATTTGCCTGACCTCAATACTTATTAAGGTTAATTTAACTTATTAATAAAATAGAGACTTTTGTAGGCTATGAATTAACTAGCTAGATTAGCTGTGTCTGCTTGCAAAAAGTAACATTTCTTTTGGCATCTGCTAGCAAAAGCCAGAGAGTTCAACCACAATGATAATGGCTGTGCTTCCAAAATGCTGCAGACCAGAAGCTGAATATGAATATGATTTCCTTGCCACAAGTACCTTCAGAATTTTCAAGGAAATGCTAAAGTTAAATTTATTTATTTATTTATTAAATTTATATTCCGCCCTTCTCCTAGTGGACTCAGGGCAGTGCACAGCCAAGAATAAAAAGCACTCCAATACAAAATTTAAAATATTAATAAAAGAATTAAACAATTTGGCCCAAAAAATTTAAAAAAAACAATAGGCAATTAAAATTTAAAACCCATAAACACTTTAAACTTAAAAGATGGGGTGGGGGGTTACGCCAGCCCAGCTTGACAAAATAAAAAAGTTTTTAGGGCATGGCGAAAAGCCCGGAGATCAGGTATCATACGGATCTCAGGGGGCAAATCGCTCCAGAGGGCTGGTGCTGCCACAGAGAAAGCTCTCCCCCTGGGTGTCGCCAGCTGACATTGCCTGGCTGACGGCACCCTGAGGAGTCCCTCTCTGTGGGAGCGTACTGGCCGGTGGGAGGCTATCGGTGGCAGAAGACGGTCCCGCAAGTACCCAGGCCCTGTGCCATGGAGCACTTTAAAGGTGGTCACCAACACCTTGAAGTGCACCCGGAAGACCACTGGAAGCCAATGCAGCTCACGCAGGAGAGGTGTCACATGGGAGCGCCCCCTTGCTCCCATAATCCCCCGCACGGCCGCATTCTGCACCAGTTGGAGCCTCCGGGTGCACCTCAAGGGGAGTCCCATGTAGAGAGCATTGCAGCTCTCTACATGGGGCTAAATAGCTCAAAGCCAGATGAAAAGTCAGTGGAAACTCTCTGTGATTATAGAAGTGTGTGGGGGAGATGGTGGGGGGGAGGGAGACAGCTTTTGAACACTACTATGTACAATGTTATAGAAGTCAATTAGAAAGAGAGTTGAATGTAACCTTTCAAATGTATTTTTTTAATGAAAGTGAGACTGGAGTCTGGTCTGATGTAAATAAATATAAATGCTTGTGTCTGATCAATCGAATGAACCTTTTCTAGGTCAGAATACAGTGCAGAACATACAGAATTAAAAAGAAATTAAAATTATCCACATTTAAAAATGAAAAAACTACTTACAAGAACATTATAAGAGCAAAACAAGGGTTTTTTTCCACAGAAATTATTGCTGGCCACATCGCCAGATACAACCAAAGTTAAACAGAAAGTATCTGCAGCATCTAGTATGATTTTTCATAAAGGAATAGGTCTTCTTGTGCCAGTTTTACTTTGAACTTTATCAAGAGTTTTTTGTTGTTGTGGTTGTTGAAATGTCCAGGTTTATAGTGTTAGCAGGATTGCTTCAATCCGTTTTCTTGTACATTCTTAAAAAATAAAACACCTCTAGGAGGATGGCATGATTACTTTTGCAGAATCCATCTTGATTTTTCTGAAAAGGTTTGTTCTTCTGACATGCTTATTTCAGTGGTGGGTCCCTCCCGGTTCGGCCCAGTTCAGTCGAGCTAGTAGTGGTGACAAATATGACGTCACCAAACTAGTTCTCTTTGTTCGGGAGCTGGTTTCAAAGGGCCGCCCTACAGCTGATCAGTGTTAAAAGGCAGTGTGGTCATAGACCAGTGCGCTCGAAAAACAAATGGGTAGATCGGTGCCTCCAAAAACAAATGGGTAGACCGTTGCCTCCAAAAACAAATGAGTAGACAGATGCCTCCAAAAACAAATGGGTAGACCAGTGCCTCCAAAAACAAATGGGTAGACTGGAATGCTCCAAGAACAAATTGGTAGACTGGTACAGCTCTACAAGCAGTTAAAAGTCTGGTAGACCAGTACCTCTGCTAAATCCTAAAGAACTGTCACATGAACATCAAACCATGCCCATAAAATAAGCCACGCCCACAGAACCCACCCCTGGCTTATTTTTCTTGGTCTGTTTCTGCCAATGCAAAATTTACTAGTCTATAATTTCCCCTGAATCTCATTTTGAAAAATTGGTGTCACATTGACTAGCTCCCCGTGCCTTCAACACAGGGAGCCTGGTTTGAGTTTCATATTATGGGCAGGAAATCTTCAGTCTGAGTTCTTTAACAACCCTTGGGTGGATGCCATCAGGAAGATAGCAATGTGAAACTGTGACATTTTACGTTGCTTTATTGTGGTTGCTCTCTGCTTTAATAAAAGCAAAACATATTTCCTTCACAAGAAGAAATCATGCATTTTACATTATTGGGAGCAAGGAGCAGGTTAGCAATGTGATTCATCACCATCTGTTTAGAGAATTTCAGCGGTTTGCAATTAATTGGGTTTGCATTTTTCAAGCATTGTCAATGAAAGGAAAATGGAACTAATGGATATACTGGCTTAGTTTTTTTTAAACTTTCCAAAATGAGTTGAGGAAGGTTTACAGATTTGGGGCAACAGACTAATCATTTCTATATAAAGGAAGCAATAGACCTTTTATGATTATTTGTTTTCTCTTCCATTCCAAAGATCTAGATGCTCCTCAGGTCTTGCATCTGTTCCTCCAAATGAAACTTCATCTGAAACTCCCAAATTCCTGCACCAGGGAATGGCCTATGTCTCTATCTTACTGAGATCCAGACTAAGTTTATGATGTTCCTCCAATCCATTACAATGTCCAGATTCCTTTCTTGACTCAGATAATATAGAAGAATAGAGTTCATCTGTATACAAATTGAGTGTCAGGCCTTTAAGGTAGACTAATCTAATAAACCAACGTCATATTGGTGTAAAATCACTTTTATTAGACTAGCTCTAGTAAGAGAATTCTGCAAGTCTAAATGTGTTTATCTTCAGGTAAATTAAGGAGGGCCTGTCTGAGGCATTTTCTGAAGTTAGATTTTGGGAATGGACTGAAATCACGCTTATCGGATCATTGCCTTGGTAACAGATCTTGTCGCTGTCCTTCAAGGCCATTCTCTGTGTCCTTTACATATTTTTGCATCACATGACTCCTAACAGCTTCATATATTTTTAAATGACATTTGGA
The DNA here is from genome assembly GCA_030761175.1 of Masticophis lateralis. Lineage (NCBI taxonomy): Eukaryota > Metazoa > Chordata > Lepidosauria > Squamata > Colubridae > Masticophis > Masticophis lateralis. The sequence continues at coordinate 126,149,131 of JAUDYJ010000001.1, read as the reverse complement.
GAAAATGGATCACTTTGAAACTCCAAAACTAAATTGCTATTGCAGTAATAATTTATTAAAACCGGTACAACATTCTGAACATAGGAGTAGAATCAAATGCAGTGCCGCCATGGCACACTCATTTGAGTTTAAAGTTCCTTAACTGGTAGAATGAACATAATTGTGGTCATTTTGTCATGTGCAGATTTCCAAACACATCTATTAAAGAAATTTGTTTATTAAAGAATAAACGCCTGATGGATCCTGATAGGTTCCAGACGGAGCTTGGGCCATTTCCTGAGACACTGACACGCGACTCGGCTGAGGACCTGGTGGCTGCCTGGGATAGGGCGGCCAGTGGGGCCTTGGACCGTGTCGTGCCTTTGCGGCCTCTGACCCGGCGCCGAACCCACTTAGCCCCTTGGTTTACCGAGGAGCTGAGGGAGATGAAGCGCCGGAAAAGACGCCTAGAGAGCGGTTGGAGGGCCAGCCGCTCTGAATCTGACTTGACACTAGTAAGAGCTCATATTAAGACTTACATAGTGGCGATAAAAGCGGCTAAATCTAACTACTTTGCAGCTCTTATCGCCTCATCAGATAATCGCCCAGCCGCCCTGTTTAGGGTGACCCGCTCCCTCCTCCATTTGGGAGCGCGGGAGGATCCCTTACAGGGACGTGCTGAGGATTTTGTTCAATATCTGGATGATAAAATAACTCAGATTCGGGATGACTTGGCCGCTGACTGGGTTAGTTCAGGCGGGGTGACTGAGCCTGGTCTTGAGAGTGTTATCTGGGCTGAGTTCGATCCTGTGGCTCCCGAGGACGTGGACAGGATTCTGGGAAGACTGAACGCAACCACATGTTTATTGGACCCGTGTCCCTCCTGGTTGGTGCCGGCCTCCCGGGAGATTACACGAGGCTGGCTCCAGGAGATTATAAACGCTTCTTTGAGTGAGGGTGCCCTCCCGACCGCCTTGAAGGAGGCGGTGGTGAGGCCCCTCCTCAAGAAGCCCTCCCTGGACCCAGCTGTTTTAGCTAACTACTGTCCCGTCTCCAACCTTCCCTTTTTAGCGAAGGTTGTTGAGAGTGTGGTTGCGCGGCAGCTCCCCCGGTACCTGGATGAAGCTGTCTATTTAGACCCGCTCCAGTCCGGCTTTAGGTCTGGATACAGCACCAAAACGGCATTGGTCGCGTTGGTGGATGATCTCTGGAGGGCCCGGGGTAGGGGGTACTCCTCTATCCTGGTGCTGTTAGACCTCTCAGCGGCTTTTGATACCATCGACCATGGTATCATGTTGCGCCGGTTGGAGGGACTGGGGGTGGGGGGCACCGTTTTGCGGTGGTTCTCCTCCTACCTCTCCGACCGGTCGCAATCCGTGTTGACAGGGGGGCAGCGGTCAACCCCGAGGCGCCTGGTATGTGGGGTGCCACAAGGGTCGGTCCTCTCGCCCCTCCTGTTCAACATTTATGTAAAGCCGCTGGGTGAGATCATCCGTGGTTTTGGGGTGGAGTTCCATCAGTACGCTGATGATACTCAGCTGTACATTTCCACCCCAGACCACCCCAACGATGCTGTGGAAGTGATGTCCCAGTGCCTTGAAGCTGTGCGGGTCTGGATGGGGAGAAACAGGCTTCGACTCAACCCCTCCAAGACCGAGTGGCTGTGGCTGCCGGCGTCCCGATATAGCCAGCTGACACCATCGCTGGTTATTGGGGGCGAATCATTGGCCCCTACGGAAAGGGTTCGCAACTTGGGCGTCCTCCTGGATTCATGGCTGTCTTTAGAGGATCATACGACAGCCGTGGCCAGGGGGGCTTTTTATCAGGTTCGCCTGATACGCCAGTTACGACCCTTTCTAGAACGGGACTCCCTACGCATGGTCACTCATGCTCTTGTCACTTCCCGTCTGGACTACTGTAATGCTCTCTACATGGGGCTCCCCTTGGGGTGCACCCAGAGGCTCCAACTGGTACAGAATGCGGCCGCGCGGGGGATTATGGGAGCGACGGGACGCTCCCACGTGACACCTCTCCTGCGTGAGCTGCATTGGTTGCCGGTGGACTTTCGGGTGCGTTTCAAGGTGTTGGTAATCACCTTTAAAGCGCTCCATGGCTTAGGGCCAGGGTACTTACGGGACCGCCTTCTGCCACCAATTGCCTCCCACCGGCCGGTTCGCTCCCACAGAGAGGGCCTCCTCAGGGTGCCGTCAGCCAGACAATGCCGGCTGGCGACCCCCAGGGGGAGAGCCTTCTCTGTGGCAGCACCCACCCTTTGGAATGATCTGCCTCCAGAGTTAAGAACAATCTCCGACCTCCCGAACTTCCGGCGGGCTTTAAAAACTCATCTTTTTCAGCTTGCCGGCTTAGCCTGATTCCTGTAAATATTTTATCATTTTAGAGTTTTTTATTATTTTTAAATGAATTTGGTTTTAATTTATGGCCATTTATATTGTTTTTTATGAAATTTTAACTTTTGTGTGCTTGTTTTTAATCGGCTGTGCACCGCCCTGAGTCCGTAAGGAGAAGGGCGGTATATAAATCTAATAAATAAATAAATAAAAAGAAATCCCCTTGGGTCTTGTAAATGCAATGTTCTTAATGCAACTCAAGGAAACCACAATGTCATGATCGATTCCATTACAGTGGTTCAGTCCCAAATCAGAGGACTTTCTACATTTTTACTATAATAATTTTATGTGTTAGAACCATAATGTTTCAGGAACCGTGAACAATGCAGGAGTTGACTATGTCATACAGTCAGGTTTAGGAGAGGCTTTGTTTAAACATTGTTCATTAAACAGTTGTCTGAGACTGCACAATGCACTTAGCTAGTTGTTTCCAATCAGGAGTGACAAAACATCCAGAGTGCAAAATGAGGCTTTAAGGTGTTTGCAGATAGGCCTGTAAAAGTTCCCCAGGAAATGATATTAAACTAAGTGGAAAAAGGCATCAAGTGCACACACATTTAGGAGAGAAATGTGAGGATTTGGAAAACTTCCTTAAAAGATATCAAAAGCTTGAGACACATTGTACTATGCTATAAACGATGAGTAATATACTACAGGGGCTGAATAAATTCACACAGGGAAGTCCTGATATGGCTAAAGTGGGAATCAGGCAGAAATGAAGAATATAAATAAAGTAGGACTTTCCCATCAGAAATAAGGAGCACCTCTAGGGAACAGAGGTCATGATGGCCACAGGGCAACACTTTCTGCAGATTATTAGAACCATAATTGGGACATAAAGGATGGGGATTAGTGGAAAATTTTGATTGCCAAAAGACAGGCAACAGCAGACAGAAGACGAGCCAACATACAATGTAGCTCCGGAGAGCCAGATAAGAAACAGAAGAGTTACACACTGCAAGTTTATTTAACGCATTGTGATTATTTATCTCTTCCATTTCTTATTAGCCTACTTAATCCTGACTGTGAACATTGCCTTCTTTCTGAAATGCAAATTTTAACAAAGACAATTGTGGGCTTTCTTCACAAGATTTTCTGCCTGTAGCAGGAGAAACATATCATGGTTTCTGCTTCTATTCAAGCAAAGGTGCTTTAAAACAACAAAGTATTGAAATGTAAATGTATTATTGACTTGGCATTCTCAAAATGTAACCAGAGCCCCTAAAAGCAATTAACACACAACATTTAGCTGCATCAGTAAAGGCTGTTAAAGGTTATAGTGGCAATTTTAAATTGCTTTTGAAAATTGCTTTTTTATGTACGACAGGGTTCATACAGTGCATCATGCTAAGCCGTAAGGTGGTTTCTCGAGGTTTGGTTTAGAGTGCTGTGTCAATCAAGCCAATTGTGTTTTATTCAAGAAACCCTATTTTAAAATCATAATGCATAGATAAACCAAAGTGAAAGGCATATTCTTTACAATGAAGTGAGCTTGTCATTTGGATAATGAACAATGTTTTCTTTTAACATTCTATACAAATATACGAGTTTTTGTACTTGTACTAAATATAGCAATATAATGTTTGCAATAACTCACATTAAATCTGAAAGACAGAACGGGAAAACAGCTCATAAACTTTCAGTAAAGCCTGTTCTCTAATGTGAGTTTGTTCACAAAAGGAAGGGTTTCAGCTTGGACCTGCATGCAACCCAAAAAGCGTTGCAGCATCTCCATAGTCACGGGATCGAAACTTAGATGCTTGGAAACTGGTTCATGCTTATGACAGTTGAAGTATCCTGGGGCCATGTGCTTTTCGCGACCTTCTGACAAGCAAAGTCAATGGGGAAGCCAAATTCACTTTAACAACTGTGTTACTAATTTAACAACTGCAGTAATTCGCTTAACAAATGTGGCAAGAAAAGTCGTAAAGTGGGGCCAAACTCACTTAACAAATTTCTCACTTAGCAAGATAAATTCTGGGCTCAGTTGTGATCTTAAGTGGATTGTACCTGTACTAGATGAACCTTGCTGATTTTAGCCTCTGATTTTCCATTTTCCTTCAAACACAGAAGTAAGGCCCAGCTGGGAAAGGATAATTCCCTTGGAAAACCAATGAGCACAGAAAAAAAATGACTATTCTTCTTCTGCTTGACCCCTGTTTAAAAAAAAATATTCTGAACAATCCGAGTTTTTCTTTATTTGAAAAATAAATGTGTAAGTAGAATATTTATTTTCTTTATTCCTTTATTTGAAAAATAAATGTGTAAGTAGAATATCTGCATCACCACACTTCCTCAGAGGATCCTAATCCTTTTAGGTCATCTGATCTACATTTTTCTAGGTTTTTTTAATCTTTGTGCTGAAATACCTACCCTGTTTCAAGGCCTTTTTTCAAGTACTGAACTACAAAAGCAAATCTCGGTTGGCCTTCATTTGCATCATGGCAGAAATTCCACAGATTTAAAGTCAGCTATGAGTCACACTCAACATGATAAGAAAATCCAGCCCAAAGAAAGCAGATGTGCCTATCATTCAGGCTTTTGAAAGAATTTCTGGATGCTGAGCTTTCTGTAGTAATGAGGGGGACTGAGGACCATTGATGGGAGCAAGAGAGGGGGCCCTTTGCATAACTAGGGGAACCAGTAATGAGGAGCGCCTTTGATTAATGTTCTTAGTTTTTTGAAGCAATTAAGCAAGAATGTGAAATTCTGATAAAACCTGGTTCAGACCAGCAACAGACAAAGAACTGTCCAAAAAGTTGAGCTTTAATAACCTGAAAGCTCATTATAATGTGGAAAATACACCTGAATATTCAATTGATGTTATTATGGGACACTATCAACTGCTACATGGTACATGTATAGCTGGGCATGTTGTTGTGTCTGAAATGGTATAGGGCCATGATGATGAACCTATGGCACGCATGCCACAGATGGCACATGGAGCCATATCCGTCAGCACACAAGTCTTGCCCTAGCTGATCTCTGGCGTGCACATCTGTGCCAGCCAGCTGATTTTCGGGCCTTCTGGGCCCCACGGGAGTTGGGAAACAGGCTGTTTCGGGCCCCTAGCGAGCCTCCGGGGGATGGGGTGGGGAAGGCCGTTTTCACCCTCCCCAGGCTCCTAGAAAGGCTCTGGAGCCTGGGGAGGACAAAAAACTGGCCTACAGGGCCCACTGGGCCATCGCGTGCCAAAAGCAGAGGGAGCATGAGGGGGGGTTGCACACACATGGGCTGGGGAGCAGGGTGCATTGAATTATGGGTGTGGGCGTGCACGTTCGCAATCCCCTCCGCTCCCCCCACTTTTGGCACGTGACGGCAAAACGGTTAGACATCACTGGTATAGGGTTTCCTGCCTGAGCAGGGGGTTGGACTAGAAGACCTCCAAGGTCCCTTCCAACTCTGTTATTCTGTTCTGTTCTATTCTTTATCCTCCTAACTATGCCCACTTGCTGGAGTGGGGCAAGCAGCTTGCTATTCAACAATCAAATGCATCCTTTGGGCATGTCATTGGACAAAGGCAATGGATTGCTTGCTCCATTTTGCAAGCAGTTGAGGATGCTGACATAATATGGCTTGCCTGAATGAGTAATAGCGATCCTGGAAGTGCTTTGTTAAGAAGCATTAGAGGAAACCATAGTATTTTCTAGACTTAGAAAATACTTTTTTTTTTGCATTAAAGCACATGAATTCAATTACAGGTAATCCTCGACTTACGACCACAGCTGAGCCCAAAATTTCCCTTGCTAAGTAAGACAGTCGTTAAGTGAATTTTGCCCTATTTTACAACTTTTCTTACCACAGTCATTAAATGAATCATTGCAGTTGTTTAATTAGTAAGACGGCTGGGAAGTGAATCTAGATTCCCATTGACTTTGCTTCTCTGGAGGACGGCAAAGGTGATCACATGACCCTGGAACATTGCCACCGCCATAAATATATACTAGTTGCCAAGCATCTGAAGTTTGATCATGTGACTATGGGGAATGCTGCAAAAGTGTGAAAACTGGTTGTCATTCACTTTTTTCAGTTGTAACTTCGAACGGTCACTAAATCCATCACTAAATGGTCACTAAGGAGCCTGAGTAGCGTAGGGGAGTAATGCCTCCTACAAAGGCAGCATTTAAGATCCAGCTGCTGCAATTACTGGCGAGTTCAATCCCAGGCAGGCTCAAGGTCGACTCAACCTTCCATCCTTTATAAGGTGGGTAAATTGAGGACCCAGTTTGTTGGGGGCAATAAGCTGACTTTGTATAAGTATAAATATACAAAAGTATGAAGGCTATTGCTTAACGCATTGTAAGCCGCCCTGAGTCTCCGGAGAAGGGTGGCATATAAATCTAATTTAAAAAAAAAAATCAGTGGTTGTAAATCCAGGACTACCTGTCCTATAAGGCACGGTTTCCCAGGTCTTCAGGATTTCATTTGCTTCAAGTATTTTATTCTCTAAGCTTAAGATGATTATGCCTTAAGCTGATCATGCCTTTTGCTCAAGACATGTTGTTCAAGACTAATTTCCAAGAATGCATGTTTAGGCTTGCGCTGCAAGAAGAGGAACGTAGGTTAGTTAGGGCTAATTCAACCTACTGGTTTCACATTACTCGCTATTCCCTTTAAGACATTCATCCAGCAATTCCTCTAAAAGAAGTGCCATTCAAAAAGTTTTTTAAAAAAATCTATTTCTATCTTCTATCTCGCACCAAAATCACTCCATAAAAAAAATTTAAATTGGTTTGGGTCTTTTCTACCCCCCTCCCCCCCCCCCCCCCCCCCCCATCGACTCCATCAGGATGCATCAACATTCCTCTTGGAAGTGATTAAATGTAAGATTCATATTGCCAGCACTTAGGCAAATTAGTCCATTTTGTGTTGTGTGGCTCACAGCAAAGCTATAAAATATTTAAGCCTCTAATTAATACAAAGCAAAGCAGGGACTGAAAACCAGTTTGGTGTAGTGGTTAAAGGTGTTAAGATTAGAAACGGAATAGTGTGAGTTTGCTTCGGCCTTAGGCGCAAAGTCATATGGGTGACTTTGGGCCAGTCATTCTCTCTCTCTCACATCCCTAGGAAAAAAGACGAGGGCAAGCTAGTTTCAAAAATGCTGCGAAGAAAACTGCACCAGCTTGTCTGTGCCATCACGAGGAATTAAGACTGACTCAAAGGCACACATTTGCATTTATTTAACATAAGAGCAACTAGCTTGATGTTCAGGGTGTCATTTCTTGATGGCTTTACTGTTACCAGAATTGTTTGCTGCACAGTTTAGCCAATTGCCTGCAGTACGATCCTATTCCAATTTATTTTGGAATGAATCCCCATCCATTCCATTGCATGAGCCAGATCTACAACAAAGAGAATAGGAATTTAGCTGGGTTCCTTACCTTCAGTTTGATTTGGAGGGGCACAGGATTACAGTGTTAGGAGAAGGAAGATACAGTTGCAAAATTTATGGGCTCTCAAATGCCTTTGAGAAGTATACCATGGCCGCCTCTTCTTATTTATTGACTTACTGTGTTTCCCTGAAGATAAGACCCTGGCTTATATTTTTTTTGAACCCTGAAATAAGCGCTTGGCCTTATTGCCATGCACTCAAAAGCCTGATTGGGCTTATTATTTTTGGGGAAAGAGGGTATTTACTTACTTACTTACTTATTTACTCACTCAGTTATTTAGAAAATTTATATGACTCATTCATGGTGATTTCTGCATAGTTTACAGAAATAAAACCTTAATACAAAACCAGATAAACCCTCTTCCTCTTGGTGACAACAATCAAACGAACCCCTTTCATATCACCCTGGGAATCCTCGGCCAAAGAGGTTGTAGAAAAAATGTTTTTAAAAGAAAAAAAAGCCTCTGACAATCAGGCAACTCAGCTGGGATTGTCAGAGGCTTTTAAAAGCATTCGGCCAAAGAGGTTGTAGAAAAAATGGTTTTAAAAGTAAAAAAAAAAAAAAAAGTTGGCCATGCCCACCCAATCCATTACCCCCACCACCACCAAGCCACGCCCACTAGAACCCGTAGTAACAAATTTTACATAGCATCACATACTATTAAGTCTCTTAACAAACAACTTGTTTTGTTTTTTTTAAAAAAGGTTCTAGCATTGAGCTAGAGTCAAGCAGACCATGTCTTGGGAAAATAAGGGGTCCCACCTTTAATTGCGTCAATGACCTCATTAGATCGCCATATTTAAAATAGCTTGGCTGCAGTTGGCAGAGCTCATTTAAGAGGTTCAGGCAGGGGAGAAACTGGTGACTATCTGCTTGACGGACCCCAGTTATATCCACCTGTCCAATCAGGTCCGGCAGGAGGAGCATGTTGTGGGTCTCCTTGGCCAAAGTGCTTTGTTTGATGGGGTCCAGAAGGAGCGGCATTTTTGCTATGGCATCTATCCAGGGCTGGGTTCTAATTTTTTTTAATACCGGTTCTATGGGCGTGGCTTATTTTGTGGGCGTGGCTTGATGGTCATGTGACAATTATTTAGGATTTAGCAGAGGTACTGGTCTACCAGGCTTTTAACTGCTTGCAGAGCTGTACCGATCTACCCATTTATTTTTTCCGGCACCGATCTACTCATTTGTTTTCTTTTAACACTGATCAGCTGTAGGGCGGCCCTTTGAAGCCCTGTGGCAAGATTTTAAACAGTTTTTTTTCCTCTAGCCATCAGCTGGGACTCAGAAGGCAGCAATAGATTGGGAGTGGGGCCAAATAAAAGGTAAGAATAACGCGGATGATGGGGGGGCAGGGGGGCAGAACCAGTTCGGTGACATCATATCGTTACCACTACTGGCTCAGGAGAACCGGGCCGAACCGGGAGTAGCCCACCACTGCATCTGTCCTTTTGCAACATCTTTCGCCCAAGATGAAGTTAGCCCCAACCTTATTGAGCTTACAGAAGGCCTTCGAAACTTGGTTTTGCCATCAGATCTGAGGCTCCCATGGAAGCAGTGAGACCATTAAATGACTTGTATAAGTTTCTATTGTATTCTATTTTATTCTTCCCTGCCTTTTTTAATTGTAATTTTTAAAGGATAGATTCTACTGATTGTTTAGGTTTTGTTTTAATTGGGTACTGTATATAGTCCAGAGTCACATGCAAAGTGAAATGGGCAGCTACACAAAATAAATACATACTCAGAGGGGAGAGGAACTGTGTGGGGGGGTGGATGGGTAGACAGCAGCAGCAGAAACAGAGACAAAATAATAGAGTGCTTTTTCCCAAGGCACTTTCTCTGCCCTCTAACTCAGGGCATCCTGCTGAGGATTCTCTAAAATGATATATCTGACATTGATTAAATATACGGTACTTGATTGGCTGGACACAGAATTATCAACTCTGTCATGAAGGCTGTGCATTTGGGGGAAAAAGGGTAGCTTTTTTCCCTCTGCCCAGCTAGATGGCAGCATCAAATCAGCTTTGATTAATCTGAAAGCTAAATCGGATCAGAATTAATGAGTATTTTGAGGGAAGAAATGTAAAAAAAAAAAAAATTCTCAGAATGATAAGTAAGAATTAAAAGAAGGAACAGATGACAGTAAAAATGTAGTATGCACGATTGCCAAAATATGTGTCCATGCAATGATCAATAGTTATGCTTGACTCAAAGGAGATTTTATTTTGATTTTCCTATCCCTCAAAAGGATGAGATCATACAAGCACTCTATATACTACTAAAACTCTCGTATCTGTTTGTCTGTTTCTAAGCATCAACTGGGAGAAGTGGTGCATCATTGGGCAACGATTTTTAAATTGTTTTTAAAGGTGCTTCAGATGAGCTAATTTACAAAATGTGATCACATGATCAACATTTCCAGTGCTCACTAACAGCTTCTCACAAGTCAATGGGGAAGATAGCAGGAAGTCTAAACTTGATCGTGATTGCTGAAATTCCCTGCCAGCTTTGCATAAGCAAAATCAGTGTGGAAGCCATCAGGAAAACTAGCAGGTGGCTTCTGGGGAGATGTGTAAGAGGCATAGTGAGAGTTGAGGAGAGTGCACAAGGGTGTGTAAGAGTTTGATTTTGTTGGGGGTGTTACTTGGAACCCTGACACACACCATGGGTCACAGAGGATACACAAAGATGCAAGGATGCCTGAAAGGTATGGTGAGGATCAGGGAGGGTGAGTAGGTTGCAGTGTAAGTTAGGGAGAGTGCATAAGGGTGTGTGAGTGATCAGCATGACACAAGCACTGAGGAACTGGGTTAGGATGCATATATAGGTGAGATTTACTCAAGCATCTTGCAACCTTCCTTGTTGGCTTCCCCATTGACACACTCTCTTCAAGATTCACACAAGCAAAGACAGTGGGGAAGCCAGCAGGAAATCAGAAATTGCTCCCACTCCCACTGCTGTTTTGCCTGCTCTGATTAGGTAATCATGTCTCTGAAATGATGACACATCTGAAACAATGACCAAATGGTCATAGGTTGTTTAGTGTTATCTGAATATGTTGTGCTTCTAAAAGTGAGGAAAAAGTCACTTCACTGCAACAGTTCAACATACAGAAAATTATAAAGTATTCTAAATACTTATTATAAATTAGAGTGGATCATTGTAACTGCTATAAAAAGATAGCCTTCCCTTGGTGGGGCGTCGGGAGTGGCCCGGGAGTTCAAGGCTTCCATGGCAGCCATGGATCTGACCCAGGTAATACAAGGCCCTACTCATCAGGGGGGACACACGCCCGATCTGGTTTTTATCTCAGAGCAGTGGCGTAGTGAGTACAGTGGGGGCATACCAGTTACCCAACCCCTGTCATGGACCAATCATGATCTCCTTAGACTGGGCTTCCATTATGCCGCCCCCTGCCGCTGGGAGGCAGAACCAACTATATGGTTCCACCCCAGGTGCCAGATGGACCCTGAGTGGTTCCAGATGGAGCTTGGGACTATACCTCTCTCTCTTTCTCACACCCCGGTCGAGACTCTGGTGGGTGCCTGGGAGGAGGCGGCTGCTGGGGCTCTTGACCAGGTCATGCCTTTGCAACCTCTGACCTAACGCAGATCCCAGTTGGCCCCTTGGTTTACTGAGGAGCTCCGGGAGATGAAGGGTCGGAGGAGAGGTCTGGAGAGCTGTTGGAGATCCAGTCGTTCTGAATAGGACGATCACAGTTGAGATCTTTTACCTGGTCTTATCTGGGGGTGATGAGAATGGCGAAGCATGCTTACTTCTTCGCCCTCATCATGTCTGCAGATATTCACCTGGCTGCCCTGTTCAGGGTATCCTGCTCCCTTTTGAACCAGGGGGCGGGGGATGACCCTATGTGGAGGCAGGTCAAGGAATTTAGTGAACATCTCCGGGATAAGATCGCTTGGATTCAGGATGGACTGGACTCCGACTGGGCAGGGTCAGTGTGGGAGGTGGCAACGGGTCTGGTGATTTGGGACGAGTTTGAACCTGTTACTCCAGGGGAAGTGGACAGGATCATGGCAAAGCTGAGTACTACCATGGTTTTGGGGTGAGGTATCATCAGTATGCTGATGATACCCAACTTTTTATATCCACCCTGAATCAACCCGGTGATGCCCTCAACGTGATGTCCTGTGCCTGGAAGCCGTGTGGCTCTGGATGGGGAGGAACAGGCTTTAGCTCAACCCTGCCAGATGGAGTGGCTGTGGGTATCGGCATCTTGGTTCCAGGAGAATATTCCATCGTTGACTATAGGGAATGAGGTATGGCGCCCTGTAGAAAGGGCGCGCAATTTAGGCATCCTCCTGGATTCACGGTTGACTCTGGACAATCATGTAATGACCGTGACCAGGGGGGCATTTGCGCAGATCCGTCTGGTGCACCAGTTGCGCCCCTACCTGGACTGCAATGACTTACACACAGTCACTCATGCACTCGTCACCTCCCAGATCGTCTACTGCAATGCTCTCTACATGGGGCTGCCCTTGAAGACCATTTGGAGGCTTCAGCTGGTGCAGAATGCGGCCGTGCAGGTAGTGATGGGAGTGTCCTGACACTCTCATGTTACACCCCTCCTGCGGGACCTGCATTGGCTACCGGTTGCCCTCTGGATGCTCCCCATCGCCCAGTGTGTTCTCACAGGGAGGGCCTCCTTGAAGTCCCGTTGGCCAGAGAGTGTCGACTGGTGACTCCCAGGGAGCGGGCCTTCTCTGTGGGTGTGCCCACTCTGTGGAATCAGCTCCCCCTGGAGCTCCGGGTAGCTCCTGACCTTTGCTCCTTCCACCGGGATCTTAAAACATGGCTATTTGGCCTGGCTGGATTGGACTGAACGGGTTTTAAATATAATTTTAATGGGTTCTTATATTTGTTGTGAGCTGCCCTGAGTCCTCTGGAGAGAGGGCGGCATACAAGCCCAAATAATAAATAAATAAATAGCAAAACATCACAATAAGACTGGTAAGGGACAGATAATTCTAAGAATCTGTTGCTTTGGGAAGGAAGGGAGGGAGGGAGGGAGGGAGGGAGGGAGGGAGGGAGGAAGTAGGGAAGATTTTATGTAAATATTTTATGTAAATATAAACCAATAAGAGGAGAGGTTAAAAAAACCAATAGATTTTAAGCATACTTTTCAACAACAACAACAAAAAAAACAGTATTTCAGAAATAACCATAATAACCATATTATATTTATGTTCTTGGAGATGTAGTGAAACTAATGCTTTATTAAAATATATTGTTCCATTTCAGTGAGAAGCAATGACTTATATTAACTCAAGCTCAGCTTTGTCTCAATCATGTGGGTGCTGACTTTTGAAATGAGAAAATGAACATATAATCAGAAGATTTATTGTTTAGCATTGGAAGCACAAATATATGGCTCCAACTATTTAGCAGTTTGCAAAATTAATTAATATAGATCAACCGTGGATGACTGTAATGAATTGTGGGTTTAATTTATCCATATACGTACGTCTGTAATATAGATCTTGTATATTTTTGTTTTTTCTTCTTTGTATAATTCTGTATACTTTTCTTTTCAGTTAATAAATAATATTTTTTCTGAGTTATAATTCTATTTTTTCACTGGCATGTGAAACCTGTTTCATTTCTTCGTGATTAACCAATCATATTTGCAATAAGGAGTCACTTTTCTAGTTTGACAAATAAACATTTCTTCGAAACTGCTGTCGGTAGCTAAAACTCTCCCTCACCCGCAAGTGACAATTTTCTTTCTGCAATTTAAATAAAGCCATTGGTTGTCCCAGGCTCTTCCTAGCCATTGTTGTATTGTTTCTGGCATGAACTGCAACATCTGGCTATGTCCACAAGAAGGTTCAATTGGAAATTTGGTTCAAGCTTTTTTATTACATAAAACATTGTGACCAGAAAGGTTCTTTGCACTGCAAATGGGAAGTATAGAAATGACCTTTTCATCCCGTCCTGTCTTTAATTTAATATACTCGGAAGTTTTGCAGATGACATTTCCAGAGTGTACTTTGAACATTTTTACCATCTCTCTCTTTTAGCAAGATTTTGGAAGTGGTTTGCTAAACCAGAAAGCCTGACAATAGTATGGCATAGCTGACTGCAAATGTGGTTTTAGACATGAACGTGTATTCTAGTTACCCTTATGCTATTTACTGCAGAATCATTTTTTAAAGTTCTTATACTTATATGAAATTTCTTTTGCTAAGTGTGGAAGAAAATTGACCTTCTTTGATGAAACTTGTGATTTTGAAGTTCTTAGTATCCAAAAAGCAGTTAAGAAGATGTTTCCTAAAGTGATTAAGAAAGGAAGTGGGTGAATCTATTGTTCACCTGGAAGATCTGGATAAAGCTAGCTTTCCCGCCAAAACCTGTTGGAGACCACTGTTTTATAGTCTCCTTGTGGTGAGCATCTCTTTTTTAAAAAAAGTTTTTTATTTTTATTTCTTATACACATATTGTAAATGTATATTATCTTATCCATAACTGATCATATATATACATATTTTTCCTAATGAAAGCATAAAGATAAGACATTTTAATTACATTTGGGGTTGCTCTTCTACCCTCTCTTTTCCCTTTTTTCACAACAAACCACCTTCTCCTTCTTTCTTTCCCCTCCCTTCCTCCTCTCTTCTTTTACTTTCTTCCTCCTCTTCTCTTCTCCTATACTCCCCTACTTCCCCTTCCTCTCCCCCACTCCTCCTCTCTTTTCCCCCTTCCTCACCTTCTCTCCTGCTCTTGTCTCCTATCCTTTCTTCCTCTCCTTCCCCTTTCTTCCATTCCTCTCTCTCCCTCTCCTCCTCTCTCCCTCCTCTTTCCTTTCTTTCTCCTTTGTTGTGCAATATTTCCCTTATTTGGTATCCAAGCTACTCCAGTTTTCTAATAATATATACTTTCTTTTCAATTTCTTTCCCATTTTTACCCAATTTTTATATTTATAATCTTCTTTCTTTCCCCCCATCCCCCTTTTCCATTTACTCTGGTGTCATCTGAGTTTCTATTTCTTTTTTATCTTATCCCTCATTTAACTTTCTATTATCTATACATTTATCTATCCAAGCTACTCCAGTTTTCTAATAATATATACTTTCTTTTCAATTTCTTTCCCATTTTTACCCAATTTTTATATTTATAATCTTCTTTCTTTCCCCCCATCCCCCTTTTCCATTTACTCTGGTGTCATCTGAGTTTCTATTTCTTTTTTATCTTATCCCTCATTTAACTTTCTATTATCTATATCATTTATCTATCAACTTTTATTCGTATTTCTTTTTTATTCATATTTGGGGAGCATCTCTATGGAGCAGGGGTCACCAACCTTTCGGACCTCAGGGACCACTAAATTCATAATTTTAAATCCCGCGAACCACTAATTTGATCTACCTAATGACTGGCTGGGTGGGTGTGACAAGGTGGTCATGTGACTGGGTGGGTGTGGCCAACTCAATGTCACACACATCGAGGGTCACCTTGCCAGCCTCTACTCACTACTCCTCACCTGCCTGCCCAGGCTCTTTACCGCTCCAAGCACCTGAAGGCTCAGTGGGCTGAGATAATTAGCCAGATCCAGGCCATGATGCAGTCCAACTGGAACAAGGTCCTCCGGCTCTTCAGCAGCAGTGATGCTTCCCTCCAGCCTTCACCCAAAGCCCCGCACCAGGGGGCTGAACCAGACCCCAAGTCAGAATTTCTGCTCCCTCTGACCCACACAAAAAGACCCCAAAGGGGGAGACTCTCTGCAGCAACACAAACGTTCATTGCACGTATCTGGCCCAGGAACCATAGTTGGAGGACCCCTGGTTTACTGCAATATAAAAAATGCAAATAATTTTTCTGGAGATCACCAAAATTTTCTCATGGACCACCAGTTGGTGACCGCTGCTATGGAGCACTTACAGGCAATCTTTATTCCTCCCATTTATCCAGAGTGGTGCCAATCTGTTGCTGGCTCCTTGTTCTGCTGACTCCAGTGAAGCTGTCTTCAGCTCTGCCATTGTTTCCCTGGAAGTAATTCAAAGTAACCCAGTGAGTTTCCATACAGGAGAATAAGTGTTTCAACTGCCAAAATCAAGACAGCCACTTTTTGGTCTGTGTCTTGTTATCACCCAGTGCAACCAGATATGGTAGCTGCTTTGAGTGTTATTTTTCTTTTAGTCTTGGATTCTCATCATATTCACCCAGGGTCCAATTATAATGTACTTTTATTGACACCAATGATCTCCAGATCTGTTTCCCTGTCTTTGTGATATCATCACACCCAGTGTAAGTAAGGCTGAACCACTTGAAAAGATGTGAAATTGGGTGGGAAAATGACTGTATCAAAACAGTATCAAAAGTAAGAAAAGTGCATTTGAATAAAAGCAAATTGCTATGATTAAAGTAAGTGATAAAAAATCTGCAGGGGAGATCAACAAGTGAAAAATAAGCTTGAAGAACATCTGGATCAATTTCTAGACCTCCATTTATATTGTTTTCAGAGAAATGGACCCATTCTCTGGCAGTTTGAGAAAGAAGTGTTCCCCTGACTATGAGGAAATGCACCAATAGTATACTATAATTCCAGCCAACTAATTTCACCTTAGGACATCCTGCAATCTAACAATAGTTATCGGATTTATTCTCTATATTCACAAATCCTTTAGGTTGTTACTCTCTTGGCCTCGACACTCTGTTCTCCTTGCTAAAATACAAATATCTCTAGCCAGCTGGGTGAGGTTAAATGTCTCCTGCATCATCACCAACTACAATGGCGTGAATACACAAATGAGTAATCCCCTTTATAGCCATATTAAATGTATCTGCATGTTCAAATCATGCTGATTAATGTTGCAAAGGAAGACTGGCCCCTGTCCAGGCTTGGGAAATAAACAGTTTTTATGCTTTTCTTTTCATGACAAAGGTGATTGTGTTTTCTTTGACACTATAACAGGCGTTGAGTCTCAGAGTCAGTTTGTTAGCTTAGAATTTGTCCACCTTTAGACTCCACTATCAAAATAATGTGCAGTCATTAATAACGCTGCAGTGTGAATAAAAATAAATCAAAGAAATCTTAATAAAGTGAAACTAAAATATACAGTAAAATGGCCAAAATGGTAAGTGGAAGGAAAAGCCGTTGCTGTTGTTTTTGTTATTGTAAGCTACAAAGCACCCAGGCAATTCACCTAATGGGCAGTATTATAAGAAATTTGTGATTCTGAGTGCATTAAATTCTCAATTTCTATAAACTTGGAAAAGCTATAATGTCCCCCCTGCCGATCTTTGAAAATGGCAAAAAACATACAGGATGAAATATTCCATTGGGGAACCAGATCATTTAAGACACAATAGGCAGACTTAATAACTTCTGGAACGAAGGCAAAAACTGCAGTTGGCGGCATGATTGCCCAGAATGGATGGGAAGTGTCCTATTTTCTTCTCAAATTACTTCACTCTCATTTCTTCAGTCTCTGTATTCTCCACCCTATTGTCGGAGCTGCCTAAAACAGTGTGCTAATCCGTGTCTGCAGAAATGGGTGGCGGGCGTTATGAATTCAACTGCTGCATTTGTAACTTAGGTGCGGGCGTGCAGTTCAAATTGCGTTATCTGAAAAAAGTTAAATATTTAACCTCAAGATGTGTAACGATAAAAGAGGATAATTACTATAAATTAAAAGGTCAAATTGAGAAAGATTTGGAGAAGTGGAAAAATTTACAATTGTTATTTATGGGAAGGATTGCAACAATCAAGATGAATATATTATCAAGACTATTGTTTTTATTTCAGACAGTACCAATAAAAATTGAAAAGACTTATTTCCAACATCTTAACAAGATAATAAGGAAATTTATATGGCATGGGGGGAAAAGTGAGAATAAGTATAAACATGTTACAAGATGCAAGATTACATGAAGGATTTGGACTGCCAAATTGGGAACAATGTTATCAGGCAGCAGTATTGACTTGGATGAGGGAATGGATTGAATTAAGAAACACAAGGTTATTAGCTTTGGAAGGACATGATTTACAATTGGGATGGCATGCATTCTTATAGTATGGTAGACGTAAAATGTATATGTACTTTCATAGACATTATATAAGAAATGCATTGTTATTGGTGTGGGAGAAGGTTAGAGATAAATACTATTTGAAAATACCAATTTGGTTATCAACAATGGAAGCATTAATATATCCAAATATTATTAATCTTAGAAATATTGTTAGATATAAAGATTTACTAACAGATAAGGGAGAATAGAAAGGGAAACGAGAACTGGAAGAACAGGGGATTGAGATGGACAGATATATGTATATGCAAATACAAACAAGATATGAAAAAGATGTTAAACTATATGGTTTTCACCTAGAAATGACAGAGGTGGATAGGATACTCACAGGAACAGAGGATAAAATAATAAAAAATATATAATTTTCTACTTGGTACTGAATTAGAAGAAGAACAAGTAAAGGAAACAATGATAACATGGGCAAAGAATTTTGGATATTCAATTGATCTAGATAGATGGCAACAGTTATGGGAAAGGAACTATAAATAATAATGTTCACTGCATATAAAAAAATCAATATAAAATGTTCTACAGATGGCATATGCCTCCTGAAAAATTGGCCTCCTGAAAAAACTGTTTAAAGATAAATCAGTTAAATGCTGGAGATGTCACCAGTTACATGGATCTTATTATCATATGTGGTGGACATGCCCAAAAGCTAAAAATTATTGGAATAAAATTAAGAGATGGCTAGAAGAAATGATAAAACAACATATTAACTTAAAACCAGATCTGTTCCTATTGGGTATCCTTCCAGAGAAAATTAGTAAAGAAAAGATATACTTGATTATTCATGTAATAACAGCAGCAAGGATTGTATTTGTGCAAAATTGGAAAGCAAAGAAAATATCTTTGGAAAGGAAGTAATTAAGAAGAGTTTAGACTGTGTAGAAATGAATAAATTAACTTTGAAAATTAAAGAGAGGATTCAGAATATTTTAAGATATGGGGGTCAATTTTACCATTGGTTATAAAAGAGATATAGATAAACAAATTAATAGTTATGCAAGAGAATGGTATAATTAAAATATTGTATTTTTGAAGAGAGGTTGTAATAGACTAAGAGAAAATGAAGAAAGAAGAAATAACAAAGAGATGAAACCATTGAAGAAACACTTCAATAACAAAGAGATGAAGCCATTGGAGATGACACACGAAAGTATTGACTGATGTATTAAGTGTTTGTTTGTGTATAAAATAATTTTTTTTTAAAAAAATGCATTATCCGTCTAAAAATTTCTTTTGAAGTAGAAGGAATCTCATCCCACTTTCTTTGACCTATTTCTGCATACCCATGCACCAGATTGCATTCTACATGTCCCATTATCACTGTAAATGAAAAATGACTATAAACCATTTAAATCCCAATAAAAGAAAATTGATCAATATCATGTTCCTATCCCATTGCTGATAGAGTGGTAGTTATTGAAAGCTTATTGGAAGTATGATACTAAAAACATCATAGAATTTGGGGATATTTGTATATTGCTGGAAATTACTTTGATATCGGTGGAAAAAAAGGCATTTTCAGATAATAAATAATGAAACTATCTGAGCTTGCCTTAGAAGTGTATCTTTTAAAAAGGACAGATATTGCAAATAGCCAATTGCAGCATGAGGCATAGCAGCAGATTATTGTATAATTTCGAACAACAACACATGCAGCTGGAAGTGGTCAGTCATGCAGCGAATAAAGTTTTTTTTTTTTTTCATTTTTCCAATCTAGTGTGGTAATACGTTTATCTATGAAGAACTCAGTTACATTGCTGGAGTATTTGAAGGCTTCAGCTGATGCAAAATGCAGCAAGCTGGGCAATTAGGTGTGCCCCTAAAACGATACACGTTATACCTCTGTTTTGCGAGCTGCATTGATTGTCAGTTTCCTTCTAGATCCAATTCAAGATGGTGGTTTTGACCTCGTCTGTGGCATGCAGACGAGTTATTTGAAGGATTTCCTCTCCTCATTACATCAGCCCACTTCGTTATATCCAGCAAAGATGCTTGCCATGAGTCCTGTCTGCTACACTTGATGAGTCCCAGGAGGTGGGCCTTCTCTGCCCTGGCATCTGCCTTATGCAACATTCTTCTCCCTGCCTTGAAGTGAGTCCACCTTCATCCCTGTTGGTTTTCTTGAAGTCCCGCAAAGGCTGGTTATGCCATCAGGCCTGGCAACCTTGGGGAACCGGCAAGGTACTTGAGGTGGCTCCATTGTTGTTAACATCTGCTGCCTTCGGTTAGATTTTCTGATTTTTATTTTTATTTTCCGAATAATAATTATTGTTTATATATGTTAACTGTTTTATAAGGAAAATTTTTCTGACAGTGAGAGCAATCAACCAATGGAACAGAAGTTGCTTTCAGAAGGTATGGGAGCTTCATCACTGGAATCTTTCAAGAAGAGACTGGACTGTTTTCTGTCAGAAATGGTGTAGGGTCTCCTGCTTGGGTGGCAGGGGTTGGAAATGTGGGCTACCAAACATGCAAATCTATTATGTGTTGTTGTTTTTCCTCTTCTTGGTCTTTGTCCTACTTCTTTTGCTCAGTACTTGATTGTTCTGTGTTTGTCTAGGCCTCAGAGCAAAGCATGATGTGACAAGGACCTTTGTTTTTCAACCTGCTTGTCACAGATCAAATCTGGGCTTGAAAAAGGCTAAGAGGGAGGGAGTTGGCCCACGCTTACCTAGCTGGTTTTGGTGCTTAGAAGCTGGGTCTCCCTACTTTTAGTCCAGCCCTTTAGCTAATATACCAGAATGGCTCTCAAGTGACACCCCGCCCCCACCCGCACCATTGCATTAAATTCCTGTCTCAGGTACAATGGCTAAAAAAATTAAATACTGGATTTATATACACCTTTATTTTGTGCAACTTAAGGTAGTGTCCGTAATACTTCCTCCTGCTGCTTTTTCTATCACAACAGCAAAGGTGGGCTGGATTGAGAGAATGGAATTGGTCCAAAGTCACCCAGGTGGCTCCCATGCCTATGTAGAATTCATGATCTTCCACTTTCTAGTCTGGTATGTCAACCACTAGACCAAACTGACTCTCAATTGATTGAATTAATTAATAGACATTCATAATTCTATTAATTAATTAGTTTCTGCACCAGAGACAAATTCCTTGTGTGTCTAATCACGCTTGGGCAAATAAAATACAGCAATACTCAACTGCTTTGAAACTCATCAAATTTGTTACTCAACACATTTTGTCACAAAATTTTTGTCCCGGTATTCATCATTTGTTTGGTACTCAACCCACAAGCTAGAAGTTGTCGATGTCAGCTGCCTTGTGACTCACTCCATTATTCCTTATGGGAAAACTTTGTTTGATACTCATCGTTTTTGGTATCCATCGCGCCTCCCAGAACCAATGCACAATGAATACCGAGGTACCACTGTATTCCATTTCCATTAATAAATTAATTGAAAGCAATCAGAAGACAGACAGTGGAAATTCATTTTGAATTTAGGAATCTGCCTATTTGAGCTTGATATTAGTTTCTTTTTTTTTTTAACTGAACCACTCATTACATTTATTATAGGGTGGCATGGAGCCAAGATTCCAATGCAAAAAAAAAAAAAACAGTTTTGCAGGATACAGAGGTTCCATAACACCTGTCGAAAAACCATCGGTGTCTTTTCCCAGGTTTGTGTTGCTGTCCTCAGCTGCAGCACTATGCCCAAAAAAGATATGTTTGGTTTAGCAAGTTGTAGAGAGCTGCCTGCAGGCTCTGAAGCACCTTTTTGCCTTTGAATCTAAAGTCAACCATAGTCATAACTTTTAATGAGAAGGGACAAAAGAGACCCCATATCCTCTTATGCAATCTGTCACAACATTGCAGACCTAATCACAATTATTTTCCAAAGGTTGAAGGCAATAGCACAGTAGTAGGGCATCTGCTTCCATGCAACAAGACCCAGACTTGATCCTCAACCCCTTTGAGGTAGAATAAATAGAGTCTCCTGCCTCTACCCCGATCACCATTGACCGTAGTGAGTCAGGAGAACCCACGATGTGATTCCACATAAGGTAGCATCCCGTATAACAAACCTCATACTACAATAGATTAGCTTTATTTTTAAATTCTCACAAGTTCCGTTGAGCTGTTTGTTTCTCTTTCGCAATGGAGTACTTAATCTCCTAGGGAAAAATGTGGCAATTCTCCTCATGACTACTGTCTTTAACTTAATGAGATATCATTAGCAACCAGCAAGATTGAGACAAGATAGGATGCATCATTGTCCTCCCTGCACCTAAAACATCCACCTGTGTTGAGAAGCCTGACAGCTGGAATTTAGCTGACTAACCTGGGGAGAACCAGGACAGACGCTTATGGCAATTCCAAAAGGAAGATCAGATTTCTGGTAGAGCACCCAGTCTCTTTCACCTACACAGTTCAGTTGATATGACAGCTGGGAATATGTGATCTCACCAGGTCATGACTTAGTCTTATTCTTTTCCTGATTTTTCAAAGTAAGGAGAAAAAGCAGTGCAGTAGCAACTGGGTTTTTCTTGAATCCAATTACCGGCTGATAGTTGGGTACTGATTGCTAAGATTTCTTTGCTCACCTCTTGCTCGCCTATTGACCCGGAAGGGCATGTCCCGGTAGGTTGTTAGCTCTATTTAAAGTTTCCCAGGACAGAAATGAATCATTAACTTTAATAATCAGAATACCACTCTCAAGAGCTGCTCCATTTTAAATGTGGAATTAAAAGACTCGGGCAATAAGAAAATCTAAAGTGATCTAAAGTCTAAAAATGTTCTTCGAGAATTGAAGAGAGAAATTAGGAATATCCTTATACCTAAGGATATTTATCCATATAGTAGAACTGTATTGCAATTATCCTTCTCATCTTTCCTATTACCTTCTCCTATTGGTATCTTATGATTTATCACTTTGTTGTTTGCATGTACACTGTATGTTTGTAGTACATTGAGAGCTTATACACCAGAGACAAATTCCTTGTGTGTCCGAGCACACTTGGCCGATAAATAATTATATTATGTTCTATTATTCCAATCCACCTTTCCTGTCACTGATGAAAATAATTCATCCTTCCAAAAGTTTGAGTTCATCTTAGATTCTTTGGATACCACTAACAACATTAACCATTTCAAAAGAAGATAATTTGAAAGCAGAACTCCCTTTTTCTGGAGAAATTCTTTCTGATAACATTCTACAATGTCTGACTTTTAATTTTGTAAAAGTAATATAATTCTCCTGCAAATTTAGTATAATGACCATGAATGTTTTTGAAGGAAAATTTGAGCTAATAAATAATGCATAAATATTTATATATTAATCAATGAAATAAAACAGTTTGCAGCCATTTCGTGCATTGGTCTGGACAAACTTCTTCATTTAATATCCAGGATATGCTTTGTAAGTTCCTTATTGACACAAAGGGAAAGTGGGGAATAGTTGTTAAAGATAAGCTACAGTAGAGATGTCAAACTCGATTTCATTGAGGGCCGCATCAGGGTTGTGTTTGACTTTGGGGGTCGGGGTGGGTGTAACTGGGGTGGTCAAGGCCAAGGTCAACATTAGTCATCAAGACTCCATTTTCCGCCACGGTGGCCTCCTGCAGCCCTGTGCCAATGAAAACGGAGCCCAGGGTGGCGTGCATGGCCCTCCCAAGTCCATTTTCAATGGCAGAGGCAATGCAGGCTGGTCCTTTGCTGTTTCCAGGGTGGACCTGCAGACCAAGCACCCCACGGACCAGATCCAGATTGGTGGCCTTGAGTTTGACACCCCTGAGCTACAGTGAGAAAAAGATCAAGACATCTATTTCTTGATTCTATTAAAATTTAAAAGATCAAGAAGCAACTAATACGTCACCCAGTTCAGGTTCCAGGTGAACTAGACAAAAATTGATTTTTTCCTCATAAAGTTCATCACAAGGAGAAGCAACTGCTACAGAATGGATAGTTTGTCTCACTTAAAATTTAATTTTAAATTAAATAAACTTGAGATACAGCTTTTCAAATTACATGGGATATTGTAAATTGTTGCTTCTGTTCTGTTCTGAATCTTTTACAGCATTTTTTAAAATCAATGTAACTATCAAAGATATTGGCTTCACCTCTCAGGCCTTTTATATGGATGCAAATGTCTTTCAGAACGGACTGCTATAAATACACTTTATTACATGCTGTTACATTTTATTATTATTTGCATTTTAAAACATGGGTGGGTTTTCACCTAGGGGAACCCTGATGTCCTTGACTTGGATAAAACGCATGAAAAGTATCATAAGATTCTTTCAAATGTCAAAACTCTTGACTGTGCTTTCTGTGTTTAGGAATTTTAGTGGAAGACAAGTGATTTTTTTAGTTCCTTCCTATAGGATAATGGGACACCTCTTCACTTTCTCCAAAGATGCCTGCTTAATTAATCTTCTTCACAAAGCCTACTACTTATTGATAATTGGAGTATTTGTTCTGCATCTTTTTCCACATCCAAAATTCTATTAATATGAAATACAGAAATGTAAAAGAAAATAATAGGAAAATAAGGGAGGGAAGAAGAAAGAAAAAGTGTTTATTTCCAACTCCCTTTGGTAGGGAGTAGAATAAGATCATAGCATCAAACCTCAACTTTTTACTTTTATATAATAATACAAACTAGCCCTTTCTATAATAATAAACTTATCTAATCAGCAAAACCCAAAATCAAAGTTTCATTTTTTTCCCCTCATCTCAAGCACCAAGTCCAAAAGTGATTTCTAAGTAGAAATAACGCTAATTGTGTTCTTTTCTTTTATCAGACCACTCAATTTGGCCATCTCTGCTAACTCTATCAACTTTTCCTGCCACTCATCCATTGTAGGAATCAAAGTGTCCTTCAATTTTTGTGCATAAAGTAATCTTGCTGCCATCAACATATATAACATCAAAGTCCCACACCCCCCAAGGGTGAATCCACCAGGTGCTGA
This sequence comes from Masticophis lateralis, assembly GCA_030761175.1. Classification (NCBI taxonomy): domain Eukaryota; kingdom Metazoa; phylum Chordata; class Lepidosauria; order Squamata; family Colubridae; genus Masticophis; species Masticophis lateralis. Next base: position 126,124,365 of record JAUDYJ010000001.1, on the reverse strand, counting down.
CAGGTTCTGGAGGACCGGTAGCGGAAATTTTGAGTAGTTCGGAGAAACGACAAATAACACCTCTCTCTGGCCCCAGAGTGGGGTGAGATTTTGCAGTTTCCTTCCCCTGCCATTCCCACCAAGCCACACCACGTCCACGAAGCCACGCCCACAGAACCGGTAGTAAAAAAAATGGATTTCACCACTGCCCCCCCCAAATCTTTTTCCCTTAAACCCAAAAGAAAAGTCTCAGATTTTATCTTTATATTCACTTTAAGAACCTTCTGTATTAAGATGTGAATCCTACTCCAATATTTCTTTGCTCGGTCACATGTCCACCATAAATGATAAAAAGTCCCTGGTTTTGCATCCTTGCATGGAATGTTATATTATCATTTGCCCTGCTTATCTTTCAGCATAGGTAATTACTACCACCTGTGTGAAGTACATTTCTTGATGGGGATGGGCTTCAAAAATTTTAGCAAGGGGTTCTCTGCCTGGTTGCTGGGTGGGCATGGCTATGGTGGGCATGGCCTAGCCCAGTGATGGCTAACCTTTTTGCCATCACGTGCCAAAAGTGGGGGTCGTGTGAAGGTGTCGTGCACGTGTGCCCACATTTCAATGTGCCCCGCCTCCACCGCACATGTGCGTGTGACACTCCCGCAGTCCCCCCACTTTTGGCACATGATGGCACAGTGGGCCCAGTAGGCCTGTTTTTCGCTCTCCCCAGGCTCTGAAGGCTATCTTGGAGCCTGGGGAGGGCAAAAACGGCCTTCCCCACCCCCTCTGGAGGCTCTCCGGAGGCCAGAAACAGTCTTTTCCCTGACTTCCAGTGGGCCCGGAAGGCCTGAAAATCAGGTGGCCAGTGCGCACATGCACGCTGGAGCTGAACCAGGGCAATGTTCGCATGCCCACAGATATGGCTCCATGTGCCACCTGTGGCACGCATGCCATAGGTTTGCCATCACGGGCCTAGCCAGTCTCCTGCGCCACGGCAGGGGGATGTTTTGCCCTCCCTGGGCTCCAGAGGCTTTCCTCGAGCCTCTGGGAGGGTGAAAACAGCCCCCCAGGCTCTGGAGGCCCTCTGGAGGATCCTCTGGTAGGCCTGTTTTTCGCTCTCCCTGGGCCTCCGCACACGCCTTGCACTTACCTGCATCCACAACGGGGGGGACTCCTGGGAGAGGCGGGGTGGGTGGGGCAGAGCGAGCCAGGAGTGGGATTTGGGGGTTCTGAACTGCACAGAATCTTAGCTAGAGGTACTTCAGAACCCCTGCGAACCCCTAGCAGCCCACTCGTTTCTTGATATGAACACATGGGAATCCTGATGCTTGATTTGTGTCCATGTTCCATTTTCATGAAATTTCCTGTGACTTGTTTAAGAGGGCTAAGCAGTCAAAGCAAATGGATAAAACTGCTCCCTGCCTGAACTATGCAAAGGAAAACAATTCCAGCCTCCAATGCACTACATTTATTCAAGCATCAAACAGAAAGGGATCATAAATTGCTAAATGCTTTTTAAAATTCAACGAATTTCCTAATATCTCCGGCAGATGGTGGAAAACAGGGGACTCTGGCATACTATGATTCATGGGGTTGCAAAGAGTAATACACGATTTAGCAAATGAACAATAACAACAAATTTCCCAACAAACTTACCAGGAACTTTCAGGATCTTTGTAGAGGACTATATAACATGGTTATTCTTTGAACTCTGACAACTGCTTGAAAATTAGGCAAATTTCATCCAAAATTTATTGTGGAGCCAGGAAAGAAGCAGATTCTAAAGAGAGAAAATCTATGTGACCTATTAGTCATTTGCATGACTTGTTCAGATGTCTTCTAGATAGGTCCTCCTATCCAGGCAATTCCTGCTTTACGAGGAAGTTGGCTTGGTATATGAATTCCTGTTAATGTTCATTTGGCTGGATTTGTCCTATTTTTTATTTAAAGAAAAAGATTAGCTGGAGAGGGTGGCAATGTGGATCTGTTTGCTAAGATTTTGAAATTGTATTTTACATTTAGTCTTCACAACTGGTGCAGACAAAAATTGTCTGAGAAGACTTGTTTTACTACCAAGAGCAGAGAATTTTCTTTGCCCACTCTTTCATGAACAACAAGTGCATTCATCTGGGGAAATTATTCATTGGTGCCTTATGCAGTTAAGACACTGGTCTCGTGGACCAAAAGATCGACAGTTCAAGTATTATGTGACAGGGTGAGTTCCTGTTCTTGCCCCAGCTCCTGCCCACCTAGCAGTTCAAAAGCAGGCAAATGCAAATAGATAAATAGGTATCATTTTTGTGCAAAGGTAATAGTGTTCCATGCACTTTGGCATATATTCATGCCAGCCACATGATCAAAAAAGTGTCTTCAGACAATGCTGGCTCCCTTGGCTAATAAACAGAGATGAGCACCATCCTAGGCTTACTGAGTCATTACAAGACACAATTAGTCCCAAATAAACCTATTTTATTGTAACAGCCGAGAATTACGTTCATTCCCAGCTGAGTCCCATTTAGTTGCAAAACAAGTACTTCGGAAGATGTCCTTCAGGATTATCACCAACCTTTATCTTCTTTGACACCCTGCCAAAGGCCTTCCTTGGCAAAGCCCCCGAGGTTCAGAAACAAAGAAGAGATGCTGATTGGAAACAGAGTTAGCAACATTGCTTTCCTGCAAAAGGCCCAAGTGCCTCTGTTTCTCTTTTAAGCCTTATGGGAGGAACCAATCATCTCCTGGCCTTACTCCCGAGTCGTCCCTTTTGCTTTAGCTGCTCTTGCCTTCTGACATGCGTGCACTAGGAACAGGCTCCTCCTGTTCCTCTGCCTCTCTGCTGTCTGACTCTGGGGGCTCCAGAGTCCGCGCATCAGTCCCAGATGGCCCTGACCCCATCTCCAGCCTCTGATGCAGAGCCCTTGTCCGGGCCTTCTCCAGACTCCAGGACTGGCCCATGTTCCTCCCCAGCCTCCTCACTGTCTGACTCTACTGCCAGCTCCGCAGGCTGCTGGCGGACCACAACACATCCCCTAAAGTCAGATAGGACTGGAATGGGTAAACCTTTACCTTTACCTTTATGGTAGTGATAAATGGGATTGTCCCTCCCTCGTTCCCTTCCTTCCTTCCTTCCTTCCTTCCTTCCTTCCTTCCTTCCTTCCTTCCTTCCTTCCTTCCTGCCGGGAAGGACAGAATACTCCTGCAAGAATTCTGAACAGAATGCGTGCTTCAACTCCATGAGCTTAAGCAAGGGTCACACTCTCATCAATACCCAAGCAATTTTCTGTACAGCTCACTAGCCATTGGGAAGCAAACGTCCAATATTCTTTTATTCTTGTACTATGTGACATGCTATAATTTTCCAAAGTCAGGCAAAATCAAATACTTGAAAGGAGAGGAGAGCCTTCATTCCTTGAGAATAAAAATGCTCCCTTAAAAGAGATTTAAAAAAAGAAAGATCTGTGATTCATTCACCCAATCCAAAACATCACTGTATCACGAAAGGCAATGGATTATACAAACATCTGATCGAAGAGTAAAAGGGCACCTCCAAAAGTCCTTGGTGGATTTACAATCACACTCAGTTGCAAGTGTGCACAGGCACATACACAGACTCTCTCCCTTCTCGTTTCATGATCTCTAGAGTCCCTCGGAACACGCTGCATTTTTTCATTTTGCCTGTCACTGCAAAGAATGTGCTTCGCACACCCTCTGGCTGAATTAAGACGCTATATGCAGGAATTGCTTCTCATGCCTGCTGTTGTGTTACAACGACCTCAGTGCCTCTGGAGCTGCAACATGCATCCTACCACTGGGAGATCCTCGATGCAAAGCTAGTTGAGGAAGTTCCATCGATACTACCTGGCTCTGTTTTTCCCATTTTCCTCTTTCTGCCTACTTTTTTTTCCTTCTTCCTATTGCTGAATGCAGTTATGTCTGATAGGCAGAAAGGTAGACTAAACCCCTGAAAGACCGAATTCAGACCCAAAGCAGAACCAATTATGTCTGTGACTCAAGTGGAAGATGGCTTTCTTTCTTGCACAAACTGGTCTTCTAATGTGTCAGTGAATGGGACTCGGGAACCCTTTGCAAGCCCTCTCACGGACTACGATGAGGAAGAATTTTTGCGATATCTCTGGAAGGAATATCTGCATCCCAAGGAATATGAATGGGTACTCATTGTTGGCTATATTATTGTGTTTCTTGTGGCTCTCATAGGAAACATCCTAGGTGAGTACCATTTTGTCTAATTGCTTCTTGATGCAAGTTAGATATTTGCAGGGACTCGTCCAGGCAGTCGCCAGCAGTAAAAACATACATGCACACACATTATCAAACATCCCAGAAGCACAACCCTGGGAATTAGGAACACCATTTCTCTTTTTTTAGTAATTAAAGATCCATAGAAAATTGCAGTTTCATTGATTCAGAAGCTATTGGTGTGTGAGAAACACCTGTGTGTTCTTACAGAGATATCTCAGGTGGGCAGTCAAGTTACTGGGTTGCAATAAGACTTAAATGAATTCTGCACTACATTCACAAGTGTGTGTGTGTGTACACACACACATATATACACCCACCCACCTGTGTGTGTGTGTGTGTGTGTGTGTGTGTGTGTGTGTGTCGCTTTATGCAGTTTTCATGTTAAGGCTGCAATGAAGCTATCCATCTGCTTGGGGGTAAGATGGGCATTAAAAATGGAATTAAGTTTATGACTCTATTCCATATGGGATAGTACTATTCAGTTGCTTCACAATGGAGCATTAGAAAGTGTATTTCTCCGCCCAGACTTTGTAGAAACTCAGTAATCAGAAAGGAATATCTTGAAGTTTACCATCCAGTGGTACATTATGTGGAAATGTTTTATTAATAGTATCAGCTCTTTTAAGTATATGCATAACATATATTGAAGATAAAAAGTAATCTCTTCTACCCAAAGGCACCTGAGTATAATTGTAATTATTTTTACTGTTACCTGCTAAGCGAGGGTGCCCAGATCTTCAACCTTCATTCAGTTCTGCATTGGCAAAACTCTTGACTATGAGCCTCTCTTGCAATTCCATTCATATCAGTACAGTTGTGAATGGCTATTTTTACTTGTGGCTCATTCATGTTGTCAGAATTATCAGTGGGATTTTGAATGAGAGTATAGCCTTCTGATGGTCAATACTGAGAATCACAAAAACACTATTCATGCGCCAATATATATTTGCTTAAATATAAAACAGAAAGAGGGTGAGCAAAATTTAGCCTTGTGGGATAGACATGATTTTTTTTTTTTACTGGAATCTTGTGATTGGAGAAGTGGTTCAAAAGATAAACATCTTGACCTGCACATTCTGTGCCATGAACTTGTTGTTAGTGCCTCAATTGAATGAAGATCTCAGCTCTTTGCCCCAAAAACATTCCTAATTATTCCAAACTTTTTTCATTTCAGTTCTCCCCAGGTTTTTTTTTTTTTTCATTTAAACCAAGAGCGGGGCATTTTATGGCTCCTTTTATTAAACAACTAGAAAACAGAAATCTTTGGTGAACTTTATGCCCTGCGTGAAACAGGGAATATCTGAGAGTTAACAAATACACCTTGCAATGTTCCTTTGACTTTTCCCAGGAAAGAAAACACAAGATGGAGAAAACAAAGGGGAAATACTGGGAATAAGTTGAGAAGACACAGCTTTTGAGGAAAGCAGGAATGGAGGAAAGAATCCAGACATCAGATACAGTTTAATAATATTGTACATAAAATGGGAGGTTGATGTGGGGCAAAATAACCTAAATTTCGGATTATAGCTCGAGAAGTGAGAAGAAAAACAGCTTATTTTAATAATAATTCTGTGCAGTAATTGAGGATTAGAAATAGTACCTACCCAGGTACCATTCATTATGGCATATCTGGTGGAAAGAAGCTGGTGCTTTTGAAAGACAGCTGGCAAAATGTTTTTCTAGGATGAAGAGATTTTATCTCTCTAGGATGAAGTTACAAGTGCTTTGAAAACTATATGCAAAAAGGACATGTCTGTGTTTCAATCATCGTAGCTATTTGTAGGACAAGATCTCCCAGTTTATTTTATTTCATATGGAGCAGCAAAATTCAGCATAGTACATATAATTTACAGAAACAACACATAAAAGGTGTATCAAAATATAAAATACCAGAGCAGTAAATTATTTTAAAAACACAGAGTACAAGTGAAGAACTGCAATCCAAAGTATTTACCATAGGAGTGATCCTTTGATTGGTCCTTAACCTATAGGTAAAGGTAAAGGTTCTCCTTGCACATCTGTGCTAGTCATTCCTGATTCTAGGGGGTGGTGCTCATCTCCATCTCAAAGTCGAAGTGCCAGCGCTATCCAAAGACGTCTCCATGATTATGTGGCCGGCATGACTAAATGCCAAAGGCGCCTGGGACACTGTTACCTTCCCATGAAAGGTGGTCCCTATTTTTTCTACTTGCATTTTTTACGTGCTTTCGAACTGCTAGGTTGGCAGAAGCTGGGATAAGTAACGGGAGCTCACCCCATTACACGGCACTAGGGATTCGAACCACTGAACTGCCAACCTTTCAATCAACAAGCTCAGCATCTTAGCCACTGAGCCACTGCATCCCTGTTAACCTTAACCTATAGGGAAGACTTAAGAAAAATCATGGATAAAATAAAAACCAGGAACAATATTCTTCGTAAACTTTTTGACACCAGCCCTGGAGCATGTGCTACAGTTCTTAGAACCCCTAGTTCATAGCCTGCTAGGACCAGTTGAATTGCAAATACAAACTATACACAGTCCACTAGACTCTCTTGTGTCTGTTTTCCATAGACTTCACATCAAGGAGAAGGGAGAAGTTAGGGTAGTAGCAGGTCTGTATGGCATATATCTTCCAAAGATTTGGGAAGTAGGAATACATTGAGTAAAATTATTTGCATCCATCGGGGAAGAAGACAGTCAAACCAAATATCTTCCCAGGGTTTGATAGCCATATTTAGTACCGTACAGACTTGTCCTATCATTGCTATATTTTGTATTGAAATCAGCCGGATCAGGGGTGGGTTCTACTTACTTTTACTACTGGCTCGCAACAGGGCCGCGCACAGAAGCATTTTCATGACATCAGGGTCAGTGGGCGGGGCCTCCTGCCGGTTTTACTACCAGTTTTATAGAACTGGTGAGAACCAGGGGCAACCGACCACTGAGCCAGATGGTTAGTAGTTTGTTGATTACATCTGCAGAATTTCGAGTTTATTACAACAACAAAAATGTAATATTGCAAGAGTTTTATTAAAAGCATTATTACACAAATATGGAAGGAGAAATATACCGTAGATTTAAGCAATGAGCTGTAATAGATAGTGTTGGTTGTTTTTTGTGTTTATTTTATTCTTATTTTGAGAAAGGGACAAAGAAGCAGCATAGTTGAAATTAACTATACATTTTCATAGTTAAATTAAATTCCCCTTCCTTTCTTAATAGTGTGGTTATTTATGTTGGGGTTAGGTTAAGTTCTTAATGCTGTTGTACATATGATTTTATTAATTATCTAGACACAATAAAAATAGAACACCACCACTGCATTCTTTGCCCTAATATTCAGAGATATACTGTTTGACAACATGAAAATTTTATTTTTGGCCATCATAATTAACACATTTTATAGGCTTTACTCCAAGAATTTCTATAATCCTCATCCAGACTGGAGATGTTTACCACAATTGTGGCATGACTTCAATGTTTTGATCAGCCCAAAGACTGAAGAGAACAGGGGAGGTTACTTCCAAAATGCAACTTCTTAAGACAAGACCTAATGAGCCAGAAATAATTCAGCATCTCTTATACCATTTTCCCTTCTTTGCTTTCAAGTTTTGTAATTCCTAGTATGTCTCCTTCCCTTCTGCAAATACTATTGAATGCTTGTGGCAGGATACAATTTAGTGATGTAATCTACATGTGAGTTACAAAACCATTTCCATTAAATAGTAGTGTTTCTTGAGTCCAAAGGCAGAATTAAGAAACAATATTTAACAGCTCTTGAAATGGCACTCCTGTTTATATACGATCTCAAGCCCCCAATGACAAAATAAAACCATACATAACGATTAGACTCCCATATACTAACCCAATTTCAGATTCAAGTACACCACAATCCAACAAGAAAAATGCTGCATATAATCATAATCTGAATCATAAACCGATTCTATTTTCACTCAGAATCTGTGGATTTCCCCGATATAGTTTTCTTCTACTCAACAGCTGAGCACCTGAGTCCCCCCGGGGAGAAGGGCAGTATATAAGTTGAAATAAAATAAAATAAATAAATAAAATAAGCAGAACCATAATTGTTCTTATTTTTAGTGGTACGAAAAGGAAACTGAAGGTGAGTTTCTTAAGACTGAGATGCTTAAATTGTTGTAGTTTCTAAAAGAGCAGCTGACTGGTGAAAATTATCCATCCCTTTGTGGTCCTTTAGGGACAGAGTCAAACACCTCCCCATCTCTCTCTTACAATCTGGCCAGCAGGTTCAGTTTGCTAACCCTCTTCTTAAGAGTAATGAAATCAAATGAAATCCGCACTGCCTATCGGACATAAATACAATCGAGAGAGTCCAGAGATATTTTACGAGAAGAGTCCTCCATTCCTCTAACCGCAATAAAATACCTTATGCCACCAGATTCGAAATTTTGGGCTTAGACAATTTAGAACTACGCCGACTTCAGTCTGACCTAAGCATAGTACATAAAATTATCTGCCACAGTGTCCTTCCTGTCAATGACTACTTCAGCTTCAACCACAATACACGAGCAAATAATAGATACAAACTCAAGGTAAACCGCTCCAAACTCGATTGCAGAAAATATGACCTCAGTAATAGAGTGGTCAATGCTTGGACTGCACTACCTGACTCTGTAGTTTCGTCCCCAAACCCCCAAAACTTTAACCTTAAACTGTCTACTGTTGACCTCACCCCATTCCTAAGAGGTCTGCAAGGGGCATTCATAAGTGCACCAGCGTGCCTACCATCCCTCTCCTAATATTCCTTTTTACTTACTCTTTTCATGTATTCAAATTATTTATTTATTTATTTATTGGTTCAATTTATATGCTGCCCTTCTCCGGAGACTCGGGGCAGCTTACAATGTGTTAAGCAATAGCCTTCATACTTTTGTATATACCTGCTTAGTAGGGCTTTTGTAGTAGGGCTTTTGGGCCCTATTCTTTTTTATACAGAATCAGCTTATTGCCCCCGCAATCCGGATCCTCATTTTACCTACCTCGGAAGGATGGAAGGCTGAGTCAACCTTGAGCCTGGTGAGATTTGAACTTGCAGTAATTGCAGGCAGCTGGCAGCTAAGTGCTATTTAACAGTGCTTTAGTTCACTGCTCCACCAGGCTCCTTGTGTATTATGTTTACACTTTTACCTGTTATCTTATATATGCTTGACAAATAAACTTATGATTATGATTATGAAATCTAGTACATAGAGCCCAGTGCTCATACTGGAGCTTGGAGCCTTGTAATGTACAGTAGAGAGAAGTCACAACATTTTGCAATCTCTCCCCCCCACCCCCACCTTTGGCCAATAAATGGCATCATCATGGAGGGCTTTGCAAAACAGGTCAAAGCCTTGCATCTGTCTATGAATCAGCATGTGCGTGCATGATGCGAACTGGTAGTAAAGGTAAGTAAAACCCACCCCTGCTATGAATGAATTGCAATCCACACTCAGTTCTCAGTTTTGCTTTAAAACTATCTTGATAAATCTAAAGTTTATTCCACAATCTAGTCAAACCTGTTAGTTTTCCAGTTTCTAAGGGTGTTCTTCCTATCCTTTCTGGTAGTAGACTGAGTTACTGAACAGCTGTCGGGATGTGATTTAATCAGATGAGCAATTTAATCCTGGTTTGAAAACGGAACAGATTTTGCTGGTGTAGGTCAATGTTTGCATAAGAACATTAGAGCATAACTGAGATTCCATCTACCCTCACTCTTCTGCATTTAATCGTGTAGCAATATCCACACTTTCTAATACGTTCTAGCTATTTATTTCTCTGAATCCTAATGTGTTCTTTAATATATCATCCAAATGATTTTTTTTTCTTTTGCCCTTTAAAAAATTACAATCCGCTGGCCTTACATCTTCTCATTTTATATAAAGTACAGAGCAAAAAGTTAAAGTAGAGATGGCCTGTTAGGTGGCTCCATTTTCTCAAATTCTCCTAAAAAAAAAGAATCAAGGCCATTCTGGAACACTTGCTCATCTCTCTCACGGTCTTGCAGTTCACTCCTTCTTGGTCCTTTATTGTCAAGGCAACATAAAGAATGTTTAACCCTCTAGAAATGATTGAATTTCAGTTCCCATTCAGCATGCTGGATGTGAATTGTAAACATTGGGGCGGGGGAAGAATGATAGGGAAGGAAGTATTGGAGATTTTTCAGAAAATGTAGGAGTGGTTTGGCAGAACTGAAACTTAGAAATCTACAGGCTTTACAATGCAGTAAAAGGAAAGCCACCCTTGGGTCAAGCTCAAGTTCTAGTGACATTGTGGATATATTCATGTGGTTCTCTTAGTAATATGGAGAAGTGGTTGGACAGCTCCTGATTTGGGATCCTTTTTCCCATGTCTAGTCTGTCCTACAGTGCTAAGAATTCCTAGTGAAATAGTAACCAGATCCAACTCTTTTTGACATCAGCAAAGGTGGGTTATTTCTGTATTCAGATGACACCATTTTCCCTTTAGCTGCTGTCATGGAGAAATTACATGAAGAAGTTCAACTAGGGAAAATAAATAAACTTTCCTCCCTGTGCTCTATGCAGTGGTAGGGAACTATGGCTTTTTTATGACTTGTAGACTTCAACTCAACTTGAAGTATACAAGTAGAGTTGAAGTCTACAAGCCATAAAGGGCCATAGTTCCCCACCTCTGCTCTATGGGCTCATTCTGGATTGAAGGTCTCAGACTTAGGCTTGCCTCAAAATGCAACAGGCTGGATTATATACTAGGTATTTAAAGTCAAATATAATTTCTATCCTAAGAAAAGGAATGCCAAGACAGACATCAGGCAGATTTTCCACATGCACAGTAGTGGCAGACAGATTTTCCAGACTTGAATATAGGAATTGTCTGTTTTGGTGAAAATTCCTGCTATAAAAGGACCAGTTGAAAAGATGCCACATTGGATTATGATTAACCAAATTCTGAGGCCCTGATGCCTTACTGAATGTCACAGGAGTGAGAAGGTGAGAATTCAAAAACATGATGACACCGTAAGTCATGTTTCCATGACTACAAATTGGATGAGGGGAAAAAAGCCAGGGGTTCTGCCAGGTTCCAAAGAGATGCTACTTTTTGACTACTGACTTCTGTCTCCCAATATGGTAAAGAAGTGGGAGATCATTTTCAGAAGAAAGCAGAACATGCTTCAAGTAAGCTTCCAGGTTGTTGCTCAGAGATAGATCATGCAGAGTAATAAGAAACCCCTGACACTTAGGAAAGAAATGCACTACAGTTCACTATGAAATAGGTCATTGAAATATTTCTAATTTCTGTCAACCAGAAGTAGGCAATCTTTCTGGGATTGGGAACATAGTTGGAATTCAGAGAGACTTAGAGCGGTATTTTTCAACCTCGCTAACTTTAAGACATGTGGACTTCACACCCAGAATTCCTCAGTCAGCTTGGCTGGCTGGGGAATTCTGGGAGTTAAAGTCCACACATCTTAGGGTTGGCAAGGTTGGGAAACACTGACTTAAACACACTAAAATGGCTGCCATGGAAGTCTAGTTATCCAATGTAGAAAATAAAATGGATTTTATGTGAGAGACTACTCATTAAAAGCAGCCAGGGAGGTGTGGGGAAACAAGGATCAACCAATAGATGCTCACTAAAAAATTAAGGGCTTTACTGTAGAATAACTAAAATAACATTTTTCCCTTTTCCCAGACATTCACTGACATTCTCCTTGTATAACACTTTAATTTTCCATGGTGATGTATGGAACAAAGTTAGGAATGTTTAATAAAAAGAGTGGGTTGCTGGGTATAGAAGAAAGATCTGATGGAATCACTAATCTGAAGAGCTAGAGCATCAAAGCATATGAGACACCAAGCGTATCTCATACGCTTTGACAAGAGTGGCAAACTTTTTTTTCACCATGTATATACATTGGAACTACAGTAGACTGTGATGTTTTCCTGTGTCATATATCTATAATGGTTATCTTTTGAGAATTGAATGCAACAAAATTTCATTTTAATGTATGCTGATTAGTGTACATTTAAAGTGACAATAAAGATCCTCTCCTCTCCTCTCCTCTCCTCTCCTCCTCTCCTCTCCTCTCCTCTCCTCTCCTCTCCTCTATTCTATTCTATTCTATTCTATTCTATTCTATTCTATTCTATTCTATTCTATTCTATTCTATTCTATTCTATTCCCTGATTGAAACCATAGAGCAAAGCCATTGTTACCCTCTTGAGAACATTACACTGCCCTCCAGCCATCTCCTTTCATATAGAGCTCTTGGGTCTCCAATGCACCACTATAAACCTGTTTGATTTTTCCTCTGAATTGTCTCTCTTTCCACTGTCTTGAACAAATAGAGAATTGAAGAGAACCGAATCATAGAAACATAGTGCTAGAAGGGATCTTTTAGTCCAACTCTCCTGCTGAAGGAGAGGGATCAAGAAGCCTAAAAGTCTGGCAGAAACAATAGTGCCCTTGTTGCAGGAAAGTTAAATAATTTTTAGCATTTTGCAACAGTTTCTAAATTCATCAAAACTCCTGCAGAAACATTGTGACCCAAATGTTCCAAAAGGAAATAGGAGAAAATTGGAAATATTTCTGAAAAAGACAAAAGCAAGCTGTTATTTCTAATGTCTCCATTTTTGAAAAATTGAAGCATTCAATTTTCTTAAAAGTCATTTCACTCTGGGTCAGGAAGACAATCCTAGTTACATTCTAACTCACTTATTAGTGAATGTATTTCTTAGGCCAGTTTATGGCCATAAAACAATACTCAGGCTTTCAAGTTCTGAATGAGTTTTTTCAATCAAGGTACAGGAAAAAGCAGGTTCAGAGCACTTGATTACAATCTTATTTAAATGGGAACTAAACCATGGATAAGCAAATGTCTTTCAAATGCTAACCCTGATTCAGGTTTTGACAAAGATTCCTCCCACCCAAGAGCTGCTGGAATTGAAACAAAACAAAACAAAACAAAACATGGTTGATGTCTTAATATTAAAAATCTGGATTTTAACTCATGTTGTAGATAAAACTCTTAGATTTGTAGATGCTGGTGAGATTATTTTTGACCAGTTCTCTGTCATTATCAGAATAGCAACCTGTATTATTTTCATTCTTTCCATTCTATGCTCATGTCCATTATGTCTCCTTTCTGATGTCCTATCTCTGTAAATACTCAATCTGCGCATAAGTTGTCATCCTCCAAATAAGAGATTTAATTATACAGGCTAATAGGAATGCAAGTGAAAGCTACCAGCTAATGTACATTTATGTTCCTTTATCAAGTGCTGCTAGACTGCAGTGAACAAATAGCTTAAGCTTTGATGTCTGGTGACTTTTTCACTAGAAGGGCTCTCTTGGAAGTATCTTGCTTGTAGCTTAATTGAAACTTCTCCAGTGTTATATCATCTGTTAGTTTAATTGCTAAGGTCAACTGCTGGTATTGATGGGAAAAATTGTTAAAATAGAAGCCCTCTGAATTTATCTTCTTTGAGAGCTGGCAGGTCCTTAGCTTTTCAGGTTCCTTTAAAAGCCACAATAGTGGTTAGCCAATGTGAAGCATCACATCTGAATGATATCTGAAGATCCATAGAAGAAGTCAATTCTATTACAGAAATTCAGGGTTGGAGTTCAGCAGCAGGGAAGAAGACAGGGTCTTCTGGAAAACAGCCTGCTTAGGAAATCTAGATTCTATCATTCAAGTATCAGGAGTTTTTTCATTGTATAGTTGTTGGATCGGCGCAGGAAAGAAGAAGTGACCAGCAGGGTTCAAGTAACAAGTTTTAATAACAAGAACTGAACGGCTTGTGCGCTGCCGGAGCTCTCCTTATATACACTCCGGCAGACGCACCGCCCACTGACAGGGATTCAAAACTCCCGCCGAAAGGATCTGCAGCCAATCCCAGGCGGATGTCCTTATAAGGACATAACACTCCTCCCCCCTAGTTCTTAGTCAGTCGATCAGGGAAATAGTCACTAAGATAAACAGGACGTCTACGTGCCCGCGTAGACCTGCGCAGTTCAGAGTCAAGATGGACACTCTCCCGGACGGAGGGTGTCTGCTCTGCTCGGGGCTTCTTCCCCGGTGCCGGGCTGGATCTGGCCGTCGAGGACGCGGGCACTGTGTCCGAACCTCCGGCCGGGTCACGGACCTCCGCCTGCGGGCGATGCTGGTCTGCCTCGTTCCTGCACGGATCGTGGAGCCGCCGGTGTGGATCCCTGTTCTCGGCCGGTCCGGAACTCCTGAGCCACGGTAGGTCCCTGGGTCTCCCTCGGGTCCCCTTTGGGCTGGGGTCGCGCCGGTCTGGGTCAGGGTGCGAGTCCGGCGGTGGTGGTTGGGTTAAGCCCCCGGGGTCTCCGGTCGAGTCCGGCTTACTCCCGGGGCGGCAGGTGGACGGACATGGTGACTGGTCGGCTCTGTCGGGGTGGCGTAGGCCTACCTTGCAGGGGTGGTGTAGGCCCTCTCTGCGCGGTTGGTCTGGCGGTGGTGTCGAATGTTCCCTCTGGCCGCTGGGCTGCTCGACCTGGTCGGGTTGGTGCTGGCCTACCCTGCCGGGGTGGTGGAGGCCTTCCTTGCAGGGTTGGTTTTCTGCGCGGTTGGCGGGTTGTTGTAGGGTCTCCTGGACTGATGGCTGGAGGTCCCCAACTCTGGGCTGCCGGTTGCCTACTTCGCAGGGTTGACATTGGCTTCTCCTGCTGGGTTGTCCCCGGTCTACTTGCCTTGCCGGATCTGGTATTAGGCTAGGTGCCGGGGTGCTTGTTCGTCCCTCGGGTCGCCGGTCTCCCTCGTCTGGGTGGTTTAGGCTTACTTCGGCGGGGTGGTTTAGGCCTACCTCGTCGGGGTGGTTTAGGCCTACTGCGCCGGGGTGGTTTAGGCCTACTGTGCCGGGGTGGTTTAGGCCTACCTCGTCGGGGTGGTTTAGGCCTACTGCGCCGGGGTGGTTTAGGCCTACCTCGTCGGGGTGGTTTTCGCTCACTTCCCTCCACCTTTTGCGGAGCTGGTCGAGATGACGTCTCACGATCTGTCCATCGTCCAGCTCAACGCGGTAGGATTTGGGACCGGTTGTGCTGTGTACTGTAGCTTTAAGCCATTTCGGCGAGCCGTGGAAATTCAGAGCGAAAACGGCATCACCGACGGAAAACTGGCGAAGTTGGCGACTGGCGGATGCGGGCACCTCAGAGGAGTATTGCGGGTGCAGTCTGTCCAGGGGAGACCGGAGTCTCCTGCCCATTAAAAGCTCGGCGGGGCATTTTCGGGTGGCCGAGTGAGGCGTGATATGCTGGGTGAGCAAAAAAGTGTCAATGCGCTCCTGCCAGTCACCCGGGCCCATTTTGGCGAGCGACTCCTTCGTGAGCCGCACCATCCGTTCAGCCTGCCCATTTCCGGCCGGTCTGTAAGGGGCAGAAAGGGCATGGCGAATGCCCAAGCCAGCCAGGAAAGCTTCCATGGGCACGGACGTAAGTTGGGGCCCGTTGTCTGAGACCAAAACGTCAGGGAGTCCATGGGTCACGAAAAGGCGCCGGAGGGCACGGATGGTAGCTTCCGTTGTGGTGGATGCCATGGGAACGACTTCCAACCACTTGGAGTAGGCATCAACCACGATGAGGAGGTGGTGCCCATGAATGGGGCCCGCAAAGTCTATGTGAATGCGCGACCAGGGGGAGCTCGGAGTCTCCCAGGGCATCGGGTCAGATTGAGGCGGGGCGGCTCTGACTTCTTGGCACGGGCTACACCTGGCGACCCAATGTTCAATGTCTTTGTCCAGTGTCGGCCACCAGACGTAGCTCCGTGCCAGGGCTTTCATCCGGACAATGCCCGGGTGTCCTTTGTGCAGCGCCGTAAGAGTCCTTCGTTGAAGAGTGCTGGGAATCAGCACCCTATCTCCCCATAGTAAACAGCCGCGCATGGTGGACAGCTCCCCTTGCTTGCGGCTGAACGGGCTGAAGTCGTCGCTGTCAATTCGAGTCGGCCAGCCTCTCAGGACCCAGGAGTGGACTTGGCGGAGGATGGGGTCAGCTCGCGTGTGCGTCGCTACGTCGGCAGATGTCATGGGACAGTTGCTGTCGTTGTCAATATGCAGCAGCTCGAGCGTGGGGGCCGGGTCTTCCACAGATTCGGCGGATGGGCACCTGCTCAACGCGTCGGCGTTTGCGATGGCTTTACCAGGCTGGTGGACGAGGCTGTAGGAGTAGCCGGCGAGGAATATGGACCAGCGCGTCATTCGGGGGGACATGAATGCTGGGGTCTGCTTGTCCCCTGCTAGTAGGCCGAGGAGAGGCTTGTGATCGGTGACAATGGTGAATTGCCGTCCATACAGGTATTCGTGGAAGCGCTTCACCCCTGCAACAATAGCCAACGCCTCTTTGTCCAGTTGGCTGTAGTTGCGCTCAGCACTAGACATAGTCTTTGAGAAAAATGCGATGGGGGCTTCACGACCGGTAGGCAGTTCGTGGCTGAGCACAGCGCCAACTCCGTACGGGGAAGCGTCACAGGTCAGTCTGAGGGGCAGTGTCTCATTGTATTGAATGAGCACACTGTCAGAGGTCAGGAGTTGCTTAACGGCTCTGAATGCAGACTCTTCCTCACGTCCCCACCTCCAGGAAACCGCCTTCGCCAGCAAGCGATGGAGCGGCTCAGCAACAGTGGCTTTCTGCTGGAGGAAAATAGCGTAGAAGTTAAGCAATCCAAGGAAAGCCTGAAGCTCCGCTTTGTTTTTGGGGCTGGGAGCTTCATGGATAGCTTTAACTTTTGATTTGGTGGGGTGGATGCCAGAACTATCTATCAGATAGCCCAGGAACTCGACTTCCTGTACCCCAATGATGCACTTGTCCCTCCGGACTCTCAAGCCCTTCTCCCTGAAACGCTGAAGAACTAGCCTCAGCCGGTCCAGGAGTTGAGCCTTTGAGTCCCCAGAGATCAGTACATCATCGAAATAAGGCACCACCCCTGGAACGCCTTGGAGAAGGCGTTCCATCATGGATTGGAAAATGCCAGGGGCTGCACTGACTCCAAACTGGAGACGGTTGCACTTAAACGCGCCTCTATGGGTGACAATAGTCTGTGCCTCCGCCGTTTCCTGATCTACTGGCAGTTGCTGGTAAGCCTGGGCCAGGTCCAGTTTTGCAAAAATTTTGCCCTTGCCGAGTGAGTGCAGCAAATGTTGCACTACTGGCACGGGGTATGCGCTCTGCGGCAACGCCTTATTGATGGTCACTTTGTAGTCGGCGCAGATGCGCACAGATCCATCCTGCTTCATGGGAGTCACAATGGGAGTTTCCCATGAAGCATGATCGATGGGTTCCAGAATACCTTGGGCAATCAGCTTATCTAGCTGAGCGTCTACTTTAGCCCGCAAGGCAAATGGAACCCGGCGGGGCTTGAGCCGAATTGGGGTTACCCCCTTGTCCAGATTAAAGGAGATGGGTTTCCCTAAAAACGTCCCTAACTTACCATCGAAGACTTCTTGGAACTCTCCGATGAGTGAGTCGAGTTCGCCTGAGCTAATCTGGTGGATGCCTCCAATAGAAAGCCCCAGCGGCTGGAACCACTCCACGCCCAGCAGGGTCGGGCGGCTATGCTCCACGACAGTTATGGGAAGCTGGCCCTGGAACTGCTTGAAGGCGATCCGGAGGTTGGTCCGCCCGATGACGCCGATGGGGTTGCCGCCGAAATCCACCAGCTTGGAGTGCAGAGGTTCAAGTTGGCGCTTGGAGAGATTCGGCTTGAGCCTCTTGACCTGGTGCCAGTCGATGATCGAATAGACGGAGCCTGAGTCGACTTCCATCGTGCACGGCAAGCCTTCTGCCAACAGTGTCACGTGGAATTTTGTGGCACTGTTGGTGCTGGTGAGGGCGATCGTTGTCTGGTTCACAGCGCCGCCATGAGAACTGGTGCGGTCGTCGCGCTTTTGCTGGGTTGAGGACCGTTTGGACGACCTCTGGGAGTCGCGACGATTTTCTTGATTCTGGGGCTTGATCGACTCCGGAACAGGATCAGAGGCTCTGCATGCCTCTGCGATGTGCCCCCTCTTAAGGCAGCGTCTGCAGGTGGCATCCCGCCAGCGACAGGATTGGCGGGGGTGGTGTCCCTTGCAACTGCCGCACTGAGCGGCGCGGCGGCCATCGTTTTGAATTTCCCGCCTGGTTGGGCGGGAAACTTTTAAAACGGTTGATTCTCCCTCTGAATCAGTCGGAGTGGACGAGTCGTCGGATGATTCCGATGACGGTTTGCGGATCTTATGGATCCCTCGGGACTGGAGCATGGCAGCAGCGGCGGTCTCGGATGTTTCAGCAGCCGTAGCCTCCTCAAGAACGTCCTTCAAGGACAGTCTTTTTCTGCTTAGGAACTTCTTTTGGAGGTTGGCATCTCTCATCCCGAAGACGATCCCGTCGCGTAAGGCATTGTCAACGTTCTCAAATTCGCAGTTAGCAGCGATTTGACGCAATGCCGCCACAAAGTCTTTAAGCGATTCGCCTTCCTTCTGATTACGTTGGCGGAAGGTAAAGCGGTTCGAAATGGGGGTGCCCGTTGGGGCATAGTGGTCTTGCAGGGCAGTCTGCAGATCCACCCAGGACATGACTTCAATGTCCCTGGGTGCGACGAGGTTGACGGCGAGTTCCAGAACGTCGGAGCCGCAGTTAGCGAGGAAGAGAGCCCTCTTCCTCTCGTCGTCTAGGTTGTTGTAGCCGTTTCCCCGGAGGAATTGGTGGAAACGTATCATATACGAACTCCACTTCTCCCGGCTGGGGTTGAAGGGAGTCAGCGAGGCGAACGGCGCTTGCGGCGTTGCCATTTCTCAGACCGCGTCGAGTGACTTCAGCTCGTTATGGCGATCGTGCCACGCGGAGGTTCTTCTCTAGACCTTCGTCGCCAGTGTTGGATCGGCGCAGGAAAGAAGAAGTGACCAGCAGGGTTCAAGTAACAAGTTTTAATAACAAGAACTGAACGGCTTGTGCGCTGCCGGAGCTCTCCTTATATACACTCCGGCAGACGCACCGCCCACTGACAGGGATTCAAAACTCCCGCCGAAAGGATCTGCAGCCAATCCCAGGCGGATGTCCTTATAAGGACATAACAATAGTTATACTTGTATTTTACCTCAGATGGTTTCTTATTTTATTTGTGCTACAACCTTGTAAGGTTTACTAGGCTGAGAAAAGAATGAGAATCACCCAATGAATTTCTGGACTCTTAAACTCCCAAGTTCCACCTATCTGATGCGCAAACTTCACGCAGGTATTACTATAGGTTGGTTGCACAGTCAGCCAGATGTTTAGACTGGATTTGGTATTTTTATCTAGGTATCAAGTGTTCCCCAAGGACCTGGACTATTATCATGTCAACTGCATAAGGCAGCTTTACTTGAAACAGCTTACGTTCTTCTATGAAACATTTGTTATTATTAAACAACATCTGCCTACACCACTGTATCAATCTATCATAGCAGAACATAAGCTTTTTGCCTTTTGCAATTGAATGCTGGTGATTTTGTCAATGCTGGTGGTATTCAAATGATGCTCAGATGTTTGGGAATTCACCTAAGGTTCCTAATACTATTGGTATTTAAATACCAAAAGAGATGAATTGTTTGAAGATTATTAGAAGCATAACAATTTTCTCCCTGTCACTCAGATCTAGTATTCTGCTAATTTTGTAATGTTATCCCATTGAACATATTCAATTTAGGTTGAAGAATCAGTCGAATACATTGGAGTTGGATGTCTGTGGTTCATTTGCCTTTTGAAAAAGCACCTTTAGGATTACCAGTTGGATGCAACTTGAAAGCTTCTGAATAATTCTTGTTCTGACGAACATGCCTCATTCAGTTGTGCTACTTCTAAACAGTGTGAGGTCAGATACAGCCTCCAGCTATATCCCAGAACATTGTTTGCAGTAAGACAGATTATTGATTCACTGTCAATATTAGTCAGTGAAATTATCAACATTGACCTCCATAGTTATATTCATTCATACATTATCAATGTATCAGCCAGCCTTCCTTTGTTCATTCCAATGTACCGTATATTTTCTACCAAAGGTGTCACTTGAAAAGATGCACTGTTTACAGAGATAGATGTTAAAAATTTTTGTTTTGATTTGTAATTTTAAAAGATGCAATGAGGAAATTTTGAATGGAGTTTGTTAAAAAATGTAAGCGATTGTACCTATTTATGACCGGATCAAGATTTCGTTCTTAAAAGATATATTTTATGTTTATGTTTGAAAAAAAATAATAAATATTTCTCAAAAAAAGAAAAAGATGTACAGTTTGCAGAGATAGGGAGCAAGGTCATTTTGCACTTCAAAAACTATTGGGGGAAGTGGGGCTGACCATTTTTCACTTGAAACAGTTCCTGCAAGCTTAAGGTAAAAAAGGTGTGTACTTATTTACAAGTCCTGCCTACTAATGCAGGAAGGAAATTGATCAGGAGGAGGTGATAATGAAGAAAAAGCAGCCCATGAAACATTATTCTAATTCTATTGATACACTTCCAATTATTTTCCTCTCCAATTATTTTAGAATACATTCAATCTCTTTTCAGTTTTCTCCTTCTCCCCCACAATTATATCTATCACCTTTGCCCTGGCTTTCTCTAAATAATTCAGAACATGGGCATGCTTACAACCCCATGACTAAATAGGGTAGGCTGCAAAAGTATAATTATTGTGCAATTCCCATTCAGCTTCCTATCAGGAATGTATTATTCACTCTCAGTGTATTTTAATCACTAAGAGTGTGTGTGTGTGTGTGTGTGTGTGTGTGTGTGTGTGTGTGTGTGAGAGAGAGAGAGAGAGAGAGAGAGAGGCAGAGAGACAGAGGCAGAGGCAGAGGCAGACAGACAGACAGAGAAGGGGAGGGAGAGGGAGAGAGGGGAGAGAGAGAGATGAATATGGTTTATTTATATGATTGTTTGCATTTCTTGCACATCTCCCATTCCCATAGGCTTTAGGTGAGTAATAATTTAAATAAATAAAATATTTCAAAACCAGTTAATCTCCACGGTATGTCTTCACCACTCCTGTGTGTCTTCTCACAGGGAATGTGTAAAGAGTCTATATCCATTAAGACAGCATGGTGCATGCTTCCTGCTCAGCAAACAGATGCTCCACTGGATCTGTCTGTTGTGTATATCTTGATGAAACTTTGTGCTTGAATAATTATACATAATCTTCAGGAATGTGAACATCTAAGATCAACCTGACTTGCAAGTCAACTTTCTTTTCCCCATTGCTCAACCATTCCCACCAATTAATGAGCTCCTTTTGTGTGAGTGAAAATGTACTTCTGGACTGTGGAGAAAGAAAAAGCTACTATGAAATTTGTATTTTTTAAAAAATTTGATTTATATGCCGCCCTTCTCCGGAGACTCAGGGCGGCTTACAATGCATTAAGCAATAGCCTTCATACTTTTGTATATATTCATACAAAGTCAGCTTATTGCCCCCACAAACTGGGTCCTCAATTAACCTACCTTAGAAAGGATAGAAGGCTGAATCAACCTTGAGCCTGGTGAGATTCGAACTTACAGTAATTGCAGACAGCTGGAGTTAATCACAATGCATTAATCTGCTGAACTGAGTATCCTGCTTTTATTATTTTTACAAATAACTCAAGGTGGTGAATATATCCAACACACATTCCTCCTCTTATTGTCCCCACAAGGTGAGATGGGCTGCGAGGGAATAACCAGCCTAAACTCATCCAGTGCTGATGTTACTCAACTGTTAGCAATGATTTGAAATAGTTTGGCTAGTAAATGCACAATACATGGAGAGACTTCATTATAGTTTCAACTGGGAAACTGTAAGCACGCTAGACCAAGCCAGGCCCCAGAATACTGGAGAATTCCTGGCAGCTTGGCAAATCATCCATCAATGGGCACATAGAGATAAATAACACCTACTTACCATTCAAAAGAAACAGTCAAAAAGCTAAAAGACTATAACATCTCCTGATCAGCAATTAACAGCCCAATTTTGTTGTTAGTTGTGAAGTCATGTCCAACCCATCGTGACCCCATGGACAGCATTCCTCCAGGCCTTCCTGTCCTCTGCCATCCTCTAGAGTCCATTTAAGCTCACGCCTACTGCTTCAGTGACTCCATCCAGCCACCTCATTCTCTGTTGTCCCCTTCTCCTTTTGCCCTCAATCTTTCCCAGCATTAGGCTCTTCTCCAGTGAGTCTTTCCTTCTCATTAGGTGGCCAAAGTATTTGAGTTTCATCTTCAGGATCTGGCCTTCTAAAGAGCAGCCAGGGTTGGTCTCCTCTAGGACTGACCGGTTTGATTGCCTTGCAGTCCATGGGATTTGCAGGTGTCTTCTCCAGCACCATAGTTTAAAGGCCTCAATTCTTTGGCACTTAGCCTTTCTTATGGTCCAACTTTCACAGCCATACATTGCAACTGGAAAACCCATAAGCAGCAATTAACACCAAGATTAATACTAGACCAGTAAACAGCATCCCAATCAAGGAAGCACCAACTCAAACTAAGAATAAACAACAACCTCAGCAAGGAACTCCAAAAGCCATTCCTACCAACACCACCAATATATAAATAGAGAGCAAACCCCACTCTCTTCTAGCATGAATGATGTAACTTAGTTGGGTAATGAAACATCTGCAAGAAAACAACCAAGCTCAGAGACCACCAAGGACCCCATATAGTGGTTCAGCTGGTGATAAACCTAGATAAACCTAATGGCATTTTTTTTGTTTTTTGGAGAGGATACTTATTTATTTATTTATTAGTTCAATTTATATGTCGCCCTTTGGAGATTCAGGGCGGCTTACAATGCATTAAGCAATAGCCTTCATACTTTAGTATATACCTGCTTAGTAGGGCTTTCGGGCCCCCCAAACGGTGTTCTTTTGTATACAAAGTCAGCTTATTGCCCCCACAATCCGGGTCCTCATTTTACCTACCTCGAAAGGATGGAAGACTGAGTCAACCTTGAGCCTGGTGAGATTTGAACTTGCATTAATTGCAGGCAGCTGGCAGCTAAGTGCTACTTTAACAGCACTTAATCCACTGCACCACCAGGCTCTTACTTATGCAGAGAAAGTATAAAATTATGTCTTTTAGATCAGATGCATAGTGATATAAGAATGTTCATTTCTGTGTATGGTAATGTATGATCCATATTAAATCATTATTCTAGCCACTGCCTACCTGCAGGATGAAGGCCTCTTCTGCATGTTTCCAACCAATACGGTCCTGAGCTTTCTTTTGTCAATTGGGCCCACCATACTTGCTGATGTCATCGATCCAATCTTGTTTTAGGTCCCTTTTGTGGACGCTTTTTTTTTTTTTAATCAAGTGGGATCCATTCTGTAACTGCCTTAGTCCACCTGCCTTCAGTTCTTCTTGCTTTGTGATCAGTCCATTTCCATTTCAATACTTTTACTATCATGTAGCTTCATTTGTTCTCTAATCTAAGTGCAGATCTTTCTATCATGTCTTGTGGAGTCAAGCAAACATTTCAGAGTTGACTTTTATAGCAGCTGCAACTCTAATTTGCCCATTCCTCATCCAAAGGTGACCCCCTCATTCTTTAAAGGGAACCATTTAGTCTACACTGTCCATATATATAAAAGCCAAATGCAATGTTCCATAGTTGGATGCTTGCAGTTGTTTCAGCTGCTATTCTAATCAGGGGTGAAATCTACTTACCTTCCTTACCAGTTTGGAAGCACAAGCGCTGCACGCACATGTGTATCATAGGTGCACGCACACTTTCTATGCATGCGCAAAAGCTTCTGCGCATGTGCAGAAGGTAAAAAAAATTGCTTCCTGGTTTTAACCCAGGCGGCAATCACTACCGGATTGCCAAACTATAGGGAAAAATTGCTACCAGATCGGGCAATCTGGTTCAATCTGGGAGCATTTCACCCCTGATTCTAATATATGTGGATAACTCAGCTCGCCAAAGTTTTTAATTCTCTCCCAGTCTGTTCTTCATAACCATCACTGATTAGTTATCCTGGGCATGAATAGTTTGCAATTCTAGGAAGAAACAAGAAAAGATCTAATCCTCCTTGATTTACAGCTGATACAATAACGCTCTGAAACAGACCAGCCAGGGTACTGCTGGGTTCCAAGAATGCAGTAAAGCACTCAATATTTTTTTTAAAAAGTGAATTCTTATCATTCTCTCTTAGTGAAGCCTATAATACCGAGTCTTTCTCAATTTAGCTGGATTTGCACTTGATTTTCCATGCAATTGATTTTCCATGCTTTCCGTCAAGAAATTGAACCTCTTCTCTTGCTTGGAGAGAGCGGCATGAGGGAATCTTCTATTTTATTGGTTGGAAGCTTTGCATGAGCCCTCCCCAGTCTGGTCTATCCCAATCACTTTTCTCTCCTTTTCCCACCCTCACCCCAGAGAGGATTTCTTGGGCAGCCAATTGAGGCTTTTGAAAAACCAAATTGTAGTATGAAGTATGGGTAATCTCATGGGGATATAGTTACTCTAATTGTCTTGTCATTGTCCCATCATGGCCCAAATATGCCTCCTCCTCTATGAACGGAGTTAGGGTTGAATTTTTTTTTAAAAAATTGATTTATATGCCACCCTTCTCCGGAGACTCAGGGCGGCTTACAATGCGTTAAGCAATAGCCTTCATACTTTTGTATATTTATACAAAGTCAGCTTATTGCCCCCACAAACTGGGTCCTCAATTTACCCATCTTAGAAAGGATGGAAGGCTGAGTCGACCTTGGGCCTGGTGAGAATTGAACTCACAGTAATTGCAGGCAGCTGGATGTTAAATGCTGCCTTAGTAGGAGGCATTAACCTCCTACACCACTCAGGCTCAATCCCAATTAGGGATTGGATGAGCATTTGAGAAGATTATTGCATGTCTTCTGAGTATGAATACAATGAAATGTGTCAGGAGTAAATGGGTTTGATGTGTTTGTTTGAATGAATGGATGGAATGGGGCGTCTATCTGTCTGGCTGTCTGGCTGATTGACTGTTTAATTATATTTCCAAAAGTTCTTCTGTGAAAGGGAAGGTGTTAATTTCTAAGAACAAATAGAATCAAGTTGCATTTCTTCTTTTGATCCTTAATCTTCTGTTCCTCTATTCAGTGGAGTAATCTTTTTCTTTAAGTTCAATTATGTCCAGTTCTCAGAACTGGTCTGAACATGTCTTGGCAAAGTTTTCTAAGGTTGAGGGAAAGTGATTGGCCCAAGGTCACCCAGATAGCTTTGTGAAGGAGCAGATTTCACAGTCTCCTGCTTTCTAGCTTTAGCCATAATCTCAATTGAATACTTACAAGATTATAGTTAGGTATTGGAGATAATTGCTAGTTGAAGGTTTTGTCCTGGTTATCAGTTGGAGTGGGGAAATACTCTCTCCTGATTGGTTGTTGGCTGATTAGTTCCCCATAAAAGGAACTATGTCAGCTAGGAAGTTTTTAAGTTGCCTTACAGACAGTAATAAATAAAGAGCTGTTAGAGATAAGTCTGGCTTCACCTCCATTCTTCGCCCAGAATTTAACAATTATAATAAATGGACACTTAACTATAAATAAGACAAATTGGAATTTTACCCTTTATTGCAATATGGGACTTATCTATGATACGTGGAAATTTCAAAATAATATATGGAATGAACTGTACTCTTGCAATGTCTACAGGAACAAGGAAGGTGCAACAATCTGAACATCAAATGTCCACTGAACACATACTATGTGCATGATATATAGGCAGTCCTCAACTTACGGTGGCATTTGGGCCTGGAATTTCTATTATTAAATGATAGGGTCCTAAAGTAAGACTGCATCGCTCAGTGATGGCCATCCTTGCTGTCCCAGTTGCTTCAGTATTGTGTTCTCATTAGTAATCTGCAAAGTTTTCAAACATCTTGTCTTCTGACTGCCACCACTGGTGGAACAAGAATAGCCCCCATCAAGCCTTTCAGACCACACCATCCACACCCATGTACAACCTGGAAGGCACTTAGAATATACCTGTTTTCCTACCCTCTTTGCAAACTCTGTCATCTTACCATGAGGTTATCCACCTTGGGATAGTAAGAGACATATTGGGTGTCACCTCAGGAGGGGGGCACCTCGGGTTCAGAGAGTTGGAGTTTAATACACACAGACTTTTCCATTTCACTTCTCAAATACTTGGGATCTTCTGCATGGCAGTTGCTTGGAGTAACAGAAACCAAGCACTGCTTCTACTGCACTCCACAGCAGTGCATATTTTGACTACCCACACCCAGGTACACAGCTTGGTAGGGCAGGTATTTGGGCACCTGAGGGCAAGTTGGATCTCATCCAGCATTTGTCTCCAGTGATTATGGTAGATTATTGAATATTGCATGACATTTGTGAAGGTCATGAGAATGTCCTGCTGAAGAATTATTCATTCGCTTTGGCATCTGCCATCCCAGGGGCTAGCTGAAAATTAGAATAGGAGCCTTGCCCTGAAAATCCCTAGACTGAGGATGACAACTAACAGGAGGTCATTGTTATCCGTTCTTGTCTAGCAGATGTCATTTCGAATCATTTCCCGTATGACCAATATAGTTATGAAGAGATCTGGTGTCTGGTGCTCTGTTTTCAGAGACCTGCCTGTCTTGGATGCTGAAGACATCTCCTGGGTTATGTGGACATATTTTGCTCACCCCTCTTACAAATTGGTTCAATGGCCCTGCAAGTTTGTGGTTGATTACTATTCCCTTTTCCTTTGTAAGAGCCGTGGTGGTGCAGTGGTTAGAATGCAGTATTGCAGGGTAATTCTGCCCACCATCAGCAGTTTGATTTTGACCAGCTCAAGGCTGACTCAGCCTTCCGTCCTTCCAAGGATGGTAAAAATGAGGACCCAGCACAATGTGCTGACTCTGTGAACCGCTTAGAGAGCACTGTAAAGTACAGTGAAGCAGTACATAAATCTAAGTACTATTGTTTTTGAGCATGTTTTTCATTTTGGAGCATTGCAGGATAGAAGGAGAAAGTTAGGGAAGATGTCTCCTGCCCCGCTCCCCACCCTCCATGGCCCAGCTAAGTAGAGAAGGAGGATTGGTTGGTCCATGGAGCAGAAGGACTATATATGAACTACTGCTACTTCCCTCCACCCCTTTTTGTTCCCTTGAGAACTTTTCTTTTTTCACTCACAATCCCTTCCATACCCCTGGCTGCCGGCCTATAGTCAGAGAAGGGATTGCTGATGAAGGAAATGTTCCTAGAACTGTTGTACAGAAGATGGGGATGCAGGGATTCAGTAACCCTCAAACAAAGACTTTTGACCCCATCAAACCCTGGATTTTGTGTCCTGCCAAAATCACCACAGATAAAACTGGCAGGTCCTCAGCTGAACCATTGGCATCATTACAAAAGGAGGCTTTGTGGGAATACATCCAAAGGAGTCCCCTGCACTGGCATCAAAGCAGAGAATCCCGCAAGGCGTGTATGTTATCTGTCAGAACAAGCAGGCATTAATTTCCCTTGATTGCTATCAGTGCTCTGTAGAGCTGATCTAGTTTAACTGCCGCTGTCAACTGTGCAATTATGGCTTCATATTGCTCTTTTTATTTATGTAAACAAATGTTGGAAACTCTAATGAGAATAAAAAGATGAGAAACGTGCCATTTTGATCAGACTTACAATTTTCATAACAAACTGATCCAAAACATGCATATGTTGCTGAAAAAAAATGCAGTCTGAGCCATCTGTATGTAGTGCTGCCAGGATGGGGAATGGTTATAGATAGCAAGCAAGCAAGCAGATGTTGCAAAAATTTGGCTAGCACCAAGACATAATTGAGTTGTGATAGCGCAGTGGATAGAATACAGTATTGCAGGTTTATTCTGCTGACTACAAGGGGATCAATCTTCACCAGCTCAAGGTTGACTCAGCCTTCCATCCTTCCAGAGTCGGTAAAATAAGGACCCAGATTGTTGGGGGCAATATGCTGACTTTGTAAATTGCTTAGAGAGGCTTGTAAAATCACTGTGAAGCGGTATGTAAGTCTAAGTGCTATAATAGATGCCTAATTCTGAGACAGGATGTGGTCTGACTAAACTCTAAACATGAACAGCAGATTTTGTTTTGCAAAATCTGGAAAGTTTTTCTTCATTGATTACTTCACCTAAAACAAAATGCTATATTTTCCATTTTCTTTTAAAGTGACCTTACCCCATAAGATCATGAATTGTGCAATGATGGGATTCACATAAGACTCCAGTACAACACTCAGAAGTTTAAATATAGTGTTTTTTATGCTGACTGTTTGCTACAAGTTTATTGCCTCCTATTACTTGCTTGTTGGCTTGGTTGCTTATGTGCCATTAAATCAGTGCTGACACATTGCAGCTATCTAGACCAGGGGTCGGCAACCTTAAACCCTCAAAGAGCCACAAAGGTCCTAACCGGAAGCCCCCCCGTTCAATTCTGGAGCCGACTGGAAGTCCGGTTCCCCCACCATAAAGTCTCCTAGTGCTGTGCCCTTTTTCATCTACCTGTCCTAACCAAAAGCCCTATCAATTGTGGAGCCGACCGGAAAACCCACCCATTGTCATAGAGTCCCCTCCTGGCTTGCCATGCTTTCCCCCCCTTCTCTCAAAATTGTGGCACCAACCGGTGACAGGGAGCAGAAGCAGAGGGATAAAAGAGCCACATGTGGCTCCAGAGCTGCAGGTTGCTGATCTAGATAGACTTTGGGGGTAGGGGTGATCTGTCCCTGAATAGTTTGACAATTCAGGTCTCCCAACAGTAGTGGAGAAACAAACCAAAAAGCCACTAATGCACGAGACAGAAGAGAAACAACAGGATGAAAGCATCTTTTACACATTCTGTAATCTCATACTCCCACATATACTGTGTTACCTTTCTAGTATCCACATAGCAATGCTCACAGGACGCATATTTGGGACATTTTTCTCTGAGAAAACCAGCAGTGTTCTGGTTGAAAGCTCATCTTTCTCTATAGGAAAAGTATTCTATATACATTGGGGATCTAGTTCCATTGCCAAGTATTGACTGACACACACTGGCAGAAGGAATTCACTGCACTCATTTCACACTTTTCAGTGTGAACAGAGAAAAACCATGGTAAAGCTTCTGGTTTTTTGTTTGTTTGTTTGTTTGTTTGTTTGTTTGTTTGTTTGTTTGTTTGTTTGTTTGTTTGTTTGTTTGTTTTAATTGATTGATGGATTGGATTTATTCTGCATGGTTTAGATTAATTCTGATTTATTCCACCCTTCCAACATGAGATTCCAAAGTTCGTCTGGGGAATTCTATTGCAGTTGTTTTCTATGTGCCAAAAACAGAATACAAATTGGGATATAAAGCATTCTTTCATAGCAGCTCATCCAATAAATGCCCGGGGACATGCTTGAAATGATAATAATTAGACTGTTAGTGGAATCATAATATTATTAGGTTTTTATTCCATCTTTATTACTTTATGGATAACCCAAAGCAGTGAATGCTCCTTCCTCTTCCTGTTTTCCTTAGAACAACCATGTGAGGTGGGTTGGGCTGAGAAAGGGTGACTGGCCCAAAGTTAACCAGCTGGCTTTCATGGCTAAGGTAGAATTAGAACTCACAGTCTCCTGGTTTCTAGCCTGGCACCTTAATTATTATACCAGACCGGCTCTCTATCCTAAGTAGATGTCTTTTTTTTTTAAATGTGGTTTTTATTGTTTAAATATCATAATACAATTTCAACATTTCTGGTTTCATGGTGTTAAATATACATTTACTTTGTTATTTCTCTATTATAAATTCATTATCTTAATCATTACATACTACCGGTAGGATTCCTTACTTATATAATCCTTAATATCTGATAATACATTTTATTTACCTAGCATTGCATCTTAACTCCCTTTTATTCCCTACTTTTGGTAGTATGGTTCCCATCTGTATATTGTTTTGTTTAATCATTCCTTTAACCTTTGGATTCTCTCAAAACTCACTTCTCTTTCCTTTTCTTCAACCACTCATACCACATTTCCCAAACATTATAATAGTCCGTTTCCTCTTTGTCATTAATTTTCAACGTCAGTCTGTTCATTTCGGCACATTCAAATACTTTCCTAATTACATGCTCTTCGGGTGACAATTTTTTTCTCCTTCCAGTATTGAGCGAAGGAGATTCTCGCTGCTGTTATAGATGTCTATACCTTATGATTCTATACCTTATGATTCTTGACAAATGTATCTTTTCTTTTATGTACACCGAGAGCATATGCACCAAGACAAATTCCTTGTGTGTCCAATCACACTTGGCCAATAAAGAATTCTATTCTATTCTATTCTGTTCTGTTCTGTTCTGTTCTGTTCTGTTCTGTTCTGTTCTGTTCTGTTCTGTTCTATTCTATTCTATTCCATTCCATTCCACCCCACCCCACCCCACCCCACCCCACCCCACCCCACCCTACTCTACTCTACTCTACTCTACTCTACTCTACTCTACTCTACTCTATTCAGATTCTCATTCATAATCATTCAGGTCACAGTTATTTTGGACTATTTTTTCCTTGATTTTCCTCCCCCTCCCTATCACAACTGATGAAGCTTCTTGGATGAGAAGTGAAATGTCTTCTTTTACTTCCTCAAAGAAAAAAAACAGTACAGTTGACTTGTTGCAAAACCACCTTTGAGACTATCCCAAGTAGGTTGAATAATAAGTGTCGCTCTGACCTGCAACATTGATGATTGGCTCAGAAGTTAATTCAATTGAGTGCAATGGAATCGATTCCATTGTAAGGTTGGGCATCAAGGCAGCTACTACCAAAATAACTGATTCAAGGATAAAGCACAGCATCACTTTTAAACTTTAAAATATTGACAGGTCTATTCTTCCATTTTAAAAACAAACTTCAGACAGACATGTTCAGTATGAATGCAGGTAGTCCTCAACTTACAAACACAATGGAGCCCAAAATTTCTGTTGTTAAGTGAGACATTTGTGGAATGAGTTTTGCCCCATTTTACAAACTTTCTTGCCACAGTTGTTAAATGAATCACTGCAGTGGATAAGTTAGTAACCCAGTTATTAAGTCAATCCAGCTTCCCCCATTGACTTTGCTCGTCAGAAGGTCACAAAAGGACATAGCAAAAGTCATTAATATGAACCGGTTGCCAAGCATCTGAATTTTGATCACACAATTATGGGGATGCTGAAAAGTTCATAACTGTGAAAAACAGTCGTAAGTCACTTTTTTCAATGCCGTTGTAATTTTGAACGGTCACTAAATGAACTGTTGTAAGTCGAGGACTACCCGTACCATGATGTTGAATCGAGGTTTTGATGAGGATATGCTGAGAAGTACATGGCACATGAAATCTCTCACAGTAGCACATTGGAAGTGCTTAGAGTGAACGTAACTGAAGAAATTGCCTTGTGGTGAGATGGGTGGCAAACGAATGAATGAATGAATGAATGAATGAATGAATGAATGAAGCACCCTCTCCAAAAAGAAGAGTTGGCCCCCTACAGAGTGGCCCCTTCTTTGAAGGCCTTTTCCTTTTCCTAGGTCAGAGTTGTTACAGTGTCATTGTTTGCTGCTTATTGTGATTCTATTGTGGTTTATATTTATTGTCATGGTTATTATGGCTCCTGATCTTTCTCTCCCTCTCATGCTGATTTGGGGTTTTCATGTAGTTTTTTATATTATTTTACTCTTTATGATAACTATTAACTCTCTACCTAGAAAATTCCTGAGGTGGAGTTCTCCAAATATACATAGAGAGGGTGGCATTAAAGTGGGGTCAAAGAGGAAAACTAGTTTGAGATATGAGTGAAAGAGTTCAGCTGGGATTGGGGAAACCTATGTTGTAATCTACCTTTATTCACAGCATTTCTCTAAATGATTGGGTCATTCTCTTCTTTCCTTTGACGTATGGCCCAGTATTATGGTGATAGAGAATGGAAGAAAGGATGCTATGTACGCCACCTTGAGCTTCTGAAAGAAACACGGGCTATAAATCCAAATTAAGAAATAAACAGATTAATCCACCAGTGAGCTGAAGTTCTTCACAGTTCTTTTTTTCTAATTTTAATTTGTAGTCTTAGTACTGCATTAACCACTAGTAGACAAGGGTGATTAAAAGGCCTTCAGCTCTGTTCACTATAAATTGTAGGGATTCCACTGAATGGACAAAATGCAACTGTGCCTATATAAACCTTCCCAATACGGAGAGTGCCCTCTCTCTCTCTCTCTCTCTCTCTCCCTCCCTCCCTCCCTCTCCCTCTCCCTCTCCCTGTTCCCTCTCTCCCTCTCCCCCTCCCTTCTCTCTCTCTCTCTCCCTCTTTCTCTCCCCCTCCCTCCCTCCCTCCCCTCCCTCTCTCTCCCCTCCCTCTTTCTCTCCCCCTTCCTCCCTCCCTCTCCCTCTCCCCTCTCCCCTCCCCTCTCTCCCTCTGCCCTCTCCCTCCCTCTCCTCTCCCCCCCTCTCCCTCTCTCTCCCTCTCCCTCTCCCCCCCTCTTTGGGCCATCCTTGGGCCATCCCCTCTCCCCCCCATCAATCTTTGG
This sequence comes from Masticophis lateralis, assembly GCA_030761175.1. NCBI lineage: Eukaryota > Metazoa > Chordata > Lepidosauria > Squamata > Colubridae > Masticophis > Masticophis lateralis. The sequence goes on along the minus strand of JAUDYJ010000001.1, from coordinate 126,091,662 downwards.
GCCATCCTTGTCTATTACACAATTTTGCCCTATAATTGGTTTGCCCTGCACTATGTAGGAGAGGTTGATCAGTTGAGTTTCCAAGTAGGAGGAAGAAATAGCTTGGTCAGTCCATATTTGAGGACAGTGACAAACGACAACGCTTGCTGAAAATGATGTGTATTCCTCACCAATCCTCCTTCACTATTTTGGTCTGTCTGTCTGTCTGTCTCTGAATGCCTTTTCCCCTTGGGCTGACCTCTTTGCGAAATCAGTTTGTGTTGCAGTGTGGAAAAATCATCACATGAGGACTGTTACCAATTACTTCATAGTCAACCTCTCCTTGGCCGATGTCCTGGTCACCCTCACTTGCCTTCCTGCAACACTAGTGGTGGATATCACCGAAACGTGGTTCCTTGGCAACAGCCTCTGCAAGGTGATCCCTTATTTGCAGGTATTGTTTGCCAGGATTGTGGTGCACATTGAAAAACAGGCTAAGTTGGGGGTTCGATGCTACCAAACCTATAATTCAGAAGCTAGATTGTGATTAGCATATTACTTCACAGCAAAAGAAATTAGACTAAGAGGGGCTTAATTATTTCATGGTCAGAATTACCGTATTTTTCGGAGTATAAAATGCACCTTCCTCCCCCCCAAAAGGGGGTGAAAATTTAGGTGCATCCCCATCCTTTGGCCTCTGCCTCGCAGCAGTTACCTCCTTGCAAGCAAACAGCAAAAAAAAAAACAAAAAAAAAAAAAAAACCCTCCTTTCAGCTTCAGCACAGCCGAATTAGCACAAGTTGATTGGATCAGCCCCCCAACTCTCAGCTGATTTGATCTCAGCTCTTTTGCATAGGGCTCTGCTGCTTGCTGCAAAGAGGTAAATTGCTGGAGCAATTTTTTTTTCCTTGTGCTAATCGAGCTATGCTGAAAATGAAAATGAAAGTAAAGCAGGCTGTTTGCTGTTTGCTGCAATGAGGCAAAATTGCTCAGAGGCAGAGGGAGATTTCTTTTTCTTCTTTTCCTCACCAAAAAAGGTAGGTGCGTCTTATACTCCAGTGCGCCTTATACTCCAAAAATACAGTATGCCATTTGTAATTGTACATTTGCTATAACATCAGTAAAGTAAATAACAGTAAAGTAGAAACCAAAGCATAAAACTGTACATAGAATAAGAAAAGCAGGAAATAAATTTCATTCTGAAGCAATCTAGAATACTTAGAAAGAAGCAAAATGTACTAACAATTAAAATGTTACCTTTGTGAAGACATTCCAAGTGTGCAAAAGACTGGGCAATGCCATGGTTTCAGGTATCCACAGAATAATTTTATGAAAAGAAGTGGAAAAACAGTGGCATGAATGAGTGATCTCATGGCCTCTACAGATAACACTAAAAAGTTACATTCAGATGATGTGTGAAGTGGAATACACTCAAATACAGGTAATCCTCGACTTAAAACAGTTTGTTTAATGGCAGTTCAAAGTTGCAACAGCACTAAAAAAAAGTGACTTATGATCGTTTTTCACAGTTACGACCTTTGCAGCATCCCCATGATCATATGATCAAAATTCAGATGTTTGGCAACTGGCTCATGTTTATGATGGTTGCAATGTCCCAGGGTCATGTGATCATCTTTTTCTGACCTTCTGGTCAGCAAAATCAAAGAGGAAATCAGATTCATTTAACAACCGTGTTACTAACTTAACAACTGCAGTGATGTGGTAAAAAAGTCATAAAATGGGACAAGACTAACTTAACAAATTTCTCACTTAGCAGCAGAAATTCTAGACTCAATTGGAGTCATAAGTTGAGGACTCTCTGTATGACTCAATCTCTGTAGTCCAGGGGTGTCAAACTCAAGACCCGCGGAGTGCTTAGATCTGGCCTGTGAGACCACCCTGAAAACAATGAAGAACCAGCCCGTGGTGCCTCTGTGAGCAAAAACAGAGCTTGGGAAAGTCACATGCAGCCCTCCCAGGCTCTGTTTTTGGCCATGATGGCTCCTACAGCCCTCTACCAGTGAAAATGGAGTTCCCTGTTCACTGGCAGGCAGCTTCAGGAGGCCATTGCAGCTGAAAACGGAGCCTTGACGAATGACGTTGAGCTGGCCATGCCCATCCTGGCCACACACATCCCAACCAGCCCCCCCCCAGCCCCCGAGGTGAAACCCTGATGGAGCCCTCAATGAAATCAAGTTTGACACCCCTGCTGTACTCAGTTCCTGATGGTTTGGTCTTCAAACGAAAGCATAGAAGTTGCTATTATGTAATACTTACTATATGGATGAGAATGAATGAGTGAGGTTCTCCACACAGTAGAGACCATACAGTTGAGATTCTTTAGCCACATGAACACTCCTGAGCCTATATGGTTACAACAGCATAGGAGCCAAATACAACGACTTCTGCGACGTCAACAGCAGTGCCAACCCTGGAGGCAAAATCTCATTCCTACATTCCCACCTCACAAGAAACAGAGTTGCCTGCAAACATGTCTGCCTAGGACAGTAATGGATGACCTGCTTTTGTAATGGGCACAGCAAACAATGTTTCAATAATGCCTTGTAGTGGAAACCATACCCCCATAACAAGTTAAATCAAAATCCTCCTTCCAACCACTTCTGAACTTCGTGCTTGATGTGGAGACGAATGAAACTCTGATTTTGGGTTTTACCAGTTAGACTGATAGATCTTCATAGAAATGGCTTGTTCATATTATTATGAAAAAGCAAAAAGTTGTGATTTGATGTTAATTTTACTGTAACAGAGAGAGTTGGAAGTCAATGTTTCTTTTTCTTGTTTCTTTTTTCTTAACTTTCCTCACTTCTCTTTTCCTTCCCTCCCCCCCCCCCATTTTTCTATTTACTTTGTATTTTATAATACTTTATAATTTAATAAAAATGTTGACTGATAAAAAAAAAAATCCTCCTTCCTCCCTGTACCCAGTGTATTGGAAGCACACATATGGATTGTTACTCGCTTGATTTTCTTTTGTGCTGTGAAAAACTCACTGCCTATCAGGGAGAAAAAAAATAGCCTAACTTTCTCATGATACATCAGAATATGGGGATTGTCTTTCTGTCTGCTTTTTTTTTTTTTGTTAAAGGAAATTAGATTTTGTCAGTCCTTATTAGCAGTGCAAAGTCATAATATAGCCCAAATGAATCCTGCTTTCCTAGAAATAGGACTAGGGTTAAAGAGTTTAGTGGCAACCAAACCTTCCCGATTGTAACTATGGTAGGAGAGACGATTTCTCTGATTATGCTTCTTTTGTCACTCACTGTATATTGTTCTCCGGCCTTTCTCTTGTTCCCTTTGTAGACGGTGTCAGTCTCTGTTTCTGTACTGACCCTTAGCTGCATCGCACTGGATCGATGGTATGCAATTTGTCATCCGCTGATGTTCAAAAGCACAGCCAAGCGAGCCAGAAACAGCATCCTTGTTATCTGGATGGTGTCCTGCCTTATCATGATCCCTCAGGCGATCGTTATGGAGTGCAGCAGCATGTTTCCCGGATTAGCTAACAAGACTGTCTTGTTCACTGTCTGCGATGAGCATTGGGGAGGTGAGTGCTGGTGGCCTCAAGCTTGGGATGTGCAAAGCTCACTGTGACAGGAGGAAAAAAAAAAGATGGCTAGTTGTTATCAAGTGTGTTACAGAAGATTAATTAGACTTAGTTGGTTGGCAGATATTTTTGTACAGTATCTAGCCTTCAGTGCTAAGGGGTGCCTTTCTTTGACTTTAATCTCTAAAGTATTAATTACAATATATCAGCCGTGTCACTATGGTAATTCAGTCATGTTCTGCCATTCAAGAGAAGAGCTGTTGATCACCTGATGTGTAGCGATGGGTAGAACAGCTTTTGTTTACATGAACATGGACCTGGGTAGCTAACAGGTTGCCTGAAGTTCAGAAATCAGGATGATTAATTTGGGGTCCAAAGTCCCCTTTTTATAAGGGCCTCCGGGTCTCCCTGCACCTATTGCTGAAGACTAAGAGCCATTTCTGACATTTTGTCTTGGCCAATGATTGAACATTATAGCATGAAATAATTTGCTTTAAGCATACAGAGTCCCTCAATTTCCCTACCAAACCCAATACTGTCAATAGTTTGATTTAGTTCCACTCATTCTATAGCACTCCATACTCAACAAAAATAATGGTTACCTTAGAAAATTGTCTGCCACTTTTCTGTAGTGGCTAAGATGCTGAGCTTGTTGATTGAAAGGTCAGCAGTTCAGCGGGGTGAGCTATTTGTCTCAGCTTCTGCCAACCTAGCAGTTCGAAAGCACATAAAAAATACAAGTAGAAAAATAGGGACCACCTTTGGTGGGAAGGTAACAGCGTTCCGTGCGCCTTTGGCATTTAGTCATGCCCACCACATGATCACAGAGACATCTTCGGACAGTGCTGGCTCTTCGGCTTTGAGATGGAGATGAGCACCGCCCCCTAGAGTTGGGAACGACTAGCACATATGTGCGAGGGGAACCTTTACTTTTACTTTATGTCCTCCAGATTGAAATACTGGATTACAGACTAACAATGGAAAGGAAGAATTCCTTCCTTCCTTCCTTCCTTCCTTCCTTCCTTCCTTCCTTCCTTCCTTCCTTCCTTCCTTCCTTCCTTCCTTCCTTCTTTCCTGCCTGCTTGCCTGCCTACCTGCCTGCCTGCCTGCCTGCCTGCCTTCTTCTCTCTCCTAAGCATCGTTGTTGCAAAATCTGGAACACCAACTAAGACCAGGGCTTCATTTCCGAAGGACTTCCAAGATTTCGTCCCCTGCAGGACCTTCTTTAAGTCACTGAAGTTACCCATGGAAAGCTTTAATAAAGGTTCTAACAGCAAAACAGCAGCACTGCTTCATTTCAAAGACAGTTCCTGTGACCTTCTGGAAATGCCAGAAGAAGGTTTGGTATGCGAAATGTATGTGCTGAGCTTTTCCTGGCCAATTATAGGACCTAATAAGGACTTTAAAGGAAATCACCATAAGTACTTATTTAAAATAGTTATAAACCGCCCCTCCCTCACTTCAGGAGGTATGCGGAATTTAACATTTCCACATACTAAAACATAAATTAAAACATTACAATACATCATAAAACAGCGGTTGTACTCAATTCAGCTCTTCAGTGTCCAAGAAAATAAAATGATTTTTTAAGCTAATCCTTTATAAATATTTTACCTGAACAATGAATAAGGTTTGCTCTTCCATTTTGTATGAAATTAAATCCTATTTATGTTCACCTGAACCAGCTTTTGTAGCATGCCAATAAAGGAGAACGTTTGTAGCTCAGGGTTGACGTGAGTCCTCGTTGCTCCCTGAGCTCACTTGTTCGCTTGCAGCCATTTCATCACCCAAACTACAATCAACAGCACTGATGACGTTACCAGTTAAGGTAATGATACATCTGCAAGAAAACAAGCAAGTTCAGAGAGCACCAAGGACTCCTCATTTTGCAGCATATAATAGCAAATCAAATGAGATATTATTTATGTGCTGTTTTATTTCCTTTGCAGCTGAATTTTTCCCCAAAATGTATCATACCTGTTTCTTCCTGATAACCTATCTGGCTCCATTGTGTCTTATGGTGCTGGCCTACTTACAGATATTTCAAAAGCTGTGGTGTCAGCAGGTGGGTCCTTTTGCTACAAAATCCGTCTTTTGGACTTATGCCAGCTAAGCCTTTTAACCTCAAAGGAATAATGTAATTGATTGAAAGGCATAGTGATCTAGATTGAAATAAATTATCCTTGGCAATGCAATATTCGCTCCATCAGCTAGCTAGCAAAAATAAATAATTCCATGCCCCTAACCAAGAGTTCATCAATTCAATGTTAAAATTAAAATACCAAGATCTTATAACATCCAGCTAGGAATGTTTATTTTCCCCTTGTATTCCCATATTTCTTAAATTATGTCTGAATGAAGGGATAAAGAAAGAAACTGAAACATAATTTAAAATAAAGTTCTGATGAATATTTCCTAAACAAATTTCCATTGTATTAAATGCATTTTTAAAAATATAATATTAATATTAAGGGTCATTGCTACTTTCATTCATGGAAAATACATTATATTTGATTTTTGAATGTAATCATTGAAATGAGCATGCTCTTATTTGTTTGCTGGTTGCTTGCTTGTTTAAAACATTGATGTAGCTGCCCAACTGCCAACTCTGGCAGCTCCCAATTACGTTAAAAGAACTAAAAACATATTTACTATTAGTTAATTTTCTAATACAGGGCTGTCAAATTTGCAGCCTGCGGGCTGGATGTGTCATGCGCTGGCCGTGCTCATGCCCAGTTTAGCAAAGGGGGGAAAAGTCGCTATATGTCACCTGACGACACGAGTTTGATGTCCCTGTTCTAATACACTCAGTAACATTTTGATAGCAGATACAATATATCATATTTAACTGTTAGAAAAATGAACAACCATTATGTGTTTCCCTTCATCCATGGCAGTGGTGGGTTCCTCCCGGTTCGACCTGGTTCTCCCGAGCCGGTAGCGGTGACAATATGACATCACCGAACCGGTTCTGCTTTGAAACTCATCAAATTTGGTACTCAACACATTTTGATGCAAAAATTTTGTCCCAATACCCATCATTTGCCTGGTACTCAAAGCACAAACTAGAAATTGATCATATTGGCTGCCTTGTGATTCACTATATTATTTTTTATGGGAAACATTTGTTTGATGCTCATCATCCTTCCTGGAACCAGGAGTTAACATGGAGTATTGAGGTACCACTGTATTTAACAAGTAATCCTTATAGTTGTCAACCTTCTGTTTCTATGCATAAACATAAAATGGCTTTTATGTTTATGCACCTTTTTAGCACATGCTGTATGTCTTCGGAATAGAGTAGAGATTTTTTGGCTTGTTTAGAATATATTGCCTCCAAATCTTATCTTTTTTACCTTGATTTTTGACCCATTCATACAGTTCATCAAGTGTTTTACAAATATGATGTATCACAACAAAGTGAGAGAGAGAAACAAAGAAAAAAACTAAATAAAAATACCAACAAAAAGAAGAAAGAAAGATTCGGTCCAATGTCTGGTCCTATTATCAACCATGTGGAATACTAATCAATTTTTGATCAATACTGATCAATTTTTCCATGATAATTATCATCAGCCAATTTCTAGAGAGAGAACAAGCTTATCTTATCAACCCAAAATTTTAAATCTGAGGTTATTCTATCTTTCCTATATAGAAAAGCAATCATTTTTGATTGATTTTTCCTGTGTTAAATTTATAGATCTTCCCATAGAAGTAAATTCCAAATTTGTGGTATTTAATTCTAATGTGTATTCACATCCTTTAATAAATTTTATAACTTTACCCTATAATAAGCTTTATCCTATAATAAACTTTGTAACAGGGATGTCAAACTCACGATGACATGTTATCGTCATGTGACGTATTGCAACTCCCCTCCCCCTTCGCTAAACCAGTGGCGGGCATGGCCAGCATGTGATGCATCTGGCTTGTGGGCTGCAATTTTGCCCCCCACCCGCTTTATAACTATTGTGGAAACAGACTGATCCTAACAAAAAGGATCTAGATTTAGACAACATTGTTTCCCCAAGGATACCTTCCATCTTCATCATGGAAGATGGTCACACTAAAGATGGTCACACTCTCTGTGATCATGTAGCTATGCTCATGAGTGGAAATGGATCTACTTGGCAACTTTCGCTGAGTAATCAGTGCAAAATTTCCCTTGGGTCAAATGGCAATCATTAAGATTCTGATTATTGTGTGCTGTCAAGATTCCAGGAACGTCATCCATTGTTCAGAGGAAATGGAGGCCGCTGCAATCCACAGCACAGATGCGGGAACTGGGGCCACCAGCACACTTGAGGATTAGCGTGGTGGCAGCTGAAATCAAGCAGATTAAAACCAGGAGGAAAACAGCCCGGATGCTCATGGTGGTGCTCTTGGTTTTTGCCCTCTGCTATCTCCCCATTAGCATTCTCAACATCTTGAAAAGGTACTTCCATGTGCAAAGTCTGGAGATATTAAAAATAAATAGCTTGGGTATCTGTCAGGGGTGTGAAAATGTATTCAACAATAATTGGGTGGTGATGATTTCTACTGAAAGCCCTCCATGTTTACACGTAGTCCTTGATTTATGACCACAGTTAGAACTGGAACTTCCATTGCTAAGTAAGGCAGTTGTTAAGTGAGTCCCAGTTAATAGTAAATCCAGTTTTACTATCTTTTTTATTAGTAGTATTAGTTATTTTTTATCCAGTCTGTAGAGATTCTCAGTCATCCAGGCCATGGCTGTCCCAAAGGTGCTTTTTCAGGAGGCAACTGGACTTTCTGGTTTTTTCTTTGAAGACTTTTCACTTCTCATCCAAGAAGCTTCTTCAGCTCTGACAGGATAGTGAAGAATGGAAGGATTTATATTCCTTGCAGACAACTGGTAATCTGCACCCTTTTAGAGGGTCGTTAAAGCACTTGGAGGTTTATCTGTGTCCTCAGGGTCACCTGAGTAGTGTTCCTGGTTCCTGAATTTTTTTTTATCCAGTCCTTAATTATACAAATAACTCAAAGCAAATTATGTAATCTTTAAGCAAATCATCCAGTCGTTAAACAAATCTGTCTTCTCCCATTGACTTTGCTTATCAGAAGCTGGGAAAGTCACAAATGGAGATCCAGGGGTGCCAGAATGCTAAAACCCTCATAAATGCATGCCAGTTGCTAAGCACTCAATTTTGATCATGTGATTGTGTTACAAACAGCAATACTGTGCTGATTGTAAGTACAAGGATCAGGAGAGGTCACTATTATCAGCACCATTGTAACTTTGAATAGTCATTCAGTGAATGGATGTAAATTGAAGACTATCTGTAATTTTCTTTCCCACACAAGCATTGGTGTAGGACAGGGGTCGGCAACCTTAAACACTCAAAGAGCCGCAAAGATCCTAACCGGAAGCCCTCCATTCAATTCTGGAGCTGACCGGAAGTCCAGTTTTCCCATCATAGAGTCTCCTCATAGCACAGCATACTTTTCCTCTACCTGTCCTAACCGAAAGCCCTATCAATTGTGAAGCCGACCAGAAAACTCGCCCCTTGCCATAGAGTCTCCTCCTGGCATGCAGTGCATCACCCCCCTCCCAAACCGGAAGCTCCTCTCAAAATTGTGGCACTGACCGGTGACAGTAAGCTGCAGCAGAGGGATGAAAGAGCCACATGTTGCCGAACTCTAGGGTAGGATAAAGTTTTCATGGATGCTAATAGGATTTATTTTCATATAAGGTTCATTACAGGTCATTTCAAGGAATATTTGTCTTCCGCTCTCCCCCTATGTTTTTTATTAATAGACTGATTTTAAAGTTTAAAATACGCTAATAATAAAAAAAATGTGTTTTTAAATGTTATAAACGTGTTCTGAAAGTGATAACATTGGAAGCAATGTAGGAAGTCAAAAGGCTGCAGGAGACACTTACTGACACTAGAGGGCCCATCAGCCTATGGACTCAGGTGAAGAAACATGGGCAAATAGAAATTATTGCTACATAAGGAAAAAAATCATATTGTTCCAGTGAGGAGCCAAACTCTGAGAACAATATAAGCAAGAAGATTTCATACTGCTGAAAATTATTAGCACTATTCTTGAGGAAGTCACTCTTGGTCAGAACTGGTCAGCAGAGGTTGGGCAGTAGATCATTTCTACAGGCATCAAGGCCAACAAGGAATGTAAATCAGTTTTCTTATAGTCCTCCAGATATGTCAGAATTCATGTCCTTCATCTCCTGTCAGCAGTCTGGGTAGGATTGAGGGGAATTGAGGTCCAATACACCTGGAGGGCTCTAAATTGGAGAACGTTGGCATCTTAAGGCTTTCAGTTCTTCCAGATTATGGTTTGGATTAGGATTGCAGAGTTAAGGCCGATCCTTCCCAGGAATGTTACTGCTTTTACGTTAATTTAATGCACTTAACGTTTCATCAAGTTTGGTGACCTCAATTCAAGGCTAAAACTGTCAAAAGAAATCAAATTAAATTGCAGGTTAGAAAAGTATGCATACTGAATGCCACATCTCTACTGAATGGGATTGTGACTTTATAACGGGATGCACTGATGAAAAAAAAATGTTTCTGGTTTACATTTAGAACATAGAATGATCTTGGAAGGAACCTTGGAGGTCTTCTAGTCCAACCCACTGCCCATTCCAGACAAATGTCTGTCCAGCCTTTTTTGTAGATTTGGAATATACACAATCTGGCAAAAAGCTGTACATTATAATACTCATTTTTTGAAAGAGGACCGTATCAGGGACACTGAAATAATTCTCAATCCAGAGAACCCTTTCTTAGTGGTGTTCACTGATTTCTGCAGAAAATCCTCTTTAAAAAAAAAAAAAAAAAAAAAGATAAATACCTCTTATGGCAGAGAATCCTGGAAAAGGGCTTTCTGTACTTTATATAATTTTAAAGGTTAGGCTGACTTGGGAGAGACGTATTCTTAAAAATTATAAGAAAAGGTATGAGTAGTCTCCACTCAGATATTCACAAAAATGTGGATTAGAAGTCAGTGGGCAGCATAAATCCAGTTATTTCTGTATATTTAGAAGTTGATTATTATAGCATTTGTCTAGAATCTATACATTGACCTCTGCTGAAGAATTCAGACACATATACAGTTCCTCATTCAACTAAAATGAGCAAGGGTAAACTAGTGAAGTGGTACTGTTATCAACATCCCTTTGTCTGCTACTTCTTTGTTCATGTGTTGCTTTTATAGCATTTTTCATAATTCTGAATATTTTTAATGATTAACGATGACAGTGCATTTAGGTATTTACTGATTGTGTTAGCTGTGTCGTGTCAGCTTGTTTGGAGAGATGAGCAACTAGATAAATTAATAAAATGCATCTGGTTCTTGGCATGTGCGGACCTTAATTCTGTCAAGGCACAACCATTCAACATGACAATAATATATAAGAGATGATACATACGGAGAACATCCTTTACAACTTCATGTTAATGTAGTTATGACACCACTGCACTCAACTGGAATTCAGAATTTTGATCTATATATCATGCAACTATTTTACGTGTTTATCAATACCAGAAATGTGATACGTTTTCTACTTCTAACATTTTTTGCTTCTTTTTGTAAGAGTTTTTGGGATGTTTAACAATGCTGAAGATCGAGAAACAGTGTATGCTTGGTTTACTTTCTCCCACTGGCTTGTGTACGCAAATAGTGCAGCAAACCCAATTATTTACAACTTTCTTAGTGGTAAGTTGATTACTTGTGCTTTTTTATCATGTTAAAAAACCACAGAGCTAAAGAATTAATGTAATTTATTTATGTTGCTGTATTTATGGTCTTCTAAAAGAGAAGGATGCTTTTACTACTGTTGTATAGAGGGAGGAAACAGAGACTTAAAGAAAATGCATCATTCAAGCAATCCAATAAACAGATCTAGAATCTGAGTACACATTGTTTAAATATATATATATATATATATATATATATATATATATATACATACATATATATATATATATACTGTATATACATTTTGATATCAAACAGATTTTTACTTTTAGTTTTCCATTAGTTGCAGTCACACAAAAAACAAACAATGGACAAATTTCAACACAGCAGAAGATCCGCCTAATATTGTAACAGAAGATCGGCCTAATATTCTTGATTGATTGATTGATTTGATTTGATTTGATTTGATTTCTATAGCTGTCCATCTAAATCAGTGACTCTGGGCAGCTTATAATTCTGAAAATATAGAACAATAAAAGCAATTTAAAAATATAGTATGAGGTGTGTTGTCTTTGATATATAGGAGAATCTGATTTCATTCCTGATTAACTTCTTAACTAATGATCAAATTCAAGAACTTTTTTATATCTCTCTTTTTGAATTCCTTGGTGCTTGGGCTAAAAAGAAGCAATTGGCTTTCACCAACATCTTCCTCTGCAAAACACTCCCTCACCTCTTGCAATCCCTTATGCTAAAAGAGTCCAGTAGTCAACCTGGATTCAAACTGTGGGGGCTCTGGTTTGAATCCCTCCACTATCAGCGAGCTCATGGTGTGATTTTTTTTTTAAAAAAATAGTCTTTCACTCAGCTTAATCTATATTGCTTTGGGGATATATATATTCACAAAAACCATACTGTGTTCTGGAGAAAAATAGGAAAATAAATGCAATCTGATAATAAAGGCTTCTGTACTTCCCATTGTGTACCAAGAATGATTAAAAGTTGAAATCTTTTGCCCAGGATGCTTATGACAGGCTGAAAGGGTGATTTCTATTCTATTCTATTCTATTCTATTCTATTCTATTCTATTCTATTCTATTCTATTCTATTCTATTCTATTCTATTCTATTCTATTCTATTCTATTCCATTCCATTCCATTCCATTCCATTCCATTCCATTCCATTCCATTCTTTGCACCTTTAAGACAGCACAGATGTTCAAGCCCTGATCTCAGTTTAAATGAGGTGATTTTGCTACATGCTTCACCAACTCTGCACACAGGACTCAAAATCAGAATCATAATTGCATACATAAATCATCTTAGAAAACCTGACAGCCTTCCCAGGTAGACCAACAGGAAACATGACCAGATTAGCTAATTATTGTCAGGCTACATTAACAGAATCTTACAAGTCTGAAAATACAAATCTCCCATCATCTCCTTTACAGCCTGATAACCCAGAAAGGAGTCCCTTCTGAGCCTCTTTCTCCACCCATTATGCAGCTTTGAGCTATGCTCCCTCTTATCTGACCGTTCCTTAGGCAGCATCTCTTCTTCCCTGCCCTGCCTCCCAAGGCCATTCCCATATACCATTACATCACCTGCCACACAGCTGCATCTTGTTGCCTTCTCTGGATTATGCAAATCACATCAGACACTTTGAACGGAAAAGAAACAAATGTAGGAATTGTGTTATGCATGCCCTGTTTTGGAGGACATGGTCTGGCTGCTTCTTCATAATGGTCTTGGTCTTTGATTCGACAGGAAAATTTCGGGAAGAATTTAAAGCTGCTTTTTCTTGCTGCTGCTTTGGTATTGGCCATCCCCAAAATGCTCCACCCAGAGGAAGGACAAGCATGGACAGTCGGAAATCCTTGACGACCCAGACCAGCAATTTTGATCATGCTGCAAAGCTCTCAGAACATGTTGCCTTGACTGGTATAGTCTCACTGCCCACAAACAGCCCTGGATTTGTTGGGAGCTGATAGATGGCTACTTTCTGTGATAAATCATTGTCAATCAATCTGTGAATCCAGTTATCTTTTGGTCCAGGGACCAAAAACCTTGAAAACCGCAAAGTGAAATAACAGATTATAACTAAGATAAAATAGACTAATATACAAAATTGGATGATTTAAAAAAAAAAAAAGAAAACAGAACTTTGTTTGGAAATGTGTGATTTTTCCTAGCATATACTATTCCACTGTAAGAAATGATTGTTGGGAGATACATATGCACTCATTTTCATTGGTATGATCTGCCGATGGGCTTGGTTCCTATCCAAAGAATGTTTGAAGAATGTAAGATTTAAATTACAAATAACCAGAAGGTGTTGAACAATGAAATTATTAAGAAATAATAATACAATGAAATGGTAGAGAAAGCACTTAGTGTTTTAATGCTTTTATCAGTGGCCATAGGAAGGGTCTGTATTTTCCCTGTGTAATGAATGTATTTTGTGTGTATGCATGTAAGTTCTTTAGCTATCCTATTCTTTGACATTTCTTATGCCCCAGCAAGTTGGCTCCCATTCCACTCTGTTCTCAGAGAGTTAAACTGACAGACAGATTTAGATTAAGACCTAAATCCCTTATTTTTCTTCCCAACTTTTGCTTATAATACAAACAATTAAAAAAGGTCAGATAATTTCTTCCTTTCTCATTTTATATTAAATGTTTAAGTATGGTTTGATGTCCTGTTGGTTAATGGTGAATTTATTCTTCATGTTTGGAAGCTTGTGTAATCCAAACAGACGAATATGCTGGAAATAATAAGCACAGAAAATGCTACTTTTAAGAGTCATTCACTTTTCTTTGGAAAGGGGCTCACTTAGAGCTGAAGAACCAATAGTCTTTTGACATCCTGGCTCAGACAACTGAAAGGTCAGAAATGCCTCTTTAAATTGCAATTGGAAATTAATACCCAGTCCAGATACCTTGTATGCTTTAGCTTCTATTTGCTCAGAATGCTGTCTAAATAAATAATTATGCTTATTGCCTAATACTGTATATTAATATTTCTTTTTAAATTTTTGATGAACATAAGGTCAGAGAACCTAAAGCTTTCAGGAGGGGGAGAGAGAATGAGAGGGAGGGGGGAGAAAGAGAGGGAGGGGGAGGGCGGGGGGGAGAGAGAGAGTGTAACAGATAGATAATAGATAGATAGATGATAGATAGATAGAATACAAATAGATTGCAATAGAGATAGATAGATAGATAGATAGATAGATAGATAGATAGATAGATAGATAGATATAAATAGACAGATAAATAGATAATAGATAGATGATAGAGATAGATGATAGGTGTCTATGGGGATTTTCAATCATCTAGGTTCATAGTTGTCCCAAAAGTGTTTTTTCAAGAGGCAACTGGACTTCCTTTGGCTTTCCTTGAAGACAATTTACTTCTCATCCAAGAAGCTTCTTCAAGGAAAAACAAAAAAGTATAGTTGGCTTTTGAAAAAGCACCTTTAGGACATAGATGAAAGAGTGGGGGGGGGAGGGGAGAGAGAGATTTGTTGGGTAACATATATCATTAATACAACAGACCTTCAAAGATCACCTTCAAAGACCCTGACACTAGTAGATTAAACATATTTTTGTTTCTATATTTTTCCTAGCAACGTCTGTCTCACCACATTCCCAAACACCAACAATTATAATAAGTTCAGTATATGGAACTGTTTTGACCTGCTGCCCAAACTTCATTTCTTTCACTTCCACTTGATTTATATAATAACCACTCAATAAAAACGTTTTTTGTTCTTTCCAGAATTCCAATGCTAAAAACTACTGCACTGAACTAAATCTGAATGCCTTGTTTTCCTCCATATTTCACATCTCCTACAGCTTTATTTAACTATTTATGTCCTTCCCAACTCACCTTCTCCAGAGTTTGGACCAACTTTCAGTGCCCTTGAACTTTTCCTGCTCATTTATGGTTATGAGAATCACTGACTAATAAAATCTAGAGAGCTGTTGCCCCTCTGCTGTTGTAGAACGATGCTTATATATGCCTTTCCTTCCACATTAACAGATTTTTCTATGGTTGTCAGTCTGGGAGCACAGTATAAAACACAGCAAATTTCACATTTGTTTCAGTGATAAATTATGCCTTTGGACTTTTTGCAACAGAGCCAAGGAGAGCCCTGCTTTCACCCTAGAGAAGATCTAATTCTTTTATTCTGATAATTATCAGAATGAAGTTAGTTTTTCTTCAGGACCATGAAATTTAAACTTATCTCCAGGCCTCACTAAATCTGTCAACTGGACCACAATTTTGGCTTAGCGTGATGTGGAAGGTGATTAGCTTATGGATCAGTGTGCTGTTTGAACCCAGAAAATTGGGTTCAGTTTTATTTAACCATAATATCATGTGTTCGCGTGGCATGTGAATCATGGGTTGATGAATTATAATGAAATTCAGGCACAGAGGAAATTCAGGAATCAAGCCAAAGGCGAATTGGCTATTTTCCTGGCTTTAATGAAAGAGTAGATCGTTATTCAGCAAGCATATTTGATCAGCAGTTAGCTTTATCGTTAGCCTGGACCTCTCCAACAGGTAGGTAGGTAGGTAGGGGTGTGTGTGTGTGTGTGTGTGTGTGTGTGTGTGTGTGTGTGTGTGTGTGTGTGTGAGAGAGAGAGAGAGAGAGAGAGAGAGAGAGAGAGAGAGAGAGAGAGAGAGAGAGAGAGAGAGAGGCTGTTCTCCAGCAAACGCAGAGCCGGCAGGTGGGAAAGGGAGCGGGTGGGAGGGCGGGCGGGTGTCCCGCCGATTCTGATTGGACCAATCGCAGGCGTTTGCTACGAGCGGAGCGCTGTCCGACGGAGCGTGGTATTGAAATGACTCCTCGTGTTTAAAGGGAGACTTCAGAGAGGATTAAAGAGCAACAGGTAGTTTGCTGTGCTCAGTCTACCTGGAACTTCCTCAGCCATGAACTCCATTCTGTTCGTCGCTGGTAAGTTTGCTTTAGTTCAACAGGAGTCTCTCTCCCCCCCCCCCCCATCATCCATCTCTATTTATCTCTATCTATCATCTATCTCTATATCTATTCTCTCTCTTTCTCTCTCCCCCCCCCCTTTCTCTCTCTCCACTTAGCTACCTATCATCTATCTATATCGTCTAGAAGTCATCTATCTCACTTATATTTATCTCTATAATTACAATAACTCCCAATTATATTTGCAGCCTTGCTTGCCTGCTAGAGGGGTAAAAAGATGGGCAGTGAACAAATCTAACAAATAAAAACATAAAATAAATAAATAAAATGCTTGGCAGCATCAAAGCATGTGCCCAACATGGATCTCTATCACTTTCCCAATTGCCCTGAAAATAATAATGGGTGATCTATCTATTAGCTCCAAGATAATTCCTTTTCTGTCTCTTTCTCTCCTTCTTCCCCATCCCATTTTAACATGATAAAAATAAACAATGGCCTTAATTATTTTAAAAAAGAGCCAGTTTGGTCTAGTGATTAAGGTACCAGCCTTAGGTTTGAAAGCCATCTGGGTAATCTTGGGCCAGTCGCTCTCAGCTCTGGGAAGCAGGCAAGGACAAACGTACCAAGAAAACTGCAGGGACTAATCCACGCAGTTGCCAGGAGTCAACAACGACTTGAAGACACCCAAAATAATGCTTTTAAAGGCTAACATATAAACTTGTGTGACCCTTAGGGTAGAAGAGGATTTAAAATATAAATATCCAAATTATTCTATTGATTTTCCCCCCAGGCCTCAGATTCACTCCCCTTATTATTGCATTTCCTGTCTATCTATAGTTTTCATTTATGATCTGTAGCTCAAAACGTCTTGCTCACACAATCAATCAAACCCAAAGGGCTGAAGAAGCACTTCTCCTAAGATTCTAGAATTTACCATATTTGGACTTACTATGGGCTTTCTTTGTTTTGTTTTTTTGGAGAGAACCCCATGAGTTATATACATTTCAAGAAGATCATGGAAGTACAGTCAAGATGAGAAAGAAAAGCTATTCCAAAGATTGGCTTTTTGTGTTTGTTTTTCTTCTTCCCCCAGCCCTCCAGTTCTTTTAGGAACCTAAAAGAATCTAGTCATTGACTAGATTCAGATCCCCAGATTTTTGTCTCCAGTTAATATCATCTGCATGGAGGTGAAAAGCAGCAAAGAGCTCCTGAAGGAAATTCAGTGAAGGAAGGGCTCCACAGTCATAGTCAACATTTTATGTTGTGTTGGAGGTAGAGACCAGCACCCATTTCAACTGCAAGGCACGCAATGCAGAGGCCAACAAAAATGTCAAAGTAAATATGTTCTATCTGCATGAGTAGCTTCCTTGTGCCTAGGGCTACAGCTGCTGTGTAAAGCCTAGCTAATCCTTTAAATGCTTTCTGGCTCTAGACACTTCCCGAGTCATTTGTGCTTCTTGTTCTTAGAGGCCGTGTCTGATGGAACAGCTTTCATCTATCCCTGGTAAGGTTAGAAACAAGTTGTTGATGAACAAGTGCTAACTTCACACTTTAATACCATCTCCAGAATAGTGTTTGATTGGTTGTGATATTTTCCTTTTGGAAGACTGCTTTTTGCTAGAGATGTCATCTATATTTGGACAGTATATTTCAGTGAGTGTGCTGATCTACTCAAATCTATAAATGCCCAGTAGACATGGAAGTGGAACAGTTTAAACAAATAGTTGTTGTTTGCTAGGTAAAAAGCCTAAGAGCATGTAAGGCCACGAGAAGAATGATGGCTAGGATTGGTAACATTTCTTTTTGGCCAGGCATGAAAAAAGGGAAGTAGAATAGTGAATATAGGCATACAGAATGCATTAATATAAGACTGAAAGGATACTTTGTGTCTTAGCTTCCTTTCCCTCCTGGTCAGCTACAGTTTTAAAACAGCATATTAAATAAATCCTGCAAAACTGATTAAGCCATGTCACTCAGCTCACTGTAACCTGCTGGTGAGTTTTACCAAACCCTGATTTAAATAAAATAAAATAAAAATAAAAGTTTCCCCAACCAGTTGTCTCCCAGATATCTTGGACTTTCATTCCTACAATGCAATCATTTGTGGGAAGATGGGAGGCAAACAAATTTAATTAATAAATAATTATGGGACGGTATGGCAATGTCCAGGGATTGGTACCTAGTTGGAAGAGTCTAATACAATATCAAATCCCTATTTCATTATGTATTTGGGGAAGGCCCTTCAGACAACTGTATGCTTAAAAAAAACATACCAAACAAATAGCAAAATCTATTCAGATTAGATAAATTGGATATATCAGTGTTATCATATAATTTTGTTTGTAACTTGGACCCAAGATTCGGTTAGAAAAATCATATTTGTCACACCAGCAACAATAGGAAATGTCAATATATAACCCATGTATGCAATTCAACAGTCCAAAGATGACCTTCTTGAACTTCCTTCTACTGTATTTCCAACCCTGACTCCAAACCTAAGGGGCAGATAGTTCCCTAATGCAGATAGTCCATTGCTGCAGCTGCAGCTTCATTAGAGTAGATGATGGTCCTTACGAAATGATTTGCAAATGGGCATCTGCATTGTTACTCAAGAATCTCTCTGAAAATGGGTTTTCTTCAGATCAGTTATGCACAGTACTGAGCTGTAAATGAAAGTGTGTCTTAGGAAAATTTCCCATAATTGTATTTTTTCCTAGGCTTTTTTTATTGGGATTTCTATCGGTTTAATGCATCTTTGATAGTAATCCACCAGGACAGCATCAACCTGGGAAAGTCCCGATAACTGCGCAAGAAACCAACTGCAAGAGATAAATAAATAAATAAAGTTAAATAAAATCAAAAGCAGGATGGAAAACAAGTTGCTAAATGTGGGAGTGAGTTCGGTATCCTTAAGACAGTAATGAACATTTAGTCTCCAATCCATGGGGCTATCTGGAATAGAGAAGATGGATGGAGATGGAGATGGAGATGGAGGGAGAGAGAGAGAGAGAGAGAGAGAGAGAGAGAATGAGAGACAGATGGAAAGAAAGAAAAAGAAAGAGAGAGAGAGAGAGAGAGAGGGAGAGAGGGAGGTGGGGAAACAGACAGGAGAGAGAGATACAGTTTATTCTCCCTTTCATCTATTCCATCCTGGGCATATCAATTTAACTGCAATTCTTCCCATTCCCAGTTAACATGTCCCTATTTATGTTAGTTAAGGATGGTGAGAATTATAAACGATTCGTTTGGGAAAGACACTAACTGGGCCCAGGAGCTCAGTGGACCCCACATATTATATCTCTGTTTTATGTTATATCAGGAGCCTCTGATATTTTTTTAATTTGGTGTTGTCTTGTACCTTTTACAAGGTTATTTTTTTCAATTCATATGTTTTGTAAGTCACCCACAGTTATCTGGTGAAGATAAGTGGCCATGTACATTTAATTGATAAATAAATGAATAAATCAGAATAAATAGCTAACCTATGTAATAAGTGCAAACAAACTACACTTTAATAAAGTTTATATTGCCTGATTTGCAGTGCTGGTTCTATATTCCCTGAATGCATGTACCTACCAGGTACAAACGTCAAAGTGTCAACAATTGAAAGAGAGATGTGTGGCTGCAGGAAATGGATGTGAAAGTGTCTGGAATTTACTTGAAGAAGTTTGTTACATTTCAGGTAACTTGTATAAGCCATGTATTGCAGAAAGAGTATTTCATACAATGTCTGTAAAGCTTTAGAAGTACATCAAATCTCCATTGGATTGTTTTCATTTTATCTTTTCCCATTTTCCCACAAAGGTGGGGTATGAGTAGAGCATCACAAATCCTTGTATTCCCAATCACTTCAACAAAAAGGGTAGCTTGTATACTTACCCTATTTCTTTCACAGTCCTAGTTCCATTGACATGTATGGGAAGCTCTTATAGATGGAGAATTGCATCTTATGTCACATCATAATTCTTGCATACTCATTCAGTTGTTGGGTTATTGACGAACTGAGTTTAATCTGATATCACCAAGAAGAAAATCAAGGTCAGAGGCATTAAGAACCCTCCCAAATTCAACTCTGGATACATTCTCCACCCTTGCATACACATTTGACCACTGGGGTGTTTATTTTCATATAGATTTGTTTAGAGTCACAGCCTCAGCATTGTAAGCTGCGCAGAGTCACTCTGGATAGTAAGATGAGAAGCATGTAAATATATTTAGTAATAAAGAAATATGTTTGTATCTATGTGTGTGTATAGCTCAGGGGTCAGCAACCTGTGGCTCTGGAGCTGCATGTGGCTCTTTCATCCCTCTGTGTGGCTCCCTATTGCCAGTCGGCTCCACAATTGATAGGACTTTCCATTAGGACAGGAAAAGGAAAAAGGACACCGTGCTAGGAGGAGACTCTATGGTGGAGGAACTAGACTTCTGGTCGGCTCCAGAATTGAATGGGAGGCTTCCGGTTAGGACCTTTGTGGCTCTTTGAGTGTTTAAGGTTGCCAACCCCTGGTATAGATTGTACTGTACTGTTAAGTATTGTAAGTTGCTCAGAGTTACTCTGTGGTAAGATGGGTGGCCAATATATTTAATAAACAAATAAGTGTGTGTGTGTGTGTGTGTAAGAAGGGTGGCCAATAAATTTAATAAACGACCATATATATATATATATATATATATATATATATATATATATATATATATATATATATATATATATGTTTTCTGAGGTTTTCGCAGGTGTTTATATGTAGGTCTTTGGTTATTCAAGTGTTCTCCCACGTAGAATTGGATGTGTCTTGGTGACGCTTCAACGAAGTCTCATTCGTCATCTTCAGGCTGGTGTTCTCGGCTTCCAGGGTCCAATTCTACGCGGGAGAACACCCGAATAACCAAAGACCCATATATACATATACATATACATATACATATACATATACATATACATATACATATACATATACATATACATATACATATACATATACATATACATATACATATACATACATTTATTTATTTGTTAAATTTATTGGCCACCCATCTTACCATAGAGTAACTCTGGGCAGCTTACAATCATAAATCTATACACATACTTACTTACTTACTTACATGCATACACACATATTTCTATATTATATGTGTATATATATGACTTAAGAAATTAGGGAATTAATCACAATGCCCATTTAGAGTAAGTTGCATTTCTAATGGCAGTAGCATTGGCTATACAGAAAAAAGGAATTATCAGTAATTAATAATTACTCTTAACAAATCCCAAGAGGAAAATTATAACTGATAGTATTCCAGGCATTTGGTTTTTTTAGTAAAAAAAAAAAAAAGTTGAACCAATCACTAGTGATTCCCTCATCATGTACTATATTTAGATCAAAAATTGAAGGGAAAAACTTTTCCACCCAAAAGTGCCAATACTCCCACTATTCCGTAGTAATGGAAACAATGAGGTAAAGTCAGATTTGGGCAAGATTATATCTCTGGCATTTTAGCTGAGCAACTGAGTCAATTTTATGACCAAGCCTCATGATACCTGTAAAAGAAAGGTACACCATTTAACACAACTCCTAACCAGCTGAAGAGTAGACTGGAGTCTTGTTATTTTGCTAATTAAATGTTGAACACCATCCAATGTGCTTCTGAACTGTGATCTCTCTGTTTCTGAGCAACCGAAAAATGTTGCACAACACTAAAAATGCCCCCCCCACCCCGGTTGGCTGGAGGACTTTTACAGACTTTTGTCTTGATTAATAAAACTCGATAAAAACTGTGGTAGGTAATAGTTTACATCTTTCAGGGATAGTTCATGTCATGAGAAGATTTTTAATAGCAGGGCACACACACACACATTGATTTTCATCCAAAATTTTAAATAGTAAAAGAATCTTGAAAATTGTAGAAGTAAAATGTTGAGTCTTGATTGTGTCACAGGTTTTTCTTAGAAAAATGAAGTGCAGATTTTTCATTTTAAAAAAAAATTAACAGTATTGTATTTCCGAAATCTAGGCAACAGCTGTGCAATAAGAGATTCAACCAACTGTAATAAAATAACTCAGTTTTTAGTTGACCAGTTCCCAGAATTTAAAGACTGCATCTGCATAAAAGATAACTGCAGCATCAGAATGTGGTTGGGGGAAAAATGTTCCAGTGATGAAGGTAACTGTCGACTTTTTGTTATCAGATAAAATAGTAGTGTTGTATAATGGTTTTGTTCTAAGAAAAAAAAAATCTCACTTTAAGGAGCTTATCAATTAAAGCAATCATAAGATTCTATCAACCAACGTCTAATTAGAAAGTCCATGGCTCTTGTAAGCACTTGTACTGGATTTTAGATTCCCCCCACTCAAAAAAGATTCCATCATTCATGACAAACGACTATTTTGAACAAAGTCATTTCTAAATTACTACTTAGAACAGTATGCACATTAAAGCCAATTTTGGAAATTAGCAGTGGAAGAGAGTAGAGATGGGAGAAATATCTACCTTGAACAGCCAAGAAGTAGATACAGACAGAGATAAAGTTCCAAAAGAGGAATATGGGATGCAAGTCAAAAAAAAAGCATAGCAATTAAAGTATTGAAGCGGGCAAGAGACGATGGATAAAGGATTTCTCTCTCTCTCTCTTTTTTTTGTTCTGATTTGCTTTTCTTTTTCTCTCTCTTTCTTTTCCCTTTTTAGGTAGGTGACATGACTAAAAGTTAGGTAGGATAGAAAGAAAACGTTTTTTAAATAAAGGGTGATATGATTAAAAGTTAGAATAAGAGATAGAAACAAGAGGGGGGGGGACATTAGTGTGTACACTTTTATATAATAAAATAAAAGCAATAACAAGAGAAAATATGGGATAATTGAATAATGACAGATTGCAACTTATTATAAATGTGTATTATTATTAGAAATATATAAGTTGATTGAATGTAATAACTATGATTAATTTTACTAGGTTTTTTTTATTAGAATCCATGCTACCCAGGTGCCAGACTGTTCATGCATTGATACATTTGTAAAAAAAATAAAAAAATAAAAAAATAAAAAACTTGGGGGAAAATAAAGCCTGCCAGATGCATATTCTAACCTCTGGAATTGCAAAACACCCTGAACAGCAGCCCATTAATTCCAGCAATAGTTTATAAATCAGCCATTTTTATACAGGGTACAGCAAGAGAGGGAGAAAATGTTTGAATGACTAGAAATTGTTCAGACGAAGTGGAGGAGGAACATTGGAGAGAGGCAATTATACAGACCAAGTTATAATTAAACAGCTAGCTGAAAAACAAAACAAAAAAAAACAGCACTTGGACAGTAACTTTAGTGGAATAAAATCTGTAAAAAGAAAGTTTCTTATTCACCTGTCCTCTTGTAACTTTAGTATGGCAATAAAAAGGTTTTCTGAGTATGTGTGAGCTCCTTGTGAGGAATTAAGGACAGGCAATAGACAGCTGCAATGTCAGTGAAATAATGTCATCTAATGGTACTCAGGAGTTGTGCCTTCTCTGACCTGATGCCTATTTTTTGGAACAGCATTTCCCTGAAAAAATTGCAAGAAGATTACAAAACAATAAGATTTATGATCTTCTTTATCATCCTTTCTTGTCTTGTCTCTCTTTTTCTATTTTCTTTCTTACTTATTCACCCTTGTTTCTTATTTTATTTTATTTTCGAGTATTTGTACTGGTTTGAACTTGTTAAAAATTTCTTCAATAACTATTATATTTAAAGAAGAGAGAGAAAGAGAAAGAGCAGCACTTCTGCTGAGATTCGGATGGCCCCTCTCCTGTTGGCCTTTCAGAAAGCCTTAAAAACTGGTGATTCCCCTAGGTCAGAGGTGGGTTTCAGCAGGTTCTGACCAGTTCTGGAGAACCAGTAGTGGAAATTTTGAGAAGTTCAGAGAACCAGTAGTAAAAATTCTGACTGCCCCTGCCCCCATCTATTCTCTGCCTCCCAAGTCTCAGCTGATCGGGAGGGAATGAAGAGTTTACAGTATCCTTCCCCTGCCACACCCACCAAGCCACGCCCACAGAACCGGTAGTAAAAAAAATTGAAACCCACCACTGCCCTAGGTGGATGATTGGATGAACCCATTTCGGAAATGGTTTTAAGATGGGAACAGTCTAGCATGTGGCCTTGATTATGTTATGTAACTGTCTTTCTCTGCTTTTATTTTGTTTCTTTAAATCCTATGTTAACTGGCCAGACTCCCACTTTGCAGGTGGAAACTGGAAACCAAACAAGCAGACAACTTTTGGCTCCAGAGTGCCACCAAAATGAAAGCCATATGATTGCAATTTCCTGAATCCTTATCTAGCTCCTGTTACTAAATCTGGCAATACCACTTTCTACCATTGTCTTATTTTTAAGCCGGGAACACTCCAAATGGTGGCATAGGGCATCCTTGCATGTCTTCCTAAGTCTGGAGGAAATATCTAAAAGTCTTCTGGCCCAGCCTACCTACATGATATGCTCTCACCTCCCTTCCATCATTGTGCCACTTACTGTAATCTCCTGTCACCCAAACAAATGCAACCCCCATTATTAAAAGATTGCCTCCTCCTGTCCTAAGAACATTCACTAAGGAAACATCCTCCTCCTTCTCCTCCATTGTCCCTGATCAGTGGTGGGTTTCAAATTTTTTTACTACCAGTTCTGTGGGTGTGGCTTGGTGGATGTGGCAGGTGAAGGATACTGTAAAATCTCCATTCCCTCCCCACTCCAGGGGAAGGTTACTGCAAAATCCCCATTTCCTCCCGATCAGCTGGGACTCTGGAGGCAGAGAATAGATGGGGGTGGGGCCAGTCAGAGGTTCTCCGAACTACTCAAAATTTCCACTACAGGTTCTCCAGAACTGGTCAGAACCTGCTGAAACCCACCTCTGTCCCTGATGCAGCATTACAGGAGTGCTCTGTCAGTGCTGCCATCCTGCTTCACCCCATCAATATGCAGATGTCAGAACTGCCATGCACTCCAGGGTGGGGAGAGCTAATAAGGGGGGGGGAGGACGATGACGAAGAGAAACAGGAAGATAAGAAATGGTAACCAAATTCCTGCCAGAGACATGAGCTAATCAACCCCAAGGTCACAACCGAGGGAATAGAACCATCATCGAGCCCACCAAAACCTTGGGACTTTTACCAAAACAGTTTGTTTAAATCTAATTGGACACCTGGGAGATAACTGGGTAGGGAGGACCTGGGAAAGGGGAAAGTAACTAGGCAGCTTTTGCACTCAAACCTCAGATCTAGTTTTTTTCCAATCCTGTAACCACTTGGCTTTAGTAAAGTTATTCCTTTCCCTACAAATGCAGTAGAAGGCTCTTTCTTTCTAAACCACTGAGTCGGGACAGATCCGACATCATCTCTGACAGTCAGACACATATTTTTTTTGCTGGTTCAGATAACAAAGAAAAGAAACCAATTAAGGCTGAGATGCACTCATCCTGCGGTCCCAAGAGCCTCATGTGGCCATGACAGTTCTTGGATGGAATTGACTCCAGAGACTTTCAAAACTGTTGCTAGTCTGTAGAGCTGATCATCCTTCCTAAATGATTCCAAAGAATGGCTTGGTGCTCAAAGCACGTCACTTCTCTGCCATTCATTAAAGGATAATTTTTTAAAAAATTATTATTCTTAGTCTGTGTGAGCCTGGGGAAAAAAATCATTGCTTTAAAGAATATACTCATTAAAGTTAAGCCATCTGGAAGACCAAATTGTTAACTGTTCTATCAAGGATGCGTAATATTGAGATTTAACTAAATGAAAAGGAAAACAATTCAACATGAAATCTCTCTCTTCACAGGGAACTTAGAATCTTCCTTCAGCACAGACATCCAATTCACACCTCCAGATCAGATAAAATCTCCAGGGATGGTCCACTCAAACCATTTGGGAAATGACTGCTTGGTTGCCAAGGACCTCTGCCGAAGAGACCACACCTGTTTTACACAATACAAGACATTCCAGAGAGTGTGCCGAGCAGAGGTAGCAAAATGCAGCCTAGAAATGGTGGCAGAGCAGTGCTTTGCCGCATGGAAGTTGCTCAAAAAGACAGTGATGGGCAGTTGCACGTGTTCACAGCCTGCACATAAAAGATGCATTAAAATATGGAAAAATATATTTAACAACACATGCTTGCAGTCCACCCAGGAATATCAAGATTCTGCCACTGGAAAGCAAACCTATGCAGTTGAGGAAACTCAAAGCCACAATCCAGGTAAATGTTTTCTTTTAAACAACAGCCACTTATAAGGAAGTTCTAGCCTTGAATCTCTCTCTTGCATTGTCTTTTCTCTACTCCCTATACAATACTTAGTTTCACTGTCCCTTAGATTATTCTGCACAGTGCTGTGTCTTACATTTCTCGTGGTTGTACCATCAGTCTAAGACAAATGATGACAAATGGCTTGAGAGTCAGGAAGGCTCAACCTGAAGGCGACTGATGTATGGTAAACCATGGTTAGATAACGACGAGTTAGTGGCTTTCACACAGCCACTGATTTCAATACTCTCCAAATTTTCAGAGGTTATCACATTCAGAATCTGTGGTAATCATTTCCTAGCTGGTAGGGCAAAAAAGGAGAAATCATTGCTAAAGCTTTAATTCATGGTGAAATCAGCCACATTTCTTTTAATATCCACTAGCAGAAAAAACAAGTTTGGGCAATAATGTATTACAGTATAGCACAGAAGGGTTCTGGCCAGTGATGAAATCCAAATTTTTTTTACTACCAGTTCTGTGGGCATGGCTTGGTGGGCGTGGTGTGGCTTGGTGGGTGTGGCAGGGGAAGGATACTGTAAAATCTCCATTCCCACCTCACTCCAGGGGAAGTATATTGCAAAATCTCCATTCCCACCCCACTCCAGGGGAAGTATATTGCAAAATCTCCATTCCCACCCCACTCTGGGGCCAGCCAGAGGTGGTATTTGCCGGTTCTCTGAACTACTCAAAATTTTCACTACTGGTTCTCCAGAACCTGTCAGAACCTGCTGGATTTCACCCCTGGTTCTGGCTGGGAAGTAAAAGGATAGAAACCTCATGTAACCTGATCATTTGATTAAAATCATATTAAAATTACCTCCCATGTTGTTAAACATATTTCAAAAGGGATCATATGTAATAAAAATGATGGTCAAAGGAAGCACTGCTGCCAAACTGGAAATGGACACTCGGTAATGGGTTTATTCGTTTTTTTGCTTTCCAAACGCACATAGACATCAAAAGAAGGTCCAGGGAACTGACTGAATGTTGCTTGCAAGTAGATATTTGTAACCTTGGGTTGTAGAAATGATTTAAAGTTGAAAAAGTTTGAGTGACTAGGGGAGACTAACCTTCTTTGGATTATTGTCCAGGTTTGTTTGTTTTTTTAATTTCATGCATCACTAGAGTCAGCAACCATGCAGCAGAAACTTGTTTCTACTTGTAGACAGTGGTTACTATCCTACTTAGATATCCCATCAAAACAGAATTTCTACTGTACATAGATAGTCCTTAACTTAAAACCCTTTGTTTAGTAACTGTTTGAAATTACAACATGAAAAAAGTGACTTATGACCAATTTTCACACTTATGACCGTTGCAGCATCCCTATGGTTACGTGATCAAAATTTGGGCAATTGGCATGTATCTATGACAGTTGCACCATCCTGGGGTGACGTGATCACCATTTCTAACCTTCCAAAAAGTCACTTTGGGAAACCAGATTTTTTTAACAAGCACATGATTCATTTAACAATTTCAGTAAGACTCCAGCTTAACAATTGTGGCAAAAAAAAAAAAGGTTCCTAAAATGGGGTGCAACTCACTTAACAACTACCTTGCTAAGCAACAGAAATTTTGGGCTCCATTATGGTTGTAAGGCAAGGACTACCTGTAAATAAGTCAAATACACCCACTTATTTGAGTTCTTTGTATCTAATTCCATATTGCTGTCATACAATTTAACTAAAATATCATCTGTCCAGTTTTGTTATTATTGTTAAATTCCAATGTCTCCTCGGAAATTCAGAAAAAAGAAATCTGATTTGCAAATGCATAGATCATGCAGGAGGAATGGTCTGGCAGGCATTAATCAATGCACCCAAGATCATGTCTTGCAGCTGAAGTTGTATTAAAGTTGTCACTTTTAATTCAAACAATGTTGTGTCCATGGAAAGTGAGAGCTAAGGTGCCATTTAAATCAGAGATGGGTTGCTACCAGTTCTCCCCGGTTCTTGCGGACTGGTAGTGAAAATTTTGAGTAGTTCGGAGAACCGGTAATGCCACCTCTGCCTGGCCCTAACCCCAATCTATTTGCTGCCTCCTGAGTCCCAGCTGATCAGCTAGAAGGAAAAAAATCAAGACTTACTTGACAAAGAAGAGAAAACAAAACAAAACAAGACAACTTAGCTTTAAATTGAGAAGCCAAGTAGCCTCCCAACTGATCAGCTAGAACTGATCCGCTCCTTGTAAAACGCTCAGTGGTGGTAGAGTGGAAAATCTAGATATTAGAATAGAAGTGGCTAAACCGAGATCTATTAGAAAGGAGTTCTAAAAATCTGGGGCCAATGCTGAAAAGGCTGTTTGCAGAATCATAATAATGCATTTCATTAGTGTAAAAGAGGACTCAAAGAAAAGAATTGTTTCAATATCTTTCATTAGCTTTATTTGGTTGAACTTATGGTACAGGTAGTCCTTGACTTATGACCATTCATTTCCTGACCATCCAAAGTTACGATGCTGCTGAAAAAAGTTCAATCCTCACACTTATGACCAATTCTGCATTTATGATATCGTAGCACCCCATGATCATGTGATCACAATTTGGGCAATTCACTTAATGACCCACAGTGATTCAATTAATGATCATTGTAAAAATGGTCATCAATTTGGGCACAACTCAATTTACAATCATAGCACCGTACGATAGAAACTCTGGCCCTAATTCCAGTCATAAGTCAAGGACTCCCGGAAGCAATGTTCCCCTATCATCCATTTGACCTCACTTTGGAACCTGCATCATGCAATCCATTGTTTTTGAATAGATGTATCTCTTTTCTTGCAGATCACATGAAAGTAAAATCACAGTGGAAGTTATCAGCACTTTCAAACTATGGTAAAAATCAATACCGATATTTCTTCTGGGACCCACATAGGTTGAATTGGCCTAAATCTATGTAGCTTTGCACATCACAGTCCTAGGAAAAAGCATATGTTGTCTCAAAAATGCATCAGTCCTTATTCTCATTCAGACAGTTAATATTTTTGTGTGCTAATATAGCCAGAGGCTAAACACATCACACAAGGCTTTCTCCCATAGGTCTTTTCCTTGGTATTGATAAGTCCTCCTTACATTGTCTTAACAGATGAGAAGCAGAGAAATGGGATTTCTCTGTTGTAATCTCCTACTTAACTCTCCAGAAAGACTAACTTATGTATCATGTCACTGACCATGATAACACTGATGGCTAACAACAGACAGCTGTAAGAAGAAGCTGTGCTTAATCAAAAGCCTCTCTGCTTTGGTATTCTACTTCTGCCTATGCAAATTGAATGCCTGTGGAAAGGTCTCAAGCAGTTATACAAATGTAATATCCACACCATGTGGCCCCTAGTGCTAAAGATTTAGAACCAAAGATTTAGGTCAGAGGTCTCCAACTTGACAACTTTAAGGCCTGTGGAGTTCAACCCCCATTTCCCCGCCCACCCAGAATTCTCCAGCCACAATTGAGTCCCCACGTCTTAAAGTTGCCAAGTTTGGAGGCCCCCCTGACTTAGGGCATGCTGGTCAGAATGGCTTTGGGAGATAGAGAAAAAGCGTTCTGAAAGAACCTTAAGTTGCCTATCACGGGTATGAGCAGTTCAAAAGACAGTTAAGGATGAGACCCAAAGGCTCACTAGATCATTCTTGACATTCAGATCTTGTAATTGTATTTTGCTCTGCTCTTTCCTTAGAGTATAAGCAGCCGCCATCCTGCTTCCAAGCCAACATGGAATGTGTGAATGATGAAGTCTGCAACAAGCAGTTGTCTTTATATCTCCAAGTGTGCCAAATAAACGGAAGCTCCTGTGATATAAATCGATGCCGGGCAGCCCTACATGCCTTCTATGCCGATATGCCTTTTCAGGTGGCTCAGATGCTGACCTTTTGCGACTGTATGCAGTCAGACAACAACTGCCATCAAGCCAGACAATTCCTCCACGGCCATCCATGCGCCATCAAAATGGTCCCAACACCTAGCTGTGTTCATGTAATGCAATTGTGTCGGGAAAACAAGCTTTGCTGGTATGGACTTTTGCTTGCATGCCGAAGTGGACTTAATATGAAAACACATAAATGGGTTGACTCTATCTATTTAGATGACAGTGTCTTAAATTTTCAAAAACAAAAGTATTCCAGAGGTATACTCCAAAAGTACAGAATAAGCTAAGGCTAACATTATTATTTCACTGTGATTTAAGTCTTCCTTTTAATCTTCTCTAATTTATGAGCACTGGCAGGACATATTAGATAAGCAAATTTTAATTGTTCATCAATATGAATCATATACATATAGTCTTAAGTGGCGGTCCAGGATACCCTTTCTCCATGCATTCTTTTAACCAATAACCTCCCACCAGCCAATACGCTCTCATAGAGAGGGTCTCCTCAGGGTGCCGTCGGTCAGGCAATGTCGACTGGCGACCCCCAGGGGGAGAGCCTTCTCTGTGGGGGCCCCCGCCCTCTGGAACAAGTTACCCCCGGGGATTCGATTAATCCCATATCTCCGCACTTTCCGCAAGGCATTAAAGACTTTTCTATTCCAGCAAGCCGGGCTGGCTTAATGTAGATTTTAATGAGTGAATTTTATGAGGGGTTTTAAATTTGGGAAAGCCAAAATTTGATTTAATTATGTTTTAGATTATTTTAACTTTTATATTGCTTGTATTTTAATGTTTGGCTGTTCACTGCCCTGAGTCCGTCAGGAGAAGGGCGATATACAAATTTAATAAACTAAACTAACTAACTAAACTAAACTAATGAGAGATGTTGCTTCCCCCTCCAAATATTCTTTCAGGCCATTTAAAACAGGTAGTCCTCCACTTTTAACCATTTGTTTAGCAATTGTTCAAAGTTACAATGGCAATAAAAAAATGTATATACAACTGGTCCTCCCCCAACGGTTACAGCATCCCAACAGTTACACGATCGAACTTTGGGGGGCTTGGCAATTGGTAGGTACTTATGATAGTTGCAGCATTTTACAGTGACATGATTGCTGTTTCCAGTCAGCTTCCAACAAGTGAAGCCAATCAAAAAAGCCAGATTTTTTTAAAATCACAATTTCAATGATTAACTTAAAAATCATGGCAAATCAGGTGCAACTCACTTAGCAGCCATCTTGCTTAGCAACAGAAATTCTGGACCCAATCATGTTTGTAAGTCAGGGACAACCATAATCCTTTCCGGCCCAGGTACAGTACATTGATACCCATTGCTTAGCATAAGGGATCTCCAATCAATTTGTAAAATTATAAGTAAAATGCAGTATTTTGAATAGGCCCTCCTTCATATTCCTCATTTTAGTCCTCACAAGAGATTCCTGATCTGCTTTCTTTCCATCCTCTCTCATTTGTCCTATGTTTGATTGTTGCACATCACAATCAAAAGGAACCCTGGGGCTCTATATATCTCTATATTTATACTCCCTTTATTCTGCCTTGTGTTTCCGAAGGAGCAAATATGAGGCGTTTACGTCAAAGTGTTTAAAGCACATTAGCCAAGCCTGCCTTGAAGAAAACTCCTGCCTCAACACTTGGAACGCCATTGATCCAATTTGTTCAGAGAGTGTTGACTGCAGAGCGGCTTATGTGGACCTGTGGGGATCCGTCCTTCGAGTCAAGTGCACCTGTGAGGCCGCATCACAAGCTGAGCAGTCTGTGTGCCAGTGGTTCCATCATATGCTCCATGGCAAGGCTTGCTTACGTAAGTCGATCTGATCAAGCCTTGACATTGTCTACTTTAAGCTCAGAAGATGCTAAGCTTGGAGACCAAGTAGGGCCAGGCCAGGTTAGTTCATGGATGAGAGACTCCTAAGAAATAGCAAGCTCTTTGTTACATCAGATAGTAAAAAGCATGTCCCAAAGAAACCAACAGAAAATTACTAGTCTACTATTGCTTAGTATATTGCATGTAGCTGCTCTTGAAGTCACCAGAGCTGAACTAAAGCTGAAAACTATTCTACTTTTGCTTTTAACTTGGTGCAATAATTCAGCATCTTCCTGGGAGGGTCTTCCTTGTAGGGGATGATAGTTGGAGAAATAGAATGAATGGGGACCAAAGCGAAAGTTAGTAGTCACCTCCATTTTTGACTCTAGTCCTACTCTACAGTTGTTTCAGCTCTGTTGCCTAAAGCCATATCACCCAGGGGTGAAATTTTGACGGTTCTATCTGGCTTGGGTGAACCAGTAGCAGTAGCTGTGGGAGGCTCCGCCCACCCATGCAGATATCATGACATTGATTTTTTGCGACATTTTAAGCCTCTGTGCATGCCCAGAAGGCTTTGAGCATGCGTGGATGATGGCGTGCACGATTGAAGTGAGTGCATGCACAGCGTGCTCACATTTGCGAACCGGTAGGGAAAGTAAGTGAATTTCACCCCTGATATGACCACTCAAACATGACATCTGGGGGAATATCCCTCAGGACAAACAATGATGCCCCCCAGCCATGTTTGAAGCACACAGACCCTTGTTCCACACAGAATCAGGATTCCAGCTAACAGATTTCAGTTTTAGCATTTAAGATTAGTGCTGGAGAAACTTATAGATGTGGTCTATTTGTAAAATCAAACAACTTTAGAGCCATGGGTCTTGGTGCCTAATTGACTGCTAGTAATGTTTGTACTCACAAACATTTCAAATACTACATATATTAGGGATAGAATCATACTTTACTATGAGGGCACTTTTGTGCAGAGAAGCAGTGTGAAGGTATACTTGGGTGAAAGGTCTCACTTAATTTCTGACTGACTAACCCATCAAAATATAAAAACAAAATGCTATCCAATTTATTTTAAAAACAAATTTAATTGAAATTACATGATGCTTGTTAAACAGATTTCACTGGTTGCCATACATAAAACCATTACGAGTTACCATTTGGAGGAACACTGGGAATTGCACTCAAAAATTTGAGAAGGCCATATCAAAAAAGGTGTGGTCTCAAGTTGTGCAAAGAAACCATCTGAACAAGCATTGTAGCTTTAAAAAAGGGGGGAGGGTGTGTGTGGAGGTCTGGAGGAGTTGCATTTGAATTGGGGTTTATGCAACTCCATAGGATGAGAACCAGAATTGAAGTATGACAAAATCAGAATCTTGATCTAGTGGATAAGGTTCAAGAAGGAAGGATTTAGAAGGAGTGCAATTGACAGAGGTAACTGTACCACTAAATGATGACATTTGCAATAGCCATCAAGTAGCATGTCATTAACAATTTTTATTTCCTTTAGCACAGCATAAGACCTACACAAATCATTTCATGCTTGGAAGTGTAAATAACTAATTGATAGGGAGCAACAGCTAGAGCTCTCTCTACAGTTGTGTGTGTGTGTTATTTTGATGTATTATTAATGTCATCTCTATTATTTTTAACAGCATTAATTTTTTAAAACAATATGTAATCATTATTGTAAGAAACCCTAGTGACTTCCAAGGAAGTTTAGAAATGTTTTAGAATTTATAGCTGAGAAGCTAGGTTAAATCCATTCTAATGGAATTGTAAACAGTCTTTCTCCCATCTAATAAAGTAAAGGTGTTCAGACAAAATATTCTTATTTTATTTGTGTACTGTAGCTAGATTTCTTTTATCTAAAATAATTACAGCTAGAATCTCTTTCTACTTCTCTCATTTCCTTGAGACATAATAGTTAACAAACTGTGCCTGGGGGTTATTTTTGGCCAAAGCATCTATATACCAGTAATCAAAGGAAGGGATATCATGTTTGGGGAGATAGAAGTAAACACGGGGTTTGCTAAAATAAAAAAATAAATTAAAAAAAATCCCCATTTTGGGGGGGGGGGGGGAGAAAGAGGTTTCCTAAAAGAACTCCAGAAGATTTGGGGATGCAAGGCAGAGAGGATGGAGAACAGGTAGATGAGAAGGAGTGGAATCAGAGGTGGGTTTCAGCAGGTTCTGACCAGTTCTGGAGACCCGGTAGTGGAAATTTTGAGTAGTTCGGAGATTTTACAGCATCCTTTCCCTGCCACGCCCACCAAGCCACACCCACCAAGCAATGCCCTCCAAGCCACACCCTCAGAACCGGTAGTAAAAATTTTGAAACCCACCACTGAGTGGAATGGAGAATCCTGAAAGAGCACAGCCGGCGATCAGGCTGGCTGGTAGGCCTCCAACAGGAAAGCACTCCATGAGGCCATGTTAGGATGTCCTGTTTACTTGCTTTCACACCTTCTTGTTTTTATATTCTCTCCTGGTTAAAGGCCAGATATCAGGTGGAGACGCTGACCTTTACTCATCGCAGATAGAACTCCCTGGAAAAATACTTCCTGTAACTGGTGAACAGTCTTTGTTTTATGGTAAGCTGAACTTTCAAAAATAAAGGAAACCTCTACCCCTGCCATGGAGCCTGGAGACTTACAAAGCATGAGGTCTGCAGAGGGAAGAGCACAGGTGATGCTGGAGGGGAGGGGGGAGGGGCAGAAAGCTGCTGAAACCAGCCCTGTTCTGGTCCTTGTTTCTATCTGGAAGGAGAGGAGGGTTAGCCCACTGTTCAAGAGCATGTAAATGTCTTCAGTTTAAATGGAGAGTGGAATCATTTGCCTGATCTTTCCCTACAGATACCTTCTCCAAATGCTGGTGTTTGGTCTGGGACTCTTAATCTGGCACATGCTGATATAGCCCCATGCATTACTGTTGTTGGGATGTTGTTGGGATTATTTCATTACATTTATATGCTGCCCGATTCCCAGCAATTCAGGGAGGATGGCAGACAGCCATGGTACTTTATAGCCTTGTAAGTGTGAGAGACAGAGAGTTTCTCACACTTACAAGGCTATAAAGGGGGGTGGGGGTGGGGGAAATAGGGAGAGACACTTAGTTGAAGCACCTGCTCATTTTTCTGAAATTTGCAAGGGAATAGTATATATAATACACCTGGCTGATTCATGCAATTAAATTTGCAATTTAAATATTGCTATTAGCTTGGATGCACTTTAACTTTAATTGTTTCCCTACTTTAATTCTAGATGACACAATCATTACTATTCTATATGTCTCCTGCATCATTCTTATCTTGGGAATAATCCTTCTGGCTTTGTTAAAGACCAGGTAATTTCTGCAAAAGGCAGTCTCCGTTTATTGCATTCTCCAGGTTAGGGAAGAGACTCAACCGCTTGTTTCCCTCAGCATACATTCCTTCCCTAATCTCTAGTCATTTTTAACTATCGTTACCAAGAAGATGGTGACATCTTGAGGGGAGCCGGTGGAAGAAACAGAGAACAAGTGTATGTAAAGTTGAATAATCAAAATAAATAACTAGTATTCCATACACGGCACTCACAGGTCTATTTCTAGCCTGCCTAACTTCATTATTTTAAATTTAATTTTAAGTTTTAAATGAATTGCAAAGCCTCTATTATCTCTTTGGATCAAATATGAGCTGAATGCAAATTAGTGGGTGGCTGCAATCCACTGCATTGTTAGGAAGTATCACTGCCTGCCCCTTTCAAAAGACAAAGTTGGGGTGATAGAGAACTTCCTGGGGTACTACTGGTAGGGCTCTCACTGGTTTGGGTGATGGGCCTTTTCAAATGCCAGCAGCCATTTTTTTTTAAAGAAATCATAACATGGCCTCCAAAATGCCTCCACCAGCCCTGGTTTATTATAGGGAAGGCAATCTGTTGCCCCCTAAATAATTTGGGCTACAGATCCCATCAGTCCAAGCTAGCATTGGCGATACTCATAGACTATGGACATTCTGCAGGGCATCCAGTGGCAATACTCTCAGAATATGGACTATTCTGCAGAATGGCCTAGATACAGCACATTATCATCCTGAGATATCAGATAAAATGCATTATAGCTACTATTCATGCCAATAGACCATAAATAATAATAATATATAAGAACATTTACAACTCCACTTTGCCAGAAACAGAGGCACATTTAAGCTAATGTTAAACACTGTTTAATCCTACTTATTTCAATGAAAAAAGATAGGCTTAATTCCCTTTTAAGAATCAATGAGACTTGAAAGGGCTTGATAGTGACTAGATCCTGTCCAAAGTTTACCCAGCTATCAATTTTAGCCACGCAGAATGAAGTGTTCAGGCTACCTGGTCTGTTAATGCAACACCTGTTTGTTTGTTTTCAGGGCCTGCACAGCTGTTTATCTGCCAAAGAGAGTTTCCTCCCAGGTGCATTTATCGGAGACGCTCCCAAGCCCTTTTATCAGAAACAATCCGACAACTCTGGATCATCCGCTGGGCCAAAAGTGCTCATTCTGACTCCTGCAGTAAACCGGCCATTTTATTGTGTGAAATCTCTTCGGAGAAACAAAACAAACAAACAAACAAAATATAAACCGGGAAGGGCAGAGTCCATAACCATGATCAACCACTTTGGCAAACATTGGGCAATCTATAACATATATCTGGAGTTCTTTTTTTCTTCTTCTTTGACTGCCTAGGGTATTTGTCTTAGAATTAAGCCACAGGGACACAAAATTATACTGAGTATAGAATAGTATGTTATCTAGAAAATACTTGTTCCTGAGTTTTTGTTTGCTAAGTTTGCTAAGACAGCATGAATCTAAGATGGGCCTATAGACAGCCAGTTTGGTGTAATGGTTGACAAAGGATAAAACCCCTTTCCGAGGCCATTGTAACTCTGAATGGTTGTTAAACAGCTGAACATAAGTCAAGGACTACCTATAGTTATTCACTGATAAGGTCTTATGAGAAAGATTGTTTTATTTTCTATGGAGATATTACTAACATTACCCTGAAGAGTTTATAAACTAAATAATCTAGGAGCAGAGGTGGGTTCTACTTACCTCCGCTACCAGTTTGCAACAGAAGCGCGCGCATATGTATAGAAGCTTCTATACATGCGCAGATCATTCATGACATCCGAGCGGGTGGGTGGAGCCTCCCGCTACCATTACTACTGGTTCACAAGAACCGGACTGAACCGGGAGCAACTCACCACTGTCTAGGAGCCAAACTGAAATCTGAAAGATATACCTAAAGGTGGTAAAAGTGCACATTTAGCAAATCGGTCCTTTTTCTGATTGCACCCTAGTTCATTTAATTGATTTGTAGAAATCATAGCAAAATGAGCCAGTAATTGATTATTTTTCCTGCTTGCTTACTTGTTTGTTTCTTATTTGCTTGCTCTTAATGTACACACAGAGTTCTATATGTCACCTTTAGGTCAATGGCAGCAAACAATTCTCAGTGTGCATTTTTTCAGGTGTTTTCAGCTTTTTTGACTAAAAAAAATTGTCAAAACTTTAGAGACTGTTGTGTGTGAAGTTAGTATTAATACCATCCAAGGTTTGAAGGATCAGATTACTACATACAGGTAGTCCTCATTTAATGTCTGCTTATTAAGTGATTCTTTGAAGTTACACAACTTTGTTGAACAAGATGTACTTATACTCCCTCATTGTTTTGGCTGTAACAGCATCACCACAATCATGATGGTGATTTGTGTGCTTGGCGACCAGCTCGCAATTACAATGACATAGCATGTGCAGTCACATGATTGTCACTGGCTACCTTCACTGTCAATATCAGAAGCTGGAGTAAGACAAAACCTATACATTTCTAAAGATGGATTTTTCCAGTGGTGAAATTCAAATATTTTTACTACCGGGTCTATGGGCGTGGCTTGGTGGGCATGGTGTGGCCTCGTGGGCATGGTTTGGTGGACATGACAGAGGAAGGATACTGCAAAATCCCCATTCCCACCCCACTCTGGGACCAGCCAGAGGTGGTATTTGCTGGTTCTCCGAACTACTCAAAATTTCTGCTAACAGTTCTCCAGAACCTGCTGGATTTCACCCCTGGATTTTTCCTTTCATTTTACCAGACGTTTTCTGACCTTACACAGTATGAGACTTAGATTTGGCTTCAAATCCAAAGAGGTCTTATTCCCTGTGGTAGAACCTATCCTACCAGCCATGATAACCATGGAAAACCATTTCAAGGCATTGTGAAGTGTCTGGTGGTTGTAGTGATCGGTTCTTGCCAGCTGCAGTTGGAAGATAAGGTCTCTTTTAAAACCTGTTGAATGTCTGTATAGCCTGATCATGTAGTAACACTGTTCAGCCAAGTTCCTCTTAATTCAACAAAGAGGAATGGTGAGCAGCTCTTACTCACTGGTAAAGCAAGTGAAGAGCCAATCTCCACCAGTGTGGAATTGATTATAGTGAGGAGCTTAAGCATTACATGTAATTGCTTCCATGGGCCATTCATGTGTGGAAGTGAGTCGCCCTAAGCCCTTTGTGTAACTAGGTCTTCAAGTGTGAAAATCAGATCCTCAGTATCCTCCCTTTCACCCCAGTACAACTAGCACTATCCATGCTGACATATATATTTTGTTGTAATTTCTGAAAACTCATGCACAGAAGAAATCTGTCTCTGGTGTTACTTAAGATAAACTCATTTTTGGTGAGTCGTTACTCATAATAGCTGATTGGAAGTGCTGATTAACAAAAAAGCAATTAGTAGTAAATATATTCTCTTCAGGTAGATTATTATAGACCAATAACATCAACTCTGAATGAAAAGTGCAGTCAATAATTATTGATGTCTTCCGCCAAAGGTTGATTACTTGTAATTGATATATTTTGGAGCACAGCTTGTATTTTTTTTCGTATTTTAAGATACAGATTATATCTTGGTGAAAATAATGAATAGAAGGTCCTCGATTTACAACCACAATGGAGCCCAAAATTTATGTTGCTAAGTGAGACATTTGTTAAATGAGTTTTGCCCCATTTTACGACCTGTCTTGCCACAGTTGTTAAGTGAATCACTGCAGTTGTCAGGTTAGCAACATGGTTGTTAAGTAAATCTGGCTTCCCCATTGACTTTGCATTTTCAAGTCACAAAAGGTGATCACACGACCCCGGGACACTGCAACCGTCATAAATATGAGTCAATTGCCAAGTGTCAGAATTTTGTTCACATGACTATGGGGATGCTGCAATAGTCATAAGTGTGAAAAACAGTCATTTTTTTGGTGGTGTTGTAATTTCAAATGGTCACTAAATGAACTGTTGTAAGTCACGGGCTACCTGTATTTAGTGAAATGATCCACAATAGTGAAATGTTTACATGATCTTTCTTTATACCCAATAATTGCATCCTCCACTGATCTTTTTTCTCAAGACCTGGAAACTGGAAAAAGTAGGCAAACTTTTCCCCTTCTTAACAGAGCAGTGTATGAGACAGGCGTAAGTTCCTATATGAAAGACAGGTTCTGAAAAGAAAAGTGCCGAGAATATATTTTTTGTATAATTCATTAAAATACTGGCCTTTTTCCAGTTCACAAGGACCGAAATGCTTTCTGTATCTGAACTGATCAGGGTGTGGAAATGCACAAGTGATTAAACAGCTTTTTCTGAGTAACCTACAGTAATTAGCATGCTCAATTGCATTCAATTCATTTGTGATGCCATCACCTAAGAAAATCCAATATAAGGAACATGATCTGAACATTTCCATTTTTGGCTTTTAAAAAAGGGACATTTTCTTGATCCACCACTCTAGGCAAAATAGATAGCATGGATATACACTATATAATCCTAAATCCTAAAAAGGGAATCTAATTTTAAAAACAAATATTGCAAGGGCATTTTTTCTGCTATAACTGAGGTAGTTACTTGTCAGAAGATGGGGCATAATTTCTACTGGGATTGGCAGGGACAAAAGATTTTGGTTTTGTTCCCCAGTTCTAATCCAAATTTGACCAGCCATTTATTTGGCTGAGGGGTATATACACAGAAGAATGCACAAATGTCACCACCTCTCTTTCAAATGGAGTTATGGGAAAGAATGATTAATACTGCCACTGTACAGCCACAACTTTTCAGGAGTTTGCACAATGAAGTAAAATTTGCTCCCCTAAACATCCTCACAAAAAAACAAAAAAACAAAACCCATACAACAGAGCAGCAGTATTAAATATCAGTTGCTCAAAAATGAGAGATTAAAGTTGATTACAATGACTGTAATGTATGTCACAACTATAGGAGGACGCCACAAATTTGGAGAAGGTGGCAGACTGCCATTTCCCACAAAACTCTTGGAACAAGATAAAGTCCTTCATATTCTTAACAGATGTCAGGCATAGTAAAACACTGCAAAAATGCTACTCATAGCAAATCCAGTTTTGGCTCTCGGTTCAGAGCATAATGACTTGGGAAACAGAAAGAGGTAATCTGAAGAAATAAACTATACAACAGGCCACACACAATGATGGATCTCATAAATTGCTGCAAATATTTATGAGACACTAAAAGCTTGATTAAGAGCTAACAATGTACTTACTGTCTTTAAAATTCTGCAGTCCATTGTATCCAAGACGGTTAAAAGGATCAGCTGAAAGTGAAGCAATTAAATCCCCTAATCCAGACCTTGTTACCCACCAGACCAAATGCAATTTGTCCATTATTCTTTTTTTTGCAATCCAAGATTTTGTTTACATCATTTTTTCTTACACTCGGGGTTAATCTTTACCTCAGTGGCTGTGCTCAATCGAATTCTAATGCTCATTTTCAAAATAGGAGACTGACCGTATTGTGCCTTGTCATGGCATTTTGGCATAGTGTGAGGGTTTCTTATACACCGAGAGTTGCAGTTGATTATGTAACAGAAGTTAAAAGAGCTTTGAACAGAGACAGATTATTTTATTGATTTTATATTTTGCATATACTTTTTCAGAGTTTTATAAATATATCATCTAGTTCATGGACAAATATTTCTAGAAGTGTACACATATACTGTACATTTCAAGCAAATATATAAAAATAAAAATGGGAGGAAATTGAATAAAGTCCTAAGGCATTTTACAAGAATCACCAATATATTATGACATATATTTTCCTGAATTAAATAGGGATGGCTACCTCCTATCACTTCTTACCACCATTAGCCAAGCTGGTTTGAGGCTGATAATGTTCAACACATTTGCACCATCCTATATTGCTTACACATAATTTGGAGTCCAATCTGCATATTGGTTTATTATGCGCCATCAAATCAGTGGGGATTCTTAGTGATTTTTCTC
This sequence comes from Masticophis lateralis, assembly GCA_030761175.1. NCBI lineage: Eukaryota > Metazoa > Chordata > Lepidosauria > Squamata > Colubridae > Masticophis > Masticophis lateralis. The sequence continues at coordinate 126,050,225 of JAUDYJ010000001.1, read as the reverse complement.
CATGAAGATCTGCCCTTAACTTGGTCTTTCAGAGGTGCCTCCATCACCACTGGAGCAGAGTCCATCCATCTTGCTGCTATTGATCCTCTTCTCTTCCCTTCCACCATTCCCAGCATCAGAGCCTTCTCTAGAGAGCTAGGTCAAACGTAGTGTTTGAAGTAGGATAATTTGAACCTGGTCATTTATGCTTGGAATGAGAACTCAAGGGGTTGATTTGTTTGATGATTCATCTCTAACATCAAAAACATCAATACTTTTTCCATCCTGCTTCTTCAAAGTCCAACTTCCACACAGTGTCACACAGAAAATCATTGGCTCACACCGCTGATCTTGGTAGTACAGACACATGACAGCATATGAACATTTTTCCCAAGGCATTCATAGCTGCTCTACCAAGTGATAGATTGTGGCATATTTCTTGATTGTTTGTTCTTACACTATAGATATGCAGAACTCATAGCAAGATAAGCTCAGTTCAAATTCAGTAGCACTACATTTGCTCAGTTCAGATTGTCTCAAACTTATTTTTTAATTCACCTAGCAAGCCTATTTCATTTGTAAGCAAATAAGTATATACCCTTGTTGGTACAGAGTACCACAATAGGGAAACATTTATATTCTAAAAGCATCACATCAGAAGTTGACTATGATCTGATAAAGAGAGGCCATGGTAAATTGCAATAGGCACCATCCAAGGACCCCAAGGGGGAAAAAATCATTTAGCAATTCAAGTGAAGACTCTCTACTTCGGTCTTTTAATTCATTACTGCCATTGGCCTCATATCAACTGTAGTGCTACTGTTCCCTTCAGATGATTTTTTTAAATTTTTGCTATATGCTTGTTTTCTGCAACTATAAACAGGAAAAGCCCACTGATGGATAAATATTTAACTTTTTAAGACTGCCACCATTTCTTTTCCAGCTCAATCACTGAACAAAGCTTGAGCAACTTTAGAACTGGTTTTCTTGTTCAAAGCTCTGCAGATGAAGTTGCCAGCTTCCATAACTTTGTAAAGATCCACACCCTAAAATTGAGGAAGACAGAAGAGAAAGACATATTTTTAATATCTTTATCCATATAACTACACAAGATGTTCAGCTGGAGAGGAAAATGTGAGCATGCTTTGTGATGATCCTAAATTCTTCATCAAACATCCATATCCTGAAAACTTTCTCTGAGTCTGCTTATCTGACTTACCTTCTATACTTTAGTGTCTGGCAACATTCTAATACATTATGTCCGCAATGCTTTTTAACAACTACATCACATACCTTTGAATTACAATATTTCAGAGAATTTTATATGGGCCTCTGAAGTTGGTTCAGAACTTGCATTTACGTTATCTGAAAGGACCTGAATCATCCAAACTTCAGAATGATCATCTTTTAAAATTATTATTACTTTCGGCCTTTGAGCTAGTGTTGACTCAGGGCAGCTGTCTGGATTACTCCCTGCAGTTTTTTTGACAAGATTTTGGAAGTAGTTTGCCTTTGTCTTTTTCCTACAGCTGAAAGAAAGTGACTGGTCCAAAGTTACCTAGCTGGCTGGCCTTTTGTTCTAAGGTGGGACTAGAACTCACAGACTCCCAGTTTCTAGCTGGTGCATTGACCACTACACCAAACTGGCTCTTCCATCTGATAACTAGAAGAAGAGAAATATAACCATATTACACTTATGCCCTGGAAGCAATAATGTTAATACTGTTTGGGCCTCAGTATAATTCAAAAATTTGGCTCAGATATTTACTCTTTGCTTGCAACCACAACATCTAAAGGTGCTAGTCCTTCAGGGCCTCGAGTATACCATGACAACTGGTGCTTGATTTAAAATGCAATAGGACCACTTGGTGGTGGGCACCCTAAATATGAAACTCTCAATATATGTTCAGCTGACATTAAACTTGTAATTGGTGCCAGATATGGATTCTTTTATTGTTTGCTTATGGTCCATTTTTTTTCAATTTGGCTAATTGCTCTTATACTTTTAAATTATGGTATTTCAAAGTTTTGCTTTTGATGTGTGTGTGTGTATCCATGTGTGTTTTAATACTACTCTTTGTAAACCATTCTGAAAAGTTATTTACCTATCAAATGAAAATCCATTGTTCTATGAAATTAAAGGATGAACAATCTAATTAAAGCCATTGGGAATAAGTCAATCTCCTCTTCTTTGTGATAGCCCCTCAAGTACTGGAAGACAGCTATTATGTCTTCTTCAATAGCTAGATGCATCTAGTTTCCTCAACTGTTTGTCATACAATTTAGTGTCCAGACTCTTTATCATCTTTGTTGCCTTTCTCTGCACATTTTCCAGCATCTCAACTTTGTGTATCATGAATGATGGGTTAATTGCTCAATCAATCAATCAATCAATCTAGATAATGGGCAAAATCTAGCAAAATCCAGGAAACTCAAACTTTCAGCAACCAACCAAGCAAGAAGTGGGCTTTCAAACAGAGAAGAGGAAAGCCCATACTGCCCTTCTTCAGAGTCATGGAGGAGAGCATCTGGCCTCCAAAGAGTATGAAATACGCCACAACGTGGAGCGGGCTTGCAGAAGTAAAAGAAATTAAGCCGTCTATATTGTGGACTGATCTCAAATCTATCTATTTTGTTTTACCTACAAGGAGCTGTTCATCCATGTGTTTTTGCACCTCAAAGGTCACTTGTGAATTACAACCTACAGAATGCAAGACATTTCATTTATTTACATTTCATTTATTTGTTACTGTATTGTTTTTGCAAATAACTCAAGGTGGTGAACATATCCAACACATTTCCCTCTTCTCTTTTCCACACACCAATAACTCTGTGAGGTGAGTTGGGCTGAGAGACAGTGACCAGTCCAAAGTCATCCAGCCGGCTTTCATAACTAAGGTGGGATTTGAACTTTCTACTCTAGACTAAACTAGCTCCTTTTTCCTTTTCTTTTACTCTTATCATTGTTCCATTAGCTTCTTAGCCTTAACTTGCATATCAAACAACTGATACTTTCTTCTGAAATTCTCTGTCTCATTCTGACAGGGGATTTAGCCTTTCATCAATCCTGGCCACCCAGCTTAACTATAAGGGAAGGAAAGAGGAGAATTACCTGGTCTGAGACACTGGCTTCAAGAGGAAATGTCTTTATGAAGAATGAGTGGAGGCAGTGACCAGACAGACCCCTCCACAGACTGAACAGGAAATCTTTGGGACTCAACTGTGCTAGCTAGAGTGTAAGCACATGTTCCAGTACAGACACACACATTTATTTATTTATTTTATTTTATTTTTATCCCTCGTCAAGGTGACAAACGTATCCAATACTTCCTTTTCCCCTTATTTGCTCCACAACAATAACCTTGTGAAGTGGGTTCGGCAGGAAGAGAGAGTGCCTGACCCAAAGTCATCCAGTCATCCAGTCAATTTTCATGGCTAAGGCAGGACTGGAACTCAGAGTGTCCTGATTTCTAGCCTGGTGCCTTTAAAGGAAAAGGTTCCCCTCGCACATACGTGCTAATCGTTCCCAACTCTAAGGGGCATTGCTCATCTCCGTTTCAAAGCCAAAGAGCCAGCACTGTCCGAAGACGTCTCTGTGGTAATGTGGCTGGCATGACTATACGCCAAAGGCGCACGGAACGCTGTTACCTTACCACCAAAGGTGGTCCCTATTTTCAACTTGCATTTTTTACATGCTTTCAAACTGCTAGGTTGGCAGAAGCTGGGAGAAGTAATGGGAGCTCACCCCATTACGCGGCACTAGGGATTCGAATCGCTGAACTGCCGACCTTTTGATCGACAAGCGCAGCGTCTTAACCACTGAGCCATTGCATCCTTTACCACTAGACAAAAAGAAAGTGCCCTTACCACTAGACAAAAAGTCTAGCTTTGTCTAAAGTCTTTTGGCAACAGGCGATTTCTATTTTAGTTTAACATGGAAGAAATTGAAAGAATCCTGCTACAAGAAAAATAAGCTAGTCAGGGAATCTAATGGGAATCTATCACCAAATGGACTGATCCGTTGGGGGTTTGTACACTGTAATAATTTTAATTTGGTTTTAATGGGGATTTTAATCTGTATTGTGGTTTGTATTATCGATTGTTGTTCTGTAAGCTGCCTGAGTCCTTCAGGAGAATGGCGGCATATAAATCGCAATAATAAAATAAATAAATAAAAGTAGCATCAGATTCAGACTGAAATCACATACACACTTCTACTTGGAAGTAAATTTATTGAATGTATATCTAGGCAAAAAGTAAACTAGCAAGAAATCTGATGAGCAGAGACTTCTGCAAAAAATAGTACTGTTTTGGGAGTCTAATATTCTTTTGACTCATACATATTATTATCCTCAAAAAAAAAATGTTTCAGCACCTTAAATCTAATCTTCACTTGCCAGATGTTCACTGAGCTGACCTTTGCAAAATTATACACAGCCATGTGTAGATTCTGGGTCTGAGCTTTCCCAAAGTAAACTGACAATTTGATCTAATCATTGTGAACCTTGTTCTAAACAAGGAATTAACTGTGACTTCAAAGTTCTCAGCTCGTCTGAAAGTACAACTGCTTTTAAAAGAGGAAAAAGATCCATTGTGTTCTTTAGCAGCAACCCAAGAAAGAACATGGAAATGGAAATAGCATAAATATAGGGCAATGTTTAATTCTAGTAAATGGTATGTGCTATCAATAATTTGATAAGAAAATAAACTCCAAAGTCTAGAATTCAAGTAATAGTGAGTGTTAAAACTGTTTTAAAAAGAGTTTTATAATTGCCTGAGATGCATTCCTATCCTGGGAAAATTAGTTAGACATTTATACAAAATCACATATGTATAAGATCTTACATCTTAGGAGAAAAATTATGCAATCCTTTTGTAACACAGATATATCTGTTCTGTGGAAAAGTCAATTTCCCCGACAGATTGCTGTCCTAAAATGCATTGGTGGGCAGTGATTGATTCATTTATCAAATCTGTATAGCCTTTTAGAACAAAGTGTAAAAGAGTGTAACACATTATATTTTTTGAAATCAATATAACAGGCACGACATACATGCTATTTCAATGACCCCCCAATTTTAGCAATTATGCAGAATCCGATAGATGTATGAGAATTAGCTTACTGTATTGATCCCCATGCCATTAAGCATGTATATCACATCTTCTGTGGCTACATTTCCAGTGGCACCTTTCGCATATGGGCAACCGCCTAAGCCAGAAACAGAGGAATCCACAACATGAACTCCCATCTAGAAAACAATAATGATAATGATAGATATTCCATCGGAGAGATAGTCCTCAATTGAAAATGCTCACTAGGGCATTCTGCATACAAAAATGGTTGGGAGCATTTTCTGCAATCTACATCTGACCATGCCTTCCTTCAATAATCCAGATGCCATTTTACTCTTATGCTATTGTACTTTAACCTTGACCGTGCATGGCTTATTTTAGACAAATATTCAACAGAGCTGCCACGCTGGGCATTCAGTACCTCTTTAAAACGTTCTCAATAAAACATTCTATTTCTTTACAAATTGATTCCCTCAATCAGCATGGACTGATCAGACAATAGTTCGAGACCCTCTATTGCAAAGCAGGAACTTAAAGTCTCACAAGTGGAAAATGTGACATTGTTCATATTTCCAAAATCTAAGGATTCATAACTATATGTTTACGGTGTCCTGGAGTCAGGTGATCACTTTTTGCAACCTTCTGACAAGCAAAGACAACATGGAATCCGGATTCACTTAGCATCTTTGTAATTAACTTAACAACTGCAGTGATTCACTTAACAACGGTGGCAAGAAGGGTCATAAAATGGGATAAAATTCACTTAGCTGCCTCGCTTAGCAACAGAAATTTTGATCTTAATTGTGGTCGTAAACTGAGGACTGCTGTAGTCTGAATTCAAGCCACAGCAAAAGATAGGTGTGGTAGGTTTGATCTTCCATCCATTTTTCAAGTATTTGTGAAACAGGTCACCCCCAATCAAATGCAACCTTTGGCATGTCTCCTCTATTACAATTAATTGAAATGGATTTCTTGGCACACATAATGGCAGCTTGTTCCTTGTGTTTAAATCGCTGCGCAATCTAGTTATGCCATTTCTAAAATACAGTCATAGCATAGCAAACCTTCTAAAATACAGTCATAGCATAGCAAACCTTTTATTGGGAACTCATCACTATTGTCAAATAGTCCTAATTTGACATAGGATTATCTACAACTAGGAATTTAAAGTACTAAAATGAATGTCTCTAAGATTACAATTAATTTCCTCCTTAAATTCAAATATAACACAGTCAATGTTTTTATGAATGTTTTTCATATTTGAATAATACATTATAGAACTCATATAGGCTAAAATCATTTTGTATCTTGTAGAGCAGTCTTACGTTAATATAACTCAAGGCATACATCAGATCAATGGAAAAGGCAAAATAAAAACTTTACACAAGCCCCAAAATACTGAATTATATATTTTAAAAAGCTATTTGTGAGACATATGCATTGAGAAGCGTTTTTATGAAGCTAAATTGGGCATGGAAAATAGCTTTAAAAGTTCATAGATGAAGCACTAAAATAATACCCTATGTTCTTATTAAATGTAGGTAGATTAATATAAATTCTAATCATAAAATCAGAATCAACAGAAGCACAAGATGAAAATGCTGTAAGAAAAAAATATAAAACTGAAAAGCAAACAATAACAATTTAATAGCAGCAAGAGAAAAAGTTATTAAAATGCACAAAATTAAATTACATATTATAGAACCAGTTCCACAATAAATACCCAATTAAAAGTGACTGTAATTTGTCACAAAATAAACACTTTGAAGAATCCAGGTGACATGATCTGCTTCTACTTTAAAATCCACATTTCAAATGTGTTTTCCCATGAGATCTAAGGAATTACTGTTTGAAATATATAACCCTAAAACATCTATCATTACACAGAATAAGCTGCATCAATCTATTGATACCAAGCTAACCAAGAAACTTGATTGCTGAATAATATGCTGAATAATACTGTGTTTTGTAATACTTTCAGCTGTTTTGCATTCAATGATGTGTATTATCAGCTAGACAAACTTTGGATCGGCAGCTTCAGAAGCTTAAATTCTTTGCAGATTTTATTGACCATTGTCACTGACCATTTCACCATTGACCATTAATTGTCTGGGTTTTTGTCCCCTTGGTAAATTGAGGTTCTTTCCTTCAACCTATTCTCTGTAGGAAGAATTGAGTATTTTATGCTTCCTTCTCAATTTTACTATGACAAGGACAGAAAGCTCTGAAATGGAACCATGTATATCAGTGCACGATTTCCTTAATAAACTTTACTTATACTTTTGAACCATAAACATATCTCTATGTACCGTATTTTCCGGCGTATAAGACGACTGGGTGTATAAGACGACCCTCCTCAGAGCCATTTAAGGCTCGTCAGAGCCTTTCGGGCTGGTCTGCCTGGTTACAGGAGAATGAGACCCGGCGTATAAGACGACCCCCGACTTTTGAGAAGATTTTTGTGTGTTAGAAAGTAGTCTTATACGCAGGAAAATACAGTAGATCTCTAAGAGTACTGTCTCCAAAGATTCTACTGACACAGGCCTGTTCTACTAAACACAAATTCCAACAAGTAAATAGAAGGATGCCAACAAGAATTAAAATAAATTGTCCATTCAGTCTGAAAATACAAACCGGCAATGCTGACATTAGGCACTGCTTATCTACAGAAGTAATTAGTGTATACTGGTGCTGCTAGTCCAGTGCACAGGATTTTGGCTAATCAGGGGCTTTAGATAAAACAAATTTGAGCCCATTGGAATAAAGCTAGTAGAATAAATACTTGCCCTTAATTGTATTTTGTTTTATTTATTTATTTATTTATTAATCATATTTCTATGCCGCCCACTCTCCGAGGACTCTGGGCGGCTTACAGCAATCGACAATATACTAAATAGCATATTGCCCCCAACAATCTGGGTCCTCATTTTACCCACCTTGGAAGGATGGAAGGCTGAGTCAACCGTGAGCCGGTTGTGTTGATAGTTCAAGGAGCATTAAACCAACTTTGCAAATTAACCCTACTGAAGGCCCAGAGCTCAGGAAAAAATGAAAATGTGACTAAAATTCTGAATCAAACTCCACCCAACAAATTACTTTAGGGAACTGTATTTGCATCCTCTTTGCAATTTAGTGTTAATTTAATGTATGAAGGATGTACATGCAATTAAGACTATAGTAATTATTTTTTAAAGTGAAAAGTATTCTTTTGCTAAACACTTGGTGGCACTGTTGCCTTAAGCTGGGCTATTTTTTGTTTTTTGGCTTGATAAATTCTGATAACAGGAAGATTGTGGGGTTTTTTTCAGATTTTAATTTTACTTATTTTTAAACTAAAAGTTAAGATACAATAAAAGGTGGCTTTTTTCCATTTTTTAAAAAAATATCAAATTACAGTATATGACATTTTTATCTGTGCAAACCTACCCTGAAGCAATACAAGGATAATTTATTATAGGTTTAATAAATATTTTTTTTAAAAAAATACATCATTATCAAATGGAATCTACCTTACTGATCCCAAAATTGGCAAAATAGCATTCTCATAATCCTGGCATTGCTTTATTAATCTTTAGCTGGATCACGCAAACAAGTTTTAAAGGCCCAGCATTCTCAACCAAAATCTCAATATGGCAGCTACACTCCAGGCTCTTAACAGTAGAGAACTTTCTTTCCTTAAAGTCCAAAATATATTTTCTTCTGTAAAGATATCTGTGTTCAGAAAAAAATCCTGAAGAATAAATGCGGGGGGGGGGGGGGGGAGATGTTGGGCACAAACTAGAATTGTTGGTATCTCATTGCTGCCATCTTCTGGCCTCTTAATTTTGGCAGCCAACATATGGTATCTCTACTGCTGAAGACCACTGTGAACTTCAAGATTACAATTTTAAGGACAGTTTTTATTCTTTATTTATTAGGTTTTTGCGAAGGTCCTGACTCACATCCATTTGGGCAAGGTTGCCTTTGAAACTCACACATTTGCTGAATGTACCGAATCAAGGCTGTCCAACTTTTGCTGATTAAGGAATTCTGGCAGTTGATATCCACAAGACTTAAAGTTGCCAAGGTTAACCACTCCTGTAGTAAATGTTCTGCTGTTTTCAGGATTATTTTTTCTAATAATGAAATCTTGACTGTAGAAAAACGTTCTGGCAAAGACTACTGGTCACTCCATTTTGGACTATTTTTGGATAATATAACCAATAGTTTAGCTTCAAAATATTCAATTAGTTCATAGGTTTGATCTTTTTTCCTGCTTTACATAAGTGCATAGAATATAAGGCTAAGAATATCATTCATTCGGCAAATTGTGAAATTGATCTGCATGTACAATAGTCTCTGCATACATTTGGGAGGAGAGATACTTGTTATTGGTTTAGCAATTTTCTACTCATGAAAACAATTAGCTGATCTAGAAAAAAATAAATAACCAGGGCCAAGTCTGATTGATCTTTGGACGGTGAAATAGCAGGAAATCCCCAGACTGTAGCCCAGACTGAGAACTAAGTGAGAGAAGGAAAACAGGCATTATTGTCACTTCTGAACTGTTATCATGGAGTTCTACTTGAAGAAAATCTTATTTAAATCTCAAGGCAACTTTTTTCAAACTGCCCAACTTTTCATCCTATCTCATTCTGTTCCAGCGAGTTATCAACCCTTCAGAATAGTTTCGGGCAAGGAGGATAGAGAATGGGGGGGGGGGGGGACTAAAAATTAAATAAATTAAACAGTTCATCAAGCTACATATGAACCATTTAGATCAGTGGCCCCCAACTTTTGGAACACCAGGGACCGGTTCCATAGAGAAAGGTTTTTCCGTGGCCCAGAAGGGGTGTGGTTTTGCATGCTGCCTGCATCCTTCAGACGGGGCTTCGCTTGTTTGCGCGGTCTGGTTACGGGCATGCTATGGACTGGTGCCAGTCCATGGACCGGGGATTGGGGACTCCTGATCTAGATCTGTCCAGAACTACAGAAAGGCAGGATAGGTTACATATAATATATTTGCAGACAGGCCTCTTATAGTTATTTGTTTAGTGACTGTTTGAAGTTACAATAACACTGATTACACTGATGATCATTGCAGCACCTCCATGGTTATGCAATCAATATTCAGGCACTTGGCAACTGGCATGTATTTACGACGGTTACCACATCCTGGGATCATGTGGTTGCTGTTTCCAACCTTCCCAGCCAGCTTCTGAAAAGCAAAGTCAAGGGGGAGAAGCCGGATCTGTTTAACAACTGCGGGAGTCACTTAACAACTGTAGGGCTTCGCTTTAAAAAGGTTGTGAAATCAGGCCTGACTTGCTTAATAACTGCCTTGCTTAGCAAGGGAAATTCTGGACCCAACTTGTGGGGGTCATAAATTCAGGAATACCTATAGTTGCAACACAATGGTCTGCTTTGCACATCTGTCCAAAGCTAGGTCCAACTCAGTTTAGTAAACAGATAAAAGAGCTGCAGTCTCCATCACTTCGTGCTGGTGAAGGAGCTCTATTGTTCTGCAAACAGTATTAACTGAGCTTTGTAAAACAGATTAGTAAAGCTGTGAGGATAGAAGTTCCCTATTACTTCTGACATTTACCCATCAGAAGAGTAACACAAGTGACCGATCCTATTATTTAGGATCATTTTTCTTTTTGGTGCCATTAATCTATTTTCAGATGGACTCAAGAGACCTGCTATTTATCATTATAAAATATAAAGCCAAATGTCCCCCACTCTTTTTTTTTTTTTCAGGAGCGCCACAGATTAACAGGTTAGAATGTTTTCCATATGTCTTGTTTTACTGTCAGGAGGATATTAAAGCCGTTTTCCAGCTTCCGTAGTTCAACCAGATGTCCACCGATCCCATGGCGAGAGCAAAATTGGCAAAGTAGCTTTCCCCTGACCCCGGCATTGTTTTATCAAGGATCACTTTAAAGGTATAAAGGGCCATTTCTTGCTGAGATGTGTAATGTTTTTCAGCCCTTTCCCCTGCAGTTACCCTGAAGTGCTGACTTGGTTGAACTACTGATAGGCAGTAGTATTTTTTAGGATGCCTCTCACACTGAGCTGTAATTGCTGTTTGTGTTGGCCCCAGAAAGGTACCAAGTTTTGTTTCCAGTGTACGTTTCCGGACTCTGGTTTCAGTAATATCAGCATCGGATATGGTCCCGGGCACATGCTTTGTTGTGTAAACGTTTGACAGTAATTTCCTTGTCAATCTCTACCGGCTAGCCTCTAATTATCAAAGACTTCAGATGGACAATTTCAAAAGTATTTTCTAGGGCTCCACCAATTGCTTTCCTTTCGCTGACTTTTTTTTTTTTTCACCTCAGCAAATCAGCCTGCCAAATGCATCTAAACCAGAATTCAGTCTTTGGATTAACTTTAGATCGTTTTTGCTAGTGTGCCTGAGGTGGGATGGTGGTAGTTTGCAACGACTCCATATTATTCTGCCCTGCGCTAAACCGGCCTTCCTTCACCTGACAGCTTCCAGATGTGCTGGGATTACCAGTCACAGTATCCCCAGCCAAAATGGCTATGAGCCATATTGCTGGGAGTTCTGGAAGGGGAGAGTCCCAAAACATCTGGAGAACTCTAGGCTGGGTGGGAGCTGCACTAAATTATTGACACATGCGAGTGAGTTTTTGTTATATTCCCTCTTTTAAATGATATTTTTCTTTCGCTCTTGTACCATGTTTTGTAATGCAGTTTATTATTATTCCATCAGTACACAAATATTGTGTCTGAAACCACAAGTTAAAACCCGTTTTTTTTTCTTTCAAACTATAGCATCTGTTTTCCTGCTTTTGAGCGCATTTCAAAATCCCAATTATTTCAACGGGAAACGTAAAATATACTTTTTTTTAACCATTTCAAAATACAGCTAGTTCATAAAAATGATGTTTCACATTTACTGGACTCCCTGAAGAATGTTTTTAAAAAGTTGGATATTTGGTTTTTGTACTGGCATGATAAGAAATGAGGGGTTTTAGGTTCGTACAATTTGGTTTGATCCAGCCATACCTTCCTCTTGGTTTCAAGTCACACCTTAAATGGGAAAGAGTGAAATAGTAAAGATGTTAAAACTTATCTCTTAAAATATGAAATTATTTTTTCATGAAAAGAAATAGATATTGCTGTTTAGTATGATACAAGAGAAGCTCACACTAAAGCAACTGAGTAAAGGCAACTTGAATTGGATTGCAAGGAAATAACATTTCTTTATTATGGTAGCAATGGTTCAATAGAGTAAGCTACTTAAGCCCAGGGAAGATGTGAATCTCTTCCTCTTGAGGTTTGTAAAGAAATGGAAAGGATGAGAAACTCAGATTTTATACCAAATACAGAATATTGTCAAAGCTTAGACATGCAATACATGTCTGGGAGATTTCATTCATTAAGAATATAAGCCTATTTCAGTGGCCTACCGCTGAACTAAGCCTTCTCCATTTAGTTCAACCTTTCTTCAAGGCCATTCAAGGATTTCTTGAAGACTGTTCAAGGGCTTACCTTTCCCATCCTCTCCTTCTTCACTATGAATATAAACTCACCCCCAAATAACATTTCTGTATTATCTTCTTCCAACTGCGTTGTTCAAAAGTTGTCTACTTTCAACAAGGAAAAGTGAGCTAGAATGATGTCATTCCTCCAGCTCCTTTCTATCTCAAATTCCCCTGGCTATTTTATCCTTGATGCAAACTTAATAAATGATCACCCTGTGATCACAAATCTTCACAAAATCTTCACAAGATCTTCACAAATGTGAGAAGAAGAAGAAGAAGAAGAAGAAGAAGAAGAAGAAGAAGAAGAAGAAGAAGAAGAAGAAGAAGAGGAAGAGGAAGAGGAAGAGGAAGAGGAAGAGGAAGAGGAAGAGGAAGAGGAAGAGGAAGAGGAAGAGGAAGAGGAGGAGGAGGAGGAGGAGGAGGAGGAGGAGGAGGAGGAGGAGGAGTTGTTGTTCCTGCCTCTCAATACCTCCCCTCCTTACTCTGTGGAGGAGTTTTGGGAGTTGAAGTTCAACTTCTTAAAAATCTCAAGCTTGAGAAGCACTGCTCTATGGGATTGGCAACTCTGCTGATCGCTTACCACCAGACAGGGAGTGCTACTTGCCTTTAAGCATCTACAAGCAGAATTTGGTGCCAACTCTTCTCTTTAACTAAATTCCCTGGTTTACCCAAGGAATTTAAAGGAAGAGTAACATACCCAATCCCATTTTCATTATGCATGGCTAAATGCTTTGTTCAGAGGAACTTGAATAATTTTCTTAGAATAGGAAGTAGACGGGAAATAGACTCTCTATAGCCAGGCTTGCTCTGTTATACTGTTATAACTTTTGCTGATAGAGTCTAACTATACCTTGCTAAATATAATAAATAAGGAAGTCCCTTGAAAATGAAGAGAGAGAGAGAGAAAAAACCTCCCTTGCATCTATTTCATTTAGGGATTCCCATTACATTGAACATTGATCCTTTTTTTCTCATCTAGAAACGGTGGAGCTTATTATCACACATATAGTGTGCTTCCACCATGAAGGCATTCCATCTCCATTTGAAATTGGAACATTAATAATATATTTTACAAAGTCAATGGGACATATTTATTAGGAAAAATGTTACAGCAGCACCACAAGAGAAATCATTACATCTGAACTAAGAAGCTGGATTGCAAACCACACATGCAGAGATGCACACACGCAACCCAAAGGGAGGAAGAAACTTAGAAGACATTTTATAATTGGGTCTTAGTGTAACAAACCATTAATTCAGTCAAAACCCACTTGGCCAATAGAGTGCTGAGAGCTACCAATGAATGTTACTACATAATTCCAAGTTTCTTTACTATTTATGAAGTGCAAAATGATTTTTCAAAACCAGACCCCCAAGATGGGAAAATCAAACAATGATTCCTTCTGCTAATGGAAAGCAGGCAATGATAGATGGATTTTGGCTGACTACGAGGAGCTGAAAAAAATCAGTGTTACATATTTAATTAGAGAAGCTGAAATGGAAATGACTGCCAATAGAAAGCAATTTACCAAAGCCCAAAGGAAACTCTGAGTATAAGAGCTGTATAAAATGGTGAGCCCAACGTCACCTCTAATATCATCCTTTTTCCTTCAATGAAGAGGAGGCTTCTGGATTTCCACCTCTAAATGGTACATAGTTCTTACACCTAGTTGACATGGCAACTCCCCTGCGTGTTTGACAGATGCTTGAGGAATGTTACATTCCAAAACACGAAAACGGTAGGGAAAAATTACTGAGGTTTGAACCAGCGCCAGCTCTCTTCTTATTCTCAAATCGAGCACTCGAAATAAGGTTGTACACGCAGAATGATCCATAACTGCTGCCAAGTTTCTGCAATTGCAAAGTATTGTGCTAAACTTAAGCTTCTTGTCAACACTTGGTTTAACTCCCTACATCCATTCCAAACCCCAACCCCTCTTTTGCGCTCCAGATTTATTGTCAAATGCCAAGGCCTACAAAACCTACTCAGCCGTTCTAGTCTGGTTGTCAGTCCAATTCACACCAAACTTATGACCCTCCAGAGACTGCTCAACTACAACTCCCAGCACTTCTTGCTATTGCCCATTTAATTAATTATATTTAATTAATCATATTTCTATGCCGCCCAACTCCCAAGGGACTCTGGGCAGCTTACAACAGAAATAATACAGTGACATAATTTAAAAAAAAACATTATAAAAGCATTTTAAAAATATTAAAAACACATGCACACCATCCATGGCCAGATCTTGCAAGACTGAACAACGAGATCAACAACCCCAGGCCTGCCGGAAAAGCCATGTCTTCACCGCTTTCCGGAAGGCCAATAGGGTGGGGATAGTCCGGACCTCAGGAGGTAACTGGTTCCAGAGAGCTGGGGCAGCCACAGAGAAGGCCCTCCACTGAGAAGGGTCTTGTGTTCGGCAGCCCCTGGAGGTATTGCAGTTTTCCACTATTGGCTTAAGGAGGTGGTTTAAAAACAATTTAAATAAGCTACATAAACTAATCTTTGCCTACTGATTGGTTAATCATACCACAACAAACTTCAGATTGTCAGGGTTCCTTGATGCATCACAAATTTCATCAAGAGAGAGAGAGGGAGGGAGAGAGAGGGGGAAGGAGGGAAGGAGGGAGAAGGACAGAGAGACAGAGAAAGACAGAGAAGATTGGTACTCTCTGAGCTTGGTTGTTTTCTTGCAGACATTTCATTACCAAACTAGGTAACATCATCAGTGATGCTAACAGTGATTACAGTGATCAGTGATGCTAACAGTGATTACAGTGATCAGTGATGCTAACAGTGATTACATTGCCTACTTTAGAGTAATGAAGTGTCTGCAAGAAAACAATCAGAACACCAAGGCCCCTCACTATTATGTGCCTATACAAAGAACGCTGTAAGAACTTAAGCAGTCATAAGACTTGCCATAAGAATTCTTTATGTCTCACTTTCACATTTCAGGCCAGCATTCAAGTTTCACAGGTATTCCTTTTTGTCAGGAACATCAAGTGAATATAATTTTCTACCAAAAAAAAAAAAAAGACGCTTCATGCAGATTGCCTCACTAAAGTCTATTTAGAAAAAATAGAACAAATACCCAACAGGATTAAAATTTTATATGAGGCAAGAATTAACAGGAAAGCCAGTACAATCACAAGCTCCTTAAATATTGCTTACAGGACTTTTAAATAGAATAGAATAGAATTTTTTAGTGGCCAAGTGTGATTGGACACACAAGGAATTTGTCTTGGTGCGTATGCTCTCACTGTACATAAAAGAAAAGATACGTTCATCAAGAATCATAAGGTACAACACTTAATGATAGTCATAGGGTACAAATAAGCAATCAAGAAACAATATCAATATAAAGTGTAAGGATACAAGCAGGGGGGAGGGCCTTCTCTGTGGCTGCCCCGGCTCTCTGGAACCAATTACCTCCTGAGGTCCAGACTGCCCCCACCCTATTGGCCTTCCGGAAAGTGGTGAAGCCCTGGTTTTCCGGCAGGCCTGGGGCCGTTGATCTCGCTACAGTGATCTTGCAAGACCTGGCCATGGAATGGAGTGTATGGGTTTTTAATGTTCTTTTAAAAAATTTTTACAGGATATTGTTCGCATTGGTTTTTTGCTGTATGCTGCCCAGAGACCCTAGGGAGTTGGGTGGCATAGAAATGCAACTAATAAATAAATAAATAAAATTACAGTCATTCAGTCATAAGTGGAAGGAGATGGGTGGTGGGAACGATGAGAAGAATAATAGTAGTGCAGTCTTAGTAAATAGTTTTGACAGTGTTAAGGGAATTATTTGTTTAGCAGAGTAATGGCATTCGGGAGGAAAAAGCAGGAGTATGTTAACTGTTCAGGTTCAGGTATGGACTTCATGAATGAATGGATAGATGGATGACATCTGAAATGTTATAAGCTCCCATGCCTGAACACTGAAATCTTATTAGATATAATAATTCCAAAACGTTTCAATTCTTTTAATCTTTTAATTGCAGAATTACAGTATATATAAGATGTTGCATTTGTTTTGGTCCCTATAAATATTACATCACTGACCATTGCCTGAAAATACATTCACCTATTATTATTAGATATTTTAAACCTTTTTTTATAGTGCCATGTTTTTGTTTCACATGTTCTTTTCCCTCATAGTTAGTGCCGCTAAGAAAACATAAACTAGAATCAGTAAGAGAAGCTCACAATTTATTTCTCCTTACAGCATCAAGTTAAGAACATTAACAGGGTCTTTTTCAGAAACATTACTTGGAATCAATTCAATTTGCTGGACTCAAGAACCCATATGTATTTATAAAATAAGCCGTTACACATACTGCTGAAATTTTCTTTGCTTCCTGAAGTATATATTGCCCTTGTTAATAACGGATATCCCAAAATATCTGATTTGTATTGTTTATCCCACTATTTCTTTTTTCCGCCCCAGTTTAATAGTGGAAAACTGGAAATCTCATCTTAAGTTTCCATAGTTCTATAAGAAACATGTTAAAGAAGTAGAATCAGCAGATCAAAACTTTGACTACCTTCCTGGTATGATTTCCAAACAGGAAGCTGTTTTCCATTTTCCATTTGCATTTCTTTCCAATATTGTACAACATTTCTTTTTGTGCTACCATTAAAACTTCTAAAAGGAAACAGACAGCACCAAAAAGAAAAGAAAAGAAACAGCTCCACCAGTATTTTCCCTTTTCCTGATTTTTTTTTCTATTACATTTTTTCACAAATTATAAAATTTGGAAGTCGTATTGTTGCTTTTTGTCACTGGTCAAAGCCAAGATAGCATATCAGTTACACTGACATTCAGTGTCACTCTGTTGGCCTTGAAAAAGATCCTTTTCCCTCAGCATTCTCCTTCAGTTTCACCAAAGGTGAAACCATGCATTACTTACAATCTAAAAATTTTATTTCATGTGCTTTTGATCCCACCATTGATCTACAGTACATTTTCCTTTTCCTTACCATAACATGTTGCCTAGGAGGATCATTCTCTCACCACTTAGCCCACAATATAGAAGGCAAGCAAGCATGGCCACTTTAAAAAGCAATCCCTTTTTGGGAGAGATCCCTTATTCAGTGGTTTAGATGTTACTGAGAGCCAGCCAAGAGTTACTGGATTTTGAAGAACACCCATATTAATTTCATAAATAAATAAATGGCCAGCAATCTATTTTTGCTAAAGCTGCTGGAAGAAGACACTCAGAAAGTTTTCCCTAGAGGCAACAGAGGGAGAGGATGAAAAAGGACATGCTTCCTTCCAAGATGCGATGGGCGTGATACGTGGAGCATGTAATGCCACAAATCCTGCCCCCCTTAATATGCCTTTTGATTAAAAATTTCAAGATAACTCAGAAATTTCTCTGTATTTTTTAAAAATTGTCTTGCAAATGTAATGTTTTAATTAACTCATCCATGTATATGTGCCCAATATCACATATACCAAGTTTTCCTGAAAATAAGACCCTGTATTATATTTTTTTAACCCCGAAATAAGCGATTGGCCTTATTTTCAGTGAGGTC
Source organism: Masticophis lateralis (assembly GCA_030761175.1). Taxonomy (NCBI): domain Eukaryota; kingdom Metazoa; phylum Chordata; class Lepidosauria; order Squamata; family Colubridae; genus Masticophis; species Masticophis lateralis. Next base: position 126,032,147 of record JAUDYJ010000001.1, on the reverse strand, counting down.
TTATTATTTTGGAGCACGTGGAGCCAGACGGGGATCTTCTTGCTGTCTTATCTGACTTATCAGTAAGACCAGAGCTGTCTTACCAGCTCTGTCTCCCTAATCCTAATCAGAGGAAATGGCGGGGATCGGCTAAGCATGCGGTTAAATATTTTCAGGGAGGGCTTATTTTCAGGAAGGGCTTATTTTCGGGGGAGGTCTTATTTTTGGGGAAACACAGTATCTGCTGCTTGAAAAGATTGCCAATTCCAGAAATCAGGTCCAACAAGGCAAATGACAACTGAGTGCTTCTATTAGAACAGAAAAAGTAATGGAGACGCAGCTACTGTACTACGCTGTAGGGCACAACATTTATAGAAAAAAAAAATAGAAGGTCAACAGAAAACCACTCAATTTTAACAGGAAACAGTATCGATTTTTGTAGTTAAGTTAATCAGAACTTTCATTTATAAACTTCTGAACATCTTCCCAATTTGTTTCTTCTCATAAATTAAGCAGATGCATTGTCTTCAGAGATCTGAGAGTAATTTAGAAGTCAGTCAGCTGATGATTATTGAAGATGGTGATGATGATTATAAAGAGCTTTAGGAAATACACCAGGGGAAAAGTTACTTAATCTTTTCCTATCCTGTATTTCGTTGTCACTATTATTGTTGTTACAAAAAAGAAAAGAAAACTGCCCTATTTTTGTTCTGTTTAAACTCTTGCACTTCTAACTGATTTATATTCATAACATAAATACATATACACAGACACAAAATTATACATAAGTGATAAATATCCTTTAAGTGCTGTTTCCTTGTTGAGATCTGGGTTACAGTTTTACATTCTCATGTGGATTTGGATGATGTAAATAGAATCAACAGCCCTGGCTTCCGCCATCCGATTTTTAACAACATTTATCTTACTGTCAGACTTACTTGCTTTATATTCATACTCATACCTGTATACATATTCATGAATATATGAATCTCTCTCTCTCTCTCTCCCTCCCTATCTTTCTGTATTTATACATGTGAACGTGTGTGTGTGTGTGTGTGTGTGTGCGCGCGCGCATGTGTGTATACTAATCCAAAGAAAGGGAAGGAAAGGGAAAAAAGAAAGAAAGAAAAAGGTAATAATACAAAAAGAAAAGATAGAAATAAATAAAAAGAAAACTTCCAATTTTCTTTGCAGCAAATACAAGTATGATTACAAAATTATCTCTTACTCTATGCTTACAAAAAAGCTCTATTTTTTCCATTACCTAATCTTTTCTAATCATCAAAACCACAAATCAAAAGTCCATTTTCTATTTCATGCAGAAAGTCTACAAGGGGATTCCAGTCAGCAATAAATACAGATATTGTCTCTAATCAAAGAAGTCAATTTTGCCATCTCTACAAGTCCCATCATCTTTACCAACCATATCTCCATTACAGATAGTATCAAACATTTCCACTTTGGGACATATAAAATAATCTCACTGCAATTATCCTATATAAACCAAAGTTCCATGACTTTTCCTCAAAGACTATTTAAAATGCTTACCTCAGTTTTACTCCTTCCTGCAGTAATGGGGTCTGCAGGATACCTGAATCTATAGAGCACATAATTTATCTCTGCTGGTAATGAAGTGTATATTCAGAAATCAGATTTCTAAACTGCTAGGTCGCAAGTGAAAGACAATTAGCAGGCCACATGATAATCTTGCCTCTTTAGCCCTCATCCCATGCCCTTGGAATAGCATCAAATCAATCCCAGAACTGAGCAGCTCGGCACAGAGCTGCATTTCTTTCTCCCTTCTTTTCTCCAACCTACATATGCATATGAATGAAGGAGGGCTGTGAAAATGAACTCAGAGGCTGGAAGTTACCTGCATAGCTGTAAGAATATTGGCTAAGGCCTGGCCGTAGGTGTCATGGCAATGCACTGCCACAACAGACAATGGAACTTCCATCATAACAGATTCCAGCATTCTCTTCATACTGCCTGGGGTCCCCACTCCAATGGTATCTCCCAAAGAGACCTCATAGCATCCCATACTATATAGCCTTTTGGAGACCTGATTAAGGAAAAACAGAGTTCTTTCAAATATAAGTGAGAGGTAACAAGAGAAATATCAATGATCTACTATAATGTTACAAATTCACATGTGCCAAAGAATTACTGAGGTATTAGGAACCCATTCATTTTTCACTTCAACTGGTTCATTTCTATCTCCTTTCCAAGATTTATTGAATATCTAAACCTGATCGCTTAGAATTTTGGGAATTTTAATCACAATGGTTCTGGAAGGCACTGGGTCAGGAAAACAGATCTAAGTTGTCAAATCAATTCTTTGCACTTACATATGCAAGTCACATTGCCACCTTGTAAACTTTTTAAATCGAGTTTTGACCAAACAGTAGGACATTCTGCTAAGTTTTAGTCTGCCTAAACCAATTAAGACTGGGAAAAGGCCCATCGGCTATTACAATATATTGTCTGTTTAACAAATGAAAACCAAAGCAGATCCCTGTTCCATATTCAGATAGTCTTCGAATTACAATCACAATTGAGCCTGGAATTTTGGTTGTAAGTCATTGTAATCATAAGTCGAGTCACGACCAGACCAAGCTCATTTTTATGACAATAGTTAAGTAAAACACCATGGGCGTAAAGCAAAATCCAAACTCCGGTTATCCAAAGGATAGGTTTTGTTGGAAAAACATCACAAAACACAATTGCATGACCATGGGACACCGCAACTGGTCATAAATATGAACCAGCTGCCATGCCCAAATTGTGACCTCATGACCACCCAGATGGTGCAGCAGCCTAACTTGGAGGACAGGATTGTAAGTAACTTTTATTGAGTTCATAACTTCAAAAAGATTGTGAGTCAAGGATTATCAATATCTAGCAGAGTTGTATTTTCAGTCCTGTTTCTGATTTAAAAAGGATTCAGAGTTTACATCCCTTCCCACTTTTTGAGGAGAGGGGGAAATAAACTCATATTAAAATTGTAGAGCATGAGGGACTACTTTTCTCAGGATGAGGCTGTTCTTTGTTTGGGGTGGCAGGTCAAAGGTTGTTGTCCAAGAAACAGAATAGTGATGAATCAGTGGCCGGCACTCTGCTGTTCTGCCATTCCTATTCCAGAGATAAACATTTACACACACATTCGATTTCACATGGGTGGTTCTTAGACTTAAAAACATATTTTCATTGCTTCTGCAGTCCATCTACTCCTCAGAAAGGGCAGATTGTATAAGTTCTATCAGCTTTAATACTAAATCTTGGCTTGAGTAGAAGTGTTCATGACATGTTCATGAAGGCGCCTTTATTGCTTCGAATGAAGAAAATCCCCACCATATGTTTTACTTTCTGACTTACTAAGACACAGTGGGAGCTGATGCTTCTATTGTTATCGGAACTGACAGTTATTCTTGCTTCTGAAAATATACACACATAGTATATTTGATGGCAGCTAATAGCTATGGCTCATGCTTCAGTATTTGGATTGGAGATGGAGGCTACTTATTGTCTAATACAGCTAACAGACAAGATGTAGTCAAATTATACAGCTGAAATGTTTTTTTTTTTTTTTTACCTTTAGTGGGAAGAACTGACTGACACCGATTTAAAGATTAGAAGTACCTTTCAGGGTACTTGGCAGTTCCGTTTCAGGGTGCACTATATATAAATAAATATATGTCAAGCATATTCCTAAATTCTCAGTTTTAATTATCACAATTAAATGAATGAATCATGCATGCAGCTACAGTATCTCTACAAATTTGGAAGAATAAGGAGTTGCAGAGGAATATTTAACACACACATATTCTAGTTTGGTTTTAATTTAGAAGAAATAATCTTACTTCAGCAACTTTAGCTGGAGGGATATTTCCTTCATAAGGGCATCCCAATGCACAAGATACATACCTAAACATGAAAAAGAGGTACACTGTTGATATGTATAATTCTCACAAGCAACCACCATGTTTTAAATCTGGTAAATATAATTAGAAAAAAAATGTAAGGGTGGACAAATTTAGTCTGCAAAGTCAGACTAAAATACTGATAAAATTGAATGCAACCTATCAGTAACCTAGTCGCAAGTAATATGCCATATGACTAAATGCAAACATAAATCCAATGTTCTTGTCGTATTTATTTTTAACTACTTTAAATCAATTTATATTTACAATTTAACTTCAACTGTCTGGTTCAAACCAGCATATTATCTGTACTGAGCTCACAAAATAAAATATTGTAATGTTGGGAATGAGGATTCTATGTACAATTCAAGAAGTGATATGCCAATGCAAGGCACCTTCCCTTCAAAGGATGAAAGGCTCGTGCAGCAGACCTCAATCAGGATATTGCTAAAGCAGCCACTCAACTCAGAATACTTACATATTATATAAATGGGAATCACATGCAGCTGATGACTTATCAGAATATACACACTGTATATTCTCCAATTCTGTTTGTCCATCAGATAGCTTGCAGTCCCAACCCAAATGTATATAAGTCAATTTGAAGCTTTTGTGGGCAAATATATAGCACTCTTCTGTATTTTCAAAGACTATTTTTTGATGCCTCAGTGGGAAGAGTCAGAGACAGAGAGAGAGAGACAAACAGACAGAGAGCACAGCCAAATGCAGAGATCCCTGAGAATCTAGTCTGAGACACAGATGCTGCTGCTTCCTGTTTATTATTATACTGTATATTTGAATATAATTTACACTGTTCATTGTAGAAGCATTTATTTTCATTGGGAGTTCATGTCTGAAGAACAGATATGCACCCTAAAAGCAAATTCTTAACATGGCAGTTGATATTTCCTTAGCGAATGTTATATTATAAAACCACCAAATAATTGCTGCCAGAAGACTAGGAAATAAAGGGAGGTTGTAATAATAACCTAAAAATGTCTTCTAATTAAAGCAAAGCTTTAAAAAAGAATAGAACTTTGGATAGTTTCAACTGTGTTCCAAAATTATTCACCACAAAGTACTATACTAGATGATGCAATACATACTGTATTTTGAGTAGATTTTTGTAATTTATTCAACAAATTTCCATAATAATAGGAGTGTTTACATCAAAACTTAAATAAAACTATTACTGCCCTTCCTCAATCCCATTCCCAATATTTAAAAAATATATTAAAATAATTGTAGATCTATTTTCTGATTTCAAACTTCAACGAACATGGACAAGATTATGGCCATTTATAGCAACAAATTATTTAATATGAAAAATTCTACGGCTGGTGAATGTATACAAATAATTTTCATTTCCTTTAAGCAGATATTTTCATTACATTGGATGGTTTTCCTGCCATACTGAACTTTACAAATGAAGCAAAACATTTAATTTTGCTGCATGGAAGTAATCAGTTGTGCCATCCATAAACAGACTGCTCTTTTACTTATAAATAGAGATACATTTGTGGAATCAGAGTTTGCTTACTTAGGATTTTATTTGTTTTTTTTTAAGTTAAAATATAGTTTCAGGTTTCAGATTGATGTTAAAGGTGAGTTTCAGATCTGTTTTGAACTCCCATCTTTCTCAAAATTAAGAGATGGAAAACCTTACTATATAAAATGCATAGTATTATGAGTATCTCATAAAACTAGAGTCTGGAGTCACCTACTGAACAGAAAGGTTGAAGACTGAGAGAAAGAGTTGTGCCACCCTGTTAATTTTTGCTACACTACTACTAAAGGATGTAGTGTTGGCTGCTATCTTGGATATCTTAAGAGTGTTCAAACTAATTTATGACATATCAAGTTATTAATATTTTATCATGGAGGTAAATCGCATCTTAACAAAATTTTCAATGAAAATAAGGAAGGAAGATTCTATTCTGTTCACAAACTGCTTATGCATTTCCCATTGGTATCTGTTTAGCTCCCAAAGAAAAATGTTGAATGGGACCTGGGTCTGACCAAACACTGTTCATATTCAAGGGACTATGGGGCTATTTTAATAGTCTTGTAAAGCAAGTTCCAAAAAAATAAACAATGTGCTTTACAATCCTTACTCCATTTTCATCTCACCGGACTTTGAGTGACTCAGATCATACATAGAGACAGCATGATTTGCCAAGACCACCCAGTCAGTGTCTTGGCTAGCAGGCAATTAAAGTTGTCTAAATGTGACGTGTTATTCACCTGCTGTACTGCCCCTAGTTTAATTACAATATATTTACTTAAGTTTTTCTTTCATGGATTGCATTCACATTTCCTATCAGGAGAATGTCTGTGATTATATACACTTTTATATTGGGAAGGCGCTGGGGTAAGCTTTCAATTCTTTTAAAAGACAATAACTTTCTGTGCAGTTTGTATATGATTGAGCATACAAAATATATTAAAAATATTTTGATGGCTAGATTTTTAGCACATTTCTTTGAACTGTGGCCTTATAGGATGTTCTAAAGTGGTAGGAAAAGTGATGCTGGACTGGATGTTAGCATTCATGTATTTGTCTGATAATATGTCTTCCTTTATCTCTGTAACATAAATATCTGAAAAATCCATTCAGCTTCTTTGTGTATTGACATTATATTATTCAGGAATTTTATTCACTCTGTTATCCATGATAGGCAACTTACTTTATGATACAATTCAAAATTTACTAATTAAAATAATTCTGTTTGCAGCAGTTGGGAAAATCATGCTGATCAGCAATATATACTTCTAATCAATTCTGCTGAAACTGAGAATTGTAGTAAAAGGTCAACTATATTTAAACTTTGATTAATACTTATATGCATTGTTGCCTTCTGTTGGCAATTGTGCCACAAGTCTTCAGAGGGGAGAAAATATGTTCCTCATATTACCCCCCTCCCCAAGGTTGTCTCTAGACATGTTTATGCATAGAGGACACTTCCACCAGAAAGTCTTCAAAGCTTTCGTGTTGAGCCGTCACGATGTAGTGGTAACTTTGCAAATCCAGATGGGATTTTGTTTCTGACCAAAATATTTTCAGAATGATTTGCAAAGCCTCTCCATCCAGGGCTTAGCTTCACCGTCTCTTGCAGCAGCAATTAAAAGCCTTAATAATTACAGGTTGTTCACAAGAACCACTTCTTTTCCTCATTTTGAAACTTCAGCTAATTAATTTCATACACTAGACAATATATGTAATATGGAGATTGGACAGATGAGTAATTAATAAAGATATTTACGTATCTTTTTTAAAAAATAGTAAGCAGATGACATCTTTCAATAAACAGTTCAAGCCTTCCATATGTCAGTTGATAAACATGAATATATATCAACGCCGGATGACCTTGGACCAAAGCCGGTCCAGCTGTAGCAATGGAACTTAAGAAACCTCTCTAAAGCTTTCAAGGAGATTTTTTTCCCATTACTTTTACCCAGTGATGTTGATCTTCTTGCAATATAAACTCTAATTTGCCAGGAAAAACAGGATATAAAGCTTGAAACCTTTAGCATGATTTCTGAAAGGTCCAAACTTGCCAGAATGCCTAAAGTTATACCAAAGTTGATGGTATCAAAAGCCATTAAGTAGCCTAGAAAAACCATCAAGTCCTCATACCACATCTAGTTTCTATATTCCAGGCTAGATCACCCATCAACATGTCAAAATAGTCTCAGGATTATATTCCAACCAAAAACCCAGAAGAAATTTAAACAGAAGACATTTGCATCCAAATCCACTGGGACCACATCTTGTTTGAGCCTTTTCACTCTTTACTCTTTTTGAACTCCTACCCAAAAATGTTTGAGACTCCCTTGCAGTTACAAGGATCTTCCATGTCAAGAGACCTTTCCAATAAGGACCTTATGACTACTAGCAGCAACATAATCCACCCTGATGAATGCATTAATCACCCCCTTAACCATGAAATCTGCCCCATCCAAACCAAACTAATCATTTAGTAAGGACAAGGTATTGGTCAAGACAGTGGTGGACCTCATCTCCACATATATTACATGCTAAAACTCCATGGGAACAGGACTAGCAGTAACCTCTCTATCCTTCTGTAAGTCAAGACAAATTGCACCAGCTTTTTCTGCAAATAGTGATTAAAATTGTTCACAGCAAGTCTCTGTCCCTGCTGTGACGTCAAGACAGAGAAAATGCTACATAGAACAGAAAAGTCCCAAAGGTATTTTTTCCAAAAAGTAACTGAACTTTCTTCATTTTTCCTTGAAGACATTTCTCTTCTCATCCAAGAAGCTTCTTTAGTTCCCAGAACTGAATATGTTTCTTGGATGAGGAGCGAAACACCTTCAAGGAAGAACAAAGGAAGTCCAGTTGCCTTTTGAAAAAAGCATCTTTGGGGCAACCAGGACCTCAAAGACTGAGAATCTCCACAGACATAGTACAGAGATACATTGTTGGCTATTCTTTGCAGGTACAAATGCAAGAAAATAAGTGAACACTCATTGTTGCATTCATTGTCAAGGAAAGGATTTCAAATAGTTCAGTTGAACTGCACTCCTTATTTAATTCAATCCATCCAGAGCGTTCCTCCACAGTTCACTACCACCAATCACCTTAATTGCTACAAATTTAATAAAAGACTGCTGGGAAGGAAAAAAATCTTTGGAAATATCCAGACATTCAGAGAGTTCCAGAAATGGATCTTAAGAAAATGTTGGAGTTCTTCAAATACATTTTGATACACTGAAAAACTGCACAAGAGAAGCTATCCAAGCTATTCATGGATTGATATGTAAATTGGGATTTACAAGGATGTAAGTATTGCTGTAATTGTCTTAAGTGAAACTCTATGTATTTAATCAGCCTGAAGTGAAACACCTACAGCTTTATCACAGAAACAGAATAACTAAAACTCAATCTTAAAATAAGTCTTACATTGAATGTCCGACAGAATAGACTAGGGTTCACTTCTGAGAAAACAACCAAAAATTGTGCTACAAATTAGAAATCTATCTCAATTTTTTTCATCAGTGTGAAAATATAGCAAAGAAATGATCACATTAATAAAATTAATAATTATTACCCTCGCACCGGAATGTCCATATTTCTTGCAGATTTAACTACAGCCTCAAATCTGTCCAGACTTTCTTCTATAGTACAATTGATATTTATTTTACTGAAAGTCTCAGATGTGGCACCAAACACTGACACTTCAGTTGCTCCAGCAGCTATCTACAAAAGCAAACAAACAGGAAGGAAAAAAAAACATAATTTTTCTTAAGTAAATAGGAACTATGCAATTGTAGTATATACATTATTTTAACAGTAGTTCCTGACTACTGTAGCAAGAATAACACAAAAGTAGTCTAGCTATAATTAATTGAATTTACATGAAGTCATTCCGAGAGAAAATTAGTTCCAGTTAAGTATCTTAAGATCTAGATAGTCATTACTACTATAGGAACTGCTGCTAACTAAAACTTTCACGGTGGTGTCCAATATCAGACCCCACTTACTAGAGCAAGGATTCAAGACTAAAGTAAAAAAGATGAGGCATTATGTTACACTATTATTTCTTAATCTTTGTTCCAGTCTATCGGTTTTTATTCTGAAAGGTATGTGGAGATACAGAGTGAACTGAAACTCATTCACAAATTTGGAAAAGACAGAGTAGTGCAATCTCTGACACCTGGGGGTGGGGGCAGGTTACCAAGCTTGATGTATGTATCAAATGGGGGAGGCATCAGGAAGCTTAAGAGGTAAAATGTGGATCCTGATCATCAGCACCCATTTACCCCCATACTGAAGAAAATAGATTGTACCCATTAAAATTGATGACAGAAGACTGCATATTTGGCGCTCTTTGAATAAGCCATAACGTAGTTTGTTTACTTTGATTCAATAGCTTGATTGAATATAAGTAGTCCTCAACATACAACCATTAATTTACTGACTGCTCAAAGATGCAACGACACTGCAAAAAGTGTCTTATGACCGTTTTTCACACTTACAATCATTGCAGCATCCCCAAGGTCATGTGATCAAAATTTGGACTCCCGGCAACTGGCATATATTTATGATGGTTGCAGTTTCCTTGGGTTTTGTGACCCTCTGACAAGCAAAGTCAATGGGGAAGCCCGATTCACTTAACAATCACATTACTAACTTAACAACTGCAGTGATTCACTTAACAACTGCAGCAAGAAAAGTTGTAAAATGGGGCAAAACTCATTTAACAAAAGTCTTGCTTAGCAATGGAAATTTTGGGCTCAACTGTGATCATAAGTCGAGGACTTCCTACATATATTACAGTTTATAAATCGTGCCATAGAAGTTAATGGGGACTAGAGGTCATTATAATTATTTGATCCAGCCATTGGGATATGATCCTCTTGACTTCAGTTTCTCAGTTTGGGAAAGGAAAGGACATTCCAACTATTTTCCCAACAGCATCACAAGCAAGGCAGCAGCGGTATCATATTGTTCCATGCTGGAATACTCATGCCACTTCTGCCAGCCTCCTCAGCAGGGACATGATGATTCTACTGTGAAGAGATTTCTTTAATGCTTGTGCTGCTGTACGTGTGCACTCTGCACACTGCAGCAAGCAGAAGATGTGGATAAGCGCCCAATTTGGCACAAATCATACATTTCAAAGAATCTAAATCCTGATTAATGGATTTGAATTTAACTTCAAGAACGGAAGCTTTCTGTAATTTTGTTATTTCTAATTATACAATTCTTTGAATGCTTTGGAAGGACTTTTTCCTAATTTCTATCAAAAAGAGTGTTCTTTTTTATATTTACCATAGCAAAAGAACACTAGTTTTTTTTTTGTTAACTATTATTTATATAAACTGACATTAACTATATAAACTGACTTTATATTGGGGCTGAAAGAAGGTGACTGGCCCAAAGTCTCCCAATAGGCATCTGTGGATGAAGGTAGATTCAAACTTGCATCTCCCCAGTCTGTACTACGCTATTTTCATTCTATACACAAACACACACACACACACACACACACACACACACACACACACACACACACACACATATATATATATACACATTTATTACATACATACAGCAGAATGGAAACCATGAAGATTAGGAGTAAGGACTGGATAACGGACTCCAGGATATCGTTTTATTCCTTTCATTACTTCTGTATGATCTGCCATCTTTAAAAAAAAATCATTTCACAAGGTTATATTATAGTACCTGATGCCTACCTCATGGCATTAATAAAGGAACACAAGTAACACAACCCACAAATAGCACAACATCAGATAAGCAAGATAAAACTGAGAATGTATGTCAGATAATATAATCAGTATAACTAACATTTAAGCCGTGGTGGCGCAGTGGTTAGAATGCAGTATCGCAGAGCTAACTCACTGCTCACTCCGGGAGTTTGATCCTGAGCAGCTCAAGGTTGACTCAGCCTTCCATCCTTCCGAGGTGGGTAAAATGAGGACCCTGATTGTTGGGGGCAATAGACTGACTCTCTAAATGCCTCAGAGAGGGCTGTAAAGCACTGTAAAGCGCTATGTAAGTCTAAGTGCTATTGCTATTGCTAACATTTGTTCTCTTTCTCTATATATTGCATGGTTGTTACATGCCACTAGGTGTAGAAGTATCTCTTTTAGTATGCCACAAGTAGCTGTGCTGTGGGTAAGATATTGAATTTAGATTTGGGATGGGCAGTTTGAGTCCTTGCTCAACATGAAGCTGCTTGTTGACCCTGGAGTTACTCTCAGCCCAAATAAATGACCATATTTTTGTTGTGATGGTAAAAGGAAGTGAGACTCATATGTTTACCATCTTGAGGTTGCAGAGGAAAGACAAGCTATTTGTGCAATCATAACAAAACTTTAAACCCTAAATTCAATAAAGAATGTCCCTCATACCACCTAGGATAAGGCAAATCTTTAAAATAAAATGTACTTTATTTCATGAAATACAAAACCAATACGACAACATTTGTGCTTTTTGAATATTATGAGACCCCTGGAAATATGGTTAAAAGGCTAAATATAAAGTACAATTCAAGCACCATGAACCTTAATAGTTTCGAATAGATTTTCTACAACAAATTTTATTCCTGATAATTTTTCTTGAATGTAAAGTCTTATTTTAACATTAATGTTTCTGCAATCCACGTACAAAATGCAATAGGATACTTAAGCCGTAAGCATTCCAGCGGCACCCGTTTATCATTCTTGGCAATTTCAATTATAGGTGTGGGATTCTGTTTTACATGGCACATTGCTACTGCAAACCCTTTACTTCTTCTGGCTGTTTTAACTAAAAAAAAATCAACGCCAAAGAAAACATTTGTAAAGAAGTGGTAAAAATTCAAAAATACCTTTAAGAAAAAAAAGATAGAAAAGTAACTAGCTATAATTTTATGATCTAAGAAAAGGCTGATCTAAGGGGATACAATTAAGATCATGCTTCACCGGCAAGCAATGTGACCTTAGTATATAAACAAATTTAATGCAAACATCACACATGCAGCATTGAAATAGAAATAAAATGAGATTGCTTTCCACCCCTTATACATGGCCATCCTAGACCAAATTCGTTACTGAAGGAGCCTCACTGGGAAAGAAAAAGAAATTAAGAAAACATATTTAAAAACTAAGGAAGTGAAAAGAGTAGTTTATGGTGGCCTTAAATATTCCTTGAAGGAAAGTAAGTATCAGAATACTATATTGCACTATAAAATAACAATAAGAAAAATCCAACAATAAAAAAAATTAAAAAATCTTTAAAGAAAGCATGGGATGCTATTAGTATAGACAATTTAAACAGATTTTGTTAATGCTAACACTATATATACAGTATATATAGTATACTGTATATGTATATGTATATGTATTTCATTCTCTTTTCGTAGGTCTTTATGTGTATTTTTCTCTCAGCCAGGTTTTTCCTACATAAATCAAGATGTTTCTACAGCCATAGTTCAGTTAAATCTCATTCACTAGTTTCTAGGCTTTATCAGACATCAAAGCAGCATTCTGCTGTCTGTTGTGGGACTTACACATATGTGTGTGTGTGTGTGTGTGTGTGTGTGTGTTATTGAAAGTTATAAAAACAAATATTAATACAAAGATTCAGATGAAAAAAGAAAAAGAAAAGAAAAACTACACAAAGAAGAAAAAAGATAGAAGAGAAATAGAAATAGAAATTTAAACACAATTGTAGATTTACTCTTTCTCTAACATTACATTGTGATTCTCTTTTTTCTATAATAGAGCCTATGCAATCATCAAAACCAAAGAGCATAAGTACATTTTTTTCTGTTTTATGCAAATAATCCATAAGGGGTTTCCAGACAGCGATAAACATAGATACTGTCTTTTCTCTTCAATTTAGCCACCTCAGGAAAATCTATCATCTTCACCAACCATTTCTCTGTTGTAGATATTGCCAAATCTTTCCATCTTTGTTTGTCCAATAATCTTGCTCTGGTTGTCATATATAAAACAAAGTGCCATGACATTTTTCCAACTGTTTATCCATCAGTCCCAAGAGGAATTTTTTTAGTTGTATATTAATCTTTAAAACCTTCCAAATTGGTGTATGCATTTGAACCCCAAATTTTCTAGTTTTAATGAGAGTTAATTCTCTTGTGCCTTTCTCTATCCTCTACAGAAGAAGACTGTCAGTATGAGGTGTTATGAGTTTGCTAGAAGGACTATGCTGCAAAGTTTGTCCCCAAATAAGTGTAGGTGTTATTAACCTTCCATCATTACCACTTCATGCCTCTTTAAAAGCTCTGCAAATTTGCCCACATCCACCCTTAGTTGAGGAGGGCAATAGGAGGTATTAACAACAGTATTACATTTATTTTTCACCCAGATTCTCTCCACAGTATTGCCAAATTCATTCATTTGGATTTCTGGGCAAGGATATTTTAATGTTTTAGTTCCCACTGCAACAACTATTCTATTTCTGTTGCTTCTGCTCCTTTTGAACAAATAGTATCATACAATTGCTCTATTCTAATTACAGAAATCATCCCAAAAGTTATCCCGGTCTCCACTTTAACTATGAAATCATATTTGTTTTTCTGTATGCTGGTACAAGTTCATTCTGTTCATTTCCCATGTTTGGTACATTATTATAGACAATGATAATTATAACCTAATGTTCTTACTACAATAAAGATATGTGAGTACCTCTTATTTTTATTACAGAAGCTGCAAGCAGGAGTGAGTGATCTGTTCTGTGAATTCAGACTATCAATAGCATTAACTTTTCATCATGCCATTTTCCCAAAGAAATTCATGTCTCATTTCTGAAGCTGCTGTTTGCCTAGTAGACGGGAAAATCCTAGAAAGAAATTCAAATTTCCTGCAACAGATGTAATATCAGTGGAATGTCCCAAAAGTGTTTTTTTCAAAAGGCAATTGGACTTTGCTTGCTTTTCCTTGAAGGTGTTTTGCTCTTCTCCAGAAATGAAGAAGCTTCTTGGATGAGAAGTGAAATGTCTTCAAGGAAAAACAAAGTCCAGTTGCCTTTTGAAAAAGTACCTTTGGGACAACCACAGCCTGGATGACAAATCCATAGATATTGACTAGTGGGATGTTTCTGTGGAAAAGTATGTTCACTAATTTCTCAAAGGCATTTGGACTTCTTGCTTTTACTGGAAGCCATTTCTGTTCTCCTCCAAGATGCTTCTTCAGTTCTGTCTTTTGCCCATTTTTGGGACAACCAAGACCTGGAAGACTGAGAATCTCCATAGACATTCACTGATTTTCTGTCTCCACAACATATACCGGTATACAGAAAGCATGATTTGAGTAGTAGCTTCCAGCCAGAATTAGCGGGGTGGGGGTGGGGTGGGGGTTCAAGGGACTGTTTTATCTTCCACAAATTTAAGCATTTATTTCATTTCTGAAGACCCAAGTCTCAATCCAACAAAATGCCTGCACTTATGTGTTTCTTATCAGATAGCAGCCTTGGATGAGGACAATTTTCATCAGGATGACAACATGCAACAAAAACTCACATACACCCCTTTTTCTCTTAAGATACTGTCTGGAAAAAACATTAGAGAGACATTTTATTCAGATTATGCTGCCCTGTTATAATGTATAATTTGGCCCTAAATTAAAGAGAGACATTCCATGAAGTAATGCCTCATATTTGCTTTAAGATCAATTTATAAGATCACATGAAAATTCCCTTTAGATTAAGTTACAGCCCACAACCAGATGTGCCACCTGAAGCTGTTTGAATGTCACTACATTGTGGTGGTGATGTGGATATCCTGGTCACATTCTACTGTCAACTAACTTTGACCTCAGCACATAAAGGATTTTAAAATAGTTTTCTATAGTTGCAATGAATACCCACGTGCAGTTATCTTATATTCAACCTCCCAACAAAAGAAAGCACAAAATATTGCAATGTATCGCTGTGCATTTTTCTCTAACCTTTCAGAAAAATAAAACGACACATGTTGGCTACAGGATTAACTCTGTATCATCTATTAAAAAGGAAAAATCATACGGAAATATCTTTTGCAAATATTAATTTTTACTTTCTTTCCATTACCATATTTATCCAGAAACAGTAGTAACTCTTCATAGAAATTATGACTCCAGTATACTGTAGTTTGACCTCTCTAATAAATATATCTATCTGGATTATGAACAAGTAATGTGCCCAAGCCATTAGAGTTTGCCTAGGGGCAAAGAAATTGTCATTGGTAAACCAACCAGGACTTGGCAAATATCAACTCTAAAAACTACAGAAAACTCTAGAAAAACAAGACGGGGGAAATGAGAAGCAATACAGGAAAGCTAAGTAGAGAACTAATGGCCCAGAGAGTGTGGAGGAACTGTTGAGTACTGATGAGTAATGCTCAGGACCGTCAATTCTTTTACCTACCTGAGGTACCCATTTTGAAGAAACAAAACTTGTCACTTCTATGACAGACAAGCCAGTTTGGGAAAGTTGGTCGATTAACTCAATTTTCACATCTGTAGGAAGTATAGCCTGCGAATTGGAAGAAATATCATTTCTATATAGCACAATGCCATGTGTTAAAAACATCTTGGATCCACACAAAAAACTATTTATAATGCCATAAAACAAAATGTAAAAATCACTAGTGATGTTTTAGGTTATTGGGCCCAGATGCTCTTTTCTTAGTCAAAAGGAAACTAACACATATCCCCAGGAAATAAGTTGTAATACGCACTACTGTTGGCTCTTCCTCAGAGTCTGCAATATCTGTTTAATACAAGTGACACGGTCAGATGGAATAAAGACTATGGATAGCACATGTTTGGGAATACATATTTTTCTGACTATTACAGTAACTGGCATTGCACCAACCAGATCAAAGCAGAGAATAAGGCTCTGTCCCCAAGAGCTTACAATTTAAAGCCTCTGAGACTAAGAGAAAGACAAGGATGGAAATGTAATGCATTTATGATAGAAGAACATGAGAAAATCATTTAGTCACAAAGTAAGACAAAAGTCAGAAAGCTGCTGCCACTATTTCCATTGTCATGGAAATAGGGACCTCCCCTTCTACCGATGGACTTTTAACATTCCATCCCTTGCTAAGTAACTTTCCACTTCCTGTCCTCTCAAATGTATTCCAGAAATGTTACATGGAGTGGCTATGGAAGAAAAAGCAGCACTTCCTTAATTTATATAATTTATGAAACTACTGATGAAGGAGAGACTGATGATAACATAGTGATATTCCAAATACAGCATAAACACTAGTTTATCTGCTTGTACTTGTGGTAAAATATCACTGAAACACTGCAAGACATCATTTTATATGTAGATACAACTACTGATAACTTCATGGGCACATGTAAGATTTATTTACTTATTTATTTACATTAGATTTTTATCTCTCTTAATGTGTTGCTTTATAAGTCAATAAAGGTGGCAAATACATCTCTGTCCTCCTATTTTCACCACAAGTACAATCCTGTGAAGTGGTTTGGACTGAGACAGCTTTCATGCCTAAGGCAGGACTAGAATTCACAGTCTCCTGGTTTTAGGTCAGCACTTTAATCATTATACCAAACTGGCTCTCCTGTTCATCAAACTTCCAGGATTGTTCCAACAAAACAGAAGCAGTTTGCATTGCGTTCTTCTAGGATGTTTTTCCAGTTCTCAGTCCATCTACAAGCGTTATCATCTTCCATCCAAGTACCAACTAGGTCCAACCCTACTTAGCTTTTTGTGATCAGCTCATGTTGACCAAGTGCTTCTGCTTAGTTATGCAAACATCACCAATTGCCCTATGACTTTTGTCACATCTGCATCACTTGGTAGGTTCCATCCCAAGGCTATGCTTTTCACATGTAAACATTGCATGAGCTGCAAAGCACATGCTTCTACATAGCAACATTCCAGCTAACAGGTCGGGCAGTTGAAGAAGGCAGGGAGAGAGAGATCAAATCAGAAGGTGGCAGTCCACAGGTCTTTCTCACTTAATGAGGATTTTTTTTTCTTACAAATTAATAACAAAATGGGAAAAACCCATAGGCTGGGCATCAGAAGCTATATGGAATGTCACCAAAAAGAAATGGGTTCCATATGGATTGAGGCTTGTAAAGACATTTTGTGGGGTTCTCTCAGTTAATACAATGTGTCAGAGTCCTTTTCTTAATATAAAGTTGCTATTGTATATTGTACTACTAATTGATTTCATACTGATGCTATTAAAAAAATGTAGCCATTTCAATGAGATGAAACAGTCTCATTGCTTTTCCTTTTGCTATAGTCATATTTTGTTGATATTTTAAAGAGGAAAGCTTTTGAAGACAGTATGATTGCAACAGCTAGGATATTACTACAGTAAGTACTAAGAAAATGCTTACACCAAGTTATTAATTAATTAATATTAAATTTTAAAACATCATAAAAGAGGGGGATCGAGATCTAAACTCTGGTGTCTTTTATATATTGTAAACTTTTAATGGCATGATCAACTATCTGGGCTTAATTAATACAGAATTGTCTTCCTCAAAGGCTCGCTATCCCCATTGTTAACATACCTTTTCATTTTGTAATCCATCTCTTGGACCAACTTCCACTATTTTAACAAACTCAGGAAATCCACTTGTAAGCAATTCCTGAAACATAATATGAAAGATTTGTTAGCACATAAAAGATTATAGTTTAATCTACACTAAGGCTCCCTCCTTAGGGCTTTGCCTACAGCTTGTTTTCATACTAGAAACAGGTTCAGGAATGTGAAAGGGGAAACAATGAAAATTATCTTAAAGAATCTTTGCAGAATGTCTTTTCTTCATGTGGAAATGTTTCCTTGCAGATTAGGATCAAACAGCCAGGATTCTAAAACACAATAGCCTTTTCAACAAATGATGAAGCCTAACTCTGCTCTTAGGAGAAAATAAGAAGAGGATCAACTTGATCACAGCCAGTTCCTCCTAACATATCATTTACATTTTCAAGAAACTGATTTTCATCTAGTTTGGGAATAATTTATATTAGCAATTAGCAACATTTGCATAAAATCTGTATTCCAGATGCTAATCCTGTGATCAAAGGAGAGTAAAGATGAAGTATGGTTATGGAAATGTAATATTCCTTGGAAGACAATTTGGAAAGAAGATTTTCGTCATTCATGTTTACTGACGCTTTCCTAAAAATTTTTTCCAACAAATCAGTTACCAATCAAGGCATTAGATCAGATCCATATTTTATACAACTATGTAAGTGTGTGCATATACATATGTATGCACCACAGAGATATGGTAATGACTAATAGCACTGAATGAGATAAAGCTAGACTTTTATAGAGCCAGCTTTTGTATTTCTGAGCAATATTTTTGTCATTAATTGGTATAAAAAAATCTGAGGGTGGTTTCATACACTTACATTCTTTCACATCCTAGCAAAAATCATCATGAAATTGTGCTGGCCTCAATTAGTGGCTTGGCATTAAAAAAAGAACCTTAATTATTGACAAAATAAATGAATGCTCAGATGTCCCAAAGGATATTTGCTCCTCCCTTTGGTAGACAAAATCTAGTTATGGCAAAGTTAAGATCTCTAACTATTCAATACATAAGTACAATATAATCAAGACCTGCCAAATCACAGGACTGTTGTTTAGTCACAATTTGCAGGACACAAAATCAGTAAGCTAAATACCAAACTATTGTCTTGCTATGGTTCTACAATGATGAACAATCAGATTATAATGATGAGCAAAACACAAGTGTTCAGTTCAAAGTTTTTGCCTTAATATCTAAAACACTTTACAAATGGTTCTCAGCTGACAGCCACAATCAAAGCCAAAACATCCATCACTAAGTGATGTAGTCTTTAGTTAAATTGCACTTGATTTTACAACATTTTTTGTTATGGTCATTAAGCAAATCAGTCAGTTGTTAAGCAAATTTGGCCTTCCCCTTTGACTTCTCCCTGGGAAGTTCACAAATGGGGATCATATAACCCTGAGATGCTGCAAGAGTCATAAATGCATGCTGGATACCAAGCAACTGACTTTTGAAGGAAGGGGGAACCAATTGATTTACCCTTCATCTCTGTTAACACTGTAAGAAGAACATAGGAAATATCTGACTACAGGCACCATCTGGCCTTCAAAGGTTTTATGGAATCTGGGTGGGCCTACACTTCCTGAGTATATAAATCCATTTCAATGCAAAAGCAAAGCTCTCTTTGGCTACATAAAGGTAAAGAGTAAAGGTTTCTCTGTCCAGTCATGTCCGATTCTAGGGGGGGCGGTGCTCATCTTCGTTTTTTAGCTGAGGGAGCCAGCATTGTCCAAAGACATTTCCATGGTCATGTACTGTCTCCTCCAATTTAGAAAGCACTTCATTATTATTAATAAAAGACCTCTTCACAGAGAGATTTTCAAGACCATCAGATATTTGATCTTACACAATAAATGGCACATATGTGGTACGAATGCCTCTGTGAGAAATGGGGGTAACATCTCAGGCCTACTCAAAACGTAGTCATAATTTCCATTCATGCATCAAATCTGTGAATGATCACAGGCTATATGACAGCACCCACCTACCAGCATGCATGGGGAAGTAAACATCACTACCATATTATTGTATATTGTATTACAAGTTATCTTTTGTGGAAAATCTTAATGTGCTGTTTCAATTGCCCACATGTGGCTATCAGATGGCTTGGATGTTTTTCATTGCCATTTAGGTAATAATGTTTCTTTTTTTCTCTCATACCAGACCAAACTTCATTGTAGTAAAAATAGCTTATATTCCTACCCCTCACATCAGTTGTATAAAAAAGATAGCTAAAAACTAGAATACAAAAGATTAAACCTCCCCACATCCTGTGATCATGAAACTGATTGGGCCTCTTGCATTTATTTTTGAATAAAAGAGAAAAAAACAGAAGGACACCTGATCCTACATGTTTAATTTAATGAAGGGGTGTGCAATTATGACAATTTTATGTTCTATGGACTTCAACTCCCAGAATTCCTGAGCCCATGTAATCTGTACCTTGACTTTGTGATAAATATCTGGTGTTCAACTTAGTAAAGATGGGCTTATGTGGATCCTTCAGAGCTCTTTATCCATTTCAGTGTAATCACCATGGTTATAATAGCAGCCATTTAAAGTAAGTTCTATAGCTCTGATGAAACTGTGATAAAGGGACTTCTCAATTGAAGCATCTTCCAAATGTATTAAAATTCCCAATTTATAATTTTCAAACCAGGCAGCCTAAGATGCATTTTGTAAATTGTTTCAGCCCAATACAAAATGCAAAGGATAGTGTAATGCTTAGCAGAAGAACAGGAAATAAGAAAGTAATTCAGAAAAAGAAATCAAATTTTAGTTAACTAACATGTTACATAGTTCTATTTATTGGTAGATATGAACCATTTACACCAGAGTTGGCAACTTTTTTCAGCAAGGGATCGTGCTATCATGCTGATATTTATTTATTTATTTATTTTCCTTCAGGGTAGATATGGTAACATTACAAGATGAAGATTAAAAGGGGAGAGGGTATTTGGGGGTGATCTGAATGTCAGAGAGGTTTAACATGTGCAACTTTTTGTTATTTATTTTAGCAAACTGCCATCCCTAACAAATATGTTACTAAAAATCAGTAGCTTTAATATAAACAGCTTAATCTGAAACTATTCCAGTGGCTTCGCAACCTCTGATTCACACTGACTTCCCATTTTAATTTAACCCAGAAATTTAAATTCCATGAACTGGCAACATGGGATAGTGAAATTTTAAGTGGAAAAAGATTTACTATATTGATGTATATTGACTGTAACAGGGAATGATCAACAGGGACTGTCAACCATCACAGAAAGATGGCAGATCATATAAAACAAAAGGATAAGCTTTAAATTGGAGTTACAGGTCAGTGAGGGCCTTAGATAAGACTAGAAGTGTTGGTCTAAGGGATATTTAATTAATAAAAGCTGGGTATATTTGCACAGCATTAAAACAGAATATCTATAAAAAGGCACATTTTTTTTCAGTCAGAAGAGAGGGTATAGCCAACTTTGGAATTAAATGGAAAACAAAAGGGGTCAGATATGGCCATACAATTATTGAAACATAAAAAGCAACACCTTGGGCATTAAAATTCACTTTTTGGGAGTCTGAATCAAATTTAGCAGCATTTCTGCCTGCCCTAAGAATGACTTGTCAGGGCAATTTGAAAATTTGGTGGGGAAGAGGGAATTATCCTTAGTTCAGTATTTGAAACAGCCAAATCAGTAGTTCTCATTAGTAAAGTTAAGCATCAAATATTATCCCAAGAATTATTTCAGGACTTGTCAACATAGTTCTATTTACTGGTCTATTGTCAGAAAGCAATGGAGAAATATATGTTACCATTTAAAAACACTGAGAAAAAAATATGCGAGGGAGGGATAATGAAAAATTCATTTTGCCCACAATTTTCTCACAGTCAAAAAAAGGTCTTGTTTCTACTGTTATGCCTGTCTATTTGTAAATAAACAAATGTTACCAAAATACTACCGTATTAATCCCCAGGGCTTTGTCTTCCAAAGGAAACTAATTTCTGATGTACTGTTTCCAGCATTTCTTAGTATTTAGGGAAAAAATAGAGCACATTCTATAGAACAGCAAGAGTCAATTGATATAGTGGTTAAGGCACGATGTTAGAAAACAAAAGCTTTAAATTCTAGTCCTGCCTTAGAGAAAAAAAAGTCACTGGCTGATTTGGGGGCAGTCATTCTCTCTCAGTCCTAGAAAGAAGACAAGGTCAAACCACTTTTAAAAATCTTGCCAAGAAAACTTCACGGACTTGCCCACACAGTTTTCAGGAGTCAACACTGACTTGAACAGTTCCTGAAACACTAAAATAGCAGGGATTTATTTATATCCTGCCTTATTATTATTTCATGAGCCGTGGTGGCGTAGTGGTTAGAATGCAGTACTTGCCAGGTGTTCAATCCTCACCAGTTCAAAATTGACTCAGCCTTCCATTCTTCTTGGTAAAATGACCCAGATTGTTGGGGGCAATAGACTGTAAACTGCTTAAAGAAGGCTGTAAAGCACTGTGAACTGGTATATAAGACTAAGCGCTATTGCTACCTACAAATAACTCAAGACAGCAAACATACCCATACTCAATTCCTACCCTCAAAACTATGCTATAGGGCACTGCACACCAAGACAACTAGACACAAGAACATTTTTTCCCGAACTCCATCACTCTGCTAAACAAATAATTCCCTCAACACTGTCAAACTACTCACTAAGGCTGCATTACTATTAGTCTTCTCATTGTTCCTATCATCCATCTCCTCCCACTTATGACTACATGACTGTAACTTTGTTGCTTGCATCCTTACGGTTTATACTGATATTGTTTCCTAGTATGATTTGATTGCTTATTTGTACCCTATGACTATCACTAAGTGTTGTTGTGAGAAATATGAGGATTATTCCTGTAAAAGTGTAACCTGAGTGACACCATTTTAAGTGTCTTATTTTACCTTGTATAACCTGGTTATATAACTAGACAAAAAAGGGACACAATAAGGCTTTTCTGAAATGATTACCTCATGGGAAATATGTATTATGTAGTTGCTTTGACGGAAATCGATGTTCTGGGGAAGTACGCAAATGATGTTTTTGTGGAATATTTCTGTTGGGAATTTGGGAAATTCCAGGGTGGAACCTGTATTACAAATATGTTATATAAGATCTGAAACTGATTCCCAAGGGACATTACTTACGTGTATTCTGATGTATTTTGAAGACTGTATATAACCCAGAGAGAGAAAAGCCCTTTGCAAAGTTAATAAACTCTGTCCTTGGCTGTTATCTACTCTCTGTTTACTCTCTAAAAAGGTAATGAGGCTTTCCTGTTTCTCACAGTTGTACCTTATGATTCTTGACAAATGTATCTTGTCTTTTTATGTACACCAAAGACAAATTCCTTGTGTGTCCAATCACACTTGGACAATAAAGAATTCTATTCTATTCTATTCTATTCTATTCTATTCTATTCTATTCTATTCTATTCTATTCTATTCTATTCCATTCCATTCCATTCCATTCCATTCCATTCCATTCCATTCCATTCCATTCCATTCCATTCCATTCCATTCCCAGCTTCCTCCTCCTCCTTTTAAACTCTCAATTATATTTATAGCATGCATTTACCTTAAAAAAATTCAAAGGAGCAAGATATAAAATGTAAACATAAAAACATCAACAAGCCAACCGTAGTGTAAAATTTATTCTGTGCACCCAGGTCCCTTACAGTTAAAAGTAAAAAGTAAAGGTATTTTTTAGAAAACTGGCAACAAAACCTTACAAATATTAACTGTTCCTTCAGTATATTAACATGTTTTCCTAAATTTGATCTAACAAAAGTGCATGATTATTAAAAATAATGAAAGGTTATTAAATCTGATATTAGCTCTGTGAAGTGGTAAGTACTATGGGTAATTTGTGTGGAATATCAGCAAGAAAGGGGTTTACATAAAAAGCTAAGAGCCTGGAGCATTTTCCATTTATCAGGTGTTGGCAAAAAGACAGAAAACTGGATGTAAAATTTTCTCTCCTCAAAAATGCCTCCTTCCAAGCAGAAAGCACCACTGGATTCCCATCCTCTTCAGATGCCACACAATTCGAACAAGAGAGAAAAGGCTTAAGATGTTTTCTGCCAAATATGTTAATCGAAATATTTAATTTCTGCTCCTCTCTCTCAACTTATAAAGTGATTAAAACATGGGTTTATAATAGAAAATGCTGCTAACCTTTAATCATGGAATTACAGCCTTCTTAAATTTACATCAGCTGTAAGCAAATCAGCTACATACAAAGAAAGAGAGAGGGGAAGCACTGCTAATAACTTCCCCCTCTCCTGGAACTAGAATTCAGAAACATTAGCAGACATCTTAGCTTTCCCTACATTCAGGAAATGCCACCCTGTTTGCTGTTCAGCTCATAAGCCAATGCAGCAATCTACTGTAATACTAGAAGAAAGTCCAGTATTATTGCAGACGGCACATATCCATTATATAAGTAACCAGAACCCCCACCTATTTGAAGTTGTATGGCATTATAGATCTCAAGAGTCTCTTTTAGCTTAGTTTCATCATAATCACGTTACATAAGAGCAATATACGTTTCCATTCCCAAGACTGATATTGCAATTCAGTTTTGGCTTGAATCAACCTCAGCACATGGCAATGGAAAGGTTGCACTTGCATGATTACCCCTAGAAAATATATGACTGACTGCAGCATTAAGTTTATTTGCCTAAGGAGAAAAAGCCACCCTGGATAACTCAGCCCCAAGAGGCACTTCTTTAAATACAATGCTGACCAGTGAATCAACAAATAACCCAGCATGTGTGAATCAGCCCTTAACAGGTTCAGCTCCACACTGAGTCAAATGTATGCTAATTCACAACAATAGCATTATAAAGAACAGGGATAGGATAGGATAGGATAGGATAGGATAGGATAGGATAGGATAGGATAGGATAGGATAGGATAGGATGTAGAATAGAATATTCTTTATTGGCCAAGTGTGATTGGACACTCAAGGAATAAATAAATTAATGTTTCAACATTCCTTACAGAATAGTTTAACAACCATGTCTTAATCATGAGAGGTAGTTTGGAAACTGCCCTATTCCATGCCAAAACTCCAATTGGCTTATTTATTTCACACGTTGCACTGGCTCTCTAGGGTACCAGGTAGTGGTCTCTCTTAGCCTTAGGCATACTTGAAGATGCATTGCAGAGATATATCCTCTTCCCTACCTCATGCTTGGGTCTTAAAAGAAGTGCAGGCTAAAGTTATAAGTTTAACAGCTCCAAGAGAACTTCATATTTCAAGTTCAAAGGAACTGCCATAAATAACTGAGACTGTTTATGAAGAGACAATACTCTGCAAAAAGGCAAAACAGCAAACAAAGCTGTGTAGTCAGTATCTCCTGAATGAACATCCATATCCCCAAATTTAACTTTTTTTTGTTTATCAACTGCTTTTTAAAAAGGGCTTTCTTTCCTTAATAGTCGAGAGTCCATATAGACCATTTTCAATGCAATTCCTACCCAAAATGTATTACTAGTTGAGAGCGTAGCACAAACAACCACAATGATCTCAAGGATAGTGGTTTCTGACATAAGACTTTTTTTTATAATAGTGTAGAAAAATACCTTTTCTTAACAGGAATTCCCTTCAAGAGTAATCCATTGGTAATTAATTCTCCCTAGATAAGTAAAATCAAATCAAATTTTATTTTTATCAACGAGCAAAATTTACACATACATAGCCTAGATGGTATAACATAGCATAAATTAATACCAAACCTAGAATTATAAAACAAATTACCTCAAATGCATAATAAAAATACTTTTTTTTCTTCTCCACTTTTCTTTGATTTTCTACCACACTACTCAACATTTAGATACACACTATGTGTATCTTGGCTCAAAATCAACACCATCGTAGATCTAGTCAATGTAAACCCAAAATGGACCTAGGTGAGCCCAAAAAACTGTTTGTAACGTATCAGGAGAACCTGAGACAACAACAACAACAAAAACTCAGGGTGATAAGCAAGATTGTATAATCTTCCTAGATAAACCTGTGGCAAACTAAAAAAGAGAAACAACCAATGAGAAACAATCCAACTAGAGAAGATTCAGCAGTAACATCAAACAGAAAAACAAGCAAATGTATATGCTAAAGAAATTTAGTGAATACCATATAAAATGAAATGGTAGAAAGTTTAAAACAGTGTAAAAGCAAACTGCACAGACAGCAAATAGTGAGCTTGTGAACAAGAACATGATGGAAAATATATGGCATCAAAATAGCTCAAAAGATCTAAGACTTTTAGTAACCTAAAATTAAAACCATACTTTTTGGGAAATCTTATCCTAATGAACAGATTGCCAGAAGTAATAATGGTTTCTAAAATCCATTAGAGCAAAACACTTCCGAAATAATAGAACACTCCAAGGGATATTTACGGATCTAAATACTACTTAATTTGGAAAATTAAAATAATAAAGCCTTCCAAGACTGAAACTCATCAGGAATGTGTACATAAGAGGAAGCAGATTTTCCTCTGATGTTCAGGATTTATCTCTTCTTCACCTCCTCATATACCAGGAAAAAACTTCAAAGTTCTAAGGGTGTTTTCACACACTGTATTTTTAGATACATTTAAAAGTGCATGTCTAAATATTTAAGAAGTGAACATGATGGAGATGTATTTTATGTGGGGACAATGAATCAGACAGTAAGAACCAGAACTGGCTTCCAGCCACATTATACATTTAGTAACAATCCTAAATTGGTTTTTTAAAAAATGCACATAATCAACTCTATGCATCTATCTGTATAAGCAACCTAAAAGCTGCAGGAATGGTGGTTTCATTCTGAAAAGAGAAGAAAAAAACATTTTCCCATTCTAATCCACTTGTACGAAATGCATATGGCAAGGTATAATGAAAATTATGAACAAATTCCATTTTGTTTTCTATTTTTCTTTCCTCATAGGAAATAGAGAAAGTGAAGTTTGAAATTAATTCCTAAAATCTTTCTAGGTCAAGCCAAAATAGTTCAGCAAACACTCAAGCATTTCTTTTCACCAAATTACCACTATGGAAACCCATTTTGGTATTTATTCATGCTATCTTTAACTCTGAAAGAAGCATATAACCAAGATAACTTGTTTAACCTGTTTATGTTTAACTATTCCAAATAATAGATTTCAACAATCAAACATATTCAATAAAAAATCAATTAAGTATTAATCTTATTCCAATACTTCTACATTTACATTCATATAGCATAATAGAATTCCCAATTATTTTCTTAAATTCTTTAGTTCCAATCTCAAATAGTTTTTTCTTTGTCAACTGTTCCAACTAATAGGCTTCAATATTTTTATAACATTTTTATATCATTTTTATAAAGACCAGTTAAATATATTTAATTAATTCATGATCCAATATTATTTCAGCTTTCTATTCCTATTTAGTTAAATACCACATATATAATTAAGGATATTTCATTTATTACAATCCCCTTCATTAATTAAAAATATTCCAATCATTCATACACCCATATAGTTTTAAAATCACTTCATTAAAAATACAATTTCATCTTTTCTCTAGTATTCTTTTCTTTACCCCATTTTCTCCATCCATTTTTCTCCTTTTCTATCTTTATATTTTACTTTCTTTTTCTTAACCCTTCTTTTTTGTACTTTAAAATCCTGATCTCTTTTCCTTAATCCCAATGTAATCATTTTGCTTTTTAAGATCATAAACTCTTCTATTTTGCTGTATCTTTCCCATTATTTTCCATCCCCTTTCCCTTTTTCTTATTTTCTCACTGATAACCCCAGTGTAATCATTTAAGTTTTTTATATTCTTTCTATTCCATCCTCTTTTCTTTTTTTTCCTTTCTCCTTTTTCCATTTTTTCCATTGTTAAACCCAATGTAGTAATCATTTAATTTTCCACAATCAATCTCCTTGTCTTTGTCTTATATTTTCAGTCTCTTTTCCTTGCTTCTCGTTAATTAAACTTTGTCAGCTTGAATGTATCCTAAATCAATTGTTTGGTCATCAACTTTCAATTTTCCATGCTACATTGTAGTCATTTCCTTGATTTCCATTTTCAATGATAGGAACATAGTTATTATCATTTCCTTCAGTTCTTGTGCCATTTTGTTCTTTCTAAAAAATTAAGTGCTATGATTTTTTTTCCCTCCTGAAGATGGCTCTCTACAATCCACATTTGCAATTGGCGAACTTAAAAGACATCCATTTTGGTTGCAGTCCGTTTTAACAGTTTTTACTTACACCAAGTCAATTTAAAATTCAGTCCAGATTTATGTAGTTCAAATTCCATGTTATATTCCAATTAGGTTCTAATTTAGAGTCATTAACCAGTACTTTCTATTACAGGCTTTTCTTCATTTTTTTTTTTAACTCCCTTTAAAGTTTCCAAATTGGTTTTGGTTTTTCTAATTTTTTTTAAAGTTCTCCAAGTATTTTAAATCCAAAACAAAAAAATTTCTAGTCAGGTTCTGTTACTTTGTAACTTCCGCCTTACTTTTCTTCTTCCGTCCATTCACACACCTATTAGCCGCTATTATGACGCTAGGACATTTGCAATTGTTTTAAAAATCTTTCATTTTTTTTTCCTTTCTGCCTATGAGTTAGAGATCACTCACCCGGCAACAATATTCTGTTCAATTCTCCGCTCCTGCACATCACTTAATCCAGTTGCCACAGTTTACTGCAGTCGTAATGGCCACCGCCCCCGGCTGCAGAGTCAGAGAGAATTTCCTCTGACCTCCGAGGAACTTCCCTGTTCCTTTTGGTCTTCCGAGGTGCCTCTCTTTCTTCTCTGTCCCTACAGGACAGATCTGGTCCGAAGACCTCTCTGCAGCGGTTCGTCAGCCCGGGATTTCGTGGGGCTCATTAGAGCCCGCTAATCCCCGACTGTCTCATCACAACGCTTCCAGTTGACCTTGTTGTGCCTTTCAATGACTTGCTGAACAACCTGGATGTGATTCATTGTGCTGTAACCACTTCTGAAGCCTGTCTGCTCCTTCGGCTATACATCATTTAATTTTCTCAATATTCTTTTTGCTATTATCTTGGTGAAAACCTTGAAAGAAGGCTTATTGGATGCTAGTTCTTTAAATCATCTTGGGTCCCTTTCTTGTGTATAAGAATCACTTTAGCATTTTTCCATGCATCAGGTATTTTTTCTTCTCTGAGGCATCTCGAGTATGGTTTTACTAGTATCTTGTGTAAACTGTGAGCACCATCTTACATTAACTTACTACAATCAATATATGAAAAAACAATGGTGACAATTTGCCTTAATTATCTTAAACTGGAAATCAATGAGGTGTATGACAAGGGGACACAATATCACCTATCCTTTTCTCAATCAACCTTAAAGAAGTATTTCACAAACTAGACTGGGCAAAAGATGGAGTAAAAATCAGTGGTGCCTATTTATATTACTTAAGATGTTATTCTCTTCCCGCAAGACCCACAAGAGTTACAAAGACATATACAAGGATTGCACAAAACAGGAGAACCATTTGGTTTAAAAATAAACCTGAAAAAGAGCCAGGTTATGTTTAATGAATAAATTCACTAAAGAAAGAACATTTTTTATATCTGGGGAAGAACTAGATGTAGTAGATCACTACATATATCTTGGCCAACAGATCTCAATGGAAGGTGATACAAAAAAGGAAATTGAATGGTGTATTAAATGTGGTTGGCAGGCATTCCGCAAGCTTAGCCTAATTTTCAAGAACAACCTGCCCTTATGCCTGAAGAGAAAAGTTTTCAATCAGTGTGTAAACTACCTGCTCTAATATATGCTGGTGAAACATGGACACTAACCTCACAATCGACAGAAAAGCTACGACTGGCGCAAAGAGCCATGGAAAGATACATGCTTGTCATCACAAAACAAGATAGAAAGACCTGCACATGGATTAGAGAACAAACGAAAGTATACGATATCATCAAAAGAGTGAAAAAATGGAAATGGAAATGGAAATGGACTGGTCACATAGCAAGAACTGATGGCAGGTAGACCAAGGCAGTCATGAATGGATCCCACTTGATAAAAAGTATCCACGAAAGACACTTGATGAATCAGCAACATCAGCAAATATTATGGCCCCAATTGGCAAAAGAAAGCTCAGAATCGTATAGCTGGGAAACATGCAGATGAGGCTTTCATCCTGCAGTGGATGATGATGAAGATGATATACATATTTAGTCACTGAAAAAAGTCAGATTATTTAAAAAGCATTAATTTAGATTTACAGATGACAGTATGTCTTCAGCAGTTTTTATTCTGTGTATCTTCAGGATTGAGATGACACATTGTGTTCACTGTATTAATTAATTAAATTAATCCCTTATTAAAGAATTTAAATGAGCCTTATGAACTGGTTTCAAGCAGTAGCCTTATTCTGGTATATTTGATGCCTCCAGCATAGGAGATATCAATAACTGAATTCCTAATATTAGAACTGTGGTTATTTTTTATTTATATTTGAATACCACTGAGTTTATTTTATTTAATTCAATTTTGAGGTTATCACCTCACATTCAAGTAACGTTCTATTTTACTCAGCTTCTCAATGTCCAAATATTTATGTTACTTTAGCACCTAATACTATGTATCTTCATAAATCGTATCTTTCTCCTGTAAAAGTTGCTAAATGAGCAGATGAGAAATGACATTTGGGAATTCAAAGGAATAAGACATTTGGAATTCTTCTTTCTCTCTGGATATGACAGCAAGAAACCACAAGGATACACAAATCAAATTCTTCTAAATGCCTGTTTCTTCTTTTTGGCCACTTGCTTCTACTGAGTCATGATGAAAGACAAAGTACTACAAATGATTGATTAAAAGAAGATAGGTGGGTGTTTTTGCTGGCTCATAATCTCCTGAAAACACTGTGGATAGTAGGGTCCAAGTGAGGAACACTTCAGAAGCAGATGGACTACAGTTCCCAGCAACCTCTCAAGACATCTCAAGGCTTTCAAGCTCCTATCTCTATTGGATGAGGTTTTCTCCACCACCAAGAGGAAAAAAGTGATATTGAATTCAGTGCTTCCTACACTTCCTCTCCCCCACCCCCCACCCCCATGTGCCTCTCTGAATGCTGCAATCCAGCTGATGGTGCAGCTGCTCCATCAATCTGTCCACTTCCTCTTAAAAGGCATATAGGGATACTTTCTCACTGCTCCTTAGAACAATTGCTCCATCCAGGTGCTCTTTACATCCATGGGGATACCAGAATTCACAGCCAGCCTAGCAAATAAAAATAAAATAAATTTAAAAAATAAAATTGAATTGAATTGTTTATTGGCCAAGCATGATTAGAAATTTGTCTTTAGTACAGAAGCAGTGTATTTTAAAGGCAACAGATGATGATGATGATGATGATGATGATGATGATGATGATGATGATAATGCCACCAATAAAAGAGGGAAGTAAAGAAAATAATAAAAGGAATAAATAATGCTATAGCCACATTCTATGGGTTGATATACATACACACGACAAGAACTGCAAGAATTAGATGTTCAACAGAATGATGGCACAAAAGATAAAACTATCCCTATGTCTAGTTGTAAAATAAAATTTAAATTAAATTTTAAAAATAAAATATAAACAATTTTAAGCACCCCAGTCCCCTGAAGCATACCAGGGCTGTCTTAGCAGAAAATAACAGAGGACTGGCAGAGTTGGCCCTGAGTTGCCTTCTGAGGCAAGGATGCCCAGAAAAACCCTAGGCACCTGAAGACCACCCCAACCTTCTCAGGGACCCTCTGACTGCCCTCCGTGTCTGTGTGGCAGCTGCTCAGCCAGAAGCCCCGAGTGCCCTCCGTCCCTCCCTTTCCCTGCCTGGGGCTAGAGCTGCGGCCCTTGAACGGCCTTCTTTCCACCACCAGGGTACCTGCCCAGGCTGTTGCAGAACAGTCGGCTGCTGGGCAGCTTCGCCAATCCCCAGCTGCTCCTTGAGGAGGTGGGGGTAGCTAAGGCAGTGCTTCAGCGCCGGCGGGACGTTGCCCATGGCGCCCGTCTCCCCTCAAGAGCCGGCAAGCCGCCCACCACCACCAATCACCTCCCGTCCGCAAGGTCACCGCCACCCGCGGTTTTTGCGCCCAGCCATCTGCACAGCCGCTCGCCGGAACCCAATGCCTGGCCGAGCGTGGGCGCAGCATCCGCCTCGGCCGGCCGAGGGAATCCCGGCCGATTCTGATTGGCTGAGAGGGATGCCGGGAGTTCACGGAGCCAGCAGCATCCTTTGGGTCGCCGGAGGTAGAGGAGGAGGAAGTCGGGTCGGGGCGTTGCTCTGCCGCTTCGGGCGCTGAAGCCGTTTCGGAGACGGGGTCCCGGGCTGGTGGCCGTTTCCAAATCAGTATTTCGATCTTTCGCCCGGCTCGAAGAGCTGATTTTGCCGCAGAAAGGTGGGAGATTGAAACTGGGTTAGTCGACGGGGTCTTTATCCAGCAGGTGGCGGTTTGCAGGCGCTGCTTTTGCACCATTAAAAATTGGGCAGAAGGTCCCAAAGAGGGCAGAGGAAGAATTGAGGAAGAATTTTGAAAAATTCGTTAAGATTTAACGTGGTCAGCTGGGCATAATTGCTGACAGAAAAGGCATGGGACAGGATATAAAGAAGAAATACCATAGAGCATGGCAAGAGTTCACATGCATCTGAGTTGAAGGCAGGCTCTCAGAGATCCAAGACACTTCCAGGCTTTGAGGCCTTGAAATATGATAGATATACAAAGAACCACCCTTGTAAAAAAAATATAGGGCAGGAAAAAGACAAATGAAGAACCAATGTAAATAGTTGTAATATAAATACAATTTGAGCCTGTAAACTTGAGGCCCAGTTGAAATGGCACTCTTGGATACAGCTCCTTCCCCTCATCGAGTTTTTAGGTTGGAAGTTGCTAGGCTAGGTCTTTGCACTATTCCCACCCACAGTTTCCGATGGATCTTTTCCCAAATGTTTATCAATGAATTTGGGATCTTCTGTGTGCCAAGGAACCAGTGGCTCTGTTCCTTGATTGAGAGGGCAGCTAAATAAGGAATGGGATGCTTGCTTACAACCATAAGCAAGATGATAAAAAATGATGGATTTTTAGTCAGCGTGTAATTAAATTGTAACCAGGAAAAAAGAGTGCATTGTTTGATGGCATAAAATAGTGTGGAACAATCAGAAAAGAATGAAGTAAGATACTTAGATGTCAAAATTGGCAAAAAGTTAATGTGTTTACCAAGCAGGGATCAAAGCTTCATCTAGTCAGTCTCGGCCAACAAAAATGTTTTTGACAAGTATGAAGCTAACACAGTCCAGGCTACATAAGAGAAAACATTGGGTCTTAACCAACAGCATAAGAGCTATCACTATCACATCAATTATAATTGGAGAAAAAAATGTAAATAATTTATCATATTCTGTATCTTGTTGCGCTACATAGACAGGAACTAGAAGACAGTGCTTCAGTGTATAAATCAGCAAATATCAGTAAATTGTTGTCTTTTGGTGACCGAAGGCTAAAACTGCCAAATTTTGACTCTGTGCCAGAGAGACACACCAAGTTTTCAAATCTGACTTTTTTTGAAAGATCACAAGTAACCCTTTCAGATGTTGAAATTAATTCTTGCACTCATTTTAAAACTTTTTAAAGCATCTACCAGATGGCTCCCTTATATTGGAAAATTGCTTTCTGCAAGACTTGCTACCATCTGCCATAAGGATCTCTACACATTAATCAAGAATCTTTGTCCTTGCATTTTAGTTTTCTATCCAAAAGAAGGTTCTGTTTCCTTCCTTGCCTTTGCACTGGATTTTGGCAACTTTGGCAATTAATAAAATTTATTCATGTAGATATCATGGTTTTTCCTACCCAGGACGTAAGAGAGATAAAACTTATTTGTGTAAGTAAATAATTTTCCATTCAACTTAAAAGCCACTTCATTCTTTATTGTTCATAAGACATTCATGGTATTATCTAGAAGGACTGGACATTTTCTGTTCAAGAGTTTAGGAGAGAAGATGGGTCTGCATTCCCTGGGATCGCCAGATAGGACTGGGAGTTTTTTATGAATCCTAGGCCAGCAATAACCAACCTAGTGGTGAATAATGTCCATCCTTAAAAAAAGGACATCAAATAAAACCTCTTCCATGCCAATGCTTTATTCTGTCCACTCTGCTTATACAATGTATGGAAATCTATTTAAGCAGAAGGAGAATCTGTTAGGAGATAAAGAGAAACCTTCCTTTCCAACATCTCTTGGTGTGGATGAGATTTGGACAGAAGGAAAATTGGACCTTGGAATGGATTTTGTTTCCCACCCTTGCTGACAATAGTCCTGGACTGGATAGGCCAATGAATTTATAATTCTTTGCTTCTAAAATTCAGGGGGGATTGCTAAACTGATTAGTTCAAGTCAGTTTGCAACAAATTATCCCTAAATCAGAATATATTGTATGGACTCTGGAATAAACCTAGTGAAATAAAGAAGTTAAAGGTATAGAATCCTTGAAAGGTAGTACAGTTGAATTTGTGAATTTAAAAATACTGAATTTATAAATGGAGTACTTTTACATAGAGCGCCTACTGAAATGAATAATCCATTATAATACAGGCCAGCCATTGTCCAGGAAATGGAAACTAGGGGGCTGTTGAGACAGCATCTTCATGAGCAAATTAGTGTAACTTGTTAAAATAAGTTGTGTGGTTCATCTGAAACTAACAGGGTGGGAGATAATTGAAAACACATTTCCTAAGGAATGGTATCTGAAAACAGTGGTTCCACTTTTGAAAACAAACTGCAAATTATATTCCCGTACAGTTAACAAAGCAAATAATTCCTTTGATTCCTAACACATGGAGTTATGACAAATACATAAAATATGTGTATGTGGTTTTTGAAGAAAAAATACTGTCCAAATTACAGTATGTGAATGTACTTAATTTAATTTGTTGTGAATAATGGACGTTTCACCTGAAAATGGTTAGAGGGAGAAAGGTCTGCATGATTATAGCAATGTAGGAATGACAGACTAGCCGTCTATTATATATGGACGTATCCAGAGGTATATTGTATAGAATTTAAAATAAACAGAATGACTGTGAATGTCCATGGTTAATGAAATAAACCATACACTGGCCAGCTGAGATTAGAAAGGGAATGATGCTATGGGAAACCATTTCATTTTGCCTAAAGGCAAGATTGGTTGATTGGTTGATTTGCATATGTGTATTGAATAGCAAAGAGATATAGAACAAAGTTAAAATTTACATTTACAAATTATTTTAAAATGTTAAAGAATAATAAATCAGTTCAATTCATTTTTGGAGTTCCTATTTAAGCCTTTAACATCTTTCTGTGTTCCATAAGACATATTGAAGGAAATTGTTTTTACTGGCAGGAGCTTAATTAGCATGTTTAGGTTGTTGGAGTTGAAGATAAACAGTTAGTTGTTTTATTTACTGACAAATAGTACATTCTTATGTATGTCAGGAGAAGGAAGTTTTGAGTAACTTCATTTAACACCAGGCAAGTCTATACAAACGATTGCAGTCTAAAACAAACACACATACTAGAGTCCTACTAAAACTAGAAGGATTT
The DNA here is from genome assembly GCA_030761175.1 of Masticophis lateralis. NCBI lineage: Eukaryota > Metazoa > Chordata > Lepidosauria > Squamata > Colubridae > Masticophis > Masticophis lateralis. The sequence goes on along the minus strand of JAUDYJ010000001.1, from coordinate 125,996,559 downwards.
AAATGTCAGTATATTTACACAGGATTGTACTGTAAACTCACATACCTTATTATCATCTTATTATTATACAGTTTAGGATTTGATATTGGATGTCATAGCTATGTTAACAATTTTTTCCTACAGTACTTTGTTCCATAAGCTTTAGATAGCATTTCTTCTTCAGTTTGTTAAAAAGATAAAGGTTCCCTGCGCACATATGTGCTAGTCATTCCCGACTCTAGGGGGCCGTGCTCATCTCCGTTTCAAAGCTGAAGAGCCAGCGCTGTCCAAAGACATTTCCATGGTCATGTGGCTGGCATGACTAAATGCCAAAGGCACATGGAATGCTGTTACCTTCCCACTAAAGGTGGTCCCTATTTTTTTGTTTGCATTTTTTATGTGCTTTTGAACTGCTAGGTTGGCAGAAGCTGGGACAAGTAACAGGAGCTCATCCCATTACATAGCATTAGGGATTTGAACCCCTGACCTGCCGACCTTTCAATCGACGAGCTCAGCGTCTTAGCTGCTGAGCCAAGGAGATCCCTTCAAAGTGCATCCTCTAAGTTTAAAATGCTTCTAGCTGGCGGGCCAGTTGCAGTGCTTCACTTATCATAAATTATACCTGCGCATGTATATAAGCCACTTCTTTGCAGTGGACAAGTGCAAATGGGCTCCATGTCAACACTTCATGGAGGCAGAGCTTCCATGCGATACTTCGCTGCATTGAAGAGTTTCATCAAGCAGATTGAGCAACAAGGGGTCCCTGGTGTTCTCTGAGCTTGGCTGTTTTCTTGTAGACCTTTCATTACTAAAATAGGTAACATCATCGATGCACAATGCACAGATTGAACAACATTTGCATAATCTTAGTAATCTTTTTTGCCACAGTTGTTAAGTGAATCATTTAGTATTCTGGTTTCCATCTTTGTTTCCCAAGCAGAGTTATCAATAATTCTTATTTGCGCATGATCCCATTATCTACAACTTTTCCTAAGTGTTCATTTACATCTCCTATAACATATGATCAAGTATAGTATATTCATTAACTCCTATATTGGATTCAAGCTTACTTGTTTTGAGTTCTACAGTCAGACAATTTATTCCCATGGCAGAAATAATGTGAGAAGGATTTATACATGTTTAGTGAATATTCTGAATCATTCTCAAATTCTTGGCATAACTATATCTGACTCATGGCGAGGCATGCAAATCAATCCTTCCAAAATTTGGAATTTAGTCGTGGGAATGACTTGCAAGAACCTTTTGTGATTAACATTCTATCACAAGTAAACCCCTGTGGCCATAATATTCAGTGCCTTTGTTTAAAAGTGACAGATCATTCATCCAAAATTAGTCATAAACATGTGTCTTTCTTTCTTTCTTTCTTTCTTTCTTTCTTTCTTTCTTTCTTTCTTTCTTTCTTTCTTTCTTTCTTTCTTTCTTTCCTTCCTTCCTTCCTTCCTTCCTTCCTTCCTTCCTTCCTTTCTTTCTTTCTTTCTTTCTTTCTTCTTTTCCCCACCTATCACAAAAAATAAGTGGGCAATGTACAACAATTATTTTAAAACAATAAATATATAGAAACTATTATTAAAATGTAAAAAAGCACGAGACTGTGAATGTCATGCTATAGGCAGTTCTCAATCTACAACCATTTATTTAGCAACTGTTTGAAGTTATAATAGCACTGAAAAAAGTGACTTATGCCTGGTCCTCACACTTAACAATAATTGCAGCATCCCCACAGTTATGTGATCAGAATTCAGGCGCTTGTCAACTGGCATGTATTTATGATGGTTGCAGCCAAGGGTTGGATTAGAGGACCTTCAACTCCCTTCCAACTCTGTATTCTGTAACTTACGATCACAACTGAATCCAAATTTTCGGTTGTTTAAGCCAGGGCGTTATTAAGTGAGTTTTGGCCCATTTTATGACCTTTTTTTGCCACAGTTGTTAAGTGAATCACAGCAGTAGTAACACGGTTGTTAAGTGGATTGACTTTGCTTGTTAGGAAGTTGCGAAAAGTGACCACATGAACCCAGGACACCACAAATGTCTTAAATATGAACCAGTTGCCAATTTTGATCATGTGACCATGGGGATGCTGCAACTATTGTAAGTGCGAAAAAGAGTCATCATAAGATTCAGGCGATGATGTTTCCTAGTTTGGGTAATGAAACATCTGCAAGAAAACAAGCTCAGAGAGCACCAAGGACTCCTCATTTCATCCCTGAGCTACAAATATTCTCCTTTATTAGATTCAAACTCATAATCATAAGGATTAAGTGAGCACAGTTCAAAACAATCAGATCCTGCAACTAAGTGGGACACATGCTAAGAGGAACTACAACTCTAACTAAGAAATTCTTCTTACATTTTTTTCAAGATTCTGCCTTCACCTCAGACTAGTGTTAAAGATATCTTACTGAATTTCTTTTGCTTACTTAATGTTACTAAATACATGCGGCTTGACAAAAGCCACTCTAATCTTTTCGTACTGGGATTACTGAGCCCTTGCACACTAAATATTTTGCTAATCCTTTGGGGCAGGGATTCAATGCTGTTTACAAAGGTTATTTCAATTACATTTAGTTGAATTTTTTTATTAACACGTAATAAATTCATAGTTAGCATTACCTGTTACGTCATAGGAAAAACTTTAAAAAGCTCTCAGCTTTCATTAACATCACCTAGCATAACCTACGCAGTATATATTTCATGGTAAAATTAAAGGCATTTTCCCCAGCAGATCTGCAGACTGAAATTGTTCAGTTCAATTGGAAACCAAGTACTGTATGTTATTGCCTGGTTTGACAATTTATACTTGCAAGCCTAAAGCAACAAGATCTTGTCTGCAGGGATGGTTTTTAAAACAACACATGACTGATCCGTCTCCTGAGATTGCAAGCCAAACTGGAGCCAAAGATCCCTGTTAGGTCCCAAAGCATTTTTCTCATGCTTCTTGCAGACATAACAGTAATCCTAAGAAAGGGGGTGGGTGATTGGGAATCAATGAATAACAAAGAAAAGCTTGGGAAGCAACTTGATGAACCGTTTGGTCAATTTAATAAAAAAAGAGGCACAGCTACAAGCAAAGAAACTACCTACTGGAAAAGAAGATACAAGGAACTTCCCTGCAGAGAAGTAAACTTTGAAAACCTGTCCAGCAGGATCTCTTCGTGTTGAAATAATGTTGGCCCCAGGACCGAAATCCTACTGCTTGTGTTAAAATATCAGCGATGATGCAGAGATTATTTGCAATTTTACACTCATTATTCAGGGACATTTTTGCTGAAGAAAAGAGGGATAAGCCTATTATAAATGCATAACATAGACTAAATATATATATTTAAAATAGGAATTCCATTTATTTAATAAATTATTTAATGTTGATTAAATGTCAACAGAGGGTTTGTTTCACCTAGAACTGGACCTTTTTCCTGGTGTCTCGTAACAAAGCAATAGTAGCATGGAGTGAACTGTGGAGATTACAGCAAACTAAAATATCTTGAGAGTTCAAGTACATATATGGTAGCTTAGCAAATCATAATGTTCCTAAGGAAAAGAAAGAAAGAACAATGACTGTTATGGTATCTACGCCCCATGTTCTCTTCTTATTTCCATTTGGTGAGAAAGAAGAGAAAAACGAGAAAGAAAACAAGCATTCAGCAGAATGTTCAGAGATGCATTTAAGCAACCCAGACCATTGCTAATTAAAATAACTTATTCCCCTCTTTCCATTAGTGGAAACCTCCATGAGAAAAACCATTTCTTCAAGGAAAAGAACTCCAAGAAGACCTGATCTCAACCCTAACATTAACCCTACTTTAATTTTCATTGCCACGGGAATTTTCCCATGTATTTTACAGGTCTGAATGAAAAATTTTCTCCTCTGCTTGCATTAGAGAACCTCTAAGAAACTATCGCTCAGATCAGTTTTTGGCCCTGACTCTAAGGTGACCTAATACACTAACACTAACTCCAATAACTCAACCTAGTTTAAATTTCATTTGCAAAGATTTTTCCTATGTATTTTATTGTGGTTCACAAAGTCCAAACAAAAAGCTGTCACCATCATTTTCCTTAGAAAATTTCCAAGAATCTAACTATAGCACATATTTTTGGCCCCGATTCCAAGGGAACCTACTAACCCTAACTCTAGTTTAATTTTCATTTCAATGAGATTTACCCACATATTTTACTGTGGTCAACAAACAAATCTGAACAAAAAGCTATCATCTTAGCTTTGGGTCCTTTTCCCCCTTCCAAGCTTTAGGCCGGATTCCCACCACACCAGGCAAACACCATCGTGTCTTTTTTATCACAACCAATTCCACTGTTCAACTGTATTCGTTTTTTTAAAAAAATAGTTCAGGCACAGATCTCCCCAAATTAGTATTAATCAGGCCCCCAAGTTCAAATATTGTGAAGGAAGTAAGAACCTTCTCCCCTTTTCAGTTCTCCTTGAAAATTGTACATTTCATTGACACAGAAGTGGAAATTTATGAACTGTGGGGGATAATCATGGTATAATTGGATGAACGCAGTGATCCTGACTATTTCCTCTTCCTGGTCCTGTCTGAATTTTGGAGGTAGATTCAAAGGGCCTCAATTGAGAGCTGAAGAACTGACTGAATAGAAGAAGTTTGTGCTGAGCAATGTTGATCAACTTTACCATGTTAAGATGAATGAATATTTGCACGCTAAGGCAATTAACATTCCCATTAATGCTGTCTATTGACAAAACATCTATGCTGTGTTATAAACTTTCAGTCGTGCTTAAATTGGCTTTATTTTATACCCTATTAACTGGATAAGGTATTCCAGGGACAATAGGGCATGTTGGCTAGAGGAAAACAGTGTTAAAATCTTGAAGTTATTTTTCTAGGAATGAAGCCCATTAAGCCCAATGAAATTTGTAGTGTAGAATTGTGGTACTGAAATAGTTCACATTGCCAATCTGTATCTATAGCACATCTGGAAGTTGGCTATTTATTATCTTGAATAGTTAGAATCAAAGATCTGGATTAAACAGATGCCATATTGGGAAGTTGATGGAGGAGTTTGGCCTATACTAGCCAAATTTGGCCTGTGCGGGCATAATTTTCACATACCAATAAAGGGATACATTCATGAACTGCCCTAGAAGACTGAATAAAAAGCAAAGATAATTGTGCAAGAAGTGATATTTAATGCACTTCTTTTGAATCTAGGCATGCACAGATTTAGAGAAAAATGCACACAAATTGTATACAATCAATAGCCATTGGTGGCCCTTCACTCCATGGGTGTGGGTTTATTCTTCATTTTTAAAGCTATGCCAAATGTGTAGTGCTAGATCTAATATTTGGTAGCAGATCCTGCTTATCTAAATTAAATAGCAAGGTATTAAAATTGTTCAAAAATCTGTTCAGCACACTGTGCTGAAAATGATTTAAAATAACATTGGCGGCTTGGCTTGTGTTAGTTTGATCAAATGATAAAAGCCTCACATTTCTATTTCTGTTCCTCATTTCCATGAATATTCACCACCTTGGTCAATACAGAGGGGAGGACGAAAGGCATTAGAAAGGCAAAACATTGCTCTGGGGAACATGCCTCCCTTTTTGCATGCTCCCAGATAAATTTGCAGAATCCAGAAAGAATGCCCTGTCTCAAACTGTTATAGACTTCTATGCTATGTAAGAGTATACCTTTGAAATTGAAGGAAAATTGCAGGAGACTTGGAGGCAGGAAAACACCTCTTAGGTTGGCATCGAACTTGAAAGCCCAGCTGGTGTATAGAATTTTTATAAGTAGGAAAAAAGTCTCCAAATTTCCCCCAGTTCTCCCACATCTCTGTTTCCTTCCTTTGAGCCTCTCTCCATTCCGGCTCTTTTTCAACCCCTTAGATGATGGGCATATTTGCATTCCAGTTGTCCTTCCTCACCCCCCAACTCCAAGCCAACATTTCTCACTGACTGTTATGACTTCATCTGGAAGCATTTTAGCAGTAGATCATAGTGTCTCCTGTTATTAATCACATTGCTCCGTTCCTCAAAAGAGGAGGCAAAAAAATCAGATTGACGTTCTTCTCTCCACTTTTTCATCCGTACTATGTATCTCGTATCTGCAGAGCGAGAGAAGGGGAAAATCCACAAATTCAAAATCCCGTGGCTTTAAAGAACACAAATTAACTCCATTTGAAGTTATCGCTTTTGCTGAAGCCAGATAAAGGAGAGGAGCTGAGAAATCTCCCTTTTGTTATTTTTCTAAAAAATAATCTAATATCTTGAGGCAGCCTGACCCCCAGAGAGGCGTGAAATCAGCCTTATAGCTGTAATGTGAGGGGTTTTTTTTAGTATGCTGAATTGACAGCACTTTAAACATGTTTTCTTTTTATAGAAACTTCACTCAGTTTTTTTTCTCCCAATTTTATTAGTGATGCCCTCATGCTCTCTATAATACAAGGAATTGTCTCAACTCAATACAGCACCATGAGGATTAAGCAGCATTAAGGAAAGTTGCATAAATCCCAGGATATTCACAGAGACAGTGTGTTAAAAATGTGTTTCAGGCCAGCTAAAGTTTATATAAAAGGAGTGTAAAGGAAATTGCATAAAGAAAAAAACAAGCATTAGGGGAAGTTGCAGGGCTGGTGGTGGTAGAGGTATATTGGGAATTGTAAACTGATGGAAAAAGAGGCCAATTGTGTTGATACACAATACTTGTTAAAATCCATATAACAGCAACTGCAAATTTTCTGAGTTTTTACAAAAATGATATGATGAGAAGTTGGATAGAATAGATGTCATTTATATATATATATATATATATTCATAGATACATTTTCACATAGACTAGATTGACACCGCTGTGCCAACCCTGAGGATTTCTCGCAATTAATTAAAGAAGCGCACAGAACAAGAATATAAATTGACTATAGATCCATTCTGACTATCACAACTCACATTTGTTGCACCCTGATAGCCATCTCTCCTTCCCATAAAGTTATTGATAGCCTACCAAGAACTATACATCTTAACTTATCTCTAGAATTCAGAGAATCTGCAAGAATTGCCCCAATCTAACACCAGAAATCTATGGAAATTTGCACATATTAAAGAAACTTCACACAGAGGGGATTTCATTTTTTGCGCAGTTTTAATCTCTATGTGGACATATTTTCTGAACAGAACTAAATTCAGCTAATCCCTCATCTGTTTTGTCCAATGGATTTACTTTTGCACTTTTCCCCAAAGAAGGGGAAGGGAAGGAGGCTTGTTCATTCTGGGCCAACATTCAGGCAATAAATTTGCAGCACCTGCATAAACGGAGGCTTGAGGCCAAATGTCCCAAATTTAATACAGATTCTATGTCTGTGATGGCGAACCTATGGCACGTGTGCCACACGTGGTGCGTGTAGCCATATCAGTGGGCATGCCAGCTCAGCTCCGGTGTGCATGTGCGCGCTGGTCAGCTGATTTTCGGGCCTTCTGGGCTCACCAGAAGTAGTGAAACAGGATGTTTCCTGCCTCCAGAGGGTCTGGTGGTAGTGGGGAAGGCCCGTTTTTCTTTCTCACCTGGCTCCAGATCCTCTCTATGCATCTGGGAAGAGCAAAAACAGGCTTTCTTACTCCTTCAGAGGCCCTCCGGAGGCCTGAAAGAGCCCATTTCCCAATTCCCAGTGGGACAGGAAGTGACGTTTTTTGCTGTCCCCAGCCTCCAGGACCTCTCTAGGAGTCTCTGGAGACTGGGGACAGCAAAAAACATCACTTCCTGTCCTAACAGGAGTTGGGAAATGGGACATTTCAGGCCTCGGAAGGGCCTGAAGGAGTGGGAAAGGCTGTTTTTGCATAGAGAGGAGCTGGAGCCAGGTGAGAAAGAAAAATGGGCCTACCAGGCCATCGCATGCCAGGAGCTGGGGAGGGGGTTGCACGTGCACATGCATGCACAGGGCAGGGTGCATAGAATTATGGGTGTGGTCATGTGCACGCGTGAACCTCCCCTGCCCCCCCTCTCCTGGCATGCGATGACAAAAAGGTTAGCTATCAGTGGTCTATGTTCATGTTCAAGAGCATGTATTCATCCCAGGCTCAAATCCAGTATTTCTAGTAAATCTGAGAAATACCCTACAATGAAATTCTCTAGAGCAGGGGTATCAAACTTACTTCCCGCAGGCCGGATGCGTCACACTCTGGCCACACCCACCTCAGTTTTAGCGAAGGGGGAAAAAGTCGTGATGACAATGTGACGACGCAAGTTTGACACCCCTTCTCTAGAGTGTTTTAACAGTTAGGAGGGACTACACTTCTGCAATCCCACCCCTTGAGATGGGAATATACTGCCAGAATTCCTAACCAGTATAGTTTTCACATTAGGAATTATATGGTCCCAACATCCCTGGAGAGCAGCAGATTGATGGTTGAGTCTGGAAATGCAATCCTACATATTTAGAATGTGCCTACTTTAAAAAAAAACAGTAATAGATAGGTAATGAGCTAGGTAGCTTGATGATCCAATGTTTAAAAGGCCATTTCTTATGAACCTGATTTCATTGTTCCACCTGCATGCTATACTCAAATGAAGCTCACCCCATTTTAAACACAGAAATGAATTTATAGGCAATTTTTTAAATATCTCATTACAGATGTTAACCTTGGATGCTTTGTGTTTGGAGCAGTGCACAAAGACTACTTTTCAGTGTAATTTGATTTAATTTAATTGAAACTACGGCTTCCAGTAGTAATTCCTTTAGGGATTGAGGGGGGTGGAGAAACGGCCTCATTTTGATGCTCTTAGGCAAAAATGAATTTGCCTTTATCCCAACCCAGCATTTTACTAAAGAATTTCCTTCTATGCAAATGCAGAAGGAGGTAAGGGAAAAGACTGCCCTTTAGTCACCAAAATGTAACCGGCCTTTCTTATTTGGCCTGAAGAGCCTCCAAGAGATAGCCTACATGACTGGCGGGGATCCATGATATTAAACAGTTTGAAGGACAGCAAAGTGCCGAGAGTCATCCTGCTGAGCCACAGGCCACAGGAATGCAAATCATCCCAAATGCCAAGAGTGGAGCTAGCAGGTGGCCTCTCTGATTCATTGGATGTCAACATACAGTTCAGAGAAAGGCCCTTTGGACTTTGCGTGGGCCACCGTGGCCTTTAATTAAAGATAAATGCAGTCATTCTACAGGCTGCCCATGTTATTATACTAAAGGTTTTTTTTCCTGTTCATGGAGAATGGCCATTATACATGTGCATGTGTTTGCAACTATGTGCAATCAGTCACGTTAGGTAGAATTATCCCCACCAACTTAAAAAATTATATATATATATATATATATATATATATATATATATATATATATATATAATCATAAAATTCTATATTCAGTAGAACAATTCCTTGGCACAACAGTGGCCAACTCTGTTTCTCTGGAAAACGTTTTATTTTCTTTGGAGGGGAGTTGTAATTATTATTTTTAATACATTTGAAATATTGCTTCTGAAAAGCATACAGCGTTTGAATAGAAGCATTTGTCCTGGAAGAGTTTTTCTCAGAGTTCAATCCATAAAAGTCACAGAAATGATTAGCATATCCAACTTTTTTTTTTTGCATGCCAATCAAATAGCAATAAATAACTGCAGTTGTAAAATTATGGCTCCAAAATTCATAATTGAATCTGTCCAGCAATGGGTAACAAATGTCATAAAATGTATCTATTATCCCACCTTTTCGACAAGCTGGACTACTGTAATGCTCTCTACATGGGGCTCCCCTTGAGGAGCACCCGGAGGCTCCAACTGGTCCAGAATGCGGCCGCGTGGGTGGTGATGAGAGCAACGTGGCGCTCCCATGTGACTCCCCTCCTGCGCGAGCTGCACTGGCTTTCAGTGGTCTTCCGGGTGCGGTTCAAGGTTTTGGTTACCATTTTCAAAGCACTCCATGGCTTAGGACCAGGGTATCTTCGGGACCGCCTTCTGCCACAAACAGCCTCTCACCGACCAGTCCGCTCCCATAGAGAGGGTCTCCTTAGGTCGGTCAAACAGTGTCGACTGGCGGCCCCCAGGGGGAGAGCCTTCTCTGTGGGGGCACCTACAATCTGGAACGAGCTCCCCCCTGAGATAAGGAGGTTACATGACCTGGGTACTTTTCGCCGCGCCTTGAAAACATTTTTATTTGAACAAGCTGGGCTGGCTTAACCTCCTCTATTTTTGGGTTTTTAAATTTTTATAATTATAATTGGATTTTTAAACTGTTGAGCCAAATTATTTAATTTGTTTTAATATAATTTTTTAACTTTTGTATTTATTGTATCTTATTCTGGCTGTTCACCGCCCTGAGTCCTGACTGGGAGTAGGGCGGTATATAAATTTAATAAATAAATAAATAAATAAAGTTAAAAAAAGAAATGCATTTTTCAAATTTATCATGAAACTATACTTTTAATATAATAATGCAGTAATAATAAATAACAAGAAAGTAATAATGTAAGTATCAGAAGTAACATCTTTTAGACAGTCTTTTAAAGATCTTATTGCATTTTTGATGTGACCTAACTCTCCATTGTGCAATATCCATTGGGGGAAAAAAACCACATGAAGACCATGATCCAAAATAAACCATATCACTATATATTCTTAATGTAAAAAGTTACACCTCTCTAGTTTTCTAATGTGATATGTTATATCAGGGATGAGCCATCTGCAGCATTAAAACTGCACATTCTTCTCTCCCTTCCTTGTTTTCCATTCCTCCTCTGAAATTTAACAATATAATTGTTGAAAATCAGTGGTGAGGTTCTTGACATTCTAGAAACACATGAAACACATAAAAAATTATTCTGAAAAATGGCAAATATATTTATAAAAAGAAAAAAAAACCCAAATCCAAACCTCCTAAATCTGGAAGAAAAATTAATTCTTCTGGCCCTATCTATATGTTTTAGATGGGCACCTCCATTTGGGAGTCACTGCATCCATTATCCTTCTCTTGTAAAAATCATGTGTAGCCTATCTTTTGGCTACATAAATGTGATGGGAATGATTCTAAGGCTGAATTTCTAAATATACTTGGGCTGAAATTCAGTGATCCTTTGGAAGGAATTCCAAAGGTTCTAGGAATATTATAAAAAAGGGATTAGATCAGCCTCCAAGGGGAGATTGAAACATGTATACATGCTTCCAGATGCTTGGAAATATCTGTATTTGACTCTACTTTGACTTTATTGCTCTGACAGGAGAAAGGAAGTGTGCCAACAGTGGTGTGGGACATCAGGGCAATAGTTATTTTGAGATAGGCCATGGATTGAGTCCCAGTCCCTGGGCCAACATCCAAATTTACTGTAGGATATTAAATCATAAGAATTGGAAAGGACTGAGGACATCTTATAGTGCAATTCCATGCAGTATTTATTTATTTAATTATTCCATCATTTATTCCAACAATTCTTGGTGGCTCAAAGAGGGCTAAAAATCTTAAAAGACAACCATTAAATATATATATTTTATATATATATATATATATATATATATATATATATATATATATATATATATATATATATATATATATATTAAGAGATTATTTCCTTTCTTTGCTTAAGTGCCTGATGAGATGGGATCTCATCCCACATCCAAATGCACTCTGTTTTATTGCCAAACAGACTTTTTAACCAAAATTCACTTCCTTAAAATGTCTACCTGTCTAAAGTCAAGGAATATATCTTTGCTACCCTTTTTTCTCCAAAATAAGACATCCCCTGATAATAAGGCCAATTGGGCTTTTGAGCACATGGCAATAAGGCCAACCACTTATTTCAGGGTTCAAAAAAAATATAAGACAGAGTCTTATTTTCGGGGAAACACGGGTATAAACAGATTAACACCTGGAACAGCTTGCTATATCATTCCTGACTAAGTGTATTACATGTATTCAAAAAGCTACAATGGGGCAGAATGAGAGTGTCATGTATCTCCTTACTATTATCAAGTGATCCTTCAGATTTCCAGAGTCCACAAACAGTACTCCTATTCCTGCTAAAACGAATATATAGTTTCAATAATCAGTTGTCCTACAATTGCTGAGCCAAAAGATGTCTGGTCTCTGTTATCAACTGAAATTCAAGGAGAAATGTGAGGCTGCTCCTTTCGTGATAAACTCAACCTTATGCATTAGCTATAAAGGAACATCTCTAGATACTGGCCTCATTTTGTCTGTGAGCGGGAAAAAAAACCCTTTCATGAGTCTTGTATATAATAGACGTTGTGACTGAATTTTTTATTCTCCCTCCTATTTCTTTTTACTTTGATGTCATGTCCTTTAGTTTGTAAACGGGGTGGTGGGGGTGGGAGTGGGGGTGGTGGGGGGCACAGGCATTATCACATTACTTCAACAAAACATTGTGTTCTGCCTTTCCCCAGCAAAGTTCAGTGCAGCTTATACAAGCAGAACTAAAAGAATGAACTCAGTCAAGTGATAACAGCAGAAACACAAAAGCAGATACAATCAATTAATGCTAGCTAATTGAAGCCTTGAGCATGCCAGAGAAAATTAAAGTCAACATGCCTGCTGGCCAAATGCCTTTCATAAAAAACAGCTATGGAAATCTGTCCAGAGAGGAGGAAAAAAAGGCAAATTTTCTCAGGCACTTAGTCCTGGAATTTAAGACCACTCCTGAAAAAAAGAATTTTTCCCTTATCCCAACCAGATGCTGATGGAGAAGAGAAAGATTGCCTTCTCTAATACTCCTAGAGTACAGCCAAACTTGGGGGGTGGGGGGGAATGTGCTTTAACAAACAGAGAAACATTTTTAAATATTGAAGACATCCACAGCCTTAGCCAGGAACCAGGACTGAAAATAATTTTGAAGATCCTAGGCAATAACCTTTCCTTACTTGCCTTCTTAATAAACTAACCTTTGGGAAATGGATTGAGCAAAAGAACTCACGCTAGAAAATGTCATACTAATGTGCTGTAATCTTTTATTTGGAATCGCCTAGATTTTGGATAAATAAAGCTCTTGACCTATTCTTATCCACTTAATTTCTGGATGTCAGTTGCAGACAGTAGTGCTAGGCCAAATATATATCAAATTCAGAAGTAAAAATATGAAATTAATTTTTGACTATGTTGCCTTTCTAAGCTATAGAAATCAGAGAAGAGATGCTGTGCTCATTCTACCATGTCAAGGCAACTCTTCTACAGCCCATTCAAAAATCAGTCTGGGAGGAAGGTGGCAAAACTGTGTGATAGTGTAGGTGAGAAAGACGTAATTTCTCGGGGAAATAATCCATAGAGTTCCATGTGTAACTTTTCTCTAACCATGGGGAGAATATCAAGAGTGGCGTAGCTTTATCCTACCACAAAGAAAGGAAAAGGAGATGACTCTTACTGGTTCCCTTGAATCCCAGTCATTTCTTAGCTGCAACGGTGAACTTTATAAAGAAGGTTTGCAACAGTTCTCAAAGAAAGTTGCTGTTTGCAAAGAGAGCTTTAACAGTTAAGATTGTAATGGGATGGGAAGAGGGCAGTGATAGTTTCAATTAAAAAGGAGGAGGAGGGTGGGAGGAAGAAGATGGGGAGGAGGAGAGGAAGAGGAAGAAGATATGTGGAGAAGATCAAATACAAATACCACTCTATAAAGCCTGAGTAAGACCATACCAAGAGTACTGCATTCAGTTTTGGTCACCACACTATAAAAAAAGATGTTGAGACTCTAGAAAAAGTGCAGAAAAGAGCAACCAGGATGATTAGGGGACTGAAGAACAATTACAGGAACTGGGCATGGCTAATCTAGTGAAAAGAAGGACCAGGGGAGACATGATAGCAGTCTTCCAATATTTGAGGGGCTGCCACAGAGAGGAGGGGGTCAAGGTATTTTCCAAAGCACTTGAAGGCCTGTAGAAAGTTAGCACTCACCCCTCTCCTAGAGGAATGACACATTTTAGAAAATATTAAAAAGGCAGAATATTATATTTCCCTGGATGAGAAATGGAGAAACATGTTTTAAAGACAAAGCAGCTTCCTGCCTCCCCCCACCTTTGTCAATGGGCCAGAGGCAGAAACTCATTCCCTCCACCTTTGTCAATAGGCCATTAAGGCCTCAGCCAAGCTCACTCACTCCCCACCACCTTTGTCAATGGACCATCATCTGCAACACAATAGGACCCATCTAGCAACAGAAACTCACTAGCAACAGAAATACCACATGGCAAGGCTCAAGCAAACTTGGGAGACGCCCAGCCCCTGGGTGTCTCACAACCAATCAGGATACATTTCTTATACAGGAACAGGAAACACTTAGAGGTGGGATCCAACAGAGGGCATAAAAGCAAGGCACTCCCAGCATCTCGAGCCCCCTCTTTTTTTCTACTCAGGAACTCAAGCCATGTGATTCTGCTCAGGAACTCAAGCCATGTGATTCCTGTCCACCATTAAACCATCTTTCCAAGCAGTCTCCATGTTTCCAGTGTCTTTTTCCCCAACTTGGAACTGAACCGAGATGGATATTTCTTCCAACAGACCAGACAAGGAATAATGGATGGAAACTGACCAAGGAGAGATTTAACTGGAAATTAGGAGAAGTTTTCTGACAGTGAGAACAGTCAACCAGTGGAACAGCTTGCTTTCAGAAGTTGTGGGAGCTTCTTCACTTGAGACTGTCAAGAAGAGATTGGACTGCCATTTGTCAGAAATGCTGTAGAGTCTCCTGCTTGGGCGGGAGGTTGGACTTGATGATCTCCAAGGTCCCTTCCAACTCTGTTAATCTGTAAAAGAGTATATGATTATGATTCTTTGCATTAATGAACTACATGAAATTTACTTCTGATTACAAGTCCATTGGCTTGGATTGTAAACTTCATTTCTAGCATACCCGGAAACAAAAACTGAAGAGCCATTTACAGTCCCAAATAGTGGCAGTGGGCTTCTTGTTGGTCTTAGGTTACACAAGAAATGTGGAACATTATGTCTTAACCAAAATCCATTGGTAAAACAAATAACCAAAGTCAAGCTTCTGCATCGGTTAGCGAGAATCAGAACGCATTGAATCATCTTTCGTTGGGGTGCTTACTCAGAGTAAGTTAATTCCTTGGCAAATGTACCCCTCAGACTTTTTCCTAAGCTGTCCTGGCAACAAAATGGAGACTGTCAGGAGTGGACAAAGCTCTGAGAAATAAACAAAGCCCTGCATGTTATTAAAACAGGGCTCCTTTATTACATTTCTGAAAATGTTGATTCAGGCCTCTTGGCTTCCCTGTCTCTCCCCCTCTTCTACTCAGCACTCCCACCAGCAATGTCCCATCCACATCCCTTCATCTGTCACTCAGATTCCTAGTAACTCTCTCTTCTCCCCTTCCCCAAATTAAACAATATATTGACAGCACTTAAAGTTGCATGTTTTAGCCTTATAAGCTATGGATTATAAACTGCAAGTAGAAAAGATGGCACAACCTTACTCTCCAGTATCTAATTCTGACACAGTATTGCATCAAGCCAGGAATATAAAATACTTGTAGTAACTGAGCTAACTCAAGCTCCCAAAGTCCATAAAGGGAAACAGGAAAACAGTCTAGTGGAATATCGCTTTTAAAGGGTACATACTCCACACTCAGTACTTCCTGTTCCACATTCAGTATTTGAAATATTACCATGTTTCCCCAAAAATAAGACCCTGTCTTATATTTTTTTGACCCCTGAAATTAGCACTTGGCCTTATTTTCGGGGAGGTCTTATTATTTTGGAGTAAGAAGGCGCTCCTCTTGCCATCTTACCTGAATTCCAGCTCTGTCTCCCTAACCCTAACCAGAGGAAATGTCGGGGACCGGCTGCAAATGTGTTTAAATATTTTTGGGAAGGACTTATTTGGGGGTGGGCTTATTTGGGGGAGGGATTTATTTTAGCACATGCAATCAAAAGCCTGATTGGGCTTCTTATTAGGGGATGTCTTATTTTCAGGGAAGCAGGGTAGTAAATAGCAAGTATAATTTTATGCAGAGAATGTAGGCAGAGCTATTTTCAAAACAAAAAAGTCTGTCCATTTGAGCCCTCCTACCATTTTTGAATCATTCCAACCTATATCAATGGTTCAATAAATAGAATTAGGTTAGAACAGGGATGTCAAACTCGAGTCATTACAGTGTCATCACATGATGTATCGTGACTTTTTTCCCTTCGCTAAAATGGAGTGGGCATGGCCAGCATGTGACACATCCAGCCTGCGGGCTGCGGGTTTGACACCCCTGGGTTAGAAGAATCCAAAGGAGGAAATAAATTTTGAATTGTATTTTAACTGATCAGTTTTATGGCTTCGAATTAAAACTACTCATCAGGTTGCAACTGATATTTTGCCTCAAGGAACCAATATGGCTGCCTTTCTAGAAACCATTGTCTATTGTAGAACGTTTCACCCAAATGGGCTGCCTATACGAATCCAGGGGGGGAAATGCTCTTTTAATACCATGTTTTTAATAGAGCACCTCAGCCCTGCTCTCGGATCAACTTTAAGTCATTAACAAGCCAAGCTTGAGTTCAACGGGTGACATAATTATAAACATTTCCAAAACTAATTATTGACCTCCTACAGACACTCCTGCCCCCTTATCACAACATCTACATTTTCAGCTAACTAAAATACACTGAACGAAGGAAATCATTACATGTAAGACATTTCCTGTGCAGGTAGACTGTGCAAACAAACCCAAGCCATCGAACTGTCGGCATTTCAGACTCTGCTCTAATGAAAACACTCAAAGACAAGAAGTGAATTCATCATACAGTTAGTGATAAATATTTACACAAAGAAGTCGGGTGGGTTATTACAATGCAACATATTGCTCACGCTATTTAACTCAGAAACTAATTACTGTTAGAGTGACACGTTCAATCCAAGCTAAGCTTTTTTGGCCAGAAGCATGTGCAATAACTACAACAGAGCTTTAAGGAATGGGAAAATTGACTTGTTCAAAGACCATGGGAAGACGATGATGAAAACAACAGTTCAGTGAGGAATGTTTATCACGCTGATGGGGGGGTTGTCCTTCCCTGAGACATTTTGTAAGAAAATTACCACATACAAAAAAAGCACACATAGCATTCTTTATAAAATTTTGGATGAATTTTTTATTAGAAATACCCTACCCTACCTGATATAATGTAGTAAATATATTATTTAGAGAGCCACCTCTAATAGTACAACTAGCAATGTAGGCTGCATGAAATCTTGGAGAGCTTTAGATGCTGCCTTCAGAGATCTGTGTCACTGTGTCACCACTAATAGCAGGTGTTACTATTACTGGATTGTAATAAAAAGAAGACTGAAGAATAATCATAACTAAGGTATCTGAGGAGCCTTCTTGCTCCTATGGGACTAACCTGCTCCACTCAAGCCAGTAGAAGAGGCCTGCTATGAATCCTTTCTGCTAAGGAATACCAGAGGGTGGGGTCAAAGTGAGGAGCCTTTTCCACTGTGCCCCCATCCCTGTGGAGCACTCTACCACCAGAGATGAGAAGTACTCCCATTCTTTTGCCTTCTCAAAGGCAAAAATTAAAACTTGGCTTTGACAGTTGGCTTGGGTCCTAAGGAGGGCACCGACTTCTGGAGATGACTGATGGGGTAAGAAGACCTCATTCTTATACTATCCATCTCTTAATTCTAGTTTCAGTATAGTTTTAATATTTTAATTACTTTTCTATTTATCTTTTTATAATCTATAAGCAGCCTAGAGTCATTTTATAGAGGGGATAGGTGGCATAAATAATTTAATAAAATGACATGAAATAAAACATTAAAGGATATTTAAATTAATCAGCCAGGCTTGATTTCTTTGAATAATCTCTTCAGTGGCAATGGCATGCCACTCAAAAACCAAGAGTGCCCCAAATGTAGAAAGAGAGGTTGATTCCAATGTAATACAGTGAATCGTCATTGTCTTTTACTAAGCATAAGAAGATTTGCTCTTGCCCCAGGGGACTTAAAGACTTGTCTGTACCACAGCACATAATGAATGGAACTAAGTTTAGAGAGTCAATGTTTAACTTAAAGAAAAACAATTTGAGATCAAACAGCTACTCAAAGTGTAATCATGGAGTTTTACTATGTAATCTTTATTATATAGATCAAAACTAGCATTACTGTAGAAATAGTTTGTTCAACACAAGAAAAAAAATCGCTATGAAAGAATCTTCATTATGCCTTAGTCAAGAGTATAAAGACACTGCCCCTTTTGGGTGTATTACAGTAGAATATCTTAATGCCTAGATGTGGCTGTGGCTGGATAGCTGTATGCCATCAAAGATTTGAGAAAAGCACTTAAGAAAATGGAATAAAAATGAAGCAAGGATTGGCAACTCTCAGTCAAAGGCCCTTCATATGCTTATTCACTGGTAATGGTTGCAGATACCAAAGATTTAATCAATGTTAATATCAGCAAAGGCCCTGGCAATTAATTAATTCCCGTGTCTAATTAAAAATAACACATTTTGTTTACAGTTATAAATAGATAAAGGAACTGGAGGCTAGCAATTTACTGCCCATTTTTTTAAGGAGATGGAACAGCCCAGCAAATTATTCTACAGTTATACGCCCTATATCCTACAGGTTAAGGGATGGTCTAGATTCTAGAACAAGAAAACCCATTGGTTTTCTAGAGGAAGAGGCTGGGTTTAAGTCTAATCTATCATCCTCCAATGTAACAGAAGAGCCAACAAGGTGGCTTGTAAGTCAGAGGTTGGCATGTCTGGCCTACCACTCAAAATCTCCTGACCCACAGCCCACAAAACAAATATCATATGCAGCTGCCCCAAAACAGAATTCAAATTTGTTTTTCTGTCTCAGAGAGAGCCAGTTTGGTGTAGTGCTTCAGGCACCAGGCTAGAAACCAGGAGACTGTGAGTTCCAGTCCTACTTAGTCACAAAACCAGACTGTTAGTTCTAGTCCTACCTTAGACACAAAATCACAAAACTGGGTGACCTTGGGCCAGACACACACTAGGAAGAAGGCAAGGGCAAACTGCTTCCGGACTGCAGGAGCTTAATCAGGTAATTCCCAGGAATTGATATTGACTTGAAAACACACCAATTTTTTTTTTAAAATCGGTCTGAAGCAAAACTCTGCTATTTCAATAAATCATAGTGACTTGGACAGTGTTACAAGCCCACATATAAATATATGTATCTGTTTATAGCTAAGCTTCAATTCCTCTTCTCTCCAAAAGCAGTTTTCCCCAACCTCTTAAACTTTGTGGAGGACATCTTCATTTTCCTCCTTGGCTGTGCCTCTCTTCCTTTCCCCTAAGAAAAAAAGGGCTCTCTATATTCATCCAAAAAAGAAGAAAGAGCAGCCTACCTTCCACTCACATGCCGGACTTCTAGCCCCTAGGTGGAAAGAAAAACCTTAGCCTTACTGGGAAAAAAACCCACAACTCTTCCGTGTTCCATAAGATCCATGTGCTAATTTATAGATATTGGTGCACATTGAGAAATTTCACAATTTAAATAATAATATTGTAAGACAATGTCTATGGAGATTCTCAATCATCCAGGTCATGAATGTCCTAGAGGTGCTTTTCAAAAGGCAACTGAACTTTCTTGGTTTTTATCTTGAAAGCGTTTCACTTCTCATCCAAGAAGCTCCTTCAGTTCTTGACCCTGGGGAGATTCTGATTCAATCTCCCCATGGAAAAGAAGAGGTGCCACCAAGTAACTAGTGCATTTGCATGGTCTGTGGTTCAGGTTCTAATTGTTGGTAGATGATTTCCATTTTTTTCTTGTTATCTTTGTGCTTTTTAAAACTGAGTTTAGGAGGAATAGCTCTTTGAACATTAGGACAAGTGGCCATCCTAAAACCAGGCACAGCTTTTTAAAACTAAGCCCAAGGCAAATACCAACCTAATGATGTTTTTAATGATTGTTTACATCAATGCACTGTCTTTGCTTTGATTATATGGCAGGACTAAAAAGCATGCAGCCTCCCACCACCCTTGAAGCAATATACTACATCCAGGGGCAAACTAGGAACACGAAAGAGGAATGTGAAATGCTACTTGTGTGTGTACGTGACTAAAAGTCAGATTTTGATTCCAATGACTAATCCTTTGCATTTTCTTGCAAGGGTTTTTGGAAGTGGTTTGCCATTTATTCCTTCCTAGGGCTGAGAGAGAGAGGGACTGACCCAGCATCACTCAGCTGGCTTTCTGGTTAAGGCAGGTTTAGAATTCTGGTCATCCTAGTTTTTAGCCTGCAACCTTAAACACTACACCAAACTGGCTGTCTCATAGGTTATTTTATCTAACGCTGCTGTGAATTGTTTTCATTTTATTCCTTTGATAATGCTTTGCTAGTGGAGGCATCACAAGAATGAGGGACAGAGTATTTATTGCTTGATGGGATGCATCACAGTGATGGGAGGGGGGGGGAAATGGGAGGTTTTTGTTTAATGATAATATACTAGAGATGGAAGGTATCATTTAAGCCACTAAATCCATTCCCTTGCTCCATGCCAATCTTCAGAGCAAATAATCCTAGACCAGGAGTGTCCAAGATCTGTGGACTTCAATTCCCAGAATTATGGGAGTTGAAGTCCACAAGTCTTAAAGTTGCCAAGGTTGGAAACCCTTGTCCTAGACAGAGAGCCATCTAGCTGTCTCCCAAATGCTAAGTGAAAAATAGCCCATTTATGGCATTTGAAACCAGCGAGATTGGCCAAAATAGTCCCAAATCTATCACCTAATTGTTGGAGATGCAGTTACAAATTAGGCACATACTACCATATGTGGTGGATGTGCCCCAAGATAAAAATTCTTTGGCGTAAAATTAAAAATTGGCTGGAGGAAATTACCAAATTAAAAATGAAATTTAAACCAGAACTCCATTTATTAGGAATAATTATCCCCAAAATAGACAAATCTTTACAATATCTAATACATCATATACTAACAGCAGCAAGGATTACTGTCGCACATGGATCGAAACAAAATAATGGACCAGGAGAGGAAACAGTAATTTGAAAAATTCTACAATGTGCAGAAATGGATAAGATGACACTGGAAATTAAGGAGAGGGAAGAGTCAGAATATTATAGAGTGTGGACTAAATTATATGATTGGTTAGAAAAAAGAAATCAAAATAATAATTCGGAATGTTAATTTAACAGGGTTAAAACTAGGAAATGTAAATTGCTGAATAGTGTCAACCGGATAAAGATGGTTTTGTAAATAGATACTAATGTAAATATAAGTACATAGATGAATGATTGAATTAGAATAGAGAATATATATCAATGTCAATGCAGTAAGCATCATATAAAATAATATATGATGTAATGTTATGTTTGTTACGTGTTTTTAATGTATTTTTGTTTTTTGTTGTATTTTTCTTTGCTTTGTTTTTAAAACTTAGAAACTCAATAAAAATTATTTTTTTTAAAAAAAGAAAGAAAAATAGCCCATCTAACTGCTTCCACTCTTTTCCCCCTAGGCCTTAAAAGAGAAATTCAATCAGCGCCTGCCTTCCCATAATTTAAACCCGCTATACAGTACTGTGTCTTATACAGAGTTGGGCTTCACATACTGTAGTTACCGGTTCGCCCAGCACTGGAAATGTGAGCATGCGCCATCCATGCATGTGTGCGGCATCACAGAACACAACAATTCACTCTCACGTGCCGTCACACACATGCATGTGGCATCAAACAACAACAGCCACCCGCAAGTCGCTACTACCAGTTCGCCCGAACTGGTCTGAACCAGTTGAATCCGATCTCTGGTCTTATAGTGTGGAATGATAACTGTACTTGACTGTCTCCTATATGAGATCATTTCCAATATGTAAGGAATGCTATTATGTTTTATTTCTTTCCCCAATGTCAGGTTTTCCTCCCTAAGGCTGAGGTGTCCCATGGCCTTCAACTTCCAAGAGTCCAGATCATTTTTGCTTGCCTCCTCTGAACATGGGTTGGCTCTTAATTCATAGTGCCAAAACTGATGAATGCCAAATAAAGTGAATCACTATTTTCCCTTCTTTAAAGAAGCTTAACATGGCATTTCCCTTTTTCAAAACCATTTCATGTTGTTGAGTCATATTCGTTTTGCGGGGCCTTGGTGCTCTCTGAGCCAACATTATCCAGTTGGGTAATGAAACGTCTGCAAACCACCACACTTAGAGAGCACCAAGAACCCTACAGTTCAACCCTGAGCTATAGTTATTCTCTTCTATGGTTACATTTTCAGTTTGTATTATTATTCCAAAGTCTGTTTTCACAAGGACTAGTGCCTTGTGAAATATCCCTCATCCTATATCGTACATTTGATATATAGGTGAAAGTTTTTGCAATAGTCTTGCCAATCCGATCATTCTGTTATATTTAAATCTAAAGAATTCAAGGCTATAGACAGATGTTCATTGAAGAGAAGGGACCTGAATAAGGCTGGTTCATTTCTACATGGGTGCTGAATGCCTGGAAGGCATGGTGGTTTGATTGTGTCATGTTACATTTTCTTGTGTGTTGTTTTGTCAAAACCTTGATTCAACTTTGAACCAGGTCAAACCAATTTTTAATATTCTTTATTGAGTATTTGAGTAAAATAAAATAAAGTTTTTCTGAATTTCTCCTGAAGAGAAAAAAATTCATTTTTTAAAAATAATCTTTATTAAATATTTACAATAAAATTAATACACAATAATAATTGAAAAGCAATATAGGAAGCAAAACATAGAAACACTTAAACACAAGACTAAAACAAAACCACAAACAAGACTAACTGAGAGTTAAGCTCACTCTCCAATTAATATTAATTAATATTATCCTAGCCAAACATTTCAATGCAATCAGATTTTTTTTATTAACTATAAAACAATTGGTCTGCTTTTATCAAAATTGTAAAGAGTTATAAAGCCTAGTGAATATCTAGTTAATCTAATTAAACGATCTTATCACCCTTCTCCTAAATTTAATCTTCTTTTGAGCCAAACGGGAAAAAAAATCATTTATGAAGGACAGGATTCCCCCTGTTATTTATCCAAAATATATAAAAGACCCAATTTTTAGACCCACCTACTTGATGGGGCTGCATCAAAGGGATGCTGAGGACCTAAACTATACAGGTAATCCTGGACCTATGACCATTCATTTACTGACTGTTCAAAGTTATAGCAGCATTGAAAAAAGTGACTTATGACCTTTTTCACACATGACCATTGCAGCACCTGCATGCTCATGTGATCAAAACTAGGATATGGCATGTAAAATATTTATGACAGTTACAAGGTCCTGGGGTCATGTGATTACCTTTTGCGACTTTCTGACAAGCAAAATCGATGGGGAAGCCAGGTTCACTTAACAACCAGGTTACTAACTTAACAGTTGCCGTGATTCACTTAACAACTGTATCAAGAAAGGTCGTAAAATGGGACAAAGCTCACTTAGCAACTGTTTTGCTTAGCAACAGAAATTTTGGGCTCAATTGCGGTCGTAGTTCGAGGACTACCTGTACAGCTTTTGCTGTACTATATTAAGTTTGCACCCAAGTCTTTTCCTGGAATTCCCTCCTCTGAAAACTTCCTCAACCAAATTCCTTGAACCAACCGAGTGAGAAGCAATAGAGGTGGGGGAGGGGAGTAAAGCAGGAGAATGTTTCTGCCCATCTGATCCTGGGCCCTGAGGGCAGATAAAGTGCATATCCGTTTCTCCTGCAAGTGTGTGGTGATTTGCCGTTAAGGAGAAACCTTCAGCCCAAAGTTGATCAAATTTACTACAAAGAGGAAGCAACTTGAGGAACACAAAGGCTTGCTTTAAAGGAAGGCCTCTCCAACCTTGAACGGCACACAATGAAGGAAAGTGCATAATTTCAAGAAGATAGCAAGATCTGAGGGGCCAGAAACAAAAAGCTGTAACTGGAACCCTCTATCTGTCGATCTGAGGTGATGAAGGAAAGGCAAGTGGGAGGGCAGCTAGCAAGAATAGACTGAAACTGAGCTTTGCCGGGGACGTAAAATTAGCCCACTGAAGCACCTTTGTCTCCCACTGAATGCCTGGCAGAGGCATTGTTTTACATATCTATGCGGCAGAGAGCTTTTTTACAAATTGCAATAAGCAATCGCCGAACTTGAACTAATTTTCCTTTTGGTCTAATTAATACCACGAAATTAGAGTTGGTTTCCTGGCAATGCCCTCTTTGCTGCCTGTCAGCACCGCCTTTGTAGCTTTTAAGGGAACACTCAGTGCTGCCTCTTAAGAACTGGAAGTCGGAAGCTAAGAAAGCTTGTCAATGATCAGCCAGCCCAGGAATGCTTCTTTTCAAAGGCAATTGCTACATTTATTAAGTGCCGTTCTCAACATTTGATCCAAGGGAATTAAAAAAAAGCAGAGAAGAAAGAAGAAAAAACAAAACAAAGCCAAAAAAGAACCAAGCCTGTCCTATCATTTTAACAGAAAAGTAATATATGCAAACTAGCAAGCGAAGCACAGTCAACATGAAGTTGGCCAATGAATTACAGGTCGTCCTCGACTTACAACCATTTGTTTAGTGACTTTCAAAGTTACAATGGCACTGAAAAGAGTGACTTATGACCATTTTTCACACGACTGGTGCAACATCCCCATTGTCATGTGATCAAAATTTGGCTATTTGGCAGTGCCTGTATTTATGACGGTTGCAGTGTTCCTGGGCCACATGATCACTTTTTGTGACTTTCTGACAAGCAAAATCAATGGCGAAGTCAGATTCACTTAACAATCAAGTTACTAACTTAACAACTGCAGTAATTCACTTAACAGCTGTGGCAAGAAAGGTTTTAAAATGGGGCAAAACTCAGTTAACTGTCTTGCTGAGCAAGAGAAACTTTGGGCTCAGTTGTGGTCATAAGTCAAGGACTACCTGTACAGATCTGTTCTGCCGTCAGTTTCAAATCAGTGTATTGTGGTCATAGACCAGTACGAATGAAAAAACAAAATAATATTTCAGAGAATTAAAATACATTTGCAAAATAATCTATCCAAAATCAAAAAGGAAGTTCCAGGATATAGCCTATATTAACATACTGGATTGCCAACATGATCATCAACATCCAGTAACGGATATGGCACAAGAAGATATTAAATTATAATATAGAAACTAAAATCATATTAAATATGACAACATTTAAAATTACAAAAAAATAATAGTATCTAAAACTATTAATATCAACAAAGTAATAATATCTCAAATGAGGTCTGGGTCTGAGTCTAAGAATGAATGTATGAATGGAAGATTGCAGGATGGATCTCTGAAACCACTCTTAGCCTCAACACATTAAAGATGGTGACTTAGATAGAAGTTTAGAACATGTTACAAATTCTTAGGAAAAATCTACGCTAAAGGAAAGTTATGAATTCTGACCTCCAAATCTACCAATTCATTATGGAAAATCAATTTCTGGGCTGTTGTGGTGATAGTTAAGAGAACTGAGAGCTGGGGCTACTCAAATTCACCGGAGGCATATATGCTGTAGAACTCTTTATACCAGGAAATTGGACTTGATATATTTCCAATAAACACTACCTTTACTAGTGCTTCAGTGTGATATTTTATTTGTTTCCATTGCCACCCCTTTTTTTGTGAATTTACTAGTTAGAGTGTGCTTTCTAGTTTTTACTTTCCAGTATTTAACATTGGGTTTTAGAAAATGCATAACATGAGACTAAACTTGATTCTGGCTTGAGAGACCCCTGAGAGCTGAAAGGAACGTTTCGAGATTCACATAAGAAAAACAGAAGGAATTGATCACACATGGAAAACTTATGGTATTACAAATGGCATCATTGACATGTTGCCACCAGAGGCAGAGTAGGGAGGCATCACTCGGTGGGATTATTTCTCACAGAAACACTCCACCCAGGGCCGCTGTTCAAAAGAGATCTTGGCCAAAGTCCAAATACTTGTAGGTTTTCACAAGGGTGGATGTTTGTCTAGGGAATTTGGGCTGTTTTCCTTCTCTTTGAACAGGAGGGCCTTGTGCCACCTCTTTCAGATTTCCTTTGAACTCTCTTCATTTTCCAAAGAGATGGAGCACATGGCCCACCAGCTTCTGCTGTGGCCGGATGAATGGCACTTTTCTCTGAATCCCCTTGCTAAAGGAAACTTTTCATGCTCAGAACAAAGAAGAAGGAACAATCATTGGAAGGCTGGGGAAACTCTACCAACATTTTGGAGGCAGGGCAAGAGTAAAAGGCAGTGATGCCTCGTGGGAACTCCTAAGGGAAAATGTGCTGGTGAGGCCAAAATTTCTAGATTGGAAGGGCAGTTTGGGAAAAGGAATGACCTTAATACAAGTGTTCCTCAACTTACAACATTTATTTAGTGACCATTACAACAGCACTGAAAAAAGTGACTTATGACCATTTTTCACATATATGACCATTGCAGCATCCCCATGGTCATATGAAAAAATTAAGATGCTTGGTTCATGTTTATAAGTGTTGCCGCGTCCCAGGGTCATGTGACCACCTTTTGCAAACTTCTGACAAGCAAAGTCAATCCGGAAGCCAGATTCACTTAACAACCAGGTAGATAACTTAACAACTGCAGTGGATCATTTAACAACTGTGGCAACAAAAGTCATAAAATGGGGCAAAACTCACTTAACCACCATCTTGCTCAGCAACATTTTTTTTTTTTTTTTTGCACTCAATTGTGATTGTAAGTTGAAGATTACCTATACTTTAGTCCATGAGAAACCAATTTTAGGGCTTACACTGCAGTTCTCCTAAATTGCCAACCTCAAAATGGCAAGACACTGAGAGGCATTGTAAAACCATTTTGGTCAGAATTGGCCAAAGCTGTACGTAGACCTGCTTGGTTTGCCAGTTTTGTTCCTAGTTTTGGAAATCTCAGACGCTTAGTTCTATGGGGCATCTATTCAAAATGTTGCCCAGGTAGTCCTCAACTTACAACTGTAATGGAGCATGTCTTTCATGCTCTTAAATCATAGTAGTCATAAATTAGGTCATCTTTGTGACCAAGCTGATTTTATGATCTTTTTTTGTAGCAGTTGTTAAGCGAACAAGATGGTTGTTAAGTCAAGCTATCATTATCAGCTGATTTTGCTGAAAACTGGAAGCAAATTCTCCGGTTGCCATAGGCAAAGGGGATGGGAAAATGAACTTTGCAGCTGCATGAAGGAGCTGGTATCTCAGTCAAAACAAGGCACATTCCAACTGATATGCCGAGGGCATCTCCACAGAAACCCACAGTGGCAGAGGGGAGTGATCTCTACAACCCACGATATTGCTTTGTTGAAGTATGTGACTGATGAAGCATCTTGGGGGGAGGGTGGAAACAGGGTCAGAGCTGGAACGTAAATTAAGTGAGGTCAGAATTGGCTTCATTTGGTCCATGCTGACATGAAGTTCCTAATAAATAACTGGATTTCTTTTGAAGCCTGGCATGAGACTCATGATTTAATTAAGGCATCAGTTGGAACCCTGATACAGTCATGTGATCATGGGGGGGGGAGGTGCCATCAGGACTTTGGAACAGGATGTAAGTACCCCTGGAGGGGTCTAGCATACATTTCAATTTAAGCAATTGGTCATAAATCAAAGCCTACCTGTAACCTGATGGACTCATTTGTACATCCTTTGCAAACAACCCTCTGTTGAATCCATACTATGCTGTAAATCACATCTTTTTTTGAGATAATAGACAAATGATGCAGAAACTTTTGATGACTTTGCAGTGGGCAAGAGACAGACACTACAGTACACGGATTCCAGGAATGCTGCTTTATTATATTAAAGGGTAATAACAGACTCTGGTAAATCTGTGTCTCTCTTTCCCCTCTTACATTAACAAAATCAAGGTGGATCCCTTCTGAGTTTCTTTCTCACATTTGCTTCCACAACTGGTCTATACAAACAGTTCCCCAAGTTCTTCCTAACTAACTCTGTCATACCTAAATCTCCTCCAGATTCTGGGACGGGCTGACACTTAATAATATGGAAACAAGGGCCACAGCAGATGTGATGATGATGTAAAGCAATAGGGACTTTTCCTCCATTTTTAGTGAAAATTTAGGGACACTTTTTCATTTTAATAACTCTCTTTTGCTTCCTTTACAACACTTAAGGGGAACAATTGATTTAATTTAATTTAATTCAACGATCAATCAGTGGAATGATTTGTCTCCAGAAGCTGTGGTTGTTCCATCACTGGAGGTTTTTAAGAAGAGATTGGACAGCTATTTGTCTGAACTGGTAGAGGGTCTCCAGCTTGAGCAGGGGGTTGGACTAGAAGACCTCCAAGGTCCCTTCCAACTCCGTTATTCTGCATTCTGTATTTTTGTGTGTACATTTTTTCCCGCCCTATTTATGATGAGAGGCTCCGGGGTCACTAAAAGAAGGACTTGAAGCCCCACACAATGTTAGGTCATCCTGGATGTATATGACACTTCATGCTTGGCCTAGAGTCTGATTTGTCATTAGGAGTCATGAACTGGTTCCTAGTTTCCTCCCAGTTCCTTGTATATCAACATAACTTTCAAAAGATGATTATTTAAACATGTCCCATTTTACCTTCTGCAAACTCTCCGGCCTTATGTTTCCCTTCCCTGGTTGCGCGCCTGACAAATTACAATTGCCCCTTTCTTATCGTACTCATAAACCATCTAGTTGTGCCTCATATAAAACCTGCATCATTTGTTTTCTTTGCAATTCAAGATACTCTAAGCGTGCATTAAAAATAAACGGGGGCTATGTTTGTCAAATCTTTCCCCACAGCCATGAGAGTTACAAGGGGAGAAAAAAGGGGGTTGTTTTCTCTGAAAACAGAGACAACTGTAAGTTTTGCAAATCTCTCCTAGATTCCAGGGTTTCAATCTTTACTGCTAGGACGATGTATCATCCACATCACCAGTCTTGCTTTATGTCATTTATCCATTTATCATTTTGGAAACAAGGAAGGATGTACACAGAAAATCAGGATGGCAGCCCTAATTTTTGCTACTCACTGGTACTTAATCATATTAGGAAGACTGTTTAAAATGGGGAGAAGGCTTTGGGATGTACTGTCAAAGTTTGATGGGTCTGTGCATATATCCTAGCATCATAAATAGGATCGTTCTTTTCCTGTGAGGGAACAATATTCCATGATTTTTAATGCCTGCCCATTTACCCAGGATAAAAACATGAGACCAGGATGAGAATGGGATTAATAAAGTTCCATGACTTTATTAATTGTAAAGATATGCAATGAGCTTTTTTGGTGCTGTTGGGGAAGGGTCTGTTTGGTTCAAAGAAGGTCCCAGAATTGGTTTCTCATAGAAGGAAGAAACATAAAATGACATCAACGCAACGTGGCAATAAACAGAAATATCAGTAGACATTATCCAATCATGTTTGATCTGAGCCCAGGAAGGGCAATTTGAGCTCAGCATCACAGATCCACATATGTAAATGCACATGGCAATTTTTAAAAAAAGGTTTTTCTACTTCCGCTAGCCATGAAGCATTCTAGATGAACACTGGGTTTATTTTCAATTGTGAGAGTGGAAATCATTACTTGAAATAGATGGAAGATCAGTGTTTTAAAAAGATCTAGCCACACAAGTGTGTTGGGTGTGTAGTGTGTGTTGTATGTAAGTGGGACAAGTAGAAGTAAATGAAGTCAAAGCAGATAGTGAGTACAACAACTGGAGTACATGGCTAACACTGTATTTTTCCAAATCTTTGGGGGTTTTCCAAACATTCCTCTGCTCCCACTTCACCAAAAAAACCCAAACCTCTAAATTGAATTAACTTATCAAAAATTAGTGGTAACAGAACAATGGGAGATTTTGTACAGTCTCAACACTGCCATGTAAAAGAGCCTTGGTGGCGCAGCAGACTAAAGTACTGTTAAATAGCACTTAGCTGCCTGCTGCCTGCAATTACTGCGAGTTCAAATCTCACCAGGCTCAAGGTTGACTCAGCCTTCTATCGTTCCGAGGTAGGTGAAATGAAGACGCAGATTGTGGGGGCAATAAGATGACTTTGTATAAAAAAGAACACCGCTTGGGGGAGGCCAAAAAAAGCCCTACTAAGCAGGTATATACAAAAGTATGAAGGCTATTGCTTAACGCATTGTAAGCCGCCCTGAGTCTCCGGAGAAGGGCGGCATATAAATTGAACCAATAAATAAATAAATAAATAAATAAATAAATAAATAAATAAATAAATAAATAAATAAATAAATAAATAAATGTAGACTTTTGATTCAAAGTTACTGGTTGTTGCCTTCAGATTAAAAAGATCTGCTTGTATTATATTGTACTCGCCCTCTGATATTGTTTGTGCCATTTTATTTGCTATATTGTTATTGTTGAGGTCAAAATTTAGTCGTGCTTAAAACGGGATCACTGAAATCAGTAGGCATGTATGGTAAGGTCACACCCATTCATTTCAGTGGGTCTGTTCAAAGAATGATTAGATCTTGATTCAACCTCTAACATGTCGTTAAAGTTGGTTTTTATATGTTGTTTGCTGCCTTAGGAGGCTTCAAATTATGAAACTGAAATGGGATGGAGAGAGATATTATAGGAGTTCTGTGATGATGAAGTCTGCAGAACAAGGAAAATAAACAAAAATCTTCACTATTCATAATCATCATCAAAAATAAGATATCTCAGCAGGCAGAACAAACCCTGAGGGGGAATGCATTTTGGAGCAATACCTCAGCTAGGCAATGAAAGAAGATGTGTTTTTCATGTGTAGATTTTGAATTATTTTGAAATGATGTTAAAAGGCAGACAACAATGCTCCTTTTGCCTCTTCAAGGAACATATATGACTAGATCAACAAGAAGTGACAAACATATTTAACTGGATACCTTAGTTCACTTTTTAGAAAAGGTCTAATGTGCTAAGCATATTTCATAAAGAAAGAAAACTTAGAAGAAAATCAAAACAAATCTGGTAACAAATTTCAGTTTCAAATGCTTTAATCTGATGGAATGTATTAAGTATAAAAATCAGTGACTAGCTAGTACTACTGGTTAAAGTTTAAATAGATAAAATCCAGAACATTCTTAACTGTAAATTGGGGGTGGTGGAGGGTCTGCCTGTGAAAATGGGCGAGTTGTGTTTTCTTTCCCCCCAAACCATTCACATCCTGCCCTTTGAGGAACCTTCCTTAAAGGCCAGTGACCATAAACATTCCTGAATAATGATAGTCTTCGTTAACCCCCCCTTGACAGCTGCATGAAGAAAAATATTTCAAAACTTGACGTTTTCGCATAGTTACAGAGAATGGAAAAATAAACTTTGTTGGTAGATTAACTGGATTCTGCAGTTGGTGCATCTGCATAACTTAATAATTCATATCCAGCAAAAGATGCTCCAAAACTGGAACACATTTAGCGGAGTGATAACAGCCATGTGTTGTCATCTTTCCTTTGGTTTGGAAAGAGTGCACTTTTTCAATATTACAATTCTGTTCAATTGTCTCAGTGGGATCTACTTCACATATAATAAAGTGAATCCAAGTCCAAAAGAGCAGCAGGTTGGTACATCGATAAGAGTTGTCACAAAATCAAACAAAGTGAGTGACAGTTCTATTTGAGTTGTTTGGCCACCTATGGAATAAGATGAGGATGCTTGGATTGTGAAGCGAGATTTATTCAGCTCTGAGTTGTTTTGTTCTTTTCCCCTGGATTCTCCATTAACCTACCAATCCATTAATTTATGTAGGCAATACTCATTAATCGTCTTCTTCACATATGAAGGAAAAATACCTTACCAGCACTAATAAACAGCAAAGCAGTGTACATAAAAATCAGAATTCCCAAGGAAAACTCTTTTTTCCTTTGTTTCTGTGGATAGCACTGGACACATTGTCAGCCTTGCCTGCAATTTCATTGACTAGACATTAATATGAGAGTAAGTTTACTTTCATTAATTTTTGGGAGCAGAAGAGTGCCTGAATATTTTGTCTTGTATTTCAGCACCTAAATCATTAGTGTTATGATTCCACTTTTATGGTGATAATATTTCGTGTTGTTTCCCCAATGTGCTTTAATCTCATATTAAAGACCCTTCATGCTAATTTTTTTTTTTAAAAAAACCCAAGTGTCTGACAATACAAAGGAAGCATTTGATCGAATCCCGGTTGGTTCAGAAAACAACTGAACTCTACCTCTCTTCTACTGAGGCTAAGGTTTATTAGAAAAAGGGATTAATTATCCCTACAGAATACCAGCTCTTGCATTAAAAGGTGCAGGAGATCATCATACAAAAATGGTGTGTGTCCCAACTGCAAATTTCAGCAAAACAGATTTATTAATTTTATTTTTGGAATGAAATAATTTGTTCAACGATACAGCCAGAACAGAGAGTCTTTCTACAACTAGATTCTTTGCAAGAGTAATACTGGAATATTACAGCTGCTTAGGATTATTGAGAGAGTCAAAATGTACTTTTCATCAATGATAATTAATCTTGTACCAAAGTGTTTGTTTTTGCTGTCATTTATATACATTAGCATGAGGTTCATGTGAAAACTGTACATTAAATTACATACTGTATAAATCGTTTCATTAGATACCAGTCTCCTTGTCCTTACTTTTTGAGACTAACCTTTGATCTTCCAGTCAGTAACAAAAATAATTACCATTTCTGTCCAACCTGGCTTGATCTATGTAATTCAGAAATAGCTGCACAGCTGGAGACAGATGTTCATGTCTCCATTGCTAAACTCTAGAGAGCCTTGCACTATTATTTATATCACCCTTGTTGTGAGTTTATCAGCTTCCATATGTTGCTCTCCAAATGCATGATATATTCTGTGAATTTCAAGAAATAATGACTTTGCAGAAGCAGGGGGAGATAAAAGAAGAAAAGGAAAAAACTTTCCTAACATTTAATTCTGCTTCATAGGGTAGAATTTTATAGATGAAATGGTCCATTCAGGTGTTATCTTTCATCTATGAAAAATATTTCAAGATTATTTTACTGACTAGTGCTTGCCTATTTTAGCAATTTATCCAAGAAACCTAAGAATTAAAAAATAGGAAATCTTTTTATCTCTTACATACTAAGAAATGTAGTCTAAGAGCTGAGGAGAATACTAAAAAATGTCCAGGATTTTGAGGACAGGAAATTCTGAACAGGATGTTTCCTCTACTTAAGATGCTGAAAAAACATGCCATCTTTCCAAGTCCAATGTTGCAGTAATTATGGGTTGTACAAAATTGTACAACCATATAGTGTCTCCTCTCCTCTTCTCTCCTCCCTCCCCTCCCCTCCTCTCCTCTCCCCTCATCTCTTCCCCTTCCATTGTATCCAATACTGTTCTAATGATCTCTCTTTCCCCAAATAAGCTGGCAGTCTAAACTGACTAAAGTCAATTGGGAGTTACCCCTTAAAAACAATTAAGTTCGAAATAGTGCTACCTGCTTTCTTTTAATTCGCTACATGTTTAGTTAGCTCTTTGGGGAATATATTAAGTAGCTCCAGTGGTTAATGAAGAGTTGTTGGAAACTTTAAACTGATTAAAACTAGACTTGGTGCACTGATTTTAGGCATTGACTTGCAACATATTTTTTTTACATCATCATCATCATCATCATCATCATCATTATTATTATTATTATTTTGTCAAAATGAAGCATATTTTATCAATTACTGTAAGAAACATGCTTGGACACATGCAGCATGCAACTCCACTCCCAATAGTGGAGCGTGTAAAAATATCTGTGCCAATGTTCTCTCCTTTGCAATAGAATAATGGTAGCAGCACACCAGAGGAGCATTCTCTTTTCCTCTTTTCTTGTTTAACTTTTGTTATAATTGTTTAGAATTGTCAATTTTTGCAGTGTGTGTGTGTTAAACTAAACTTCAGTGCATATAGGTATATAACCTATCTGTATTCTTTCTGAGCAAGCTTTCTTCAATGCAATCTCCTTTTACGACAGAAAGCAAATCATAGGCTGCAGCTCTGTATTTTTAATAAAGGGCTGTTTCAAGTGAGCACAATAGTTCTAAATCAAGATAATGTAATCCCAGAGAAAAAGTACAGCAAACCAACCAGTATTTCAGGTTTATTAGGTTATAAAATATAGACTTATATTTCAACAGGATATAATATAATCTTCCATTTCATTTACTTAAAATGGTACACCTTTATTCCAAAATATATTATTTAATGTACCCCCAAAATACACCTCAACCTTCATTTAACATAAATTCAGCTCCAAATACCATAATCTTCTATTTAAATCCTAAACAAATTCATTTTCTTTCTAAACAATTTTCAAATTAATTTTAAACATTTCTTAAAGCATGTATTGGAATGTGTAAATGACATAAAGAGGGGAAGAGACACTGCCTAGGAAACAATTAGATAAGAGAGGCAGGAGCCTCCAGTGGCTTAATGATCAGAGAAAGAAACTTAGGAAGGACCAGCTCTAATGGATCAAGCAGTTAAAAGGGGCAGTGGGAAGTTTATACCGTCAGACTTGCAAGATTCTGTTAAAGTAGACTTACAATAGAGTAGAATCTAGTCTTGTTTCCTATCTAATTTACTTGGGAGAGCTGACAAAACAGCAATTTGGAGGAGATACCAGTAGGGATTTATTTACTTATTTATCAAATTTATAAACTACTCGTCTTGGGGTTCAAGATGATATTGAGTGGCTACATGTACCGCAGGAATATGTATACTACAGTTTAATTAAAGCTGTGATGAATTAGGATAATAGTGTCCTCACATCAAGCTGTGCTTTTGGCAACTTCATGGACAAATTAAACAGAATCAAAGGCAATGCATGCCTTATGTCTCTCTAAAGCACAAGAGTATTTCAAGAGATTTAATGTGACAAAATAAAAAAATCTGTATCAAGGTTTTAACCCTATTAAAAAAGAGATAAATTCTTTTCTCCAAAGTGTGCATAACATCTGAGCACATTATTCTGTATTTCCCCTATTCCATACTATTGGAATCTTATTAAATGTGATAAACAGCTGAGCCCATTATTCTATGTTTCCCTTATACCATAACAGTCTTATTAAATATTGCTTAAAGGAGAGAAATACAGTGCAAGTCCAAGTAATTGTGCCCTCTGTTTTCAACCAAGCTCAACTCATCCAGCAACAGATCCCAGGGAACTCTATGGGACTTACTTCTGAGAAGATATGGATAGAGTAGTAATGTTCATGGAATAAGTTAATGGAATGTTTGCTTAAATTCCATAATGCCCAGTGGAAATTGAATGCATTCAATTTCCGTCTCATGATCTCTTGCTTAGAGAGGAGGCTGGTTCATATATTGATTTTGGTCTAAGAACCACACATTTTGCAGCCGTGTTAGAGATGATGGACCAATCACATCTACCTGAGGTAAGAAGGTTGTACTCTGTTTTCCCCCTCCCTCTCCCAACGCACAAAGTCAGAACTAAATTTTGGGCACAGACAACTGGCAAAATGCCCAAAGTTTCATGCTTCCAGGAAGAGCTGCAACCCACAAGCAAAGAGAAGGAGATTATGGTTCCTACGGTTACACTATTATTCTAGAGAAAATAGCCCCAACAATTGTGCACAATCTTTCAGCCCACTGCATTTAGCTACCATTTGTTTATTTAAACACAGTTCAACTTACTTTACCTAATGGGGCAGAACTTCTAAAAGGAAAATTGTGTTTAGCTAAGCATTTAGAAAAAACCGTTCTCAGTGCTTACTCTAAATAAATAGCCCACCGAAGTTTTCATTGGCACAATATAGCCAAATGTATTCAATTTCCTTTAACAATATAAAATAGTCACAGGAGTTCTGGATTTTTTACCTTGAGAGGAAGGAGGTGAGGGAGGGAGAGTGGAAAGAGAGTATACAAAAGCTTTATTTTATAAAAATGAAATAAATCTCAGTACGGGTACCAAAAATTTGCCTTCGATGTTCTACTACTTATATATAAACCTATATAATAAAGCATTTGAAACAACATTCATATAAAAGGAAGGATATACCTTTAAATAAATAAAAGCTACTATGTACATTATACTGTACATGAAAAGAGATGTGACATCAGTGGGATTAAGTTACCTAATATCCTTATTTTCTCCATTAAAAAAACAAAAAGGAAACTCTTGGCTTTACTCTACATTTTACAGCTAGAATCTAAATTTCTTGTATCTTTTTTTTTTTTTGTCTTTTAATTTTCTTATCTCCCTAAATAAATCCCGCTTGCAGAGGTTTCTCTTAATGTTAGTTATAGTTTTCTTGCTCTTTGTGACAGGTACATTTCCTTCCCCAGATGCTTACAAACGAAGCTGTACCTAGAGGATGGGAGGGGGAGTGGCAAGCGCCTGGTTGCAGCCCAGTTTGTGGTGTGACGGACACCATATAGGAAGAAGTTCAACTCCAGGATGTCTGTCAGAATGAACTGATCCTCTTCTGGGAGAAATATTGTGAAATGATCACTCCAATTCCTCTACCATCAAAAAAGAAACCTACGAGAATAACTGTATAATTTCCACTTCGTGACACTCTGTTTTGCAATTGAATCCTAGTGGCATCCGCATGATCGCACCACCATGTTCCTGTACTTCTTCAAAATAACATTGGAACTGTCATCAAAATAGAGGACAGAGATGGCATTCAGTTTGGTTGGAGCACAACAAGGCTTTGGGACATGGTCAGGAAACATCAAATGGACCTGAAAGTCAAAGACAACAAGATACAATCATTTTACTCATTCAATAATCTGTTGTAATAACTCCTATAATGAGCAATAACACACACTGTTTTGTTTTGTTTTGTTTTGTTTTGTTTTGTTTTGTTTTTGCTGGGAGAGTCAGTCATATTGTTAAAATGTTTCTGATTTTAATACTTTGCAGTGAAAAGTATATCCTGCTTTTAAAAAGAATCTCAACTTGAATTGATATTCAGTGGCTATTTGAAGGTTTAGAGCAGGGATATCCAATCTTGGCAACTTTAAGACTTGTGGACGACAATTCCCAGAATTCCCCTTCCAGCCATGTATTTTCTCTCTCTCTCTCTCTCTCACACACACACACCACAGAGATAGAGGTTGGATGTATAGTGTGTATGTCTGTGTGTTGTATGTACAGAGAGAGAGAAAGATTGTATGCTGTAGTAGTTAAGGAGTTGGACTAGTAGTGGGAAGACCCTGGTTGTAGTTCCCCCTTAGCCGTGGAAGCTGGCTTTAAACAAATCTCTCTTTCATTGTTCTAGACTGGAAAATGGAAAAAAAAATCTACCAACCTCAATGGACCAGTCCCTCACTTTCCACGAATAGTGTTTTATCATGTAATGGGTTGATTTAAAGGAGGAGGAGGAATAATTTACTTATTTTATTTATTTATATTTTGTATTTCTAAACTGACCTTCTCCCTCAGAAAAACAATGTGTTTTTCATAGTTAAAGGGAGAATCCATCCAAAGACTGTGCAGGATAAAGAAAATGGAGTCTGGGGTGTCTTGGCCCTAAAATATTATAGAGGGGGAAAAAGTGTAAAGTATAAAAATACAATTTTAAAATTCATAGGAGCTTCCCAAAGCATCACTGCTTACAGCTGGCCTTTCAGAAATACAACACTGTTCTTGGTTTGTGCTTGAAATGAAATGTTAGCACAGCATGCAATACTATTTCTTTTTCTTTAAAGCCCCCTGAGGAAGGAAAAGACATTTTAAAAATAGGACCAAATAGATATTTAAAATGTTCTTCTCTATATATATAGGATGCTGTATCGCTTGAAAACGAAGCGCCACTGAATCTGTTGACTGACTGATAACTAAATATTTGTATTTATTATTTATAAAATATTTCTAAACATTATGTATTTATTGTTTATAAAAACAGATGAAAACATACCAGTGTCTGTACTATGGCATGATTTGTGGCATTCATGTGAGCATTGAGAGGAAATGAACATTCTCCATCACAATAAAATGCAGCATAACCCTCTGGAGCTATAATCCAATCCTATAAAATAAAAATGAAATGTTTAAATGCAAATTTTCCATCTCAGCCATCCCTCAGTTTTGGTTAAAAAAAAAAAATACCTGAAAAATGCCTGAAAGTTGAAATTCCACATACTTTCAGTCACCAGCTATAATTTTCAGGACTGTATCCTCAAGATGAGCTACTGTGCAAGACCTGACATATGTCATATGTACATATGTACGTATGTACGTATCTCATATGTATATATGTGAAATCACTCAGGTCATCTGTCCATGTGGTTTTCTTGGCAATAGTAAGAAAATGTCTTTTCATTGCCTTCATCTGGGGTATTTAGTCAACATCCCAGCCTAGCTTAAAGCCTTCATAATTTCAGATGGCTCCCATCCAACCAGATCTGAATCTATTTTGCTTTTTCAAGATCAGCCCAGCCCAGTCAGAACTGTTTCAGTGTTAACATACATATTCGGCAATTGTTAAGAGTCAGTAGTTGACCTCATATGTTAAATTTCAGTATGTTAGGAAATGTTTTTACTGTAGTTTGTTACTAAACTTCAATTATTTGGCTTAAAGATAATTCAAACCATAAACCTGAGTATGTAAACCAGTCTGGACTTGCCCATTGCTATAAGCCAACTAGCATAATAAATCTTGGCTTTGTGGTCATCCATAGGAGGCACAGAGGACCATACAACCATGCGGATGGCTAGACTATAAGAGTGCACACATATCCCACCTTGTAATAACCAATGTTAAATGGACATTTTAGGATTTTTACCCTTTTGATGTTTAATTGTCATTACTTTATAATTTTAATAAATTTAACCTTAATTTAATTTTAATGTTAATTTTTACATGTTTATCATTTATACTGCATTGTAGACTGAAGGCAAAAGCAGAAGGAGATGGCAGAGGATGAGATGGGTAGATAATGAACATGAATTTGGGAAAACTCCAGGAATCAGTGGACAGGGTGTGCTGTGATTCACGGGGTCACAAAGAGTCAGACACGACATAGTGACTGAACAAGGATAAAAATACCACTCAGAGCTCCTCTTTGAGGGAGATGGGTGGTTTAGAAATATCAAATATAAGTAAATAAATAATGTGATGAATGTCCTATGCCTATGAAAGCTAAGTATTGCTCAACTGCTGTGGAGCACAGAGTAAGCTACGATGTTCAAGAGAAAAGCAGCAGCTGAGGAGGGAAGCGTCGGTTTTCCTTTGTCTGTTTGTTGCTTTTCCTCTGCAGACTCAGCACCCAAAGAGCAGAAAGTCTCTTGTCCTCTTTTAACATGATAATGTCTGCATGATAATCCCCAGATTATCATTTGCTCTATCGAAGTGAGAACTGGATTTGTTAAGAGAACCATAACGTAGTGAGAATGAGGTGTCTAAAAGTATGTGAGGTAAAAAGACAGGAAGGAAGTACGAACTAGACATAATTAGACTTCTCTTACTTTTCTTCCTCCTTCTTATCTTTTCCTGCTCTTTGCATAACCTTGCCTAACCCAAAAGGTAGATTTGTAGATGAAGAGAAGGAAAAGGAGAACAGAAAATGGAATATCATCTCTACCTGCCACCCAAGGTCTCGAAAGCTCACGTAGAGTTCGTGTTTTCTGCAGGCTTGCTTCTGTTCACTTGTGTTATAATCTGCAGTGGGGGTGGAGAAGCACATTACACAATTGTTTATTGTAAGCATTCATTAAGCCTATGTTATTTGTTCAGGTTTTAAACATTCACTCTTTCCTTCAGGAGATATTACTGTCTTGTGTAAAACATGCTTTGTGCCATTCTGCTCAATGCTGGAATTGATTCATTAGAGTTTTGTCCTGTCTGGTTTCTTTTGAACAACTGATGGATTGGATCTATGATCTACTACGTCATACCAATCCCACCCATTCCTTTCCCAATCCTTTCACAGGAATGATATAGCTGGTGCAGATGATATAAGCATTCTAGCAATGATTCTCCATTTTGGCTACTTTAAGATGAGTGGACTTCAACTTTGCTGGCTGAGGAATTCTGGGAATTGAAGTCTGCACATCTTAAAGTGGCCAAGATTGAGAAACATGTTCTATAGAGTGTAAAATGGTACATATTTTCAGCATTTAATGAGTGGCCATTTTTCAATAATTTCATGGTCTGACTTGATTTCCACCTTACTTTTAAATTAGATGAATTTAGATAAATAAGGCAGAATGGACTTCTTTCTTTGTCTCTCTGCATTATTCCCAAGGAAGGTGAGTGTTCGGGGATATGATATACATTAAAGATAAAATTGCTTTCTGCTTGCTGTCCATTGTACCCATTGAGTGACACCTTTTTGTGACTTTCTGCTCTTTTTTTGTCTTCTCAAAAGTTCAGATTATTCCTACTTCAACTGTACAGAGATAGATTGAAAGAAAACATGCAGCTCTGCAGCTACCAGTCGCTTTTTGGAAAAACTGAATAATATTTATAGTAGTGGAATAATATTGTTCTACACACAGTGCTCACCCAGAAGCTCTTCAAAAACCCCGATCTCTCCACAAGTCCTTTAAGCATTTCCCCCTCCCCCAATAAAAGTTTCCTGAAATGGCCCAAAGTATCACATTGCATTTCTCCACAATCCCAAAAAGACTAAATACAATTTGAAAAGAAATGAGTGTTGTCTAGCTGTGAAAAAAAAAATATAGATTCCAGCATAATATGGAGCTAGTATCCCATCTCAAGAAAAAATGAAATCCATTTAGACTGCAGGGTTATTCTGAATGCCAATTTACTAAACTGAAATCCATACTCCTCCTTGCCTTTCTACATGAGGGAAGTGTGGGACATTATATTACATTTCGTGTAAATAGGGTGAAATTTACTTTATAGAATCTGGTGTGAAAGTTCCAATTTCACTGACTGGGCCTTCAGTGCTGCATTTGCTTATTCTGCTAGGAATCAAAACCATGGGATCAGGGGTGAAATCTAAAATTTTTCCCTATTGGTTCTGTGGGTGTGGCTTTGTGGAGGGGGTGTCCTGTGACTGAGTGGGCGTGGCCAACTTGATGTCACTCACAGCCACGCGCATTCAGTCACAAGACCCCCTTCCACCAAGCCATGCCCACAGAACCCAGTAGGAAAACTTTTTAAATTTCCTTCTCCCGCAGCTCAGCCCACCCGCCCCATTCCCCGGACTCCTAATGCTCACCTTTCTCCCGCGGCTGGCTGTCGGGGAAAGCAAGCGCCCAAAAGGTACTGGAGTCGCTCATTCTCCTTCTTGAATGAGTCGCTCTGGTCCACGCGCCGGCTGCGCAAGAGCACACCATTTATTTAATTCAGCGGCAGGTTGGGTGTGCGCTTGCGCAGCCGGTGCGTGGACCAGAGCATCTCATTCAAGAAGGAGAGTGAGAGACTCCAGTACCTTTCGGGCATTTGCCTTCCCTGACAGCCAGCCGTGGGAGAAAGGTGAGCAGTAGGAGTCCGGGGAAGGGGGCGGGGGGGGGGGGGCGGAGCCTCCAGCTGCCATTGCTGCCAGTTCTCCGAACCACCAGCCATCATTGCTACCTACTCACCCGAGCCGGTCCGAACCAGGAGTATTTCACCCCTACATGGGATATTACGGATGAATAAAGTTTGTCCCCAAATAATTTAGGAACTGAAGTTGGCAACTGCCCTCCAGCCCTTTACATAAATCTTTATGGAACAGAAAGAGGGAGGGGGGGACTCTTTGAGGGGAAAAGAAAGAAATCAAATTTGAAGCTTGTCAAAAACCCATAGACATGCAAAGCCTATTTGAGAGTGACCAGGAGAAAAGAGGGTTAATTTTTTAAAAAAAAAGAGTTTTCATATGATGGGCTTCCATCATAAACACACTCTGGGAGGAAATTACATTGAATTATACCATTTCAACACAGATGTGATTTTTGCTCCATTTATTACTGAAGAAATTTGGGAAAAGGTGCGGTTATTTAATGAAATTGGCTGCAATTCCGGCAACTTTGTAAGAAGCATGGCATTGTCACCTGTTATCCTTTGTAGGATATTACAAGAGAAGAGAAATAGGCCAGTAGCCACAAGATAGTAGCTAATATAATGTCTGCTTCCAGTCTCTAATGAAATTCTACTGCTTTGTTTAAATCTGGTGTGGGTTTTTTTTGTATTTAAGCAGTACAGTCTACCTGTGAGCAATATGTTCCCCCCCCTCACCTGAAGGTATGGCTATGATCTGTACAAGATTCAGAATTCACCTGGAAGATGTTCTTAGGACAATGGTGGTTGAATATTGTCTACTGTATGATGGAATATGTGATTAGAACATATTTGTCAGATGATTCCTAATGGACTTATAGTAGTATATATTCTATTACAGCACTAGTAACATTGATGGCATAAAGCTGTGGTAAGGATGTTTGTGTCTTCATATAAAAGAAACGAGTATGTTTTTTATATGTGAGAGGGCTGGACAATAGGTCAACATTGATCCTACTGGCATGAAGCCACCAAGTATGTGGTGCCATTACCGTAAGTAGTGTTTCTAAACAAACAGCCTATCCTTTCTTATTTTTTTGTGAACTAATACTTTTTTAATGTTATTTACAAGTATGTTAGCAGAAGAATGACTCTCATATAAACTTCTCATATATGCCAGTATCATTAACTAAACAGGATATTTGAAATTATTGTGTATGTTCTTTTCTTTGAAAATAAACACCAGACATAGAGTTTCTCCTCTGCAAAGGCCTGATGTAATGTAGTGTTCATTGGACTGGAGATTTCTATGCTCAAACATGCAGCTTACTGAGTGACTTTGGACCAGGCTCTCTGTTTCATCCCAAAGCATCCCACAGTGCTGTTTATTGCAAATATAAAAT
The DNA here is from genome assembly GCA_030761175.1 of Masticophis lateralis. Lineage (NCBI taxonomy): Eukaryota > Metazoa > Chordata > Lepidosauria > Squamata > Colubridae > Masticophis > Masticophis lateralis. Next base: position 125,953,838 of record JAUDYJ010000001.1, on the reverse strand, counting down.
TAAGACAATCTTCTGTGATTGCCACTTGGGGAAAGGTAGAACATAAATACAAAGAATGAAAACGGGCATCCCATGACCTTGAAACATTGTTACCCACTGTATAAAATAATTCATTTTTCCATCTCAATCAGGGGGATTTTAAATACCCAGCTTTTGCTGACATGTCTAGAATTTTTCCAGAAACAATCAGAAAACCCTGAAGTATTCAAGCCATTTGGGAAATATATGTAAGATATGCTGCTACAACATGTCTATGCATTTTACTTGAATTGTGTGCCTTAAGGCATCGCGGGAAGATGCAACCTAGGTACATTCTTTCAAAAATAACTTCTGCAATGAAAGCCTCACCAGAAAGGTGATTTAGGATAGGGCTATGTTATTGCAGGGAAAATGGTACAGTGTGTGGTGACACACTGTCCTGCAGATAAATGAAGTCCTAGTTCCCAGAAATAAAACACCATAGAGAAAGCTAGGGCAGAAATTCTCCTACGCTCTAGCTTTCTCTTTGGAAAAATTACTTGTTTTCATGGAGGGGTATTTAATCATGTCAGCTGCCAGAAATTAAATTAAATTTCTTATGAATTTTTTTCTGCTGCAAGGGAAAGGCATGCCAGTCATCCAATCTATTAAAGAGCCAACACATACAAACAATATATGCAGAAATCAAGAGGGATGTGAGCGACTTTTGTTACATAATGCAATCCTTAAATTTTTATCATATGTTCAATTCTACTGGATGAATTGGAGTAACGTGGGTGGAAAATGTAACTTGGTCAACAAAGATGAGATCAGTTGACTCTAGGCATCTGAACTATTAATTAAACCAACTCTGAGCTAATCATCTAGAATTAGAGCTTCTCTGAAGAAAATTACTCTGATGGTCTCTTAAATAGGACACTGTTCCATAAAACAGAGTTGTCACTCTTACCTGCAACACCTGACATTCTTGAAGTATTTTGTGAGTTGCTGGACTTGCTGCGATTCTGATTTTTTTTCTTAGGGTTGGCAGCTCGGACAGATCGAAAAAGGACTTCACTTGCTTTAAAGAAGGCAACCATGAATGGTTGCTTTGACTGAGGACCATGCCTGCCTATAAGACCAGCTGCTTTCACATTAATACTACGACCTACAAAATAAAGATATAAAATTAGCTACTATTAAACAAAATCCATATTTTGGTGGATAATATTCTAGATAAGGTGTGGGTCTATAGAATAGTATATTTTGTGGATATTACAGTACCAGAAGTATGTAATGTCTCCACCTATAGTTCCACATTATGGTGACAAAGACATTAGCTGAGCAAAAAGCTCAGATCATCCTGTTTTTACAAACTGGGAAAAATAAATTGAGAATCCTGTTTGCCCAAATTGCCCCCAAGAGAAATAAGAAATGGAGGTAGTGTGTATATATTTATATTTCAAGACATAAATATTTCCCAGGCATTACTCATTTTTTGTCAGGACTCTGAAGTTCAGATACAGCTGAGGCTTCAGTCTTTCAAGGAATAATATATAATCGAGGGTGAAATATGACATGATCGACTCTGATTTTAATCCCAAGGGATCTGCGTATTTTTTTATTATATTTGTTTAGTTGAGACTGAATAGCCACTTTGTCGGATTAGAGACTCCCCCCGCCTCCCCGGGGCAGAGGGGGAGGGGTGGAAGTGCGGAAAAAGAAAGAAAAAGTTGAAAAGGGAAAATCCGAATGTAGACGCTGAAGTTGTATCCATCTGAATGTTGAACAAACAACCCCCAAGCTCTTAACAAAATTTATTTTGGCATCTTAAAGAATTGTGTGTCTCCCAATAATATGCAGAACCTTCAGAAAGTGAGACAGTGTCATATGAAGCTAGGCAGCTGTACAGGGAGAAGAATTATCATTGCCTAGCCTTTAAATAGTAGTGTGTTAGTAAATAAATGCTGAACTGAGTTCTTCTAGGACTGTGATGGCTAATCTTTTTGCCATTGCATGCCAAAAGCGGGTGGGTGGGTGCGGGGGGGTCGTGTGCATTCATTCCCATACCCATAATTCAATGTGTCCCCTCCCGTGCATGTGCATGCGACCCCCCCATGTTCTCCCTGCTTTTGGCATGTGATGGCACAATGGGCCCAGTAGGCCCATTTTTCGCTCTTCCCAGGCTCCAGAGGTTTTCTAGGAGCCTTGGAGGATGAAATCGACCTCCCCCCACCCAGAGGCCCCCTGGAGGCTGGAAACAGATGAGGCAATGTTCACGTGCCCACCAATATGGCTCCACGTGCCACATGTGGCACGCGTGCCATAGGTTCGCCATCACAGTTCTAGGAGCAGCAACTCTCAGTAGAATTCTTCTGACCGATTGTTTTTTATTTATTTATTTATTTCATTTGATTTATATGCCGCCCTTCTCCGGAGACTCAGGGCAGCTTACAATGTGTTAATCATTGATAATGGATCAATGAAAGAACAACTTTGAATGAAGAAGCCTATATCCTTTCAACTATGTCATGCTCTCAAGCTTGTTCTTAATTGGCTATGTCTAGTTTAATGAAAAGAAGAACTAGGGGTGACATGACAGCAGTGTTTCAATATCTAAGAAACTGCCACAAAGAAGAGGCACAACGTACCTCCAAATCCAAATCACCTGAAGGTAGGATAAGAAGCAATATATGGAACATAATCAAGGAGAGAACCAACCTAGAACTAAGAAGAAATTTCCTGACAGTGAGAACAATTAATCAGTGGAACAATGTGCCTCCAGAAATTGTGAGTGCTTCAACACTGGAGGTTTTTAAGGAGAGATCAGACCACCATTTGTCTGAAATGGTATAGGGTTTCCTGCTTAAGCAGGAGGTTGGACTAGAAGACCTCCAAGGTCCCTTCCAACCCTATTATTCTATTATTCTATTATTTTGTTATTTTGTTCTGTTGTTTTGTTATTCTGTTCTGACTACAGAAAGAACAGAAAGAACTTACTAACAGTCCTAGGAGCAAGCCTTACTCAACTTAGCCCTATACTTCCCTTTTTAAAGGCAGACTTAACGGCGGCTCTTTGCCAGGGCTTGTATTTTTGAGAGAAACATCTATCATGAGCATCAATGAAAGAGGCAGTTTGATTTGCGGTTAAAGCAGTTTCCATTCTACTTCCACTGTAACAAATGCATTAATTCAGCTCTTTCCTGGCAGTCCTTTCACAGGGAGACAGGGAGAGATTAGAAGTCTCAGCCAAATACCATACCTTGAATTGACCCACTTCAGTATATAAACACTTTTACAGTGTGTTTATTCAGATGTAGCACTTTAAATTGGGCTAAGATGTATCTAATGACAGATAACTGGAAAAGGATTTTTTAAAAAAATGAAACAAATTAAACTTAGGAGCAGAATAACGAAGCACATATTCAGACAATTGTTAATTTGAGGGAACTAGGGAAATTCTGCAAAAGATGGAAGATAAAGGTTCGTGTGCGGGACTGTGCACTGGATGCTTAGACACTGAATAATTGCATTCATTTTTGGCTCCTTCCCTCCATTTTTGCTTTCTTTTGGTGCAGGTTCAGTTTTAAGAAGTCATAATTGGTACCCTGATCAACACACTTTTCCATATAGAAAATCAGTAGAAAACTACACTGTGATTACTCAGTGGCATTCTTATTAGTAAAACAATTTTGAGTTCTAGGGATCCACAAATGACGGGTTGCCTAACACTGCTATAAAAAAAAAATCAACATTTTCCCGGAAGAGTTCTTAGAAAATAGAGTAAATTTATGAGCAATGTTAAGTACTCTAAATTTATTAACGTATATATTGTGCGATAAGCAAAAACAAGGAATAAAAAGCCTTTAATGTAATGCAAACTCTCTTTAAAATAATACTGGGTTAGCAATAAAATAACAATGAAGATCCTACAAGTCATAGTTTATATAAATCCTTGAGATACATAGAGGTACTCTTAAACAGCCATTAAACATGAAGCAATTTATCTGGCTCTCTATCTTGTGTTTACTTGGTCGTTTGAAAAGCCAAGGTAGACAGAGATTTTTTTAAAATTCCTTGCTTTACAATTATATCCAAGGCTTCTATTTTAATTTTGAGTGTGTGTTTCTATGAATGTGGGAAGAAATCCCAAAAACTGTAGGTGAGTAAGTGAGTGTAGAAGTGTACAAGACAACTGGTGAGAGAAGTGGAACAAAATAGACAGAAGATAGATTAGAAATCAGAAGGAGTGGTGGAGGAGACAAATCAAATAAACCACAAGAAAACAAAAACAATGAAAAGACAATAACAATAAAATCTAAGAATCAAATAGATAATTCCTTAAAAGCTTACATTAGCACAGAGGGGGAAAAAGAAGACTTCCCAAAAATAATGAAAGGGTTATGTATGGGCATCCAAATGATGTAGCAGAAGGAGATAAGGGGTAAAGCAGAGGGAACATTCAGTCTGTGTAAAAATATTAGAAAGAAATATAGATCCCAAGAGAGAAATATAAAAGAATCACCAAAAAGTCAATAAATGATGACATTCTAAAAAGGCTGAGAGATGACAGATAGAGACATAATAACTTGTAATAATGTAATTGTACTAAAAACTAATAGAAACAAATAGAAAGTATAAACTGGGGAAATAGTAACATATATATAGATATATAATAAAATTTATTATAACCATAAATATATTAAGATTAGGAGGTGGAAGATTGTAATTAGGCATATTTAAATGTATTATTATGATTAACAGTGTGCAAAAAATATAATGGAATTTATAGTTTTTAAAGACTGATTAAATTTTATTAATAAATGGTTTTATAGGTGTTTATAGAAAACTGAGATATCAGAAATATGGTGGAATTTGAGTAATATTTAAAATATTAAAATATTGGAGACTTAACAGGGGTCAACAAATACATTGTATGAAGAAATGTAATGGATGTTGAAATATATTTTTGGAGAAAGCGATAATTATAAAGAGAGAACAGTACTGTTTGTGGGGGAGAAAAAATAAATACAAATTGGGGTAAAGTATTATACATATTGATATATAAAAGAATATATTATAATTATAATGGGCATGTTAAGGTTAGAAGTTGGAAGATAAAAACTATGTATATGTAATCAAATTATTACTGTTAGCACTGTGTAAAAAATGTATTAATGTATTTGCTGTAAAGGTTTATCACACTGAATTATATAATTCTGAATTTACTTTCGTCTACAGTTGTTGGGATTTATTTCCACATATATAGACATGCTCATGCCTAAGTGAATAGAGTAAAATATAAAGGGAAACTTGTCCACCTAAAGTGGTTGGAGGGACAGATTGTATGGATTGGACATTGTACCTTTATACGGTTATACCTTCTCATATCCCAAATTTCCATGTGAAACGAGGACTGCATGAAACCATACCTCATTTCTATGCCTGCCTCAAAGTCTCACACATGAACCCATACTGAGAATTAATTCACTTTGGATTAAAAGAAAAAATAAAAGCTAATCATAACTATTGCCAAAACTGGATTTTTTTTTTAAAAAAAGATATTTTTTCCTCTCTGAAGCCAGAATTACTTTACATTAATGTGACAGAGTTGTTTTGTGGTTTTATCTGTACATGTTGACAATGATATTTCAAAAGCTATGTAATGTAATCCTTCTGAAAGATTTATGAACTTTCAGGATGTTTTACTGTACACATTCTTTCAGTACAGCAAGATATAGTGCTCAAAACGTAAAAAACATTGCAATCATATCACAAAATCCACTTTTCAATATAATATACTTCCACTGTAAATGAAGTGTTATAAGGTTTCTTTTGATTCCAGTTGGACTTCATTGTAATAATCATAAAGATATGACAGTGCAGGGAATACATATGATCCCTTCATAATTATTTTATTACAGAAACAAAAAGAGGTAGAACTCTTTGAAACAGATAGACTTCTTTTCAAAGTTGAAATGTTGCTGCCTTCTGTATTAGAAGTGTTCTATCTCAGTGTGGTCTTTTACCAAACACACTAAACTTTCTGGCGTATGATATCAAGTTAGATCTCATATCCCCATAATTATTTCTTATATGAACTACAATATTTGTATTCTGTCCTCTATATTAAGAAAATCAGAATGTCTTGGGCTATGTCTTTTAATGTTTAAACATGATTTCCTATATAGGTAGTCCTTGCTTTAAAAAAGTACTTAGGATCAGAATTTCCATTGCTAAGCAATGAAGTTGTGAAGTAGATGCTATGCTGCTTAACAATGGTAATTCCAGCAATCCCAGTTATTGTTGTTAAGTGAATCACCATGGGTTGTTAAGCAAGGACCTCACATAATTACAATTTCCAACTACCAGCTGACTTCCCTATTGACTTTGCTTCTGGGAAGCTGGCAGAGAGAAAGCTGCAAATTCCAATTACATGACCACAGGGCACTATGACGACTGGAAATCGGAGCTAATCACATGATTGCAGGGGTGCTGTGATGGCTGGAATTTTGAGGATTGTTTGTAAGTACCACTTTTTCACTGTGGTTGCAAGTTCAAACTGAATGAGTGGTTGCTAAATGAGGACTCCCTAGTCAGAATTATATTTAACAGGGCTGGAAAGTAATTTGCTATATATATAAAAAATGAAAAAGATAAAATGCCAACTTGGTCGGATATGATAAATAGACTCAAAATGGAAGAATACACACACTGGTAGTTTTTTTAAAAAAAATACATAAGATTAATTATTAGTAAGGACAATACAGTATGCAGAAATAGAAAGCTATAAGCCAAATAAAACAAAAAACAAGACACAACTGTCAGACTTAACAATCCACAAATGTCTTAAGGTGGTGCCTTGCATATTAATCACGACTGGGTGAGAGGCCAGACGGAAAACTAAAATCTCATAGTAAGACCATTCCCCAGAGAAACTGATACAATTTTAGCTATTTCCCCCTAGTGACTTATACTATTTTCATCACTGAAGTGACATAAAGCCTGTCCTCATGAATGTTACTTTGACAGATAGAAATTGGAAGAATGTACCCTGTTTCCGCCAAAATAAGACATCTCCTGATGATAAGCCCAATCGGGCTTTTGAGTGCTTGGCAATAAGGCCAAGCGCTTATTTCAGGGTTAAAAAAGTATATAAGACAAGGTCGTATTTTGGGGGAAACACGGTAGATGATACCATAAGTCACTTGTGAGAAATGACCATCCAGGCAATCTTAAATGCTTATGCCATAGATACAGTTCACGTACTTTAAAACTCAGAGCTAAATCTGATCAGATCCGACACGCTAATATCTACAATTAGATGTAGCTTTTCTTTTATTGTTTGTTTTAAGGTGAAAGACTGGGGGGGGGGGGGGAGGGATTGACCAAGAGAAGGAGAATTCAGACTGGATCTCTAGGAAGAATTACTCCTTCTTCCAAATCCCATTTTCCCAATGAATGCCCTACCTTTCCTATCTACCCATAGCATCTTTGTGGTGAGATGGGCGATAGATAGATAGATAGATAGATAGATAGATAGATAGATAGATAGATAGATAGATAGATATGCTTTTACACCCAGGAAAATCATACCGATGCATGTGGGATTATAAAAACCAGACAGTAATGATTTTTATAAGAAAATAATAGAAACAGCCTAATTCCTCAACCACCATGAAGCTCATAATCAGATTCCAGTCTATCCCTTGCATCCTTTTAGAAAAATGTGTACATTTCTCACTGTCTTGGGCCCTGGCTATATAAATTAAATCTATAGTATACAGATTTAGTATAGTATATTACAGCTATAGTATTAGAAGAAATAAATCCACTATTAACTATTAGAAATTAATCTAACATTTGTATGTGTTTAACCTACAATCTAAGAGGAGAGGGAAACATAGAAAATGTAGCATAAAAATCAGATTTCTTTCTTTTTCTTTTTAAATCATACATTACAACATGGGTGCTAAAACAATGGGACTGTATCAAAAGCTGCACATGGAGAAAATAATACAAGAGGCTTTTTCAGATGGTTTCTACATCTGCATATATTTTAACACTTCCATTCATCAGCTGACCTCTCACCTTCTGTATCAGTTGAAAGTGATAGTTTCTCCTGTAAAATCACAACTCCCTTCAGCCTAAAATGTACACTATAATAGAACCCAGTGGACCACTACAAAGATATATGCAGACATTTAGAAAAGAGAATTAGAAAAAACATGATCCTTTCTTAATTTAGCACAGCCCTAGGGAAACAATAAGTTATATGTTGACAGACTCCATATGTGTTATGTTGCTCTTTAGGCCTACAATTCAATATAAAATGTGTTTTTAGCAGAAAATCAGCCATATTTCATGCAGAAATGATGCCTCTGATACCAAATTCCATTTTCAAAGGAAAAATAATGGATTTCAATATCATGCTGCCTTGTTTTTTGATTTAATCAAGAAGGAAATGCAAAACTATGATGAACAGGTATGTTTTTCATACTCTAATTTTATTTCCTACCTCTTTTCCAACGTACTGCAATTTCAAACCATCTTTTTATCCCTTTTATCTCTTTTAAAATTAAAAATCACAGACCTCTTGCTGAATTAAATTAAAATCCAAAAGGAATGTATTTTAATTCAACAAGAGGATTCAATCCAGCCTCATAATCAACTAAGTAAAACAAGGTCTAGGGCTGTGATGGCGAACCTATGGCACAAGTGGCACAAGTGGCACACGGAGCCATATCTGTGGGCACCCGAGCGTTGCCCTATCTCAGTCCAGCATGCATGTGCACGCTGGCCAGCTGATTTTTGGGCCTTCCGGGCCCACTGGAAATCAGGAAACGGGCTGTTTCCAGGCTCCAGAGGGACTCCGGGGGGAGGGGGGAGGCTGTTTTCGCCTTCCCCAGGCTCCTAGAAAGGCTCTGGAACCTGGGGAGGGCACAAAAAAGGGCCTACCAGGCCCACGGTGCCATCACGTGCCAAAAGCAGGGGGAGAGCTGGGGGGTCATGCGTGCATGCGTGGGGGGACAGGGCACATTGAATTATGGGTGTGGGCACGCGCGCAATCCCACTACCCCCGCTTTTGTCACGCAATGGCAAAAAGGTTAGCCATCACTGATTTAGGGTGTTGGAAGCACTAAAGCTAAGAGAAATAGTTCCTGGGTTTTGTTGCTGGCACGTTGCAAGTTAATCAGAATTATGCTAGTATGACAAACAAAGGCATAGATTACATTATATGGAGCCTGAGCACATGCTTGTGAAAATCAGCACTATTTAATTCTGCATGCATTAGATATATCTCAGCAGAATCTGGTTCTGTGTTTCTTATGTTATTTTAATCACTAATTGAAAATTACAACAATTGAAAATTTGTTCAAAGATTATTTATTCATTTTTCTTAAACATTTACACCTACTTATTATCTTACAGATCTCAGGATCTGCTTTAATCCATAAATCACAGAGGATAAAACGCTCACATAAAATAAAAATAAATGATTGCTTAAAAGATTAAAGAGCAATAGCCGTAATATAATACTAGACAATTTTGGGAGGACCAATGGCCCTCAATACTGAATGCTTGAGTAAAACCAAGAATTTCCCTGGTGCTAAAAACCAGGGAAATTTAACACCTTCCTTCCATCAGCAACATAACACAAGTGGTTTGCCCATGTTAATGAAATAAATGACTCTCCCCATAAATCTGGATTCTCTTCCTTCTGAACTATCTACATAAACCAGGGGTGTCCATCTTTGGCAACTTTAAAACTTGAAGACTTTAACTCCCAGAATTCCCCAGAATGGCTGGCTAGGGAATTCTGGGAGTTGAAGTCCACTGGTCCTAAAGTTGCAAAGTTGGACATTTCTGATCTAAGTCCACATGTGTCAAGCCAATGATAAAATGAGGCAGCATCTTGGCAATCATGGAAGCTGGGAACTCCTAAACCTAGCATGGTCCCATATGCATGTTAAATTCTCCAAAAGGACTATTCTGGAATTTTCTACATCTGAGACCACTTCAGCTAACCTGACTACAGAGACCAGCAGTAAATATGATGGTTGCTATACCATCAACCTCTTTTTCCTATGTCTGAGTATATCAGGCATGCGCCTACATGTAAAAGTATTTTCATAGCACCCACAGATTTAATGTATGTCACTGATCAAAATGTTCCCATCCAACCCAGAGGCTCCAAAATGTTTATGAGTTCTGTGCAGGTTGTGTACAGGTAAACTGCACAATAATTTCAAACAGATTCATATGAAATGTGTCACATACATACAACTTACCATCCGCCATCTCTGCACAGAGCTGCAACCCTAAATTATTCTGTGGGTCAATCACCCAGTGGTTGCTGGTCACAGTGATATCAAACACAAGCCAGCCAATATGAGGAGCTTGAACTCGTTTCGAATCTAATAGGAACAGGTCCGCATCCCTAGTAGAGAAAAAAAGAGTAAATAAAAATGCATAATAACTATGTCCTTGGGATCAACTTTGCCAGTAAAATGTTGATTCTGACTGAGACAATCTACATACATATGACATCACATGTTGGAAATGAAAGGCAGTGATCCATAAACTAATTAAATTTCAGCACCTCAAATTAATTTCTCCAAAATAATTTTGTGTTGGCATTAATAAACCCGGACATTTATACTTTTTTTTTTTATTTCTATAGATTGGATATACCAAGTGATTTCATCTCCCGCTGTTCAATTCTATGAACATGTAAGTGTTGCAGATGTAATAGAAATTCTAATAGTTGCATGCAAAGTATAGACAATACTGAGAAAACCCATAAAGATTAAGCATTAGACTAGACTGGTCGTATTTTGAAGTATTTTTCTCATAATTTGTGCATGGGGGGAAGCTATGTATTATTTTGATTTTCTGAATAATTCTATGAAAACCACACCAAAAATCCATCCATTCTAAATATTTTAAAAGGAAAAATAATTGAGCACAAAATTTATGTTGCTAAGTGAGAAATTTGTTATGTGAGTTGGCCCCATTTTAAAACTTTTCTAGCCATATTTGTTAAGGGAATCACTGCAGTAATTAAATTAGTAACATGATTGTTAAGTGAATCTGCTTTCTCCATTCACTTTGCTTGTCAGAAGGTTGCAAAAGGTGATCACATAACCTTGGGACACTGCCAGCATCATGAACATGAATCAATTTTTTTTCTTATTAATAAATTTTTATTATAGTTCAAAACAAAAAACAAAAACAAAAACAAATGTATAATAGTTTTTCTATCACGGTGTAACATCACCAAAATATCCATGTATATATACACCAAGAATCAGAAAGTAAAAATAGAAACTATTTACAGATTCTTATATACAAATTTACATTTCCAATACTTATTGATTACCATAATTATACTATAATCTATAATTATAATCCAACATTATCCTTTATCTCTCTCCCATCGTTTCTGGATCCAGTCATACCAACTACTATAAAAATCTGAGTCTCTTTTACCCTTGATCAGTTTTGTAACCCAACGGACTTAAAAACGTGAGTCAATTTGAAGCATCCAAATGTAAATCAGGTGACCATGGGCAGGCTGCTATGATCATAAATGTGAAAAATGATCATAAGCCACTTTTTTTCAGTGCCATTGTAACTTTGAACAGTCGCTAAGGAAACTTGTAAATCGAGGATTACCTGTATTTTCCAAACATGTTAAATGTTTTAGATACCGTGTTTCTCCAAAAATAAGTCCCTGTCTTATATTTTTTTAAACCCCAAAATAAGTTCTTGGCCTTATTATCGGGAGGACTTATTTTCGGGGGGGGAGGGGACTTATTTTAGTGCATGTGCTCAAAAGCCCAGTTGGGCTTATTATCAGGGGATGTCTTATTTTAGGGGAAACAGGGTATGTAGTTCATACGTTTTTCTGGAAACCAAGTCCAAGATTATGATTTTACCCATTTTTTCCTAATGGAATATTTGCATTAAAAATTACTCATAGTGAGGAGCATAGATGTAGCAAATCTCATCTTAAAGTTCATTCATGGCTTCATATCCCAACTCAAACACAGGAGGCCCTATATACTGCATATAGATTAAGAAAGTAAATGTAGCTCTTGGTTCTCTAAAAATAAATACAGCCGAGCCATATAGTATACCCCTTGTTGCAGCTAAATTAAACTTGGCTTGCTTTATTCATGGTTCAGGGCAGCAAGTATTTTTTTCAAAACTAGTCCTGTAAATTGTGCATGTAATTCTTGCATTTGCTCATCTATAGTGATTAACTGAACTAATCATTTACATGATGAAATTGGAAAATTGGATACCTGTGAATTTTCCTTCTGCAACCTCACTGGACAGCTTGAGTACAAGAGATGAGTTGTTCAACCTTCCAACCACTAGGAGAAAAAGACTGCGGGTAGAGGCTGAAAACAGACATGCCGGTATTAGGAACCACCGCTCTGTTCTCAGTCCAAACCAATATCCTATTTTTTTTTCCAGACTTATGGGGTTGGGTGGATAGAGTGGCCAAGATAGTTGCACAGGTGATAGAGGCTTTGATCAGGGCTGACCTGAATTTACACACTATGTAGATGTTTAGAAGAATAAATGTTCCATGTCAGTTAGATCATTCCCCTATGGAGGAGGTTAAGCTAAGCCACGCACTGTCTTTTACAATACTGTCTTTAACAGCACCTCCTATTTGAACAGCTGTCCAGACTAAACTTTGTAAAGATAAAGAGCTACGCTAAGGTAGAATGAAGCAAGGGCTGAAGTTATTCATCAACCATGAACTGCTGAAAGAATAGGCACACAAAAAGGAATCTCAGCACAATCTCCCTCACTCTGATAACCTATATTTTGTTCAACTTCAGTAGAATCTTTCTAAATGTGCATCTGGTTTTGGGGTTTTTTTGCAAATCCATCTCTCTTTTGTATTTCTATGAACGATGTATCCCTTTTTCGGTCAATGATACAGCATCACCGGAGTCCTATCTAATCAGCTAAACATTGCCATAGCACTGACTTTTTAAGCAGACTTTTTAACCAGAATGAGCAGGCTCATGAGCTAGTTCTACCGCTGAGCATGCCCCTTTAAAAAAAGGTATTGCCATTGGTCTCCCTACCTGTTTTATCTTCCACTTGATTATCTATTGTAAAGAAAAAAAAATGGAATGTATTGCATGTATCATCATGTAGTTGGGTTGTTGTAATATGTTCTGTGTGGGATAGTCTATGGCCATGATGGAAAACCTATGGCACGCATGCCAGAGGTGGCACAGAGCACCCTCGCTGATGGAACACAAGCCATTGCCTCAGGTAAGCTCTGCTGTACATGTGTGGGCGCCTCCTGCTGGCCAGCTGGTCTTCGGGTCTCTGCCACGCATGCATAGGGAGTGGGGCACTGCAGGGGGTGCACACACATGCCTAGGGGGAGGGGCATATGCAGGGGGCCACACTTGAATGCATGGGGGAGCAGGGCACGTGCGGGTTTGCATGTGAATGCACGGTGGCAGGGCTCATGCAGGGGGCCGTGAACATATGCATGGGAGTGGGGAGCATGCGCAGGGGCCACAAGCACATGTGTGGGGCAGGGTGCATGCACGGGGGGCACGCACACATTGGGCACTCGGTCCAGAAAAGGTTAGTCATCACTGGTCAATGGAAATGACTTAAAAACTACAACTGGACCAGAACGTACTATCTAGCTTGCTGGAAAATAATAATTTTGAAATTAATGCATTTTTAACAATAAGGTTCTGGGTCCATTTCAAAGATATTATTATCATCAGAGCCCTATATAGCATTGTATTTCTATATATCAGATATATAGATGCCTGTGAAGACTTACTAAGAGTCTCCCCTCCACAAGGTGCAAGCCACATGGTAGGCCTTTTCTATAATAGTCCTTAAGATGCATCACCTTCTCCTTGGCATTCTGCAAAGCAGTTCAAATTTTATTCCATCAATGCTTTGATTCTAATTAATTATGAGTGGACATTTGAAGGGGAGTTTAATGATATTGTTTCTATGTCATGCTTTGTCATACATCACCCAGAATCTTTAAATTGGAGTAGATTACAGAAGAGTTAAATTGACAAATTAATACATTCCATTTGCAGAAAATAAAGATTACAAAGGGTTACAGCTCAGTGCTTTTTAAATTATAGTACAAATATTTTGTGGTTTCAGAATTTCAGAAGCGTGCTTCTCTCCTTGACAGTTTCGGTTGATATGGTAAGCAATACTTGGTTTGGAAGTATTTATTTATAAAATTTATTGGCTGCCCATCTTACTACAAGGTAACTAAGTATGTCCACCTGCCCGAAAAATGACAGAGGTAGGCTGGGTAGATGGATTTTACTTCCACTTAAGGCATCCTGCAGATTTAGAGGAAAATAACAATCTCACTTGTTTACTTGTTTACACAAACTGGATATTGTGATTTGTTACGTCCGCCGCCCAAAGTAAACATTGTGTGAGTGTGTCTTTGGTGTTTTCTCAGAATTTTAAATGGTCTCACAATATGAAAAGCTTCAGGAACTGTGATTTAAGGACATGTGCAATGAATTATGCTACTGAAGGCCTGGCTCTGTGTCTGGACTACACCATTACATATGGCTGAGAACTATATTTTCTTCCTATGGAGATTCTCAGTCATCCAGGTAACGGTTGTCCCAAAGGTGCTTTTTCAAGAGGCAATTGGACTTTCTTGTTTTTCTTTGAAGACATTTTGCTTCTCATCCAAGAACCTTCTTCTGATAGGATGGTCACCATTCCCCACCATCCAGTCAGAGCTGAAAAAGCTTCTTGGGTGAGAAATGAAGCAGCTTCAAAGAAAAACAAGAAAGTCCAGCTGCCTATATTTTCTTCAATTTATAGGAGCTTCTAATATGAACCCAATTCAATCAATTCTATTTTCTAGCCATGTCACCAGTTAGTTATACAACATCATTTTCTGAGGACAAGTAAATTGGACTGTTAAAAATCTAGCAGCTGCTAGCAGCGTTATTAATTCTGGCTAGTTTTTATGATTGGTTGGATGACAAAGATGTGTAAAGTAAAATAGGGCATGGCTCACTTAACAACTGTCTTGCTTTAGGAATGGAAATGTTCTGCTCAATTGTGGTTGTAAGTCGAGGACTCCTGTGCTGCTTGTAAGGGGAACTTAACAGCTTTCCTGTGGGTGATGTTTACTATCTGTTTACTATTTTTTGAGCAATTTGACCCTACATATTTATATGTTTCTGTGAGAGAAAGGGGGTGAGGGACAAGCAAGTTTCTAACACCACCTGCACCCAGAGCATAAGCCTCTAAATGAAAAAGAAAAAAGAAAACATGCAGAAACTCTTCAAAGTGGAGAAAACGCAACAAAGCACCTGAGATGGGACAAGGGAACTTTTTATTAGCAGCTACCCAGTTCTACATCACAAATACCTGGAACAAGCAAAAAACAAAGATAGGATACCAACATGATTGAGAGAAGGGGATATAATTAAAGGTGAGTAATACCGCGTTTCCCCAAAAATAAGACCCTGTCTTATATTTTTTTGAACCCTGAAATAAGCACTTGGCCTTATTGCCATGTGCTCAAAAGCCCGATTGGGCTTATTATCAGGGGGTGTCTTATTTTGGGGAAAACAGGGTAGCTTAGAGTCAGATGCATGAAAGCCCAGAATATGAGGTGATGTAGCAACCCACAAACCACACTGAAAACTCTAGAAGGCCCTTCAAATTCTAAGTAAAGCATTTACATCAGTGGTTGGTTGCTCCCAGTTCTGTCCAGTTCTTGAGAAATGGTAGTAAAACCAGTGGGAGGCTCCACCCCCCCCCCCCCCGATGTCATATTTGATGATATTACTGTTGCAAACCGGTAGTAAAGGTAAGTAGAACCCATCCCTGATCTACATCTTTAGTAAATCTACTCTCACAATTTTTTAAAAAGCGTTTTTGTGTTTTGTTGATAGGAAGTGCTTAGCCAAGATAAGCCCTTCAAATAGCTACTATGGTTATTACCATATCTACTCTAGCTGTAAGTAAATAAAATGCCTACAAGCTGCTGCACTAAATTCTATCCCACTCAGAAGCTATTTTTCCCTTGAAAAATGAGCTGATATTCTTAACCACCAATCTAAAACCTGCCATTTGATTTCAAACTGGGTTTTTTTTTTCCTTGCTCTTCCATATGAAGGAAGGGAAAAAGCTCTCATCCAACAAGGACTAGATATTGCCAAAAGGCAAATGAAAGTACTTGCATATGTAAAAGGTGGATTCCTAACACACAATAGGCAAAGGCTATATACAATTCACAGGAAAACATCACCAATAGCTAAATAAATAGGATGGACTTCTTTCTACTTCAGATATCTTGAAGGAAAATTCACAGGTAAAACCATTTTTTTCCCTTCATCTTAAAGCATCTTTTATATACAAGGTAAACATTTTTATGGCATGGACTCTTGGTGGAGAATCAGAGCTGTGAGTTTCAGAGTGAAACAATGTTCATACTGACAATGGTTCACATCCATTAGAGACAGAATGGCTGTTCTTATCTATATGAGACTGAGCGCTGAATTAGTGTTCTCTTTCTTTATTTCATTTTGTTTCATTTTGTCTGCTCTTAACTGTTTTTTTTTCCTACCTAGATGGTTATAGGATCAATATCATTAGCTGTTTGAAAACATATATATACCGTTGTTTCCATGCACCCACATAATAATCTTCTCCAAAAATTTTCAACTGTTGCCTCCCAGACATTACATTCTGCAATGTAAAACTCTTTCATTTTTCCTAATAAAAATATGTCAAGAGGAGCTTGCACAAAATCCAACATACTAAATTAAAAAATGAAAGATATAAGAATGGAAGACAAAACACAGTTTCCGGGCAAAGGAATGCCACAAAAAAATTATCCAAGGAATATAGTGGCATGTGTTTTATCTCTTTAATTATTTTTCTAGACAGAGTTCATAGGGGATGGGGAGTGGGGAATCTGCAAAAGGACTGTAGCCTTTTAAATTATTTTGTGGTTTCAGAATTTCAGAAGCATGCTTCTCTCCTTGATAGTTTTGGTTGATATGATAAGCAAATGCTGATTATCTTTTGGTCAGAGTGCAGTTTGGGCTGACATCGATACCTGACATCCTTGGTTAAGGACCAAAAGAGCCTGGTGGCGCAGTGGACTAAACTACTGCTGTTAAAGTAGTACTTAGCTGCCAGCTGCCTGCAATTACTGCGAGTTCAATTCTCACCAGGCTCAAGGTTGTCTCAGCCTTCCATCCTTTTGAGGTAGATAAAATGAGGACCCGGTTTGTGGGGGCAATAAGCTGACTTTGTATAAAATAGAACACCGCTCAGGGTGGGGCCAAAAAGCCCTACTGAGCAGGCATATACAAAAGTATGAAGGCTATTGCTTAATGTATTGTAAGCCTCCCTGAGTCTCCAGAGAAGGGCGGCATATATAAATCGAACTAATAAATAAATAATAAATAAATCTGAGTACCTAGGAAATAACAATAGCACTTAGACATATATACTGCTTCACAGTGCTTTACAGCCCTCTCTAAGCAGTTTACAGAGTCAGCATATTGCCCCCAACAATCTGGGTCCTCATTTTACCAACCCTGGAAGGATGGAAGGCTGAGTTAACCTTGAGCTGGTGAGAATCGAACTGCCAAACTACTGGCAGCCAGCAGTCAACAGAAGTAGCCAGTAATACTGCATTCTAACCACTGTGCCACCACAGCTTTTGTTGACTGAATTAAATATTCTCAGCCAAGGTCCAACTTGGGCTTTTTCCTGCTTCCTGTCAACCCTTCTTTGGCACTGCTAGTTGTCCTTCAAGGTTTACAAAGAGCTTAGCAGTAACATGACAACACCCAAGTCAGTACAACGAAACATGTGGCACATTCCAAGGGGGCTTGCCAATGAAGTACTCCACAGGAATTATGGTAAACCTTGCAGAGACTTAAAGCATGTATGCTCCTTTACCTAAAAAACACAATGTCACAAAATCACAGCACTGAAAAGCCAAACAAACTCCAAAATCTACATTTGGTAGTATAATCAGCAAGAATACTGGCAACAATTCAGCTGACTATCAAGTTATTCCTTGATCAGTCAGCTCAAGCAAAACTTTTCAAACCACCTTCAACTGTTAATTTTTTTTTAACTTCCAAGCCACTTTTGTTGGATTTTCACTTATGTTTAATTCCTTAACAGAAAGAAAACAACCCCTTGTTCCTAAATCCGAAGAATTAATTTAAAGTACAACTGGAAGAAAAAATGACCTGTTTGGATATTCCTTAATGATCTGATAAATGCTAATCTTAATTGTTTCATTCTCAAATCGACTGTGACTTCGATCCTTGTAAATCCGAAATTCTGCTGCCGTGACTGCTTCTCCGTGAGGAATCTGAGTCAAATCAAATCGGAATTCTTTGTAGTGCCGTCGTTGGTGAGAAAAATCCTTGTCTCTTTCCACTATGAAAATAAAATGAAACAAAAAAGGTTAAAAATCCCCATGCTATGTTAATTCAGCACTCATTACAGGTTTTAATTTAAACTATAAGAGACGTTCAACAAGCCAAAAGTCACAAGGTCAAAGGGGATAGTGCCTGCAATAACTTGGAAAGGAAATCATTCGGCAAAAAGAACAAAAAATAGGCTATATATTTAAAAGTAATAAAGTTGTGGGCAAAAGAAAATCTCCACATGTTAGAAAAGAATTATGAAATTGGGTTGGTTCATCTTTCTATATGAGCAGGAATTACTAGCAGATGATCTTGGCATGGATGGTTGGACAGCATTTGAGGAAACGAAGCTGGCCAGGCCTTGGCTGAAGTCATACTATATTACATGGATGCTTGTTCCATTCTCATGCGGTGGTATTCGTATTCCCAGCTATATTTGCTCTGCAAATGAAACCATATTGAAAACCTTGTTTGCATAGCTACTTCTGTCTACAGCAGGATGCTCATTAGACAAAAATATTAGTCACAAACTCTCTGAATTGTTTTGAAGAAGTCATTCTTGCTGCATCTGTTGTTCATCATAATGGCAGGACTGGTGACTCATTTACAGGAGGAGTAGTTAACCTGAAGTCCCCAAGCCATCTGGAGCCTCTAAGCCTCTTTTCTGCAGCTCCCAATTCTGACCACTGACCACAATTGCTGGAAATTAGAAGCTTGGTTTCTGATCATTGTGAGGTGCAAAATACATAAAAATGATCATTGACACCCCAAAAGAGGCTTAATATAGCTTTAAAATTGAAAAAAGAAACACACACATTCTACCCACTCTGCTCTGAATCCTGGCTCTACCCTTTCTCTTGCCAAGAATTAAATCCTTGTTGCTAACACCCTAAGTATTAATGGATCTGGGATTATGAATGCAACGCCTAATTAATCCATACACATAACACTTCACAAATGTCACTGCTTCCTATTAAAAGAGATACAAGGTCTTGGTGCGGCTTACTTAAATCTCTACATCCCCTGCAGAAGCAGGAAAGTAAACCAATCACTTCTAGGTGGTGGAGGTTACTGTAAGCTGACAGAGAACAAAGCACACATATTTACAGCTTCAAACCAATGAAATGATGGTGTATTTTCACTAAATACTTGGGTTATCTGACAAGCAGAGGTCAGAGGTTCCAAGAGTTTTGTCTTGAAATTACTAAGTGCTCTTCTGGCTGGCTGATAATTGAAAGCAGAGGCTAGAAATATCAAAGGAGGTAGGTGATAGATAAGTCACAGATAAATGGAAAGACTCTAGTTCTTATGCCCTCAAAGGGCAGAGGCTCCAAGAATTCCCTGTTGTGTTACTGGGAACAGACTGAGGCATAAGTCATGGTACCTATTCATATCTTTATTTTCTATCATTATCCAACCCCAACTCTTCCCTGATCCCTTGGTTCTTCAGGCATCCTCCAAGGATGCAGAAGAAAAACTGAATTTCCATAGAGGGTTAGAAATAGGAACTCATCAGAATGAAAAAGAGAGATGTCTATTTCATTCAGTATGGATAGTTCCAAAAAGTAGGAGCTCTTCAATATTATCCATAACACTACAATAACCTGCAAACTAATAAAGGAACTACAAGCCACCAGATTGAATCCCATTCTGAAACAGAATTATTTTCTTATTAATCGTCTGATCCAGTGGTGAAATCCAAATTTTTTTTACTAATGTGGGCTTGTGGCCTGGTGGGTGTAGTTTGGTGGGCGTGGAAGGGGAAGGTTACTGCAAAATCTCCATTCCCACCCCACTCCAGGAGAAGGATTCTGAAAAATCTCCATTCCCGCCCCACTTTGGTTCCGAATCATACTTTTCTCCTAGTCCAATGGAAGACCTAAAGTGTCCACCTGAGATTGGCAAGCTATCCTCTCACCTCATCGGCCGCCCTTCCTCTGTAAGAAGGTATGTGAAGCTTGCTTACAGCAATCTGACCCACTCCCTCCAAAGCACCACTGCAGGCTTTTGGACAATGACTATGAGATTGTGAGTTTAAGGCCTCAGATATAAATTCTTTAAAACTCATGAGGTAAGTCTGATATATTGTATTTATTGTGTAGTACAGTTGCAACTATCAAAGTCCACATCTGGACAAGGTTGTAGTCAAGGGTGAAATCCAATTTTTTTTTACTACCGGTTCTGTGGGTGTGGCTTGGTGAGCATGGTGCGGCTTGGTGGGCGTGGCTTGGTGGGCATGGCAGGGGAAGGATACTGCAAAATCCCCATTCCCTCCTCACTCTTGGGGGAAGGATATTGCAATATCCCTATTCCCACCTCACTCTGGGGTTAGCCAGAGGTGGTATTTGCCTGCTCTTCAAACTACTCAAAATTTCTGCTACTGGTTCTCCAGAACCTGTCAGAACCTGTTGGATTTCACCCCTGATTGTAGTCCCCTCTACTCTTGTGGCATGCCAGCAAATGATTCTTCACTCTACCACATGCATTCCTAATGGTACTGGAAAAATATTCTGTGCTGGGAGGGCAGCTGATCATTGACCAAAAACTTTTATTATTTGAACAGACAAGTGCCAAAACAGGCAGGGCAAGAACATAATTACATCGGTGGAGGAACTGAAGCCGAATTTTGAAACCTAGTCTGACTTTTTTTTTCTCTTGCTCCTTTGGTATTTTTAATGCTACCTGCAGCTGGACACAACCATTTCAGTGTGTTTACTCACAAAATATCAGCAGGAAATTACACTGCTCATGTCTGGCCTCATGCCACAGTTGTGCAATCTTGGGAGGCTCTAGTGGCTATGGCGATGGAAAAATAAGAAACTGAGTAAACCAGAACGCTTCCTACATCTCCATCCCTAGTAAAACTTTTGCTTGGAACACACTTCAAAATAAACATATATAGAACTCGGCTGAATCCGTATTTTAAAATGATTATTAGTTGGTTGCTGAAATGAAACTAAGAGGACCTATTAGTAAAATCAACCACCATAAGCTGTTTTACATTCAAGAGGTTTAAAACCTTCCATAATATTTTTATATGGATATTAAAAGTTTTAGCTGTTTGCTTTCCAAGATTATTACTGCTGAAAAGTAAATGTATTTTGTTACATGCATGCCTTTGAGAAATTGGGCTACTAAAGCATTTACATATTTTTTTTTCATCTTAGTCAGAATTTATACTTCTCTGAAGAACTTAAGACAGAGAATAGTTCCTACTGTTTTCAAATACCCCAAGACATGTTAGATAAATAGCTGTTAAGCAAAATGACCCTTTGAACTCTCCTGTTCATGTAACTTCATTGTATGCTTGTTCAGCTACTTAAAACCCAATCAACTGTGTGTATGTGCTTCCTCTCTCAAATAATCTTTGACAGAGATTTATCTACACCCTGAGTATCATGAAGTCTTTTTTTTTTTTTTTTACAAACTACCTTATTCTTAGTATTTTCTGATAATAGCTTGTGCTGGGGTTGCCTTTATTTTAATTTACTTTTTATTGCATTTTATTTATTAATTAAATTTATATGCCACCCATCTCACTATCAAGAGATTCTGGGATAGATTTCTTTCTTTCTTTATTCATTAAAAAGAAGAAAAAAGCCTAAAGATGCTAGCCCCCAACAAAAAAACATTAGGAAGAAATTCAGAGGCCACCATAAGCAGAGTCTCGCCTGATCATTCTTTCATGAAAATGTCTGTGTGTATAAAATAAGAAAACCATTTCACTCCACAAAGTAATTCTGACAACCGTATTTGTAAACATGTACTATTCATTTTATTTATAATCCTTTATATTTTCCAAATCCCACTAGTGTTGTGGATGTCAAAACAAGCATTACTTGGTAGCAACCCGTTGGTTAACTATCTTTGATAGAAAGCTTTATTCTTGCTACTAAACTGGTCCTCTCCCCCAGTGGTGGGATTCAGCCAGTTCGCACCACTTCGGGAGAACCAGTTGTTAACTTTCTGAGCAGTTTGGTGAACTGGCTGGTGGAAGAAATCATTAGGACAGAGAACCGGTTGTTAAACTATTTGAATCCCACCACTGATCTCCCCTCTTGCATCAAAACATGTCCTGGCAGCATCTTTTTTTCTGCCCTCATGACATCGCCTCCAACTTGTCTCTAGATCAGGGGTGTCAAACTGGCAGCCCATGGGCCGGATGTGTCACATGCACCTGCCATACCCACCTGAGCTCCGCAAAGGGGAAAAATGTCGCAATATGTCACGTGATGGCAATGTGACATCGTGAGTTTGACACCCATGCTCTAGACCATCAGTGACAGTCTTGAGCTATCCTTAGGTGTACCAATAATAAAATTGTCTTTTTTTTCCGAAAGCCAGCAGCTTCCCAAAGCAACCCACAGGCGTGTAAAATCTGTTAATGCTTTGCCACACATTACACCAGTGGCAAAGTCATGTGACCAGCAGTAGGTGGGATCAGAACTGTGCTTATTGGCCATTTCAAAATGATGCGGGGAACCATCATTTTTTAAGAAAGCCAGTTTGGTGCAGTACTGACCTAGAAACCAGGAGACTTCAAATTGTAGTCCCACCTTAGGCATGAAAGCCAGCTGGGTAACCATGGCCCAGTCCCTCTTAGTCAGTCCAACCTACCTCACAGCGTTGTTCTTATGAAGAAAATAGGAAGAGGAAGGAGTATTAGGTATGTTCACTGACTTGAGTTACTTATGAAATCATAAAGGTAGGATAAAAATCTAATAAATAAAACCCTCCAAATCCTGATTTGTCTCCCTAATGTCACTGTAGTTCTGTGTTTCAAAGCAAGGGTCAGCAAACTTTTCCAAAGGCCATTCCACCACTGCCACTATTTTATCTACCTTCTCCATCTCATAGCTTGCTTTTTTGCCTCCTGTTGTTGTGAATGGTCCATCATTGGAGGTTTTCAAAAATAAACTGGACAACCATTTGTGTGGGATGGTATAAGGCTATGATGGTTAACCTTTTTGGTGCCAACTGCCCAAAGCACTTGCATAAGCGCGAATGCATGCACGCGTGCCCAAACCCCCAAAATGCAATGCGAGCAACCCCCGTGCATGTGCCTCACACTCCATGCCCCGTTTTGGCTTCCAGGTTGGTGCAGGAGGTTTTCCGGGCCCAAAACAGGGTGCAGGGGGGCTGTACAAGGCCCCTCCATGCCCTGTTTTGGGCCTGGAAAGCCTCCTGCACCAACCCGCCCTCCCTGCACATGCATGGCAGAGATCCAAAGACCAGCTGGCTGGCAGGAGGCACCGCATATTTTTGGTGGACCCAGACTGAGGCAACAGCTGGCGTGCCCGAAGAGGGGGCTCTGAGTGCCACCTATGGCAAGTGTGTTTGCCATCACGGGTATAAAGTCCCTTTCCTTGAGCAGAGGCTTGGACTAGAAGACCTCTGAGGTTCCTCCCAGCCCTATGATTCTATGTTCTTGTTAGTGCTAGGCAGAGAACCTGTCACCCATATGGTTACCTAAAGAGACAATGAGCGGTCTCACTTTCTCTTGCATAGCTGTGTGAATATATTCCATGTAGAAACAATGAACCCAATGAGTTCAGATGGCTGACCTCATCCAGCCCACAGATGACAGGTTGCTGACCATGATCCTAAAGAGAAGTTACAGTAGCACATACAAGTGGTCATTCAACATCACTGGGCCACTCAGCAGACATGACCAGAAATGCTTTAACTTTATGGCCTTGACTTTTTTTTTTTAATTTGATTTATATGCCGCCCTTCTCCGGAGACTCAGGGCGCCTTACAATGTGTTAAGCAATAGCCTTCATACTTTTGTATATTTTATACAAAGTCAGCTTATTGCCCCCACAAATTGGGTCCTCAATTTACCTACCTTAAAAAAGATGGAAGGCTGAGTCAACCTTGAGCCTGGTGATATTCGAACTTGCAATAATTGCAGACAGCGGAATGTTAATAACAGACTTTTAGTCTGTTGAGCTATTCAGGCTCCTCATAGACTTGTTTAAGAGCCCAGTTTAACAATGCATGATCTTACAGAGCTCTGTACAAAGTTTGACTCTGTGCAATGATTCACTAAGTGAAACTTCTAGGGACGCTACACCTTTAGTCGCTCTCTCTCTCTCTCTCTCTCTCTTGACCTGGAATCAAAAATGAATTGCCCTTTTTCTTTCCTCAAGAGGAGAATAACCTTCTTTAATAGTTACATGATTAGCTTTCTTTCTCTCCTGTATGAAAATGAACGCCAGTCCACTCCCCCCAAAAGGGTGTACACTAGATGAGTTTGATGGGAAATTTGGAGGTCATTGTGCTTCAAAATACTAAGAAGCATCACATGAGGAAAGGATATTGTATACAGAACAGGGGTGAAATTCACTTACCTTCCCTACCAGTTCGCAAATGTGCATGCGCAAAGCCTTCTGCACATGCGCAGAGGTTTAAAATGTCATAAAAAAGCAACATCATGATGTCCACGTGGGTGGGCGGAGCCTCCCGCAGCCGCCGCAACTTGTTCGCCTGAGCCGGATAAAACTGGCTGAATTTCACCCCTGATACAGACCCAAGTTGTATATGCTCTTACTTTATTCTTTGTTGAAATTTGTAATAACTTTGCTAGTTGGCTCATATTTAGAGTCTTGTAGCTAGACCTTTTCAGAACTCTCTGGCTATGGAGCCTGAGTTAATTTTGCATTGGATGTCAAATTAAATAGAAGCTCTTTGATTTCCTGCTAGTTTCTTAGGCCCTAAATGCACACAGATGTATGGGACGTGTAGCCCACAAGACCTATTTTCCACCTTCAAAATCGAAAGTCCTCTAAAGAATTGAGCTAACACTACCTTTTCAGTCATGGAAACTTTGGGAAATTAATACCATACAGGTATAGAATACAGAATACAGTAAGAGGTCTGTTTCAAACTGGAAAGACAAATTTTCCACATTTGCTTCATATCCTGTTAGAAAGGCAGTCCTTTTCTCTAGGTTCTGATTAGTGGGAGTATAAGGTGAGTCCATAATTGTCCATAGGTTCATATAAATTGTTCCGCCTAGTTAAGAGGGAAAAAGCAAGAGGAAAAATCAAGCTGTATTACATTGCTTGGGGCACAGCTGTACTTGACTTTAGTTGTGTTGACAGGAAATGGGGTGCAATGAAAAGAAACCATTTTAAAAAGCAGTAGAGGAATATGATTCAAAGAGGTTGGAGATTAGTAAACTGCTCCTGATGCTCCCTAAAAATTTTGTCTGGAAAAATGGCTAGATACAATGAAAGCTGTGAAACATTCACTGTGAAATTCTTTTTAGAAATACCAGTTCTAATTATACTCCTAACTCTGCCCTTTGAGCTTCTGAGAGCCAAAATCTGCTTTGACTTACACATTTCCTCACTGGAATGTTTGACACCCATTCAAAACAGTGTGCAAGTTGTGACTCAGATGTGAATGGAATTGGAAATTAGTCTTTAAAATCATCATAGCCTCTGTCTCCAGCTTATAGCCCATTACTTCCAGTTTGCAACAGAAAGCCACAAAGAGCAATGGTACACAGTGGTTAAAGTGCTGTACTTCGGCTACTTCTCCTGACTGCTGGCTGACTGCAATTTGGCAGTTCAAATCTCATCAGGCTCAAGGTTTTTGCATCCTTCTGAGGTGGGTAAAATGAGGACCCAAATTGTAGGAGGCAACATGGTGACTCTGTAAAACTGCTTAGAGAGGGCTGTAAAAGCACTGTAAAGCGGTATATAAGCCTAAATGCTAAGTGCTAAATATAATTAGCCCTATCAGCTTTGCTGCAACTAGCTGCTGATGGGCTTCTGTCATCTCTAAATGATTTCTAATTCGTTCCAACTAATTGTCAGAAGAAATACTCTTCAAAATGATAACTGCTGTTTATTTTCCTCTCCTCCCCCAGCGCCCCCCCCCCCCCATGCATTATTCCTTTTATATCCTGCCTTTTTTGCTGCAAGCTTGGGACAAGGATTTCATGCTTAATTAACAGGCTTTTCATTCTAAAGAATGAAACAGAAATAGTTAAATTGAATCACATCTACATAAAATAAATAGTCAACAGAATATAGTACTGTACATCTATCTGTCTGTCTGTCTATCTATCTATCTATCTATCTATCTATCTATCTATCTATCTATCTATCTATCTATCTATCTATCTATCTAGTCTGTCTATTTATCTATCATTTAATTAATTAATTTTTCCCTCATCTTCCCTATAAGATGACTCAGGGCAGCTTGTTCTATGCTACAACTTGTAAAAGAGACTAAAAAGATCATTATTGCCAACAAATTAGACACAGAATGGAAGCAATTATTTGAATGGGGCATTTATAATTCCTGTTGCGATGCAGTTCATATAATACCTCATCCTTGGGCCTATTACGTAGAATCAATGGGAACTGGATTTAATAAACTGCAGTCAACTGAACTCTAGTCTCCTTTACATCATTAACAACAATCACTTTCTACAGAGAGTTCTAAATATGGAGGCAACAAGTGTTAGTTTTTTTTTTGAAGTCACAAAGGCCATTTATTTCTATTTTCACCATCTAGCACATTTTCTTTATTTATTCATCAGATCTATACCTACTACAATCAGCAAATTCTCAGCAGTTCATAATAGTAATTCAACAGTCAATGATGAAACTTTTAATTCAATTAGGGGTTTTAATATAGGGTTTTTAACTATGGGCCAAATTGATTTAATTGGATTTTAAAACTGTTTTAAATTTTGTATTTCTGTATTTTATTTGCTGGCTGCCCACCGCCCCTTCGGGAGAGGGGCAGTATATAAATATAACAAACATAAACATAAACATAAACATATAATGGAATATCTATAGTTCTATGCATTTTTAATTAAATGTTATACTCCACTTTGGGAGGTTTTAAAAGCCAAAACTTCCAAAGAATTGGTGCCCACAGTGAGAACCACAATCCCCCACATCTTGTGAAAGTGGGGAATCAGTTGTAGTTTCTTGTGGGAAAAATAAGTTGGATGGTTGAGGTATATAAGATGTAATAGAGAAAAAGAATGCATTCTAGTATACATGATAGGAAGTGGTGTGTTTCAAAAATTTTTACTTCCGGTTCTGTGGGTGTGGCTTGGTGGGCGTGACATGGCTTGGTGGGCATGGCAGGGGAAGGATACTGTAAAATCTCCATTCCCTCCTCAAACCAGGGGAAGGATACTGCAAAATCCCCATTTCCTCCCAATCAACTGGGACTCGGGAGGCAGAGAACAGATGGGGGTTGGGCCAGTCAGAATTTTTACTACCGGTTCTCTGAACTACTCAAAATTTCCGCTACCAGTTCTCCAGAACTGATCAGAACCTGCTGAAACGCACCTCTGAAGATAGGAGTGGTTTTTGCAGGATTTACTTTGAGGAAATGTCTTCTATATTCTTAAAGCTAATACTATACATGGCAATTGGTGAAACTGCAGGCTCAAAAGATAACTCCTGTCTGGCATTACTGCTCTACCTCCATGCCATACTTTTAAAATAAATAGATGGCTCATGACATGAGTATTTTGTGAAAACCTGATGCCCTTTTCTATCTTCCTGATTAGCCAAATCCTCAGCAATGCAAAGCTAGCTGTAAGTATGAGACAATCTTACAGGACATTTTTTTTTTCATGAGGCTATGGAGTTAGTTTAATTCTTTTTAAGATTCTGATCTTGAGAATACCTAAGTATCCTAATACCCATATTTGAAGTCATAGGGTTGGTGCTGTTTGGTGATTGTTCAAGGAATGTTCCACTCACTTGGTTTCAGTTTACATTGGGTAGCTACAACATGGAAGTGACCCTTGTCCTCTTGAGAACTGCCTCATTTATACATTGTATAAACATAATAAAAAGCAAAAGCACGTGGAATTTTTAATTTTTTTATTTAAGAAATGAAATACTTTCCCAGAAATATTTGGTGAGAAGTTGTTCCAGGTTGATATTTGCCATCTTAATTCTTACTGGAAAGCCAGCTCATTATAAAAGTATACAGCTCAAGCATCTGAATATCTTCCTGGAGAAATGGTGCCTCACTTTCATTGACGTAAATGTATCTTAATAACTACTGAATAAAAGTGGCCTTTTTATACAGTGTTGGGTGGAGTATTCAGTATATAGCATATCCTCAGCTTTCAGAGTATAACATACTGAAAAATACTCTTAGAGAAAAAAAAAGAATGTGCATGTGTGTTGAGAGAATAGAGATCTTATCCTCATTGTGATATAAAATTGAATATATCGTGGTTACTTGGATTTGGAGACTTACATTTTCCAATTAGGAATCATAGCTCAGTTATACAACAATTTGCATATAGAAGATTCCTGGGCCTAAATCCTGTCGTCTCTAGTTTTTCTGGTTTTGTTTTCTTGATGATCCAGACATTTGGTAATGTGCATTGATTTTTCTTGGAGAAAACCTGAACCTACCCCATCATTTAGGACAGAGAAGGCAGTGAAGTATTGAGAAGGAAAAGGGCCCATCAGTGTTCTAACTGTCCATCACCAATGATGACATCAGCAGTAGCAGCACGGATATATCACAGCACAGGTACATAGTGTCAGTAGCTCAGCTCATGAAACTTGAAACACTGCTGTCCAGCTTGAGTAGGCAATAGAGGAGTATGTAGCTCAACAGCCTGTCCTAACAAAAAGCAAGAATTCTTGTCCCAGATGCATGCCCCTTAGAAGAATTATAATTTTACTACACAGTGATTTATATTTCTTGATTAATGTTTTTGGAAACCATTACACCTTTCTTCCAAAACAAACAGGAAACCTCTTTATCACCCTTGGAAAGTACTTCTCCTTTTCAACAACAAAATTGAAAATCACTTAGTTGACTATTTCACTTTTCCCTGAAAAATCCAAGGTTCAAAGCTAAAGGAATTCCCAAGACAAGGAGTTTGGTCTTTGTAACTCTTATTATTAGCTATCACTTTCTCCACCATGAATATTTCCCCGCAAAAAAATCTCTCATTTAAGAATGGCAGAAGACAATGCAATTAAATTAACAGTAGGGGTCAGATGGTCAGGAGATAAAAATAGATTTAAAATGGGATCAGGGTTTTAATGAATGCAGAGTATTGACTTGTCAAAACCCAAGGAGACTAATTATTTAAAGTCACTCTTTTAAAAAATGGTATAGAGAAACAATTTGCTTCCAAAGATGTAAATCAAGATAGAAATTTGGATCAATACTGCTTTCCCCAAGTAATGCCTTACTTGCTAATGATGGAAACTCCAATGCCTTTTATTCATACATATTGCCCATACAACCGTCCACTTACATTTAGAAAAACAAAAAACAAAACCAAGATATACAGACAGACACGAACCTACACACACATTTGGGAAGGTTACAAAGTTAAACACAAGACTAGCAGTGACATTTTAAGAAACCTCTGACTTGGCATGAGGGCCAACCACAGCTATGGCTGAAAGGTTCTTGTGTCAGCTTTGCCCAGAAATGATTTTGATCATCAGCCAAAACCAAACTTGGCCCCATAATCAACACCCCACCAAAACAAACAAAACAGTTGTCACTCTGCCTGCTGATTTTGCCTGCTGGTGGTTTATCAGATTCTTCAGCACGGACTGTTATTTTAAGAGATGAGCAAACGGGGGAACCCCCACTGCTTTGCTGAACAAAATATCAACTTTGAAGGGCAAGGTAGCTCTCACAAATTGGACTCTGAATAAGGGCCTTCATTGTTGGAAGTGTCCCCCTTTTTCCTTCTCTTCTGATCTCAGCTTCTCTTTGTACATCACTGCAGGCCTCATCCCTTAACCTGTGGTTTCCAAAGAGCAAGTCCTTGATGGCCAAGCACACTAGTAGCTGCTTTGTGTTCTCCCTGCACATCCACACCTTGGGATAGGAAAGGCTATTGCTCTAAGATTCACTGGCTGGAATGAAAGGATTTGCCTAGGGAACTGTAGTAAGATACTCGCTCCAATACTTTTTGCATCTTTTTAAAATTGTTTAATTAAGAGGTGGGGGGAGATAGCTGGAGTGAGGCTATCTTTAGAAATCTCATATCTCTTTCTAAAAATGTCTCTGGGTGCCAAGTAGCCCCCTATAAATTTTGGTAGAAAACAAACATTTGAGAAACTGAGGGGGTGTCCTGCAGAAGGAATGACGTCACTAGCATTCTGTAAACTGAGAGTATCTTCTGATTTTTTTAAAGAATGCTCACAACAGGTTCTCCCAACTCCTGATGTGCAACATCTCTCAAAAGTTGTAGATTCCTGGTGCAAACCAGTGAAACAACCATCTTACTTTAGTCATGACTAGCCTGTTCCATTAAGTTCAGTCCTAAAACTATCTAAATCTGAATCCAATTTTTTGCTTTCTTAAAGATCAAATAATAATTAGTGATTATAAGAATTCCACAAGCTCACTAATTAAGGACAGATGCTACTATAACCTACAAAAATTCTTTGTGAGACTCTAATTTACAAAGGGGAAGCGGAGGAGAACACTTAACAAGAACAATGAAGACAGAAGGATTATATATTTTTTAAAATTGGAAAATTAATTTTATCGGCTGATCTGAAATAAGCTTGTTAGAGTTAAATTTATAAAAAATGTAAGTGATAGCCACATAAGTATTATCACTCTATCTCCTAATTCATATATGATCCTAAACTGCAAAGGATTTGCTTGTGTGATTTCAGTAAGGCCATAAAAGGGGCAATGTTTAACTAGCCTTGATTTGATTTTGGGACACTAATCAAGATTCCTCCTGCTTAATACATGTTAATACATGTTAATACACGAGACCACCAGGAAATCTGAGAGCTTCAGTGACTAATCACTGCAGTACTATTGACAAGACTACAAAGAAGCATCTATGAACTCATCAAAAATTGGCATCCACTCAACAGAGCCTTTACCTTTTACCTTTTGTTCAATTCTGCTTTAAAAATCTTGGCTTACTATTACAGATGAACTAGATTCCTTATTACACCATCAGCTAGTTTCTTGTAGATGTGAAGAATAATATAGATCAAGCGACATGTACTCTACTTTCACATTATCCCATTTCAAATGCAATCACAGAAAGAATTTGTGCCATCACGAATGCAATTAAGTTTTGCATAGAAGATATCACAGATACCACAACCATGAGGCCAACACTATACAGACATTACTTCTCTAGTTTGCCACTTTGAATTATTTCTTTAGCAGGCATAAAGCATTATGCTTTTTATATTAATAAGATCCTTTATCAATACCCATGAAGTTTTAAATCCAGATCTTCTATAATGCTGAGGAATGTGGAACTTAGATGTTAGAAAAAAAAGTGAGTTATGTTGTGTTATAATTATATTAATTCTAAAAATGATGGTAATGAAAATATTAAAAAAGTAGTGTAATTCCCCATAGACAATCAGCAGTAGCTTTTGTTCTAAAGGTTATACTCTGAAATGAGTTGAGTCTGGCAAATTCTAGACCTTAACAACAGCTTCCAGGTGTCATCTGCAGTACCTCCATATAAATATATCTCAAGTGCCAACCACCCTGAAACTCCTTAATCCATTTTAAAAAATGAATGACAATTGGAACAACCAAACATGGCCTGCAAATTTCTCCACTAGATGACAAAAAAATGTGATTATTTGCTGCCAACTCATGATTCTCTTGATTGTTGCAATCTAGATCTGGTAGCCATATTCTCTTGGAATCTAGTCTAGTGCCTTAACCACTACATCAAACTGGCTCTCCCAAACTGGAAAAGCCAATGTTTAATAAATCCACCAACCCTAACATAATATCTTCCAGGTATGTTGCATCATGGCTACTATCCCCACAGTCCGACATGGTTAAGATGAAAGGAATTATAAGTAAACTATCTGGAAGGCACCACCTAGCTGCCAAGGTATGAGAGTATACATAACTTGATACATTTCTTTGTTCATCTGTTCAGTTATTTCTCAGCTGTACTTCTTTGTATGGAAGTTGTTTTGAATTTTCTCCTTTAAGAACGATTTACAGGTATAATTGAAGCTTTTACAAATTGTTGAAAGTAGACAACTTTCAAAAGAAAAAATTGATAAGTCAAAAAATTGATAAGTCTGGTAAAAGAAAAATTGATAAGTCAAGGAAATTCATCTCTAGTAGATTCAGGATGGACAAAATAAGTGCTTCCTCACACAAAAGACTACTATTCATTTATGGAAACCCCCATCCTGATCGCAACACATCATTAGTTTAACTGGCTTTTCAATTTTCAGTATTTCAACCTTGTTAGACATAAGCAGTCTTCCTGGATGGTTATTACATTCTCTCTATATTTTGGGAACTGTGCATGGTTCTGCTCTGTAGATATATCAAGAAGGGATGAAATAAATCACCATTTTTAAAGAAAATATATCTAAATATTGGAAATATAAACAAGGATGAGCACTAACTTCTAACTTTGATTTTCCAATACTTTCCAGAGGTAACTAGTCTAAACTCACCAAACCATTCCTACATTATCAGTAATTGGATTTAAAATGTTGGTTAAGATTTGGCACGTGATTAAAGTTTTTTTTTCTTTTTGAGGGGAGAAATGAATTCAAAATTAGTAGCCATGATATTTCAAACACATCAGATCTGGAAAATTGGGGACATATTTTCCATATATTCCTAACATTATTTTGGTGGAATAAGTTGAATACTTTTGTTGTGGGCTACCACTGCTTTTCACAAATGGAGAAATAATGTTGTTTATTTGCTCATCAATGTAAGCAGAGGTGGGCTGCTGCCGGTCTGGGTGAAACAGTAGTTAAGATTATGTGCAGTTTGCCAAACTGGCAAATGCCACCACTGGCTGGCCCTGCCCCTTCCTGCCCTTCCCATTCACTCATCGCGCCTCACCTGCCTTAGGCGATAACTAGAGTCATGCCCGCGGTATAGCTGCGGCTACTCTCTGGTTTTCTTGCTTGCCCAGCTGATCTCTGCCTGGATCACATGGCCCAGCTGATCTCTGCTTGGTGAGCCTTCCTTTGCTCCTCGCCTAACAACCTCCCACATTGCCCCTACCATGCTTGCTTGCCTTCCCCGCTGCCTTCCACACAGCCTAGCCTGCTTGCCTGCCTTCCCCGCAGCCTAGCCTGCTCTCTTCCAGCTTGCCGGTTCCAGCTTCCCCTGTGGAAAGATTGCATACAGACACAGACACACACATACTTTGGATCTTTCTTTCCTCTCACCCCACCCCCCACCAGAGACCCCTGGATTCCCTCCCCAAAACTGCCAATCCCATACAGGCACCACATCCGTGAGTGACATAGAGCTGGCCACTCCCACTCAGTCACATGACAGCCACCCAGCACACCCACCTTGCAGCCACACCCACCCAGAACCGGTTGTTAAATTATTTGCAGCCCACCACTGAATGTAAATACAAAGAAACAGCAATTTAATGAAATTTGGGTGAGAAAGTTTATGATAGAAGAATGGTCACATTTACGATTGGCTGAGTTCATATCAGCCACAACATTAGACACGAGTATTGGCTTCTTTCTTTCACATCACTTGATTTCTTTTTGATTGCTAGTAGTCTTACAGAAACAAGGGGACTTTTTGCAAGGCCAAGACCTCCCATATTTCTCCTCAACATATTCCTTCCACTCTCCCCAAAATCTTGGAATGCCAGCAGGTAGACAAAGAAACAGGATGGTTAGTGACCGCAAGGATAAATTCTGCCCTTGAACTCATTGCAAAAAATTACTTTAACAGTTATGCATATCTGACAGATGAACACAATTGGAACTCATTTGTGGACAGATGGTTTATGTTTATTTCTTATATAAACAATCATTCCTCAGTACAGCATTTCTCAAGACAACGCAGATTCTTTTTGAATTTTTGTATCATTTTGCATAATTGATAGTTGTCTTAACTGGTGACACTATTCAGGTTTGGTTAGAATATATTGTGTTCCTGTTTTTAAAGTTTGGATGGAACAATTTCAGTTGATTCAAAAATGCATTCATCTTGAGGGGGGGAAGCAAGAAATGCCAATCATGCAATCTCACACTTTGAGATGTTTGAAGGCAGTGACCATACACCAAGATTTTGGAGGGTCCTCTAGGCACTATAGGTAGTCCTCCACTTATAACAATTTGCTTAGTGACCATTCAGAGTTACAATGGCACTGAAAAAAGTGACGTAGGATTATTTTTCACACTTACGGCCGTTGCAGTATCCCTGTGATCCAAACTTCAGATCAGTGGTGGGTTGCCCCCGGTTCGCCCCGGTTCTATAGAACCGGTAGTAAAACCGGCGGGAGGCTCCACCCACCGACCCTGATGTCATCAGAACGCTTCTGCCCACGCGCAGAAGCTTCTGCATTTGCGCAGAAGAGTGCACGTGCGCAGCCTCATTGCAAACCGGTAGTAAATGTAAGTAGAACCCACCCCTGCTTCAGATGCTTAGCAACTGGCATGTATTTGTGATGGTTGTGGTGTCCCAAGGTCATGTGATTTTTTTTTTTTTTGGCGACCTTCTGATCAGCAAAGTCAATGGAAAAGCCAGATTCAGTTAACAACCGTATAACTAACTTTACAACTTCAGTGTTTCGCTTAACAACTGTGGCAAGAAAGGTCATCAAATGGGGCAAAAGTCACTGAATAGCTGTCTTGCTCAGGAACAGAAATTTTGGGCTCAGCTGTGCACAGGTCAAGGACTACCTCTACCTTTTCCTTTGCTTTTCTCTCACCTTACTTTTGCTATAGTTCAAACCCTTGGAGAGGAGAGACTAGGAAATAGAAAGAAGGAAATATAAGACTAGAATTAGAATTCAAATTCAAATCTTTATTGTCAGTGCACAACATATGTGCAGTGGGATTGGTTGAGCTTCTTCAGTGCACCCCCACCAACACAGTACAACTCACAGTGAAGACAGAAAATCCCTAACCCAATAAATCATATTAACAAAACACCCAGTCCTATTGCACTAAGTTACACATTTCGCCAGCCCTGCAGTCCATCATACTTCATAGTTATGATGTTATTTCTCATTCAGGAGTCTGACAGCCCACGGATAAAAACTGTTCTTCAGCCTGTTTGTACGGCTAGCTATACTTCTATATCTCCTTCCCGATGGTAGGAGGGTAAAGAAGTGATGACCAGGGTGAGAGTCATCCCTGGGTGAGAGTTCCAGTCCACAACAGGAGGGACATACCATGGCTTTACCCTTTGCAGGAGTCCACCAGTGCCTCTTTCTAATGCTAGTCATGGGACGCAATGATAATGATGACGGTTGCTATATGCAGAAGAGCATTTCCTATGGCTCAAAGAGTTCAGAGTTTGTATTGCAACTTCTGGCTTTGAAGTTAGAAGAATCGCCAGGGGAGCAAGAAAGAAAATTACACCTCCACAATGAAGAGCTATTTTTCATGTTTTATTTTCCCTTCAACAATAGGCAATAACCAGCAGCCAGCCTTCTTGTTCATAAAGGCCAGAGATGGCTGTCACGGTGTTCTTTATATCGGAATAGCCATGCTGCTTGGGAATATTGCGCACCGCGTGGGTCTCCAGGAAACAAAAAGTCGCATCAATCAAAGGATCATTTCGGATTACTTTAATTGCTATCCAGGGTTGCTATGAGGTTTTGTTTTCCTAGTAAAGCATGTATAGTATGTAACCCACAGCTTCCCACCCAAAGACTGTGTTTAGTCTGAAAAGGCAACTTTGAAAGGAAACAACAAGCAGAGTTTTATCTGTCTACCTCCCAGTGGCAAAATTATTAACAGTGCATTTTTTATATGTATGCACACACAGAAAAACACATTTAGGTCCCCCTCACATCCACTCCTAATGATCAGTTTCAATCAGATTGTCTCAGATTATTGCTCATTTCTGTCAGGGTTTAGTTTCTTTTTCCTGTCTTTTTTGAGAAAAATAGATGAAGTTATTTCAAATCAGGGAGATAAAAAGAGCAAATAATTGCTCTTGAAATATTTTAGATAATATATTATATATATAAGCCACTGGCCCTAGGGTCAATAATAGAAATATTTGTACAGGTGATATTCAAAGTTATTACTTTTTTGAGAGTGTGATAGCTTCCCATTCGTCCTTTCATTTAAAATGAACTATTAAAAATAAAAGTAGGCAACACAGAAAGCTGCATGGATAGTAAGACGCTTATCAAGAAGTACATTGTGATCCTTAAAGGGCCCTGCTGGAAATCCAGGATTTAGATAGTAAAAATATTCTGTTGTTCTAAAAAGTGGTCGTTAGATCCGCAAGGCCTCGGAAGTGTCCCTCACTTTAAATGAAACCAAGATGGACTTATCTGCTATATTTCACTAAGGAAAATGTATATCTATGTTATTGCTAACCAAAAAGGAATATGTCTGTATTTTTTAATTATTTCATACTCCATTCTATAAAGTCTAGCATCAACTGCCAGAGTAATGTACTAAACATTTGTGGTGTGGTAACCTGTAATTATTTCAACACTGTTCCTAGTTGCTGGAGATCTGTGTGAGTCCTGCTGAAATTACTAAACGTAAGCAAAAAACTGTGTATGCCACTCTCTTGCTGGTGTAATAAATGGAAATAAATAATTGGTCTTCCTTAAATTCTCTAAATAATTGAACAATCATATGTTATTTCATTGCTTCTTCATGGGAAAAAAAAATCTGAATCTCCCATCATTCACCCACATCTCATTTCAGGATTATCTAAGTACTGGTAGTTTGAATCTTAGCAAAGCTAGAGGACTATATTTAATATAAATTCAGTCAGATTTGAATATTCTAAGTAGCATAAATTAAAATATATTCCTATCCAATAACAGCTGATTACGAACAACAACAGAGACTTGGTATGCCACTTCTGCAGTTCAAGTTAAAAAGCAAGTATACACCAGTACATACTTAAACAAATAATCTGTCTATCTAAACAGGATTTGTCAAACAGCTCCGTTTCCTTCAATCAAGAAAAAAACCCCCACTGAGAATCAGTAATTGATATAAGTTCCTGTTAAAATTAAAATAGGCCTTTGAAAATATTGTAGTTGGTTCAAATTGTTGACGGATTTCTATATATATGTTGATTGGAGCGTTTCAGACCAATCTTTTCTGAAGCTTTCATTCACCATTGAATGAAAGCCGCAAAGACGATGTTATGCATGTATCTTTCTAGAATAACCTGAATGTCTGTTTTTTAAAAAAATAGGAAAATATATACCTACAATTTAAGTCTGTCTGTCTGTTTACCTATCTACAGTATCTATTTACCTGTTGAATTTATATAGCTGCCCATCTCACGCATGTGGCTCTTAGCAGCGTACACAATTAAAGTACAATTAGCCACTACAACCATTAACCATTAAAAGCAAATAAAAACCAGTTAAAAGCTACAGTTAAAAAGTAAAACTTTGCAAATTAGGGAATGGCGGAACCAGGTGGACAAGGCAGAAACAAAAAGTTTTGGAAGAGGACTTGAGCAGAACTGGACAGGGAAAAAAGCAAGGGACTAAGAACTATCTTTCAGTAAATGTTTTTCATCAAGATTAGAATGCCGGTGGGAAAGGAAGAGAAGATGAGGTTATATTGCCATATATTAGAATGCTAATGGTGGAGAAAATGGCAAAACGCTGCAGCTTCACATTTTGGAAGGAAAAAGAAAGAGAATATTGAAAACAAACCAAACCTTTAACTTTAAATGACTTCATTTTACTTTTTTACCAGTGGATCTATTTTTAATACCCTCTCAGGCATTTTAAATTTTATTAGCAAAGCAAGCAAACATTATCAGCAGTTATTCCACCAGCATAATTATTATGACAGAAACCATCTTTCTTCTTCCAGAGGATTTTTCTTTTTTCTGCCTTAAATTCAGATGTCCCTCAAGGATGAAACGTTATTACCTCAAGCTCCCACCAAACAGCATTTCTAGGACTTAACACCTCCCATTTGTTATTTTTAGCGTAGAAGGTTTTAAATCGTTAGAGTTTGGCAGATGCAATGATTTATGTAAATTCTTTATCATCTCGTGGGGGATTAATGTACTGTAATTTGATAATGGCCCTCCACTTTAAGAGTCAGGACTACTTCCAGAAGAAAGCAACTTGATTGCAGATGATGGATAGTGTAAACCTCCACCAATTTCCACTATATGACCAAAGATTCATTTATCATTACCATTTTTCTTTGTAGTACTTTTAATTATAACTGCCATTGATTGTCAGATACAGAATATGAATGGTTGCTCTTTGGCATGATATTTTATGTACTTTAATTGCATTAAGATTTCTCTTAGTTTCACCAAAAATATTTATCTAGCCTTAATGAAGAGGGTGCTTAATGTACTGAAATTCTGCCAAACTACAAAGACAGCAAGAAGCGATCTAACGTTAATCTACTTCGAAAGGTTAAACATCAGTTTAATAGGCCATATAAACCAGATAAAGGTTTATCTTAGCAAGCTTTTCATTTTAATGATGTCTATACATTTCAAGAGTTAGAAAAATCAGGTTTCAGTATAGAACGTGCATACAGATGTTCCTTAACGCAACAGCTACTGTTATCTAATAATACAATTTATGAAGGCTTAGTAGTCTTGGGGGGAGGAGAATGACCTTATAGTAAATTGAATTGTCAACACGGATAATGTTGAATACACATGAACAGGAATTCTATTTGTTTATAAAAGTCCAACAACCACAATCTGTAGAGAAAAAATAGCAGTCATCTGCTTAATAATGCATTTACTGAATCTGTTTTTAGACCAATAGAAGACAGTTACTTTAAGAATAAAAGTTAACTGATAAACGAGGGGTCAATATACCTTAAATCTCTTATTAAAATGCTTATACAAAGTATACATTCAATATGACCGATTCTTTATATAAACATTTCAATTTAGTTGTGGGTGTAGAACACATTAAATCATTTCAAATGTAAAGGTAAGAGAAAAGGGGGCACATTTGTAGTTGTTTTGGGGGTTTTTTTAAATACAGTGCCCCTAAATCGCACTGCATTTGTGGATAGTGTTCACTAAGTTCTGAAAGTACTTATCAAAATACTTTTGCCCTAAAATATTATTAGCAAAATATTATTTTACTTCTGATTGCTAAACTTCTGTTGAATATTGTTTCTAAATAATTATCAGCTAAAAATTGTACTAACCTACTATAATTAGAACCAGCTTAAATGATGCATGTCAT
Organism: Masticophis lateralis; assembly: GCA_030761175.1. NCBI lineage: Eukaryota > Metazoa > Chordata > Lepidosauria > Squamata > Colubridae > Masticophis > Masticophis lateralis. The sequence goes on along the minus strand of JAUDYJ010000001.1, from coordinate 125,914,268 downwards.
TTAAAGGTATTTTAGAGTTTAATGCTGATGTTTAAAGCTCTTATCAAAAATATTTCTAGGAAAGGAAGAAGGAGATGAATTAGTCACCCCTTATATGACAGTTTACTTTTCAGTGAAATCTTTGGCAAATATGTGTCAAAATGTTGAAAAGACTTTCAATCTACCACCGTTTATGGATTTTTCTCTACAATGTGAAATTCATAATTCATAGGTGCAGAAATATTTTGACAAAATCCCTAAATTACCATTTTTCAGACCTTCTTGCATTATGAAATAATTATTCCTTTCTAAATCATTGTAGTTTAAAATAAATAGATAGTTTCTATCCTAGAGTTTAATTTCACATTTTTAAAAATATGTGGGAAAGAGAAAGTGTTTTTTAAAACTAATAAAATAAAACCCAATGATCCAGAATAGAATCTTTACCAATATAAAAATTGTAAATATAAAATAGCAAAGAGACAACAACACATTATTTGGAAACTTCATTTCAGAAAGGAAAAGCCACCATACCTGAAACATTTGAAATCCTTTAAAGGCCACAAATTCTGCATGCATGTTAGCGAATTCCACAAGCGCTCTCCCCAATTCAACATGCAAACAAGAATCACCTATGAGAAACTTGTCAAATATGAAACATTTTCCCCACCCCAAAATGTCTAATTCTATCATCCTTGAAGCACAGACAGTTACTAGTTATCTTCTATAATCTTGTTCTGATTTGCAAAGCATATACTAATATGCTTGCATGATTTTTTTGTCTAATTTTTAAAAATTATTCTTGGGCTAATCATTTTAATTACATCAGTGAAAGAAGGAAAAGTTATTGAAACTGACTTTATACTAAAAGTAAGAGAAATCTCCCCCAACCAAGGGCTACCTACTTAGTAGCTGGTTTACCATTAGCCCAATTCCATTTTGTAGTTGTAGTACATCTTCCAGGGGCCAGTTTTTGCCTTTAAAAGTAAGGGCTCTTGCTCTCCTATTTTGTCCACCCCAGAGCAGATTTCAAACAAAGGAAAACAAAATGAAACTGGCAACATACCTAAATTGACAAAGCTCATAACCATATCTGCATCATTCAGAAAGTTGGTGTCGTGCAGGCTAGCTAAGGTGGGACTTTGTGTAGGCAGTGAACTTGTCCGTGATATGTATATTCTTCGGGAGTATCCATTTGGAGACGCCAAGTAACCTTTCCGTAGCGCTTTGCTCTCTCCATTTGGGGATGATCCCCTCACCAAATATTCCAACTCTTCGGGATCCTGTTCATTTGTCATTGCGTTGTAGAGATCCAGCATGAAGAGGGGTGCTGAGGAAGCTTGTTTTCCAGCTGAAAATGGCCTGGGTCTATGTGGTAAACCCAGGATGGAAAGAATTTCTCTTTGGATCTCTCGCCTCTCGTGGTTCCGCAATCTCCGATAAATAAAACTGGAGTGGACGTGGTTGTCCCCCATGCCTGCCTTAGCATAATCCATTAAAAGCCAGTAATTCCAGAGTAAGCTCAATAGAACTTTGAACAGAGTTTGGTCCATTTTAAAATAAAGTAAAACAAAACAAAACTCACAAATAACTTTAAAATAATGTTGTATTTTCCTTTTTCTGGTCTCTTATGAAGTCTGGTGTTCCCAGGACCAAAGAAGGTTAAAATTAAAAAAATGAACGATGAACAATGAATTACCTATGCCTCATGTCAGCGTTGCCATTTCCGCACCCCTCATCTTGATCTTCTTCTTCCACTTCTTGAGTATGATGGGCCGTGTCGGGCTGCCTGCAGTTCTATGAAAGCTGAAATTCAGACGTCCAGTTTTCTACTACTGTTACTGATTCTCCTGCACTGGTGGAACAGGTTCCCAGAAGCTGATCATTTGATGCAGGCATTCCTAGTCAAAACCTTGAGATGATCAGACTTGGAGATAGAGATAGTTTTGAATGAAACAACAGCTCTTCTTGTCAAACTGCCATAATCAGCAGAGTCCCCTCATGCTCTGATTCCTAATCCCCAACTAGATAACTCTTTTTCCACCTTGCTGTCCTTTCCTAAATGCCAGCTTTCTGTCTTCAACTACTGCTTGATGATGGTGTAATTTCGCTTTGGTGTTTTTTTTTCAGCACCCAGCTGAGCCTATTAACATTTGTAATGTCCAGCCCATCTGAAACATGCATCACAGGCTTGAAAACGTCTTCCTCTGAATTCACCCAGGGATGTTAAAAAAAAACAGGACCCCTCCCCTTCTCAATATCCATCCAATCTTTTGCAGTTCCTTAAAAGAGATTTTTACCTCTACCCAGGCAAAAATAGAGCAGCTCCCTTCAAGAGATCTGAAAGCTAATGTAAGCACAACCCTGCTGGGAGAGAAGAGGCTTCTCATTGTAATTTGAAACTGGCAAAGTGAGGGGGGGAGAAATGAATTAACCCTTCTACTGCCACAAAGTCACTCCCCCTCCCCAACCAGGCAGACTAGAGTTCTCTAACAGGATGGGAGTAATGACCTCTCCAAAAAGAACTGTGTCAACAGATTGATCTTAAAATTTAGCATGCAATTCACCTGAGTACTTGCGGAGTCAAAAGAACATAAGACTCGATTGAATTATACTAGTTTGCAAAACATATTCAACTCTATCCTCTTTTTAAATGTAACCACTTGCAGTCCAGGTTAAATAATTTAATATTCCACTGAGATCAGCATGTGAGGCCTGGAGTTTTTTCCAGACATGTTCCTTAATTTGGAAGGGTCCCATCTAACTGCAGCGAAGCACTTCAGAGTCACAGAGTTTCGAGCAGAGACCTAAAAAGCAGGCTTATCTTTCCAGTTAAAGGAGCATGACCGAAGATACAGTTTTGGAGCCAGCTGCCTAAAGTAAATGCAGTTGAAACGGACTGGGTGTTTCTATACCATAAGCGTGAATGTTGCTTTTCATGTATTTATTGCCCAAATCTAGACCAAAAACAGCATTTATTTACAAAATAGTAGAAGTGATGTGGTGGATTTTTCACAAACCCTTATAATACTTCCTTTTCTCTGCTTCCTGTTTGCTTTTCTTGATATGTTACAGTTAGTAACTATTGGTCTGTTGTGGGGATTGATTGACAATAAAGCAACCCTGAATTTTTCCGATATATTTTGGTTCATTTTTTCTTTCTTTCAAGGTAGTCCTGAGCCACTGCCAGGGCAATTGATCTCAGCCTCCCGAGAGGAATTCAAACCTTTTGAATTGGATAAGCACTTCATTTGGTAAAATGAAAAATAGCAGGCCCAGTTGACACCACAGTAGGGAGATCACAGAGATCCATTGACATGCCAGCTGAGTTTATAAGATTGTTGTATTGAAAAGAGATGGGGCTTGTTTGTTTTAGTGCTTGTTTATTGCATTTTTTAAAAAAATAGTGCTGCACTAATCAATTGGAAATTGTGACTCAATATTTCAGTAATCAAGTTATGAACCTTCACTTATGAATTCAGCTTTCCATTTTCCATTTCTCTTTTCACCATACCTTCAACACAAAAGTACATTTTTTGTTTTATCAAATAGAACATACCAGAGGCATTAGTGGTTGATTAAATGAGGACATCACTCAATATGGGCAATAGATTCTTTGTGAATTCATTTCTTCTCACTCCAACCATTTAAATGGTATCTTTATACTTGGATTTTATTTATTATTAGTTAAAACTTACTCTATTGGCCAATAGATAAGTAAGAGGGGTAATATTAACAGACAAGGAAACAAAATTGGGCCAGAACAAACTAAAAACAACTAGAACATATTTTTTGGATAAAGGAGTCACATCTGTAGTACACTAAAGAAAGAGCTAAGGTGGTTTCATTATTTGAAAACTGCAACAGATAATATGTGTCATGAACTCACCCACCCAATCCCAGAAGATAATGAGAAACCCAGAGGCCTACTAAGTCATCAACCTCCTAAGTAGATTTAAAGAAATGTGCCTGATTAATAGTTGAGATTACAATTAAAGATACTTATAATAAAAAAGTCCCTCCCTTATTGAGACTCTCATACCAAGTAAGCATAACAAAATTTAACTTGCGACAAACTCAGAGATTATCTACAAATGCGTATGCATTTATACTTTCTCCTGTCTGGTCTAGCCACATTAAGGTCACATCTGGACTGGTGCCAACACATCAATCAAAGCATAAGAAAAATCCTGCTGGATTGGACCTAGAACTATGGCCAATAAAAAGTGTCTGAGATGTTCATAGATGGGACAAACTCAAAATTTGGTTTAAGGGATTTCCATTTAGCTACCATGGCCAAATAAGAGAAGACAAATATAGCAATCCAGAACAAGAAATAGTCTTAAGGTATTGATTCAACTACTTGACATTTAGGGGAAAAAATCAATTTTCATCCAGTTAGTTTCACTTAACTTAAACTTTGTGGTTTTATTGACTTTGCAGGTACCAGGAGAAAAATTATGGTGGGCTACTCCTGAACAATATATCTGGTTCATTATTTACACAAACTGTTTGCTATCATCATCCATATTCTCTCATTATAACCTAATAAAATACTTCTGAAACCTAGTTGGATTCTTCTCAGATCCAATTACATTTCCTTCAAAGAGACCTGAGTATCATATGGCATGGTTAAGGAACCTATGTATTTCCAGATGCTGTTCCATCATTCTGAGTCATTATAATGGCTGGCCCTTGTGGGAATTGGCAACCAACAAATCCAGAGAGCAGTATACATATGGTCTTAAAAAAACACTCTTGTCAATGCTTAGATTCTGAATTATACCTCTGTGGAATGGATCCCACCATTAATGAGCAACATTTCAGGTGTGATATAAATTGCTATGAATTATCCAAGAAAATCATGCAATAAATAATAAAAGATACTTCAATGCAGCAAATAGGGGCTCGGATGCATTAAAACAGCTAAAAAGATCTACACTTCAGTCCAATCCATTTGGAAACAGGTCTCACTGATTTAAACCAGACTTACATATTAATAAAATTGTCCTGATTTCAATGCTTATCAAAATTATTCCAGCTGTGTAAGACAAAAAAAAATTAAAGCAGACCCAGACAATTAGATACATCAGTGGCTCAGAAATTTTTAATTTTTGGCATCCTGCAAAGGGTAAAAGGCTTGCTTTCTGCAAATGCTCTGTTGCCGCCTTGTTTTTTGAGAAAGATCACAAAGAAAGGCCATTTTCAGTGAAATGACAACTCTTTAGAGACAAAAACAAGAGCACACCAGGAATAAACATTTCCAGAGTTTTGAGGCAGCACAGAGAAAAGTTGTATTGAGCCAGGGGGATCAACCTTGTTCTATTCAGGCAAAAATTGATGTGAAAGCAGTTTTCTGAGAGAACGAAACTCCTCATAAAGAAAAATACTTTGGAAAATATGCAACAAAGACTACAAATTCATAAAGATGAAGGAATTGGACATGGGTTTCTATGAGCTCCAGTCCACTTTATCAGGCTCCTAAGTGAAGACATTGGTTGCACTTTACAGGCACTTGTGCTGCAATAAACTGGAAACAACCTTTTGAGGCTTTGGGTTGTTGTTACAGACTCACACAACTGCAATACTCTTCTGGAATTTAAGAATGTGCCTTAGTCTAGACCAGAGATCTTCAAACTTGGCAGCTTTAAGACTTGTGGACTTCAACTCCCAGAATTCTCCAGCCAGCTATGCTGAAGTCCACAAGTCTTAAAGCTGCCAAGTTTGAAGACCTCTGGTCTAAACAGATGGACAGCACATAAATCTAAAGAAAGAAAGACTTTTCATTCTCATTCTTTATTCCACTGAAGAATCACAGTGAAAACTTCTGTTTTTCTTGGGTAGAAAAGCAATTTCCAAATCAGTTTACAGGTGGTCCTTAGTTAACAACCACTCTTTCAGTGACCATTCACTGCCCTGGATGAGCAGTCCTTATGACCAGTCCTGGAAATTCTGGCTGTCACCGGTTCCCTGAAGTCATGTGATCATGATCTAGGTGCTCAGAAAGTGGTCTGGATTTCCAACCATCATAGCATCCCACAATCATGTGACTGCAATTTGTCGGCTTCCTTGTTAGCTTTACCCACAACCAAAGTCAATGGGGAAGCCACTAGGAAGTTGAAAGGTGCAGTCATGTGAGGTTCTCTCTTAACAAGCTGAAATAATTCTCTCACGACCGTAACTGGGGGCTGACAGAATTGCTGTCATGGCATGATCACATGATATTGTACTTTACTACTCCATTTCCTAGCAAGAATAATTCTGATTACAATTGCCATTGTTAAGTGAGCCATTGTTAAATGAACAACTGTGTATGTTGTTCATTCAGGTAAATATCAACATCGTTTTTTAAAAAAATAGTTTAAATGAATGGAGTTGATGGATCCAACTGCATTCAATACAATGGAAGTAAATGTCCCCTTCCTCCTTCTAGATCCTATAACACTTTGAGCAAACCCCAAAATGCAATAAGAATTTAGGCTTATATACTGCCCCATGACATTTTACAGCACTCTCTAGGCAGTTTACAATGTTGAAGCATTGTTTGTATATTGCCCCCAACAATCTGGGTCCTCATTTTTCCAACCTCGGAAGGATGGAATGCTGAATGAACCTTGAGTCCCATCAGGATCAAACTCCAGGCTGTGGGCAGTTTGCCCGTGTGCTGTCCTGCACACATGCGCGCACACACACACATGTGGTTTAGTGGGTTTATTAATACCTCCCAACCCTCTTCACTAAAAACCCAGAACTGTTCCAATTAAGTCCAGCCATGAGCAGACCAATGCTACTCCACAAAGCAATGGCCAATGAGTCCACAAGGCACTTGAAAGTTTCCAATCAAAATAAACCCACCAAGCAAAATTAAATCCACAATACAAGGGGGCTCACAAGACACAAGTCAAGGTTTTAATCCAAAGCAAGGCAAGAATCACAATGACCAGAAAACACACATGTAGGAAATGAACACATTGATCCCACCATCACTTTCCATCTGTCTGCAGTGCTAAATAGCCAGCTTCTGGTGCAGCCCATTAAGAAGGGAGAAGCCTTCTCCTCACGAGTAATCTGGCTGACCTTCTCTGTTCCAGCCTTTTCTTTGCCTTATGTATTCTTGGATCAGGTGCAGAAGGCCACTGCACCTGATCCTCACCACTGACTGGCTGCAGCTGCATATTTCCTGTCCCCCTTCCCCTGCCCCCCCCCACCCCCAGCCTCAGGACTGTCCTGCTGCAACTGTGCTTGAGCCAAGTCCCGCTCACAGTTGCTTGGAGCCATTAACCAACTCCCCTCCAGACATGTCTGGAACTGGTTCACATCTCCCTCCGAGCTGACATCTGGAGAGATATCCGGGGAAGCATCCAGGGGAGTCATCACAGCCTGCAATATTGCACTTTAACCACTGTGCCACCAGAGATAATTTATTTCATACCCTGCCCCCATTCCATTAGATATAATGTGTATTTGACTCAAAGAATTAACAATGATGTAAGAATGGAAGTGCTTATTTAACAAGTCAGTTTTTAAGGTAAATTTCGATCTGTTTGCAAAGCCCTTCAAGGTATTGGATCAGGCAGTGGGACCTCTTTTCCTCAGTTAAACCAGTCTGTCCAATCAGATCTTGTAGAGAAGGCATGCTTTGGGTACTACCAGCCAGGAATCTACATTTGGCACTCCCAAGAGGTGTGTTTTCTCTGCTGTGGTGCCTATCTTATGAAACATCCTCCCATCCAATATTAGATTGTCCCCAAAGGGCCCTTAAGACCTTAAATTCACACCAAAGGGACATTTGTATGATGAGGACAACCTATTAGGGAAAAATATTAATATATAATAGAATAATCTATCAGGGAAAATATTACTAATATGATCAATATTAAAGTTCCCCCTCTTCCCCAAAGCTTTTGTTCTGTCAGGGGTCTTTTGGCAAAGCAGTTATATACGAAACTGCTCCCACAAAAGATACACGTCCTCTTTCTATCCCTTTGCAAGAACAAAGTAAGCAACTAACAGTGAGTCATCAGACGCATGGCTTTCTGAAGTTGGGAATGCAGTTTTTTCTTGACCTGCTTGCCCGCGGGATGCAGTATTTGAGCAAAAGTAAAAAGATTGTCTTGATTGGGCCGCACTATCCTGTTTTTCTGGATCTAGCAACACTGCAAAATACTAAATTAGTATCACCCACATAGATACAACAGAATAGTTGTAATGTGAGATAAAACTACTGGAGAGAGAAAAAATCACCTTCATTTGTTCACAGAGGATATGGTTTTCAGAGATGTAATAAATCTTGGAGAGAGAGAAAGTCACAAGGCTTTGTCTTTTTTATTCCTTATTGCATTTCTCTCCCCCCTCCTCCTCCCCCTCTCTTGCAATTAGGGACACAATCCATCATCATATCACTGTGATTTGCAAGTCTATCTACCTGAAGAGGTTTTGGTAATCCTTCTTGGTCTACAATAAGGTTCTGATTAGCACAGGAATTACACAGTGGCAAATGTAAAACATTTGGTTGCAGAAGACCATTGTAAGTCAGTCTCTTAAATGTCAATAGTTGCTTTTAGCCAATAAAGCATTTTTCTGAGCTGCTAAGATCAAAATAGTACCTGTGAAACTCATTATTTTGTAGCAATGCTGTTTCTATTTAGCCATATCAATTTGATCTGTTGCTGTCTTGATTTATATTTCAAAGAGTCATTCCTTGGTTTTCTGATCAGGTCGAGGCTTTAATGTGGTATGCCAGGCAATAAAGAATGAAAACATTGGAGCTGTTCATTGAATTTTGCACAAAAACATCCTAATTATTTAATTGTCTTATGCAATAAATAGATATGTTCACTGCACAAGATATTCTTCTGCTTTGAATATTTCAGCATCCATAGATGCACACAAAGCACTGCATCAACACAACTTCTTACCTTGAGAGAGAACTGCTGTTTATAGCATTTTTATTTCAACTGGGTATTTTTGTCCATGCTAACTGCAGGTGCCATGATTGGGCCTGGATTGGAGCCAAAAACCCAGTGAAAGAATCATTTATCCCACATGGAGCTAGATTGAGGATTTTGTCCTACATGAGAAACAATAACTCAAGGATGGATTTAAATTATTAAGAGAGCGGGTAGTCTTCTTTTTGTATGTATGTGTGTTTAGGGTTAGCTGTTTGTCGAGTGTGTTGTAAATGCGTTTTGATTGAATACATTCTCATGCTTCTGTGCACAGTTTAAAATACAGTAATAAAATCTAAGGTCTAATGCAGTGTAGAGTTAATGCCAAAAAAAAGTGCAACCAATTTACTACAGTATATCTTTTTAGAGTGGTTTTACAAGTGAGGGAGTATGAAATTCATAAATGAGAGCAAGTACTTTTTGTTAAATGTGACCTTGATCAATGCCACGTAAAACCTCTAAAACAGATTTGTTCAAGTCTAGTCAATGAGAACTGGAATACATATAGGATGGCATTTTACAGTCAGGCTAATCTAGACCCTCTTAATAGGCTGGATGTATGCTTCATTTTTCCCTGCTCCGTTCAAAGCAACTACTGGTAATCCTTGACTTACAACCATTTGTTTAGTGACCGTCCAAAGTTATGACACTGAAAACAGTGACTTATGACCATTTTTCACACTTACGATCTTTGCAGCATTCCCATGGTCACTTAATTAAAATTTGGATGCTTGGCAACTGGTATGTATGTATGACAGTTACACTGTCCTACATCTTCTGTGACCTTCTGACAAGTACAATCAATGGGAAGCCAGGTTCACTTAACAACCATGTTGCTAACTTAACTGTGGCAAGAAAGGTCATAAAAGGGGGTAAAACTCATTAAACAAGTGTTCTGCTTAACAATGGAAATTTGGAGCTCAACTGTGGCCATAGGTCAAGGACTACCTATTGTTATTCTGTGGCTAGTTGTTGACACTGAAAGCTGGGAGGCCCTTATTAACTAATTTTGCTACCTTTTCTACTTCAAGTATTTCTTTACACTGAAATTCATCTGGTTCTTCAAGGTTATGGGGCAGGGGTGAAATCCAGCAGGTTCTGACAGGTTCTGGACAACCGGTAGCGGAAATTTTGAGTAGTTCAGAGAACCAGCATATACCACCTCTGGCTAGTCCCAGAGTGGGGTTGGAATGGAGATTTTGAAATATCCTTCCCCTGGAGTGGGGTGGAAATGGAGATGTTCCAGTATCCTTCCCCTGCCACGCCCACCAAGCCACGCCCACAGAACCGGTAGTAAAAAAAATTGAATTTCACCATTGGATTATGGTATACCGAGTCCATACATTTCCTTCATTTCATATTCTTTTTCTTCCAAGCTTTAGTCCAACGTGCTTGTTAAAAGCAATTATATCATAATTATTTTTTTAAATGACCAATGTAATGTAAACGGGGTCAGATTCTGCTATGAGAGTACCAGCAGGCACCCAGGTAATTACAGACTTCTGGTAATATAACTCATTACAGGCTCTGCAGCAGAGAGAGCCCAGCGTTTGAATTATAATTTGGAAACCTGGATTCTGTTTGTCATAACTGACTATTATGCTTTTCATAAAAAGAAAAACTTGCCTTCAGAAACCATTCTGGCTTGGACAGCTAATTAAAGAGCTTTGTCAGCAAATTATCAGCTCTCTTTTGCCTGAAATTTTCCTTAGTGGAATATTGCATTACTGTATTTTGCCCAAGACAGCTTGGAGAGGTAATACACTGAATCAGTAATCCAAGTTTGCGGCACCATTCAGAGATGGTCTTTTTTTGGTAGCAACCATCACACAGAAAACTTTATATTACACCAAACACAATAGTGAATTTCCACCCAGAACCAAGACAGCTGTTTCAAGACATTTTTAAACTTATGCTGTGTTTCTCTAAAGGTGGGGATATTAAATTCTCTTCTTCTTGTCCCTCAGATGTCTAAAAGGTTGGAGGACCACCCAGGGCAGATATGGGGGTTGTGTGTATATGTGTGAGTTTCTCTCTCTTTGTGTGTGTGATTGTGGAGGTCCAGAGGGAACAGCAAAATGAAATTGTGCTATACAAACAGGAGTCTGGTCTTATAATCTTGAATGTAACACATAATTTAACAGCTTTGCTTGGATAATAGAAGTTACAATAAAAGTTGACCCCAAATGGCAAAATCCATGAATCATTACACTAAAATTCACGTCCTCTTATGAAATTGTCAGTCAATTTTTGGAGCTAAAAAAGAAAGATTTCTTTATATTTCTTTTGTGATGTTAGAGCCCTTCCATTGCCTTCTCTGTTTGGCTAGGTGTGAATGCACACCCTTCTAATTTGAATATACTTTGAATATAATTTGAATTAATATATGTGGTATTAAACACACACATGCACACAAAGTTCTTACATTCAAAGTGAATGAAAATATCTGAAAAAATATTAAGTTTGGATGAACATTTTTAATCATTAATAGCAGTGTGTGATGAGCTGACATCTTTTGGTTTTACATATTATTTGTGTGGATTGATTGTAGTCTACATTTCTTTTAATGACTACTTCAAAATTGGCACTTCTTTCCAAGGCCATTACTTAATCCAAATAATGTATTAAAGTTGCAGTGGCTATTCAAAACAAAAGTAAACAAAAAGATTCCCACAAAACAATTTATGGGTTATCTTACTGGAAACGGATTAAGTTTCTTAATGTGAAGAAGATTCTTCATGTTAAGTTTAAATACATCTAAATCTCCTCCAGAAAAAAGTTTTGTTAATGTGATCAAAAGAGATTGAATACATCAGTTATACATTTATTTGCAGCCTTCTATTCCAAATAGTTTCTCAAAGTTGAAGACACTAAATTTATTACACCTCTGGAAGTAAAAAAAAAGTAGTACGTCATCGTACCACAGCACCCACAACACAGAGATCAATTTAAAGCAAAAATTGTTCTGTTTTCTTCAAACAGATCCTGTTCACATTTTCTAATTTGCTGATATGACTCACATCAAATCTAAAATGTTTCATTTTCCAAAGTTTTGTAGAGATAATTAAAGCTGCGACATTTTTAAAAAATCCATTCAATTGTGTTCAATGCTCAGTTTTCTTGGCAAAGTTTTTCAGAAGTGGTTTGCCATTACCTCATTCCAAAAGCTGAGAGAAAGTGACTGGCCCAAGATCACTCAGCTGACTGTTTGCCTAAAGTGGGGCGAGAACTCATGATTTCCCAGTTTCTACCCTGATTCCGTAACTACTACACCAACCTGACTCTTCATAACCACTGTATGAAGTAATTTAAAAATCTGTGGCATATAAAATTCAGTTCAGATCTTAGTAACCTACTTCATCATATCTCTGCAACCATATTAATAGGTTGCATTAAAAGTAAACAAGCAAACTTCTTTAATTTTTCCATCTCCAGCAATGGTCCTAAAGTTTGGTGTCTGAATCATTTACCCTGGGTCATTTATCCAAGAAAAAGTATTTCAACACATTTCTTTTTTTTAACTTGGAACTATTGTACATTAGCCTGGAGTAGCTATAATCTGCTAAGTGTATGGCAGTGACAAAAATATGGTTGTTGCCTTGTACTGTATGAAGTCTTCTTATCCTATTGAAACTAATAGTAATAAAATGTCTTATTTGTCTGCTGAAAACTTAGCTTTGCCACTATATACTCAGCAGACAACCAAAGATCTAATAAAGGAGAATATTTGTAGCTCAGGGTTGAAAATGTCCTTGGTGCTCTCTGAGCTTGGTTATTTTCTGGTAGACATTTCAATACTCGAACTAGGCATCATCATCAGTGCTGATGATGTTACCTAGTTGGGTAATGAAATGTCTGCAAGAAAAGAACCAAACTCAGAAAGCACCAAGGATCCCTCAACCAACGATCTGCTAAAGGTGAAGAAATCCTACATTCCCTCGCCTGGAAGAACATCATATGGAATTCAGTGGGACGTCTTTGTAAGTATTTTTAAGATTTGCACCATTGGCTACACATTGAAGAATTATAAGAAAGAGTAGTGCTTGCATTGGGAATGGAAAATATTAATGTTGTTGAACAGTTAATAATGCTGCCCATCAAACAAAAAAAAAAAACGGATAGTTTTTCCAATCTAAGCCTGAACTCAGCAGCTATTGCTTCCAAGAGAGTATGTTCCGAATCAGCCTGCAAAAATATCTATCCAATCTTCTTCACAGATACTTTCCATGAGAGAAAATTGGTTTTTAGGTGAGATTTCGCATGTGGAAGTGACTCACTCATTCAGTTCCCGATAGATGATGCAACCTAAGTGAAAGAACACAACTGAGGGGAGGGACTGAGTTGGAGAAATGAAGATTGGAACAGCAGAAGAGGCAAATGCATGGGGACACAGACGCCGAGTCAGAAGAAGAGGGTGGAGTTCCTCCATGGAGATTTTTGGAAAGCCAAGACTGCAATGAGGCAGCTGGTTTGGAGGCTGGCAATGAAAACAGAGTCTCAGCAAGGAAGGACTATTTAATGACCACTTATTGCAAGTCCTTACAAAACTTTTTTCTCAACCACAGAGCTTTTTCTGGAAAAAACAATTGGGTAGAGTACAATGTGCATTTGTTGAGTAATATGCATATTGTTTCGGTAACTATATTTTAAGATGAATGGGGAATCTTGACTCTACCACGAATTCACTAGGTGACTTTAGATGGCCCACTCTCTTTGATTTCTATTCTATGCCTTCTTCCATTTGCAATTTTATTATCTGTCTGAAAGCTACTTTTTGATTGCAATTAGATAAATCCCTGACTGAAGCAATCCGAATGACCACTAAATAAAATGAGAAATTTGGATTCCTCCGTATTTGTTGGCTGTCGTGATCATCTGGATTTTTATAAATCTGGATATGTCTACTATTAGAATAGGAAGGAATGACAGTGCCTTACTGAACCATAAGTTCCAACATACCTATTAGCTAGGCAGTCTGGGACTGAAGAAGCTGTAATTCAGCAATGTCCTGAGGTCAAAAATTCCAACTCCTTGGGAACCTTAACATAAGTGAAAATCTTTGAATTCTTGAAAATGCAACAAATATCTTTAGCATTTTTCAATAAGTCATTACCTTTCCAAGACATTCTCCTACAATTCTGCAGGATTATCTATTGCTCCCTGACTAATCACATATAATGGATTTCTAACATAAAAAGGGATTGTTTCACCATAGCTCCATTTATGCTTTGATTATCATTGAAGAAGTGGCAATTAATATTATACACTCTGGAAGGACTTCATATCAAATTCAGTGGGACTTCTTCATAAGTACTGTTAAAATTGCACCATTGGTTTACACGTTGAACTCTGAAATCACCCTGGTAGTAGAGGTTTGCTACAAACCTCTTTGTGCATTCCACAAAAATCAGAGCCTGGACATTGACTTATTGACAAGAAAAAAAAATTTGAAGAATTATCCCTTTTTTCATATTCAAAAGTATGGCAATCATTTTTGGAAGAACTAGGGGAACCAGATTAAGGGCCATATTCAGCTCTGGGCAGCTGGCTGTGCATATCTATTATATATTATACTGTGCAGCAGTCCTATAATTTTAGGATCAATCACTCAGGACCAAGCTATCTACAGGTAGTCCTCGACTTACAACAGCTCGCTTAGTGATCGCTTAGTGATCATTCAAAGTTACAACGGCACTGAAAAAGTGATTTATGATCATTTTTCACATTTACGAGCGCTGCAGAAACCCCTTGGTCATGTGATTTACATTCAGATGTTTGACAACTGACTCACATTTATGACAATTGCAATGTCCCTGGGTCACATGATCCCTTTTGCAACCTCCTGACAAGCAAAGTCAAGGGGGAAGCCAGATTCACTTAACAACCATGTTACTAATTTAACAACTGCAGTAATTCACTTAACAAATGTGGGGAGAAAAGTCGTAAAATGGGGCAAAACTCACGTAACAAATTTCTCACTTAGCATAAACATAAATTTTGGGCTCAGTTGTGGTCATAAATTGAGGACTACCTGTATTTCATAGAGAAACCTATGACAAAATTGTAGGGCTTTTGCATGGATATGTGCATAATTCTTGAACAGAGAATGTGTACTATTAGTTTTTGCAATATTTGTATCATAATTAGAAAGAGGGGGGATCAAAATGCTATAAAAGAAAAAAAAAGTGCACTGCAAAATGTATTAAATAGGGGTGAAGAAGTCAACAGCCATGACAGTTCAACAAAACAGTAAACCAAAGAAAATATTGTAGGCAGGAAGGACATAGCTTTGCTGAAAAAAAATCTGTTTTTCAGGTCTGTTTTCTTGGCCCAGAGGAGAAAGAAAATAGGTAAGTCATAAAAATATTTCTGTGAACTATTTATGGAAATAATGGCTACTGTTTCTGCCGATTCCCAGTAGCAGAAGACAGGGAAAATTCAGGAGATTTATGGTAAACTAGATGGTTCATAAAACTAATTGCTAGGACTGTATTGTCACCGTCTTGTGTGAATCCCACTCAGATTTTTTTTTTCTTACAAAAATAGTCTGTCCCCCTTGGTTTGAAAATATCCCAAGGAAAGGGAAAATGAAACTCCTGGGTGATTGATCATTGAAGCACATTCCAAAATTTTTACACCGGGGATAATATGCTCATGAGCTACCAATGCCTTTACTTTTGTAGAATCTAGAAATGTTGCATACTTTCCCCCCAATGGAAAGGCTTGTTGCATTGAAATAATCCCAGCAAATCCCAGAACTCCAGATTGACCCACTCAATGATTTCATTGCTTTGTCCCTTGGAACTGTTAGTGTCTAACGAAAATAAAAGACGTCCAATCCCTTTGCTCAAGTGTCAATCGAAGGGAAAAAAAAGTCAAAAGCCATGTGTGGAAATATTCAGTCACAAAGTTCTCCCAATTCATACTCGTGTTTTCAGTACATGGCAATTAAAGCCAGAATTCACGCAGGAGATAGTTCAAACAACCATATACCAATAGCAGTAGCTGTCATTCTGGATCCAGGCAATTTTATCCATCCTGCAAATTCACTGCAGCAGCCCACACAGTATCCGACAGCAGGAGAATATGCAGCAATCCCCATAAGCATCTGAAATAATTTTGCTAGACAATACTTGGCTAGTTCTCTGGTGTTACAGACCTACAGTTTCCAGCATTACTGCCGCTAAGGCTTTAAGCTATGCTTGGTTGGATTTGGCATCTCTCTTCTGCTGCTAGAACTCCAGCTGGCTGCTTTGCAATGTTATTACCCAGAGCTCCTCAAAAAAGGAAGAGAAACCTCAACACCAATGTATATGGAGTATTGAACACTAGCCACAACAAAACCTTGAAACAAAAATCTTTCATTCCAAACGTAAGCAGGCAAAAGAGGGGAGATCCTCTCTATTCTGCTTGGAATTTTGGAAATAAATCTACCTCCACATACAGAGTGGCTAATCTGCAGAGATTAATGGCCTCCATGATTTTAGCTAGATCCAGCAGTAGTCCATTTGTTCATAGCTATGGCAAGGAAGGAAGGAAGGAAGGAAGGAAGGAAGGAAGGAAGGAAGGAAGGAAGGAAGGAAGGAAGGAAGGAAGGAAGGAAGGAAGGAAGGAAGAAAGAAAGAAAGAAAGAAAGAAAGAAAGAAAGAAAGAAAGAAAGAAAGAAAGAAAGAAAGAAAGAAAATCACATATCATCTGAATCTAAATCAGGATTCACTTGAGCCAGGCTGAATATCAAATTGCCCTTCTGCACATGGAAAGATTTCTGGAAAGACTCCATACTTGTCACAAGATACCAGCTGAATTTGATAGGCAAATTCAGAAGAAATGCTTCCAGGAAGGAGATTTTGATACATCCCCAAATCAACTTTGTTTAGTCCCGAAATAAAGATACAGGAAACCTGCATGATTGCCATTGTTTTGAGAGCTGCTGCCATGACAGCTTAGACAGATCTATTTAGACAGATCAGATTTAAAACACAACAGATGGCTACAATTACATGCTTGGAACCTTTTTGTGTCTAGAATGCTGAGGAAAGCACAATAAAATAAACATATTTTTTCCCAATGAATTTGTCTACAGTTTTAATGTCTGTTAAATCCAAGAAATTTATGAATGAAGCATAAAGTACCACTTATGGAAACAGACTGCAGGTAACTAGCAATTTGGTGATTCATAAAGTTCGATGTGGATGTTAACATTTAGTGTCTTGGTTTTATTTTTGTTTATTTACTTACTAAATTTACATATGTTCTGCCCATCTTATCTAGAGGTGACAAGTTAAAATGCTAAGAAATCATTTCTAAAATAATTATTCACAGTCTTTGCTCTGGAAATCACTGGTGATCCTATAAAGTAGGGCCTGGTTTAGGGATCCCCTCAAAATACAGCCAGTCTTGAGAGACAGATAAATAACACAAGCTTTTGGCATTCTAGCTTTTGGTAGTATTGCCAATACAAGTATATCAAAAGTCCACAAAACCACCAAAAATCAAAAGATTCTCTGCTGTTAATATTAATAATGGGACAATGTCTGTAGGAATGTAATATTTCACTGGAGTACCCTTTGGGCAAAAATTGGCTTGCATCTAATCTAAACAAAAAAAAAAAAAGGTCCAGGAAATTTAAAAGCTGGCCATCAATTTTTTATTATCCTACTAAATGTATAATTCTCCTGCATTTTCTCATTGTTGTTTAATTAACTCAAAAATTTGTTTTGATTCTTCGAAGAGTTAAAAACAGATTAGGATTCCTGAAAATAATTTAACTTCTACTGGCATGAATGAAGAAAAATAACTTCTGCAAGAGACTGTTTCTCATAACAGTGGGAATGGTGTTCCCATGACTTAGCATTGCAGTGAGCATCCATTTTGGACAAAATCTGAAAAACACACCCAAACTGCCTACTTTGGAGGAGCAGACTCTTTCCAAAAGGATTTGGGTCTTTTTCAAAAGGGTCTAAAGGGAAGTAAACTGTTCCCAAAACAGTAGGCTGCTTCAGATTTGCTTGGCTGCTAATTGTTGTTTTATTTTTAAAAAAATTGCAAGCCACAATTGATACATTTTCCCCAGGGAAACGCAATACAAAAACTAATTTTGTGATAGACATCACTACCTTCCAATGAGTCCTTTTCTAGGACTCGCCAGTCAGCGTTTCCCAGAGTAATTTTAGAATAACATATCAAAAACATTTCAGCATTTTCCACTATTTTGCTAGACCTCTCTTTTACATCCATAATTCACGAACAATTTGAGTTTGGATTAAGATTTTCTCTTGTTTTACTTGTGTTATATAAATGTATTCATCCCATTCCAGAGGGCTGCTCTCTCAAAATGCTTTCATAAAATGCAGACCTTAGCCTGGAATGAATTGTTTTTCCTATTTTTTATAGTTGCCTTTAACAATTATGTAAATCACTGTCTCTCAACTTATTATCCAACCTAGGTTGATTCCTTGTACCAAACTTGTCCATCAAATTGCTAAAAACTTTATTAACATACACTTTTATACCCCACTTATGATTTCTACCTTCCTTCAAGAATGATTCTAGTTACCCTTGTTTATAGGGCATAAGGAACATTAAAGGCAGGGATTGGTGGATTCCCTTTCTTTCATTTTCAGCACATCTCACTGATGTTATAATCCAGTAATCACTTTCATTAAGTGTGATGGGGCTGCCAGGGAAGAGGCAAGTTTTGACAGGTGGTTAAACCAACAAGTTTAGCTATGTATTTAATTTTTTACTCTGTTTCTGTACAAGGATTTGTGCAGATACATATCTGCTGCCAACTGATAGTCAAGCTCCATGTGGACTAGAATAGGGGTCTCCAAACTTGTCCACTTTAAGACTTGTGGACTTCAAGTCCCGCAATTGCTCAGTCAGCCATGCTAGTTGGGAAATTTTGTGAGTGGAAATCAGTGGTGAAATCCAATTTTTTTTACTACTGGTTTGGTGGGCATGGCAGGGGAAGGCTACTGCAAAATCCCCATTCCCTCCCCACTCCTGGGGGAAGGATATTGCAAAATCCTCATTCCCATCCCACTCTAGGACCAGCCATAGGTGGTATTTGCCAGTTCTCCAAATTACTCAAAATTTCCACTTCTGGTTCTCCAGAACCCACCAGAACCTGCTAGGTAAGGCAGTAAGGTAGCCAGGTTTGGAGACCCCTGGACTAGAATATTGAGTTAAGCAAAGGCAGTAGCAAATTTGTATACAAATTTCACTCAGTTCTTTCTACTTGTTTTGGTTTATTATCTTGCATTGCAGAAGGAGAAACAACAATACAAAAAGCAGAATGAAAACCAGAAGAATTTCTTTCCATTTATAAACATGTTTCCTTGTTCCATTAAAAGAAAAAAGTACACTGAAGCTTTGGAATCCATAAAGCAAAGTCCTACAATTCTTATCTTGAATCTAAACTGTAGGAGATAACATATTCAGACCAGTGGTGGGTTTCAAAAATTTTTACTACCGGTTCTGTGTGTGTGGCTTGGTGGGCATGCCATGGCTTGGTGGGTGTGGCAGGGGAAGGAACTGTAAAATCTCCATTCCCACCCCACTCCAGGGGAAGATACTGTAAAATCTCCATTCTGTCCCCAATCCAAGGGAGGGTTACTGCAAAATCCCCATTTCCTCCCAATCAGCTGGGACTTGGGAGGCAGAGAATAGATGGGGGCAGGGCCAGTCAGAATTTTTACTACTGGTTCTCCGAACTACTCAAAATTTCCGCTACCGGTTCTCCAGAAGTAGTCAGAACCTGATGAAACCCACCTCTGATTCAGACACAAGACTGAAGCATCTTGGTATCTGGAGTACAGAATTGGATCCCTACTATGCCTTGTATTTTCACTGTAGGGAAGGCTAAAGAAAGACTGGATTCTGTATTTTTGGAGGGGGTAAATAAATCATAATGAATTTACCTTTGCTTGCTCAAGCACTTCAGGAAAAGAGATTAGGTTTTTTTTTTTAATTTAGCCAGCTAACTTGGGTACTATTCCTGGAAACCACTCAGTGGTTTTCAGTTCCTCTAATTAAGTCTAAATGTCTATGGATACTATCACCTGAGACTATTAAATCTACTAACTTGGCAGATATGATGGTATCTCCACAGACACCATTCATTTTAGTTTTTATATTCTCTCCAGCGGTTGATTACTTATTAGGGAGAAGACCTTGGGGGATTAAATAAAGTTCTGAATTTATTCCCAGCCTTATCAGAAGTCATTAACATACTAGAGATACAGTTTCGGTTGCTTTTGTTCTCCTCTAAATTAAACCAGGAAGCATGCACTTGATTTATTGGATCAGCTTTTAAGAAAACACCTCAGTTTGTTGAACTACTTCTGTTTCAGCGTCCCCTCCCTGGAAAGAGTTGCATTTTTTGTTAGCATCCAGAAGAAAATCACAAGGTGCAACCACTCCTCCATCACTAGCCCCACCTGATACTATGTATTGTAAATGGCAATGATGAGGAAGAAAATACTACTAGGATTGCTAAATATGTTGTAGAATTGATAAATACTAGAATTTTACAGCTAATCAACACAGGTAAAGGATTAGGGAAGGGATTTTTCTCTGTTCTTATATTTCTAGTCATGCGTTTTTATTCTAGGCTACATAAAGCTTGTATTAGCTTGTTGGTTTTATATACCAACTATGTGTAAACAATTAAATGGGACCATTACTAGTCATAGTGTGCCAAATATATAAATAATTTTTGTTTATTTAAAAGAGTGGCAATTGCTTGCCTCATACTGATACTATTGCAATACTTCACTATGCAATTTTATTTTAACCCAGTTAAGATAGGAAAATCTGTTGCTCCTAGAAAACAGCATTTCTGGCCTTTCTAGCTTTAATATTTGTAGTTGTTTGAACTAATCAAAAATAAAACAAGGAAATTGGTATGCAACAAAACAAAGCAGCAACCCATAGGATCATCTTTATTTCCAAGAATGCCTCTCAGCCTTATATGTGCCCTATAGACAGTCTTAAGAAATGCAAATGGTGCTTTGCTTGGCAGTGTGTGCCAAACAAATATGCTGGGTTGTTGAATGGGTGGTGTAGAACATACTGAATAAATAAACAGCTCACTAATTTGGGGAGGGGGAGAGAATTGATAGATGATGGACAGACAGACAGACAGATTATATGCTTAATGGCAGCCTTTTGTAACCACAGCTATAAATACCCTCAAATTTCAAATGTCAAACCAATTTCCAAAAGTAGCCAATATAAAATAAGACACTGTCATGAATTTCCTATTAATATCTCATGTGTAGGCATTTTATACTTAAGCATGAGCATCTAATTCATACATGAAATTTGATAGGAATACAACTTATATCAATCTGAGAATATTCTTGTTTACTTATTGTTTCTTTCAGGTTTTTTAAATAATTAAAACAAAATAATCAAGATGGAATAAATAATGTTCTTTTTTAAAAAAATAATTCTTCTTGTGGCAACAATGTTTGGGAGAAGAATATTAAAAAAAGAAGTCAAGATGACGGTTTTGACAGTTCAATCCAAGCCCCACTCATTTGTACATGCATTCAGTGTTGTTGTTATTGTTAGTTGCAAAGTCATGTCCGACCCATCGCAACCCCATGGACAAAGTTCCTCCAGGCCTTTCTGTCCTCTACCATCCTCTGGAGTCCATTTAAGTTCATGCCTACTGCTTCAGTGACTCCATCCAGCCACCTCATTCTCTCCGTCCCGTTCTTCTTTTGCCCTCAATCTTTCCCAGCTTTAGGCTCTTCTCCAGTGAATCCTTCCTTCTCATTAGGTGGCCAAAGTATTTCAGTTTCATCTTCAGGATCTGGCCTTCTAAACAGCAGTCAGGGTTGATCTCCTCTAGGAATGACCAGTTTGATCACCTTGCAGTCCAAGGGACTCGCAGGAGTCTTATCCAGCACCATAGTTCAAAGGCCTCAATTCTTTGGCGCTCAGCCTTTCTTATGGTCCAACTTTCACAGCCATACATTGCAACTGGGAAAACCATAGCCTTGACTATACACACTTTTGTTGGCAGGGTGGTATCTCTGCTTTTTAGAATGCTGTCTAGATTTTCCATGTATTCAGTGTTATAACACGTGTAAAAGGGGATAAGTTTCACTTGATAGCGGTAACATGGAACTGTGTCCAAGCTTCAATCACTGCAAGTAGACAACAAAATCAAGACAATGAACTTTTCCCAAAAGTCTTTTGTGCTCCTTTTAAACAATTTCCTTAATAAATTAACACTGAGGAATGACATTTCAGTTCAGGAGCTTGGGCAGGTGTTGACATGAAGTGGAAGAATCTGGAGACACATTAGCAATTCAGCTTCTCTGATTTTCTCTTGGTATGGTTTTGGATTTGCATCAAGCAAAATTGGCCCATCATCTTGAGTCTGTTAGTATCATTGCTATGGAAAGGGGAAATTATCTCTCCATGAGTGTAACATGGTGTTTCAGTCCATTTTGGCATTTTGCCTCTTTGACATGGTAGAAGTAGAATGGACTGAATTTTATTTTTCCCACCAGCCATCAATTTGTGCAGTTCCAACTTTGGAAGTTTTACACATCCTTCTGGGTTTTTAATTATTTACTTGGAAAAAAATATATATTTTCCCCCTTTCATACATAAGTACAAGGCATTTTTTCATTGGCAATTTGGTATTCAGCTTGGTTTTTTTCCAGAAGTGACACCGACAGACTGAGGTGCTTGGAGGATTGGATTAAACCAGAGAAATGAATGGAGTGGGGCTGCCCGGTTTCCTTTTTTTCTCTTTTCCTTTGGGGATGGAGGAACATGGTTGCCAAACTGTATTTAAATTCAGTAATGTTAATTTTTTTAAAAAAAAAAATCAAGATCAGAAAAATCCAGTAGAGGTGGCATAAAAATGTTACATAATAAAATATTTAAGCTGTTATCAGTAATACATGCATGATAGACTAATGTTGGGTTTGCCAGCACTGAAAATAGCAATAGCTACTATAGATACTACTGTAGTACATCTGTACTATACAATATGAAATGGTAATAAAGACTATTGTATTAAATATACAGTAATTGAAAGTGCATGGTTTAGAAGTTTAATGTACATGATTAGAATTGATTAAAAACTGTTTACCATGCTTTAGAATAAATTTAAGATCGTCTCAAAAGCCAATTCCACTGAGTTCAACTGGATTTACTTCCAGTTAAGTTTATAGAGTTTTATTTTTAATCCATGTGAGTGACTGGATTTTTTTTTAAAAAAAAAAACATAAATCAAGCTCTAATTCTAGTCCTAAGCATTTTCTGCCATCTAGTGATAGTTTTGGTGAGTCTCTGAGTTTGATTGTTTGCTTGCATACATTTGCTTGCTTACGAACAACCAAGCTCAGAGATCACCAGGGATATCACAGTTCAGCTGTAAACTGCATCGTATATTCTCTTGAGCTATTTGTGATAGCTTTTTGTCGATTTAATCATCCTTTACTTTGTCTTAATTGTTTGTGTTGTTTTAAAGATTCAGTTATTTTCTCCGAAATCAGAAACAAAATACATACCACCTATTATTCTACAGGCATAATCGTTAAGTATCATAGCATAATGTCTACTATGGCTTTTTAATTCATGGCAGCAATGGGGAAGGAACCAATATGCTTCAGATACAAGAGTCGATGATGACGTACATATCAAAGGATATAAAAAGAATCATTCACTATGAATAAATATCACTACTATAAGATTGAAAGCCCTTTTCATACCTTCACGTTGGTGTGAAAACTGATGGGATGGATCTGATTTTTCCCTCAGTAATACAGATTTTCATGTTGCTTAAATTCCTCCAGGTCTATACAACTTTACCTGTACAATGTCCCTTGTATACATTCTGTAGAGCCCACATGAGTTGACATATACCTTGTCAACATGTGAACAGTGGGTGATGTCTTATCCTTACCTTGATGAATTTAATGAGTACATAGAGAGGAAAATTTGGAAATATTAGTGGTCCTGTTGACATCAGTTTAAGAGGTTTCCCATTTGTTGGGCACATAATCAAAATTAGAGTCAGTTTTTTCATGAATTCTCAATATCACTAAACATAGCTTGAAACTCATCATAAATACTGGATTTAAACTTGTGTAGCCCACAATCAAGGGACATGGTGGCTCAGCGGCTAAGACGCTGAGCTTATCGATCAAGAGGTTGGCAGTTCAGCAGTTCGAAATCCCTAGTGCCGCGTAACGGGGTGAGCTCCTGTTATTTGTCCCAGCTTCTGCCAACCTAGCAGTTCAAAAACATGTAAAAAATGCAAGTAGAAAAATAGGGACCATCTTTGGTAGGAAGGTAACAGCATTCCTACCAAAGGAACAGCATTCCTACCAAATGCCTTTGGCATTTGGTCATGCCAGCCACATGACCACGGAGATGTCTTTGGACAGCACTGGCTGTCCATTGAAATGGAGATGAGCACCGCCCCCTAGAATGAGGAACGACTAGCACATATGTGCTAGGGGAACCTTTACCTTTAGCCCACAGTCAATATGACTTGTAACTGGAAATCATGAAGATTGAAGTCAGACTCATCCAGATGGAAGACAATTCAGTAAGGCTGTGTTATGTATTAAGAACTATGAAAATAAATTTTCAACCTGAAACTAAATAAAATAGGATTTTGGCAGTGGTGGGTTGCTCCTGGTTCAGTCCAGTTCTTGCAAACTGGTAGTAATGGTGGCGGAAGGCTCCGCCCACCCGCCCAGATGTCATCATGAATGATCTGCGCATGCGCAGAAGCTCACGCGCGCTCTCATTGCAAACTAGTAGTGGAGGTAAGTAGAACCCACCCCTGGGTAATGGGCTCATGCAAAGTCTGTTTAAGTTTTTTTTTTATTAAAGCAGCCAATTGCAAATAGTAGACCATTCATTCTCCAGAGATATTTCCTTGATCCTACCTTGTCTGTTGACCATATGCTGAACTCTATAGAGGCAGAAATAAAGACCAGAAAAACTCTTGAAATGAATGTTCATAAATGTCCATCTTGCCACTGCTGTATGAATCATAGCAATTTTTCTTCTAGAGACGTCAGATTTCAAACAATTAGTTGAAGTAAATGGCAGGTGAATAGTCTGCTGGCCAATTCAGGAGATATCTGGTTACTATCTTACTTTGAAAACAGGCAGCTGATGTTGAAATGGCTACCAGTTAAGGAAACGCAGATCAAAAGTAATAAGCCCATTTCACTACAGACATTAATTTTCTTCTTATCCTAACATGAAGAACCTTTGTATGTATTTTCCCCTGCTTTAGCTATTTCCTTAGAAACCCTTTTGAAAAACATAGAAATTTCAGTGATGTCATTCTTGGTTGCATTAATTTACCAGATGCAGCTTTTTACAACATAAATGTCTTCAGTATAAGCATTTTCTTCTGGGATGGTTCAAGAATGCTGGCAGTTTAATCCTACACATCTGTAGGGCAGCAAAGTTCAAAAGATTCACCAGTTTATTTTATACCCTTATGCACCCGGAGGTATACAAAAGAGTTAACTCACGTGTTAAATCTCTTAACACATGAACTAGGACACTAATTCTAACTCGGATGATTTACACACAGCAAAAAGTTTCATTCCCTAGACCTCTGAGTCATACAGGTAGTCCTTGACTTACAACGATTCTTTTACTGATCATTTGAAGTTACAATGCTCCTATAAAAATTGACTTATGAGCATTTTTCACACAACCATTGCAGCATCCCAGGGATGAAATCCAATTTTTTTCCCTACTGGTTCTGTGGGCGTGGCTTGGTGGGCATGGCAGGGGAAGGATATTGCAAAATCTCCCTTCCCACCCCACTCCAGGAGAAGGATACTGCAAAAGCTCCATTGCCTTCCCTCCTGGGGGAAGGATATTGCAAAATCTCCATTCCCATCCCATTCTGGGGCCAGCCAGAGACGGTATTTGCCAATTCTCTGAACTACTCAAAATTTCTGCTACCGGTTCTCCAGAACCTGTTAGAAACTGATGGATTTCATCCCTGCAGCATCCCCATTGATCTGTCCCCCTCTGCAGATACCCACAAAAACACAGCCAGTCGAGGGTTAAGGAAGCACTTGGCACACTCCACAGTTCTTATCTCAAACTTGGCAGCAATATGCACACCGTCTGCCAAATTAAAGTCTGTGTACTTTAATAGTACACAGAAAGAAAAGCACCACAAATATTCAGCAAAGTCTCTGATCAGCTTCAGCTTGTAACTCCAATGCCTATCCGATAGAGTATTTGTTCATCACAGAAATCAGGACCCACCCTCCTGTCTTATATAGGCTCTGAGTGTGGTCCAGTGACTCATTGATCCTGTGACTCCAGTCCAGTGACTCAGGTCTACTCCCTCATACGTCTCCGCAGCTGCAGCAAGCGTTTATCTCGCCTTCTTTGGCGTGCATCCAGGAATGACATCTCTCCCTCACTCTCATCTGAGACACCTGTTTCCCCACTACTTGGCTCTCTTTCAGCTGGCACCTGAGACGGTGCCAGAGGGGGGGGAGGGCTGGGAGATCTGGCTGGCTCCTCTTCCTCCTGCTCAGAGCTTCCTTCCTCCAATGGGATAGGCTCAGAGGACGGGGCCACAACACCCACAGACATGTGATCAGAAGTCAGACTCTTGTCAACTGGCATGTATTTAGGATGGTTCCAGTGTCCTGAGGTCATGTGATCACCTTTTGTAACTTTCTGATATGGAAGCTAAATGGAGAAGCCAGATTCACTTAAAAACCATGTTATTAACTTAATAACTACAGTGCTTCACTTAACAACAATAGAAAGATAGGTAAAATGGGACAAAACTCACATAGCAACTGAGCAAATTTGCTCAGATTTAGATTCAGATAAATTTAGAGACAGAAAAACAGGAACAGGAGCTGTTTATATTAACAGAGAAAGGAAAACACCACGTCTACCTGTAAGTTGTTCATGGAAAAATTAAAAACATATCCTGGTGTATGGGCTATTTCAGAGTGTTTGGATCAGAATCTGTGGCCCTCCAACTTGTGCTAAATCCAGGTGGTTGTTTTTTTTTTAATGTGTGCTTTATTTAACAAGCCAATATAGTCTACTTCACTCAGCAAGCAATCCACAGTTTGAATTTATAACCTGATTATTAATATCAGAATACCTGGGAAACTCTACTGGTAAGATTTGCTTTCTTCTGGACGATGTAATATACAGTGAAATCTTGTTTTAATAATAATGATTTATTAACTGTATAGTCCGCCCAACTCCCAACATCTCTGGGTGATTTACAATTGTTAAACCATTTATTTAAAAACAACAACAACAGAGAACCATACAACAAATACGAAAACAAAGCCAGACAAAGGAAACAATGAAAAGAAAAATCCAGAGGGGAACAAAAAGGAAGAAACAGGCATCAGTCATTTTCTACAAAGGGCTGGTCTTTAAGGCCCTTAGGGATGGGAAACATTTTTAATTTTGAGTGAAGCCTCCTCCCAGAAAGCAAGGGGTGCTACAAAGATGGTATATTTCCAGAGTCCAATAGGTGACATTGTTTAATTATTACCCTGGAGCTTAATAGACTCATTAGAGCAGCAGGCGGTCTCCATTATTGCCAATAATCTGATAAATCAAAGTGTATGTAATGGAAGTGACACAAGTTGTGATATTTGTTCAGTGATGTCATAATACAAATGACACCATTATCCAAAGGACATACATTGCAATGGAATATGGTCTATTGCTAGCAAAATCAACATTTCCCTGGCCCTACAATCCTTGTTTATATTAACAGCTACTAAAATTAGAAAAAAGGATGTTAGATGAAACGGCTGTAAACTAGATGGAGGATTCATTGTTAAAATGTTTTGTTCTGTGGAATTGCATTTTTTTTATTTTATTTTTTTATTTTTTTCTTGGAAATGGGAAGATTTATAACATTGGTCTAAACAACAAATTAAATGCTGGGGAAGAGGTTGGTTTTTTTAAAAAAAACAGTATTCTGGTGATTAATTACAGCTTTATATTAATGTATCCAAAATGCATTTTACAATTTATAAACCAGGGGGCAATGTTTTCCTTAGGATATTTAGTAGAAAGAAACTTTTCATAGGCAAGTAATTCCTGCTTGGAAACCAAAGTTTGCAGTTATTTCAATTCAGATATATAAAGACCACGCCCACTGTCCTATACAGATAATGGTCGACTTACAATCATTCATTCATTGACCATTCAAAATCACAGCAGCATTGAAAAAAGGGATTATGACTGGTTTTCACACTTACAATAGTTGCAGCATCCCCATGATCATGTGATCAAAATTCAGGTGCTTGGCAACTGAGATGCATTTATGAGAGTTGCACTGCCCTGGGATCATGTGATCCCCATTTGTAACCTTCCCAGCCAGTTCCCAACAAGCAAAGTCAATGTGAGAAGCCAGATTCACTTCATGACCACATGATTCACTTAACAGTGATTTGCTTAACAACAGTAGTAAAATGGGCAAAACTCACTTAACAACTGCCTTGCTTACCAACAGATATTTTGGGTTTAATTCAGGGTGAAATCTAGCAGGTTCTGACAGGTTCTGGAGAACTGGTAGTGGAAATTTTGAGTAGTTTGGAGAACTGGCAAATATCACCTCTGGCTGGCAATATCCTTCCCCCAGGAGTGGGGTGGGAATGGGGATTTTGCAGTATCCTTCCCCTGCCATGCCCACCAAACCACACCACACCCACCAAGCCACGCCCACAGAACTGGTAGTAAAAAAAATGGATTTCACCACTGGCTTAATTGTGGTCATAAGCTAAGGACTACCTGCATAGCAATGCTTCTCAACCTTAGCATCTTTAAAATGTGAGGACCAGGGGTGGGTTCTATTTACCTTTACTACCAGTTCGCAACAGGATCGCGCTTCTGCGCATGCATAGATAGCTGATAACGACATCCGGGGCAGTGGGCAGAGCCTCCCACTGGTTTTACTACCGGTTCCTGCGAACTGGTCCGAGCCAGGAGCAACCAGCCACTGGTGTGGACTTCAACTTGCAGAATTCCTCAACCAGCCATGTTGGCTGACAAATTCTGGGAGTTAAAATCCATGCATCTTAAAGTTCCCGAGGTTGAAAAAAATGTTTATAAAGTCTGGTGTATACAGCATTTTTACCCTCTTTGACCCCTCACCCTCAATTGACAATATTCTAGGATTCAAGAGTCAGTCATAGGAAAAGCTCTCTTGTTCTCTAAGGCTGCCACCACCTGTATTTGCAAACACTGCCCATGTTGTGATATTCCATTGCAAAGCAGAGGAAGCTACTTTAGATGCAGCAACAAATTATTGCTTTCTGCTGAAAGAAATAGGCTGCCCTTCCATCAAAGGAAACGTCTGTCTCCCGACTCCTGTCGCAGTGGTAGGCTGCTATGATCTGAACATTCAATTGCTGTGATGCCTGCATTATAGTTCACAGGGATTTGGAAGACAATAGAGGTTTGTTGCCATGGCAAGTTTGTTTATCCATTTATTTATTCTTCAGATTTATATAGCCTCCCATCTCAGAGAATGTGACTTTGGAAGCATATAATACAAAAATCTGGAAGCTACTGAAGGTTTTTAATGCATTTAGGGGTGGGTGGGTGGGTGTGTCTATGCGTAAAAAATCAGTCTCCTCTTGTGCAAATTTCCTTTACTGTGTCATTAGGCTGCTTTGTGCTATAATTGACAGATGTTCATTTAAATTAAATTAAAATAAATCAGTTAAATACCTGTGCCAAAATATATGGTACACAAGAGAGGAAGAATAATAGCATTTTTAATTAAGTTGGGTAAGAGATGTTTTAATAAAATGGGTAAGAGAATAAGCAGAACCTAAGAGGGTAAGACAAAGAAGTAATTTATTGGTCAATAGAAAAATGAGAATGGGATGACTAAGTATGTTCATCTATACTAAGTTATTGGGTCAAAAGAAGAGACCTGATTGGCTGATGGTTTATAGTGTTTTTATATCGAATACATCTATAGTAGTCAATGTACCTGGATCAATCTCCAGTGGACTGAGGTTGGGAGGTAGAGAAGTTGGTCATCCTGAAGACCTCTCTTTCTCCATAGTTGGCTGTTCTCTGCAAGCATAGTTCTATGTGTGTATGTGTGGAACTACATTTGCAGAGACCAGCCAATTAGTGTGTGTGTGTGAAGTAGTAGTAGTAGTGGTGGTGCCATTACAATATAGATTATCTGAAATATTTAATCAACTTTAGGATTTTTTTAAAAAGGAACTGGTGAAGAGGGTAAAATTGAAAATTGCAAAACTGTCCATTCATAATTTAAAATATTCATTTACTTTTTTTTTTTAAATTAGATTTATATGCCGCCCTTCTCCAGAGACTCAGGGCGGCTTACAATGTGTTAAACAATAGCCTTCATACTTTTGTATATTTTTTATACAAAGTCAGCTTATTGCCCCCTTGGATCAGTTGTTATTATGGTCATATACTAGCACTAAAATACCAATCAAGATTTCTCAATGGATGAAAAATTGTGAACCAGACTATAAAACCAAGTAGGAGTAGACACAATATTGGGCAACCACTGACATTCCTGATGGGGCTGGTCTTCCTTCCCACCAATGGCTGATGGTAAAAATTGTTGGAAATTATAGTCCAGTTAGATCTGGACCAGTGATGGGTTGCCCCCAATTCGGACCGGTTCTATAGAACCAATAGTAAAACTGGTAGGAGGCTCCACCCACCAATCCTGACATCATCAGGAAGCTTCTGCGCATCCCGACATCATCAGGAAGCGCGTGCGCATGGCTGGTAGTAAAGGTAAGTAGAACCCACTCCTGATCTGGACCCCCAGAGTGCCTACGCCCAATACTGAAGAAGGAATCTGATGCCTAGTTCTTCAGATTGTGCCACTCTCAGATGTATTCTGGCTTTATTTTCACAAATCGTTATTTTATATATATAGATCATTATTTGAAATACTGGCTGCTTTTAAGAGACAACATGTCAGTTACAGAAAGCATTTTCAGCCATGCCATAAACAAAGGAAAACTTCATCAAAGTGTGGCTAATTCTAATGGCAATAGAGGGCAATGTTTGACATTAAACATAAGGAAAGCGTCGTCAATAAAAGAACAACTTTCTTTTTTAAAAAAGAGGAAGCATTGGCCTGGAAAACCATACAGTTTAAGTACAAATTACTGCCTGTATTTTCTATCTGATTGTCTATCTACTGTTTACAATTACCGGAAGGATTATTTTATTTAAACATAGGGCTTTGGTGAAAATGTTACTTAATTTTCAGATCAGCTGAAATTTTATTTAATTGTGGAATTTACTTTTACTTTAAATCTGGGGCAACACATGTTCTTTGTTACTGAATTAAGACCCAAAGCTCTCATCCAGGCAAACCGGGGAAGAAACAGGACTTGTTAACACAATTGTCTGGAACATCTTCTCTGAAAACCCATTGAAAGAAATACAAGGTTGTGTAACAAGATACTTCTGGCTGTAATCCACCTGGAAAGTCTCTGCTCTTTGAAATTAATTGGAGGCAGTCAGGCACCAGTTCAATTAATTTTGTTGTTGTTGTTTCTAGGAAAATGCCTGATGGTTTTTGCCAATTTTTGCTCTTTGTTCCTTTCCATTCGGGGGATATAACAAATTGTGGCTCAAGACAGGGACAGACAACATGGTGCCTTCCAGACATTAAGATGGACTACAACTCCCACAATGATTTCCTATTGATCATGCTGGTGGGGCTGCTGGTAATGTAGAGACAAGCCATTTGGAGAGCACTGGGTGGTCTACATTTGTATTGCCTGAACAAGAAGAAGCCTTTTGCAAACACCTGTTTCCTTCATCTTAATGTTCTTTCTTCATTTAATGATTAATCAGCTCCTAGTTTACTATCACATCTAAACACACTTTCCAACATTTTCTTCAAATCAGGATTGCAACCCAGTTTCATCCTCCTTGATAATCTTGATCTTAAAAGTACAGTGGTACCTTAGTACTTGATGGCTTTGAAACTTGTCAAATTTGGTACTCAATGCATTTTGACGTGAACATTTTGTTGCAGTGCTCGTTTGTTTGGTACTCGATGCACAAGCTAGATTTTGTCGTCAATTGCCTCATGACTAATACATTATTTCTTATGGGGAAAATGTGTTTGGTACTCGTCATTTTTGGGACTCATCGCACCCCCCAAAACCAATTAACAAGTACTGAGGTACCACTGTACAAACAAACTACTGTATAACTTTCCAGTTCACATATCACAGCTAACTAAGATGTCATCAACCCAGAACTTAATTCAATAACTTAGGCCAAATGCAGAAAAGAGAACAAAAGAAAAGAGAGGAATGCACAAGCACAAAACTAGTTCCTTTTATTATTTTTTTCCTTTTTGACTGAAAAATGTCTGAACCTTGTCATTTGGAAAAAAGAAATCCATCTGTTTATTTATAAATGGACAGAGAGATAATAAAGTGATGGCAGGTAAGCAACTTTGATGGCAGGTGAGCAATTGGTAATAGGAAAGAGCAAAGTAGGTGCAAATAAGTAAGGTGCAAAGAGATTTGTCATCTTTTTCTAATGAACTCCAGCAAACTGAGATACATTATGGTTGCTATTTAATCATCTGCATTAGCAGTACCCACAGACATAACATCTTGTAGGGCATTCTTTCAAGAGATTACGTTATTAATTTTGATCCAGGGAGAAACAGAAACAAGGGAAGGCAGAGATAAACAGGGGGGGGGGGGAAGATACAGCTATTTCAATTGTACATTTTGGTGCCAGCTGGAGCCCTACCAAACATTATTCTCTTAGGTGAGTTTTGAGGATGGTTTTGGCAGACATGTGCAAATGTAACTGGAGATACAGAAATTAACGTATTTTTTGGAGTATAAGACACACTTTTCCCACCCAAAAAAGTGGATGAAAATGTCTGTGAGTCTTATACAGAGAATATTGAGGTGGGAGAGAGGGGAGTTGGTGTGGTACCAATCAGCTGTTCTAGAATGGGCCACAGCAGCAGCAGTGAATGGGCCGTGCCAAACGGGCTGCACCAGTGAATGGGCCACAGCAGTGAACCGGCCACGATGGTGAACAGGCCATGGCAGTGAATGGGGCACGGCAGCGAACGGACCACCACAGCGAAGGCAAACAGGCGGCAGTGAACAGGACATGGCGAATGGGCCAGATCAATACTGGATGGATGCTGGGAGGCAGAGGCAGATTTTTTTTTCTTGTTTTCCTCCCCAAAAGCTAGGTGCGTCTTATAGTCCGGAGCATCTTATAGTACGAAAAATACAGTATACTCTCTCTTTTTTAAGATACAAATCAACATCAATGCATGAACAGTGTGGCATCTGGGAATCATCATTTTCATACAAATAACAATAATGATATTAGTATTTGTTATGTTAATCAAGCTTTTGTAATCTTAGTATTGATGCACATATTTGTATTAAGATATAATCCTTCAATATTTAGTTGTTCAATGTTTCAATATACCACTCTAATACCAATCACAATATTAGTTGAACATATATAGTAATACCATCTTTCAACCTCTGGTCTTTCCATCTAGTTATTATTTTTATTCTATTAAAGAAAAAATGTGTATAGTAATAGCCCACCTCTTTCTTGTTTCTAAGACGGTTCCTTTGTATCCATCATTTCTTCCCATTTTAATACTTCAATTCTTATTCATTTTTTGGCTTGCCTCCCATATTCGTCTCTTAGATCATAATCTCTATCTAGTCTAAATATTTCTTCCATTTCTACCATCATATGCTGCCTGTCCTCCAATGTAGATACCCAAGCCCCTACCTCCCTTTCAAAGGTATCTTCCTGCTTATCTGATTTCATTTTTAAATCTCTTAAGATAATTTTTTCCTTGATTTATTTCATCAGTCATTATTACCTTCATTGACCTCTCCTTCTTCTCTTCTTGTTTTATTTGCTGATTTATCTGTTCTATCTTTTCCGCCATTCTTTTTGTTGTCTTCTCCTTTCCCTGGACATTTTGATCTTTGTTCATTGTCTCTTGTGAAACATTTTCTGTTTTCCCATCTAAACCATGTATTAAGTTCCTTATCTCCCTGTGGTTTTTTGTCATAGTACCATTAAAATTCTGGAACATCAACACCATTTCTTGTAAAAGTCTATTCATTTCCCCCTGAAGGAGCATCTCGTCTTATTTTAATAAGTCCCACTCTTGCTCAATAATCCAAAAAACATATATTCAGTCCTAATTATATTTTTAAATTATACTCTTTTGAAAGAGCAGGAAATCAATGTACTATTAAGGGTGTTGGAGAGAAGATCATCACCAACAGGGATATTTCAAGAGAGCAATGAAGAATAAAGCAAGTATCTATTTTGTTTTGTATATTCCATCTTTCCCAAAGTAGATCAGGAAAAAAAAACTTCTGCTATTACATCTGTAACATATATCATGTACAATATCTCAACCTTGCAATCTATGTCACAGAGAAAATCTATGTGGTCTCTTAAGAACTGACGATGACCTGATGACACATAATCAATTATTACATCTTTCCCATTCTATTGCTAAAGAAAATTGTTTTGGGTAGCCATATCTGAATCCTAATGATTCAGTTGCAGGTCGAGCCTTGAGGTTATAAAATTGCCAGCTGGTACATTACAACTTTCTTTAAATTAACCTTTGTTGTGAGAAAGCTACCAAATCTTTAACAGCTATTTGCCTGCAACAATAGTGCAGTTGTGCATGGCAGCATTAATCACTGCAAAGAAGCCTATTTGCATATAGAAAGCATCTGCAAAATATACTTCATTAGAATTGTGAGAATACTGTAAAGATTAAATTGGTTTGGAATGTTGTTTTCTCATCAGCCACACATAGTAAGTAAAAGTGTTAAGTCATCCTAAATATTAGAGAACAGCAGGTAGAGTCCTAATTTTTTTTTTTTTAAGTACTTGAAACGAGCAATTAAACCTTGCAAACATGAGGTACTCCCTTTTTATGGATCAAAATGCAGTACTTAGTTAAACCATTTTATCCATCTCTTCCATGATACTCTATATACTTTATTTTCCATTGTGGCACTCTTCTTCCATTTTTATTCATTACTCATCCATTCATGGATATTAAACATCTATTATTTTCTGTAGATGCACTCAAGAATGCAGAAGATGCCAGAAATATACCTTTTAAAGATATGTACATATTATTATACTGTTGACCATTTCCTAAAATAACAGAATTGTGGATCCTTAAAATATACCTCCTGGAAAAATAGGAATATAGAGTTTAATTATTTAAATTTAAATTTATTTAAATTAAATTAAATTATCTTCTCCACAGTACAGATTTATCTAGGCAAATATTCCAATTCCATTCTACCTAAAATTCTGAAGTGAATCTCAAATTTTAGCCATAAATAGTACATTTTGATTTCCCTGAAATTATGGAACCCTTCACATATTAGTGTGATCTTCTAGGATGTACCCAAATGATGTCTGTCATGAAAAGATATTTCTGTACCGGATACAGCCGATTAGAAATGGTTAATTGCAGGAAAACGTCTCAATGTTTTCCTCAATACAGGTAGTCCTTAAGAAATGATAAGCCATTTAACAACGTTCAAAACAATGATCAACACCCAAAAAGCAAATACAAACCCATTTCAAAGTTATAACACTTATGACACTTCCATCGTCACTTTCAGGTAATGCTGCCACGCCATCCTTTGCCTGTCTATCCCCATCCCCACCCCCATTTCTGTGCTATACTTAGGTCTGCTACCCATGCCTCCTGGGAGCAGCCAGCATTTTCAGCATCCCAACAATTCCTTGCTAAAATGGTGGTGGCTTGCAGACCTTTCTAACCCTAATCAGCTATCCTTCCATCGGTTGTTCATGGGGACCCTGCAAAGCTCTCCTGCCTCTCTAGGTTTTGAGAAAAGAGCCCTTGCACAAAAGGCAACTGTAGAACAAGCTTCCCCAAACTTTCCCTTCCTTCCCTCAGAAAGCCACATTTCTTCAATTTAAAAAAAAAAAACTGAGAGGGACAGACTTGTTGGTCTTTCCTCCCCTGACCCAATTAGGCGCTAAAATTAAAATGACATGGTGGCTCAGTGACTAAGACATTGAACTTGTCGATCAAAAGGTCTGCAGTTCAGCGGTTTGAATCCTCAGTGCCGTGTAACGGGGTCAACTCCAGTTACTTGTCCCAGCTTCTGCCAACCTAGCAGTTTGAAAGCATGTAAAAAATGCAAGTAGAAAAATAAGGACCACCTTTGGTGGGAAGGTAACAGTGTTCTGTGCACTTTTGGTGTTCAGTCATGCTAGCTACATGACCACAGAGATGTCTTCGGACAGCGCTGGCTCTTCAGCTTTGAAACGGAGATGAGCACCGCCCTCTAGAGTCAGGAACAACTAGCACATATGTGCGAGGAGAATCTTTATCTTTACCTTTATGGACTCCGACCAGTATCTTTTAAAACCTTACCTTGACTCCAGGCTGAAGAGCAAAGGAACAAAGCAAGCAAGGAGATAAAATCTTTCTGCATTTCCCCCCCGAAATTAAAAATAAATTCCTAATAGTTGTGCCAGAAAATGGAGGACGCTGGGTCTTTGCAACCTTTAGCTAGCCACCTGACTGCCTATAGAAGGCAATCTACAGTCTAGCCTTTAAGTCCTAGCTGGACTCCATAGGCAGTCAGATAACATTAGGGTCATAACTTTGAGGAGTACTTGGAAAATAAAAATGAATGTTCACTTCTGTATTCAAAAGTTATGTTATCTTTTCTTTTGCAGGTGTTGAGCAGTTTTACTATATCCATTTGGATGCAAAATTGAGATGGTGTTTATAGTGCTTAGAGAGATAGATGAAGATAGGATGGCAATAAATATTCTTGAAGTCCATGCATTCACATCCTGTGCTTTCAAATGAAAAAGGATTCTGAAGCCAGAATTCAAATTTTTAAAACTCTTTGAGTTTTCAAGATTTTGTGGTTTTGCATGTTACACCAAAACCTCAGGAACAAGGCTCTTGTGGTTTGATTACCACAGCAAAGAATTCTAACACTAAGCAGCATTGTGCTTTCCAGTTTTATTGAGAACTTGTTAGGGAATCACCATATACCATTATTCAAGCATGGAGCTTAACATTTCCTAAGAGTCAATTCTGTAAATTACCTTTAATTTACCATGTTATTTTCTTAGCTGACGGTTGTAGCAACAATACAATCTAATTAATAGGTCTTATCTAATTGATGTCCAACCAACATTTACCTTGATATAAAGCCTAAGATTACAATAATGGCTTATTAGCAAAGAGGTTTCCATTTTTTACTTTCTTTGTTTATAGCAGAAACTGTCATGTTTTAACATTAAGCAGATAAGTCAGTTTCCAAAAGCAAGGCCCACAGCAACAAGATGCCTTTTATTAGCCAAGACATATGGTGCTTCTATCAGTACACAGGTTATCCTTCAAGATCAGCTGCATCCAGAAGTTGCTTCGCTTTGTTTCAGCTGCTAGTCTTTTATTTTCAGTTTCATCCTTAGTGCAAATAATTTGGCAACCTATGAGATGATTCCTGGAATTTAATATTCCTGGAACAATATGTATTAAAGCATCTTTTTATCAATATGTTTGAACAATTAGGAAGGAAAGAAACCACAGAGAAAGTTAATATGTCAAAATGAAATTGAAGAGGGATGAACCCATCCAAGAGAAGTTTGCAGACTATTCCACAGAGGCAATTTACCATGAAATTTGGAGGCCTATGGTCTGACTGAACTCCATGCGGTTGCACATCATGAACTTAAACTTGTCCAAAGTCTTCTTTCTGCCTGGCATATACCAATAACCTACTCACTTAACAAGGTTCAGACCCTTGGCACTGAAGGAATTCCTGGTCAGGATTTGACAAGCCTTGATTGTCACTCATACAGGGTGGTTTACACTGGGAATCTGCAAGTAGACTCAGAGGCTCCAAATGCCCACACATATGCAAAGCATGAATCAATTGGGTTACATACCCTTACGTAGAGTCACAAAACCAATGGGGAAAAAGAATCTCCCTTCTACCAAAAAGTACACAGTTAAGTAATGGTCTTTAGAAGCATGGTCTTAGTACAGTTTTAACAAAATAAAAAGGAATTCTTCCCATCAATGCACATTGTAGAGGTTTATCGCATTTTTGCTTCTAGTGTTCCTAAAATTAAAGGATAATGGAGGAATAATTTAAATACTTTAAATTAAAGTATTCTTCAATTCTCCTAACAATCATTCTATTAACTAAATTAGGTCATAGCTGGGTTCTGTTAAAATTGAATCCATTTTCACCGTGCCACAACTTTTCCCAATAGTAGAATAATAATTTTAGTAGCCTAGTTCTCTTGTTCCTTTTGAGATAAGTCATTGGTATCACTAAAAATCGCTGAATTGGATTAACATATCTTGGACCATGTTACCTCAGTCATTTAACTTTATTCATGTATGGCTTTGAATTAGGTAGTCCTCAACTTAGGGCCACAACTGAACCTAAAATATAAGCAATATATTTCAGTGAGTTTTGCCCCGTTTTATGACCTTTGCCACAGTTGTGAAATGAATTGCTGCAGTTGTGAAGTTACTGATACAGTTGTTAAGTGAATCTGGCTTCCCCATTGACTTTGCTTGTCAGGAAATTTCAAAAGGTGATCACATGACCCCAGGACACTACTATGGTAACTATCATAAATAAGTGCCAGTTGCCAAGCATCTTAATTTTGATCACATGACCACTGCAATGTTTGTAAATGTGAAAAATTGTTATTTTTCATAATAAGTCACTTTTTTCAGTGCCATTGTAACCTTGAATGGTCACTAAAGAATAGTTTTAAGCAGTGGCGGGTTCTAACCCGCTTTACTACTGGTTCTCTTAATGCACGCGCTTCATGTGCGATAGCCACATGTATGCTAGTTTTGCTTGCATATGCGCCAAACTTGCGCTCTGTGCAAGCGCGTTGAGAATCTGCCCAGCTGAGGTGCGGCAATCCACTCTGCTGCACCTAACAGCTGAGCTAAAAAAGAAGAAATAAAAAGTAGAAATAACACGGGGGCAAACGGGAGGGCCCAACTCCCGGAAAAAGAGAACCAGTTGGGTCAGATGTCATATCGTCACCGCTACTGACTTGGCCGAACTGGGAGGAACCCACCACTGGTTTTAAGTCAAGAACTACCTTTGGCGTATTCAGCATAATCCATAAACCTCTGCTATAAATTGTTGCTTCACCATAATGTATTGCCAATCAGGTGCAAAAACTCTGGAGTCCGGGCAATTCAAATGAATATACAGTAGAACTTCTGATCACGACCATAATTTGTTCCATTACTTTGGTCACAAACCGATTTGGTTGTGACCCGAACCTAATTTTGGAAATTTGGCGCTTACAAAAAATGGAGTAGAAGGGAAAATCGGCCGCAAAAAACAAATTGTGAATTTTTTGGTCAAACCCCGATTTGGTCATGGTCAGAAGTGTTTGTGACCAGAGGTTCTACTGTAAAGGTTATTGCATGTTAATGTTCTCTACAAGAATCTCAACTACTAATGGTCAAGGCAAATTGGTGGTAGATAAGAGTCAATGGAATTCAAGGTGGGCTTGACTTAGACCTCTTCTAGGCATGAAAGGACTCAAGACTGATGATCTGCTTGACTCCAACCTCAGGCTCAGCCTCGTTGTCTTCTACATAACTACATGAAGAAGCAAAGCACAAAAACTTGCTACCCCCAATTCATTGTTTTCCTTATGAACCTTGCTTTGGCTAGAATGATAATATCAGGTTCTACCTAAGCACCAGAATGCATACCCAGCCTATAAGAACATAGGCCTATTTACTAGACTATTTCATGAGGTGTGCTGATAGCATTTTCACTACATTGTCATTCTAAGCTTGAATATCTTTTATCTACTTGATCCCAAACTATTTTGTGAATTGGTGTGATGAATAGGATAGAAACAATATAATATTGTATGTATTAATTCTATTTACATAATGACTATAAAATCATTACCACAAGTAAATAGAATATCCTGTGTGACGATGGTTAAAAATTTTAATGTAATATAATAATTATAAATATAAATATTCCTTAACCATTCAGAAGCTATTATATTTAATTGCCGTAATACATTTTTTTGGAATGTGCTGCTCAAAGCTACCAAGTTTGTGCCCCTTTTTTTCTTTGTTTTCACAAGGATGATTAATACAGTTAACTAAAGTATTTGCAATTTTATATTTTTTAAAAATTCAATTATAGTTAACATGATTTTTTGGCCCCGATTAATATAAAAAGGAATTTAGCAGTCTGGGTAAAGATATCTTCCAAAACCTCATTAGTTAAGCATAATTATGTATAAAAATTATGTTTACAAAGAAATATTTGTGTATGTTGTCTAACAAGCTGTGGATTTTATTCACATTTAGTCAGAATATGGAGACCTCTTTGTTAGCCAAAGTTTATAATTCAGTATAATTCAGAGTTTACTGTTTTTATAGTATCCCTTACCTATGGTCAGCCTCTCCTACAGTGTCTAGAAGATTCAAGAATCAGAATCAAAATAGAGCTGGAAGGGAACTTTGAGGTCTTCTAATCCAGCTCAAGCAGGAGATCTTATACCATTTCAAACAAATAACATCTAGTCTCTTTTTAAAAAACTCCAGTGATGAAGCACCCACAACTTCTGAAGGCAAGCTGTTCTTCTGGTTAATTATTCTCACTGTTAGGAGAAGGACTGTTCCCCCAGTCCTTCTTTTCTCTAGATTAGCCAAACCCAAATCCTCCTAACGTTCTTCATATGTTTTAGTCTCCAGGCCTTTAATTATCTTAGTTGTTCTTCTTTGCACTTTTCCCAAAGTCTCAACATCTTTTTTGTAATGTGGTGACCAAAATTGGATGCAGTATTCCAGGTGTGGTCTTACTAAGGCTTTATAAAGCAGTACTAATACTTCACATGATTTTGATTCTATGCCTGTTTATACTACCAAGGACTGTATTCGTTTTTTTGGCTGCCGCTGCACCCTACCCACTCATGTTTAAGGTCCATCTCACAATTACTGTTTTTAAGCCAGGTTTCACCTAATTTGTACTTGTACCTTTGGTTTATCCTTCCCAAGTGAAAAACTTTGCTTTTCTCCATGTTCAATTTCATTTTGTTGGATAGGGCCCATTGTTCAGGTCTGTCAAGATTTTTAGTATCCTCTGCAAATTCAATCAGTCCCTTTTCTATTCCCTTATCTAAGTCATTTATAAAGATATTAAAGAGTACTGGACCTTGTGGTACCCCACTGCTTACTTCCCTCCATGTAGATCTAGTAACATTAAGGACTACTCGTACTCGAGTACAGTTTGTCAGCCAGTTAGAAATCCATCTTGTGGTTATGCTGTCTATCCCACATTTTTTTAGCTTACCAGGAGGAAGGTTATGGTCTACTTTGTCAAATGCCTTGCTGAAGTCTAAATATACTATGTCCACAACATTTTGCTAGTCTACTAATGTACTCACTTTGTCAAAGAATGAAATAAGATTGGTTTGGCATGATCTGTTTTTAACAAACCCATGCTGGCTACTAGCTATAACTTGATTTATTTCTAGATGTTAACAGGTCTGTTTTTTATTACTTTTTCCAGTATCTTCCCACGTATTGATGTTAGGCTGATTGGTCTGTAGTTTTCTGGATCTGTTTTTCCCCCCTTTTTTGAAGATGGGAACCACATCAGCTCTTTTTCAATCCTCTGGTAGTTCCCCAGTGCTCCAAGATTTTTTAAAGATATTTTACAATGGATGGTTCTGAGATAACATCTACCAGCTCCTTCAGAAAACTGGGATGGTTTTCTAACCGTTTTCTAACCGTTTTCTTGCTTATTTTAATTTTTATTTCTAGACTGTCTTTTATGGTTAGGTTTTTGTTAGGTTGGGCTATAGTTTCTTTTTGTGTGAATGCAAAAACTCATGCAAACACTGGGTTAAGCGGCTCTGCTTTCTCTCTACTGCCTGCTACTTCCTTGCCATCTTCTCTCTTTAGTGGACCAATTGTTTCCTAGACTCTTTTCTTGTTATTTATATGTTGAAAAAAACTTTTTTTATTACCTTTGACTTTTGTTGCAAGTCTTTGTTCATTCTAAGCCTTTGCTTTCCTGATTTCATCTTTGCAGATTCAGACTATGTGCTGATATTTTGTCTTAGTTATGTGTCCCACTTTCCATATTTTGTACTTACCCTTTTTGTCTTTCAGAGAGATCATTGTGGAACCATGCTGGTTTCTTCTTGGATTTCTTGTTTTTCATTTTTGTGTTGGACTGGGCTTTTATGATCATATATTTCAGTGTTTCTCATGCTTCTTGAGTTGTTTTCCCCCTTTAGGATTTTTATCCATTAAATTTTGCTTAGGCTTTCTCTGAGTTTGTTGACTTTTTTGCCCATTGAAACCCATTGAAAAGGCTAAAAATCAGTAAAAATGTGAATCATGTTCATGTGACTGTAGAATGCTGCAACTGGCTGAACTAATTTCTAAATATGTATGTGTTATAAAAAAGGATCTACTTATGCACCATATTTATGGTTCAGTATGTTTGAGTCCTTTATATTTGTCTGATCCTTATATCTGAGCAAGAAATTGTACTCACCTATCCCCTAATTGGAAATTCCTTTATCACTGTCTCCCCTTAAGAGAAAATTAGCGGGGAGGATTTGGTAACAATCACTAAATTATTGTCTGCAAATTGCTTGCATACTTGATGCTATTAGTACAGCTGTAAATAATAAATAGTATAATTATGATAACATTTTCACTATCCTATTTAGATTCCTAAAGGAAACATAATTAGCATGAATTAGTCCACATAGAGTTTGGAAATGAAAAAAAATAAATCTTTATGGTGAATCAGT
Organism: Masticophis lateralis; assembly: GCA_030761175.1. Taxonomy (NCBI): domain Eukaryota; kingdom Metazoa; phylum Chordata; class Lepidosauria; order Squamata; family Colubridae; genus Masticophis; species Masticophis lateralis. Next base: position 125,871,426 of record JAUDYJ010000001.1, on the reverse strand, counting down.
TTTTGTTTTGCTTCTAGAAAGATAGTTCACGTTATTTATTCTTCCTTGAATAATAGTTGCACCTGACCAAAGAGTAAACAACATTTCCTTCCCAGGACACATTCCCAAGACACTTGAAAGCTTCTGTATTCTGAACATTCTGTATTCTGCAATACCGACTCAAGCATAAAATTCAGCCATATCCTCCACCTTACTCTTTAAAATCCTGAAGATAATACCTTTAAGCAATACGTTTATTCCCCCCGCATCATTGCAGTAGATAAATCTTTTCTAGCCGAAGCCTTAAGTAGTCTAGGCGCTGAAGCCACTTCACATTTTAGGCCTAAAAGTCAGGAGCCAAAATCTTGTCTACTTACATTAGGCACATCAAAGCACATCATAGCATAGCATAGCAAGAGATATACCTTCTCTCTTTTTAAAGTTATTTAGACAAATGCACGTCCAGTTATGAATTCCAGCTGTAATCGGATATGACTTATATATCCAAAAAGAAAACCTGATTTGTAAATCCTATGTTCACAAAAGAGAAATTCCTTTGCTTGCTGCTTCCTGGTCTCATTTTCTTTTAAAAGTGCCTTGTTCATAAGCACCCGCAGGAGCAAAAAGTGACATAATCTACGGGGCAACATTGCAACACAAATGTCTTTCCATTATGTATTTCTATATAATGTCACAATCTAGGTGTGAGGGGAACACACTGTATGTCGCAACATCACAATGGTTGTGGAAACAAGCCAGTTTGGTCTAGTGGTTAAGGCACTAGTCTAGTGCCTTAACCACTAGACTAGACTAGACACTAGGAGACCATGAGTTCTAGTTCTGCCTTAGGCATGAAAGCCATCTGGGTAACTTTGGGACAGTCTCTCTCTCTCAGCCCAACCCACCTCACAGGGTTCTTTGTGGGGAAATAGGAAGAAGAAAGAGTATTAGATATGTTTGCTTCCTTGAGTTGTTTATAAAAAAAATAGTAAAGGTAAAATATAAAATAAACAAATGAAATAATCTCTGCCAAGGAAACATCAAGCACTCCTGCAAGGCTTAAGCTGATTTTATTTTAACAAAGATCATATTTCTCCACAAGAGAAAAGGGCACTTGAGAAAAAACATGGAGAGAACATGTATGACTCCTGTATGCATATTCATTTTATTTCATTTAAATTACTTTTCCTATATATAAATTATTTTTCCTATATATAAGTAACTAAGCCAGGTTGTATCATCAGAGGTGGGTTTCAGCAGGTTTTGACCAGTTCTGGAGAAGCAGTAGCAGAAATTTTGAGTAGTTCGGAGAACTGGTAGTAAAAATTCTGACTAGCCCAGCCCCATCTATTCTCTGCCTCTTGAGTCCCAGTTGATCCGGAGGAAATGGGGATTTTGCAGTAACTTTCCCCTGGATTGGGGAGGGAATGGAGATTTTACAGTATCCTTCCCATACCATGTCCACCAAGCCACACCCACAGAACCGGTAGTAAAAAAATTTGAAACCCACCACTTTGTATTATGTCATTCACACATTATGTAGGAAATGCACCTGCTAGCTATATGAACATTTTGACATTGAAAGGATAAGGACCCATTTTCATCACCTTGGACAATGATAGTCATGCCAACTCTCTTGGTTCAGCTGGAGTTAATTCAGGATATCTTTTCAAGGCCATCTCACCTAGCAATCTCCTGCTACTGTCTGCAGAATTTGCTTTCTTCATATTTTTCCTTTTGAGCCAAACCCTCTCTACATGGTGCAAATGTCATCTGTGGAATTTTTAAGAGCTATAAGTGGAAATGCATTTTGCAAATTTCAAACTGTTGCATAAACATTTTTCCTGTTTTCATAAAAACACAGTGAGAAATGGGGGAAAGGCAATAGCAGTAGTACTTTAAATTAAGTAGAGTCTGCTTCACAACACCCTAATCAATTCACAGTTGAAAACATCTTTTCTTACAGATATATTGAAATTAATGTGTAAAATGCCTTTTAATTTTTCAACACCTTCTGCCTCAAAGCCCCAAAGTAATTCTAATTTGTTCAAAAGTTTGCTTTAAGTATTTTTATGGAAGGACATTCCATTACACATTCAAAAATTGTAAAGGATTCAAATATTTCTTTTGGCAACCTTCTTATTTCAATATTTTTTTACCTGACATACTGGCAATACAGCTGGAAGTCATATTTTGCTATCCGCCTGGAAGAAAAATTATATTGCAGCTTTACTGGCTGGAGTTTTGTATAAGGAAAGGCTTACTTCTTTTAGTGTCAGCTTAGTATCAAAGACACTCACCCAAAACTCTAAAAAAAAAAATCAAGGACATGTTGCTAAAAACATGAGGAGGCACTCCCATTCTGGACGTATGTGAAGTCTCGAAACATGGCCATCTCTTTTTAGAATTCATGTAACTAAGGGTGTTTCATTATTTGTTGTCCTACCTGCTTTGCAAGATGCTTTGCCTTAATGAAATGGTTGAATAAGAAAGACAAGATTGCTAGTTACTAAAAGATTATAATCTCTTTTTCTGTATAAGGTCCTTAGTGTGAAAAGAGATTGGTTTGTTGTCAATCTGCTTGAGTTTTCCTTTTTTCTTTTTTTTTCTTTTTTCCATTCAATTAAATCCTCCTTAATATGTGACTAAGAAAAACTGCATGAAAATTTACATGTAAACGTATACTGAAATATGCATTTCTAAACAACATAGCAATTAAAAATATAATAACGTACAGGTAGTCCTTGACTTATAACCACAACTGAATCTAACACTTTTGTTGCTAAGCAAGGCAGTTGTTAAGTGAGTTGTGCCTCATTTTACAACCTTTTTTGCCACGGGTATTAAGCAAATCATGTAGTCATTAATTGCATCTGGTTCCCTCATTGACTTTGCTTGTTGGAAGCCAGCTGGGAAGATCACAAAAGGTGATCACATGACCACAAGACACAGCACCTGTCATAAATATGAACCAGTTGCCAAGCATCCAAATTTCAATCACGTGACGATGCTGCAATGGACATAAGAGTGAAGTCCCTTTTCATAAGTTCCTTTTTTCAGTGCTGTTGTAACTTCAAAAGGTCACTAAATGAATGGTTGTAAGTTGAGAACTACCTGTAATCAGCTCATCGACCAGTCAAAACAATCAAGTTGGCAACTCATACCATGCCATTGTGGTTTCATCTTCTTATATGTGCATCTCCATCTTCATTCTTTTGCCTGCCACCTTATGAATGCCAGTAAATATAGCCAGCTACAATCCCCGATACTGAAGCATTAAAAGTATCACCTCACCTACAATTTTCTAACTCCCTCCTGTCCTGTGGCTCCTAGGTATATTTGGCTATTTTATACCTATGCAGAAATGCTCCCTTCAAATTATCCTGCTCCATCTGTCCTACTGGAAAACTAGTGAATGCTGACAGTTTTTCATCCATTCCCTGTTGAGTCACTTACGTGCCATTACCATCCTCCCAACAACCATAAATAATGAGGGGTGGGACCCATGGGGGCTGATGTCCAACCTCTGCAGAGTCAGAGATTTCCCATCCCAAGTCAAGTTAAAAGCAATCACCATACCATTAAAGAGATAGAATGCAGCAATAGGTAGACTGGTTGTGGGTTTAGTATACAGCTTTGTAAGCTTTCAGCCTTCACCGTGTATTAGATTGTCCTTGTATAATGCTTTTTAGGGCTCAACCAGAATTGCTGCCTTTTCTTTTAACTAGGAGGGCAGTCTTCTTATGTGTCCTCTCAATCAGAAACTGCCACTTATAGAGGCCATGAACACAAGCCTTTTCTGTCCTCTGGAATTCAGTTAGTCTGTCCCACCCACCCACCCACACTTCTAATAGCCAGGAAATCAGGGAAAACTTGCATGTTTCAAAAAATCTTGGGAAGCAGGGCTGTTATAACGATCCCTTTGTATGAGCAATTTTTAAATGGTGTTTCAGAGGATGTTTGATTCCCAGTGCAAATTAGACTATTACTGCAATTTTTGGTTTTAATTCTCAACTATTATGTATTTCCTTTACCAAAAAATACAGATATGGGGATTTGAATGCCATTCAAAATCAATACATTCCAACATCCTATATGACTAGACTAGACTAGACTAGACTAGACTAGACTAGACTGGACTGGACTGGACTGGACTGGACTGGACTGGAATGGAATGGAATGGAATGGAATGGAATGGAATGAAATGGAATAGCTTTATTGGCCAAGTGTGATTGGACACACAAGGAATTTGTCTTGATGCATACGCTCTTGGTGTACATACAAGAAAAGATACATTCATCAAGAATCATAAGGTACAACACTTAATGATAGTCATAGGGAAACAGTCAATGTAAGTCTTAAGGATACCAGCAACAAGGTTACAGTCATAAATGGGAGGAAATGGGTGATAGGAATGATGAGAACATTAATAGTAATGCAGACTTAGTAACTAGTTTGACAGTGTTGAGGGAATTATTTGATTAGCAGAGTGATGGCGTTTGGGGAAAAAACTGTTCTTGTGTCTAGTTGTTCTGGTGTGCAATGCTCTTTAGTGCCATTTTGAGGGTAGGAATTGAAACAGTTTATGTCCAGGATGCGAGGGGTTTGTAAATATTTTCATAGCCCTCTTTTTGATTTGTGCAGTATACAGGTCCTCAATGGAAGGCAGGTTGGTAGTAATTGTTTTTTCTGCAGTTCTAATTATCCTCTGAAGTCTGTTTCTGTCTTGTTGGGTTGCAGAACCAAACCAGACAGTTATAGAGGTGCAGATGATAGACTCAATAATTCCTCTGTAGAACTGTATCAGCAGCTCCTTGGACAGTTTGAGCTTTCTGAGTGGCGCAGAAAGAACATTCTTTGCTGTGCTTTTTAGAGGATGTTTTTGATGTTGGGTGTCCATTTTAGTCATGAGATATGGTAGAACCAGAAATTTGAAAGTCTCTACTGTTGACACTGTGTTGTCTAGTATTATAAGAGGTGGTAGAATGGGAGGGTTTCTCCTAAAGTCCACCACCGTTTCTACAGTTTTGAGTGTGTTCAGTTCCAGATTGTTCTGGTCGCATCATGAAGCTAGTTGTTCAACCTCCCGTCTGTATTTGGTGTCAGTAAGCAACTAAATGTACTGTTCTGCTAGTGTGGATTTATTGATAATACTTTTATTGCTGCTAACCATTTATGACCGAAATATCCTACCCCTGCCATTCAAACAAATGAGGAAGCACATAATATAGTATACATAGTTCATCAAGCAAGCATGACAGGTTTAAATGATCAAGCTATGAATGATCTGTTTGCAGATTGTCATGGAAGGAATTGCATTTTAATAATGTACATAACTGCCATTAGTATTAAAAAATATCTTGAAATTAGGTCATTTAAATGTTTTCCCCAAAGCTCAGAAATAATGGGCATAAATAGAACGTTAAATTGTCTTGCATTTATTCTCATTTATTTAAAAATATTTCATAATTAAAGAACACAGAGAGTTTATAGGATTAAACATTCTGTGCAGACTGAAATCTAATACCAGCAATGGCAAAATAATAATAATTTGATGAGGTACAAAATGGTAAATTCATTTAAAAGAAAAAGAAAAAGAAAAGCTGGCCTCTTTGGTAGAAATATGCTTTCTACCATTTCCCCCTGAAATGTTCCATTATCTGTCCTCCTGTAGAAGAATTTTACACAGCAGGCTCTCTGTCAGGTAAAACAACAAACAACACAATGCAAAATCCTAAATGTGAAACAATAAAAGACTTATGTACTGTAGATGTATATTATTTCACATCACACAAAACTTGGTTTAGGAATTCATAATTACAATTTATAAGGACTAGAAATAAATTAGCAAGCTTTGCAACTGAACTCTTCTTTGTAGGTCTTTGTTAATTAGATTGTTAAAAATAGTTTCAGTGTACTTTGTTTTCAGATGATTACAGTAATGGTGGTGATGGAAGTAGAATGCATTTTTTTATGATTCTTCCTCATACCACTTTCTGCTTTTTTGTGTTCTTTTTGTAAAGTAACTCTTGCAATTAGGCTACACTCTAGTGGTCATAATTAGCTCATTGTTTTCCCAAGACCTCTTTCAGAATATGATTACTGCTTCCAGCCTCCATGAGTTTTTCTCAGATAAAAAAAACTTTGCTGATTATGAAAAACTGTAATCTGCTTTGGCCATTTGTTACTGATAGTGACAAAAGCTGCTAAAAGCCAAATAACACATTGCAGCCATCAAGCCTTTTAAACACATCAGCTTCAGCTGCTGTCACTTGTAGTGAGTACAGAAGGGAAACAGCTGGAGAACTCCATTGACTAAAATGGACTTGGATCCAGATCAGGAGAAGCATTCTGACTTAAAAGAGCCAGTTTCTGCAGTTTTTTTTAAAAAAATATCCTGATACATTATTTAATTATGCAGTTTAAAAATGTTTCCCAATCTATTAAGATTGTAAAAGTATTCTGTGTGGACAGCACTGCTTCTATATACAGTGTTTATTCTCAAATCTTGTGCTTTTATCCTGAAATCTCATTTCTCCAGTTGTTCATCCTTTCAAGTGAACATACCAGCCATTTGCAGCATAAAAGAAGCCAAATGCTGATTCAAGGCTGTCAAGATTTCTAACACATCTAATCCATCAACTTCTCTCTCAGGAAACAGCAGCCAAGGAGCCTACATATTAGCAGATGATATTTTTCTACTTAACAGATAATCTAGACATAATACTTTTTGTCATTGCCAAGGCGTGCATTTTTTTTATTTCTTATGATTTTTAAAATTAAAGAATTGTTATCATTTTCATCTTCTTGAGAAATCCTTGTACAGCATTAAGAGAAACAAACAAACAAACAAACAAAAACCCTCGGCATTCCAGGATCTTGGCCTTTATACCCTGAAAGATGTCATTCATTCCCAGTTTCTAAAATGGATGCCAGTTTATTTTGGAGAATGGGAATGAGAGTCATAAGTAAGAATATTCACTTTACATGCTTCCTCTACTTGGAGTGAAAGAGAGTGGACCTTGGCCCAAGGTCACTGAGCTCTGCAGACACTGGCTCTGCAAATTCTCTTGTTATCCTCCACTGAAAACAGAGCAGCCAGTTTGATATCCAAAATGTATATTTCATTTTTTGTGCTCCTGTACTGCTAGAGGTTTATAAATAAACACGGTCTACACAACTGTAATTCTGAAGACAGATGAAAACCCATCCAACTGTTTAAATTTTCTTTTAAGCTTTGATGCAAAAATATTAATAGCCATCTTGATGCATAAGGAACATATAAGTTTACTTCCACATTATAAAGTTTTATAAAAACAAAGGCATCACACTTCTGATAATGTTAAGAGTATTAAATGATATTCTAGATATACATTTAAAAATCAAAACAAATAGTAACACTTTCAATGAATGTGAAAAGGGACTCTTATATGGTTGACTAGATATTTCCAAAAGAAGTTTAATGTAAATAATCAGTTTTTACCTTTTTATCAGTTGCATGCCTAAAATTACTAATATATGATAGGAACTCTGGAACAAAATGTTTCTTGGTTTAGTAATATTATTTTGTATCCTTTCTAGCCATGAGACTCAATTAGAATACCCTGTATTGATAAAATAATGGTTAAGAGATTTAAAGGGTAATATATTAAGTTTATGTTAAGAATTTAAAATGAAATTAAGTCAACAAAATATTCTTCACACTATACATCTTCTTTTTTAAAAAAATATGATTAATTTCAGTATGTTAAAAGCAAAAAAATGGATGAGAGGACTACATATAGATGTCTTATTATTGCATAGTTTTATTCTGATATCCATAAGTTCTTTAATACTAGATTTTTTTTAAAATCCTGCCCTATATTTGGTAAACTCAAGGCAGTGGACATATCTAAAACTTCTGCCTTCCATTTGCTCCATAACAACAACCCTGTGAGGTAGGTGGGGCTGAGAGACAAAGAAAGCGATTGATCAGAGTCACCCAGCCAGCTGTCATTTTTCCAGGCTTGATGGAGAAAAATAGGGATTGTCCTTCCTTACCACAAAGATTCAAAATGGCCGAAGACCAGATAAATCTGTTAGTTAAATCTTTAGGAAGCTTGGCTCACCTATTGCAGCTTCTTCTCTTTGCTTTGCTGTAATGATCCTGTGGCATACTATATAATGCACACATCCAAGAAGAGCAGTTAATATAGCCAGTGAGTCTGCATTGACCACTGCATTATCCATGCAATCCAGTTGGCATGGATAAAAGCAATTTTGTGTGCAGACCAACAAGCATATTAATCACAATGGCTCCTGTTCTCCTCTTACTGGTCATGTTTTTGATTATCTGGAAAAAAAACCTCTGCTGGTTGACTTTCAACTAGTACAATAGTAGCTGAGAAAGAGTACTTCAAGTGGACCCAGCTTTGGTCAAATTTGCCTGAATTTTTGCTGCTGTAGCTGCAATAGTATCTAGGATAATCCCAACTCTTAGATAACTGAGCAGATATTGTTGCAACTTTCATTCTCATTTTCTTAAGCCTAAATAAGTTAATTGTTGTATATTGGGAGGGTTTTTTCCTCTGATGTTTTTAAAGGCAATCAAGGATGACCACTAGTTTGGTTCATTCTGTCTTTAGCTCATGGTGACCTTTGGTTAAATAATATTGTGAGATCTACTAGAATACAGTAAGTTGTACATATTTGTAAATATCAATCCTTTATGAACTTATCTTGATAAAGGATTGTTTTCAAATTTCTAAAATGTAAATATATGGCCTCATGTTAATTTCCTACAAATTTTTCTTTAGTTTGACTTTTAATTTTTAATGTATGTTCTATATGAGGGGTGTCAAAATCGTGGCCCATGGGCCGGATATGTCACGCACTGACCATGCCCACCTCCTGTTTAGCAAAGGGGGGAAAGTCATGATATGTCACGTGATGACAACATGATGCCACGAGTTTGACACCCCTATGATATATGAATAAAATTATATATTCTAATGTAAATTGTAATTAGTTTTTCACATTTTTCTTATTTTAATTTTTGTTAGCCATTCCATGCACTTTGAGTAAAAAGACAATATTTATACTGTCAACATCCATCTCTTCCTTCCTTCCTTCCTTCCTTCCTTCCTTCCTTCCTTCCTTCCTTCCTTCCTTCCTTCTCCACTTCCACTTCCACTTCCACTAATATATTTTTAGAACTTCTTTGCTAGTTGAGTTCAGATTTAGTAAGAAGAACCTGGAAGCTGGCTTTGCTAGAAAACTCCTGGCCTGAGCAGATTGGACTGGGAGTAGGCCTCAATGATTACAAAAAAACACCTTGGCTCCAGTAGTGTCTTTTCCTTGACAGTTAATATGAAAACTAGGCAACCTGTGCCTATTCATTGATTGAATTTTATTTCAGTGGAAATTATTTCCAAATAAGCCTGGCAGAATTGGAGCTTTCAAGCCAGCACCAACTTTCTCAGCTGTAAAGGCATATTTGCATCCTAATGTTTCTTTAGACATTGCAATTGTTCATAAAGACAATCTGGTCATAAAACAATGGAGATGAGACTCACAGCATCTAATTATATTATAGACCTGTTTGATTTCTTCATCTTTCACCTTCTTTTTTTATGTTATGCCTTTTAAAAGATAAGCCAGGGACTTTCAAGGTTTTTAGGTTGTCCCTGAATTTATGCAAATTACTCTGGAAGGCCTACCATGTCTGAGCTAAAAATCCCAGATGGCCACAAGAATGCAGAAAAGTGATCAAAATTTGAAGTAATATCCTCTAGACCAGGGGTGTCAAACTTGAATTCATTGACAGCCGCATCAGAATTGTGTTTGACCGAGGGGGGCTGGGGTGGACATGGCCAGGGTGGACATAGCCAGCTTGATGTCACTCGTGTTAGGGCACCTGTGGTGGCCCAAGCACTCCGCCAGTGAAAATGGGCTCCAGAGCTCTGTTTTTGGCTGTGACAGCCTTCTGCAACCCTCTGCCAGGTAACATGGAGCTCGGGAGGGCCGTGGCCTTCCCGAGCTCCATTTTACCTGGCAGAGGCACCACAGGCTGGTCCTTCGCTGTTTGCAAGTCGGCCCTGTGGACCAGAACTAAGCACCCCACGGGCTAGATCTGGCCTGCCAACTTTGAATTTGACACTCCTACTCTAGGCCCTAGAGTCTGTGGGCCATCAGGATTCATGTATTCCAGACAATGATAGCTCTACTGAAGATCAGGATTTAAAAACACGTAGAATGTGCCGGTAACTAATTAACTCTCTCTCTCTCTCTCTCTCTCTCTCTCTCTCTCTCTCTTTCTCTCTCTCTCTCTCTCTCTGTGTGTGTGTGTGTGTGTGTGTGTGTGCATGCATCTTTGAGTCACTTTCCTGGTGACTACCTGAAATAGTCCCTGAAGTTTTATCTGCAAAATTTCCAAAATGGTTTGCCCTTGCATTCTTTTCCCTATGATTGACTGGCCCTAAGTCATCCAGCTGGCTTCATGCCCAGGGCATGATTAGATCTCACTGTCCCATAGTTTCTAAGCTGATTCCTGAATCAGGAACTAAACCAAATTGGCCATAGCAGTCATACGCAAAGAAAAAAAAACAATACTAGGTATTATGTTTGCCTATTCAAGAACTTAATGTCATAAGTGCCTTTTCTGTTAAGTGTGAAAATATAATGATGACATTTCAATTTTATTTAATCATCTTAATACAAGAGAGGTAATAAAAAACCTGATTTCAGGCTATAGCTGGTTTGGGGGAGCAAATAACATAACTCATATTTCTAAATTACAACCAAGAGTATATTATCTAAATTAAGGGATGGCTCCATTCAGTAAGCATTATTAGTGCCAAAGTATTTTATTTTGCTGCCATCTGCTGGCTATTACATATTAAAAAAAGGAAGACATTCATCTAGCACCTTTTCAAGCAACCATATTAGTGGGGGAAGAAAAAGAAAAATTGTCATTTTCTGATGGCAAAATGAAAGTTTCAGTTTTATTAAACTGATCCTGGAGATTTTACAAATTAAAGCTGCAATCTACCATGGCTGTTATTAGATTTAAACCTTTGCTTCTTAAATCTTAACCTTAATCACTAAACCACGTTGACTCTAAAATTATATTTTACCTTTTTTTTTTACTGTACACATTTAATTATAGACTGAAAACCTAATCAAAAAGCAACTTGAATCCATAGAGATTCAGCCTCTTGCTATACATAATTAGTTGGGTTTGCAATTCTTTTGCGCCTGGTCTACCATTGACTCACAAAGAGATCTTTTCACCCAGCCTCTTTGAGAGCAAATCTGCTGCCTAATGGATTGATTTCACCCCATAAGGGGCACAAAGCCCCACTTTTGTTCTCAAGGAGTCAGGGTGAAAAAGTTCTTCCAGAAATCAAGGCAGATTCACTTTTTGGGGTAGCTGGCTTGGAAGATTGCACATGGCGATCACATGATAATCTAAGCCATAAGAGCAAATGAGTTGCCAACTGCCCAAATCACAATCAGATGACTGTGGAGGTAGAATGGCTGTAAATTGAGGGATAGCTTTTAAGTCCCTTTGTTCAGTGCTGTCATAATTTTAAAAAAGGCTGAATGAATGGTCATTAAGTGAGGAATACCTGTCCTGAAAATCAGGAATCAGAGCACAGAAATCCTTCTGAAAACGTTTGGCTAGTAATAAGAGAGAATTTAAAATGATATTACTGTGAGACTTCAGATGAACTGGCAAGAGACACTGATGAGGGCTTTCTGGATCAGTGATCAATCTTTCAAAGAATCATAAAAAAAATACTGATAATCAGAGATAATTACAAAACTGAAAAAGTAACCAATCTTTTAAAAAGATTCAAAAAACCGTAGATAGGCTTGAACAGTTTGCTGAAATAAATATTGTAGAATTGAATTTTACAAGAAGAAATGTTTTGCTCCGTATCTGGGTTAGAAAAAAGTAAGCCACAAATGTAGTATTGGACAGACTTGGCCTGGCATTAATACATGTGAGAAGGATCTTCATACTCTCATTGGCATGAAATTAAACATGAAGCATGATGCAGCTCCTAAGAAGGCAAATGCTATCATCACGTGCATGACAGGTGCATAGAGTCCATAACACGAAATAATTATTTGACTCAGAGGTGAAATGCTGTGAAGGCTGCTACCGATTCGCTTCGCTACTGGTTTGCTTTGCGTGTGCATGTACGGTATGTGCCAAACATGCATGTGTGGTGTGTGCCAAACGCACACTTCACGCATATGTGCACTGCAGTGCTAAAAAAGGAGGATTAATAAATCTTTTCTGAGTTTGCAAAGGTAAGTAGAACAGCAAGGGGGGGAACAGCTGTGCCACGTGATTTAGATTTGCTAGAAAACAGGATTTCCTGCTTTCTAGCGAATATAAATTGCGCAGCACAGCTGATCGTTGGAAATACCAGTTCGCCCAAACCGGTAGCATTTTTTTTTACTACTGGTTCCGGCAAACTAGTCCAAACCAGTAGCATTTCACCCCTGATTTGACTCTACTGTGCCCTGCTGAGACCTTATTTGAAATACTATATCCAGCACCATTTAAAAAAAGGACAGTGCCAAAGTGAAGCAAGCTACCAAAATGAGAAGGGATCAGGAAACCCTGTGAAGAACAATGAAAGTGTATGGGTATGTTTAGCAGACAGAAAAGACTACTGTGGGGAGATAAGATAGTAGGTTACCAATAACTGGGGTGTTGTTGCATAGAAGAGAGAGTGGGTTTATTTTCTATTGCCCCAGAAGATAAATCAGAACCGATGAGTTAAAACCAAAAAGAGCAGGCTGAAAGTACAAGCTGTCAGTCAGTGGAAGATGTTGCACATGAAGTGGTATGTTCTGCTTCCTTGGAGATCTTCAGAACAGTGGTTGGATTGTCATCATGATCTAATAGATCCAACAATGAGCAAGGGTTAGATTACATTTCTCTATATCCCTCCCACCTCCCCAGTTCTATGAAATGGAAAGAAGACCCAATAAAATCACTTTTGTTACCAGAAACTCAACAAAAATTTATTTAACCTTGAATGTCAAGCATATTACAAATGACAACAGAAAAACCAGCAACTGTAGCTAGTTAAATGCAGTTTACGCTTTGTGTAAATGCAGTTTACATGAAATCTTTGCACTAATATTTAACACCGATTCAGATTCTGATGGAAACTGTACAACTTGAGTTGATTACGATGCCAGCACATTTCTTGAATGCATCTCATTTTACAAAATGAACACTGAAAAAAAGCAGCATCGCAGAGACTGTAAATATGAAGAAGCATCAGAGGTCTCTTGTAAACTTTTGGTTTGACATTTGCAATTCTATAGGAAAAAATGGTAACCTCACGTTCTGTAATCAGGATGAACAGATTAAATAACGTTATGCTTTACTCTGTGAAGATTTGCTTTTCAACAATAGAAAACTTTTGCTAGACTATACTTTGAAACCAGCATTTTAAATGCACATTTTAGTCTATTTCAGAAGCTTCCAGAGATATTTTTCTTGTGGATAGAAGTGTATAATTGAATATTTTGCATAAATTCATTAAGGTCAGTATAGCTAAAATACTTCGCATCAAATTGTTCAATGATAAATTAAACACTGAGAAACAGATAGTTTGTGTCTTTCTCAATATGAAAAACACAGAAATTGGGGGAATTCATCCACATGTGAAATAATAACCAGCAATGTTCCGTTAAAATTAAGATGTGTATATGCCGGCTGAATAGAAAAATCTTCACAGTGATTTACACTCGATTACCAAATGCAGAGAGCCCAATCTAGATTCCAGCATTTGCTGCTGGGCAAATATAATTTTCAAACTAAGCTCATTGGAGAAAAGAACTGGAATACAGAGAGTGCGCCATACTGTATTTGACAAGCAGTCCTGATTTAAGGTAAGGAGAAGAAACTGCTGTCGCTATTTTCTGTGATAACTAAATTCAACTGGATCAGAGTCCTTAAATCCCATATGCTGAATATGGTAATTTTTTATCATATTATTTTACACCGTAAGAGGTACTTTAGTTCCTAGGAATTGGAATTATTGCCAGTTTTCTTCCTGAGTCTTGATCATCAAGGTGCATCAAGGGCAAGCACCAAGGCTAGTTTGCCACCTCAGATTAATAATTTGGTCCCTTTCTAAATGGATCTCTTCCTACAATTGCACTGAAGCACAGAGATGGGTCACAAATTCCAGGCTGTCCAGTTTGCCCTGGGATTCCAGGATTTCCACGTTCTCCATCTTTCCCAGGCTCCCCACGTGGTCCAGGACGTCCTTCTTTACCTATCCCAGGTGGGCCTTCAGGACCTAGACAAAATATGTAATGTATAGAATGGTTAGCACTCATACAATATTGTAGTTGGGTAAAGATCTGTAGCCTGAATTATCCCACCTAGATAACTTACCCGCTAATGCTTAGTCCTGCTCTACAGCTTCAGAGCAAAAAGACAAGTTATGAGGAAAATCATTCTTACAATTATACTATTACAATACCCTTCCTCAGCCATCAGATTCCACAGGGTCATATCTTAATTTTGTTCTTTTCAGTCTTTCAATCGAAAAAATATAATTGCCTTGCCTGAATAAAATAACTTTTCAAACTCTGCTTCCAATGGCAACTGCTACAGAAAGAGGCCATTCAATCCAATTAAGCTTCAGGTAGTCCTCAAGTTATGATGGTAACTGGGACTGGAACTTTCATCACCAAGCAATGCGATTATTAGGCAAACATCACATGACCTTATCACTTAGTGACGGCAACCCCAGAGCTCTCTGTTGCCATCATTAACCAAATTATTAGGCGAGGACTCAGACTGGCTCAAGGCATTCTCAGTTTGGTCTCTCCCAGCTCTGAGCCTCAGTAAGGTAACGGATTACTTCCTCCACTTCCTCTTGAGCGCCACCCAGTCACCATTCTCCAGATGGTGCACCCTGTCATCACAATGCTTCAGAAAGCCTTTAAAAAGTTGCTGAGGCCTTCTGAAACATCGGGAGACTAGTGCACCCACCATTCTCCAAATGGGGCATCCCATTCTCACAATACTTCAGAAAGCCTTTGGAAAACTGCTGAGTCCTTCCAAAGCATCACAACAATGGTGTGCATATTTGGAGAATGGCACAAATGGCTTTGGGAAGAAGGCCTGGTGGGCATACCTCAGAAGCAGCGGGAGGAAGACAGCTAAGGTCAGCTGGACGTAGCAGAGCCTGCAGAAAACAGGGTGGTGGAGGCAGCCAGGACTCTGTGCTGGTGCCCTGAGGTAGTGGACTGAAGTACAGGGCCTGAGGCAGCACTCTTTGGCAGGGTCTCTGGGGCAATGGCTTACAGTTTAGACTGCTTAAGCCTCCAGGTTTCTGCCAATGAGGAGTGTCACTGTGCAGAGCAGCCAAACGAGCAGAGATGGGTGTGTGTGTTGAGATAGACAGATGGGAGGATTTTAAGTGCCCTGTGGTCATAAGTGCAGATGGTGCAAAGCGCCTGGATTTTGATCATGTGATCATTGCAATAATAATAACTTTGGGGACCAGGCATAAGTACCGTTTTTTCACTGCTGCTATAACTTTGAATGTTGACTGAATAAAAGATTGTAACTTGAGAACTATCTGCATGCAGAAGTAAATTAATGGTATATTCACTAGAAAAACCAACAGAAATGTCAGGCTTCCCAAACAATACCTGGAAGTCCATGAGGGCCTTGAATTCCGGGGATTCCAATACCTTGGTTTCCTTTAGCTCCATTTTTTCCTGGTAGTCCTACAAGATAGGAAGTATGGGAGATCATTTATTCTCAAAGTGTATATTAAGACACATTTCTACAGTAGGTTACTATACAGTGTCCTGGCTCTACCTCCTACTGAAAATTAGCAGACGGAGCACATAATTCTGTATTTTTACAATGGATATTTAATCATTCATCTGCAGCCTTAGAAGAAACAGCCTCAGTAACTCTGAGCATCATGGTTTAATTGACTACATAGATCAGGGGTGTCAAACTCGCCGCTCCTAGGCCGGATGCGTCATTTGCTGGCTCCGCCCTCACCCAGTTTAGCGAAGGGGGAAAAAGTCCCGATATGTTACATGACACTGCCGTGACGACGCAAGTTTGACACCCCTGACATAGATGAATTAAACATTTGCTTTAAATAATCTGATAGTTCATGGTTATATGACAAAAATCCATGTACCACAAAGGAAACCCTTTACTAGAAATGAACAGAAAAAAGGCAAGAAGAGTTATTACATTAGTCTTTGATTCATGTAGCTAAACTTGGAAGATGGAAATTAACTTTTGCAATGATACAAGTAGTCCTTCACTTATGACCACAATTGGAACCAGAACTTCTGTCACTGAGGTGGTTGTTAAGAGAATTATGCCAAATTCTACAGATTCTTTCTCATTGTGGTTGTTAAATGAAACACTAAGGTGATTGTGTGAATCAGGGTGTCATTGGGCACATCCAGCTTTCTTCATTGGCTTTGCTTGTCAGAAGCTGACCAGGAAGATGGAAAATAGTGGTCATGTGACTGTAGGATACTCCAAATGTCTTAAATACATACTGATTACCAACTGCCCCAATGTTGATCACATAACTGTAAGGATGCTGCAACAGTTGTAAGTTGTAAGTGCAAGGACTGGTCACTTTTTCAGACCAGTTGTAACTTTGGACAGTCCCTAAACAAATGTGTTTAGATCATAAAGTGAGGACGACCTATGCAGGTAGGTTATAGTTAGTATATCTTACAACAATTCATTTAGTGATCAATCGAAGTTACAAGGGCACTGAAAAAAGTGACATGATCATTTTTCACATGACTATTGCTGCATCTCCATGGTCACATGATCCGAATTCAGAAACTTAGCACGGTTGCAGTGTCCTGAGGTCATGTAGTCACTTTTTGTGATCTTCTGACAAGCAAAGTCAATGAGGAAGCCACATTTGTGTTTCTAGCTTAACAACTGCAGTGATTCACTTAACTGTGGCAAGAAAGGTCATAAAATGAGGCAAAATTAACAAATGTCTCAGCAACAGAAACTTTGGGCTCAATTGTGGTCATAAGTTGAAGACTGCCCATATACAATAGTAAATAAAATGGCAACAATATGATAGCTCTGCTTCAGTGATTAATTGTTGATATGCTTTAACAACTGTCAATAGGTAACAACTTATAATAATGTTGGTTAAATAAGGAATGAGAATGAGTGTCAGTCCTTTAAGATACTCAGAAAATACTTTTGGCACTTTTTATCTTCTCTATGAAAATTATTTTATTGCCCTAGTTGTCTGCTATGAAGAGGCAAGCAATTAAAGCAGTGGTGGGTTTCAAAAATTTGTTACTACTGGTAATGTGGGTGTGGCTTGGCTTGGTGGGAGTGGCTTGGTGGGAGTGGCATGGCTTGGTGGGAGTGGCTTGGTGGGAATGGCAGGGGAAGGATACTGTAAAATCTCCATTCCCTCTCCAATCCAGGGGAAGGTTACTGCAAAATCCCCATTTCCTCCCAATCAGCTGGGACTTGGGAAGCAGAAAATAGAGGGGGGCAGGGCCAGTCAGAATTCTTACTACCGGTTCTTCGAACTACTCAAAATTTCCGCTACCGGTTCTCCAGAATTGGTCAGAACCTGCTGAAACCCGCCTCTGAACTAAAGGTATACAATGATGTCACCATGCAAATGCCACAACTCCCATTCTTGTATCAAATGTTGCACTTTTGGGAACTCATGTAGCTTTGAACAGTCTCTAAACAAATAGTCATAAGTTGAGGGCTACCTGTATATAATTGTAACTAAAATGCCAATAATCTGAGAGCACTGCTTTAGTAATTAATTGCTGATGTGTTATTATTTTGGTTTGCTTTTTATTGCTGCAGGGCTTGGGGTGAGGTTTTTTTTGCTGCTAACTATTACAACTGGAGTTCAAAAAGCTTTGTGCAGATTGCAAGCAGTTTTTCTAGTGCATTAGCCTTGTATTTATGACAGACATTTTCCACATAATTGCTCTCTCTTGGCTCAGGACAACCCTCAAGGAAAAGTGGCAATTTTCCCGGTCTCCCAGTTTAAAGCACACAAGTGTCCACTCCATTTCTATAAGTAGGCAAAGAAACCGCTTTTTAAAGGGGGAGTTCATGAAACAACCCAATCCCCAGGCCTACATTTTGCCTTAGAAAACTACCGTTATGAACTTGTCATAACGTTAGTCAAACAATTAAGTATGTACGATTGGACAATGGCTTTAGCAACGATTTATGAAAACAATTTTAAAAGCACAGGCTTATAGATGTGGGTATCACAGAGAAAACTCCCAAATGAAGGCAAAAGAAAACTCGATTGAGTCTGAACCCTTTGGGTCTGTGAACTATTTAGATGGTGGGTGGTTCTTAGGGGAATTTTGAGGGAAGAAAGATATCCTGAATCAACAATCAAGAAAAGCATACAAGAGCAGTTACTTCAGGACTGACCTAGTCCCATGTGACAAGGGCTATGACCTATTTATTTATTTTATGTACTTATTTATTAAATTTATTGGCCATCCACCTTGAGGGGCTTACAGCATTAAAAAATATTAACAATATTATTCCTAACCCAATAAAATGACAATACCATCAAACTATTGTCAAAATACTTCAAAAAAGCATTTCTTTTTTTTAATCAAAAAAAGCTCAAAATTCTTGCAGGCTTTATCAACAAAGAATCTTAATTCTTGGATCCTTTTATCTCTCCTTGCTTAGTGAAGAACTTTCCTTGATTTTTTTTTTCTAGGCATCTAATTACTTCTTCTGCATCCTCCCTGCACTTGCCCTCCCTGTTAAATAAAATCTTGCATTTGATATTTTTGCGTATCCTACGACACCCATAAGGTTTGAGTGACACACCAGCATTCACCAAGACCTGAGAATGATTCTCAAAAGCGGACTCATTCTCACAAGATTTTTGGAGACTGTGGAGACCACACAAGAATGGTGTGTGCTTTTTTACGCAGCCTCCGGGTCCTCTAAAAATTGTGTGAGGACAGGGTGTGCCTTTGAGAGGCTTTCTGAGGCTACAGAGGCTGTGGAAGTGATAGTCTCAGGTTGGAATTAGGAAAGTTTGTTAAAGGAATTGCTGAGGCAGGATGTTGCAGCTGTGATGTGTGCAACAATGGTGGGACACTACTGCCTAGCAACAAAACAGTTGCAAGTTAGAAGGACACGCTAGAAACTAAGGTATCTATATATATAAGCTTTGGTAACCTCTAGCTTATTATAATAATAAAAGACACACCTCTTTTGATCAGAAAGCTTATTAACATAAACGTGTGATATATGAAGAAGGATGGTAAAGTAGAAAAATCCAATCAAAAGAAACATGTGTCAAAGAACCCACTGTGTGATTCTTAGGATGTTAACTTCCTTAATCACAACGGTATAAAATTTGTGCTTGTGTATTGTTCGAGATCTCGGCTCCTTTGAGGCTGGGACCCTTTTGCTGGAGTACTCGAATAAAAGAAGCTGAAAATGCCATTCCTCACATCTTTATTGGCTTTGGTGCCAGGCTAGGACCCATTTTTGGTACAACAGAAGATCATTCTCTGAAAATACTTTAAGAACAAAAGGCCTTGGGCGAGCAGGAGCAGCCTCAGGTAGGCTGCAGGGCCTGTCAATAGAAATAGAAGGCTGCCTAAAGGCAAGCAGCACTTGGCAGATCCCAAGGAGCACTGAGCTGTGGGGGCAACTGCACCATTCCCCAAAGCAAGTGAGGCCCAGGCCTTTTGAAGTGGCAGCAGTGGCACCCAACAGGTGCTGAAGTCAAGGCCCAGACCTTCACTTCAGGTCCAACCTCAGTGGGCTGCCACAGCCGCCCAGTGAGGCTATTCAGGGAAGCCTAGATGGAGGGAAGGGAGAGAGACAGAGAACTGTTTCTCTTTTGTTCAGGGAAGGGGAAAAGAGATACAAGCAGAGTCAAATTAGGTGTTTTCTGAATTTCTGACACACCAAGCCCAAAAGGTTTGCCACCACTGTCCTAAGGCAACCCTTTCTCATTACTTTATTTTATACCCCCTTTCAGGCAGCATGGTGCTGATGTTTGGTCACTTTATTTTTTAGCCCAGCATTTCTCTACCAGATGTCACTGATGTAATCAGAAAATCAATCCAGGGATCTATTTTGGGGATTCAAAGAATGGAGGGAATCTCCAAGTGAGATTTCAGCTGTGGTACAACTTAATCAGTGCTGTCTGTCTGTCTGTCTGTCTGTCTCTCTGTCTGTCTATCTATCTATCTATCTATCTATCTATCTATCTATCTATCTATCTATCTATCTATCTATCTATCTACCTATCTATCCACCCACCCACCCACCCACCCTTTTCTTTAAGTCCCAACCAAATCTTTGCTTCTACACTCATTTGCATATGTGTAACCTGCTGTGATCCTTTAGCACAATCCTTTGTAAATAGTAATAAATATCACTTAGATTAATCTTTCAGATACATGCAAGTCTGGATCAGTTCCTATCCAGGAGAAGGAAATACGGTAAATAATTTCATTTATCCCTTGTATTTTTAAGATTTCCCCTTGCCTAAAACTACCAGCAGGCTCTGTGCCTCAGAAGAAGCAATTATCTTTTTTAACATTAAAATAGCTATTTCTCCTTTTAAAAAATATTCACATACAAAGGTGCATAGGACAAATAATTCTACTTTAGTGAGGAGGAATTTGGCAGCCTTCATTCATTTATAAAATATCAAGATGGAGTAGTGGCCTAATTGTTTGAGTCTGGACAGCATCTAGACAGCATCTAGACAGCAATGAATTGGAGAAAGTCGCTCAAATTCCATTCTTGTTCAAAACAGATTAGAAACAGAAATGGGTTTGTAATGCATACAATTACCTTTTGTGCCACGAGATCCAGGACGCCCAGGAACTCCTGCCAGACCTGGAGACCCATCACTTCCTGGCAAACCAGGAAAACCTCGAGGACCTTGTGGACCAGTTGGGCCTGGTGGACCAGGAGGTCCAGAGATGGCATCATGAGATTGGCAATGATCGCAATGCTGAAACCTTCTGTCCCTAAGCATAGTAGGCAACTGGGCTAAGAAGAATTTAGACAACAAATATTTAGATCAAACATAAACATCTCATTATCAAGGCATAACATCTATTGATCTCAACCTTTGGGGGTTAAATTTAGATCTAGATCAGCTAAACAATTTTAAGTTCCTCAACTTTGGCAAGAAAGCTTTATGCACAGCACATTTTCACTTCAAAATATATTTTCCACAATCCTTTTCTTGATGTTGAAAAATTAGGACTATTAAGCCATGAACCAGGAGCAAGAAACACTTTAGGCACTTCTATGTCTGAAATCTGACATATCAATTTGGCCTCTAAACTGTGCCATCACAAGAATTCTCAACAGTTCCCACTCAGTGGCTAGCACTTCTTCCAATAGGTAGGCAAAAATATGTTTCATCTAGTTTTTTTGAACTTCATGAAGTTCAAAAGATCTAGATGGAACATTTTCATTTTCATCGATGTTTGGCCACAGCAAGGTAGCAAACAAAAGAAAAGCAGCAAAGTCATCACTGAAACCAGTCATAAAATATCAGGGAACTGGGAGAAGGAACCACCACTCTACACAAGTACTGTGCTTCAATCCAGCATGATGGGACAACAGCATCCTTTATTT
The DNA here is from genome assembly GCA_030761175.1 of Masticophis lateralis. Taxonomy (NCBI): domain Eukaryota; kingdom Metazoa; phylum Chordata; class Lepidosauria; order Squamata; family Colubridae; genus Masticophis; species Masticophis lateralis. The sequence continues at coordinate 125,849,780 of JAUDYJ010000001.1, read as the reverse complement.
CAGATATTTGCTTTATAGTGGTGAGGCACCAAAAAAAATATGGTGATTGTGAACTGGTAAGCCATAAATAAAGTTATCCAAAGGTGGAAAAACAATTCATTTACAAATCGGAGATCCCTAAATCAGTTATTAATTTTTTCAAAAGAAGTATGCCAATTAGGGGTATAATTCATCAGTTCAGACATGAGTAAATGAACATCATAAGGCTGCATACTTATAGACAAGAAAGGAGAAATTTGATATTAGAGATAAGACATTTTTAAATTAAGTACCAGTAATTAATTTTATTTGGGCATGCCTTGTTTTTTAAAGTGTGGAACACTTCCATTTGATTATGTGATTATGTTGTTCTTATGAATGGCTATGCCCAATGGCAACCAATTTCAGGATGCCTTGACACTTCTTAAAATTCCAAGAGTGCCCTTGATTTCAAAACAGACTGCCTTGCCTGCCTCTACTGAAAATCAGTTCTGTTGACTGGGGACTCACTTCTCAGCACATCTGCACAAACTTGCCGAATAAATTCTTCTGAGAAACCTCTTCCCTGCATTGAACAAAGGTATTTTAGAAGGTTTACACACACATGATTGTACCATGAAATGAACAGTACTTTTTTAAAAAAAAAATCCATCAACCGATATACGCACGGGTTTTCCATCTGATCCAGGGATTCCTGGAAACCCCCTTTCTCCTTGCATTCCCCGAGATCCCGGAGAACCCATCAAGCCATTCTCTCCTGGTTCCCCCTTCTGACCATGGATGCCATGGAAGCCGGGATTTCCTTTCTCACCTATCTGAAATCCACAAAAAAGCAGTACTAAGCAATATGCTACTAGCATATTGACATTCTCGGCATTGTGTTGCCATTTCACAAATAAAGAACAACACGACATACTGTTATGAGTCAGTCATGCTATTTACAGCTACAGTCTTAATGTTAACATTTACCTATATAGTATTAAAACTCTTATTTCTGTAACCTTTAATTGGATGAAACAGTGCATTATAGGGCAACAATTCTTGAACTAAGATACCACAAATGACTAATTTAGAGACTCTGTACAAAATCTGGGATCCATGACTCAGGAGGGAATGAAATTTGGGAAGGTTATTTATAAATTTGTTTCATTGCTGCTGGGCTACTGCTACTGCTTCTGCTTTGGCTCTGCCAAGTTGCTGCTGTGGTCACATGATGCTCACTTTGAATAGTCTGTGACAGTTTCCCAGCCATTCTCGTAATTACTCTCTCCCTCACCCAGCAGCAGCCTTCTGGAAAGAGAAGGAAGGATTTGGAAGAAAGGATGTACCCTTCCCAGTCCATATCACCCCCTGAGTTCCCCCAACTGATCCTCCTTCCTGAACACCTTTCCCAATCATAGCACCTCTTATATACCCCCACACATCATCCCCTCTGAATTTTCTCCAACCTCTTCTGCATCCCTACATATCCTTCCTAAACGTGTCCACTTTGCACATGCCTTATCTGAGTCGCATGGCCCCTCTTGCACAGCCCTACACACCATTCCTGATCTCGCACACCTTGTCGCTCCCTCCCCTACCTGGCAGCAGTCACTTACCTGCCTGCTGGCCTTGGACTTGCAACTTTCTGCTGGCTTCCCCACTGATTTCTCCTTGCAAGCTTCCCACAAGCAAAGTAAATGGAGAAGATGGCAGGGCAGAAGGAAGGAGGGAGGGAGGGAGGGAGGGAGGGAGGGAGGGAAGGAAGGAAGGAAGGAAGGAAGGAAGGAAGGAAGGAAGGAAGGAAGGAAGGAAGGAAGGAAGGAAGGAAGGAAGGAAGGAAGGAGGGTGTTTGTTGCTTCCTGCCAGTTTCCCACAAGGCAACTCAATGGAGAAGCTGGCAGAAACTCAGAAGTTGCTCCCATGCAACTTTTTTGCCCATACATGATCATTCTGTTTCTCTATTTAGGTAAAGAAATATCTCTGAAATGAAAACCCAATGGGGCATAGGTTGTCTAATGCTTTACACCGAAAGTTAAAGTCCAGTGCAAGAATAATCCTTTTCTCTGCCCCCCCCCCACCCACTTTCATGGTAAACACCTGAAATGCTGCTTAGATTGTTATTAAAACTGAAAAATATGAAATTCCAGAGTCATAGGTAATATAAAAAAAGAGAGAGGAGCAAAGTAAACTGTATTTTGTTTCAAGACAGTTAACTGATATAACTATTAAATCAGCCTTTCCCTATTTATTTCCTCCTCGATGTTTGGGAGCTGAGACTTGATCGGAATTTGGGGGAAGAATGCACTGAATGATATGCAAGCATAGGAGTCAACATTTTGAAGCCTCAGTGCTTCTTCTTACAAGAGCTCACTGCAGGTGCAATCTAATTCAGCCCTTGAGTGCACTTCAGTTCATGAATTTCAACGGCTCCAAAATACAGTTAAGCCTATGCTGGAAAATCAGTCAGAACTATATATTTTTTCTAAATAGAAAGCCAAATCCACCTCAACCACAATGGAACAAACACTTGGGCAGACTTGTTTTCTTTTACTATTGTGATGGTGATCAGTAGCACATCCTAATCCCGTTTTAACTTCCTTGCAAAATGAAATAATTCGAAAGCCACAGAGAAATCTGCAGATCTGAGATGGTACTTAACAAACTGAAATTATTTCTCTCATAACACGTTTCTTCTTCTTGTCTTCTGCCAGAAAGAATAAGACTCAAAGTACAATAAGTAAAGTTGAATGTAAATAGAGATTTTTTTTTAAAAATGAAAAAAAATGATATCAAAACTACAAAGAAGATAGCAAATCTTTTCTACAAAAAAACATATAAAACCAAAGGAAAAGAAATGTGCTTTCTAAATAAGTTTGCAATGTAGTTGAAACTAAAGAAAACCAGTTATTTAGCATTCTTTTTGCTTTTTGAGAGTCATTAATGGGGGTAGGTGGTCTTTTCTAAGCCTGAAAATAAGCAGAATAGAGCTTGGCTAGTTCTTGCAAGGAAATACCAAAGCTGTAGGCTAAATTGGGAAGTGAAAAAGCATCCCAGAAGACAAAGGTAAATTTCTTCTTTGTTAGCCAAGAAAATTACATGAACGTGTCCAGGAGTCAAGATCAACTTAAGGGGACTAATAAATCGAAACCTTCCTGAAAGGCTGCAATTATAATTCCCAGAATTCCCAGTAAGAATGTTGTTCACTGGTTGCACTAGTTGGGAATTCTAGGGTAGATTGTAGTAATTAAACACACCACACAACTAATGCTTGAGACTGACTGATATTTGAGTCTTTATTTAAGCTCTTTTAAGTTAAAAGCTCTTTTAACTTAAGTTAAAATCATAACTTAAGTTTAAGTTACGATTTTACTAAGCAAAATCAAAATGAAAAATTTATATAATGCAACATAAAATCCATGCTCAAACTAGCAGTTAAAATACTCAGAACAACAGAAAAGAAATGAGTATGAAACAAAAAAACAGCACGTACCTCTCCTTTATCTCCTTTTAATCCCACTGATCCCTTTTGGAATCAAAATTGTAAAACACATAATGAGTTATTGTGAAAATGTACTATTTCTACTGACATACAGTTAAATTTACTTACATTAAAATGCACACTTTAAAAAATACACAAAGTTTCCAAGCGACTACAGTTGCAAACTATCTTTTTCATCTTGACATCTAGTAGCTTGAAGTATTATTTTTTCGAGCAAGGAAAAATTCACTCTGCAAGATTAAGATGGGAAAAATATACTCTTTTAAAACTAAATATATACTGTAGACTTGGATCCAAAACTCCAAAATTCAGCTAATAAAATAATCTCACTTGGTGGGTGTAAGTGAGAGGCACTTACACCCACAATTAACAAGAAGTTGTTAACTGAATCCTCCTCTCTTAAATCACACAAAAGAGGCTCCAGGTCAGAAAGAAATGGGACTGAGGTGTCCAATTTATTGTCCAACTAAATTGGACACCTCAGTCCCATTTAGTTACTGTGAAAAATGTGTCCATTGGTCCAGTCAGGCTCTCTGCTTTACTATCCTTTACACAAAATCTTTTAATTAAAAATGAAACAATGGGGAGCCATGAAAAAAAGGCAGGCCTCCGCCATCATTTTTTGTTTTAAAAATAAAGATAAAAGTGGTAAACTTTGTTTATTTGGCAGCAAGCAAATGCACCCAGGTGCCCCAAAAATAAGTTGGGTCTCTGGCACAGAACATCCTGAGGGAGGGAATGGGTTCTAAGTGTTACAGGAGAGGAGCATGTCAGTTTGTTTTGTGATAAAAACAGACGTGTTGTGACTGATCACCTACACCACAACAGCTATTTATGAGAATCTATGTACACGCTGACAGCACAGGTAGTCATCAAGTTACAACAATTCATTTAGTGACCATTCCAAGTTATAATGGCACTGGAAAAAAGTGACTTATGACCTTTTTTCACACTTATGACCGTTGCAGCATCCTCATGGCCATGTGATCAAAATTTGGACACTTGGCAACTGGCTCATATTTATGACGGTTGGATCATCTCGGGGCTATGTGATCACCTTTTATAACCTTCTCACAAGGAAAGTCCATAGGGAAACCAGATTCACTTAACAACCATGTCAGTAGCTGAACATCTGCAGTGATTCAGTTAACAACAGAGGCAAGAAGGGTGGTAAAATGTGGCAAAACTCACTTAACAATTTCTCATTTAGCAAAAGAAGTTTTGGGATCAATTATAAATCCTCGTAAATCAAGGATTACTGCCATATTCCTAATATGTCCATCAACCCAAAATATTTCTAGTGTCTGCTGTCAGAAATTAACCAGAGCCTTATGAGAATTGCCAAAACTGTGACAAGCTTTGTTTGAGGATAAAAGAATGGAAAAAACACATTACCAGCAAATATATCCTGTAAAAAATTGTGGAATGTAGAAAGGATTTGATAATCTCTCCTTCTCACCTTAAGGCCTGGAGTACCGGTTTTGCCTCCTTCACCCTTATGACCCTTAGGGAAAAAAAACCCAAATTGGTTACTGATGTGAAATGGAATATTCACACAACTACATATAGGTTGGATCCTAACAAACCTATTCATTTATTTCGATATATCTGCTTTCAGGTAGACTTCACAGATTGCTTGAATCATTAAATTCCATCATTTACATTCCAACTGTGTAATTTATATTGTCCAAATTTCAGTATATTGCTGTATATCACATTTATATTGATTCAAACAATACACATACCACACCTGATTTATAAACCTGAAACAAAACAATGGGAAATTTAATTTGGATCTTAATTTTAAAGAATATTTAAACCAAAAATGTAAAAATAAAAACAGTGGGGGGTTGGGGGACTGAAAAAGAGTCTTAATTAGTTTGATGTAGTCGGTAACTCTGCCATGCTTTGATGTAACTTGTTCATATTTCATTGTGTTAAAACCTTAATAAAACGCAATGCTAATTTTTCATATTAACTTTAGATTGTGTCTTAAATAACAAAGGTATCAATCTGTACCAACTGGATCCTCCACATACTCTCAACAAGCCGACTAGCTTAATTAACTCTACAAGATCACATTTATAATCCTGGAACGGTAGTTTGTTCCGTCTAGCACAGGTAAGAGAATGAAACCTAAAACAATCTATGGCTTCTCTGATTGAACAATAAAGCACAGTCACATGTAATGCAAAATTTCACTGCTTACATTCTTTTCATCAAGCAAGCATTATTCCTAGTTATATCATCATTTAAAAAAAAGGAAAAAGCAGCATACCTGGATGCCTTTTTCACCCTGGTTTCCTTTCCCTCCCTGAAAAGTAAAAATTAATTTCTTGTTAAACTTATTTGTAACAGTAATGGTGAAATTAAACTAAAACAAATTAAAAACTATTACAGATAGTCCTTGACCTACAACCACAATTGAGCCCAAAATTCTCACTGCTAAGCAAGTTGTCAAATGAGTTTTGCCCCGTTTTATGACCTTTCTTGCCACAGTTATTAAGTGAATCACTGCAGTTATTAACTGCATCATTTGGTGGTTAAGCAAATCTGGCTTCGTCAATTGACTACTTGTTGAAAGCCAGCTGGGAAAGTTACAAAAGGTGATCACGTGAACCTGGGACAATGCAACTATCATAAATACATGCCAGTGCCAAGTACCTAAATTTTGATCAAATAACTATGGGGATGCTGCAACAGTTGTAAGTGGGAAAACTGGTCACAAGTCATTTTTTCAATGCTGTTGTAATTTAAAATGGTCACTAAATGAATGATTGTAAGTCAAGGACTATCTGCAGTTGTATATGTGGACATGTCTTGTACATGTCTTGTAAACAGCCTTGGCAGCACAGCAGACTAAAGTACTGTTAAGTAACACCAGCTGCCTGCAATTACTGCAAGTTCGAATCTCACCAGGCTGAAGGTTGACTCAGCCTTCCATCCTTTCGAGGTAGGTAAAATGAGGACCCGGATTGTGGGGGCAATAAGCTGACTTTGTATAAAAAAAGAATACCACCTGGGGGGGGGGCAAAAGCCCTACTAAGCAGGTATATACAAAAGTATGAAGGCTATTGCTTAACGCATTGTAAGCCGCCCAGAGTCTCCGGAGAAGGGCAGCATATAAATCAAACCAATAAATAAATAAATAAATAAATATGAATTGTTTTTTCCATGACATCATGAAATACATTTATACAAGGCAATGTGCAATCTCTCAAACAATAGTTTGCACATCTTAGAGCCATGCTAGTACATGGCATTACACAATTTCACATCTCCAGTCATTCTTGGCATGCCAGTTCATTAAACTACATCATTGTTCAAATTTCTTTTGCACCCACATTTCTGGATCCTACTTATTAGTTTAAACAATTTTGAACAAAGATTCTCAATGCAGTAAGAAGTGTATCAGTGTATATTTCTGCTTTGATTAAAGAGCCCATGATATAAGAAGAAAAACTGATGTTAAGGAAGGGTATTGCAAATGTTTAAAGTCTTCAGAAACTGAAAGATCTTCTAGAAGACACTCATCTTCAGCTGCAAATAGAATTTTACTGTTGCATTCAAGTAAATTCTTGCCCAGTTTCCCTAAAAGCCACTAAAAGTCCTTTTAAACAAAGATGTCCAGTGATGTGTAATTTTAATACTCCATTTGAGATAACTTATTTTCCCAAATGTAAATTTATAATATTGAAAAGAAAATAAGTTGATCTTAAAAAGCTATTTCAGAATATTGTAACGCTTGTGTTCTTTGGATAACTGTGTCTATTGAAATACTGAATTAGTGACTAGGAAGAAAATTGTAGAGGTGATAAAAGCAATATTTTACTTCTTAATATTACATAATATATTCATGGACTTTGGATTGATGGAAATGAAAAAAAATGTGGTGGAGGGGTAAAAATTAGAACTCATAATAGAAAGGTATAATTTCACCCTCCACTCATATTTTTTGTATCCATATCTCTACCCGTCATGTATCATATGGCCTTATGGAGAGGTTGATATGACAAGCCATATAATATCTTTCTCTCCAAGTTATTATACTATGCAAGCTGGACTCTTTCAAATGTAATTTTCCTATGTTAAGCTTTCAGTGGCCTTCAATACCATTCAAAATCCTAACCTTAACCCTAACGCATGGCATTATTCTCAGCCGCTTAAGGCAGCTGGGGATCAGAGATATTGTTTGGTCCTGTCTAACCCTAAAGTGAGGGTCTATTTGATGGTGATGAGATAAGAGAAATATATAACCCTATTGAAAAAGCACTTTTGGAATTACCATGATCTAGATAACTGAGAATCTCCATAGACATGATCACATATGTAGGAAACTGTAACCATTGTAAGTGCAAGACTCTTGCTAGCACCCACATCACAATCACAAGACTGCAGGGATGCTAGAATAACTAGAACTTCAAGGACTGGTCTTTAAGTACCATTAGTATAACTTCAAACACAAAATTATTGGTTGGGTTTTTTCTTACATTTTGTGGCATTTCACACATGTGAACTCCCAAAGTACTATGATTATATGGGCACAAAAGCCTTCTAAATTAAACAAATAAATATTAACTAAAGTTTCTTCTCTTCTAAGGAAGGCCAAACATGGAATTTAATCCACTAATCTCTATCTTTGGACATGGACAAAACAAATTATTCCAGTTAGATATTCATATCATCAGAGGTTAAGGGACTTGTCTGAAGTAGATGTACTTTTCATTGATAAAAGTCAGCAGCACAACCATTTATTCTGAGAAGAGTCTTGCAATTTCTGGTTCTGATTGGGAAAAATGTAACTAGAAAGTTAACTTTTTGTCTAATGGTCTTAAGTATTACATTTGTAAAAGTAATTCACAACTAAAGGCTCACTGATTCTTTGGGCTTTGTTATAAAAGGAAATATAGGTCCATGATAATATTTTTTTTAAAAAAAACAGGCATACCTTCAAACCGGGAGGACCAGGCATCCCAGGATAGCCTGGCTCACCTGAATCACCCTGTCTTCCTTGTTCTCCCTAAGAAACCAAAAAGAACTCCATAAATAGGAAACTACACATTCTGAAAATGCATTGTTCTTGTCAAGCTGTGGACAGAATTCTGCAAATACCTGATTTGAAAGCACATGGGTGGTAATGACTTTGCACTTCTTTTTTCTTGGGCCTTCACATTACAGTTGTGCAAAATCTTAAGAAGAGGTTCTTCACAATATGAGGGTGCATGAATGAAATTGCTCTTTAAACTCTTTGCATAGTGTTAAAGTTGCCATATTGTTTATAGGGCTTATGGTACGTAGCTGTCCCACTTCCCCAGCAAAGTATTTCTTTCATATCCTTATTTCCCAGCACTTGTTGGAGAAGAAGACTTCTTGGCCAATAAAGAATTCTATTCTATTTCTTTCAGGGGGTTTTTCCCCTGAATATTTCCAGCACAGAGTAAATCCCTGTGATATTTTGTCATCAAATGAGCTGTAAACATAACAAACTTGATAAAAATTCATAAGCACATTCATTATTCTTGGCTTTGCTCAGAATACTGAAATTATCCATCAACATTAAGAAAATTGAACTATTTACATAAAAGCACAGCTCTTCTATGACAATCCTGATAAAAAGATTTCAGAACTTGATTTATGCAAACATTTAAAAGAACTGCAGTGGTAAATCATTTTTTAAAAAATCACCTCATTTCTAATTGCTGCAAGCATTTAGCCAACAAGTTCCCCACCAGTCCATGTTCAAATTGGGAATTGAGCTCTAGGTACAGGTACAGCCCTTAGCTTATAACCACAATTGGGATTGAAATTTCCATTGGTAAGTGAGGCAGTTGTTAAGTGAGTCATTTCCAATTTTGCAACCTTTTCTGCTGTGGTGGATGAGCAAATCACAAGAGTTGCTAAGTTAACCATACTGTTTTTAAGTGAATCTGTCTTTCCTCCATTGACTTCGCTTATCAGAAACTGCCTGGGGAAGTTGCAAACAGAGGTCATGGGACCCTGGGATAGTACAACCATCATAAATATAGTTGCCAAGCACCCAGGTTTTGACCATGCAACCACAGAGATGCTACAACAGTCGTAAGTGTGACAATTGGTGATAAGTCATTTTTTCAGCACCAATATATTTTTCAATGGTCACTAAACAAATGACCATAAGTCAAGGATTATCTGTACTTTCAACAATTGTTATCTTTCACAAATGTTAAATGTAAAGGGACCCGATTAAACTTTGTGCAGATGTCAACATGAGCCATGGTTAAAAGTGACAAAAATAAACATGAGAAAGGAGGTAGGAGACCTGAGTAACCATGCATGGATACTGGCCCTCAATCCCAGAACATATATGTCCCTGGAGCTTCTGCAAAAGGGAACTCCATCCATAAACATAGCTCATATATTTTTATTTATGGAGTAGCTAATACTTTGTCCTTTAATTATCAGGAGAAGCTAAGGTTTTGTTTTTTTTAAATAATCACAAATTCATTTCAGGAAGAGAAAAATGTACACTGAACACAAAGCAAGCATAGTTTTTATGTTAACCAAAGAATGTAGTTCCTTGCCTCAACACTGAAACTTAGCCAAATTTACCTTGGTACCTGGAATTCCTGATTTCCCTTGCAGTCCTTGTTCACCCTTGTTGCCCTGTGAATAAGAGACTTTAATTAGTTAATGGCATTACTAAAACAAATTGTACAGACAAATTAAATGAATAAGCCAGGTTGTATCACTGCAATTCTTCCTCTCGGGAGCTACTCCTTTTCTGAAATTCCCCTATTGTAATGAATAGAGGCTGATTTAGAATAGTATCATGAATTGTGGCTGTATCTGAGTGTGTGTGCTGATGCGTGTAAGAGAATAGAGGAACATGTTAGAGAATGAAGGGGGAATTGTTACAGTTCAGTTTACAACCTCTTCTGTTTTCATTTCTTACATACAGGAAGGAGATGCATTGAAAGACTGCAGCACTGGGTTTATAGGAGTTACAAAATCCCACAAAATGAGCATGAATATAGAAGCTTCAATGCACAGACTTTTATGTTCCAAGATTTCTACAAGAAGCACATAGACTTCACCTATCCAGATGTGCAAGCTCTTGCTCCCCCTTCCAATTTAAGGAAAGGACTGTTGTTTCAACTTTGAACAGAATGAAACAATCTTAAAAAGTTCTGTATTTCCTGCACATATTGAGCTTCCTGTGCTCCCAGATAGTGACTTCACTATGCTAGAGTTCAGAAGAGTTTTCATATATTTGTTTTTTCTTTTGTTTATTTATAATTTGGATAATGTTTTTTTAAGATTTTCTTTTTTACAAGTCAAGGCAGAAAATATACCTTAGGACCAGACCCTCCAGGTAAACCTGATGATCCCTCAGGTCCAGGAAGACCCTGAGAGATAGAAACAAAAACAGATATGCATAAACAACCCCCAAGATTTTTTTTGAAAAATGAGAAAGATGGAACATAACCAATACAGATTATGTTACAATTTCCCTTAACATGAACCCTTTCATTTCTTACATTTGAATAACACAAATGGAAAATGTGCATATATTGCACTGTTACTACATTCCGTCTCTTTTTGCCTTATAGTTTTATACTTGCAGTTGAAGATTTATCATTAATTCCTTCCAAATACAAATAAATATAAGGTTTACATGTTTATTATTTAAAAAATGATAATCTATTTTCCTAACAGCCTTTCAAAATAGGAAGTGCTCTTTCAGAGACAATATGCTTGCTTTAAAAATCAGGCATTTCTACTACTCCATGAGTCCATATTCATCTGAATCCATTCCGCCTTATATGTATACAATTTCAATTTATTTAGTACAGTGGAAAAATTTCCTCACAATAGAAAAGAGAAATAAGAGACAGATGAGGAGATGACAACAGCATTGTCATCAATACTAAACTTAAAACCTGACACTGAAACCAAATTCAACAACAAAGGGCAGAGAGTGATCCCAAAATATATCGTGTGAAGTACTTGACCAGGAAAAATGCTGAGAGGCTTCTCCAAGATAAGCAGCAATAGTGAGATCCTGCTTGGACTCTGGCAACGACAAGAGAAACTTGGGCTGAACTCCACTATGGCATTATTAATTTTTTCTCTCCTCTTCTGCAAGTGCCAATTAAAGCTACATAGTTGTTAGTGCCTCCTAAGTGCAATGATCCATTAATTAAGGAAGGTTAGAACATAAATATTTGGTATTACCAACAGTTATAAAATATACAAATGATAAACTAGCACATGGGATACACACTCGCTCCTTCCCTTGCTTCCTTTCCCATAATCAGTGTTTACATTATATTTGCCCAAGCATTAAGTACAATGAATTCAAATTGGCTTCCTGCCAGTCAAGGTTTGCAAGTCTATTTCAAACCTCTGCTTGAAAATCCTCTGTTTATAATTGATCAAGTGTGCATGTAACTGGTACTTTATGTATGGCTCAGGTTCAAACCAGACGTAATACTAAACAGATTATCAAAAGTACATTCTTAAATTTAACTGCGAGCACGAAGTGCTCAAATAATTCTGTTTTCATTGGAATCACAGGGCGATTTAACCTTTTTTGGCCTAGTCATAATGCCTGTGAAACATGCCACTCTAAGATAATTTTTTTGTTCATTTGAAAAGCCTGATACTAAATGTATAAATATCTTGCAATATGGCTTATCATAAACCAAGAAGCACTTAGTTTGACATAAGCCACAGGCAAAACCAACAAAAGAAAGAAAGAATTAAAACAAGAATTTTTCCAAGCTTGGTTTCATTGATAGCTATGACTAAAAAGCCTGCCCCCCCGGCCAAAAAAACGCCAAATCTTGCAGAATCCATAAAACTAACAGAAGAATCTCTACATGGTCCCTACAAAATCGAAAGGGCCAATCCCATATTCTGCATCTAAGTTTAAGGACAGTCTTTTTTCGGGATATAAATTCTTTGCAAATAGGTTTTTCTTACACAGTATGGAGTACTGACATGAAGAGCCTGTACCCTTTAAATGCTATTAAATCATAACTCTCATCAACCCTAGCCAGCACTGCAAAACACAAGAGATGCTAGGAGATATAATGCAGCAACATCTGAAAATCCCCTGGCTCCCCGCTCATAATATAGCAGTTTTATAAAATTAGCCAAAAATGATGCAACAAGAAAGAAGCAAGTTTTTAAAATACAGTATAGCAAACTATTGCTGCTTCTTTCTCCAAAACTGGAGTTACTAATGGCAAATATAACAATAAATGATTGAAGCTGGCAACTATAATAGGAATAATTTTTCCTTATTGCTGATGAAATTTCCCTCAGGTATTACATATGAATTGTCAACAAGATTTTCATCCATTCTCTTCTGGAACAACTACTGTAACTAACAGCAACTAAATTTCACTTTATATTCTGGCTGGTTTCTCTTCAGCCACTCTAAATATTTAAATCTTCCATGCATTCGAAAGTAAATGGATCCTATCAGGGAAGAAGAGAATATAACATACCGGTAATCACAATAAATGATCTGGAAAATGTACTATTCAAACTGATACTGCGCTTCCTGTACATGGAGAAACCATCTTGGAGAAACCATAACCAGCATGCTGCAAAGCAACTCTCCTTGAACTATTATAGTACTTTTTGAGATTAAACCTATAGCTGAAACATGAAGCCTCTTCCAAAATCCTTCCTTATTAAAATGGAGCTATGTCTACACAAAGAATTCCCATCACTTTGAATTTACATTGATGACAGTTGCCATCTGTTCAAAATTAGCGTACCATCCATTCTGGAAAGGGAATCATTTTGTGGAAGCTATTAACAGGTCAGAACAGAGGCGCCTCCTTGTTATAAAACAGTTCAATGTGATGGAAAAAGAATCATAATTTTCAAGTTCCCTACTAAGTGCATGACACGACACGTGTCCTGTTAAGAGCTCATGCAGAACATTTGAAAGCATCCTTAAGGCAGCGAATGGTCTCCAAAACCGTTTAACTTCAATTTCCATGCCGCATTCAGTATGCACTAATTCAGGACAGTGTATCTGCAGCATAATTAATTTGTTTTCATGAAGTTATACTGGTTTTCTTCTCTGTTTTAAAACTAGCATCTTTGTCTTTTCAAGCTCAGCCATTGTCAAAGGAATTTGTTTCGAAATCACTTCATTCAGACATGTGGACTTCTGGATTTTACAATTGCTGTCAAAGTATAATACAGAACCGGATAGCATGATTTTCTTCAGTCCATGATTCCTATAACCATGGCATTTTGCCACACCCACTTCAAAAAAAACAAAAACATACAGGTAACCCTGGTGATCCTTTTTCTCCTTCTTGTCCTGGCAGCCCACTTTCACCCTACGATAAATTTAAGAAACAAAACAAAACATTATTTAATTGATTATAGAATGCACTGTGGCAGCAGTACTTTAAAGCAAAAAAAAGGAAATGTCTCTATATTAAATCTACATCCTGATAAATACCTTGTCTCCTTTTATTCCTTGAACTCCAGGGATTCCAGGAATTCCCTTAGGAAAAATAAATTTGAAAGTATAAATAGAAACATCGCTGTGATTCTCACTTGAAGTTCTTCATTCATTCTCCAATTATCCTTGGAGATAATTATGCATTCATATCCCACTGTGATCTCAGACTTAAAACAGAAGTTGTAAATTCATGTTTATGTGTGAACGACTAGCCATGATGGGGAAACACAATCATGAATATTGGTTAGAAATAGCTGCACGTTGACAGATTCACCTATTATATTTATATGTTTGTCCATCTCTCTATCCCAGATTGCATGGTCTATAATCTTTGAGCTGTGAATCAATAGAGGAAATGAGTCAACATTAGAATTCTTGACTGATTCTTGAGCATGACTCAACAATGCACAGAGGGAGACATCTGAAATATCTTGATCTGGATCTTTAACCACACACACAATTGTTCTTATGAAGAATTAAACTTACATAGCTGTTTCTATCCTGGGCTTCTAGCTCATTAAAAAAACTATGGAATCACTGTGCATAATGCATCTTCAAAAGTATTTTTGAACTGATTTTAATTATTTTTTCTCACTGTAACAATGTCCCTTGTGTCTGCAAGAGACTGACCTTTGTTTCAAGAGAATGTTTTTGCATGAAACTTTCTCTGCTTTCCTTTTTTCTGTTTTATTTTGGGGATATTGTAAAATATTAAGAAAAATATGTTTCATCTCAAAAACAGCTGGATTATCTTTTATTTTTGGATTGAGATATTTTCTGAGAAACTAACAAAAAACAATGAGGTCTTTATTTTAAAAAAAAGAAAATCTAATTTCCATCCTCATTGTAGCAAGGTTTGGGTTGTGACCCTTTCCTCCTACACCATAAAAAGCATTGGCAAGAAAACACTCAGAAAAGTACTTGGTGTCTCTGCTGGAAACCCTGACTATCTAAATACAGTTGTGCTTTTTGGCTTGGTTTGGCTTGAGTCTTCAGAACTCCCCACGTTCACAGTGGCTGTGACTCATTTAATGACCACCAAGGCTCATGGCACCCACAATCATTTAACCCTAGCAGAAGTGACTTCATCATACAACTTGCGTACCACAAACAGAAGCTGCCAGTTTTCTTTGCTACTGGAAGCCACAGGGTAAAAAACCAACAGTTTTTGCCAGGGGTGAACATATCATATGATTTACTTGCTAGCAGCCAATAACAGCCATATGCTGAATTTTACAGGGAGATCTCCAACTTAGATCTCACCTATCATATTGTGATGATCATAAGAAGCTAAGGAAATACATTTGTGCACAAGCACACTTTGCCTCCAAAGGTCTAACACAGAGTAATTAAATTCTGAAGGCAATAATTTTAAAAGGACAGCACAGAATTAATTTTAATTAAAATGTATAGTATACTTGGATATAATGAAAGTGGCACCCCTACTTTCAATTGAACCATTCGAGAACAAAGACCATATATCAAAATTAGCCGGTGTAACTTTTGCTTGTGCACATATATTTCAAATGCTGTATGGCTAAATATATTGATATCTTATGAGACTGCTGTTGGAGAGGCCTGCACTGCATTGAAAACAACTAGATTTGCAATAGAAATTGCAGAAGGGAAGAATGTGACTGATGGGCATTCTTTCATGTATTGGGATCCCAAGAATCCTGCAACCATTTTGTTTGGAGTGATAAGAGTCGTAGCCTGGAAGGCATCTCTTTATTTATTGAAATGGACAGATTTATAAATTAATAAATAGAAAACTAGCATAAATTGATCACTATTAGAATTAAATGGTCTAGTCCCGTGATGGCGAACCTATGGCATGGGTGCCACAAGTGGCATCTGGAGCCATATCAGTGGGCATGCAAGCTCAGCTTCGGCACGCATGTGTGCGCCGGCCAGCTGATTTTTGGGTCTTCTGGGCTCACCAGAAGTCAGGAAACACACTGTTTCTGGCCTCCGGAGGGCCTAGAAAGGCTCTGGAGCCTGGGGAGAGTGGCCATCACGTGCCAAAAGTGGGGGGAGCATGGGGGGCAGAGGGCGCATAGAATTATGGATGTGGGCACACATGCATGTGATCCCACCGTGCTCCCCCTGCTTTTGGCACACGATAGCAAAATGGTTAGCCATCACTGGTCTAGTCTGATCTAGAAGGTTTATTTATGTGGCCTGTAAGATTTGAAACAGACTTGATCAATCACTCCACTGATCAAAAGTCCTATTGAAACAGCAATCTAGCAATCATATTTACCTTAAAAAAATTTCTGTCACCACTACAAGGAAAAGTTATGCACAGTCTCAAACATGCAAACTTCTAATATTGTTTTTCATGAAGGTACTTTTAGTTTTTTTTTTTTCATTCTTTGTGAGTTTGAGATACAAACTGTATCTTTGTTTCCTGTAATATTTTTTGTGTTAACAATGACTGATTTTAGTTCATGTTTAGTTAGAGATATGCCAAAGCAGGCAAAGCCCATATTATATTTTTATTATTTATACTTACATAAAGTAGAATTCCGCCATACAAAGACAGTTTTCCCCCCATGCTAGTTAAACAACTAATTTCCACAACACTCTCTATGCCAAGGGTGTCAAACTCACCACGTCATGATGTCGTCACATGATGTATTAGGATGTTTTTTCCCTTTGTGGAGCTGGGATTGGCATGACCTGTGTGTAATGCATCAGGCCCATGGGCTGCCAGTTTGACACCCCTGGGATGTCAAACCACCCAGTAGGCCTGTATTACTTACTATCCTTCTCATCTGTTCTATTTCCTAATTCCTTAGTTTCTTCTGACTATAACTTGTTGTATCTCATGATTTATGTTGGTTGCTTTTATTTAGTATTTTATTATGATTTATGTTGATTGCTTGAGTATCCAATCAGTATCACTGAGTGTTGTATCTATGATTTATGATTATTGTCTTTTAGGATTATGATTATCACTTGTTGCTTGTCTGAACACAAATTCCTTGTGTGTGTCCAATCACACTTGGCCAATAAAGAATTCTATTTCTATTTCTAATAGGTTTTGTTAGACTTCAAATTGGCAGATAATTCCTGTTATTGCTATTTTTTAAACCTGCCTCAGGATAGCTGAAGAATTATTAGCAATCATGTTCAGTTTCAGCTTAAAAATAATATATTTCCACCAAAACTGTACTCAGAAGTAGCCTTCACTTTGATTCTTCTTGTGGCATCTCCACATGAGAGTTCACTGTGGCTGACACCTACATTTTTATGAGCAAAAATTGAAGAGGAAAGAATCACTCTGCATCTGGATGGATCTTATTAACAGGAAAAGCCATTTATTTTCTGCTCAAACTTAAATTTCCTTGTTACACAACATATATTCCTTGATACACAGAAAGCTGCCAGGAGAACAACTAGAGCACAGAGCATTTGGCAAAGATTACAGCTGAAAATTTTAAACAGACAATGCTCTGCAAGTCAGAGAGTAGAAAGGCATAGAATTCCAGGAAGAAAGGTTATTCTAAAGTATGTAGTATTTTCTTTCTCTGGTCTGTCTAAAACCATGTGACGTAAGAGGTCCCTGGCAAAGGCTGATGGTTGATCAAATACTGGCAAACGAGTCTCGTGTTTTTTAAATTCTTTTTTTAGAATAATAAATACAAAATACTTCAGCAGAGTTATGAAATTGTTGCTTAATTTCAAAAGTTAAATACCTTTTCATATGAATGAATTAACAAGGTATGTAGCAACCTGAGTGAACTTTTTTACTGTTCTAAAGCAGATTCAAGGAATTTGTGGAGTGGTTAGGTATATCTGCTTTGTGATATATCCAGATGTCTATGGAGATTCTCAGTCATTCAGGTCATAGTTGTCCCAAAAGTACTTTTTTAAAACGCAACAGGACTTTGTTTGTCCTTGAAGATGTTTCGCTTCTCATCCAAGAAAGTTCTTCAGCTTTGACCGAATGGTGGAGGAAGGAAGGAAGACACACTTCAAACTAGGGATGAAATTCAGCAGGTTCTGACCAGTTCTGGAGAATCGGTAGTGGAAATTTTGAGTAGTTCGGAGAACCGGCAAATACCACCCCTGGCTGGCCCCCGAGTGGGGTGGAAATGGAGATTATGCAATATCTTCCCCCAGAAATGGGGAGGGAATGGGGATTTTACAGTATCCTTCCCCTGGAGTGGGGTGGGAATGGAGATTTTGCAGTATCTTTCCCCTGCCATGCTCACCAAGCCACAGAACCAGTAATAAAAAAGTTTGAATTTCACCACTGCTTCAAACCCAAAAATACACTAAAGAAAAGCTTGTCCAGCCCAAGGGTAAAACACCCAGACAGAAGCTGAGCCACATGATATATGCAGTACAATGCAGTGAGACATATACTTAGATCTGTACATTGGAGCAACAAAACAAATCTTCACAAATGCATGGCACAACATAGGAGAGCAAACCCATCAGGACAAGACTCAGCAATCCATTTGCTTTTGTAAGACAAAGGTCACTCTTTTGAAGACAGCAAAGTCCACATTCTGGACAGGGGACCACTGGTTTGCAAAAGGGATCAAAGTGGCCATCAAAGCCCTCTCTTAACAGAAGGGGAGGGATATGACACCACCTATCTTCTGTTTATAATAGAATCATTTCAGCAGTTCCCCAAAAGTTCCACCCCTATTTCAGGTGACCCTATTGACACAGATAAGCCTTCAAGTGGCTTCAACAACTCTCAGAAAGAGTGCTAACAATATAACTGCAAGGAATATAAATCCTTCCATCCTCCACCATTCGGTCAGAGCTGAAGAAGTTTCTTGGATGAGAAGCGAAACGTCCTCAAGGAAAAACAAAGTCCAGTTGCCTTTGAAAAGTACTTTTGGGATATACAACCCAGAGTTTCATTATTGAAACAGTTTTGAATATTCTAAATGAATAAACTAAATGAATAATAAGGAATGCTTGGTAGTGACATTAGAAATATATTGGTAGCAGGTATGAATGTTCATGTACTTTTTGTTTTGTTTTGCTTATGATGTTGTGCTATTGCTGACAACCCAAGTGAGGTATATGGTGATTTTTAGATTCTATAGCTGCTCCATGAAGAGAATCAATCTGACAATCAGTGTGTCAAAGACCAAGATGTTTATTGTCCCTAATATTTTGTTGTGGGTGTAAGTAATATCTTCAGTACTACCTAGCTCAGTGGTGGGTTGCCCCCAGTTCGCACCAGTTCTTTAGAACCGGTAGTAAAGCCAACGGGAGGCTCCGCCCACTGACCCTGATGTCATCAAAACGCTTCTGTGCATGCTCAGAAGCTTCTGTGCTTGCGCAGAAGAGCGCACGTGGCCCCACTGCGAACCGGTAATAAAAGTAAGTAGAACCCACCCCTGACCTAACTACAATGCTAGCACTGATGATGTTGCCTAGTTAGGTAATAAAAGGTGTGCAAGAAAACAACCAAGCTCCGAGGACCCCCCCCCCCCAACTGTATATCTGTCCAAATGATAGGATCAAGAAACAATGGGTGGTATATTAAACAATTGCACAATAAATACAAATAGGAAATTAAACATGAAGTATAAGTTTCAATATAATGTTTCTAAATAATGAAAACTGCTGGCTTTATTCAATTTAATCTGTACCATATAAACATCTAATTTTTGTGAGCATTACATTAACTGAGATGATAAAGAATATCTGTCTCTGATCAAACACTAACTCAAAGCAGATTATCCATACAATGGTTAAATAACCGAGGGAAACAGAATGTTTGGATGCTGTACAAATGGGAAAAGTGCCACTCTCTGGGAGTATTATAAAAGTTGTATGGAGCATTTCATGAATCATTGGCTGTAGGAAAGGCAGTCTTAGGGGAAGTCCTTTGTGGAATTAACAGGGTATATCCTCCATTGGCATATGAGTGAAGAATTTTAATTTGCAGTCCAATTCTCTCTCTCCTGCTCTAGAAAAATTGTTTTCTGTAAAACATGCTTTCTGCTATATGGTAAAATGATCATCAAAGCAGTGTACGATAGGAATACAAGTAGTTCCTGGGCTATGGCTGTAACTGACCTTGGCAAATATGGTCATAAGTTGTGACAGTTGTAAAGTGGGTGACTAAACCAATTTTATGACCTTTTTTGCAGTAATCATTAAGTAAACAGTACAGTCATTACATAAACACTGCAATCATTAAGTGAACCCATTGTTTACTATGGGGTGGTTTTTGCCAGAAATGGGAAGTGAATGCCTATTTCTTGCAAAACCATTGTAAATTGAGGTCATGCAACTGCAAATGGCCATAAATGCAGGTAAATTGCTAAGCACCCAAATGTGGCCTTGTGACCTTGGCAGAGGCAACATTGGAACTTTGAAACCAGGTCATAAGTACCATAGATTTTGGAGGTCTAGCATGTTTCATCATATATTGAGGATTATATGCACTAAAAAGGGTATTGAAGAATCAGAGACTAAAGTAATTCATAAAATGTTGACAGTCCCTCCAAGAAGGAAAAAATGGAAATGTGGAGCAGAAAAATGGGAAGGTTTAGGAAATTCTGGATCATGGGCTCAGTAGGCAGAATTTAGGAGGAAGAATACTGGCAAGTTAGAATTTTAAAAAACTTGGAATTATGGTAAAAAAAAATACGCACCTCAAAGCCTCAGGGATGTTTGGGTCAAAAATATCTATCTATCTATCTACTGTGACTGTCTGTCTGTCTGTCTGTCTGTCTGTCTATCTATCTATCTATCTATCTATCTATCTATCTATCTATCTATCTATCTATCTATCTATCTATCATCTCCCACCACTCACTTTTGGCAATAGATGGAGATGCAGATATTACTGCTGGTTACTGATACTTACCGGGTTAAGGGAGGATGGAAATGATAAAAGCAGCATTGTGAAAGCTCTGTTCCTTTAATATATGTGCTAAGATGTCACAGTGTGTGTGAAAGGGTTGTAACTTGCTTTAACAAAAGTGGTGGGTCCTGCAGATACCTATCCCAGCTTCCATTCCTTAGTAATCTGACTTCAGAATGCCCCCAAATATTAATCGTAAACCACTTTGAGACCTTTTTTAATGGAACAGTAGAAAGTAATATTAAATAAATAAACAATATGAAATATTATGTCAAGAAGCTCCCTATGAAAGCGCTATTTTTCTAAGATGGAAAGAAAGAGTCATGTTGATGAATGTCAGTAATTGCTCACCAAAAAGAAAAGTACAGTAGTAACACAAAGAAGAAAATCCCCCTTAATCTCTTAAAAAAACATTAAAAGATCAGTTGCCAGGTTTCGGTATGTGGTTGTGTTCTGTTTAACACCCAACTTTTAAAAATAAGATTTCAACAAGGAGAAGTGAATGTCAGTAAAACAACCTCAAAACTGAAAAGCTTACCGGATTCCCCCGTCTTCCTTCTGGTCCTGGAGAACCCTGTTGTCCAACTTCTCCCTTAATGTTGATGACAGAAAAATAATCAAGAAACTATTAAATTTCCAGTAGCACACGGGGAACTATAACAGCCTGAACTTAACTCCACCAATATCTGGGTGGAGATGGGAAATATCTTAAATCTGACAGTAAAATATACAAAGCTAAACCTTGCTGTTGCACAGCATGTTTCTTCAAGCCGTCCCCCCCCCCCCCCCGCCCTACTTGCATTTAGGTTACAGACCTTGCCAATGATGCAAAATCTATATTCAGGCCCTTTCCCCTATGAAATAAACCTCTGGAACGCACCAAGAGCCCATCCACATTCTAATTTAGTAGAACATGAAAACTGTGCTGTGTGTGCTGCTCGATTGGTTTCTGCTTCCAGAGGGCACAGCTAACTGAATATGGATACCTTTCCAAAAGAGCCAGGGGTAGTTGATTTGGCTGCATTTGTCAGCTAACAATGACCCACTGATGTAGACCTTGCTGATTTATGGCTTTATTATCTGCATTAAAAGCAACTGGAACAAGGTTCCTGTTGGAAAGCACTAGGAGCACATACATGGGTTTAGTCAAGAAAATATATAGAAATTTGCCTGGCTATTTTGACAGAGAATTCAGGATAATAGTACAAAAATGGTCGCTGTGTTTGAAATTTTGAAATGATAACTTTTACAAGAGGGTCCAAGCATATTTTTTCCCCAATGCTATCATTCTGAGGTGCTCCATAATGCTTGTAATTGCATACACATGTGTGGGAGAATGCATGCCCATACACACACTCAAAATAGACGTTGCAAGCCATTACTGCTCTAAAATAGCTAGTAGTAGCTAACAACCATGACTGACCTCACCCTTCCAAAGCTCATAGGGCAGTTCTAATTCAGACTTCAATGGGAGATGAACAACAAAATCCCAGAAATGTAACCTATGTAAGATTTAGTATGGAGACGGCATTAGTCATGCTGGTTCATGATCTGTGGTGGAGACAGGAGATGGGTAATGTGTTCCATCTTTGTGCTCCTTGATCTGCCTATGGCTTTTGAATTGGGGATGGGAGGCACTATTTATCAATGGTTTTCCTACTTTCTTCGTGGCTAGTTTCAACCACTGTTGATAGACTGGGAGAGATTTAACTGGGAGTCCCTCAAATATAGATGCAGTACAGCTCAACTCTCCCTCCCTCTCCATTTAACATCCACATGAAGCCATTGTCTCAATGTCATCCAGGAATGATTGTAGACATAGCTTAGGAAGGTCACGACACATGATGCAGTCATTGTAAGTATATGCCGGTTGCCAACTCCTAAACTTTGAACATGTGACCCTGGGGATGCTGCAATTGTAAGCGCAAGGACCAGTTGTAATTCCCTTTTTCTCAGTTTCATTGTAGCTTCAAGCAGTCACTAAACAAATGGTTGTAAGTCGACCGGTAGACATCGACTTACAACAGTTTGTTCAGTGACTGTTCAAAGTTACAATGGTACTTAAAGAGTGAATGACCCTTTTTCACGCTTACGACCATTGCAGCATCCCCATGGTCACATGATCAAAATTCAGAAGTCTGGCCACTGGTTCATATTTATGACAATCACAGTGTCCCAGGGTCATGTGCTACTTTCTGATAAGCAAAGTCAATGGGGAAGCCAGACTCACTTAATAACCATGTTACTAACTTAACAGCTGCAGTGATTCACTTAACAACTGTGGCAGGAAAGGTCATAAAATGGCGCAAAACTCCCTTTACAAATATCTCGCTTAGAACAGAAATTTTGGGCACAATTGTGATTGTAAGTCCAGGACTACTTATATTCTTTTAAGGATATAAGTAGCCATTCTGGCTGAGAATTTAAAAACTGGTGTAACGTGTGCATATGAGCCACGGTGGCGCAGTGGTTGGAGTACAGTACTGCAAGCTACTTCTGCTGACTGCCGGCTGCTGGTAGTCGGTAAAATGAGGACCCAAATTGTTGGGGGCAATATGCTGATTCTGTAAACCACTTAGAAAGGGCTGTGAAGCACTGTGAAGTGATATATAAGTCTAAGTTATATTTGCTATTGCTATATGATAAATACATAATCTCCATTCCCTACATTTTGAAGAATACCAGGTTGCAGAAACTGCATCTTTAACACAGTCTAACTCTGAAATACTCATGTTCTAAGTTTTTTGGGAGGGAGGTTATGAATAGTGGGAAAATTGGTAAATATAACTTTTTCCATCCAATGGAAAGAGTTCCCAAAGACAAAGAAAATTCTTCCACAAAGAAGGGTGGGACTTGATTATTCCACAGCAGAGAGTTTGCAAATGTATGGATTTACAGACGCCAATTTATAGAGCTCATGATTTTGATGGATAGCAGAATATTTACTGTTTCCGGGGTGGGGTGGGGAACTATTTTGAATTTTTGGGAAGAAACTGAAGAAGATTCCAGAAGAAATGTTCAAAGACACTTCTCTCGTTAAAATATTCTGACTTTGATTACAATAAAATTCAAGTGAAGTGATGTTTTATAGACAGCAGATGTTAAAAGTCAAAATGGGAACATTTTAATCCAGCAGAAACAAGAGGCCATTGCTTTTTTAATTTCAAACTATTCAGAAATAAATGCTATACTTCTTCCTCCTCCTTCTCTGTATTATAATCTAAGAATGAAAGAATGCAGTGTATTTAAACAAAAGCATATATTAAAAGTTAGATTTAAAAAAAAATCAGATAGTAATTCACTTGCATTGTTCTACAAAACTATACTCTATTTATTGCTGCCAGAACAACACTACACGCCAGAAAGAGCAATTTAACTTGATTAGGGAATTCCCAAGATATGTAGCAAGGGAAGGGATGGAAAAAGTTGCAGCAAAAACTTCCTAAGAATTCCATATGCAATAAATATAACATGGAAGAGAGCAAAACCATGTAGTTGATCAAGGGACTGCAAGAGTCTCACTTCTTATACTTTATCTGCATGCCAATAAGCATGGATCAGCTTTGATGTATGGAACAGTCCTAATTAGGTCAGGTCCTCCCTTCCATGGAGCAAACCTATGAGCACATACACATGTCTGGAACCCTTACAGGGTGCTATTAAACAGTCAAGAACATGAGTAGTGGAAGTACAAGGTGGTTGTCTGATTCTCCTTTTTATGTTATGAATTGTTTCCTTGTTCCCTGTGCCAGATGGACTCCCAGTCCGTTGAGTCCATTGAGTCTCATTTAATTATTCATAGCTGCTCTTAAACAACACAGTTGTTTAAAAGAAATACAAGCATACAAGAATAAAATTAATAAAATAAAAATCCATTAATGAAATAGAAAGAAGTGTATGCATACAGGTAAAGTAATCCTTGACTTATGATCACAACTGAACCCAAAGTTTCTGTTGCTAAGCAGAAGAAGCTTAGCAACAGAACTTTGTTAAGTGACTTTTGCCCCTTTCTTGCTACCATTGTTAAGTGGTAATCACTGCAGTTGTTAAGTTAGTAATGCAGTTGTGAAGCAAATTTGGCTTTCTCTGAAAAGCTGCAACAGTCATAAATTTATGTCAGTTGCCAAGTGTCCTAATTTTGATCACATGACCATGGGGGATGCTGCAGCGATCATGTGAAAAATGGTCATAAGTCACTTTTTTCAGTGCCACTGCAACGTTGAACAAATGGGTGTAAGCCGAGAACTACTTTTATACGTCATGCATATACATGAAGTTAATTTGAATTCCAGTTATGAACACAATATTTGAACAAAATCAATACACTGGATACCTTAAAACCTGGAATTCCAGGTACGCCATCCTTCCCATTCCTCCCAGGTTCTCCCTGTTTTTATAAATAAAGTTAGAGTTACTCACTGGTTATAATAGTGCAGAAAAAGAAAAAACAAAGAGAATCCCCCCAAATTTGTCAGAAACTTACAACCCGCCCAGGTATTCCAGGAAGTCCAGCAGAACCTTTTTCTCCTTTTGTGCCCTGGTAATAGAATAGGACAAAGCTAAATAAGAGCAGCAGTAAATCAAACTGTCAGCACCCTCTAAAGGCTGATAGAATATATGGTGAGTTGGCTCATTAGTCCTTCTCATGAAGTGCTAAATATGCTTGACCAGCTGTGGAAAAACAGCACTGGGAAGAAAAATTTTCCCTTATGTTTTTCTTCATTTAGTACTTATTCAAGGTGATAACATTCTTACGGGTGAAGTGTAGTGTTCTTGCTCTTGTTTTAAGATATAAGTTGGCCAAGAGATTTGTGAAGATGTTTTATCTTTCATTATACATTACATAATAATTTCTCCCAGGACTGAACTAAAATTGCAAAGGCAGGTTCCCTAAGGGAACTCTTCCAACTGGATTTTTTAAATCTCTAAATAAATTTTATTAAAAGTTTTAAAAAGAACATGAAAACTACAAATATTCTTTTGTATTCTATAAACTAGCATTGAATAAAAAAAATGAAAAACAGAGAAAAGATAAAAAAAGAAATAGAAAGAAAAAGCAATCAATTTCCTTTGCAACAAATATAAGCATGATTACAAAAAACTCTTACTCTATAGTTACAAAAGAAACTCACTTTTTTCTATTATTTACTTTTTTCCACCCTAATCATCAAAACCACAGGTCATAAATTCATTTTTCGGTGTCATGCAATATATATTTAAGGGGTTTCCAGTCAGCCATAAATATGGATACTGTCTTTTCCTTAATCAAGGAAATCAATTTGGTCATCTCTGAAATTCCATCATCTTCACCACCATTCCTCTGTTGTGGGTGGTGTTTTTGATTTTTGAATATATAGTAATCCAGTTGCTTATCTATTAATTCCAAAAGAAGGTCTGTGTTTCAATAGTTTATTAGTCTTTAAAATCTTCTGAATTGTGTATTTATTTTTACACCAACACCACAACCCTTTTTTTTCCCCACAGATCTACAATAACAGGATACATTGTCTATTTTGTTCAGATTTCCAACATAAATTTGTAGTACCTACATGCATTCTATAAATTTTTTTGGTGATAAATATCAAAGATATATCATTGTATAAAAATTCTCTTTAAGTCCAGAAAATAATGTAAATTTAAATTCTTTCAACCACATATTTTCCCATTGAATCATTTGTATATTGTAGCCAATATACATTTAACGCATTTTATCATACATTTGTTTCACTTATTCTCTCTAATATTTCAACAAAAGTTTTTATATTTTAGCAATAACATGTTTATCGTTTGTATATAATTTTATTTCAGACTCAGTCTTTATTGTTCAAAATCATAAAATATTTTATCCATTTTAAACATTTTTGAGATTTGTGTATAAGAAAATTATTGACAAGTATATCCTTTTGTTGACAAATCTTCCCTTGATTTTGTTTTACAATCCCTTTGAGAAAAATCTAAGCTCACCATTTGTGTTAACTTTTATTTCTCGCCTATAACAACCTAGATTTATATTTTGTCTTTACTCTAAGAATGGCCCACCTGACATAATGTTTTTTGTCAAACTAAATCATTTGATCTTATGTTAAGCTTTAACTTGCCTTTTTTCCATAAATTCCTGGTATGCCTTGATCTCCTTTAGGTCCTCTATCCCCCTTAATAAAATAAATAGATAACTTTATTTTACTATGCAAAGAGGCAAATTAAATAGTTCAGAATAAAGCAAGAAAACATTAGCTCACAATATCTATGGTGATAGTAGCCATACCTTTTAACATAGTGCAAGTGAGTTTTAAAATTAATACTTATTTACACACCAGAAATAAAATGTCTTCATAACTGTGTATTCAGACCTGTCTTGGTTTCTTGCAGCCAGTATCAGATGCAAAAGACTAATGCCATGTTAAGTTCCAATTAAACTGATTTATTGCTTATGCCTATGTACAGGAATCTAGTCTAGCCTATGTACAGGAATCTAACAGTTAGCACCACTTTGGCACTAGATAAGAGTTAGACTTCAAGATGCGTTGAACTTAGATTGCTTGTGGGAACGTAGAGATACTAGGCTGATTCCTCTTTGACTCCACCCCCAGGCTCCTTCTCCTACACAGTGCTATAAAACATATAATAATAACATAAAACATATAAAAACAACAATGTGAAAGAATAACAACTCTAATTTACCTCTATTGTAGTTCAAATTTACAATATTTTAGGAGGTCTATTGTGTAAAATAATGAATTAAAAATTCAAAAACAAATCCATCTACTAGGAGGTTGTATCAATGGAAGGATGAGCAATATTTCATCTAAGACAAACTTAGACTAAGTTTGTCTAAGTTAGATAAGTTAGATAAATAGACTAAATATTCCAGACCTTCAGAGCAGGCTAGTTTCAATTATCAGGAAAGAGGAGGTGATAATATTGAAAAATACTCCCCTAGCATCACAGTCTTATTAGATAAGGGAAAACTATTTAAAACTGGATAAATAAGTCAGCCTATGTGATATCACCACTTCTAGAAATATGAATATCTACAGCTACTTATTTGACAATATTCTGAACTAAAAGTTGTGTTCTTGAAAACAGAAAAGAAAACATGGAATAATAACTCCTATGGGCTTTTTTTTATTATTCTGAATGAGATAAAAAGGACAGGATTTTTATTATTTTGACAATCCCTTGTTTTTTTTTTTTAACATCCTACCCATTGTTACAAGAAGCATTTGGTTTGAACCTTAGATGCTGGAATTCCGTGTAATCCAGGGAAGCCTGGAACTCCACGTTCACCCTAGAAGGAGAAAAATGTAAATCTCTGTGAAGCATGTTAAGTAAATAAGTAAGTATCAAAAGGCATCACTTCATAAATGAGACAAGGCCTTGCTTTCTAAATAAGAATAACACCACTGCTTTCTTCAATATGAAGCCATGAATTCTTCGGTCTGGTCAGGATGCCAAGGCACCCTTGAGCTAACATTTAGCCACTGAATCTTAGGATATGAAGAAATGATGTACAAAAACAAATGCAAAGGGCATTGCTTTGGCTAGGAAAAAGAAACTAGGGAATAATTAGCCATCAACCAGAAGCTCCCAGCATCTGCATTTTGAAATAATTAAGAAATGAACTATCTGGAATGCACAAAACATAGAATCTATGGTGTTCTTCCTAGAACCAGCCCCCACCAAAATTCTTGTTGAGAAATATCTTCTTACAACAGATACGCCACACAGAAACATTAAAAACATATTTACTATGTAGAATTACGGATAGTAAAAACATTTCATTATTTCAGAGAATTCAGTCAATATGTATCTGTATGGCTTTATTCAAGAAGTTAGTTTAGCAGGTAACTTTATTTATGGCTTGATATTCTGCTGTTCTCTATCACTGCCAGATATGACCTTTCCCTCCCTGTTTTTATATTTAACTACCAATGATTTATTTGCAAGCTCATCTTAGCCTATTCCAATAAGACAACTGAATGGTATATTGCCAGTGTGTGGAACAGTAAATCTGTACCAGCACATATAAATCAGCATCTGGACAATAAATTAAAGTCCTGGTTATTCCCAACTTTTGAAAGACTTCAAAATAATCTCTACCCTCAAACAACTGAACATGAGCAATAGTCATCAAGTTTGTTTTGAAGAAGTAGCAAAATGTTCTTAAATGTCTGAAACTGACATTTTGCAAAACCATTTTTTCGTGTAAAGACAAACCCAAACAGCTTGACTTCAAGTGACTTTAACTCAAATTTCAGTTCAGATATACATTTTATTTATTTATTTATTTATTTATTTATTGGTTTGATTTATATGCCGCCCTTCTCCAGAGTCTCAGGGCGGCTTACAATGTGTTAAGCAAAAGCCTTCATATTTTTGTATATACCTGCTTAGTAGGGCTTTTGGCCCCCCCTGAGCGGTGTTCTTTTTTATACAAAGTCAGCTTATTGCCCCCACAATCCGGATCCTCACTTTACCTACCTCAGAAGGATGGAAAGCTGAGTCAACCTTGAGCCTGGTGAGATTTGAACTTGTAGTAATTGCAGGCAGCTGGCAGCTAAGTGCTACTTTAACAGCACTTTAGTCTGCTGCTCCACCAAGGCTCCTTTTTTGAGGTAGCTTTGAGCTAAATCACAATGGCATCTAATCTAGGTTTGTATAACTCAGTATATTCTGCAATCTTTTTCTCCTTTCTTTCTTCCACCACCTGATTTTCCATTTATTTACTTATAATAATCCATATGGCTGCCCAATTCACTCAGTGACTCCAGATGGCTTACAAAGATAAAAAAATCAATATAAAAACAATAAAAAGCAATACACTCATCCTGGCAACAATAATCAAATCAACCATTACATTATTTCTTGTCTTTTGCTTTGTCCATGTTGCAATTGGATTGGATCATAACTGCCTTAATCTCCACAATCTTTAGTAGGTATCCGCAAGTATTAGAATAGAATAGAATAATGGAGTTGGAAAGAACCTTGGAGGTCTTCTAGTCCAACCCCCTGCTTAGGTAGGACTGCTTTAGACAAATGGTTATCTAATCTCTTCTTAAAAACTTCCAATGTTGGAGCATTTACAACTTCTGAAGGCAAGTTGTTCCATTGATTAATTGTTCTAACTGTCAGGAAATTTCTCCTTAATCCTAAATTGCTTCTCTCCTTGATTAGTTTCCACCCATTGCTTCTTGTCATGCTGTCAGGTGCTCTGGAGAATAGCTTGACCCTCACTTCTTTGTAGCAGCCCTTGAGATATTGGAACACTGCTATCATGTCTTTCCTAGTCCTTCTTTTCATTAAACTAGACATACCCAGTTCCTGCAACCGCTCTTCATATGTTTTAGCCTCCAGTCCCCTAATCATCTTTGTTGCTCTTCTCTGCACCCTTTCTAGACTCTCCACATCTTTTTTACATCGTGGCGACCAAAACTGAATGCAGATTCAATAGAGGTTAGCTTTACATTTTCACAGTGTTTTATAAATCCTAATACTTCTTTTATCTTTATTTACAGTTATTTAAATTAGTTATATATAGCATTCCAACTGTAACTTTATAGGTCTTTTATAGGAATCAAGGATTTGATTCCCTTGCAATTTTACATTAATATTTTTTATTTTTACTTCTACTTTAGAGTGATTGTTATATTATTAGTGGTGATTCACAAGCAAAATAAACAACAAGAACTAATCTTACAAGAAATGAAGATATTAAACATGTGGCCCAAATGCTTATTGCATACCTTAGAGAATTAACACTCATTAAGGGCTACAGTGAACATTTCATTATTCATTATTACTCTTGGGCTCATTGCCAAATTCATTCTTAACCACAGCTGACTTTGATATTATAAAGAATGGAAAATCATTGCCCACTGGGAGCTTTCTGAATATTACATGGAATACAAAGTAATTTGGTCAAGATGAATTTTCACATAATTATATGAGAGTGTTGTCTATAGAGAAGCTATGACATATACAGTGTAAGTAAACTATATCCCACAAAAAAAATTCAATACAATTCTAAATTTTTGGATTTTTCATATGTGCAGAATGATTTCCAAACTAAGACCGAAGACTTGGATAATCACATATAAGATTATGTTATTGTGAACTTTTCAAAAATCCTGGTGTCTTGTAGGATCATAAACATATGCAAAACCTAACTTCCAAATACATTGTACTTAAACGTGCAAAAATTTGCACAGGTGCACACAAATGAACCCATCTTTTGTATTTGGTTGGACATCCAAAATTGTTGGGAAAATTTCAAATGTAGGCGAAAAAACAGCAAATAAAGAGCAAACCATGGCAGAAGATATCACTAAACCAAGAAGTACTAGGAGCAATTTAAAATAAACCATAAATTTGTACAGACAATAAAATATATTTTAAATGGATAATGTATACATTAGTAACTATCTTTTGAATATTTTGAGTATTATGTGATGCCATATTTATTGATTGAAATGAATTATAGGCATTAAATTAGCCTTACCTTTGCCCCATCTGTCCCAGGTTCGCCTTTCACACCTGGAAGGCCACGGGGACCCTTATAAAAAAAATTTAATCTAGATTAGGAAACTTGTTGAATTTTATGGATTTTATTTATAATTATAATAACCATTATGTAAAATGTTGTCTCACAGAGGTTCTTAGAACAGCTTTTCCCAATGTTGGCCATGCCGGTTAAGAATTTTGCAATTCCCCCCAAAACATGAAGGCACCTAAAGAAGCATTTTCTAGTGTTAAAAAAAAAAGTGAGCTTACTTGAATCCCTGGTGATCCTGGAGTACCTGCTACTCCTTGATAACCCTAAGAAGAAAAACCCAAAAATAATACTATTACATGTTTGAGCACTTTGCTTTAAATGATTTACAACAACATTTTCATGGCTCAGTCTTGAGGGTTGTGGAATTTCTGTCAGGTGCACAGAACTGGGAATATCACTGTGCCAATAGAACTTTTGGGGGGGGGGATACATTTCAGGCCACCTTCTCCAGCAGAACAGCAAAGTAGTCATTAAGGATTGTTTCATTATCTTTCAAACAGATTGAAGTAGATGTATTCCAGAGCCATGGTAGCGCAGTGGTTAGAATGCAATACAGCAGGCTACTTCTGATGACTGCCAGCTGCCTGCAATTTGGCAGATCAAATCTCACCAGGCTCAAGGTTGACTCAGCCTTCCATGCTTCTGAGGTGGGTAAAATGAGGACCCAGATTGTTGGGGGCAATAGGTTGACTCTGTAAACTGCTTAGAGAGGGCTGCAAAAACACTGTGAAGCGGTATATAAGTTTAAGTGCTATTGTTATTCCATCCATTAATTTCAGATGACAAAGAGATTGAACTTTACACAGTTTGGCCATTTTAAATCAGAACTACATGGAAGGCAATCTCCTGTGAGGAATTCCCACATACATTCATATCAGTGAACTTATTGATACATTTTTCATGGATGGTTGACAGAAGAGGAGCAGAAATCTGGTTCCTAATAGATAAGTTTATGTTCTATGTTCCTTCTGCAAGTCTAAAAGCTATTTTATAGAATAACAACATGGCACATCATAGAATATACCAACTCACATATGCCCCTTAGAGCAATTCTGATTTTAAAAGGGCTACAATGTTTATGTGGCTACATAAATCAGTTCTGTATCTCAGTGGAGGAAATGGGTTGAATGTCTCCTTTATCTTCATTAACAAAACCAACCATAAAAATTAATTCAAATTTGAAAGTTGTTGGCAATAAGTAATAAATAGTAGTTAATAGCATTTTGTCCAAAAAAACAAAAGGTCAGGAAAAGAAATGAGCTGCCAGGAAAAAAAATCCCCATATCTGCATGGCATTCAGGGAATATAAAATTTTGCTGACTGAGTTGTGGTCCAAAGACATCCAGACAGCTTTCCTGCCTAGGTCAGGCCTAGAATTCACAGTCTCCTGGTTTCAAACTCTGACTCTTCAATTCTTTACTGTATCCCAGTTTCAACCATATTGGATGACAACTAGATGGCAGCCAAGAGATTTAAAAAAATACTTTCTTGCAACCTAGTGGTCAACTGATCAACCCAGGAATAAGGGGGGGGGGGGGTAAGTTCAACTAGCCAGTGGTATAATGAGAAAGACAAAGATTTTTAAAAATGCAGTGTGCAGAATTACAAGAGTATGATAATGCCAACTGGTGAACATGTTTTTGAATGGTGGATGACATTGGGCAGGGCTGGAATTTCTGCCAAAGAAACTACCAATCACAGTCCTTTATATAGTGCACATTAAAGCTGCATTGCAGTAACCCAGGGCAGACCCATTTTGGGTACACAGTAAAGATTTGCTGTGGGGAGACCGAGATGTAGGGTGGCATGCTTTCCTACTAGTTATTGGTCAGCAAGGAAGCTCAGCAAAGCAGCTGTGGGGATATGGCTAGAGAGGAAGCTACTACCTCTACTACCATTCATCTTTACATTTACATGTGGTCCACAGGTTACAACAGCAATTTCCATTGCTTTGTGACATGGCTATAAAGCACAACGTCACAGGACTGTGGTCCCCATTGCCATCATAACTTCTGCAGGCTGTTAAGCAAGGAAGAGCTGGGAGTCCCTGGCAAGCAGGCTGGTGGATGTTCAGGTGCCACAGAGGCTGCTTCTGAAAGCTGCTCCAGAGCACAGACAAGTATCTGTGTGCCACAGGGAGGTAGGGGATGGAAGCCAAAGTAACTTTGGACTTCCTGCTGGCTTCCTCATTGATTTTGCTTGTGGGAATCTGGCAGGAAACAATAAAAAATGCACAATAGTAAAATGCTCAATCATGAGACCATTGCTTGCTGTGACATAGTAACTGTGAGCCAGACCCTAAGTGCAGAGATTGCAAACACAGGACACAGTGACAGCCAGAACTCCAAGGACCCATCGTAAATCTCCTTCATTCAGCACAATTGTAACTTTGAATGGGTGCTTGAACGAATGGTTGTAACTCGAGGATGGAAATCTACCTTTATTGCATATATTTGGAGGCTAAATTGGGATCATTTGACAGATACCATTGTTCTTTTTAAGTCATGGTTCTTGGTTTTATTATCATATACCTTGTTCTGAATGCTTTTCCCAGTTGGGCAGCTTAAATATTATTACAATTACTGCAGCAAAATACCTTTCTATTTCAGTTATATTTATCTGTGAATTAAAGCAATGTGGTTCAGGCGATTAGCTATCAATACATTCCAAGCAATCTTCAGTAGGCATTCTAAGACTTTATCCTAAACCAACATTCTTCAGTTTCATTTTCTTGATACATTTCATATTTGTTCATTTTCCCCATAAGACCAAGGAGGATTTCAGTGGAAATTTGGATTAGGAAAGTTCTCTCATTCCATGGCAATATTTATCTTTAAAGTGTTGCTTTTTTAAAAAAAAATAATCAAGATATTAAGAGTCAGTTTGGTCCACTGGCGAAGGCTAGAAACTAGGAGACTGATTTAGTCCCATTTTAGGCATGAAAGCCAGCTGGTGACCTTGGGCCAGTCACTCTCTCTCAAACCCCAGCCTACCTGACAAGGTTTTGTTGTGCAGAAATAGAAGGAAGAACAAGTAGTGTGTATATACACTGGCTTGATTTGTTCATAAAATAATAAAGTGAAATATGAATAAATAGATTAAACATCCAATAACACACATTCTGATGTTCCATCTGCTATTTATGTAAGAATTCAAAATTCATTAGAAAAATAGTACATAATTCTATCCAGTTATGATTTATTTCAAAATCAAGCAAACATTCCCAATCTTTTCTGTATAAACAGTCTCAGAATTACTGCTGACTACACTTATAATCCAGGAGTTCATGTGTCCCAAGGATCATGAATGCCTGTGGAAAGTTGGGTTTGTATGCAATGAAGGAATATGGCTCTAACTCAAACTATCCATGATATTTAAAGCTTTATTAGGAGCAGCCTCTATGCCTTAATAGACCTGCCCACAGAGCAAATTTTCATTAAAAGAAGCGTATGTCTTTGGAATGCAAGGTTTTGTATTTCCAGACCATTTTACTCTATACTAAATCCCATTATGGCTAAGGAATATTCAAAGATCGTTTCATTTACAGTTCATTTACTAACTGAAAGACAACAAAAACAGTTAGGAATATGTTCCAATGAGTTTAAGAAGTATTATATAGGGCTGCCATTTAGGCAGACCAAGAGCTGCATCATGATTTTAATACTCCTTCTTAATAGCCCCCTCAATTCCTAAAATAACTTTTCAAAAAATTTCCATACTGTGAAAAATGTTCAATTTGAAAAACTGACTCATCTGAGGAAAACATGCAGAACTGCCAGATTATAAATCTACAAGAATGGTTGATTTTTTTCTTGCATGGTCCATTATAATGTTATTTATATCATTACTAAGAAGCTTTGTCCGCAGCTAGAATAAAAGCTACAACAAGGATGTGGCTCTCTCTTCTAAAAATACTAGCAATGTAACTTTCCACTTACTATTGATAGCAAAAAGTCTTTTTATCACTAATCCAAAGACTATACTACATTATTGGGACTTTATGAGCAGCAAGGTGAAATCATGATATATTATATTAAGTTTCTGTATTTCTTATAACCAAACTGGACATGGCATCTATTTCCTCAGGCATGAATCTGATTCTTCTAAAAGTTATAAAAAGTCTGCTCTCAGGATATAACAGAATAATAGAGTTGGAGGTCCAACCTCCTGCTCAAGCAGGATATCTTATACTATTCCAGACAAATGGCTATCCAATCTCTTCTTAAAAACCTCTAGCGCCCACAACTTCAAAGTTCAGCTTCAAAGCAAGGTGAGAACTGATGAATTCTTCTTACTGTCAGGAAATTATTTCTTATTTCCAGGTTGGTTCTCTCCTTGATTAGTTTCCATCCATTGCTTCTTCTCCTGTTTTCAGGTGCTTTGAAGAATAGGTTGACCCCCCCTCCCCCATTTCTTTGTGGCAGCCCCTCAAATATTGGGATACTGCTGTGATATCACTCCAGCCCTTCTTTTCATTAGACTAGAGATACCCAATTCTTGCAACCACTCTTCATGTGTTTTTGTCTCCAGGCCTTTAATCGTCTTACTTGCTCGTCTCTGCACTCTTTCCAGAGTCTCAACATCTTTTTTATATCATAGCGACCAAAACTCGATTCAGTATTCCAAGTGTAGTCTTATCAAGGCATTATTACTTATTTAGTAGAGAATACTTCCACTAAATAAAGTATATCCTTATTTGTGTTGCACCAGGAAAATACATTTTCTTCCTGACAAGGATAGAAACTGGAAAAGCAGCCCTAACACACCTTCATTATTAAATTCATGCCCCAGTCAAGAAAAACTTGTCCATCCTAGTTATGACTAATGAACCAGTCAAGGTGTCTCTGCTTGCTAGGCAGAGGAGATTCATAAGATCTCTGATGCAAAAACGCAAGAGATACATTACTGCTATAGAATCTGTTTTGATCTCCTGGGTGTAAAAGCATGAACTGTCACTGTTTAATTTTTTAAGAAGCCCTTCTGGAAACAGCCAACTAACATCTGCTAAGCACATACAGCTACCCTGTTTCCCCCAAAATAAGACATCCCCTGATAATAAGCCCAATCGAGCTTTTGAGTGCATGGCAATAAGGCCAAATGCTTATTTCAGGTTTCAAAAAAATATAAGACAGGGTCTTATTTTTGGAGAAATATGGTATACTTATGGAGCAATTTCACATAGGAAGGATTCTTCCAATAGCAAGTAAGACTCTGAACATGGAAAAACATTACATGTTGTTAAACATTATGCCCATACAAGGCTCTTTCCCAGTGGTGAAATCCAATTTTTTTTACTACCAGTTCTGTGGGCGTGGCTTGGTAGCCATGGTGTGGCTTGGTGGGTGTGGCAGGGGAAGGATACTGCATTCCCACCCCACTCCAGTGGAAGGATACTGCAAAATCCCTATTCCCTTCCCACTCCTGGGGGAAGGATATTGCAAAATCTCCATTCCCATCCCACTCTGGGACCAGCCAGAGGTGGTATTTGCCGGTTTTCCAAACTACTCAAAATTTCCACTACCGGTTCTCCAGAACCTGTCAGAACCTGCTGGATTTCACCCCTGCTCTTTCCCATGTTCATCAAAATATTCAGACATGCCATTTAGCGATGTTGTAAAGCCCCATTCATATGTTTAGGGAGAGTGCATGCAGAATTTCTAGTCTTTAGAATTTTTCCGCATTAATCTCTGTCTGTAGTATTATTCAGAACTGTTCAAAATACAATTAGTCCGCAACTTACAACCATCTGTTTAGTGACCATTCAAAGTTACAATGGTAGTGAAAACAGTGACTTATGTCTGTCGTTCGCATTTACAATTGTTGCAGCATCCCCATGACCACATGATCAAAATGGGCATGTATTTATGACAGTTTCAATTGCACCTTTTGCAGCCTTCTGATGAGCAAAGTCAATGGTAAAGCCAGATTCACTTAGCAATTGTATTACTAACATAATAATTGCAGAGATTCACTTAGCAACCATGGCAAGAAAGGTTGTCAATTTGGGCAAAAGCCATTTAATTATATTTTGGGTTCAAATTGTGGTTCTAAGTCTAGGACTACTGTATACTGTCTCTACTGTGAATACTGATCTGAGAAAATCTAGGCTCAGGTTGCTAGTCAATCACAGAGTTTATTGAGAATATTGGCAAAGGGTTACTCTGGGGAAGATTAACTACGGGATGACATCATGTAATCTATTACAGTTCTTTACAGTAAGCTTTGCCAACCTGTGCCCTCCTGTTGCTCTTCAGACAAGAGAGTTAAATAAAATCTATATGAAGTACTTTCCTTTTTCTGTTGAAGAGTTCAGCATTTGGGCAAAA
The DNA here is from genome assembly GCA_030761175.1 of Masticophis lateralis. NCBI lineage: Eukaryota > Metazoa > Chordata > Lepidosauria > Squamata > Colubridae > Masticophis > Masticophis lateralis. The sequence goes on along the minus strand of JAUDYJ010000001.1, from coordinate 125,812,121 downwards.
TCATAGCTTTATAATTAGCTGAACTGTTCAAGTAAATCCTCCCTCATAAAAAAAACCAAGCATTTTCTTAAAGATCTTGATTCTACTAGCTGTTGGTCCTCTCTGAACATTATACTAGGATTTCTTTATTCTTGGACCATCTCCCTTTACAATCTTCAATACATGGAAATGTGTATTTTTGGTACTGCTATTCATAACAGTACAGTGTCGGCATCCAAAGGGAACCACCATAATAATTTCAACCATCTGTTCTACCTATGAGCATGGCCAAAATGTAACTAAGAAACCAAAATAAGAAAATTTGGACATCTTATAACATGGAACTCCTGAAGCAATTGGCAATATCCCTAAAATTTATAGTTTCCAGCAAGCATTTATCTCAGATTTTCCATGTAGAACTTATACAGAAACCAAATATACTCTGACCACCACAAAGAGACAACAGCCTTACAGAAATATAGAAGTATCAACAAATCAGGGGGAAAATATATTGTGAGCAAGAAAGGTGCACCGAAAGTAGCATTAAAAATAATAAAGACCATGCTTTATTATTATTATTTATTAAAGGTAAAGGTTCCCCCTTGCATATATGTACTAGTTGTTCCCGACTCTAAGGGGTGGTGCTCATCTCCATTTCAAAGCTGAAGAGCCAGTGTTGTCCGAAGACATCTCCGGGGTCATGTGGCCGGCTTGACTAAACACCAAAGGTGGACCCTATTTTTCTACTTGCGTTTTTTATGTGCTTTCGAACTGCTAGGTTGGCAGAAGCTGGAACAAGTAACAGGAGCTCATTCCATTACACGACACTAGGGATTTGAACCACTGAACTGCCGACCTTTCTATCAACAAACTCAGTGTCTTAGTTACTGAGCCGCCGCATCACTTTTATTATTTATTAATTAAGACTAATTTCATTGAATATATTATAAAGAACTGAATATTCTGGAGAAAGATATGAACTTTGAAGCCATTCTATTTCAGTATTTCATTTTTCCTACTTTAATTGTTCGGAAAGAGATTAAACTAATCTGAATTTTTAGATATCTTCTGTAATAAGCCTTAATCAAAGAACATCCTTACTGGATTGGCACATAGAAGGTTCTGTAGTATATCTTATAATGCTATTATGCAGGTAGCATTTCTAAATTAAGTCAACATAGCATCCAAAACATTTTTATTGCAACTGCAAAAACACTTTTACAGCAGCAAAGTTGACCATTTACAAATATAAAATAATTTCAAATTATTGTGAAAGACTTCTACACCTGCTTTGGTAATCTGATGTTTTTGAAGGTTTTTTTATTTCACAATTTAAAAATGGCCAAGATAGTTGAGGGCACCAAACTGAGCAAGATTATATGTACACTGAGAGCATATGCACCAAGACAAATTCCTTGTGTGTCCAATCACACTTGGCCAATAAAAAAATTCTATTCTATTAATTTTATGGGGGTGGGGGTTTACTACACCGCAAGTGTCTTTAATAATAGTACAGTTAGAGGGCTACAAAACATAGAATTAACTTTGGGAAATTATACAAAAAGCAGAACTAAATTTTAAGGAAAATATTAATACTTATTTTTTGGCATACCAAACCTTTCAATGCAAAGTAGGAATATTAATTCTTTGTATTAAAGAGTAGGTCTAGGCTGAATTATTATTTTTTTATTCACAATAACATTCTGAACCATTATCCATTTTGCATTAAAAACTACTGAAGATGACTAAGTTTTTAGTACTCACAGGCTTACCATCTGGACCAGGTTCTCCAGGGAAGCCATGATTCCCAGGTTGTCCTGGATCACCCTAGAAATAAGACAAAGTAAAGAATAAGGTGAGACTCACAAAATATTTATCCGGTCTCTAGAAGGGATCCTTCACTGCAACTGAAACTACCCTGCAGTGCTTACAGGATGAAGGGAAAGTTCAATGTTCGAGTTTTTTTAGAAGGGGGTTGTCCTCCCCTCATCCTAAAACATTCCCTCCTCATCCTATAAAATTATAAAATGGTTGAGACTGGAACTATTTAGGGAACTGTTTTGTTTCTCTATTATGTGGAGTTACCTCATTTAAAGAAAATCTAAGAAAAATACAACATATTCTAACATATTCTTAAAACTGTAAAATTCTGGAAGTAAACCAAAGCCGTTTTATGCAGAACTTATCTTTACAATCCAGCCCTTAATTTTTCCGTGGGAAACATTTTCATCAATTGCTCTTACTTTCACAGAAGGTGGCCTTATTCTTGATATTTAAGCTGTTACAAACTTTCCTAACATGCATAATTAAATAAAAACTTTTGTAAGTTTTGTAAAATAGCATAATAGTTGGCTGAGGCCTCAGAGAGTTGGCCAGATTATTATAGTTTTTTAACATGGTGGTATATATGAGACTGTAAGAACATTATAGGGGAACATTCAGCACCAAATCAAAGATGGTAGAATTTTTTTAGCTGCCATGTCTTAACCGACAGTAATATGAACCAAACCCTGGGAAAGCTATAGGGAAACTTAAACATGTTAAGTAAACATTAAAATTGTGGGAACTTCGCTATATTTCTAACAAATAATATAGTAATGGATCAGTTCACTAAAGAAACCTCATTTACAATGTCAGTCTTACTACGTACCACAGAATCAATAATTCCTTTTTTAGTGCAGCAAAGCTTTTCATAGGAGAAATCGTAATGTTGATATTTCACTGATTTTTCTGCAATTTAGTCTTCTAAAGGAGGACTGCTAAATTCTGTACTTACTATTTAAGCATAAATCTGTGAAGCATCTTATCTATTATTTCAACTATCTCTAGAGTGATTAATTCCATTGTAAACTCAAGTCACATAGTAGCCATTAAGACTTCCATGAAGACATGGATGGTTAAAATGTGAGGATGTCAGCACTTCAAACTGCATTCACTCCAGTGCTGACATAAGGAGGAGAAGAGGGGGCATCTGGCAAGAGGACGTTTGACTTTTCACCTACTTATTTTCCCTGGCGATGACATCCTCTAGGAGATGGGATGGGAGGGGGGAAATTCCTTTGATCTGGAGTAGTAGATTAGGGGCAGAGTGACTTGGAAGATGGCCAATGAGACCAGAGGAGTGGGGAAAGGAAAGGGAGGGTTTGGGCCAGGAAGTCAGTGCTGGCTGCGATGGAGTGAGAGATCGATTGTTGTGCTTAATAAATGAGAGATTTTCACCAAAGACTATTTGTTTGAAATGCAATTTGTTTGAGACGACATCGAAACCTGACAGGGGAATGAAGGGCAAAATGGTTGAAATGTGGTTTTTGAATGAAGTTCCTAGTACTGAAAAAGTTCCGTTCTTGATGACTTGATTAACCAGTGGTGCATTAATCCACAAACACTTCTGTTATCTCAACCATATATGTAAAATACCACCTATATTAGATCCAAAGTCCACTCACTTTGGGGCCTGGAGGGCCTTGTTTTCCTGGAGGACAAATGCAAGGAGGTGGTGTGGATCCTACATCGCTAGGTCCATTCTTGCACTATTAAAGAAAAAATATTTTCAAATACCAACTCCAATATAGTTTTTCCACTTGTTCCACTAAAATCCCCAAAGATAATCAAACCAGCTTTGATGGTCAATAGCAATTTCATAATCCCAACATAAACTTTGCTGTAGAAATCAGAGGGCAGCTTCCGTTTCTTAAGAGATAACTTTATTATTCCTACACAGTTTCTATAAAAAAAATATAATTTAAAATCCTAGGTGCCTTTCACAGAATGTTGCAAGCTTCTCTTCTCCCATCTGGGAAAGATGGATAATTCTGAAGAATCCATGAATCAGTATTAGAAAAATTATGCAGAAATACAAAATGAGGCAATCACTGGAAAAACATTTTCTTTATATTCAAAAGTTCCCAGGCTTAAACTTTGGCATTGCCCAACAAAATTGAAAAGATCAACTACCCCCTGGTGATTAGCTGCAATTCAGTGTAGACTATTGACTGGAACAAGGTTACATAAAGTGCACCCCTGAGTGGAAGCCGCTTGGACCATAACTGCTGAAATCTGAAGGCATGGTTTCTTCTTATCTTGAGGAAGGGGGTAATTGATTTCTATACTATAAGTATTAAACAGGCATATCACAATTGAAAAATGAAGACTCTCCCCAAATGTAATCCTTCCCACCTGTGTAAAATGTGCCCACCTTCATAGTAGCCCTCTCAGCCCATTCTTGAGTCAGATGGAGAAACAAGCTGGGTTCACCTGACAAAAAATTCTGATTTGATCTGAACAAAAAAATTATCAAGAACACTAAATCATACAGACTGCCCAGGGGATGGTCTTCTCTGAGACAAACAATTCTTGCTTGCACTGTCTATAAAAATAAATCTTTTTAGCCCGCACAGTAACATCTGTATTGGGGGGGGGGAGTACCCCTGCTTTCAGAATGTTTCCCATAGAAGTGCTCAAATATTATCTGTTTATTGCAAAGAACAAAAAAAATCCTTACATTTTTTTAAATGTAAGGATTATCTATCACAGATTTTCTCCTGGGCCTGTATTTAGAGAAATTTCCACTGAATCATCCCTTATATTTTCCAAATTCTAAATATTTTCTCCTTTCATGTATACCAGTAATTGAAATAAGTCACCAAAATTAACTTATAATGGCCAAAAACTGAATACTTTCCAGCACCTTATTTGCCTAAAAAGTAACATATATCCTTCGATATTGTATATGTATTTATGTACATACTCATTTGCAAACAATATAAATATGAATTAAATATGCATATGTATATTCTACATACATAGTATATTTCATCAATGTGAGCACTGAAAGTTCCTAGTAATATAAAAATAGCTTAGTAATGAGTAATGGAAGATAGTCTGTACACCAAATAAAAATCAAGATAACATAAACATTGAAACAAACGTCAATTGAATTATTTACTTAAAGAAGAATTCCTCAGCGTGGAGGTAAAAAAATGTTTTGCAAACAATAAAAACCCACATTTCAAACACACAAAACATTCCTACCTCACCTGGTTAATAGTAAGTTTACTAGAAATGTAAGAGAGGAAAGGCAAATGTTACCTTACATTTGTACGAATGTGCATTGTTTGGCCTACCTCTCCATTCTGAAACGAAAAGGGGGGAAAAAACGATGGAATTAAAACTTCTTTTAAAACCTGCACACACAAGCAAGCTTTTCTTTAAAACTGCCAAAAAACACAAAGCTAATTTCTGACCATGGTCTCTCTGGATCTCCAACAGCTCAGCAAAGAGATCTGTAAATACTCATCTTAGTGAAGAGAAATCACACACATTTTGGGAGAAAAAAAAATTATCTCTGTGGAATTTTAGACAAGTTGTCTGATGGAGAGCAGCCTAAATTCCTAGATTATTGCTTATGTTAACATAATTTCAGCACAAGTACAAACCCATTCTCAGAATCCTTTCCTCAGCTCTTTCCCCCCAGCTTTTTATTGAGAAATATCCAACAGTTCTTAGTAATCTTCTATAATACTCACAACGCCAGGTATCTCACAGGCTGTTTCACGGCTGTTTTGTTCTGGGCTGCAATAAATCCTTAGCTTTTGGACATCAAACTGTAAAGCAGAAATTAACACATTCCTTAGACAAGTATTTCTATGGCATCTTATTAAGAGGTCTTTGTGCAGCCAAAAAGTTCATCATTATCTGGTCCTACCCCATAGTCAGTGACAGTGACAGAATACACTGTTGGGTTTCAATGGGCTTCATGAGAAGGTGATGGACATCAACTGAGATGATGTGATCCCATTCCTGGTGATCACTTCCCAAGTGCTACCCAACAATGTCAGTTTTAAGAACTGATTTGGATAAATGGGAAGAGGAGGGAACAAATGAAAAGTCCCACAAAAATGTCTGTTTGGTGTAATAGTTAAGACACCAGGCCAAAACATGGGAAACTGTGGGTTCTGTCCCACCTTAGGCACTAAGCCAGCTGAGTGACCATGGACCAGTCACTCTCTCTCAACCCTTGGAAGGAGAGAACCACTTTTGAAAAACCTTTGCCAAGAAAACTGCATGGACTTGACTCCAAGAATCACACATGATCGAATAGAAGGAAAAAATAAACATAGAAATCCATACATTTTTAGAAATGATGGGGTTGCACTATTTGTTGTGACCAAACAATGCTTAGTAGAAGATGCAATTTAACAGCAAATTAAAAGATGCCTTTGAAAACAGGTTGACCTGCTGGGACAAGCAACAGCCTATTGATTGAACCCGATTAACAATGACCAGCCTGAAAATTACTGAACAAAAACAGATCAATGAAGACATTGTTAAAGAGGCCCATTCGGCAAATCTCTACATTCTACCACCTCTACCACTTTCCCAAATTCTTTGCAGAAGCACTTTAGTTAATTTTCTTCTAAGCTGATTAAAAAGGGTGCTTGCAGACTTCACCTATTTTGCTGCTGAATGTTATACGTCTAATCCCAGGAAGCTAGAAGGCCATAAATGGGGTTGAGGTCACTTAGCACACAGGCCTTGAGCTGTGTTCCTCTTCACTCACAGAAGTCACTCCTAATTTCTTTAGCAAAAGTACCTGGTTATTAATAAGCCCCTCTAGGCATAGTACAGTAATATTCATTCTGGATCAGAAGACCTACTAGCCCTTTGGAAAAGCTTTCGTAGATAGCAGGGTCTTAAACAGGTTTAAAAAAAAAAAAACCAGCAGCAAATAGGTATTGGTATTAACTTGAATAAAAGTGCCCTTTACTAAATCAAAGCCACCAATGAACGTAACTCATTCATTGCAGAGTCCGTTAATTTTAACTGGCCTAATTTTAAGCTATGAGATCAGGCTATTATACTAATGTGCATAGATTTATCTCTGTTTCACAAAACACTGCTGAAGTGGCTGGGCAATAACGAAGCAGCACAGACAGGCTAGTGACAACAGCTCTTTATTATATGGTGAGACTTCAGCGAAGCTATGCTGGCAGCAGCCCTCTTTATATACAGTTTGGCTGCTGGCCAGTAACCAATCAGAAACAACCCCCAGTTTGAACTTCCCGCTCAAAACAGTAACAACATAACACCTGCAATCTGAACTAGTGTATACCTGCACAGTCTCTTCTTTTCCTGTATATTTTCCTATTTGAGTCACTCCACTAATATAGATTCCTGCAACAGGGTGCAATGGCTTCGTTTCGGTTTCTTGATCATCTATGTACAATGTTACATCAGCTTCAGTTACTAAAAGACGAATTTGATGCCAGCCTTGATCAAACAATGTCTAGAACAGAGAATAGTAAATGTATGTAGGTTTGTCTGTTTGCCTGTATAGAACAGTCATTTTTCTATACCTTAACTGATTTACATGCTTTCGAGACATACACAGTCATTCATCTAACCTTGAAGCATTATTAATTGCAACAACTTAATATTATAGCCCAATATTCAGGGTAAAACCACACAGAGGGACTCAAAATCTTTTTTTCTAAAAATTCTTAATATTGGTAATCTATGTATTGCAGTTGTGCCAGGTTCTGCCTATGTGGAAAAGAGTATAGACAGACCATAACATATCCATCTTCTTTAGAAAATGTTTGTACATTGGTTTTGAAAGAGTAGCCTGCCATTCTTGGCTAAAGGCCTTCAGGGACCATAGAATGAATATATAATAGTAATAGGGGTGAGAATTGAACACTCTCCAAATGTTACGATACTACCAGTGGTGGGATTCAAGTAATTTAACAACCGGTTCTCTGTCCTAATGATTTCTTCCAATGATCAGTTTGCCAAACTGCTCAGAAAGTTAACAACCGGTTCTCCCAAAGTGGTGCGAAGTGGCTGAATCCCACCACTGAATACTACCCCTCTCAGTATTCCAAGTCAGGACAAGCAATAGTGAGGGGGTGCTAGGAAATGTGATTCAATACTATCTGAAGGATGCTGTCCATGCCCATTCAGAGGTCGTCTTCCAAAAAGCACTACCTTTTTATGATCTATCGCACAGAAACTTGAATCTAGGTCCTAGTCCAATATGTAAAACCAAAGTTAAACTATGTTACCAAAATGCCTGGGTAAAGACTGCTGCATAAGCCTGGAATGAAAAGACATCTATGTCACATCAAACATGCCACCAATTACAAGTGGCAGTGACCTATCTTTGTTTAGCCAATAAATAAAAGTGTTCTAAAGATGGACAATGCTCTCAACCCGGAGACAGCATTCATTTATATACTTTAATCCAAACCATTAAGGCTTTTAGATCAGTATGAATAGTTACGATTTGGGTCTGGAGATGGACATCTGGGCAAAGTAAAAGTAAATTTTGGACAAAGTAAATTTCCAATTCCCCTTCAAAAATAGCTGTTGCATAAATTCCAATTGAGAATTACAATTGTTGCAGTCAATAAAACAGATGTTAAGAATTAGTCATCTGACCATATCAAAGTGCTATTTAAAAACTACAGAAAAACATGGGACATTTTCATAATAAATTGCCACTCCTGTAGTCAACCCCATTCTGTTCTAGATAAGTCTTTTCTCTTCTCCTCAAAATTGTAGACCAATCTATATTTAGCTAGTGCTAAAGTATCATCTTAACATCTTCAGATAGGTTGAATAATCCAACAGCAATCCTAAATCAAAGAGATGTGTTAGGCAGTCGTTGAGGTCACTTGTGCCTTTAATAAAAATGATGCCTCCCAGAAAATATCCTTATGCTTTACCTGATCTCATAAGATTGCACAATATCTTCCAGAATGCAATTGCAAACATGGGCCTAAATTTAGGTTGAATTGGATCTGAAATATTGAAACTCCTAGCATTTGAATACATAATATGGACCAGGTTATCTGAGGGATCATCTCCTGCTGGTCACATCTACCTGACCCACTAAAGCGGGGAGGCAAGAATGCTGCGGGTCCCATCCCCTAGGGACATACACCTGGTGGGACCCAGAAGAAGGACCTTCTCCTTGGTGGCTCCCTCTCTCTGGAACATCATTCTCCCAGAGATTAGAATGGCCGCCACTCTAACACTCTTCCGGAAGGCACTGAAGACCTGGTTTTACCAGCGGGCTTGGGGAACCCAGAGCAGAATGGAGCCCATTAAATGGCTTGTGTGATGTGTTAGGTGGGAGGTTATTATATTATTTTATTATGTGATTATTCTCTTTTATTAGTTTTACTGTTTTATATATGAGGTTTTATATTCCTGTAAGTCGCCATGTGCAAATAAACAACAATATAAATTTCCTAAAGTAAATAAATAATATAGTTGTAGATTTTTCCAATTGATACATGATGTGGTCTTTACCTTTACACGGGGTGCAGTAAAAGTAACAACCTGATTGCTATTGACTAGGTTTGTTGTAGTAAAAGATAATGTTTTCTTTTCTCCGATTACAGTAACAGCTATTTGAGGTGTTCCATCTTGGCTTAGAATCCTCCATAAATCCCATGTTTTTTTTACTTTAAATCGCTGTGTAGATACAAATACATATGATGGAGGAAGGCCTTCTGGAAATACATTTCTGAAAAACATTTTTTTTCAAAAATTAAAACATGAAATAATTTTAGAATTATAAAAAAAATGTATAATAAATACACATACACACACAAAATGAAAAAGTGGCAAACTTTGATAAGAACTTTCAGCTCAGAAGAAAGACGTACCTTGTCAATCCTGTCAAATCAATCCGGGAAGTGATTTCATAAGCTTTTACATTAGTGCTTGAAATCTGAATTCTTTTCTTCACCTTTTTATTAACATCTAAACCTAAAAGGATATCAAATCCTTTTTCATCCCGAGATGCCACTGGAATTCTTGTTGGGCAAACTGATTCTATAAAGAATACACAGAACAATTCACTTGCAAATGAAGTAATGAAGTAGTATATAACATTAAACACAAAATAGGAAAACTTTTTGTCTTGCATCATGATAAATAACTGCATGTTTTGGACTGGATGGCTGAGAAAGGACCTAAAAAGCCTTTTTAAACATGAAAAGTTCATTAATGATAATCATATTCTTATATTACATTTTTTTTCCTAGTGATAAATTCTCTTGAATTCTTGATACTACTCTGCTGTGTTCAGTATCAGTAAACACTTTTGGATAGTGCACTATATATCAAAATATATCTATATTTTCACATAAGCGGCAGAGACATGTACCATAATTACTACGGAGTGGAGTGGGCATGGAGTGTGTGTACATGTGTGTGTGTAAGACAGCCATTTGATTTTTCAATCTAGTCCAGCAGCTCCCCATGCTGGATTTTATTGGCATTAGTGGTGTTAAACACAAAATTGACTTAAATTATGAGGAAGTTGCACACAGTATTCTATTAGGTGTAACTTCCATAGTTTTCTGCATTGGGACAGTGAAAACACTAAATAGAATAATCTGACATCAGCTACAGTTTGTTAAAAACTAGGGGCTTACGTCTTCCCTCCTCCCTTTTCACAGAAAGGCGAAGACATGAGCCTGGAGTTAGCACTGGTGACTAAACATTGACCTCCTTTACATCTGAATATTACCATGATTGTTTACACATTCCTTATCTGGAGGTATTCCTAAGTGAAGAAAGGGGAATCTTAGAGCTAGACTATTATTTTCTCTTCCTCCAACCTTAACAAACCTTTCTAACTGTAAATATCCTTTCCTTTGTAGAACTTGGAAGAAGATAATCCTCTGCAGAACCCATAATGTAGATTTTCAATAAATTTAAAGGCAAGGAAATTATAATACCAGCAAGTAAATCCACCTGCATTATATGAATTGCAGCTTGACATCTTTGCATCTCCTGAGCGTGCTTTGGGCCTGAAACTATTTTCATTCCTAAGAAGCATGACATGCTTGTTAAAATATTCAAAGTTGGCAGACTACTGTTAAAAAAATTAAAATAATTTTTAAAAAGCACAATAATGGGCATTGAAACAGAATATTAAAGAGTTCTTAAAAAGAATGTGCCAATATTTCTTTTTACTGGTATAAATATATAACAAATGCCTATTTTAGCTTAGAGAAGGGGAAAGGAAATGGTTTCAATAGGAGAAGCAAAGGGCAGAGGTTAGAAAAATCTCATTCTGGGATATTATGAGACATTTTCTCCCCTAAGCAACAGCAACAGCAACAGCAACATACAGCAACAGAATATTAAGGATTCAAAAGATCCGTTTAAAAAAAAAAAGCAAATCAAAATTGAATGATGTTCCACAGGAAAAGCTCAGAGTGCACAACAATTTGTTAGTTCTGCAGAACTATACATATCATAGGATACAGAATGTATGCAGCACTTAACAGGATATCAACTTTCACCTTGGCACAAGAGATTACCTTCAGCAGAATGCAAAATCAGACCAACGAACTCTTTTCATGTCTTCCTATTGTGAACTGATCAATATATTCAAAGAGGGATTGCCAATTCAAAGCAAGCAAGGTGATAATCAGAAGACTATGGCTACCATGGATGAGTTTCAGTATTAAGGACCAGTTCAATAACATCCAACAGCCTTGAAGGAACTTAGTAACACCATTACAGAGGTCCTTTCTATGATCTTTGAGAGATTGTGGAGGACAAGTATATTGGTAGAAGGCCATCAAAGGGCAAATGTTCTTTCAATTTCCAAAAATATTAACTATAAACAACCAGGGATTATATGGACTAGATAGTATTAAAATTATTTATTAATTAAATTTATTAAAGCAATCACTTGAGAACTAGAAGCGCACATACACTATTTGTGATGCAATGGATTTTAGTCAAGTATGTCATATCTAAAAGCAATTTTTAAAATATTCTGCAATATCAACCATCATCCAAATCCTCTAATGATCTATATAATCAAATTTATATAGCTGCCCATCTCACAAACCATGACTTTGGGGGGTGTATAGCAATTGATTAGCAATAAAATATATTTAATAAAGAAATAAGTGGAAATGCTTGCTATCAATATTAGATTATTAAGCTGTTTGTAAACAAAGGGAAGGTATTGCTTAGCCATAACCAGCATTACTTTATCCAGAATAATGCATATCAAGTCAACCTGTTCTTTTTTAATAGCGTGATCAATGTAGTTAACTGTAAGAGTATGATGGACAAGTACATTGTGACCTTAAGGCTTTCAAAAAAGTGTGATACAGTATAAGGTACCAATAAAGAAGAAAGGAATATATGGTTTGGACTTCACTACCATTGGATGGATAAAGAACTGATTGAATAATTGTACCTAACAATTGTACACCAACTGTTTTTCAACAAGTAAAAGTGTCATATGGTATACTGTAGTGCTTTAGTCTAGGCAATGTGCTGTTCAGTATACAATGATTTGGATGAGGGTTTAGAAAATATTTTTCAGATTTGCACTGATTTATACATATTTGCAAAAACACTGATCAGATTTGTAGAAGGCTCATAGATGGATGAAGACAGTAACGTGACTCAGAAGGAATTTATAAGCCAGAAACCATTCATGTGAGTTTCAGCATGGACAAATTGCAAAGTCCTTCCTTTGATTCAAAAAAATCAAAGGCATGACTGTAGGATTGGGGTGATCATCTCAGGCAACAGTACAGGCAAAAATTATCTATGTGTCTTGGTGGAACACAAAATGAGTATAAGCCAAGCGAGTTGTGTAGCTTCAAGAAAAAGCAAATGCAGATCAAGTCTATATCAAGAGAATCAAGATAAGAAGAAGATACTATATCTCTTGTGTATTCTTCAGAAAATATGCAGTACATAAGACATCTAGTAGACCTCTTAAATTGTTTGGCCCAATTACCGATTTTCCTAGACTCAAATAATGTAATTAACCCCACACTCACCCACACAGAACAAACTGTCTCTATTGAAGGCCTCATCAATGGTAATCCCAACTGAATCTTTGACTCAATACAAGCAATTATAAATAGCTCCATTATCTTCAAGATATGCCCAAATTATCTCCAGTTTAAAAGCCATTGACCTATAAATTATGGTGTTTAATTCTTGGCACTACAGTTTTGGAATAAAATGGAGTTTATTCCAAGGAAAGGAATCAAGACAAGGAGATTGAAAGAAAAAATTGAGGTAGAAACTCTGGATATACAGTATGTCAGCTGGAGAAGAAAAGACTGCAAGAAGACATGATAGGTGTTTTCAGAAAGCAAATAGATTTGTTTAGTGTTCTTCCAGAAGGCAAGGAACAATGACTTTACAATTGCAAGGTAGGAAATTTTATTAGAGAGCAAGAATTCCCTAACAATAAAAACTATTCAACAAAGAAGCTAATTGCTTTAGCCAGTGGTGCCCTCTCCTTCATAACAGCTGTTTAAATAGAATCTGGATGGTCATCTCCAGTAGATGCTGGCACTGGAAAGAGGGGTGGACCAATGCCCCTTCCAATCCTTACCTTTATGATTTTATGTTTTATGAACTTTGTGGAATTAGCTTGGAAAATGAGTTCTCCATCCAATATTAGTTACAAGTTATTTATGGTTATAGATCATAGAACACAATTGCATGAAACAAATTAAAAAAACCTTAACAGAGAAACAACTACATCATAAAATAAAAATGAGCCATATCCAGTTAGGAATTAATCAAATAATAAACATTTTCATTAATAAACCTCATTCTTTCTTGTAACAATTACAATTGCACACATTTGGCAACTCCCTCAGTATTTCTAGAGACTGATCCAGAGCAAAAAGAGAGAAAAATCTCAATCTAAAAGAAACATAAACATCATTTATACTGTAATATGTAAACCAATACTAGCTGAAACTTAAATGTGAGTTTAAACTACAATAATAAGACATTTTACAAACTAAATGCCACTATTACTTGTATGATATAAAGCATTTTTAATCTCAGAAGCAAAATTTTGTTTTTAGATCGAATATCTACAAGGTAAAGGGTGTTGCCACATCATTAGATAAATATTTTTTAATATTTGACTTTGTTCATATAAATATTTTAAAACAATAGAATAAACAAAAGGATTTTGTTTCCATTAAATCTTCTTTCTTTTTTTAAAGAGAAAACTGAAAACAGTTTCTACATACAAACAGAATGGGACTGGCAAATTATATGCATGTTATTCATGGACTGACTCTCAAGAATAAATCATAACAATAATAATTAAATACCATCTAGATCCATATCACTTTGCAGAGGAATGTAAGCCATAACAAAAGAGTTGGAGAAAAGATTCTGCTCTAAACTACTATCATCACAGCACTCCAAGAAATACAAAATCGAATTTCACAATTACATCCTCTATGGTTTCTTAAAAGCATAAATGTGTTGGCAAGAAATAAATAGTTATATTAGCACTATAGAATATTGTACTTAAAACTAATCACCAGGGGACCATTCTCTTAAGGAATAGTACAGGAGAAAAGAGAATTTACTTTGACCAAAGTCTAAATTGATCATATGGTTTCGTAACTTCCGTTTATCTTTTTAAAAAATATATACAAGAGCTGAGGTGGCACAGTGGTTAGAGTGCAGCACTGCAGGCTACTTCAGCTGACTGCTAGCTGCAGTTCAGCAGCTTAAATCTCAGTGGCTCAAGGTTGACTCAGCCTTCCATCTTTCCGAGGTCCGTAAAATGAGGACCCAGATTGTTGGGGGCAATATGCTGACTCTGTAAACCACTTAGAGAGGGCTGTAAAAGCACTATGAAGCGGTATATAAGCCTAAGTACTATTGCTATTGCTATATGCAAACTGCAAATACTGAGCACCCTCCATGTTGACTTTTACATCTTAAATTCATTTCTGTACATTTGAGATTATTTTTGCCAATAGCACTGCTCCAGAATCGTTTGAAAAGATGTCGCATTTTCAAGGGAACCCCTAAAGACTTCTTATATGCCATGTATGATTCAGAAAGGGTTTCTTTCGTGAACAGAATGGAATCTCTGAGTCCCACCCAGCATGTATTGTTTTTGACAAATAAGAAAGCATAAATTTTGAATGCTAGGGATTAGGTTTAATTTCACAATGATCCAGAACAATTGCTATATCATTTAATTCACAGAGATTAGTCTCTGCAGCACCAGAAATGGAATCATATTTTGCATATCTCTACCCCAGGCTTCAGCATGCTTTCATCAGTTGGACTGTACAGCAGAAAGAACAAACAAGAGGTATGGCATGAAAGATTATGAGAATTTTTTTCAGGTACAGAAGCTCATCTAAGATCACAACACCTTCCCGGTCACCTTTTTAGATTAGGATAACCCATTCTTTGTTGCTGTTCAGTTCAGTATTTAAGATCATTCTTTTCTGAAGATTCTTTGGGAAGGAGAATGTTACACAAGGCTGACAGCACCAGTGGTGGGTTGCCCTCGGTTCAGACCAGTTCGCAAGAACCGGTAGTAAAACTGGCGTGAGGCTCCGCTCACTGCCCCAGATGTCATCATCGGCGATCTGTGCATGCGCAGAAGCGCAATCCCATTGCGAACCGGTAATAAAGGTAAGTAGAACCCACCCCTGGACAGTACCTATTTGAGACCA
This sequence comes from Masticophis lateralis, assembly GCA_030761175.1. Classification (NCBI taxonomy): domain Eukaryota; kingdom Metazoa; phylum Chordata; class Lepidosauria; order Squamata; family Colubridae; genus Masticophis; species Masticophis lateralis. The sequence goes on along the minus strand of JAUDYJ010000001.1, from coordinate 125,796,630 downwards.
CTGTACCCAATATCATGCTATTTAACTACAGTTTATAATTGTGGCTTCATGCATAATTTTATTCTTGTAGAGGTATAAGGTACCTCTAATCTATAGAGCAGGCATACAAATGTCTATATAACTAGACTTCCGGTTTCGATCTCTTCGGCGCTGGGCGGCTCGTTTGATCGTCCGCCGCCCCCGCCGCTTGTAGAGCCGCTTTTTTACTTCAAAAGCGGCTTGGAACGCTCCCCCTTTGCAGTGGGGGGGAGCGAGAGTGGGCAGCAAAGGTTGAGCCCCAGAAGTGCTGCCAGGGTGGTCTCTAAGCCCTGGTAAGCGCTTTTGTTGGGGCTCCCTATTCAAGCTGCTGAAGCTCCGAGCGGCGTGGGACTTCTGCCTGTCAGAACAAGCCGGAGAGGAACCGAAACGAACGAAGCTAATTCCCAAGTGAAAAACAACTAGCTTGGTGAGATCCTTTGATGAATATAAAGTTCTTAATGAGTTTTTTTTTAAATTTGGAAAGCAAGCTGTTTGAAGTTAAAGTGTGTGAAAATGGCGGTTGATTAAAGCAGAGTCAGTGAAAGCGGAAGGAGAAAGTGAAACAAGAAAGCGAAAGTGTGTTTGGCTGTAATTGGACTTTGTTTATTCACAAGTTTTACAAGTTTTTTACAATAATAGTTCTTTAAAGTATCTTTTCCTCATAAAAGTTAATGGAACTTGCTCCTCTTTTGTAAACCTGGGGAGATCAGGAAAAGGAAGAAGATTCTTTTCTTTTTTGCCTGGATTTAAGCTCTGTACAGGCATGACTTCAAAGAGAGCAGGGGGGGATTCCCCCACACACCAAACAAAGGAAAAGCCAGTGTCAGCTTCAAAGCAGTTAAAACAGACACAGGATTGTGATATAGAAGATTTGAAAGCATTCATACAGAAATATATGGGAGAACTCTCTGGCCAAATGAGTAAATTGGATGAAAGGTTGAATAAAAATCAAAAAGAAATGAAAACAGTGGTGGGGGAAGTTAAGGAGTTGGTGGAAGAAAAAACTGAAGGATTACAGCAGAGTGTAACCAAAGTAGCCACGGTTCTTACTGATGCTTTACTGGTGATTGAGAAAAAAGTGGAGGACTTAAATCTTGAAGTTGAAGCAAACAAAAAGGAAGTAAAAGAACAGATGTTTAAGGTGGGGGTGCAGAGCCAGAGGTTTGAAGAGGAGATTACCATGCTACAATTTCGAAATATGGAATTTGCTCTAAGATTAAGAGGCCTAAGAGAAAATAATCGTGAAAACCTGAGGGCAACCTGTGTGGAGGTGTTGGCGAAGATTTTGAAAGTTGAACCAGAGGTGGTGGATAATAGAATAGACAAGCTGTATAGAGCCAACTCACGCATTGCAAAACAGAGAAATTTGCCAAGAGATGTTGTAATTTACTTTACTGAGAGGAAATTGAGAAATGACATTTTGCAATACTCTTTTCAGTCTACGCTTCTACATGGTGGCAATCAAATTGGGGTTTTCAAAGAATTACCACCAAAGATGTTAAGAGACCGGAAAGACTTTGGTTTCCTTGTGAATGAGTTGAAGCGGCGTCAGATTCCATTTAGGTGGGATGTCCCTGTTGGTATTGTTTTAAGATTTGAAGATGTGAGATATCGTATCAATTCGGTGGAGAAGGCGGAACAGTTCTATAACAATGTGTTGAAAAAAGTTCCTTCACCTCGTTCTTCTACACTTATACCTATTGAAGATATCTCAGTTGAGCAGGTTTTTCAACAGGGACTGCTAAAGGAAGGTCAAGAAGCCCCAAGGGAGGAAATTCTAGGTGCAGTAGGAGGTGTATTAGAAGATTCATTAATAGATATCCCTGAGGTGAAACCAAAGCAATCCAGAGCCACAAGAGAGGTGGAACCGGATTTGGATTTACTGATGCAAGAACCCCAGAACCAACGTATAACCAGGGCGGCAGGGAAACAACGATTGGAAACATATCAGGAGAAGACACCACAGGAGGTGAAGGAAGCGAATGGGAAAAAGTTATACTCAGAAGCTGTGGGAGGAGCAAGACCGAAGACGTCGGCGGTTGCGGGAACTCTTCGCGAATTGCTTCGAGAGCTTCAGCCATCGTCAAAATGATACTTAAAATTTTATCTTGGAATGTGAATGGTTTGAATTCACCGCAGAAAAGAAGAAAAATATTTCACTATCTAAAACAATATAATAATGATGTTGTCTGCTTACAGGAAACTCATATAAGAACCCAGGACCAGAAGCTTTTAATCTCAAAAATTGGATTACAATTTATATCTTCTAGTGGGGCCAAAAGAAATGGACTTGTCTTTTACATTGCTAAAAGAATACCAGCTAAACTTATAGAAGCGGATGATGAGGGGAGATATGTTGCTGTCGTAATAACTGTACAGAATGTTGAAGTGCTTCTAATTGGCATCTACGCCCCGAACCAGCAACAGGAAAGTTTTTATAAAATGTTGAATGAGAAAATTTTGCAGTGGAATTACAAATCTTTCTTGATCATGGGAGATTGGAACGGGGTGATTGATGTAACATTGGATAAAAAGACATCTGCCAAGAAAGGGAATAAGTTACCACAGACTTTTTTTGCTATGAAAGAAGAATTAGAGTTGAAGGATGTTTGGAGAATTCATCATCCAGATGAATTGGATTTTACTTTCTTTTCAGATAGACATAAATCTTTCTCGAGAATTGATTTTATGCTGGCTACTACTGATTTACTTAATGTAGTGACAAAAACAAAAATTCTTCCTAGAACTTTAACAGATCACAGTCCAGTCTGGATTGAGATGAACCTAGGCAAGAGAGAAAGGAGATCTTGGCGTATGAATGAGAATATCTTCAGACATGAAAAGTATATTAAGGAGTTAAAGGAACAAATTAAAGAATTTTTTTATATTAATTTGAATAAAGGTACACCCATCGAGATAGTTTGGGATGCATGTAAGGCCTATATGAGGGGTGCACTGATACATATGAATTCTAGACATAAAATAATTCGACAGAAGTCGAGATTGGACTTGGAGACGGAGATAAAGGATAAAGAACAATTGCTCATTAAGAATCCGACTGACGAAAAGGTATTGTTAACTATAAAACTCCTGAAAGATCAATTTCAAATGCTGATGGCTGAACAAACAGCAACTAATCTGCAGTATGCTAAACATAATACTTTTTGTAACGCTAATAAACCTGGCAGATGGTTGGCTTATACTTTGAGGAAACAGCAAAATTCTCGTATGATAAATGCTATTGAGTATAAAGGGAAACGAATACATCAGCAAAACTTAATACATCAAGCTTTTTTAACTTATTATTCGAAATTGTATCAAGCCGATAAAGTTAAAAAAGATCTTATCGATGAATATTTGCAGAAGAAGAGAGTTACAAAAATTTCTAGCACACAAAGTGACAGACTGGAGCGACCTATAACATCGGAAGATATTTCATATGCAATAAAACAATTGAAATTATCTAAAGCTCCTGGGACAGATGGTTTGACAGCAGTTTTTTACAAGACCTTGCAAGAGGAACTGATAGAGCCTCTTAAAGACTTGTTTTGTAATATTCAACAGGGGGGAAAAATACCTCCCTCGTGGAAGACGGCTTTTATATCATTGATACCTAAAGAAGAAGACTCTGCTATACCTGAAAATTTTAGACCAATATCTCTCCTGAACACGGACTATAAAATTTTTGCTAAAGTATTAGCCAACAGATTGATGCCAGTTATTCAAGATGTGATTCATGAAGACCAAGCTGGTTTTATAGAAGGCAGATACATGAAAGACAATGTCAGGCAACTCATAGATTTGTTGGAATATCTTGATGAAAAGAAACAGATCTCTGCGGTGCTGGTGTTTTTGGATGCGGAGAAAGCCTTTGATCGAGTCAACTGGGATTTTCTAAAAAAGATTTTGCATAAGATGAATTTTGGAGATCAGTTTATACAAGCAATCTCGGCAATTTATCAAGAACAGACAGCACAGATTATTATTAATGGCAGTTTGACTACTAATTTTAATATACAGAAAGGGACAAGACAAGGCTGCCCATTATCTCCACTATTGTTTATTTTGACGCTAGAAGTGCTGCTGAATGCTCTACGGGACTCGGACAAAATGAGTGGAATAGTTGTAAGGCAAATAGATTACAGAACAAAGGCATTTGCAGATGATCTGATTGTTACCCTAACACGACCTTTGGAATCTATCATACAGATGAAAAATATTATAGAGGAATACGGTCTGGTTTCAGGTTTTAGCCTGAACCAGAAAAAGACTAAGATGATAGTTAAAAACATGTTGGAACCACAAAGGAAAGAGCTTGAAAGGGTGGCAGGCTTTGAAATAGCTACAAAGGTGAAATATTTAGGGGTTCAAGTTGCAGCATCTAATAAAAAACTTTTTCAAAATAATTATGAAGAACTTTGGCATAAGATTCAAAAAGATCTTGATACATGGAAAAAACTGCAACTTTCTCTGCTTGGTAGAATTGTAGCTGTTAAGATGAATGTTCTACCTAGATTTCTGTTTCTGTTTCAAATGATTCCGGTGCTTAAAAATGATAAATATCTGATGGACTGGCAAGCAGGCTTAAATAAATTTATTTGGAGTGGGAAAAAACCAAGAGTTAAATTTAAGATTATGCAAGATGTACGTGAACGTGGTGGCCTTAAAGTTCCAAATCTACGTTTATATTATGAAGCAGCAGCATTGATACAGGTCGGAGATTGGATTGGAATAACCAAAAGAGATATTTTGAATATAGAAGGCCATGATTTGCAATTTGGATGGCATGCATATCTACTTTATGAAGATAAGAGAGACAGTGTATTTAATAGGCATATTTTAAGACACGCTTTGCTGAGAGTTTGGAAGAAGCACCAGCTTCAATTGGATTACAAAATACCTTTGTGGTTGGATCTTGGGCATATTTTGCCAAAAATAAAGTCACTCGGGGGGTTGTTGTACAAAGAGATACTTTTTATTGATGGGGGCAGTTGGTGTTTGAAGTCTTGGAATACTCTGTTGGAAGATGGAGTCAATTTAACTTGGTTGCAGTACTTTCAACTTCAAGCGAGATGGAGAGAAGATCAGAAAATTGGATTAATGCTACATGAAGAGGACTTGATGACTCAGATAAAATGTAAAGGACCGATGCATATTAAACGATTGTACAATTTACTGTTGGAGAGAGATTCAGAGGGGGAGTTAGTTAAAGACTGCATGATTAAATGGGCACAGAATTTTGATCAACCAGTAATGTTAGAAACATGGGAAAAGATCTGGGTCCAGAACGTTAAATTTACGCAAGCACAGAACCTAAGGGAAAATTTTTACAAAATGTTCTATAGATGGCATTTAGATCCCAAAAAATTATCATGTATGTATCCAAATGTTCAACCTAAATGTTGGAGGTGTGATTGTTTGGATGCAACATATTTTCATATTTGGTGGACATGCAGGAAGTTGAAATCATTTTGGATTAAACTTTGGTGGGTGATGCAGAACATTTTGAAGAAGAAGTTGGAGTTTTCTCCTCAGTTCTTTTTGTTGGGAATAGTCAAGGGTTTTTCAGTAATTGATACTAGGTTAATATTGTATATGATTTCTGCAGCCAGATTACTGATAGGTCAATATTGGAAGAAAGACAAAGTGCCTACCATAGAGGAATGGATATTGAAGATGTCTAATCTGGCAGAGATGGCAAAAATTTCTGCATACCTAAAGGAAAGGACCCATGAAGCTTTTGTCAAGGAATGGAGGAAATGGGTTGATTATATGAAGAAGAAATATCAAAGCAAGAAATTTCAAATAGTGCTCAGTTGAATTAGAGTTAGAATGTATTTAAGTAAATGTATGGATAGTTACGTGGTTTATTATTATTATTAAACTGAAGAATTTATAATAGATGTATAGTTTAAAATTTAAGATCACTAAATGTTAGTATACTTAAATAATTGTATGAAAGGTATAGTTATATGGTTAATTATCATTATTAAAATGAAGAGTATATAACTGAGGTATAGATTTAATTTTAAAGAGAATGTATTAAGCTTATTTAGCTAAATTGTCTTAATCTAATATGTTTAGATTTATAAGTATGTGAATGTTAGTGAAGTGTTAATAGTTAATTTCTTTGCAAAGGGATCTCGCCTTTAAAGAATGTTGAATATGATAAGATTAATGTTTGTCAAATAGCGGAAGTCAAGGGAGGGGGGAGGGATAGAAGGGATAGGATGGGGGGGGGGAAGGGAGGGGGAAGGGGGGGGTTTTCATATTATAAAATGTAATGTAAAACTTTTTCAATAAAAAAAAAATGTCTATATAACTAGATTTTAAAAAACACGGACAATGTAATTTGGGAAGTGCTGTTTGTTTTTTGCAAAAATCACAAGCCAAGTAATGCGATTAGCTTCCATCAGGCTTAATCCCTTGATATCTCTTTTCAAAGCTACTGAAGAAGCAAAATAATTGTCAAAGGATAACTGAATACAACCATCTCTGCTTATGTCACCGAGATGCCATAGCACTGGTCCTCCAGAGAAGATATCACTATATTCCCCTTTGGGAGTAACTTTGGAGGAATCAAAAAATTTCCTTCCTTTGGAATTTCCTTTTATTGTAACATCCACTTTTCTCCCTCAGTCCTTCTCCTGATGAGCAGGTCAATGTTTGATGAATTTTACACACACTTGATTGGCAAATCAAAAACATAAACAACTCTCAACACGGTAACTTGACTTCTGCCTAAACAGTTAGACAAAGGTGTCAGTATATTCATGAACTGGAATAGGTATAGCAACAGGTCAGCCAATGGGGGATTGTTTGGTAACTGAAACATAGTATGTGTTGTATGGGGCCATAAGAGACAGTATGGAGCCTGGGTGTGGCTTAACTGTTCTGTATATAAGCTTGAGGGCACTAGCTTCTCCCTCCTCCATTTTATCTTCTCCATTTTGCTGTTTCCATTTGCTTGCCTCCTTTTGCTGCCTCCATTTTCTGTTTCCATTTTGTGCTATGTTTGTACTTACTATTTCTCTTCCCTACAACATGGAAAAACCTACAAGAGTATTGTATATTTGCCTTATGTGTTGTTATATATATATAAAGAAGTTTTGAATCCTGAATTGTCTGATTGTGAGTGTTGCAACAAACTCTAACAAAATGTTGCCCCAAAGGTTTGATCACAAATAATACTCGACTTACAATGTTTGTTTAGTGACCATTTGAAGTTACAATGACTTATGACTATTTTTCACGCTTATGACTTTTGCAGCATCCCCATGGTCACATGACCAAAATTCAGGCGCTTGGCAACTGACTCATATTTATGATGGTAGCAGTGTCCCAGGGTCGTGTGATCCCCCTTTGCGACCTTTTGACAAGCAGAGTCAACGGGGAAGGCGGATTCACTAAACAACTGCATTATTAATTTAATAACTACAGTGATTCGCTCAACAACTGTGACAAGAAAGATCGTAAAATGGGGCCAAACTCACTTAACAACTGTCTCACATTTTTGGGCTCAATTGTGGAGGATTATCTGTACCATTAATTCATTGCTTTAAGGAATAGTGATATTTGACACAGAGCACACACCGGGTGCTCTTGATAATTATGTGCCAGCTAACCCAATTTCATATTACTATATTCAGTACATACATCACTGCAGCTGAACATGATGATTGTTTGTTTTATCGATTTGTGATATTACTTTATATTGTTGTTTGCTGAAAAACTGAAATCAACATTTATGTCACTGAAATACCAGGTTGTTTTAGTATAACTTAAAGAGACCAGTCCCTATTAGATATCTCCTGTCACTCCACCTAAACATAATTCTTAAAACATTATATTAGCATTATATTAGCACCTCATACATTTAAAAAAGAAGTGTTCTACAAAGAATGATTAATATTTACCTTCACAGAGTTTCTGCTTTATTACTTCCCTTATTCTGGATATTGCCATATAATCTTCAACATGGAACACATATGTGGAAGAAGGTTTGTTGGCAATTGCTTTCAGTTCATCCTCTTCGGTTTCAGAACCAACGCCAATGGCAAACAGCGTGATCTTATTTCTCCTGGCTTCAGCAGCCACCTCTTTGACTTCGTCTTGGGACTTACCATCAGTTAGAACAATTGCAATTCTTGTAAGGAATCTTTCTGATTTAGCAAATAGATGGTCCATTGCAAACTGAATGGCTTTGCCTGTTCTTGTATTTCCACCCAAATACTGTACATATGCCATTTCTCTGATTAGATTCTCATTGGAATCATAAAAACCCAGAGGAATTTCAAGTACAGGATAATCACTGTACTGTACTACTCCAACCTGAATAAATTTTGGTCCTATGTTAAAGTTGTTTGTAATATTGAACAGCCATCTTTTGATTATTTCAAAGTTTTCTGGGCCAACGCTGTAGGAGCCATCCAAGATGAAAACTAAATCTGCTGGGGCTGTTCGGCAACCTAAAACAAACAGAGAGAATAATCTTTTACTTGTATCTTTATCATCATAATCCAAGATAGTTAGCATCCTTTAGACTTAAACTAGGATGGAAACCTCATCAAATGTAACTGTACTTATTTCTACATAAAAAAGATATTGGGGTTGTTGTTGTTTTTCATCTCATGTCTAAATAAACTAAGCTACAATCTAACCAAGTTAGTTAATCACAAGTGACTAGAAGACTTAGTCATTTCAATCCCTACTGTGGATTTCAGGTAGTTAGACTTAAAATTTGATAAAAATGGCAGAAACCTGTATTCTCTATTCTCAACTTCTTTTGCATAGAATGGCCTCAGTTCACAGAATTAACTTTTAAACAAATTTACAGTAAATATGGGATTAGAAGAATAACTCCATATCAGTAAAATAAATATAAAGGAACTTTCAATTCATTATTTTTGTACTTCATATATAAGAGTACAGTTTTAAAGGATGTTTATGAGCTTGGTGTTTGGGGAAAAGCTCCATGCTTGTCGATTTCTATAGCTATAGTCATACTCTATGCCACACACCAGTCACAAATTGTTTTATTTTCTCTTAGGAAAAAATGGATATTTTTGCTAGATTTATTAGTTAACTAAACTAGTAGAATCATGTTTTATCCACGTTTTAAACTTTTCTTTAAAAAATTACTAAAAAAGATAAGGACTTAAATAATAATACTTAAATTAACAAGTATGTAAATGCATAATGGGCATACACTGTTGAGAGAGGAAAATATGAAGATAGAAATGGTAAGGCCTGAACCCAGGCTTCCTTCCATACTGTAGTATTTTATTGTAGCTTTAATTCATGTATATCACTCATTTGCGGCTTCACATTATGAAACCTATTGGAATAATTTACTGTGAATGAAAGATTATTGGCTTAGAGAGAACTAATATGCTATGTTCCTGCAGCTCACCTAATCATAATTTTTTCAATCCTAGTGAAGCAAATAGAAAAAAACAGACAGAACAGACTCTTGAAAGTTTTCTAGTTTGGATCTGAATACCGATGAGATAATATAGCAATATAAAATTCTAGAGACTTCTGTTTCACTTAGGACTATCCCAAACGTTATAATCAGACAACTGCAAAAACTTAAACTTTCTGTATTTTATTAAGTAGCTCTGATGAGCAAAACTCTTACTTGCTCTTGTATCACCGCCTTCAGCCAATATGCAACCATGCAGTAAGAACATTAAAACTGTCTGAAGAAACGTTATGGTCATTGCCATGTATACAGTATTTTGTGTCCTTCAAATCCTAAAATAGACTGGGGAAAACACAAAATAATTTAAAACGGTATTACAACAATATGAAAACAATGATATAAGAAAATAGGAAAGCAATGTCTATAAATGGTTATGGCTTCCTGTAAGATTAATCAGTGTAACAGATTGGTTCAGCTAGTTGTATTATATAACTAAATTAATTCCAATTAGTTAGGATTGATGATAGACCTAAAATACTAGTTTTTAATCTGAAGAGCCTTAATCATAAGAAACTAATGTCAACAGGGTCCTCTACCACTAAGTGCCATAAGAGTCAAACCTTCAACACAGTAAGACCTCTTTGTATACTGGGATACTATTTCGGTGGCTTGCCTTGAGCCCACCTGCCAAAATTCCCAGGTATATCAGACATTTAGTGACCACACAATGAACTGCCTGGAATAAAAGCCTGGATATATACAAGGAGCTGTGGAACTATTGCACATTCTTCCTGTATTAAATACTTATTATTAGAAATCAGTATCACAAAGGCCAGCATTCCAAAACTTAAAATAGACCAGAATACAAAAATTGCCTCGGGTATACAGAAATATGTGCACATTTTATCCTACTGTGTAGTAGAATTTCTACATGAGATAAAATCATATGAAGAATCCAGTAGAGGTTTAGCTCCAAGACATTCTTTCAACAAGCTGGTACCTTCTAGAAATTTTGGATTTCAGTTCATCTGTTATGTAAGTGTAGGATAAGTAGGAAGGTTAATCCGACACAGTCCCACAAAGAATGTAAAAAATACAAAACGGCCTTCTGCAATTCACCAGAACCAGGTTTACATTGACTAGTTCAAAAGGTTAGGTAAATCAAATAATTATAGTATAGTTCAAGGCAAAACAAGCGCTATATAAATTCTATTTACAGTAGAGGTGTGCAGAACATTTCAAATTAGGAATAGTTCTTTGAAGTCTGAAATTGTTTTACTGACTATTCTAGAACTGCTTTCAATACAAAAGTTCTTTTCTATCTCAAAGCTGATATGGTTTGAGCTAGACATACTTCTGAACAATTTGAAACTAATGTTATGAATTCAAAACATTTTGTATATCTCCATTTATATGCAGCTCCCAGGTGCAGGAAATCATCCATCCGCACAAACTGCAGCATAAACATTTATTGAAGCATATACACAAGAATCAGGTCAACTGACAGCATTAAATTGACACTAGATAAGGATCAAAAGAATTCAAGGGGGGGTTGGACTTGGATCTCTTGTAGCAATGCAAAAACTTTAAACTGATAACGCATTTTACTCCACACTCCACCTCTACCTGATGTTCTCCTATAGTAACTATCATGAAGCATTTTTCCCACTCTATATGTTAAGCCAATTTAAAATTTATGATTAGGGCCTGACCAGATTACAAAGAATTATTTTGCCAATCAGTGCTAGCTTCAGGATTCTGCAAGACCTAGGATAAAATACTCTAGGTGAATTGTTAAGGCTTGCATACTAGAAAGGTATTCCAAAACCACTGATGCTACTTCAGTTTGATATGGTTTATCACTTTTTAATCTGTTCATTTTCTCATAAGAGCCAAAGATCTCAATTTAGCCGAGCCTGGCACTCAGACAAATCAGCCATCAACAGGCACATAGAGATAAACGACAACTAGATATCGTTCAAAAGAGAAAATCAAAAAACCAAAAAGGAAACAAAAGGACCAAAACACCTCCTTCCCAACAATCAACATCCAAATAAGCAGAGATTAATACTAAACCAACAATCAAGCAGTAAACAATACTCCAATTGAGTCTACATTTGGTCCCATTTGGAAACCTGACACCACTTCTAAGCTGCAGTTTTGTGAATCTACTAAAAATCACTATATACAATTACAGAAATACTGTCTCTTACTGAATTTTGATTCAGATCAAAAGGTTAATGTATTTTGCATTTGTAACTGTTTTGAAGAACGTCAGAAATTATGCTTTTTTAGTTTTCTTTTTCCCTTGCATTTCTCCCCTCCCTAATATTTTTCAACATTTTTGTTTTTTTCATTTTTTTAGAATTTTAATAAAATACAATTTTTAAAAAAATAGTTATACAATGACAAACCAAATAAATATAGCTGTATAAGCTTATCTAATTTTTTTTCTTTTCGTCATCATCAATATTATGAAAGTTAGTTTCTTGAAACCCATAGCCATCTGTAAAGTGCCAAGTCCAACAATGGCTCACCAAAGTATTCTTCAGTATTTGTGGCACTTGACCTAAATACAGAAAATAAACATTTGTCCAAATCTACAAAACAGAAATGTAACACAAGATATTTCTGGAAAGGTGTCACTATTTATCTGGGACCTGGTACCAATAACTTTGCCAATGACCTGTTACGAAACTTCTCAAGCACTATAAAAATGTGCAGACCTGCTTTCCAATATGCCAAATTTTAATCTAGCATACATAAATTTCCTGAGGGATGTAGTTCTATTAACTAAATAGTCATTTCCTTTCTTTTACAAAGAGCAGCCAAGGGAACACAAAGGATAAGAGCAATCAGCCATTATATACTATACCGTCATCTAGCAGAGTATGCATGTTATAGTAACAAAGATTATAACACAACAAAAAAGCCACTTTTGACAAGCTTTTGATTTCACAAACAGCAAGCCAAGTATTCAGAGTTTGATAATGAGTGGATAAGATTGTTTGAGGAAAGAGAGAGTGATGGACAATGCAAATATACTTAATACAAGTAGTCCTTAACTTACACTCATTCATTTAACAAGGCTTCAAAGTTACAATAGTCTTTGAAAGAGCTATTTATAACCTCTCCTTGAAGTTAGGGCCTTGTCAGTACCCCAGTGGTCAGATCACAATTCAGGTACTTGGCAACCAGCTTGCATTTACAATAATTGTAAATTATCACATGATCACAATTTGTGACTTTCCCAATTGGCTTCCAACAAAGTAAATTCACGAAGCTGGATTCACTTAACAGTCACGTGATCCATTTAAGAACCATGGTGAATTGCTTAATGACTGTGGTAAAAATGATGGTAAAATCAGATCTGGTCATGTGAGGATTTGTTTTATGACCATACGGACTTACAAAGGACATTCCAATCCCAATTGTGGTTGTAAATTAAACAGCTGTAATGTGTGAGTTTAATGTGGGAGTTGGTGAGTTTAAACAACCCAGCTATATGCAAAAGCATCAAGGGGGCATGATCCATGTCATTTACTTGCATATTTATACTAAAATGCTTAGAGTTTATGCTCACAAGTCAGTGAAATGCTGTATCTTGGATTTTCTCATAAAAACACTGTAATAATGATTGAGTGAGTGCAGACTGATCACAATCCAATGGCCACACACCATTACCCATTTTTTGTAATTCTCCATGAATTAAGATTTGATCATTGTAGACCTGAACTGGCTTCGCTATAGATAAGGAAGTATAGACCTAAGGTCAATATTAGCTAAAGTGAAAATGGACCATTGGTTTCTGACATCAAACAAAAAATTGCCACTAATTTTTAGGCAGAAGTTAAAATAAATTATAACCAAGGGCACCATAACAGATATGGTGAGGGAGAAGAGGTTCCTCTAGGATCAGAAGGTTTTGCCCTTATTATGCTCCCTGTCCACCCCAATAGCTCTAATGAAGAGCCATACTTCAGATCTATCATATTTTTCTTATTTAGACAATATGTAGGAGCTTCTAATTTTTAATCTTAGCAAATAATATTAGAAGAGAATAGAATAACAGAGTTGGAAGGGACCTTGGAGGTCTTCTAGTCCAACCCCCTGCTTAGGCAGGAAGGCCTACACCACTTCAGACAAATGGTTATCCAACATCTTCTTAAAAACTTCCAGCATTGGAGCATTCACAACTTCTGGAGGCAAGTTGTTCTGCTGATTAATTGTTCTAACTGTCAGGAAATTTCTCCTTGGTTCTAAATTGCTTCTCTCCTTGATTAGTTTCCACCTATTGCTTCTTATCCTACCCTCAAGTGCTTTGGAGAATAGCTTGGCTCCCTCTTCTTTGTGGCAGCCCCTGAGATATTGAAACACCATGATAACAGGGACAATATTCAGGCTCTATTTTCTTGTTATTTTTCTGATTAATATTAATATACAATAATGAAAATATTATTTTTATCATTTGTTTGTGTCGATTATAGAGTGGAGGAAGAGAACAATGTAATGTTCTCCTGGAGGGAAAGAAATGCCATTTTTTTACTATTTCAATCCCAGTATGACTAATCCATTTAGATGAAGTGCTAGAATTCAGTTAAGCAATACCTACAGAAGAAAGAGTCTGTCATCCACTTTCCCATAAGCCAGTGTCCCAATCAAAACTCATGCCAGTTCAGTAATAATAATGCAATCTAATAATCTAATCTAATAATGCAGTCTATGAAATCTTGCAAACAAACTTGTTATGGCCCCATAAATTTTAAAATAGGAACCGTTAAAGGCTATAGCAGCAGAACCTAGCAAATACTTGGCATCAAAAATATTATTCAGCAAGTTTCGCAAACTGGTACATTCCTAGGCATCTGGGAGGATTTAAATTCTAATTCTTATATTAACTTGAGGGAAGTAAGAATGAATTATGAAAGACATCTGCCTTTTGCTTTCCTGTTATTTCAGCAACGTGCTTTCTACTTTATTCCCAGGTTACGTTATCTTGAATATAATTAAAGCCCCAGCACGAAAGAATAAAAAAATCCATACTGTATTAATAGACAAAAAATAGTAATTATTAACAGTGGATAAACCCTTAAATGCAAGTGAAATTCTGAAATTCAGTCAGTTCCAAGGACCCAGCCCACTTCACCCGTTAGAATTCCAGATAAAGCTCAAAATCCTGTGCCACAGAGGATACTTATTTGTCAACTGCAGTTAAGAAATTCTGAATTCTCCACAGATTCAAAATCCACTTGTTATTTATGAATTTTGTCAAAATAAATCACAGAATCTAATTCTTTATTGCTGCCCTAAGAGGCAGTGTCAGCGACACGTGTCACCTGAGAATCATCGAGTTGTTAAATTTAATTCCCCCCTTCCAGTCAACAAAAGGGGATCTTTCTCCAGGACCCAAAGAAATGTTCAGATTGAGGACAAACAAGCCCAAGAAACAAGATACTCACTGTACAAGTTGTTCATCTGGTTGTACAGTTCACAGCAATCAGTGGTTTCTTCAATTAATCTTAAGGGACTTTCTCCTTATATATCTAGAAGCCAATTGGTTTCCTGAACACAAAGTGCATGTGTACTGAATCTCACTGAACATATAGTGAGGGAAGAAACAGCAAATTTCTTTCAACTGCACATTTCAGCAAGATTGTGACATTAAGTCATTCTGGCAGGAGCTTTAGTCTCAATGAGAAAAGACTCTCAAAGAGTATTTATGTAAAGGAACTGTGAGCAGCTCTCATCCCAAAGCCCAACACATTTATTTGCAGTTTAGAAGAAACTTCTAGGGTTATTCCTATGGATGCCCTAGCCCACAAATATCTCCAAAACAAAAAGCAAAACATTCTTCTCAATTGTGAACAGTGCAAAAATCAAACAGCTCACACACAGCCAGTCCACACAGGTACCAAATGGCAGTTTCTTCTTAGCTTCCTCTTTGCATCTAATTCTCCTTTTCCAGCCCAAGATTTGTATTTGGTGGATCAACAAGCCCCAAAACGGCACTGAGTTTGCTCAGTAAACTGTCCTTTCGCTAGCCTGCTTTCTTAATTTTAAAACCAAAGCCGTATGATTTCAGCCTTTTTTTTCAGTCTTCCAGAAAATAAGTTAAAGGTCATCCAGAGCAGCCTGCGTCCCAAGAGAATGTTAACACTTCTCTCATGTTGCACTGTGATGTGGAGAACTTTCAAAAACCGAGCCATTACGTTGCACGTGGCAGACTTGTGAGAACCTATTTAAAAAAGCACTGAGACAGTTGATGAAAAGGCATACAAGATCTAGAGGACTAGCCCTCAGTAATACTTCATTTATTTCTTTGAACAGAATGAAGCAGTGGTGGGATTCAGCCAGTTCGTACCACTTCAGGAGAACCAGTTGTTGATTTTCTGAGCAGTTTGGTGAACTGGTTGTTAGAAGAAATCATTAGGGCAGAGAACCGGTTGTTAAATTATTTGAATCCCACCACTGGATTGAAGTGATGTACGCTAAGAAAAGCACTCCTTCTTTCTATTTTCCCCACTACAACAGCCCTGTGATCATTCAGCTGGCTTTCACACCTAAGGCTGGACTAGAACACACAATCTCCTGGTTTCTAGGCTAGAACTTAACCATCCAGAGCAAGGGTCTCCAACCTTGGCATGATGAAGCCTGGAGGACTTCAACTCCCAGAATTCTGGGAGCTGAAGTCCACCAGGCTTCAAGTTGCTAAGGTTGGAGACCCCTGACCCAGAGGATACTGAAGGCAGATAAAAGTAAGATAAATAAACAGTTAACCTCTAATAAAAATCAACCTTCAGCATAGTCAAACTAGGGGTGAAAAACTAGCAGAAATAAAGGACTCCTTTCCTAAATCTAGGAAATTCCTGGAAGAAAGCATATCATAGATTCAGCACAACACAAGGCAAGGTTTCGGTCCAATGGATCCCAGAAGATGGGGGCATCTTTAAGAGGGTACTCCTTCCCTCAATTTAATTATCAGGAAGCTTCCTATTGACAGAATTGATATTTGTTTGAAGCCTTTTAAGGTTTTGAAGATCCAAGCCATCAACTTAAAATTGTTCCCATACAACCATGATTTTATGGGAACAACACATGTGCCAGTGGTGGCACGCAGAGCCCTCTCTGTGGGCACATGCACCATCGCCAGCTGCTCTTCTGGTTTCCAGCATGCACATGCGCGCCAGCCAACTGGTCTTTGTGCACGCCAGAGTGCCATAAACCCAAAGACCAGCTGGCCGGTGTGCATGGCCAGCCAGCTGGTCTTTGGATTTCCAGCACTCAGGCGTGCACATGTGCATGCGTTCCGGTTTGGGCACTCAGTGCTGAGAAGGTTCACCATCACTGCCATACAACCACTGGCAACCAATGCATATTTTCAGCAGTGAAGTAACAGTCGCCCAGTATGATGTACCTGTCGAAACCTCCCCGGCTCGACACTTCAGGGGGGAGAGCGGATACCTGTCGGGATGGGAGACAGCACATGATGAGCCAGGGGGGGAAACCATACCAACAGAAAGAAGACGCTGTTGCAGAAGAGGGGGGCTACTCACGGTGGTGGGGGTGTTAAACAATAGTTAGGCGGACGGTCACGCTGCGGCCGGGAAAGGGCTAGAAATGATGTCACGGCTAAGCTTATACGGACAGGGCGAAGCCGGAAGCAAAACTGATTGGTGGATATGGCGGTGCGCTGCCTTAAAAAGGGGGTGGGGTGAGGAAACCTCAGACGCCGACTTTGTGTTATCTGCAATTGAACTCAGCGTTGTCTGCGGCAGCTTGGAGAACGAAATAAACTAGTAGCCTGCTGAGTCACTCATCTGCTGGCAGTGTTGTTTATTGAAGTGCCCAGGTCTGCTGAGCGGTCTGAGAGTACCTCTTAGCAGTCCGGCTGCTGCATTTTACATCAATGGAAGCTTCTGAGTGTTCCTCAAAGACAGAACCCCACATGGAGCACACTGAAGTAGTCAAGGCATGACATAACTAAGGAAGAAATAACTGCTGTCAAATCTGAACTACTCTCAGACAGACCTACCTAGCTGCTGTACAAGAAGTAGTTGCTGCAGACTTACTCTTTAATATTACTGCCCATCCCTAAATCCAAAGGAAGGTCAAAGACCACTCCTAAGCCATAAACTTGCTACTTGAGAGGAACTGAAATCCCATCCAGAAGAGATTGAATTTCAAACTCTAGGGCAGGGTTTTTTGTTTGTTTGTTTGCTTAATTATATAGTTAATATATATATAAATATACAGTAAATATAAATATAAATTATAATATAGGGTCAATATATACAGACACCTAATTTTGATTCCAAACTCTGGCAATAGAAAAGAAAGAAGGAAGGAAAGTTCATGGTGTGTTTAAGATAATGAATATATAAATAAACCCACGGGTGGCTTCTACTTACCTCCACTACCAGTTTACAATGGAAGCACACATGTACGCATGCACAGAGGCTTCTGCACATGTGCAGATCATTCAAGATGACATCCAGGCAGGTGGACGGAGCCTCCCTCCACTGTTACTACCAGTTCGCAAGAACCAGACCGAACTGGGAGCAACCCACCACTGAATAAACCACACTGCATGTGAAAATCTGAAGGGGAACAAATATGCAAGCCACATATTGTGAAAGATGGAGGAATCTCTGTCCAAAATGATTCTTCTCAGCGAAATGGCTTTAAAAATATAGATTGCTTCCTTTTTATTTCCTTTTATCAAGATTAGAAGCAATGAATTGGGGGGGGAAGCATTCAGGGAAGGTGTCAAAAATTTAATTGATGTTTATTTCAGGAATGCTGTTTATTTTTGTATGAATTATCTTCAACATACAACCATTCATTTAGTAACTCTTCAAAGTTTCACTGAAAAAGTCACTTGTGACCGTTTTCACACTTACAACCATTGCAGCATCCTCATGGCCACGTGATCAACATTTGGACGCTTAGGAATGTATTTATGACGATCATAGTGTCCTGGGGTCATGCGATCATCTTTTGCAACTGTCTGACAAGCAAAGTCAATGGGGAAACCAGATTCACTTAACAACCATGTTACTAACTTAACAACTGCAATGATTCACTTATCAACTATGGCAAGAAAGGCAAAGCTCACTCAAGAACTGTCCTGCTTAGCAACAGAAATGTTGGGTTCAATTGTGGTCATAAGTCGAGGACTACCTATCTTTCATTACAGGTTGACTGTTCTGAATTTGTAAGTATTTTTCACAACTTTTGACTTGATTCAAAATTTTATTTTGCTGCATTTTGCTGAAATCAAACTATCTGAAAATGAACTATTTGAACTGAGCCTAAGAGCTCCTTGTCAATAATTTTCATTTGTAGCTTCAAGTTTATTCTGAAAATACAAAAAAGTCAAATGTATATGTCTTTGGACATGTAACAAATAAATGCCTTTGTTTTAAGAAAAAGAGGATGGATGACTAATAACATTTTAAACTGAAGGGCACATAAAGTTATTAAAACACTGAAGACTTTCTCTCAAAGATGGAACTTAGGGATATACAGATCCATCTAAATTCAGCCCATTTCAGTTTCATATGAACTCCATCATGCTTCTGTTTCATCAAATGTCTACATTATTCTACGATTCCTTTTTTTAAAAAAGCGAAACAGTTCTATGTGTTTGCTTGCATAGTTAATTTTCCTTAACATATGCATGCTGATGTAACTTTGTTGTTGCCGAAAACTGCATCGCAAAATTTGGCAAAGTGCAAAATCCAGACGAAAGTTATGTTCCAATGTACACAGTAGTCTGGAAAGTGTAAATTAGGCTCGTTTACATAAAAATAGGATCTGAATGAAGTTCTCCGACATCTCTAGTGGAGCCAAAAGAACCACAATAAAGTTTTTAAAAAGTTGGGAACAACTCAATTTCAATTTTTGTTATGACTCAACAGAGGCCCTTGAACCTACAGACTCCTTGTCTACAACAGAGGAAGTTCCTGTTGCGTGCTCCAGGATTTGATGCAAGGCAGAAGGACTGTGCCGCTAAATGCAATTTGTTCTGGCAAGCTGCACTGAACTGCTGAATTTGACCCACTTTAAGATTACGCTATGCCAGATAACATGAAGAATAAACCATTAAGAAGCAAGCAGGGAGAAACTTTGACCACAGCCCAGAACGCTTCTGACTTGATATGCGCGATTTGTTGGAAACCATGTGTAAGATAGGGTAAAAGGATTGTGTGGCATCCCAGGCTGGCTCATTTAAAATGTTGAGCATAAGAACTAGTTAGATCAATGGTTTATGGAAACCTAGAATCTCTTACTGTTTAGGAAAAAAAGCTTATTTTTTTAATCCAATGCTAAGAGATTCTAGAGGACTTTCCTGAATGCAAGACAAATAAGGCATGCTCATCAATAAATGGGAAAGAAGAGATTTAGCTCTTCCAAGAGACAAATTAACAGAAGTATTTAATCTAAACCAATATATTCAGTATATACAGCATACAGTCTCAAAGCAAAAGCAACACTAAACATCTTATCTCAATAAATATTTACCCTGACCCCAAATATGATCATTTGTCAGAAAGAAGCAGTGTGTGTTCCTAAGACTGGGAATCTGATCTGAGCAATGATTAGGGGAAGCTGGTTTGACAACACTAATGGAAGTAGATTTACTTACAAAAAATACAATTTAGGGATAAGCAAAACGTAGCTCAACCTATCAGAAGGAAAATAAAAGAGCACATGCTGGGTCATGTCTACTTGGGAAGAAAAGGACCCCAGATTAGCAATCTCTTCGTGTTTTTCAAACTTGGCAACTTTTAAAATGTGTGGATTTCAACTCCTGGCTGGGGAATTCTGGGAATTGAAATCCATGTATCTTAAAGTTGCCAAGTTTGAAAAACATGGTCTCAAAGCAGGCGGGCAGAGTATAAACCAAGAGAGGATACATAATAAATCCTTAACTCTCTATCTATACCCCATTGTCCCCTTGTGGTCATGAAAAATCAGTGCCATTGGAGCCACCTCCACCAAAAAATCATGAGTAACTCAAATGACAACAGCTTTTATGCTGGAGCATATTTATATTCTGCAGGTATATTAAGACACCTGGGCTACAAAAAGACACATAGGTTGAGTCTAAGTGCAAGAGACAATAATTTAACAGTTGTTGTGCTGTTTTAAACTGGATTAGTTCCAATGCATTGTGGTAGTTCTATTTTGCAGCAATTTGCTTCCACTTTTCATTTCACATCTTTTTTCCAACTTTCTTTGCTCTTTTTTACCCTATCTTAAAGCAGGGGTGAAATCCAGCAGGTTCTGGCAGGTTCTGGAGAACCGGTAGTGGAAATTTTGAGCAGTTCAGAGAACCGGCAAATACCATCTCTGGCTGGCCCCAGAGTGGGGTGGGAATGGAGATTTTGCAATATCCTTCCCCTGCCATGCCCACCAAGCCATACCCACTAAACCATGCCACGCCCATCACACCACACCCACAGAACCAGTAGTAAAAAAATTGGATTTCACCACTGGCTTAAAGCAATAGGAATTTACCAATATTGAATCAATACAGTTCAGCCTAGATTTTCCAAGGGATAAATTGACTTTTCACTAATCTTGGTTTTACAAGTCATGGTTCAGCTTCCATGTTACTTACTGCTTTAAAAAAACATTTTAGTATACATTTTCCTGAAATGCCTTTCACTGTTTCTTCCATACACAGACATATTCTTTTATTGAGCATCCAACCTTAAGGTGGGGACATTACATTTCCTTCCAATTAGCACCTTATCTACATTAGCTATAGAAGAAAACTTTCCTATTTTGGGAATGTGAAATTGGGCCCAACAATAAAGAAGTTATTTATCATTATTCACAAACAACCGGGAGTGGAACTTAATATGACTAATATATTCAACACATGTACATTATTTGTACTGAGAAAATCATAACCCAAATTTATTTTCATAAATATAAGTTATATTGGAAGCACATAAAACACGTTTCAACCAAGTCCAAATATCAGCAAACCTCCAGGCATTGAACAATGCCTACAAAAATTTGTATTATTTATTTTTAACCTGTCTTTATTATTTTTACAAATAACTCAAGGCGGTGAACATATCTAACACAACTTTCTGCTCCTATTTTCCCCACAACAACCCTGATGTGAGTTGGGCTGAGAAAGAATGACTGGCCGAAAAGTCATCCAGCTGGCTTTCGTGGCTGAGGTGGGACTAGAACTCACTATCCCCCAGTTTCTAGCCTAGTGCCTTAACCATTAGATCAAACTGGCTCCTTGAAACTTCCCACATCTTTCCATGGAGTCCAGTTGTTTGAATCAAACTTTTTTAAAAAAAGCTTTTCTAAGATGTTGAAGCATATAAGTTGTCAAATATTTTTCTCATTTGTGTTGAACAAGCGACTTCAAAGACTTGACATATCTAAGTGCTGCAATATCAACCTGGGCAGCCGCATCCATAACTCCTTGCTTGAAAACTTTTTTGACTTTCGGACCTGATCAGACTGGGAATTGGGTGGAGAAGCCATATTGAGAGATGACATCTGAATTTGGGTGGCCCAAGTGTGAGGTTGCATGTTGTTCAACTGCTCTTCGAAAGACAGCTTTAAAAATAGGGTTTCAATTTAAAAATAGGGATTCAATTTAAAAATAGGAAGCCATTAAACATAATGACTCTGAACGTGTGTTATTAATTTCAATTCTATTGTTACATCACAGCAGGAACTGGATTGGGAAGGGTATAGGAAATTACTGCAAAGTAAAATCTTTAGCTATAGCAAATGTGAGGCAGATAATATTTTAATAGTATATAAAGTGCTGAGGTTTTCATTAATCAGCAGTACTGTAAGATTGCTTTGTTTCCACTTTTAAGCATCTGGCAATCCAATATCTAGGAATAAGTAACTGCTTACCTATTTCTGTGCCAAAATAACTTTTCTCGCAGTGTTGTTTCAATAAATATCCTGCTCAGTCCTATTTCAAATGTTAGGTGACTATAGGATTCCTGATGCTTTCTTACTCATATTCTAGGTTGCCAGGGGCCCTCCACCAACCAAGATTGGCCAAATTCTGCACAACTATTTTGTTGGGCCAACTTAACTCTCCAGTTTATTCCAGTCTTGTGTTTTTATGGTATTTTTACAGCTGTGGTTAAAACCTTTAGGTATCAGATTAAAATCTCCAAGAACTAAACCCACAAAGTCCATTCTAATGCCATAAGAGTCAAAGCATCATAATTATCATACTACAGCAATATTAGGAAGATCATCATCATCAACAATCTACAATTCCTTCTTCCAGCTAACTGTTATGCTTTATCAGAAAATTTTTTAATAAAAAGCACATATAGCTATTCCTCAAATACAGTTCCACCTCTTTGCTAATTTAGTGGCAAAAACATTTTGCTAAGCCATACATTAGCATTTATCTGGCTTTAACCAAGCATGTTGTGTAAAGCCATCTATTATGGGTTCTAAACTATAAATTAAAATGTACTGTTAGGAAGCTCACCCCATCATGGCATGTTTGATAAACATGATTGGATAAAAGACTATTTCAGAATAATGTGTGAATCTAGCCTTAAACTAGCCTCCAAGGCAGATTACAAATTGTTTTCTATAACAACTCATTTAAATTGCTTTTTATTGCAGAAGTGAGGTGGGGGACATGGAGTTCCCAGAGGATGCCAGGAAAATGTCATGAACTTTTTATCACGCTGTGGTGTAGGAATCTATGTAATTGTGATGTAACAAACCACAGTTCAATCGTACATTAGCACAATGAGTGAAACAGTTCATAGCTCTAACACAGAGAAATTTACCAAAGACCTAAACTTTAAGATCTACAAACTCAAGAATTTTATAATTACACATTAGCTCCTGGTATGGGACCAAGAGTCAGTAGAGTTTTTATATGGGCCAACATTTGTTCTTCCCAACCCCCTTAAGCTGCAGGTTTAACTGGCCCCAAGAGTGAAGTTTCAAACAAAAATGTCCTATGTTGCACTGGAAGAATGCCGTATCAGACATTCCAGGACACTGAGGAAAGCTTTAATTAGCAGCTCATAGCAGCTCGGTAGCCAATATCAGCACCGATGTGCCCAAGCAAGAGTCAGTCAAGTACATTAGCAGTTGCTCAAGAGCGAGCGGGACTAATACGAATGAATGAAGCAATGCAGATAAATAAAGCATGAATTCCTTCCTTCCCACCATCCTTTCTTAAGAATTGAGGAAGGGGTCATTCCACATTTGCAAAAAATAAAAGATTTTGCACAGGTGGGAAATCCTGATATAGATACCTATAGATACACTGCTTAAAAGTGCAGATCCCTTTGAAGATTAGCCATTGGCTGGAAGGCACTATCTGCCTGCTGAATTCTAATCCTTTTTATACTGTCTAAGCAGAGCATCTCTCTCATCTCTCTCCTTCCCTGTCCAATTACTTCTACTTATTCAATATCATCACCATCCCTGGTTTTGTTCCTCCCTGTCTCTTAGCCCTTCTTCTCAGAGCAGCTATCTCATCTCCTTATCCCAGCTCCATCCTGGTGAAAAAAGGAAGGAAAAAGAAGGTACCTGGGACAAAAGATGAATGGGTTACACACAATGAGGAATAATTTAAATGGAAACCTTACTTTATAGGCAAATAGTTTGGATTAGTAATTCATTCAACTAATGTAACTTTTTTTTTACCTGATCCCCAGACATCAGCAGGGCTCCAACCCTTCTAGGCTTCCATAAGGCATTGAAGACCTAGAACTTAGCTAGAGGCAGTAGGTTAAACCAGCCATGTTGGTGGAACGATGTGGGTCTATATGTATTAATATTGGAATTTTAGGTTCACACAAACTCTTATTTCTTTAATTTTCTGTGTGCTACCCAGCATCACTACCATGATCAGATATTCCAAAGGTGCTTTTTTTCCCTTTCCCTAAAAAGGCAACTGGACTTTCTTGGTTTGTTTTTCTTTGAAAATATTTTGCTTCTCATCCAAGTTCTGAAGAACTGAAGAAGCTTCTTGGATGAGAAGTCAAACAGTTTCAAAGAAAAAACAAAGAAGTCCAGTTGCCTTTTGGGAGGGGGGGGAGCACCTTGGAGACAACCAGGACCTAGATGATTATCTCCATACATGTATACCATGACAATGGTTTTCAATAAAAATGGTTAATGAACAATGCTTAATACAAACAATACAAATAAATACAATAAAAGTGTTTCCCATATTCACATACGTTTCATTGGGGTAAATTACAGGATTGATTTTAGTTAAAATTAGCAACCTTACCTGGCAAAATACAAAACCTGAGCACAGCACAGTTCATTTAGTTTTAATTGTGAAGGGTTTTTTTTTAATCCTTTAGAATTGGAGATCATTATTAAATTCAGGGCTCTGCTCCTTTGAGATAACAATGATGCATTTGTGACAGATGCATTGGTCCAATACTCGCCTTTCCTTGGGCATGGGCTACCCGCATGTCAATGATATTACAGAAGTATATAATTAAGTTTGATGAGTTATCTGAGTCCCACAATAAGCATCACTCTTCTAATTATCAGTGAATAAGATTGCCCACTTAAGACCAACAGAGTAGCCAAATATAAGTTTGAATGGCTTAGGACAGTGGTGGCGAACCTTTTACTCACCGAGTGCCAAACAGGTACATGCTGTGCGTGCTTTGCATATGTGTGCGCTATCCGTGCTAATGAGTGGCTCCTCCCCATGCGCTGTGCGTGCAACCACATCATCTGCACATGTGCACGGCTTTCATGTGCCTCCCCCATGCATTGCACATGCAATCGCACCATCTGTGCATGCACGCAAATTTTGCACGGTTTTCCCCATGCAGTTTTTGCACATGCAATGCATGCATACAAACGCCATCAATGCACACAAGTACTTTCGCATGCATGTACAAATGCATGTGCATGCGCAGGAGAGCTCCGAAGACCAGCTGGGTCCCCTGAATTGCGCACATGCACACCAGAGGCCCAAACAGCAGCTGGGGTGCATGTACAGCTGCAGGTGAGTTGAGTGACAGCTTGCGTGCCCAGAAAGATGGCTCTGCGTGCCACCTGAGGCATGCGTGCCATAGGTTCGCCATCACGGGCTTAGGACCCATAAATAATGAAAAAAGAGACTGTTTGGGAAGTCATCACTTAGTTAGAAGAATGCAAAAAAAAAAAGGACAATCAAAATGTTTAATAGGCTAGAACAATTTCATATGAACAAGATTGCAGCATTTCAATTTTTTTTCTTTTAGACTAGACAGGGGACCTCCATTTATAATAGTAATAAGGTGTAAGAAGACATGCTATATACAGTATGATCTCTATGTGTGTATGTCAGTGCACAAATGTATCTGGAACCTAAAGTTCTAGAACCTAAATGAAACTTAATAATATCTATCAAGATAGATCAAATAAAATATTGCTCCACAAAGAACTGGCTCAGCTACGGAATTCCCTGCAAGACTTAATGTTAGGTGTAAATGTAAGATGATTTCAGGCAGAATAAGGCAAATTCATAAACAATATAAAAGCAATCTTTACTTGCAAGGTGTACAAATGTTTCCTTTTGATTCAGAAACGGGTTCTGGAAAATAATTCATCATCTCACATTATTCATGAAAAACACATTTCCAAAGTTGATGACAATAAAGCAACCAAATATTATAAACAAAATATAAAGACACAGATTAAAATCTAGTTAGGAAATAAACCAGCACTAGATTAATCCTATTTTACCACAGCAAATTAAATTCTCAAAGTGAGCCTGAATGAACATAGAATACCCTACCAACAGAAGGCCAACAGAGGTGGAACTAATCTGACTTGATTTAGAAGAGAGCTCCAGGAACTAGGAATAGATACAAATAGAGCACAGAGATACAAATGTTATGCTACCCAGCTATTATGCCCTCATGATGTGCAGGGTTTTACACAACTTACACTACCACTACTCTCTTCCTAGAGGAAAAGAGTATAGTCTAGGATCTGAACATATTCAGCATTGGGACAATACAGTTGCATCAGGTTGTACAGTCACAACCAACATCTTGACTTGCAAGCAGAAACAGAAAGCTATGAAGTACAAATGTTGGAGAAAAGGATTTGCCTGTTCTCTGGAGCCAACCAACTGACAGAGTGCTGGACCGGCTGAAGCCTCTGAAAATTTTTCCAAGAAAGTTTCCATGTGGAGTGTGTTAAAACAGCCCAAATGAGATAGAGCAAAGGCATTTGGTGTTATGGCCTGATATGAAATCCCTAAGAACTGGCAACGCTGCCAAACTAACCTTAGCTAAGACAAAGCTCTTCTTGTCACTGCAAAATCTGGTCATTCGGTTTCAAGGCTGAATCCACAAGTACATTCAAGCTATGGGTCTGGGTGTCTAAGAAAGCTTGAATCCTTACTCCTTGGATTGCCTTTCCATTAAGCACAGGTACTTCTGTCCTGCTTGAATTAAGTTTTAATAAAAGCAGTAGTGCACTGTCCACAAGTCCTGTCTGTGACCATAAGCATCTGAGAATCGAACAGGTTTCCAGGCCTGTTGGAATAAAAATTGTGCTTAACGCAATATCCCCTTACTTCCAATAGCTTCGATTCTGGATGCACAATGACTAGAAAGGCACTTAGCAGAAAATATTAAGGACCTCAAAGTCACCAAAGTTACACTGATTTCAGGGCGAGGGGTTTTTTCCCCCTCCTTCTTGCTTTTTGCTTTTAATTTTTCTAGCTGAACCATCAATGCTGTTATCACCCTCTTGGTTCATATCAGCCTTAAGAGCAACATGCTGAACTAAAAGAAAAAAAGAAAATTCATTATTGTTAATATGCCAAACACAAAGCCTTCCCCCCCCCCCCAAAAAAAACCCTGAAGCCAATAGACACAAATTCAACCAGCATTACCAGTATATTCCTGGTTCTTTGGAATAAACCTTGCCAATCTCAAGGAGATTTACTGGTTCAGGCACCAGGAATAGGATTAGATGATGAGATCAGCATCCCGGCTCAGTGGACAGGAGGATGGCCCCAAATCACACACACAGGTGCTTCCTCAGAAAAACCCACAAGATTCCAAGAAAGAAATAGACACAAAGCACTTCTAGCAAGACCATCAGGTTTGCTCCTCTTCTTCACCCACTCACCTGCTTACCTAGCGCTCCAACTGCAAAACCTCAATCCCAGGAAAGAAAAGAAGAGAGGGAGAGGGAGAGGGAGAGGGAGAGAGAGAGAGAGAGAGAGAGAGAGAGGACTACACCTCATTTTACATCCTGCAAATGTGAGTTTCATTGGGTCTCCTACCTGTCCAGAAAGAAAAAAATCCTAATGCTGCTTCAGACTGACAGCCTTCGCTCTTAGATCCAAGCTCCGTGAAACAGTGAGATGATGGGCAAAAAGACCACGAGGGGGGAAAAAAACCCGGCTTCAAACAGGCAAGACTCTGGAGGGAGCACTGTTAAGAGTTCTTTTCCAGATTCCCAAACACTGGCACGTGAATCTCCCTTGGTAATTCAAACGCTACAGCTGGTGAAGGGGGGGAAAAACCCAGCCTCTCTCCAGATCGTCCCGAAACTTGCTTTAACCAGGCGCTTTGCTGGGGGCGGGGCCTGGAGAGGAGCCCTGGCAAGGAGGGGGCGGGCAAGGAGGGATTCCCCGTCCGCGCTGCGCCTCCGCGTGGATAAACTTTTGCCGAGGGAGCCTCCTGAGCAGAGAAGGAGGGGCGGAGGGGGGAGAAAGAACGCGGGAGCAGTGGGAGGTTTGCCGTATTAAGCCCGGAACGGCGCGATCTTGTCTTTACCAAGCGAGCGTCGTGTCCCGCGAGAAAAGTTAAATCCTGTACAAGAATACTGGAGACCAATATTGTACGCTTCGATCATTCCCGAGTCTGAATAACCTTGCTAAGTAACCTTTAAATATCAGCCTGGGTTCCCCTAGAAATCTATCTTGGTATACCTTGCGTCGGCTGAATGTTGTATTTTAAGATTCTTTTTTTTCCCCTTTAAAAACTGGACTTTGATTGTGAAATGACGAGCTAGCAGCCTCCAGCATCAGTCACTCTGACTTCCAAGCACATCTGTCTAGGCTACCAGGGAGCACCCTGCTCTGGCTTAGAAAATAAAAAGGATCCGGTGGGTTTGCAGGTGATATTTGCACATTTGTGGGGAATCTGGATGTTAGTAGCATCATTGGTAGATTCTCTTCTGTAAATTGACGCTTTGTGATCAGTCTGCCTGCACCACAGTGGGTATTTTATTAATGCTATTTCTCCAGTAGCAGCTTTCTGTGTCTGCTATCTTTTGTACCCGCCAGGTGAGGATGTACCTCATGGATGTTAGGGAGTAGCAGGGAGAGCGCCTAAGTAGCTATGTCATGGCAGAAATGAATTGACCAAGAAGGTTTCTGGAAAAGGGGATGGAAGGCCACCCCCAGCTATGATCCCAGTTAAATTAATTCCATGGAATCTGATGGGCTCAATTACTGGAGGGTTTGGCTGCTCAGAAACTACTCCTGGAATACTTAAATGTAGTTTATTGAGTGTTTATTGAGTAGTTTATTCTCAGGAGGTTCGGGTCCTGCTTGAGGTAGGACACAGGTAAGTCCTGAATGTACGACCACAATTGAGGACAAAATTTATGTTCCTAAGCAAGAGAGAATTTTGCCCCATTTTACAACTTTTCTTGCCACCACCGAACTATTGCAGTTGTTAAGCCAGTAACCTCATTGTTAAATGACTGCCGCTTCCCCATTGACTTTGCTTGTCAAAAGATCACAAAAGATGATCACATGACCCCAAGGCACTGCAACCGTCATAAAAACATGCCAGTTGCCAAGTGTCCAAGCTCTGATCATGTGACCATAAGGAAGCTGCAACTGTCGTAAGTGTGAAAAATGGTCATAAGTCATTTTTTCAGTGCCGTTGTAATTTCAAATGATCACTAAATGAATGATTGTAAGTCGAGGACTACCTGTATTGAAAAAAGTGACAGATTGAAAAGTGACAGATTGATTGGCCAACCATTCTCCACCTGGGCACCTCACATGACAGATAGAAAGAAAGCATGTCTAAATGTTATAGGAGACAAATAAAGAATATACTGCTCCTAAGTATCTGCCAGGCCTGGTGCTGAATTTTTTTCCTCTGAAGTGCTGTGGACTGAGGAATTCAGCAGAGAAAGAGATTAGGAAAAGGCGTGGCAGGAGGGGTTCTTTGGGGCAGACTTCAAATAAAAGTTAATGAGATTCTCAATCATTCGGGTCAGGGTGGTCCTAAAGGTGCTTTTCAAAAGGCAACTGGACTTTGTTGTTTTTTTGTTTTTTCCTTGAAAACATTTTACTTTTCATCCCAAAAGCTTCTTCAGTTCTGACTGAATGGTGGGGACTGAAAGGATTTATATTCTTTGCAGACATCTGATCATTAGCACTCTGAAGTTCTGTCATTAGCTCTCTGAGAGTTGCTGAGGTTCTTGGGGGTTTATCTGTACCTTCAGGATCACTTGAATCAGAGTTCAAATGGGTGTGGAACCTTCTTCAGACTGCTGAAAGGATTGTGTTGTAGACAGGAGATTGATGGTGTTATATCCCACCCATCCCTGCTGAGAGAGGGCTGCTCAGTTTTAACACAGATGGCCTCTTTGACTCCTCTCTCAAACCAATGGCCCTCTGTCCAGAATGTGGACTTTGCTGTCTTCAAAAAAGTGACCTTTGTCTTTCAAATGCAGATGGACTGCTGAAACTGGTCCTGATGGGTTTGTTCTCCTATGTTTGGCGTGAGTTTATGAAATGGTTGTTTTGTTTCTCCTATGTACAGATCTGTACATGTCCCACTCCATTATTCTGCATATATCACATTGCTCAGTTTGTGTCTGGGTGTTTTATCCTTGGGGTAGACAAGCTTTTGCCTTAATGAATTATTGGGGTCTTGCACCTTTGGGACTTCCAATGAATGGAACAATGAATTCAGAAGTTTTATTTTTTTTTCCCCAACTGGTAAAGGATCATATTCTGTGCAGATAATAGAATTGGGTCATACGTAGTTACGGGGCATAGTATAATTTGCCAGCAAGCCATTTATATCTTCTTTACATAAGATGCATCTAAATATCTTATTTAGATAAGAGCTATCTTGGTCTAGTGGTTAAGATGCTGGACTAGGAGTAGAGAAACCCCAGCTCTACTTAAGCAAAAGCCAGTCATGTGACCTTAGGCCAATCATTTTCAGCCCTTGAAAACAGATGACAACCAACCATTTTTGAAAAAGGCTGCCAAGAAAATTACATTGAGTTGTCCATGTATTCAGCAGGAGTCCAAATTAGCTCAAAGGCCCAAAATGCCCAGACACCTTTAGACTATCTTTCCAACATACAATCTCAGATACAAGCATGAAGGCAGATTCGTATAATTCAAAGATTCATCTAATGCCAAGCATCCCATTTCTGTTCTTTCCATTGATAACAGTTTCAAAGTCCTAACAAATAACATGTTGACATTTAAATGACCAGTTGCAACACAGATTGAACTGGTTTACATTACTTGATATAATTAGGAAGGGCAAGCCTCAGCAACCCCAGATGTCAGACTGTATTTTATTATTTCACTTGAGTTTGGAAATACTGTGTTTTTTTCCTTTAATATTTGTGGCTAAAATGAAAAGTAACTGATTATTTAACAATTGCTTTGGCTTTGTGGCTAAGGTTCTTTGGATGAAAATCCCCTGGGGAAAAAATTGTAATATTAAATCAATGTCACCTAAAAAGAATCTAGAGGATTGACTCCGATTTGCTGACAAAGTTATAACAATTAGTTTCTCTGTCTGTCTTAAAGAAAATCCAGTAGTCCGAGAAAAGCTTATATCTAAATTTTCTAATCTAGATCTAGATCTAATTATTTTACATAGGCACACACACATAAATAAATACAAATGCATGAGGAATACGTGTGCTACATAAAAGCAATGCTCTGCCAATACACTTTTTAGAAAGTTGCAATGCTGGATGATACATGTTGTGCAATTGTAACTACATTCTCAGGTGGAGCATATACTTTATTATTATTTTTTAAATTTCTAATAGAAATGGGAGGGATGGATGCCATTATTTCAAAAGCAGCAAAACAATCTGATTAGCATGACCTGTCAGGATCGTATGTGAAATTGCAGTTCAAAGGCTTATTGCTGGAGCCTATACACAAGGATCTAATCAGCTAAAGTTTAATACTAAATTGGCTCTAGGTAAGGGTCAACAGAATTCAAGAGAGGTTGGACTGTTTGTGGCAGTGCAATGACTCTATGCTGATTATGACCCCCAGTACTGCCTGCTCATCTTCTACAGTCCTGAGAACAAAGGCACACCTCCAGTTGATGAGAAAGGTGCAGAAGAAATATTCAGCACAATACACATTGGGGCAGAAAAAAAGAAAAATCTTCTTTCATTGTTGGAGACAGGCTGTTGAAACTCCAATGTGATGTTTGCCACTTGCCTGCCAAGCCAAGAAACTACATTTTAATTCTGCTGTGCCTATAAATTTGACATTTTCTTAAATGTTCCCATTATTAATAATTTACATCTGGAGAAAATGACCACATTTGACAACAGATGTATGAGCTCTAAATTGTATTAAAATATTACTGGTGATAAAAAGAAGCAGAAAAGAAAAGTTCCTCCCAGCTCAATTAGAGCTCCATGCCAACAATAGAAACTGCTTTTAATTGATTCTCATAATATTTTCCCTATGTGAAAAAAAAGAAAAAAAGGTGTTGGAAATATGAATCCATCAGAATGTGCTATTCCAGGATGTGCTTTTAAATACCAGCCAAGTGCTGGGGAGAATTTTGACCAATTAAGTGCCAGGAGGTCCTATTAAAAAGGGAATTAGAATGTTGTTGCCTTGAATACAGAGTGTGGGTTTTGCCCAGCTGACAGTAAATGGCAACAGACCTTCGTTGCATTTAACTAGATTTTTGAAACAATACAAAAATAGTTAAAACTTCACTTCTAGAAAAGCTCCATTTTGAAGAGTAAGTAGTAGGAGGGAAAGGAAGGAAGGAAGAAGAAAGAAAAAGAAAGAAAGAAAAAGGAAGGAAGGAAGGAAGGAAGGAAGGAAGGAAGGAAAGAAAGAAAGAAAGAAAGAAAGAAAGAAAGAAAGAAAGAAAGAAAGAAAGAAAGAAAGAAAAAATTAGTTCCCTTTGTCTCTTAAACAACAGGACTCTTCATGGTGATTTCAGTTCCTAGACCCATGAGAGAAGCCAAATGAAAAAACTGAAGTGCAATCCAATAAATCCTATATCATGGTCTATATGTTACTTTAGTGATATGATTAGTACTTACACTGTGATTTTTACTGTCTTACTGCATCAGTGACTGATCATCCAATAGCAAACTTTTAAGTGGCCAGGTTTCTATTAGGAAGGAACCAGCATCATCAGTTCCTATCTGGCTATTATGACCCATTAATGCACCATTTTGTCAGCAAAATCACAGATTTTCTCAAATCTTGACTCTACAAGGTTACAAGGTTTGAGTGTTGTATCCTCTTGGAGAGCCTGAAGGAGGTGGGGATTGGAGGACTGTTCCATTGGTTCCACTCCTCCTTCAGATAGTGATTTTACTCAGTTAGGGTGAAGGTGATGAGCATATCTCAATATGCTGATGATACCCAGATTTTCGTTGCTACTAGAGGCCAAACTGATATCCCGTGCGGGAGTGTCAGCTACTTACCCCCGGTCATGAACCAATCATTATCTCCTGCGGCTCGGCTTCCAGGATGCCAACCACCCCACCCCCCGCTGGGATGCGGGACTGATCATCTAGTTCCACCCCAGGCACCTTATGGACCCGAGAGGTTCCAGATGGAGCTTGGGACAACACCTCTCTCTCTCTCTCCCCGGTTGAGGCTCTGGTGGATGACTGGGAAAAGGCGGCCTCCGGGGTACTCAACCGTGTCATGCCTTTGCAGCCTCTGACTCGACGCAAATCCTGGGTGGCTCCTTGGTTCACGGAGGAGCTCTGAGAGATGAAGCACCGTACGAGAGGCCTAGAGAGCAGTTGGTGAGCCAGTCATTCCGAATCTGACTGTTCCCAGTTGAGATCATTCACACGATCTTATCTGGTGGAGGTGGCGAAGCGGGCATACTTCTCAACCCTCATCGCGTCCGCAGATAATCTCCCGGCCACCCTGTTTAGGGTGTCTTGCTCCCTCCTGAATCAGAGGGCGGGAGAGGACCCTTTGCAGGGACGAGCCGAGGAGTTTAGTCAGCATCTGCTGGATAAGATTGCTTGGATTCAGAACGCTCTAGACTCTGACTGGGCAGGGTTTGATGGTGAGGAGGCAGCTTGGGATTTGGGAAGAGTTCGATCCTGTCACCCCTGAGGAAGTGGACAGGATCATTGGAAGGCTGAGTGCCACCACGTCTGTTCTGGACCCGTGCCCCTGCTGGCTTGCTTATGCAGCCCAAGAGGTGTCACAGGATTGGCTCCAGGCAGTAATAATGGCCTCTTTCGAGGAGGGGATCTTCCCCGCAGCCTTGAAGGAGGCGGTAGTGAGACTCCTCCTCAAGAAACCTGCCTTGGATCCAACTATACTGGATAACTTTCATCCGGTCTCCAACCTTCGCTTCGTCACTAAGGTTGTTGAGAGCATGATGGCATGGCAGCTCCCATTGGCCCTGGAGGATACAGACTACCTGGATCCATACCAATCAGGTTTCAGGCTGGGGTACAGCATGGAGACGGCATTGGTCACGTTGGTGGATGATCTTTGAGGGCTCAGGACAGTGGATTTTCCTCTGTTCTGGTCCCCTTGGATCTTTCGGCGGCCTTTGATACCATTGACCATGGTATCTTGCTGTGACAGCTTGAGGGATTGAGAGTGAGAGGCACTGTTCTATGGTGGTTCTCCTATCTTTCGGGCCATACACAAGCAGTGTTGGCAGGGGAGCAGAGGTCGGCCATAAGGCTGCTCACTTGTGGAGTGCCTCAGGGGTCGGTCCTCTCACCTCTCCTGTTCAACATCTATGAAGCCGCCTTTGAAGATCATCTGTGGTTTTGGGGTGCACTGTCATCAGTACACTGATGATATCCAGCTTTTTATATCCACCCCAACCAGCCCAGTGATGCCCTTGATGTGATGTCCCGCTGCCTGGAAGTGGTACAGATCTGGATGGGGAGGAACAGGCTTTGACTCAACCCTGCCAAGACCAAGTGGCTGTGGGTACCGGCATCTGGGTCTGATCAAGATATTCCATCGTTCACCATCGGGGGTGAGGTGTTACCCCCTGTGGATAGGACTCACAACTTCGGTGTCCTCCTGGATTTACGGTTGTCTCTGGAAGATCATGTGATGACTGTGACCAGGGGGGCATTCGCCCAGGTTCGCCTAGTGCACCAGTTGCAATTTTACTTGAACCAAGATGCCCTACATACTGTTACTGGTCACAGTTACTGGACATGTGCTGGTCACCTCCTGTCTTGATTACTTCAACACTCTCTACCTAGGGCTGCCCTTGAAAACCATTCAAAGGCTTCAGCTGGTGCAAAATGTGGCCGTGTGGGTTGTGATGGGAGCGTCCCGACACTCCCATGTTACACCCTCCTGCGCGACCTGCATTGGTTACCGGTTGCCCTTCGGGTGAGGTTCAAAGTACTGGTTATCACCTATAAAGCCCTTCATGGCCTAGGCCCGGGATATTTGGCAGACCCCCTGCAGCCAGCGACAATCCCCAATTGCCTGGTGCGTTCCCACAGACAAGGCGTCCTCACGGTGCCGTCGACCAGACAGTGTCGGCTGGTGATCCCCAGGGGGAGAGCTTTCTCTGTGGGCGCATCCACCCTCTGGACCCAACTTCCTTTGGGGTTCTGGATGGCTCCTGACCTCTGCTTGTTCCGCCACAATTTGAAGACCTGGTTGTTTCATAGTTTGGACTGACAGGGATTTCTTGATCAATTTTAATTGTTTTAAATTCGATTTTAAATTTTGTTTTAATGAGGAATTATGCATTTTTATTGTTGTGAGCCGCCCTGAGACCTCGGAGATAGGGCGGCATATAAATTGCATAAATAAATATCCAACCCCAGTCCTTGGAGACTATGAGGGTCTACCCCTAAAACAGCGGGTCCATGACTTGTAGGTGCTCCTGTCCTAGCAACAGATAGAAACTGTGACTATGGGAGTCTTCAGTCACTGTTTGATTGGTGAACTAACTGCAGCTCTACCTGGGGCAAAAGGATTGGACCAGAGTGCCTCTCACCCTCATCAGAACCCTTTAAGACTAAATGGTTGCCTTTAAACACCATTTAGAGGCCTCTTTTAATTTAAAGGGCTAATTGAAAATTCCCATTTGTGCAGCACAGCTGAGATAAATCTTTTGAGTATGAATCTAGAAGTACATACAGATCTCACCTTGTTGTGTATCCATAAACAGGTTAAAAGTGTTTCTTTCGGACAAATGTCAGTCTCATCTGCCTCTCGGGGTACCTGCCTTGGTTTGGGATTTTGGCTTTTTTTTACTTTCTGTAGCTAATTTTTTTTTTTTTTTGATATGTTCTAGATTGAATTTCAGGTAGTTCTTCACTTACTTAGCCCCAAATTTATGTTGCTAAGTGAGAAATTTGTTAAGTGAGTTTTGCCTCATTTTATGACTTTTCTCGCCATGGTTGTTAAGTGAATCACTGCAGTTCTTAAATTAGTAACACGGTTGTTAAGTGAATTTGGCTTCCCCATTGACTTTGCTTGTCAGAAAGTCATAAAATGGGATCACATGACTCTGGGACACTGCAACCGTCATAAATTTGAGTCAGTTGTCAAGCATCTGAATGTAAATCATGTGACTATGGGGATATTGCAATGGTCATAAGTGTGAAAAATGGTCATAAGTCACTTTTTTCAGTGCCCTTGTAACTTTGAATGGTCACTAAATGAACTGTTGTTAACTTGAAAATTACCTGTAATCATTGCTTGTCTTTTTTAAAAAAAAATATTTTAAGTTGCCCAGAATCCTTTTGCACTGATGTAGGATATAAGTGCTGCAAATAAATGAACAAATAAACAAGTGGTTGGTTGGAGGTTGCATTATAACACAATAGTGTTGTTATAACACAAAGAAAACCTTAATGAGTACAGGTAGTCCTGGTTTCACGACAGCCGTGTTTAGCAACCTTTTGCAGTTACCATGGGGATTAAAAAATTAACTTTGCAACTAATCCTTACATTTACAACCTTCACAGGTTTGTAAAGCAAAGCTAAAGTAAGATCACAAATGCAGTTGTGGCGTTTTATTCTGCTGCAACAGAGGGAGTCAGAAGTCGACACTTCTTTTTCCCAACCCTTCCCCACTTCTCTTCTCTTCCCTCCTCCCACCCCCATTTCCCCCACTGCTTTCCTTTTTACTTTTGTACTTTATATTTTATTTTATCTAGTAACTCAACAAAATGTTTGCTCAGAATAAACGCAGTTTTGGTTTCACTTAGTGACCACTTCATTTCAATGACCAATTTGCCCACTCTGTGGTTGCTAAACAAGGACTACCTGGGCATTAATATCTAGAAACGAGGCATTAAATTAATCTAGATATTGGAGATCAGATAGCGAACGAAGTGAGTTTTATGAGGGATCGGTAAGCTAAATCCAGATGCAACAAGCACAAAAAATAAAGAAGCATATTAGGGTTTCTTAACTCAGAGTGGATTCGCTGCAAATAATTCACATTTTGAACTTATTGGAAACAGACCTGGCTCTCCACCTGTTCTTGGAGGTCTAGTGGAGAAAAAGTGGTAAAAGTTGACAAACAGTAATTGTTCTATCACCCCTTGAGCAGCTTTAAGATGAGTGGACTCCAACTCCCAGAATATGCCAGCCAGCATGCTGATTGAGGAATTCTGAGAATTGAAGTCTACACACCTTAAAGTTAACAGGGTTGAAAAACACTCCCCTGATGGAACCCAAATACTTCATGCAGGTTGTAAAGTAAATCCTCAGGCTTGCTGGGTAGATTTTTCTCAAGGTTTGTCATACCACATAATTGCCACATGAGGGAGTGCTGATACAATAAGAAACACTACAGCTGAACCACATTGTACTGTGGTCCCATTGCATCATTTCTTATTGAATTAGATCACAAAAGGTGGAATAACAGAGACGCCTTCTGCAGAAAGGCTGCTGCCTAAATGTTTGGATAGTAACAATTTGTCACATGATACAGAACATAAAATGGAGATCAAATCTCCTAAGCCAGTCAAACCTGCATCAATAAATCTGTTTGAAGAAAATGCTTGGAAGGAAACTCAATAGGAGCTATAAAGGCACATTGAAATTGGGTTTTTTTGGGAGGGAGGGGGTTTGCGATGTGCTCTTTTTTGCGTTAAACTCATCTGATGATGAAGGTGGTGATGACGATGTTGATGTTGATGATCTCATCCTCTGTAAATATCTTCCTTTCCAGAATTGTATTGACTTCGCTTAAAGCCAGTTTCTGCCAAGAAAATCTGGCCGATGTTGGCAGAAACCTTGAGACACAGGAGAAAGATAAAGAACAGCAAGTTCTTATTATTTAGGAAATGACTTTGGCATTGTCTGAAGAATCAAAAAGTCACCAGTAGGTTTTCTGGTACCTTAAAATTAATCCTACGGATTATTCTATCAAAAAGAAAGAATGTAGATGTTGTAGAGAGAACTACATATAGACATACTTACCCATCATCCATTACTTTTGTAGTATAAATCTTACTCAAACTGTAGAAAATAATTAAGACAAAATAATAAAATTAAGATAAGAAAAAGGATAAGAAATAAAACTGTCTAATTTACAATAGCACTACTTACTTCCATTACATCCATATGTTGTTTTATATATCATTTTTTTGTTTTTCAAATTCCTCACTTTTCTTTTCTTGCAGATTCAACCTAACCACAAGTTTCTAGGTCTTCTTTGTTTTAACCCATTAGATCAGGGGTGTCAAATTCACGGCCCACAGGCCAGATGGATCACACGCTGGCCATACCCGCTTCCGGTTTAGCGAAGGGGGGGAAGTCATGATACGTCACAGGACGACAACATGAGACTGGAAGTTTGAAAACCCTCATTAGATCTTCCTCCAAATATCCAGCCACTCCTTTTAGTATCCGATTCTCCTTCATTCAGCCCACTTGATTCTTGTGTTTATTGCTGGTTTTGCAACATATGATTCCCACTGCATTCAATTTATTTTTAAATCAATGAGTAGTGTTAAGTGTTAATACTCCGAGTTGGTGCTTCTTGTCTGAAGTACCTTGAAGGCTGACACATTTTACTCCTATTTAAACAACGTGAAATTGAGGAAGAAATGAGAATTGGGTTAAGAGAAAAGAAAATATTCCATTGCTTTTCTCCTACAACTCATTCCTTATATTTTCTCCCAAGCCTTTTATTAAGAACAAAAAAGAAAGAAAACACAACAAACTGTTCTGGAAGGGTTTTCTGTCCATCTTATTTAACATCTTTAATGGTAAGCTCATGATTTCCAATGAGGGGGGAGAAATAAATATCCATTTTTCCCCTGCATCATTCATTTTGTGTTTAAGCAAAATTAAACACAAAATATCTCCTGGGAAAAAAAGTATCCTTACTCCATGAGTAAGACAGATCAGGTTCAATGATCCTCAGATGATGCAGATGGAAGAATTTAATTAACAGATGCTTAACCTTGTGGTTCTGCTGTATGTTATCAGGACATTTATTGGGTTGCAATAAAGGATGAACACATGTGCACACTGAGGGCTATTTATCATTTTCCCTTAAATGTTCCCAAATCTGGGTTTCCTTTGACTCAAAAAAAGCCAAACTAAGGGAGAGCGACTGTAACTCATATCCAGTGCAGGCTTTGTAGAATTTCTTAGTTTCAACCCCAGGACCTCCAGGTAGGGCACGGGTGTCAAACAGATGGTGTCACATTGCCATCAAGTGACATTTTGTGATGTTTTCCCCATTTGCGGAGCTGGGGTGGGCATGGCCTGCATGTGACACATCCGGTCCATGGGCCACCAGTTTGACACCCCTGGTGGGGAGTTGGGAGCAGGACATCCTGGGATCATATGTGCCAAAACGGCAGGTAAGACCAGGCAATTGAAGCCCCATCCTTTTTCTGTCTCTCTCTCTGTGTGATGCATGTTAGAAGGGCATTGAACATTGATTGATGTTCACACCAGTTTGAAGCCATAGTTATGCACACCAGTTTGAAGATGCCCTGTTGGAATCAATATGGAACTGAATGGACTGGTATGCTGACTTAGATTAACATCTAAGTCCTATATTTCGGCAAGGTGAGTGACATTTATAAGGAGGGCCAATCCTTTCTGGCAATAATGGGAGGAGGAATGAATGAGTGCTGGGATTGCCATTCACTTGAATGATAATCTGTTTTGAAATCTCAGCTGAAAAACTCATGGGTGAAGGAAAGAGGGAAAGAGAGAGATTACAAAAAAAAGGTAAATAGATATATTGGAAGTACAAACAAGCTCAATAAACATTCTAGGAGTAGGCTTTTCAAGACCTTCAGATGGCACTAAAGATTCCATTGCTTTTTTATACATGGTAGTGGGCTTCAAGGGAGAGTAGAGTAGGGTAGGGTTGGGTTGGGTAGGGTAGGGTAGGGTAGAGTTACAGAATAGAGTAGAGTAGAATAGGGTAGAGTAGAGTAGAGTAGAGTAGAGTAGAGTAGAGTAGAAGAGTAGAGTAGAGTAGAGTAGAGTTACAGAATAGAATAGAGTAACAGAACAGAATAGAATAGAACAGAATATTCCTAAACTATTGGACTACACTATGTAGCTATACTAAAATTCGTAAGAGGGAACTTCTGCTTCTATAGCAGCTAGACAGCTGCTTCCATGACAGCTCAGGAAGTTCCTCCTGCTATCTAACCCAAACCACCTTATTTATAATTGTAACTGACTATTTCTGATCCTGACCCTTTTCTTTGCCTTGCCTGGCTTTTTCTTCTATTACCCTAGATTAATTTTCATTGGCAATGCAATTTTCCCATGCCGTTTATTGTGCTCCACAAAGAAGTCTGAATGAAAATCTACCAAGGACAAAAATACAACTCCACCAACGCTGGCTGGGTAAGCTGCTGTATGTAAACCGGGAGCAAATCCAGCTCCATTCTAGCAATGAAGTTACCAAGTTGGGTAAGGAGCCATCTGCAAGCAAATAACGAAGCTCAGAGAGCTGCAAGGACTCCACAGCCCGACTTTGAGCTACAAATATTGTCATCTATTTGATCACTTGTTAAGTAGAAGACTAAATGTTTAGAGTATCTGTCCCCAGGTTATTCAGGGTCAACAGCAAAAACAAGCAAAACCCAATGTGAAAAGCAGAAAGAGATCGGAAAAAAATGCTGGGAAAAGGGAGGGAAAAAAAACTTCCTGACTTATATGGAAAATCA
This sequence comes from Masticophis lateralis, assembly GCA_030761175.1. NCBI lineage: Eukaryota > Metazoa > Chordata > Lepidosauria > Squamata > Colubridae > Masticophis > Masticophis lateralis. The sequence goes on along the minus strand of JAUDYJ010000001.1, from coordinate 125,755,790 downwards.
AGTGACATAAACGATTTATTTATTTACCTACTTAATTATTTATCAAATTTATGTAGCTGCCCATCTCACCCAAGGTGACTCTAGGTAGGCAGAGTATATATATATATATTTTTTTAAGGATATAAAACTAGCAAATACAGATATAAAAGACCAGAATAAATATCCTAAAATATTGGAGGTCTCATAGTTGAAAGAAATAAAAATGTCCCAATAATGGAACAATTTTTATGGCGGTGTTGAGATTCAAATTTTTTTACTAAGGGTTCTGTGGGCATGGCTTGGTGGGTGTGGCGTGGCTTGGTGGGCGTGGCTTGGTGGGCGTGGCAGGGAAAGGATACTGCAAAATCTCCATTCCCACCCCACTCTGGGGCCAGTCAGAGGTGACATTTGCTGGTTCTCCAAACTACTCAAAATTTCCGCTACCAGTTCTCCAGAACCTGTCAGAACCTGCTGGATTTCACCCCTGGTTTGTGGCTCCAGGGAACCCCAGTGTCAGGCACAAGCCCAGAAATGACACATTGACAAATCCAATTGAGGTCAATCTTTTATTTACTACACCTAATAGATAGAACCATGCCAATCTTGAACTATAACCTTCTAACTACTAGAGATACCCTGAGAGAGTCTAGTGTATGGCTACCCTAACCTGACCCTCTTTCATGCTCCACCATCCTGCTCTGGGTTGTGTGATCTCTTGACCCAGATCTCTTTCTGGGAAAACTTTGTGCTTCCCAAACTCTCCCCCACAGCTCCTTCAGGTGCACCTTCCATCAGACTCAACCCCAGGCACCCAACCGGTTCTTGATAAGGGTTTTTTGAAAGATCCATTTTGGGCTTGATTGTGGTCGTAAGTTGAGGACTATCTGTATACCGGCAGCTCAGGGCAGAAAATAAAGGGCTGTTGCTGAACGGTTACGTTAAAATACTGTGTACTTCTTGAAGTTTGGTGGAGCAACATCCACAGCGTAATTTACTCTCCCAAAGACAGAAATCTCCCCAGTTCTGCTCATTCACCACTTTTTCACTCTCAATTGTGCATATTTCTCCAGACATCTCCGTGCTTTCTTCAGGGATACTAATTCTTTTGCATTTTTCTTGTTATTTCATCCTCTGATTCTACCAAACTCATCAGCAGGATTTTGTATTTACTTTTTACCAATATTGAAAAGTGGATAAAACTCTGAGTAGCATTCATTCAGCTAATCAGCTTGCTCTGCTTTTCCTTCATGAGGTCATAATACTGCTGACAGATGCATGAGCTCACAAAGGAGAAGTGATTAAAACTCTTGGGTGGGCTGAGTGAAAACTATTCACCAGAGCTTTTAGGCCTGTGTGGTTGCTTTCAGGATTGCCTGATTAATTTGTGTTTGTTTTTAATTTAACTTGATTTACGATTTAGGTTTGTTTTATTTATCATTTTTTGTTTTATTTAATATATTTTTTTAATTAGTTAGAAGTAGTTTATCTTAGTTTATCTTAGTTCAATTAGTTACTTCAATTAAGTAGTTCCCCTTAGTTCACCTTCTATGATGGAAACCTTCGTCTACTACGCGGGGAAAGCCCTCTTTGAGGTAAGAGATTTTCGGTTTTATTTATTTACTTGTTAGCTTGCATGTCTGACTAGGATTTAGAGTTCAAAAAGGTAACATGACAGATAATACGACAGATACATGACATTAAAATTTGATAATGAAATAAAATAGAAATCAAAGGAATCTTGGAAGAAGTAAAATTATTTTAGAATAGAACCTATTTAACCTATTATTTAAAAAAGTATTTTCACAGCCTCTTTCAGGGTTTCTTGATGAATTGTGTTAATATTTTCAATTTAAACACATCCGCAGAACAGCCTTTCTGAACAGTACATGTACCAAAGTCTTCTATGATAATCAGGCCAGAACCATATCAGGAAAGATGGATAGAAGCTGGCACTCACTGGCTGATTTAATGGTATTTTTGTACTGCTGACTGTGTATGAATTCTTGACAATTTACATATAATTAGTAGTCAGGAGGCCCAGAGTCACCTTACACTAAACTACAGATGGGAGGATCTGGGCCTCTGACCCAGTGGTAAAATCGAAATTTTTTAACTACCGGTTCTGTGGGTATGGCTTGGTGGGCATGGCAGGGGAAGGATACTGCAAAATCCCCATTCCCTCCCCACTCCTAGGGGAAAGATATTGCAAAATCTCCATTCCCACCCCACTCTGGGGCCAGCCAGAAGTGGTATTTGCCAGTTCTCCAAACTGCTCAAAATTTCCGCTACCGGTTCTCCAGAACCTGTCAGAACCTGCTGGATTTCTCCCCTGCTCTGACCATGCTGTCATCAAGACTACCTGGGAGGCACTATCAATGTTCATACAGCAAGGTTGATATTGGAAGAAGAGGGCCATTATAACATCATTTTAACAGCAGACCAACTAAAGGCAACTTCAGCTTTCCCCACAGTTGGCTAGAGGCAAACTTCAGATGATGTCATGAGGATTGTTGCTTAACAGGGGTTAGTGAGGACAGCTTTCTGGGTCTTGTAGTTTTTTCTTTAATAGCAGTAGAGCCTAGAGACAGTATCACACTATGGTGTGCTCAATGGTGTTCAAAATGTCTTCTTTTTGCAGGCTTGTCTGCGAAAATACCACGAGCAGCAAAAAAAACAGAGGGAGTACATCCATGAGATAACAGCAAGGCATCAGGAGCAGCTGGCTGAAAAGAATGCCAGAATAACAGCTGTAAGTCATTCAATTCCCTTACAATCCTGTCTTAAGCTTCTTTTTTGGTCTGCTTGTTTCTATTCTATGACTGATGTACACGTCTTCTAATTTCTGTATCTTAGCTGGAAGAAGAAAATAAAACACTTGCCAGCAATATAGCACGTATTGTGGAGGACAACAACAAAATGAAAAAGAAACTTAAACAAATGGAAGAAAGTGAGGAGGAAGAGGACATGAGCTGCCAGGTACACCTATTCAAACCCTTCAACCAACATAGATAAAGATGAGATGCCATGTTTATTCAGCAAAAGTGAAATAATCATAATGAGAAGTTCTTGTTTCACAGGAGATTTATATAGGAGTCATGCAAAAAAAAATTAAGAAAAAAATTATCTCTGATTTTTTTTCCAGTTTTCTTTTCCTTGAGATTTCAATCAATATTCAGATGAGGTTGATTAAACATCAAGATTAACATCAAACCACCAATCAAGAAATAAACAACACCCCTGAAAAAACTGCCAAACAAGCCAACAGTAAACGGCCCAACCGAAGAAGATCACACAAACTACTACAAAGAACGGCATGACAAAGTAGCAACACAGGTGCCCTGCAAGATCTACAAGAAATACCATTTGCCTGCCTGGAAGAACCGGTTGGGACCATAAGGTAAAGGCATAGACAATGAAGAAGCTAAAGTCTGGACTTCAAAAAGACGGTACCGTACCTGCCATAATACAAACGAATTGTCAAGACTGGGAAAGATAACAAAATCAAAGACCTGCAAATAGAAATAGAACAATATGTTATTATAAATCCAGCCCACCAAGAAGAGGATATTTGAAACACAGGCACCAATTCTGCAAAGAACATCCTGAACCATAAATAATAGAACAGAGACTAGCAGATCAACACTGATTTCATTATCACCATCATCATTTTAGCCATTGTCTATCCACTCTGGGATGAAAGCTTCTTTCACTCTGGGATGAAAGTGTTGCTTTCTAAAACAAAATATTCAAAGAAGAATTGGGAGAATTGCAAAAGTCTACTCAGAGCAGAGAAACCAAAGTCTTGCCAGAAGTAACTCAGACTGCAGAGAGACACCAGAGCCAATCAGCAGTAGAGAAGTCAGCACAGCTGTGGCGTTGTTTTCATTCTGAAGCCTCGGTTCTGTGGAAACTTAGAACTTAGAATACAGAATAATAATGCTGGAAGGAATCCTGGAGGTCTTCTAGTCCAACCCCCTGCCAAGCAGGACATCCTATATATCATTCCAGACAAATGGCTATCCAGTCACTTCTTAAAATTATGTTCACTGACAGGAAATTTCTCTTTAGTTCTAGGTTGGAGATCTCCTACATAATCTTCCATCTTTAATTCTTCTCCAGCTCTCAGGTGCTCTGGGGAGTAGGTTGACCTTTTCTTCTCTGTGTCAGCACCTCAAATAGCCCCGATAGACCATACCAGCCCAGTCCTTCTCTTCAATACACCACATAAAGGAGCCTGGATAACTCAGCAGCCGAATGCATTGTAATTGACTCCAGCTGTCTGCAATTACTGTAAATTCGAATCTCACCAGGCTCAGGGTTGACTCAGCCTTCCATCCTTTCTAAGGTAGGTAAATTGAGGACCCAGTTTGTGGGGGCAATAAGCTGAGTTTGTATAAAATATACAAAAGTACGAAGGCTATTGCTTAACACATCGTAAGCCGCCCTGAGTCTCCAGAGAAGGGCGGCATATAAATCAAATTTTAAAAAAAATGCCTAGACCAGAACTGATAAAGTAAACCACAGTGTTCCTGTTGGTTGCGAAGTCGTGTCCGACCCATTGTGACCCCATGGACAATGTTCCTCCAGGCTTCCCTGTCCTCTACCGTCCTCTGGAGTCCATTTAAGCTCACGCCTACTGCTTCAGTGACTCCATCCAGCCACCTCGTTCTTTGTCGTCCCGTTTTTCATTTGCCCTCAATCTTTCCCAGAATTAGGCACTTCTCTAGTGACTCTTTCCTTCTCATTAGGTGGCCAAAGTATTTCAGTTTCATCTTCAGGATCTGGACTTCTAAAGAGCAGCCAGGGTTGGTCTCCTCTAGGAGTGACCGGTTTGATTGCCTTGCAGTCCAAGGGACTCGCAGGAGTCTTCTCCAGCACCATAGTTCAAAGACCTCAATTCTTTGGCACTCAGCCTTTCTTATGGTCCAACTTTCACAGCCATACATTGCAACTGGGAAAACCGTAGCTTTGACTCTACGCACTTTTGTTGGCAGGGTGATGTCTCTGCTTTTTAGTACGCTGTCTAGATTTGTCATAGCTTTCCTCCCCAGGAGCAAGCGTCTTTTAATTTATTGGCCGCAGTCCCCATCTGCAGTGATCTTGGAGCCCAGGAAAACAAAATCTGTCACTACCTCCATTTCTTCCCCATCTATTTTCCAGGAATTGAGAGGGCCGGATGCCGTGATCTTAGTTTTCTTAATGTTGAATTTCAAGCCAACTTTTGCACTCTCCTTCTTCACCCGCATCAAGAGGCTCTTTAGTTCCTTTTCATTTTCTGCTATTAAAAGTGGTATCATCTGCATACCTGAGGTTGTTGATATTTCTCCCGGCAATCTTAATTCCACTTTTGATTCATCTAGCCCCGCCTTTCTCATGATGTGCTCTGCATATAAGTTAAATAGGCAGGGCAACAGTAGACAGCCTTGTCGGACTCCTTTCCCCACTTTGAACCAATCATATAGGTTTGACCTTGACCCACATATAGGTTTCTCAAGAGACAAATAAGATGGTCTGGTACTCCCATCTCTTTAAGAACTTGCCACAGTTTGTTGTGATCCACATAATCAAAGGCTTTAGCATAGTCAATGAAGCAGAAGTAAATGTGTTTTGAAACTTCCTAGCTTTCTCCATGATCCAGCATATGTTGGCTATTTGATCTCTAGTTCCTCTGCCTCTTCAAAATCCTGCCTGTACTTCTGGTAGTTCTCGATCCACATATTGCTGGAGCCTAGCTTGTAGGATTTTAAGCATAACCTTACTAGCATGTGAATGAGTGCAATAGTGCGATAGTTTGAACATTCTTTGGCGTTGCCTTTTTTTTGAATTGGAATGTAAACTGACCTTTTCCAATCCTGTGGCCACTGTTGAGTTTTCCAAATTTGCTGGCAAATTGAGTGTAGCACTTTTACTGCATTATCTTTTAAGATTTTGAATAGCTCAGCTGGAATACTGTCACCTCCACTAGCTTTGTTGTTGCTTAGATTTCCTAAGGCCTGATGATGTCACATTCTAGGACAGTGATTGCAAACCTTTTTGGCATTGCGTGCCAAAAGTCTGAGCACGCGAGCCCCACGTGCTCTCATGTGCCATCATCCGTAATGCAATGAGCGCCCCCATTTGTGCATGTACACATGACCCCCTCATGCTCCTAATGCGCATGCACCTCACACTGCACATACGCACATGCAACCCCCACTGCACATGTGTGCACCCACCATGCATGCACCCCCACTTTTTCTGAAGCAGCTGGAGTTGTGGCTGTGCCAGCCATCCCATCCCCCACACCCCATTCAGCTCTCTTCCACCTGGCCGCCCCCTCCTGCCATCGGGCTCGGCGCCTGCAATCACCACAAATGGGAATCCCAGGTTTCCTCCTCGCTGTGTTCTGAGGGACCCAGCAAGGGAGCATCAGGACCCCGGCCACGCTGCGCTCTCTCGGGAGGTGGCCCTGGCTGGACCACTGCCTAGTCCAGCGAACAGAGAGCAAAGGGGCAGCATCTCCAGCCGGCCTGGCACCTGCTCTCTGCTTGGAAGACCCGCTCTTGGCCTCCGACTGAGGGAGTCAGCCCTCTCCATGGGGAAACCCACAGCAACACCTGGGGAGAGGCAACCCGGTGTGAGGTGGCAGCCCCGAGGCTGGACTCAAAGCTTGCCAGTCTTTTGGGGAAAGGGGAGCTCCGATTCCCGGCTGCGCCTGTTGGTTGGGGGTCTCAGGCCCTGAGCAACGGCAGCTCCTGGCCTCACTGGTGTGGGGCAGAGGGAGCTAAGGGGAGTTTGCGAGTGCCGCTCATAGGGTCCTTTGGGGTGGTTTCAGCAGCCAGAGATTCAAAGAAAAAATCTGGGGAAGCTAATAAACTAAACAATTGATCTGATACAAAATTTTCAGGCAGTGTCATGGGCTGGGACCAGCCGCCACCTAAAATGCAATGCATTTATCCTGCAGCTTGCATAAACCACTCCTGCCCCTTTCAAAATAGCCACTCGGCGCTTTTCTTGGGTATCAGGGCTGGCAAGAAGAGGGGGGGAGAGGCAGGTGCATCAGCGGAGACAGGCTTTGGTTCCTCGTTCTGCTGCACCCCCAAATCTGCTTGGGCTCCTCCCTGCTAGGTGTTGGGCTTCCTGGGAAGCCCCCTGTGCCTTTGCTGTCTCAGAAAAAGGAAGGAGAAAATGAGTCTGCGCAGAAGGAGGAGAAGGACAGGCGCCTCTGGAATGTGCATTTCCAGGGAAGAAAGGATTTTCAGGCAGCAGCAGGGAGGAGCCCAAGCAAGTGTTCGGGGTCGCAGCAGACCAAGGAGCCAAGTCCGGCGCACCTGCCTCTCCCCCCCCCTTCTTCTTGCTAGCCCTGAGAGCCCAAGGGAAGCACCAGGTGGCTATTTTGAAAGGGGCGGGAGTGATTTATGCAAGCCATGGGATAAGTGCATTGGATTTCAGACAGTGGCTGGTCCCAGCCCACGCTGCCACCTGAAAATCCCTTCTTCCCTGGAAATGCACATTCCAGAACCGCCTGTCCTTCTCCTTCTCAGTAGACTCATTTTCTCTTTCCTCTTTCTGAAGCAACAAAGGCACAGGGGGCTTCCCAGGAAGCCTAGCACCTAGCAGGGAGGAGCCCAAGCAAGGATTCAGGGTCACAGCAGAATGAAGAGCCAAGCCCGTCTCCACCAGCACACCTACCTCTGCCCCCTTCTTCTTGCCAGGCCTGAGCGCCCAAGGGAAGCACCAGGTGGCCATTTTGAAAGGGGCAGGAACAGTTTATTCAAGCTGCAGGATAAGTGCCTTGCATTTCAGGCAGCGGCTGGTCCCAGCCTGCACTGCCACCTGAAAATTCTGTATCAGATCAATTGTTTAGTTTATTAGCTTCTCCAGATTTTTTCTTTCAATCTCTGGCTGCTGAAACCACCCCGAAGGTCCCTCTGAGCAGCCCATACAAACTCCCCCATGCTCCCTCTGCCCCACACCAGTGAGGCCAGAAGCTGCTGTTGCTCAGGGCCCGAGCCCTCCAACCAACAGCCGCAGCCAGGAACTGGAGCTCCATTTTCCCCAAAAGACTGGCAAGCTTTGAGTCCAGCCTCAGGGCCGCCGCCTCGCACCAGGTTGCCTCTCCCCATGTGTCGCTGTGGGTTTCCCCACAAAGAGGGCTGACTCCCTCAATCAGAGGCCAAGGGCGCAGCACTGGTTCTCAGCCACTCCTCCCAGGGCAGCTTGGCTCAGCACCATTGCTAAAGCTGACAGCGGATCCTCCAAGCAGAGAGCAGGCGCCCAGTCAGCCGGAGATGCCGCCCCTTCACTCTCTGCTCACCGGGCCGGGCAGTGTTCCAGCCAGGGCCACCTCGGAGGAGAGCCGAGGTCCTGACGCTTCCTCGCTGGGTCCCTCAGAATGCAACAAGAAGAAAACCCGGGATCTGCTGGCAGCATGGATGATTCCCACTTGTGGTGATTGCAGATGCTGAGCCCAATGGCAGGAGGTGGAGGCCGGGGTGAAGGGTGCCAAATGGGGTGGGGTGGGGACAGGATGGCCGGCACAGCCACAACTCCAGCTGCTTCAGATGCAGGTTGCAGGCGCCCTTTGGAACAGGGCTCTCCAACCTTGGCAACCTTAAGATTTGTAGACTTTGAGAACTCCAGAGTTCTCCAAATTGCCAAGGTTGGAAAGCCCAGCCCTGCCTTTGAAAGGCCTGTCGTAAGGCAGGCAGGAGGATTTGACTCTCCTGAGCCTCCACTCCCGCAAGGTGCATTTACAGCACGGGGGCGGAGCTGCAGTCCTGCTTGCACCATTCATTGCAAGCCTCAGCCACCCGCCAACCAGAGAAGCAACAGCAGCCTCCTCACATGTTTCCCTGCAGCCCCTTCTGACTGGGGGAGCAGCATGGGCAAAAGGCTGCTGGTCCACCAGTGGGCCAGACCACCTGGGACCGTGCAAGTAGCTTGCACGGGCAGGGAGGGAGGGAATCCCTGGCTTAACTTGCTACACTCCCTTAAGAAGTGACCGCCAGGATTCCCTCTCTGCATCTTTTGGCACACACGTCAATTGCTGATCTTTGTGTGTGCATGCACACCAGAAATCAAACTAACTGGCCGGTGCACATACGCACTCTGGAAACAGGAAGATCATTTTCCTGGCGTGCGCATGTGCAATGGGCGGCTGCTCTTCCAATTTCCGGCATGCCCGTGCACATGAAAACCAGATGACCGCCATACCAGAACCCGGAAGAACAATGGGCAATGGCTCCGTGTGCCCGGAGAAATGGCTCTGCGTGCCACTTCCGGCACGCGTGCTATAAGTTCGCCAACACAGTTCTAGGATGTCTGGCTCAAGGTAAGTGACCATCCCATCATGATTATCAGGGATGTTAAGCTCGTTCTTGTACAGATCTTCTGTGTAATTTTGCCACCTCTTCTTAATCACTTCTGCCTCTGTTAGGTCCCTGCCATTGTGGTCCTTTATCATGCCCATCTTTGCATGAAACATTCCCTTCATATCTCCAATTTTCTTGAAGAGATCTCTGGTCCTTCCTATTCTATTGTTTTCTTCTATTTATTTGCACTGTTTGTTTAAGAAAGCATTCTTATCTCTTCTAGCTATTCTCTGGAATTCTGCATTCAACTGGGTGTATCTTTCTCCCTTGCCTTTCACTTCCCTTCTTTCCTCAGCCATTTGCAAAGCTTCCTCAGACAGCCATTTTGCTTTTTTGCATCTTTTTCTTTGGGATGGTTTTAGTTGCTACCTTTTGTACAATGTTGCGAACCTCTGTCCATAGTTCTTCAGGCACTCTGTCTATCAGATCTAATTCCTTAAATCTCTTTGTCACCTCTACTGTATATTCATCAAGGATATGATTTAGTTCATATCTAAGTGGCCTAGTACTTTTCCCTACTTTCTTCAATTTAAGCCTAAATTTTGCAACGAGAAGCTCATGATCCGAGCCACCTCCTGGTCTTGTTTTTACTGACTGTATAGAGCTTCTCAATCTTTGGCTGCAGAGCACATAGTCAATCCGATTTCTGTGCTGGTCGTTAGAGTCATCTCTTGGGTTGTTGGAAAAAATTGTTTGCTATGACCATCGTATTCTCTTGACAAAATTCTACCAGCCTGTGCCCTGCTTCATTTTATATTCCAAGGCCAAACTTGCCTGTTATTCCAGTTATCTTTTGGCTTCCTACTTTAGCATTGCAATCCCCCATTATAATAAGGACATCATTTTTTGGCGTTATTTCTATAAGGTGCTGTAGGGCTTCATAGAACTGGTCACCAATAGAAAATTATCAACAAGAGATCCAACCTAGAATTAAGGAGAGATTTCCTGATAGTGAGAACAATCAGTGGCATAACTTGCCTCTAGAATTTATGGATGCTCCAACATTGGAGGTTTTAAGAAGTGACTGAACAGCCATTTGTCCAGAAGAGCACTGGGTTGAACCAGAAGACCTCCAAGTTCCCTTCTAACCCAGTTATTCTGTAATTTTTTTTTTGTTTCCTATCATACTTGTTAAAAATTATAGTCTTGGTTACATTATCTATTCTCTTTTATTGCTATACAGTATTGCACCTGAGTTAATACGATGTCGACTGTCTATTTTTGCCCTTTCTCTTCCTCTCCCCATCCTCACTTTTTCCTTCTGCTGTCTCCTCTTGTAAGAGAAATATGTAAATTTTTGTGTTGCCGTGAAAAACGTAAAAGTCCTGGCTCATTCTTTCTGAAACATGTCTCCCTCATCATCTTTGGACTATGTGAAATCTAGTTACTTCTGGTGAACGACACTCCTGTTCTGCAGCCAAAAGTTCAAAATTAGCAGGGCTGTTTGGCTCAAAGTCTTCTTGAAATAATGTGTATATGTATAGTAATCACATATTAAGTGTACATATTAATACACTTAAGAGAGTAGAAACGAATTTCATCATTGATTATGATTTATGGATATGGATATTTTAATATGGTTTTTAACTGTTTTTGTATACATTTGAAAGTTAAATAAAGTTTGTTTTGAAAATTTAAAAATAAAAAATAAAATAAATAAAATAAAAACCTATTTAAACTATTTATTTAAAGGTTGGGAGAAAAAAAGACTACCTTGAATGTCTTTCTACAAACACTCAACAGGGATCAAAATGATGGAGATTCACGAAGAATCTATCCTTGTTCAGCTTTTGCAGAGAAACAAAACAGTGCATCATACACCTATAAATTGATATAAAATATCCTACTCTAACCCTCAACCAGGAGTGAAATCCAGCAGGTTCTTACAGGTCCTGGAGAACTGCTGGAAGCAGAAATTTTGAGTAGTTCAGAGAATCAGCAAATGCCACCTCTGGCTGGCCCCAGAGTGGAGTGGGAATGGAGATTTTGCAATATCCTTCCCCCATGGGTGGGGTGGGAATGGAGATTTTGCAGTATCTTTCCCCTGCCATGCCTAGCAAGCCACACCATGCCCAACAAGCCACCCCCACAGAACTGGTAGTAAAAAAATTCAGATTTCACCGCTCCCCTCAACTAAACCCTAATCTTAATCCTAACCCTCCTTTTGTCCAAAATACTGTAGCTAAAGTTTTTCTGATGTTTTTGAAAGAGTAATATATTTTAGAGATGCAATTATAATTTTAAAATGCCTACCGTACCTTTGTGATGTTATATGGATTATTACTGTTTTATAGTGTGTTCAAAAATAATTGGTAAACGGAAAAAAATAATCCTGTCTTGCATTTATTGTTTTTATTGATAATATATGATTTCTTGTTGCTTATGAACCAGTTGCCAAGCATCTGAATTTTGATCACCTAATGCTGCAACAGTTGTCAAGTGTGAAAAATGGTCATAAGTCACTTTTTTCAGGGCTGTTCTGACTTTGAATGGTTACTAAATGAATGGTTTTAAATCAAGGACTCACTGCACTCACCACTCGAGAACAATTACCCAGTGGAACAGGTTGCCTCCAGAAGTTGTGCATACTCCATCACTGGAGGTTTTTAAGAAGATTTTGGGCAGCCATTTGTCCAGAATGGGGTAGGGTCTGTTGTTTGCACAGGAGGTTGGACTAGAACACTTCCAAGGTTCCTTCCAACTCTGTTATTCTGTTACTTCTGTTACATTTTGTGAGGAGAATAGGCAACATTAAAGCAGTTGCCTGGATAATAGGCAGGACCCAAAATTTGCTTTTATTTGCTGAGGCTCTGTTTAGAGCAGCCCATAGAGGGCATCCAAGTATTGTGTAACAAACAATATGAGGATAGCAGTAGAGATTTTTCTTTATTACACATGGCTTTTCCTCGGCAAATGTTCCGAAGAAGGTTTGTGGGATTGTTAAATCTCATTTCTGGCAGAAGGTTGCTGATGTTAAAAATTTCAGGAGCAACTCTATAGATATACAAGCAGAAAGGAGAGGGATCCTGGCACTGCTGGCATCTCACATCTTTCCTACAGGAAGGCTTTACCAGACTGCAAAATTCTCAATAACCACCAGGGGACAGCAAAGGGCTAGGGTTAGGCTTGCTGTATGAAATACTACTGTATTCTGAGGCCATCTACAGTAGCAATGGGTTTTTTTTCTAAAGAATTACTAAAATTTTGGGAAGAAAATTGGATTGCAATTAACAAAAATTTCTTGGAGCACACATCTGAAAAAGTCTTAGAAAAAGAGGAGCTTAACATCTTGTGGGAACGTAAACTATATTCTGACAGACTCCTGAAACACCACACACCACACAATGCTATTAGTAAAAAGGAAAAAAAGTATGGTTTTTCATATTTTGTATGATTCATAGCTGTAGCAGTATCAGAAGACAGACTTACTGGCAAAAAACAAATAGAATAGTAACAAAATCTCAGGATTTTCATATTGAAGTTGAAAGACATTAAGCTGGAAGAAAAAACCCATCCAAATACTAATAGTAATTGGAGCCCTTAGAGCCATACCAAAGGGATTTAAATTTACCAGACTTGACATCACTTACTCAGCAGAAGACAAACTTTTACACATTACAACGAGACATTCTTGATTCTTGGCCTTTTGATTAGAAGAGTTTTTTCAGCCTGATCAAAGAGATCTGGCCAAGAGCAAAACACCTGTTTTCCATTCTTGTGGCTGAGGATATGTGTGGACTGAGGCCCTTCTACAGTTTCATTGATTGTGACATAAGATGGCGTATAAGGCAGCTTTTTCAGTTTGTAAATCACGCTTTAAAATTTAATACAATGTACGGATTCATCCATCTGGAGCTTAATGCAAATGTAGCTCAGTGAGATGGTGTTTGATGAAGTCATTTCGACCTTCAGCTTCAGCCTACCGCAGCAGAGAGCCGGCACAAAGATGGAGGCTGTGAGACCTTATCCACAATAAATAGTAAACAGGTTTCCTATTTACTACTCTCTTTGTCTTAAGCAATTCCTGTAGTGCCATTCAATTGACTTGGGAGGTGGAGGTGGAAGACGGGGTCCTCTGGGGATTGCCAGAGTCCTTTCTTACATTTTGAGGGATCATTGGAAACTTTTGCTCAAAACTGAGCCTGATAAAATTGAATGATGCAACAATGGGGGGAGGGGAGAGATGCTGTGGAGAGAAGAGCTGAGGAAAGATCCAACAGCTGGTCACATCTGCTGGGGCAAAGGAACAATGGCAGCTGCACCAAAAGCTGCAGTTGGCTGCTATGTATGGGATGCCAAGTACAAGAAAGCTGCAGGAAGTCCTAAAAAAGGGGCAAGCGGCATTAATTACTTTCATCTCTATCAACTAGCTGGGTTCCAAAGAGAAAGAGGAAAGGAAAGAGAAATAAATGAAATGGGATGTCATTGTTTTTCCAGACCACCGATCAAAGGCCTTCTCACCCCCTTCCCTGTGTCTGGGAATGGAAAAAATCCAGTTAATAAATGGGCAGCCTACTCTAGTTTAGGTATTCCAAAACCTGGGAAAAAACGTATGGCATGACATTCTGGGTGTACCATTATGCTAATGCATTCCATTGTGTCTACCATCTTAAAATACATATACATGTTTTTCAGAATTCAACAAATAACATCAACATCAATAGTTGGACCATAGCAAATAAGTTTCTTTCATCAGTAACAAAAGCAGGATTCTGATTGGAAAATATTGAATTGTGAAGGTTAACATTGAACAAATTTCAAAAATAATTTGGAAGAAGTGCTTTGGCCTCTTGGAAGGACTCCTGTATGTCCCATTTAGTGATCCCAGGGTCACTAAATAGAGCTGGCAAAACCTCCTGCCCCACATCCTGGAAAGCCATTGACAATACTGGCAAATGTGGGCTATTGATTTGACTCAGAAGAAAACAGCTTGCCACATTGTTACACTGTCAGAATTGATGAGACTTCAGTTGACTAATCAGCTTACAAATACATAATAATTTGTATTCATCTTACAAATACGTAATAATAGAGTGATTAAAAAGTTATAATGTAAAATGTAGCCAACAGCATAATTCTAAAAACATAATGCAATACATTATCCAACACAAGTTGATCAGAAATGGCTGCAAACAAGCTCTTACAAGAATGCTGATCATCCCATCAGAGCAGGCAGGAGGTGTCTGAAATCTCATGAGAAGTTTAAAATTTCTAATGTTTTGCAAATTATTTTGATAGCATGGCGGCACCATGACATCTATCAGCACGATCAAGCTTTTTCTTAAAAGAAAACCTTTTTGAAATTTATTGTGCTTAATAATGTATGTTATTTCAATCATTTCATTTCATTGTTTTATTTCTCTCACATGTGTATATGTGTGTGTGCACTCACACACACACTTTTCTTGGATTTTTTTAAGACTCTGATTTTGAAATAGAACAACTCTTTTTTTCTGTCAGCAGAAAAATGAACATGAGTTGCAGATGGTCATCATATTGTTCAACTGAGGTTTTACTAGCACAGTCTAAGCAACCTTTCAATTTGCTTTCCAAGAGAAAGCCACAATAGCCTACCAGGCCTTCTTCAATAACTTTATTTCTTGATGCATAACTACTGGTAAATCAGCTGTTATTTTGGTCCAGGATCTTGTAAACAGAAACTCTGAGTAGGTTCCCAGGAATTAGAAACATATGAAACATTTTATGATTCCTCTTCTCCAAAGCCACTCTGGCTGGTTGGCTTTCACATTTAAATCTTTTCAAGTGTCAATTTCAGCAAGGCCAAGATGTACAGGGGCTCCTTGCTTTGTCACGACAGCCATTAAAGGCTGCAAATTAATACTGCCTGAGAATAAACCTCAGCTAACAGTAATGCATGATATACCCCCTGAACCATCCTACAAAGAATGGAAGCATCTATTTTTATCATTATTGTTTTATATCTGTTGTTAACCTGGGAGACAATGCCATTAGTCACACTGAGTGATGACTGGATTTGTAAAATCACAGTCCCCAGAAGCCTCTGCAGAAGTGGGGAGGGTATTTTCAAAACAGACAACACTTTCAAAACAATAACTAATGCAGATAGATGCTGCCATTCTTTGTTGGAAGGTTTGGAGGTATATCATGAATTACTGTTAGCTGACGTTTATTAATTTGCAACCTTTAATGGCTGTTGTGACAGTGAAAGAAGTGGGGAGGGTGTTTTCAAAACACAACAGTGAAAATGAATACAAGAGGTAGTACTTATATTGCCATGTTTCTGCCACCATCTCGCATTGATTGTACTTTTAACACAACAATTGCAACCATTAGAAGTGCCATTTTTAGTTTTTAAGTAGAAATGCAGAAATATCCAGCTCTTGCTTCAGTATTTTCCTCAGCCTCTGATTTCCTCTAACTAAAGGACCAGATTTTTCCTAGCTTGTCCTGGCTGGATGACTCAGGGGCTTGAAGCCTAAACTTGGTACAAATATCAGCAAACCCTCCCTTCCTGAAGAGGAGCTCTTTCTCTCACTCTGGACAAGGCAGGACAACTTCCCCATTTTCTGCCTGGACAAAGGATTTCCTTCCACATGGCCTCAGCCACAGGATAACAAACCTTTTCAAGTTGTGCAGTGGAGCACTGTCTCTGGTTTTTAATTTTAAAAACTGTCAACAATTTCACAAAGGTCCCTCAGCTCAAAGGATTTTAGTCATCTCATGCCCAAGGAGCATGGTGGCTAGCATGGTTAAGACTCTGGGTTGGAGGTTAACAAGCCCGCATTCGGAACCCGAATGCTTCTGTGTGACATGGTGAGCCCCCATCCTTCACTGCAGCTCCTGCCAGGAATATGAATGGAGCCCCCAAATGGGCATCCTCTGGGCAATGGTGATGTCACCAGCTAATCTTTTCAACCCAGAAATGCTTTGGTGCTTCCAACACAAGTGCAATGCGATCTCATGCTAAGATACCGTATCAGATCTCTAGAAACTCATGGGTTTTTTTCATTCTCACTGATTTGGTAATCTTGTAAGGTCTGGCTATTTTTATTTTTAAAATGTTAGAGGGGTAGCATTAAAAGGTACAATTTATAATGCATATGCTACCTTGTCAACTCCTGATGTATGTTCATCTATCACAAAGAATAATAAATCTTTATTATAAATTTATATTACAAAAGCTGTATTATCTCTAACTCAAAGAAGTGCTGGATGTAGAAATCCCTGCTCTAATAAAAACATATTCTCCTGTTTTCCCTTCCATGAAAGTCTCTCCTACAAAACTAGAAAATCTACTGCAAGGAATAACTAAACCAGAATGCAATTATTGTGAAGGTATGCAATACTATAGCGCCCTGATGTGCAGGGGTTAGAAGGCAATATTGCAGGATAAATCTGCCCACTGCCAGCAGTTCGATCCTGACCTGCTCAAGGTTGACTCAGCCTTCCATCCTTCCAAGGTCGGAAAAATGAGGACTGTTGATGAGATTGTTGGGGGCAATATGCTGACTTTGTAAACCGCTCAGAAAGTGCTATCAAGCACCCTGGAGTGGTGTATAAGTCTATGTTCTATTGCTATATAGCTGAAATTTACAACATAGCTTCACAAACAGTTCTTCCTTGCTGACTTGAAACTCCATTAAGGGTTTGGGGTTTTTTTCTGACTTAAAAAGAGAAATCTTTTTTGGCATGCATAGCTACTCATCAAGTAATTAATTCGTTCCCAGCATATTATGTTCAACATGCATCTAAAAATAAGAATAGCATTGAGCCAAGCGGCACTGTAACAAACCATCGCCTAGGGCTTTATATAGAAATCCAGCTATTTTATGCACTTTTTGTATTATGCCTTAGGATTTGCAAGGCCTTAAACATCAAATGACCCACCAGCACCAGTCTCCTGTGCCAGAAGAGGCAGGGAAGGAGACCTCCCAATTGGGACCTACAAGAAAGTGTGAGAGAGATTTGCTTCAGGCTTTTGACTGCCTGCTCTGGCACAGGGTCTCTGGCCAGCTTCCATGTTGGGGGTTTCAAAGACACACTCCTCTGAGGACCCATAGGGTTACTGCCCAAGGTTTTTCTAGGCTTTATCTCTGGTTCTGCCCCAAGTGATAATGATAAGTGCCTCCATTAAGTGGCAGTTTGCCAGCAGTTCCCTGAATCAAGATGATGCCATTTTAGACAATGGGAGCTAGAACAGTTGTTGGCTCATGGTGAGAAGTGTGCATCATCCTTTAGGAAATTGATTGGTTCCATCCTGGTTTAGATTTTAGGACTGGGATTGGTGATTTAACTTTTGCAGTGACCTGCCCTCTGTTTTGGACTGTGGATCAAAATTGTAAGCAGAAATGAAGACTGCCTTGCTTGAGCATTGCTTTTTATGGATCATTAAATTTGGCTTGCCTGCTGGTTATTGGTCTAAAGAACACACAGTGCTATCTTATTTTACATGCTGTTCAATATTCTATACAAGCTTCTGGCTTTCATCATGCCGGCTGGGTTCACACGATACACTAAGCCAAATTAATTATGATATATTATGGCCTAACAGCAGGAATGGGATTCAGCCAGTTCGGAATGGTTCGGATGAACCGGATGCTAATTTTATATCTGGTTCGCTGAACTGGTAGTTGCAACGACTGGATGCCCCTCCCCCCCCCCCCCCGGAGTCTCTACGCAGCCTGTTTGGGATGCCAGGTAAGTACAACACTCGGAGCCCGGGGGAGGCCATTTTTGCCCTCCCAGAGGCTTGAGGAGAGCCTCCGGAGCCTTGGGCGAACAAAAACTGGGCCTCCCGGAAGTTACAGAAGTCCAGAAACAGAACCTAGGGTAGACTGGTTTCACCCCAGAGGCTGAAGGAAAGCCTCTGGAGCTTGGGGAGAGCGAAAACGCCACCCCCACCATGATGTAGGAGATCAAGTAGACCACACCCACCATGCCCACACCCACCCAGCAACTGGGCAGAGAACCGGTTGCTAAAATTTTTGAATCCCACCCCTGCCTAACACATTGTGTCAACCCAGTCATGATAGCTTTGATATTGTCCCCACCCCCAGCCATTACTTAACCTTGTGCCTCAGTGATCAACCCACTCAGTGGTCAACCCACCACAAAAAAGAGGGAGCATATTTACTTGGAGAGCAATTCTATGGAGTGAATTTCCCCAGTATAGTGAAAGGGCTTTCAGACTTCAACACCCAGCCTTTCTGCCTATTGTGCCCAGGGCTCAGCAAATATTTCCAACATGCTTCATCAAGACTGCAGAATATTGGTGAACGTTTGTATGAATGTCATGGATGAAACTCCGTCTTCAAGAAGTGTCCCCCAGGCAAAGCCTATACTGAATTGATATCCAAAGCAAATTGAACTGCAAATCAGAGACATTCTTAGAGAATGCAAAAGTGTTATGAGAAAACCAGCCAAAACTCAAAGATTTGGCATGTTCCAAGGTTACCATCAGGTTTTGTGCAAAATAACATGGAACCAAATTTTATGTTTCTCCCTTAGCACAAATGTTTGGGGATGTTTAAGGGTCCTAAATTTCCTGATTAACCTTTCTGTTTTTCCTATTTCTCCTGGATAAGATTATTTTCTACCCAGATTGAACCTTTAAAGAAAGGTACAATCATAGGTTTCAAGTTCAACAGCACCAAAAGAATTTCATGAATGGCAGCCGGTCCCATTTATATGACCTTTAGTGTGTTCTTCAAACAGAGGCAACTATGGTATTTGTCAAGGTCTAGGAAGAAAAAAATTGTCATTACTAAAACAAGATATAGAAGTTGAAAGCTGGAAGTGCCAATAGCAAATCCTGGATCTTTTGGAGGTGTGCATTTCACAAAAGAAAGCTAGCCTGTGGCTGATGAGATTTCTTCATTTTCTGAATGCCTGGACCAGAACTTTTGTCAAAATAAAGGGTGGATATGTGCTTATATGGCAAGGCCAATCTGCTCTGATACAATCCTTAAGCTGTAGAGCAGAAAATCGAGTTAGTGGCTACTGCCAAAGCATGAATCAGTTACAAAATGTGGGCTTGAGGTATGCTCCTTTTTTCCATTCTCTAATATTTCTCTGCAACTCAAACAATTGCTCATAATTAAGCTGATTGGACGAGCAGACGCTGGCAGGAAACATTGTGCTGGCTGTGATCCAAATGAACTTCATTGTACTAGATATAGGACCATGACATCAGTTCCTTCCATTGCACAAAGGAAAAATTACATTTGCAGAGCCTCAGATATGATTCAAAAAGTGTGTGGGGGGGGGATGGCATTTATTTCATTGCTTTTGGAATCCTTTGGATATTCAGAACGGAGTTGTGCATGCGTGATTATATAGAGAAGCAAGGATTGATTGTATTATTCAGCATTCTGTGATTCTTATTATATACTTTTTGGTACATATTGCCACAAAAATGGATTTGAAAATGGCAATTGCCCTTTCAACAGTTCCACTCAAGCTTTAGATGGCCCTGACTCTGTTGGCTTTTCATAAGGCTTTAAAGGCTAAGTTGTCCCATAAAGCCTTGAACTGGACACTAGGTGAGCTTGGAGTTGAATGATTTCTATACTGGGAGGTTTTAAAATTAGATTTCAGTGACTTGGTACCATGCTACACTTATCATTTCTCAGAAAGAAAATCTATCTGTGTGGACACCAAGAATCAACACCAACTTGATGGCACATAATCAACCAATCATATGGTTGTCATAGTTATTTTATTCACTTTGTTGTTGCTGTTTTAAATTATTGTTAGCTATGAAGAGTCATACTGAGATGGGCAATTTTATAAAGCTTTTAAGCAGTTGTCTAAAGCATGGTACAATTTTAGAGTCTAACTTCCAGGATAGCAGGATAAGATAAAAATATGCTTCAGGTGGGATGTCTGAATAGGTTGAATATTGTTAAGGACTGTGTTGAAATCTTGACTTCTTTCATCTATGGTGTACAGGATTCCTAGAGGAGAACATCCCTGCATTGATTAAACAATAAGCAGCAGGGGAAACAAAACTTCAGCTCTTACACCTTTGCCCACACCAAAAAACTAGCTTTTATCACAAAAATACTCAAGTTATGTAGAGGATTCTTGCACAAATCAGGGGGATGAACTGGGGATCGGCAAGTCCTTGTTTAACTCATGCATGCTATGAACAGGAGGAACAGAACTTACTTCTGGGATTCTGTCATGTATTTCCATGTCCGTAGTAATTAAGTGGGCTTCCTTTTCCTTTTCCCCCCCTTTGCTTCAGTCTATTCTCAACTTTTGCATAATGTAGACCTCAGCAGTATTTCAAATTCCTATAGACAAAGGAACTGGAAAATGAACAGGCATAAATATTCTCCAGATTTTGACCTTGTTCAAATTCCAGGAAACAGCAAGTGCCTGTTGTGTCTCATGGTTGCTAGGGCTACTGGGCTATATGAGAGGCTTTGGGTGGAAAAATCCTCTCATATATAGTCAAGCGATGGGAACAGAATGATGTGCTAAATTGCTCAGCAGGTTTGCAAATGGACAGCTTTATTAGATTGATCTGTTTAGACAAACACCACTGAAAGATGGATGTCAACAAAATTAGTGAAGGGGGCAGCGACCCCTTCCTTGCTGGAGATAGCTGGGAACAAGAATCTGAATATACAATAAGATTAAATAGTGTAGCTTTTAAGGTCTAGGTTCATTACAAGCTCTTAGATGAGACTTTTCTTATCTAGTTCTATAAAAGGTTGAACTGTGATTAATCTGGAGTACAGTTTAGGGCCTGCAGAAATGTCTTGGACAGAAGTCAGGCTTAATTCTATATAATTCTACATAAAATTAACATCAAAAAGATGTCAGGCAATCATGACAAATTATGAGTGCTTTCCAAATGTTTTGACATTGCTTTGACTTTCTCTAGCCTCACCATAAATTAATGCATTTCTCAAATATGCTCTGGAAATTTGGGGCTCCATGAGGAATGGGTTTAGGAAGAAATCAGGATCTTCTCTAAATACAGTTGGGATAGGATGGCGTGTCTTGCTATAATATGAACCAATCTATGAATTCTCTCTCTACTATAAAATGTAAAACCAGGTTTGCTAAACAATTATGAAAACAATGTAGTTGAAAGAGTGGATAGACAGCAAAGTTCTTCCCTTCTTACAGAGGCCTCAGTCTATGAAAAAGCATCCAGGTCTTCAGAGATTAACCAAAGGAAGCTGAACATCATAGCCAAACAAATGTGGCTACAAAACACCATCTGGCATACTTCTGGGAATGCCTGTGTTAATGAGATTGTCAGCAGATGGCACCTCTAGTTTTATTGGGGTAGGGTTGGGGCTTTCCCAGAGAGAAATTGAAGAGAAACTGTCCCTTTGGGCCCCACTTTTATTCAAGCTGTCTTATGAGATTTGTGTGCTGCTGTGATCTTTTATTTCAATTGTGTTTGTCCCTATGTTTCAGTCCAGCTGGGAAGAACAAGCCTCAGCATAGACATTCCTTCCTTGTCAACAGTCTCCCAAGTCACACTGAGCAGAACCTCTTCTAAAAAAGGTCTTTTCTTAGGTCAGATTGGGGGAAACCAATACGACGAATTTTAATGATTGTATTCAACCAAATTTCTTATTTTTTCCCCCTTCAATATTATCATGGGATGCCATATAAAGGACTCATGCATCAGCTATTTATAGACCTGCTGGGAAAATGCACTGTTCCAACGTTTTAATCTTCAGACTAGACACATGCTGACGTTGATGCTGAAAAAAATAGATGTATAATTATGGCATATCTTGATTGCCTTCCACTAATATCAGAATATGTTTTGTTTATTCATGGTTTATTTAATATATTTGGTTTAGTCAAGGCTTAAAAGGTTATTAAGAAAAGTTTGCAAATAATGATTCAGTTCTTTTTACAAACATGGCATAGCATATGTGATGTCTATTAGAAAATACTATAGAACATATGGCCAAAGTAGATGGCAGCGTTTACTAATTCTTGATTAGTAAATCAAGAATTACTTGATTTATTGGGGGGGAAAAATGAAGTTGGATCAGTCCTGGCAAGTACTTGGAAGGGAGATTTCCAGGAACTCCAAGGGCTGTGAACTAATCTGAGAAATGAGGAGAGAGAGAGAAAAAGAAATCCAGAAGAAAGCAATGGCAAATGACTATACTGTTACCAAGAAATATGTACAGATGTATCCATTTAGCCACCAGGAATTGAGCAGCTCTTTTGATTCTTGCAGATGTAAGGTCAGGTTGACAACAATTTGCATAAGGAATTAATCAGCAAAGGCATGAAGAAGAAAGTAATCAATAAAAAAGGAATATTTGTAGCTCAGGGTTGAAATAAGGGGTCGTTGGTGCTTCCCAAGCTTGGTTGTTTTCTTGCAGATGTTTCATTGTCCAAACTAGGTAACTTCATCAATGCTAGTAAGGAATGGGGTTTGCTCTTGGTTTATATTTTAGTGGTTTACCTTGTCAGTGTTTGTGACCTTGAGTGTCTTTGAGGTTCTTTGGTTTGACTGTTTATTCTTAGTTTGTCTGGCAGTTTCCTGATTGAGGTATTATTTACTTCTTGATTATTGTTCTGATGTTAATCTTGGTGTTCATCTGAGTGTTGATTGCTGGTAGTGAGGTGTGTTGGCCTTTTTATTCCTTTTTTTGGCTCCTTGATTGTCATCAATAGACACACAGACATGAACAGCATTTTGCACGCTGTGCAAAAGTGACATTCAGCAATAGTAGATTAACTCCAAGATTAACATCAGACCAACAATACACATTTGACATAATTACTTATTAAGAGTTTTGTTTTGTTTTTAACCTTAAAATCAGTCTTGATTCTTGGCAACTCTCTGGACAAATCCCTGCAGTTTTCTTGGCAACCTTTTTGGAAGTAGCTTGCCCTTGCCTCCTTCTAAGGCTGAGAGTGAAGGACGGCCCAAGGTCACCCAGCTGGGGTCATGCCTAAGTTGGTATTAAAACTCATGGTCTTTTAGCCTTATGCCTTAAACACTGCACCAAACTGACTATCACTTATCAAGTTACTTGGTGACTTTTCCCCTATGCTCTTCAACTAATTAAATGCATTGTTCTGTGAATACTAAATAAGCTAGTATTTTCTACATAGCATAGTACCTTCACCAACGTTCAAATGTATTTCCATTGAGAATTGTCCTATGCCATTCAGATGAGATGAAGAAATTAAATTGGCACAGAAGTAAGGACAAGCTCACAAAATACAGCTGCTTGATGCATTCATTAATACCTAGATTTCCACCAAAACAATTTCTGCTTTGATAGCTGATTCAAGAATTCAGCTAAATACTGGGCTGTTTTAACTTTGGAACAAGTTGGATTTTGTGGTATTTGACTGTGAGGTCCTGTCAGGCATTTGAGAGTGTCCATCACAGATGCCAATCCAGAGCGTTAGAGCAGCACTTTCCATCTTAGGCTTGTGAGGAGCTCCTGAGATCAACTCCTGCCTGCACAGTTCATGGGCACACGGTCTGCATGCCTGAGGAGGATGACTAGGGGTGGAGGGAGAATTGGGGTTGCCATCTTTTTGTGACTCATCTGGGTGGTCTGAATTGTCAAGAATGTGTTCCAGGTTTCTTTTGGGTGCTTCTTTTGCTCCTGTTTCTCCCCTTCATGTGAATGTCATTGCAATTTGAAGGCAGTTTACTTTATGTCACTTTTCCTTTCTTTTTTCAAGTTTTGTTTTCCTTGCAAAGGACATCATGGTTTGATTTTTGGAGCGCCAGTCTGATGGAGTGGTGGGATGAGTAAGGGTGAGAGCTGTGAACAGGACGGGGTTGGTAAACATCTCTTTGAATAGACCTTGCCCAAAGGGCCAAGGGGAGGGATGGCAGACTATTATATCTTGCAATGAATCAAGGACTTAAGTACTGCTATTTCTTCCCTTCACTCCCTTCACTCCCCCTCACATTTGGTAATTTTTTTCCTTCTCCTTTTCTTTCTCTTCCATTGATGTTTGTCTGGACAATGCAGAAGAAGTGGGTGATGTTATGAAAGCACACTGGCATTGTTCTACTGGAAAAGTTCATCGGAGACAAGGAATCCTCCCCATTGTGCACTCACCCACGAGCACTGAATTTGTGATCCAGTTGGCCGGATCATATACTGTCACCCACTATGGAAACTTGAATGGGTCAGTAGGTATGTCAAGGCCCTTACAGGAATAAAGACCTTAAATTAATTACAAGCAATGCAGTTAAGCCTCTAGATTTGTTTGTTTCTGTTATACGTGTGGGGTTTTAAACAACATTGGATAGCTTTCCCCAGAAAGATTCAAATTTCACCCATCCCCTAGATATATGTAGGAGCAGAGAGAAAAGAATACAGATAGCTTATGTGAGTGCCAAAAGAGTAAGGTCTATGCTAAGTAATTAATATAGTATGTGCTTTGATCTCAAGTCCCTTCTCCAGCCCAATTGTAAAACCCTTTGAAGTAAATATCATGCGGGTAATTAATTTTGGTTTGGAAGTCTTGCTGCTTTTTAGTTAAGTGCATGTTGCTTTGAATCACAACCCCCTTTCAAATTTTCCACTTGATCCTAAATACTGGCATGTGGATTTGCCCAATCCATGATCTTTTCCATGCTGCAAAGGCACTGCCATTATCCATACTTCAATGGATGATACTGAAGTGAACGTGTGTGTAAAGTAAGTGAACAAAAGGAATATTTGAACAGGGTTTTTTTGCACTGTGTCTGGTTCCTCACAGTCAAAACTTTTTTTTTTTTTTTGCTTTTTGTGGACCTTATCATCTCTTCCTGTTTCTCCTTCTTCTGTTTCAGATTCCTAAAATTCAACTTTGAAATTTATTTTTATAAATTTGTTTTTTTTTAAATATATTTTTGTTATTCTGTCACTTGTATCCTGTGAAGTATTCACACTCAAGAAAGGAAATCCAGGAACTCTCACAATTTCTGTTGGATTATACTTGTTTTTATTTTGAAGATCTATCCCCTTGATTTTTGTTACAATAGTAAGCAAAAGGCTCTTAAATTTGATTCAGGTGCTATTTATGCCTCAGCCAGTTTTCCAACAGGAATGATTGTAAAACTGCTGAAACTTTCAAACAGTTCAACATTTTTTTATATAGCATCCAGAGTTTTGTGAAATTGGCCAGAGGTAGCCTAAGGTACTGATGATTTTTTTTTTAATACCATGAAAAGGCATGAAAAGTGAGCTGAATTTGTTGCAGTCATCTTTGCTGAAAGTGCCAAATATTAGCTAACATTTCTGAGGTGACTGAAAACTACCACGCTGGGTAGACAGTGAGCCCCATGCTCTTTTCTGGTAATTTGCCAGGCAACATTTTGAAAACTGATTTGGTCAGCTCCCAGCAGGAGTGAAATCTACTTACCTTCCTTACTGGTTCGGAAGTGCATGCGCCGCATAAAAAACACTGGTTAAAACCAGAAAGTAACATCTAGGTGGATGGGTGGAGCTTTGCTCCGCCATCGCTACCGGATCGCCAAACCACCCACCACGATCACTACTGGATCGTCTATCCGATCACTCCTGGTTTTCAGGTTTTGTGCAGAGGTCTTGATATGCACTAAGGAAAGCTTAGAGACAGATAGATCAGGATATAGTATTATAAGTTCAAAGATTATGTTATTTGACTTTTTCTTTTTTTAACCGTAGGGCAATGTATCTCAAATACGGTCCCAGCTAAAGCCAATATAAGAAAAGCTTTGGTTTCAGTGCACAACTCCCAGGTCAGGCAAACACTGTTATAAAGATTCTTCGTCATACTACACTGCTTTCTTTGCAAGAGAACAAAATGATCTTGTCTTATAATAGAAAAAGTGCATGCTTTTATGGACCTTTGTTGTCTTTTAACCATGAATTTCATTTTTGCCAGTTTCAGTGCTTTCAGAGAATTGGAAGACAGAAGAGTGAGGAGATTAAATATATCCTTTATTATGAGCAGCTTTCTTGTTATGAACAACTATTTTCTGTTCTTGGGAAAAACACACTAAATAACCTTTTATGGTAATGTGTGAAGAGCAAGTTTTTCATTCCACAGGTTAACCTATTCAGATGACTACTTAGTTGAATTATGTGTATGAGAGAGTATCCCTGTGGCAAAAAAACCAGTATGCAGTAATCCAGCTTTCACACCACACAGTACAAGCAACCTCAGGCTTTTTTCTCTTATTATTTTTGTCTGCAGTCCATCAGAGGAATACTTCTAAGAAGTAATCATCAGTATTTCATGAATGGGCACCTCTTTTATTTGGTCAGGGATTTAAAAACTATAGGCAGCTGCACAAACTAACCTTGACAAAGACATCAGAGCAGTTGATCCATAGCACAGTAAATTATGAATAACCATTTGTTTCATGGACAAATTTGCCTGCCATTTTGCTGCTAGGCAAAATGCAAACAGAAAATTAGATCTAACTACACACAAATGCTACAAGAACATTTGAAAACAAACCAAGTAATAAACCCCCCAAAATAGCGAACAACAGAATTATATAGTTCTGCAGAAAAGTAGATAGTCCTGTAGTTAATATAAATTCAACAGAAACATACCGATTTTTTTGCCCCTTAAATTCTCACTGGGAGTCCAAGACATGAGCATCTGCTGAAGATCAAAATCTGCAATAGGGCAGGTGCACGTTTTGTGGTTGAAGTTGTGTGCTTTTTGTGTGACATCACTGCACTTACAAAAGGGATGGGCGTTCTATTGCGATGTCACACTCGCCCATCGTGCAGATTTTGGCCCCTCTTGTGGATGCTTCTGGTCCTACAAAAATTGGGCCAGGTGCCTAACTTGAAATCCTTTTCAGTCATTCTGTTTCTCACATATAAAATAACAGGCCTTCTGCAGGATTAGTTAATCACAACTCACCATCTTTGAGGCCACATAACTCATGTTGTAACCTTTGTCTCATGCCTACAATGCCCACAGTCGAGGCAATCTACCTTTGCCCTTAACTCTTCCAGTTGAAGAAAGCTTTTTTTGCTTAAACAAGCTGTATGCTAATTTACCCTTTGTGAATTTGGTGAGGGTGTGGCTAGGGGTTGCTTTCCCTGACAAGGTTGTTAAATGAATGTGTGGGTTGTTAAGCAGAATATGGGAGGCCTCAGGGATAGGGCAGGCCCTAAGAGGCCTAGCACAGGCCCAGACCTGCTTGGCCCCAGCCTCCCTGACCCTGAGGTATTTTGGGCTCCACTCCTTGCCCCTTGAGTTCCCTGCCGGCCTCGTCCTGCTCCCAACCCAGCCATTCAGCCACCTAAGGCAGCCCAAAGGTGGGCAGTGTGAGACTAGGCCTAAGCCACCATACCTAAAGATAAAGCAGGGTGGACAAAAGCCAGGAAAAGTAGTTAAGAAGGAACCAAGTCATTAAGGAAAGAGGGAAAAAATGTCATCCGAATGAGACAAAAGAAGCTGGTCTTGAGCACATGGGAAGCCTCTCCCCAAGTCCCGCCATCTGGAACAGAGCAAAGGATTTTGGGGGGGGATAAAAGGGGCTCTGAAACCCGTTCATTATTTTGAATCTTTTTTGGATCCAGTCTTGACGGCTTCCATCCCTCTGGCTAGAGTCTGGCAGCCTAGTTGAGGATGTTGGGAAAGTGTAGATGAGAGAGAGAGAAATTGTGTGTGTGTGTAAAAGAACAAATAGATATATTTTGTAATCAGTAAAAGTTTGCTGTTATATTAAATTCACTGGGTCTCCAAGTATTCTAAAGAACTGTTTGTGTCTGAGTGTTGTCAAAAGTGATTTTGAATGTGGCAATTTTCCAGGGCTGTGTGTGTGTGTGTGTGACAATAAGCTGAACCTGATAGCACATGTGTGTAATAGCAACAAAAGCCACTGGTGTCTGGGGACGGTAAAAGCCTGTAGGCCTCAGTCTGCTTCTCATCTGCCCACTCCAGGAACTTACAGGACTCGGCCTGCTTTTTACTCACCTTCAGGATTCAGCTTCTTGCCTTCATGATTTTTTTTGCAAAGGAGCCCGGTTGCTGCAATGAGAGGCTCAGCTTTCTTGCGGAGGCTGCCAACCTCATGGCATTTGTGCCATTCTCCTAGCAAATAATACTCCTTGCCAGACTGTAGCGGACTCCATTTTTTAAAAAAAGAGGCTCCATTTGTTTGTGGCATCTCCTTAAAAATCAGGCTCACTACAGGTAGTCCTTGACTTATAACTATTTGTTGAGGGATGGTTCGAAGTACAACAGCACTGAAACGTGACTTATGGCCACTTTCCCCACATCCAACAGTTGCAGTATCCTCATGGTTACCTAATCAAAATTTGGGTGATTGACAACTGGCATGTATTTATGACAGTTGCATTGTCCCAAAGTCATGTGATCACCAGAGGTGGGTTCCAGCAGGTTCTGACCAGTTCTGGAGAACCGGTAGCAGAAATTTTGAGTACCGTATTTTCCGGCGTATAAGACGACTGGGCGTATAAGACGACCCCTGACTTTTCCTGTAAAAATATAGGGTTTGGGCTATACTTGCTGTATAAGACGACCTATCTTCCAACGCACACCAAATAAAAATTAAAAAACATTAACTGGCTCACCCACAATGTAAAAGCAGCTGTGCTAGACCCAAAATGGCCCCTGCAACAAGCAGGAACCTCACACAGCCACAAAAAGCCCAAAAAAACCACTTTCACACTTTACACACACAAAATTCCACATACAGCTTTGTGAGATTTTGTGCGTTTGTGTAGTTAGAGTGAAACACTACAGAAACACACTAAATCTCAGAAAGCTGCACAAATATTATTTTATTTAATTTTAATTTTAATTTTTATATGAAAGCTAAATTTAAAACTTCCTAGCCTAAAACTTAGACCTAGCCTTTAAATGGCTAGGTCTAAAAAAAACCAACTAAAAAACCCCCCAATTAACTATTTTTTTAAAGCTCCCAAAGGGGGGAAAAAACTTACCCAATAGAACAGGGGTTTCCAACCTTGGCAACTTTCAGACTTGTAGACTTCAACTCCCAGAATTCCTCAGCCAGCTTTGCTTTGCTGGCTGAGTAATTCTGGGAGTTGAAGTCCACAACTCCCTGCCTGCTTGATTGCAGGCAGGGAGATTTAGTTGCTTGCTGATGCAATGGATTGCAGGCAAGGCTAGGCAAGCATTGCGGCTAGCAGTTAAGGTAAGCAAGCTGGGGGGGGGGGATTTTTGCTACGTACCAATTAGCAGGCAAAAATTAGCAGCTGGGATGGCCAGCGTTGTGTAAAAGGGAAGTTTTTCCCTTTTAAACGGAGCTTGGCCATCCAAGCTCTGGCTAATCAGGCAACTCAGCTGGGATGGCCAGCGTTGTGTAAAAGGAAAGTTTTTCCCTTTTTACACGGAGCTTGCATGTAACTCAGCTGATTAACGGCAACTCAGCAGGCAATTCAGCTTGGCTCCTTAGAGCCATTTAAGGCTCGTCAAAGCCTTTCGGACTGGTCTGCCTGGTTACAGGAGACCGACACCCAGTGTATAAGACGACCCCCAACTTTTGAGATGATTTTTGTGTGTTAGAAAGTCATCTTATACGCTGGAAAATATGGTAGTTTGGAGAACCGGTAAATACCACCTCTGACTGGCCCCTCCCCCATCTATTCTCTGCCTCCCTAGTCCCAGTTGATCGGGAGGAAATGGGAATTTTACAGTATCCTTCCCCTGCCAAGCCACACCAGGCCCACCAAGCCACACCAGGCCCATCAAGCCTCGCTCACAGAACTGGTAGTAAAATCCCACCACTGGTGATCACCATTGGTAACTTTCCCAGCAGCTTCTGACTAGCAATGAGGGAAGACAGATTCACTTAACAATCCCATGATTCACTGAACAAGGGTAGCAAAAAGAATCGTAACATGGGGCGCAACTCACTTAACTGTCTTGCTTAGCAATAGAAATTTTAGGCTCAATTGTGGTTGTAGGTCAAGGACTCCCTGTACCTGCTTGCAGTGTAGCGCCTGTATACATTGAACTTCTGGAAAAACCTATTATTAAATAGAGTGATATCTCGGTCCTCATTCATTGGTTCTGGGAGGCGATAAATACCAAAAATGACAAGTACCAAACAAAATTTTCCCATAAGGAATAGCACAAGGCAACCAGCACCAGTTCTAGCTTGTGCACTGAGTACCAAAACAACAACAAGAACAACAACAACAAAACAAAAAACAAAACACTATGGGGACAAAATTTTCCTCCCCCACATCACCAATCTTTCAGCTGGACTTCTAAACATTGGTCAACTTCCAGCATAAATCCTAGAAGTTGTCTGTTAACAAGGTAGCAATTTTTGCACCTATGTACATCATTTCATTCCAGCTTATGCTAAACTACATTTATTATCTTAACACTACTTCTTCAGGCTGCTTAGTTACATTTTGAACCTTTTTTGCATTGTAAACCTGTTGATAATTTGAAGTCAATTGCAAACCTAGTCATCTCTCATCTTCCAGGCAGTTGAAACTATATGGTCCCATTGTAGAACAATGGCTTTCGTTCTTTCATAATTACACCAACCATTTATCCATATTTTCTACTTTATGTTATTTTACCAATCTATGAGACAAGCCTGTTTATTCAGTGACTCCAATAAGGAGTCCAATTTCATCAAAAGGCACCACACTGAAAAAATAAACTTCGCTTATTACCACTGCCACATCCAATGTATGTTTGAAGTGAGAAAATTTAAAACTTTGCTAAAGCTATGTTTGGCTATATGCTTGATGCTTCAACTAAAGCATGGCTTTGCACAGTTTATTTGGTATAGACCTTAATCAGCCTGCCACTTTTTCAGATTACACTTCCCACCCTCAAGTCCTTTTTAAAAACCAGTATTGTACTGGCTGCTTTCCAGCATTCTGGTACAAAGACATCTGAGGCATATCGAATATCTTTTTGTTAGCAGAAGTGTCTCCTGATCAAGAGCCTTTCCACAAATAGAAAAGAATAATTGTAAAAGCTCTATGTGAACAGTTGGATAAAACAGTATGTGAAAAACCTATCACATCAGAAACTTAAAAGAAATGGAGAAACTTTTTTTGCAGATAAAAGCAGAAAGAAATGGTGAGGGCCAGGGTTGCAGATGAGAAACAAATAATATAGATGATATTTTTGTTATTTTTTTGGGGGGGGGATGCCTTTTAACATAAAATAAATAGGCAATTTTTGTCTTGAAGAAACGGTTTGCATTTTTCAGAGCAGATACAAGGCAAGCATGATGAAGAACATACCTTTCCCTGGGATAAAAGGAAAACCACAGCAATAAAGAGAAGTGGACAAGATTTATTTTGTATATTTTTTTTTCTTTCTGCAAGCAAAACTGCTTTGATATAAAATGAGTCCAATGATACAAAGCTATCATCCACTCAAGCAAAAGAAAACCTCACATTACAATGAATGCAGGTTATACTGATATTCTAATGCTAGTGTAACCCCCCTCTTCCCCGGACCAAGATTGTTTCTGCCGTCTTTTAAAGCAACAGCACACTGAAAACCATGGGAATATATTGCAATATGTATGAATTTACTGGAAGAAATTGTTGAATTAATATAATGGCAAAAAGAACTGTGTCTTCACATTGTTGTTTAAGTTTCGGTCACATGTCATTAACGTCCACGTTGTTAGTTCAAAACATATTATTTAGGTTTTTGTCATTTGTATGAAGATCAAGTTCTGAGGTATCCTTTACTGTAAATGATGAAGCAACAGGCCAGGCGGATGTATGATGCAAAAAGTTAGCGGTAAAAGCTTTTAGTGATTTCTCTATATGTTACTGCAAACAACTGTTAGTTTACATTAAAAAATGTTCTCCTATTCACATAGAATATGGCATAAACAAAAGAAAAGTTAACAAAAACTATACACATAAAATAACAAGACTGATACACAAATAAGGCCATCTGCAAAATTAAAAATCCAACTCTCGCCATATTTCACAATAATTTCTACAGGATAATTTACATCTTAGAAACTTAAATATTTAATGCACAGAAGAAAAGAAAAGACTTTGAGGAGCCAATTGCATTATCTCTTGGAGGACTTGTCTAATTTTCTGACCAGCAATCGTTTTTGCGGAGTTGGAATTTTGGAAAGCTTTCCCGAGGCAGATCGAGAATTCGGCCGGGGTGTTGGTCTAATTGGGGTATGAACAGTTTCTGACAGGTCTGAGCACACTGACTGGATTTCTGAAATGTCAAAGTCAGAGGCATCGCTGCCCCGGCGGCTACTTGCTCTGCTCCCGGCTTTACTTCCAGCACGACTTCCAGGCCTGCTTGATGTTTTTCTAGTTTCTGCAAGACAAGATAAAAGACATCCATGATTAGTGGAACAGAGCAAAAGGAGGCTGCTTCTGAAGAGGGCCTTCTCACATACTTGAACTCTGTCTGACTCAAGGTAAATGCAACTGGCACCTTCTACTGCTTCATAGCATTCCAGGCTGAAATGACACGTCTTGATTGTAATAAGATTTATATAGCAGTAAAAAAAGAGAGATTGAGTTACGGATTGAAGGCTAGGGGAGAGACAGATCCTTTCAACTTCTGCAAGTGGGATGTGCCCAAGCAGGTGCCCCATCCCGGGAAATCCAACACTCACCTGCAAAATGTGTTCTGGCTCTTGTAGCTGCTGTTGAAATTAGGCCATTATTTTCTCCAGAATGAAAAACTTTCCCAGAAAGATATCCTGGAAGTCTAAGTTTACTCCCCTGTATTGGAGTTCCCTGTAGAATATAAGAGTACTGAATAAAGCACATGCATGGAACAGGGCTGAATTTGGAACTCCACTCAAATCACAAGAAAATGCTTTTACCAAAATTGACCAGATAGCACTGTTTAGAAACATGTCAACAGGAAAACAAACAGAGAGGGAGACTGTATTTATTGCTGCCTTCTTGAGGTAGGGACTTGTCTCTTGTTGACTGTGCAATGTATCAAACTACAATGATGGGACTACAGTATATGAACAAATAATTCTTACATGTCAAGATATAGTTACCTGTTTAGGATCAGATTTCAGAGAAGTCAATAACAGCCCTTGAAAGCTCATAGTGTATTTACATTTATTAGTATTTATGGTGCAGCTATTTTTTTTTTTGTCACACAAACCACAGTATAAGCAGCGTAACTGAGCCCATAAAATGGAAGACCAGAGGTTTCAAAGGCCCTCTGAGTCTTTACAACCTGGGCCCATCTCTTATATCCTGCATACAGCCCAAGGACCAGAGAGTCTGCAGGACTGTGAATGTAAACGGACACAAATATTGTTCCTTTCTGGCAGCAGGATCCAATAATGCATTAATGCATTCTTTCATCTATTTTAGTATTTTTTCTGGATCAATATAGGTTGTCCTGGACTTATGACCTCAATTGAGCCCAAATTTTCTGTTGCTAAGCAAGATGGTTGTTAAGTGAGTTTTGCCTCATTTTGCAACCTTTCTTGCCACAGTTGTTACACAAATCACTGCAGTTGTTAAATTAGTAACAAAGTTTCCCCATTTGACTTTGCTTATCAGAAGGTCAAAAAAGGGGGGTTATGTTGATTCCGGGACTGCAACTGTCATAAATTTATGCCAAGCATCTGAATTTTGTCCATGTGAACATGGGGATGTGGCAGCGGACCTAAGTGTGAAAGCAATCAGGAATTACCTGTTTTCAGTAACACTGTAACTTTGAAAGGTCACTAAAGAAATGGTTGTAAGTCGAGGACTACCTGTACTAATCAATATGGGTAAACATATAGAACCTTCCGGATTTATTTCTAATCAACATATTTAATTAACATCAACAAAAATGCAAATACATTTCATTGGATCAAGCCTTAGCACAGATGTATTGAAATTAGTGATTAATTGTAAATGACTTAAAAGTTGCATTGGTATCAATGGGTTTACTCTAAAAATGATTAAATGCAGATACTGTCCATGAATAGTAATTAAAATAATCTGAAATGTTATTTTTATGGATGAAAAAGAGTCCCATTGTCCACCAGCAGGCATCACATTATATTCTGGCCAGTGTAACTCAAAATATTGTGTAAAAACTGAAATCCACTCCCCTCCCGCATGCTGTTGGTGGTATAAAACCTTGCACATGGGGGCATGACTTAGTGTACCATCTGTGCCTTTTTTGCTTGGAGACTGAAAAGAAACGAACTAAATATTACAACACTCTTACTGTCCATGTATAAAAAGTGTTGGGACGTGATGTCATAAACTCTCTTCTTAATGTTCAACATCAAGAAGCAAGATGCCTAAATTGATGGAATTCAAAGGAACCCTCTGATCTTTTAGTGAGGGAATAATAGAAGCCAGACTTCCCAATATGAACCCCAGGCTAAATAAATCACAGAAATTTCTTTTATGGTTTATTTAAATACTCCAGTTAATAGAAGGAGGTATTTTGTTCATTTGTATTCCAAAGTATTATGGTTTAATGTGACACGAATACAGTAATATTGAAGGTGATATAAATACTTTTCAATGTGTGGTAACAATTTAATGCTCAATTTCACCAATGTTTAGAATTCTTAATTTTTGCAGCACCCCTCTTCTGTCCTAAATATGACATTCAATATAGTTTACCAGCAATAGTGGTAATATTTGCCAGTTAAAGTTTTCCATCAAGTTCAATAGGCTGAGGAAAGTTTTTGTGTGCGTTATAGTTAGCTATTGGCGAAGAACAGGACTAAATAGAACGGAGTACAGGTATTCCTCAATTTATGACTGGGACCAGAATTTTCATTGTTAAGCAAAGTGATTAAGTGAGTTGTGCCTGATTTTATTACCTTTTTGGCCACGCGAATCACTGCAGTTAAGTGAATCATGTGGTTGTTAAGAAAAGCCGGCTTCTCCCATTGACTTTACTTGTCGGAAGCCAGCTGGAAAGGTCACAAATGGTGATCACAAATGATTCTGCAACTGTTGTAAATGCAAGCCGGTTGCCAAGCGACTGGATTTTTAGCATGTGAACCATGGGGATGCTGCAGTGGTTGTAAGGGTGAGGAGTGGTTGTCAGTCAGTTTTTTCAGGTTTTTTTTCAGAACCACTGTAATTTTGAATGGTTGCTAAAAGTCAAAGACTACCTGTATTTAAAAATTGATAATAATTCATATTCCATATAGTTTTATACTTAAATCAGCAGAAATACAGAGGTGTGATTATTATATGAGATTATATTTAGTAGAAATTATATGGTTTAAATTAATATAGTCTGCATAATTTGAAGTAAATAATTCTTTAAATCTGTTAATACATTTCATTCATCAAAGGGCCAAAATGAGATCCTTGTTCAAGATGCCTTTAGGTAAATCAATGCTTTTGGCAGGTGAACTCATTAAGTTTTGGCTTATCTTGGTCAGGGCAAAAGATGGGGAATTGTGGATTTCCTCCCCATTCCTCTTCCTTCTTCTAAATGATACAAATGAGATAGAAAATTTCATGTTGTAGGAAGGAGGACTCTTTGTATCCCATGGGTCAATCCACGGCATGCCACTCCAATTCTCTAGTGTTATAGCAAGAGATCCTGGGAATTGAAACGTTATCCTGCAGGCAAATCTTTTTTTTTTCTGGAGTGACACACAATAATAATCTCCCAAATTGGTGTCACATAACTTAATGATTACAAATCCCGTAATATTCATTCAGCAGGAAGGTGTTGGGAGTTGATTTCCACCTCATTAAGAGATTATCAGGTTGAGGAAGGCTAGCTGGAGGCCAGTTGAGGGTATGTGAAATTTGATGCTAGAACACCTCAAATTTAAATTTATCACTGCACATTTTAGAGTTTTGCAAATTATATTGCTAATAGATTTTCCCAGACATTTTTAATGTAATAAATTTCCTTAAACCTAAGTGTTGAATAGGTTAAATTATCTGAAGACAGTAATTAAACTTTTACACGTTTTACTCTTCCAACAAGCAAAATAACATTAGATTGCAATCTAATTTATGAATAAGAACCAATTAGTCTTGGTATCAATGAGATATAATGAAATAAAATTATATTTTATAAATATAATAAATAAATAAATTTTATAAATAAATTTTTGTATTTATAAAATAAATAAATAAATATTTATTTATTTTATAAATAAACTTATATTTAACTTTAGTAAGTTAAATATAACTTACTGTCAAACTTAGGAATGAAGATATCTGTTATTTTATATAAGTCTTTGTTAATGAAGATTTTATATATAAATTTATACAAACTACGGTATATATAAATTTATACAAATCTATAAATTTCACTAGTATAAAATCAATTATTATTTTGACAAGGACTACATGCTCAGCAAGGCCCAAATAGGAGTCAAACAAACTTCCAACAATTGATTAATTTACAAGTTTATAAAAGAGGGGGGGAAACCAAAATTGATGGGCAGAAGAGTGAAAACAAATAGAATGCATTAATATGGAAGGTACAGCACAGTTGATAAGGAATGGAAATCACTGTTAGCTAACAGGATAGTTTTAGTGAAGGAAATGTGGTTAGACTAAAAAAAAAAATCTGTCCATTACTGTACCTCTGTGGATGATACTTGATATTCAGAGCACTCTGATGGTTTACAAGGAGATGACGTTTTGCTGTTTATCAACCATGGTTTACCATAGTTGCGTGTTAAAGGTTGGGGTGTCTGTATGAAACAATGGCAAATCACAATGTGAAGAACAGTTGTTGGAAAACAATGTCATGAAATGGAACAGTCAGGTTATGAAGAATGAATCTCACAGTAAAAGTCTGAAACAAGACATCAAAACCGAGCAGGAGCAAGTGATGACAAGCATTCTGTATGGAAAAGGATTATGTGTGTTTTCTAAAATGCAATGGTGGGGGGAGTGGGTGTCAATGTTTCACTCCTTGAACAAGTTGGTTCTGTGGTCTAAATGGCTTACATGTTTTTTCCCAGTCTTGCATGACCGCTGCATATTGTAAGGCAGGGGAGAGGAGGAAACAATAAAAAACTTTGTTAGAGTCTTTGGAAAAATCTCCCTATTGGTTTTAAGGCAGCTATATTGCTACTAACTGATGTTCAGTTGGGCTCAATCCTATTTAGTAACATTAAAGATTATTGTAATATACATCAAGTCTTATCAAAGATTATTCAAACTGTACCTTGGGTGTACTAGCAGCAAGAGCTGAAACTGGAGTTCCTTGAGCAGGTTGATTGGATATAGACATGGATCTGTTGGGAGAAGCGCCCCTTGAAGAAGGCCGTGATCGACGTCCTCTTGATCGGAAGGCAGCCATACTTTGGGAAGGCCCATCTGCTAACATAAACTTCTCTCGGAGCTCCATATTCGTCCTCCCTTTTGCTACAGTGAATGAAAAGAAGATAAATTAGGAATCTGATCATTTGCCTCCCCTTCCTCTTCCACACACCATTGCCTTGCCAAGTCTCAACAAATAAGCCAAACAAATCAAACACATTAGTAATGCGTTTGAAAGAAAAGAGTTCACTGTGCGCATCTAATGCTCTAGGCCAGCAAAGATGAACCACGGTCAACATAAATCAGCATGATAATGGAATGGCTCAACATGCTATTTGGTTACTGAGGCACAGACAGAACCTGAGGACCCACTCAACTAATGCTATTGCTTCTTGGGTGATTCAGAAACAGATGTTGGCTATGATAAGCAGACAAGAGAGCAAAGGGTAAACCATATTAATTCTAAACTAGAAATCATACAGTTTGGTAACATGCAACGCAAATAGGAACTCCCAAACTCTAAGGAAGGGTTTGGATGTTAAATACCAACGGAATGCTGTTATAATATGAGAGGACAATGCACAAGGATCAGACGCGTAAACATGTTTAGCGTTTGATGCCTCTTTGGGTTAGCAAGCAATGGCCTTTGAGACATTTTCTCAAAGTCATTATTTAAATTTAGAGGCAAGCTTTCAAGCACCAGCCCAGTGTAGCAAGTGTTAAGCTAAAACTGCAATATGTGAAGCGTTTTGTTAAAACAGATTTTGATATATATATTGAAGCAGAACGAGAAGGAAATTGAAAAGAAAATAAGAACAGGAGAGACAAAGAGAGGGATTTGCCCACCTATAGTAGGCTGAGTGGTAATTGAAGAGTTTGATTCCGAACGTAACATTTTACTCCCATGATGATGAACTAGAAAAAATGACACAGGACATGGATCATATTAAAAGAAAATTGTTAGCAGGAGAAGAATCAATCACAGCAGATGCATATGCAAGAGACTCAAAGCTGAAGAGCAAGAAAGAGAATCTGACACAACTTTTTGCTAGCTCTTCCTACCCAAGATCAAGTCTCTCAGGAGATACCAAAGACTCCTAGTATGATTTCAGTAGCAAATACTTCCAATGCCATCTATGTTAAAAACAAACAAAAACACCACTTCTCTGTCAAAATGAAGAAATGAAACAAAAAAGAAAAAGAATGGAACAAACCGTGCCAACCTGAAAAAGAAGACAAAATGCCACACAGTATTTCAATAATCACTGCTATTCACATATCTTTCTAAACACTGTGTTTTTTTTTAATTATAGATTTTCAGAAGATTGAAATCTTATTCTTCTACTTCTTGAGTGAGGTCAGTCTTAAAAATTCTTTTCTGCTTGGAAATAAATGTCATTTATTTGTTAATTTATTTTCAATCTTTTCTCAAGGAGTTTGATGTGTCCTACAAATCGCTCACTCCCGAAAGCACATTTTTTCCTACAATAGCAATTCTGTGGGAATGAATGGGTTGAGACTGGCTAGCCTAAAGTCACCCAGTGAGTTTCTGTGGTTGAGGATGGATTTGAACTCGAGTCCCTCCAGTTAGCTAAATTATGCTTGGCTAATCTGGACCACTATGGATGAAATATCTCACTTTAATGTTGTAAAACTCTTTGGAAAATTAAAAACATCCATTTTAGATTCCTATTCAGGGACACTGAAATTTATTTCAGCAAACCACAAAAAACAATTCAAAACTTTCTGTATTTCTATACACTGGTATTTAAAAGAATTTCATTCTTCTTGCAAGATGAAGTTTGTTTATGACAACACAAAATATAATATTAAAGGAATCCTTTTCTTGATTTCTATGGAAAATGAAGAAGATCTGGTTGTGTTACAAAACATTGGTGTTCATTAAAAAAAAAAATAAGGAGCATAATGTCTCCTTATTCAACACCTATTTGTAGAAACTGGCTGTGTTTCAAAACTAGAATGCCTTTGCTTTGTTAGCCTGTGTATTAGCTGCTAATTTGATTAGTTTAACCCTTTTGAAACAATTTATTATAGTCTCTTTTTCCTTTCCAGTCATTTCTTACTGTCACCTCACCAAATGTCTATTTCCTCCTTTCTCTTTTCTTCCCTTCCCCATGAAAGAATCCCTTCCCCTTATTCTGAGTCTATCTAGTTCCCTCCACCCCTTGACTTTTCTTTTGTCATGTCTGCTGGAAAAAAGGAGGGTGTGTACATAGAAATGTAAGTTTTGGCAGGAGAGGGTGGTTTTTAAATAGAGATGAAGATTCATTTTGTAATCCAATGATCCATTAATGTTGTAAATAAGTTGTAAGCCTTGATGTTCTTAGCATGTTGCATATGGACAATAGTACGCTAGCTGGCAAGTCGGGCTCTAGGTTAGAGATCACATCTTGTATAGAACAACATGAACAGATTTGGGATAAAATTCTGCTTGTGTTGTGGCACTGGCCAAAATATGTCAAACTGATTAGTAATGTTTTCACTAAATAAAATGAAACAAACTAATCTTAATTCCAGTAAAATGAAATAGTTATTGGTTCAGAAATTTTCTTATTCTGGGACAATCTGCAACTGGTCAGGATTGCACTTTCTCAGAAAGAGCTGGTCCCTAATCTGGGGGGCTCTCCTGGATTCACATTTTACCCAGGAGAACAAGCAGAAGTTATGGTCAGAACTTCCTTTGCCAGATTTGAAAACCAGTACATGGATTGCTGCAATTCATGGAACGGAATGGTAATTAACATCCTTGTTATCTCAGGGTTGGACTACTACAAATTGCTGTTCGTGGTACTGTCCTTGAAGACTACAGAGGTCACACACACCTTGTCTGCTAGTTAACAAATGAGAAAAGCTATAGCCACGTTACATTTTTTAAAATATGAGTTATACCATGTTACAACCTTGTGTTGTGCACCAGTTGTGCTCCTTCCTTTGGGAAACTCTTCTTTCAGACTCTCAGGTCCTGGTTATCTCCCGCAAGGACTATTGCAGTAAACTTTACATGGGGCTACTTTTGAAGAGTATCTGGAATTTGCAGCTGATGCAGAATTTGGCCATATGAGCAGTTTGGGGCTACCCGAGGGCTGCTCATGTCTGTTGTGTGGGCTGCACTGGTGTCAGTTTGCTTTTGAGTCCTATTCTACCGATAGGTATTGGATATCACATTTAAAGCCCTTCATGGCATGGGACCAGGCTACCTAAGGAACTGTCTTGTCTCAAGACTTGT
The DNA here is from genome assembly GCA_030761175.1 of Masticophis lateralis. Taxonomy (NCBI): domain Eukaryota; kingdom Metazoa; phylum Chordata; class Lepidosauria; order Squamata; family Colubridae; genus Masticophis; species Masticophis lateralis. The sequence continues at coordinate 125,715,033 of JAUDYJ010000001.1, read as the reverse complement.
CCGATCCAGTTAGGCAAGATGGGTATATTATAGACCTCATTGGTTAAATAATTTCGATTGGAAGTAGGAAGAGACCTTTTTCTGACACTGTCCCTATCCTATGGAACATCTTGCCCCCAGTGGTGAGGCTGCCTTCCCAATCCTTCTGGCCTTCCAGAAGATGAAACCTGGCTCTGCCAACTGGCACGGGGTCTAAGAGTGGCAGGCAATCTTGAGGGAGGTTGGTGGCCTAAGGGTACTCCCTCTACTTTATATATGCTGCTTTTGACACTGGTTTTTAAGCAGCCTCTTTGTACATGTCTTTCATTTCTAAACTGCCCAATCAGATAGTGAGATGGGGGGTGTATAAATTTGATAAATGAAATAAAATATTCATGTTCTAAAAGACTTTTGCCTGAATTTGATTTGATTTGATTTATTCGATTTATATACCGCCCTTCTCCTTGCGGACTCAGGGCGGTGAACAGCCAGATAAAAAACAGTACATAAAAGTTAAAAATTTTAAAATCCATATAAACTTTGGCTGAGAATTAAAACAATTAAATATTTAAAATACCCCAACCCTACAATATAAAGATCATAAAAATTCAGCAGGGGTCAGGCTAGACCGGCGAGCTGAAAGAGATAAGTTTTTAGGGCCCGACGAAAAGTCCGGAGGTCGGCAATTGTTCTCAGTTCTGGAGGGAGATCGTTCCAGAGGGTAGGGGCTGCCACAGAGAAAGCCCTCCCCCTGGGGGTCGCCAGCCAGCATTGTCTGGCTGACGGCACCCTGAGGAGGCCCTCTCTGTGGGAGCGCACCGGCCGGTGGGAGGCTATTGGCGGCAGAAGGCGGTCCCGTAAGTACCCTGGTCCTAGGCCATGGAGCGCTTTAAAGGTGATCACCAACACCTTGAAACGCACCCGGAAGTCCACCGGCAACCAATGCAGCTCGCGCAGGAGAGGTGTCATATGGGAGCGTCCCGTTGCTCCCATAATTCCCCGCGCGGCCGCATTCTGCACCAGTTGGAGCCTCCGGGTGCACCCCAAGGGGAGCCCCATGTAGAGAGCATTGCAGTAGTCCAGGCGAGAGGTGACGAGTGCCTGAGTGACTATGCGTAGGGAGTCCCGATCTAGAAAGGGCCGCAACTGGCGTATCAGGCGAACCTGATAAAAAGCTCCCCTGGCCACAGCTGTCGTGTGATCCTCTAAAGACAGCCGTGGGTCCAGGAGGACGCCTAAGTTGCACACCCTTTCCGTGGGGGCCAATGATTCGCCCCCAATAACCAGCGATGGTGTCAGCTGGCTATATCGCTGTGAGGTTGACACCCATGGATTATAGGGTCCATTCAGGTGCACCATGGTACCAAGTTCTGCCTTAGTACAGTACATCAGAAACCATTAGTGACATTTGTTGAATAAAAAAGGCAGTGCAGTCAAAAACCAGAGAAAAGGAAGAAAAGAGGAATGCAAATCATTACATCTGTGTCAGCTATTTGCTTTTCTAGTGTCTCTTATTTCCTATATGCAGTCTGAATCCATTTTTCTAATGAAGATTTTTTTAAAAAAATCGCATCATCACAAGTTTGTTAAATTAACCCCATTCAAATCCAAGCATTTTTAAAAGCTAACTTTTGCAACCTTAAAATCAGAATTTTATGATACTAATTTAAGCAGTTTTTTGCCCCTAATGTGAACAATCAAATGATACTTTTCTCCTGCTAATTAGGTAGCAATACCAATAGCACGTAGATTTATGAACTGCTTCACAGTACTTTACAGCCCTCTCTAAGCGGTTTACAGAGTCAGCATATTGCTCCCAACAATCTGGGTCCTCATTTTACCAACCTCGGAAGGATGGAAGACTGAGTCAACCTTGAGTCTGGTGAGATTCGAACTACCAAACTGCTGGCAGCCGGTGATCCGCAGAAGTAGCCTCCAGTACTGTACTCAAACCACTGCGCCACTGCGGCTCATAAGTAGCAGGACAACAGTACTTATTACTGACATCTGTCTTCTTCCAGAGTGATTCTTTTTAGAACTACAACTGTCTAGAAACCAGCCTTAATTAGTTCAGGTATATTACAGCCTGAATTAAAATGTAGGGGGGAAATCAAACTGTAGTCTTTTTCTTCCAAGGAAGAAAAAAAAGCTGAAGGGAAGAGCAATCCAACACCCAATCGAACTGACTACCATTGGCAAATAAAGACCACTATTCCGAGTGGCCTCTCACTTTTACTTTTGCACCAAGAACTAGAGCCACAATCGATACCACTACCTGTTGGGTATACATGGGAGGGATTAATCCCATTACATGCAGCGTGGAAATCACTCTGTGCAGCTCACTGGAAGGAGGAAATGAATTGTACTGTCAGTTTTCCAAATCTCATCAATAAAGGGCAGAAGACAGAATATAAACACTCATATTCCTCCCAGTATTGAAATACAGGTAGTCCTTGACTTAGGACAGTGACTGTTTAAAGAAACAACAGCACTGAAAAAAGTGACTTGGGACTGTTTTTTACATTTATGATCATTACAGCATCCCCTTGGCCACATTATCAAAATTAAGGTGCTTGGCGACTGACTCATGGTTATGATGGTTTCGGTATCCCCAGATCATGTGATCAGATTTTGTAACCTTCTGACAAGCCAGAAGTCAGTGAAGAAGCCAGATTCACTTAACAACAGTGTTACTGTATGTACTCGAGTGCGCCCCCCCCCCCCGTGCCCCATTTTGGCTTCCAGGGGCTGTAGGGAGGCTTGCTAAAGCCAAAATGGGGAGTGGGGTGGGGGGTGCCTAGCAAGACTCCCAGCAGCCCCCTGGAAGCAAAAATGGGCTGGGGTGGGGGCGGCTTCAAGGGAGAAAGAAACAAAGAAATCTTCACTGTTTAGGGAGATCCCCACGTGCACTGAGCTTGAGTTGAGAGCTTATTGTAAGTGCTTGTACTAGCTATCCTTGCTCAGGGTAAGCTACAAAACGTTTCAAAATGTCTGGCTTTTCTTCCTCCTACCAAAGACCTTCTGTGGTTCTTCACAGAAAGGGAGAAAGGAGAAAGGGAGGGAGGGAGAAAGAAAAAAAAGAGAGAGAGAGAGAAGAAAGAGGCAAAGAAAGAAAGAGAAAAAAGAAAGTAAAAGGGAGAAAGAGAGAGAATGCAGGTATCTCTTAACAGAGGCTTGAATTTGCCTGAAATTAGATCAAGCCCTACATCACTTAACCCAATGTATCAGATTAAATTGTTATTGAATTATTTTTGGTATATATACTACATTCTCTTGTGTAATTTTGTTATAGTGTAGTTTACACTATGCACTTACAGAGCTAGTTTACTGTTTTTCTTTGAAATAAATATTCAAAAACATTTAATCTACTGATGCCTCAATTAATGTAATTTTATTGGTATCTATTTTTATTTTGAAATTTACCAGCAGCTGCTGCATTTCCCACCCTAGGCTTATACTTGAGTTAATAAGTTTTCCCAGTTTTTTGTGGTAAAATTAGGTGCCTTGGTCTTATATTCAGGTTGGCTTATACTTGATTATATACGGTACTAACTTAATAACTGCAGTGACTCACTTAACAACTGTGGCAATAAAGGTCGTAAAATGGGGCAAAATTCACTTAACAACTTTGTCACTTAGCAACAAAAATTGTGGGTTCAATTGTGGTTATAAGTCGAGAACTACCTTTATATAAGTGTGGGGGGGAAATCTTGCTTCCTATAGCAGCAGACCAACTGGTATTTTGGACTGCTTGACACATTCCACCTCGAGGCGGGAGACAGCTATATGAGAACTTCATTAGAATGGCTAGCTTTTAACATGAGCTATTCCTGACAGAACCTCATGGTTGGTTCTAGAATCTTCCCTGCTCCTCCCACCTCTAAGGTCAAATTAGATTATTAGAAAGGAGAAAAGGGGAAATAAATAACATATAAAGTAGGGTAACAGCTTTCTTTTTTTACAGTAAGTATGTTTTCAGTACAAGTAGTCCTCAACTTATTACCGCAATTGAGACCAGAATTCCCACTGCTAAAACAAGGAAGCTGGTAAGCCATACCCGATTGTATGAATCTGGTTGTTTGTCATGGTTGTTTGTCATGGTTGTTAAGCAAATCATGCTGTTTTTAAATGAATCATAGTCATTAAGCAAATCCAGCTTTCCCCATTTATTTTGCTTGTTGTTAAGACAGGTGGCCACAAATGGCAGTTATTGCTACTTTCATAAATACATGCCAGTCCACAAGTGCCCAACTTTTGATCCAGTGCCTGTGGGGATGCTGCAACAGTTGTAAATGCAAGAACTGGTTGGAAGTCACTTTTTTTAGTGCCATTGTAACTCTGAAGAGTCACTAAATGAATAGTTGTTAAGTAGAAGACTATCTATCTTGTTCAGTTTTCTCAGCACGTAAGCGGAATTTCAGCCAACAAGAGGCTTCTACGATTATTTTAGAATGCCAGCTCTGCCATTCCTTGCCATTATCCGTGTTATCTGCATGGCAGAAATTGAAATCCAAAACATTTGAAGACCATTTGTGTCTGCTCACCTCTGCCCCTAGATTTTTTGGTATGCAGTACTTTTGCATATTAATATGTATAAAAGTATACCATTATAAGTAAATTAAGATTGAGTTAAGCTGTGGAATTGATACAGCTGACATTTCCTTCCTCCAATTAAGCAGTGGCGGCAGTTATGGACAAATTAATGAGTGTGCTGTCCAAGCAATTTTCATACATACCTCTGCAGGGATCATTTTTCACTAAGAACTCATCTAGTGCCATCCAACCACCTCCAACACGAACCATAACGGTGCTCCGCAGGATTCGGACGAGACGAAGCTGCTGGGAATCACCAAACTGTGCCGAAGAAAGGAAAATAAGCTAAAGCTTTCCTATATATTCTAAACAGCAATGTCTTCTCCAAGCTAAGTAGGTTAAAATTAGCAACAGATAGATTGCTTTAAATCATTAGTAGAATAAGTACCAAAGACGTTTCATTAAGCATATGATGATCAAAGCTGTTGTCAAACTCAATTTATTAATCCACAAGCTAGCAATGAGATTGGGGTGGAGGGAGGTAGAAGCAGAACATAAAGATCAAATGCTGGTTTCATTTTATACAAATCAATTTTCAAAAATCATGTAGTAGTAGAAGAAAAAATACTGTGTTTCCCCAAAAATAAGACCCTGTCTTATATTTTTTTTGAACCCCCAAATAAGCGCCTGGCCTTATTTTTGGGGAGGTCTTATTATTTTGGGGTGTATGGAGCAAGATGGGGCTCCTCTTGCCATCTTACCTGATTTCCAGCTCTGCATTTAAATATTTTTTGGGAGGGCTTATTTTCGGGGGGAGGCTTATTTTAGCACAGGCACTCAAAAGCCCGATTGGGCTTATTATCAGGGGATGTCTTATTTTCGGGAAAACAGGGTACTAAGAGACTGTATCTCTTAGTTCTTATATAAGTTCTTATATCAGACAACTTGTTCCTTCATTACAAAAACCCTCTCTGAGCTTTCCTTGCAGAAATAATTAAAAATACACTATGAGTTTCATAAAATGGAGAGAACTCAAAAGTTTTATCCTGAGAAAGAAAAAAAGTAACTTTAATCATGACATGAAGCTCCTTTCATTTTCTTGCTTTCAGGAAAACTTCCCCTTTGTACATCCAGTGTATTGCATGGTATGATTCAGTTACCTTTTCTTCTTGTGTAGATTTTCTCATATCTGGGAGGTAAGCAATTTATGATTTCTCTCTTCTGCTACTTACTATTTACACTACTATATTCTGATCACATATCCTTCTACTATTTAGATAACTGTACTTAATTTATCTTTCAATTCTTCTTTTTTTAAAAAATAATTAAAGTTTCAATAAAACCTATTGCATATCTACCATTCCTCAGCGATTGCATCTCCTTGAGAGCTTCCTTTTTCAATACCAACCACAAAAGCATTAATAGTTTCGCTACTGGACTTGCACGCCTGTTAGTTTTAATGTTAACTAAGCAGACAAGCAAAGCAAAGCTATAAAAAAAAAACCATGTAGAGAGAGGAGTTGGTGTCCTCAAAGATCAAAATAAAAACCTCCCCAGTCTGATAGACTGCAGAAGTATTAGGGCTACAACTCCCAGAATGCAGTGGTGTGGAAAACATTGAGGATGGAAAAATTATGTTTTTAATGATCCTCACTCTCTGCTGGTCAGAAGCAGTCCTTCTAAGTATTGCAGAATATATATACATATATGCATAAGTACAATTTTCAAGGCCCTTTGATAACTGTACAGAAACAAATGGCTGTTGAAGTATGAAAAAATCCAAAAGCAAATAATTAATGAAGTTTTAAATTTTTTAAAACTTTAAGTTTTAAAAATTAAAAATTGGTAAGTATTAAGTATGATTGATAAGTATCTATTTTAATTTCATTCAATTTCTCATTTTTTCAACTTGATTGGTATTATTTCTTCTAGTACTTTTCAAAAATCCACACACACACATATATATACCCTGTTTCCCCCAAAATAAGACATCCCCTGATAATAAGACCAATTGGGCTTTTGAGCTCATGGCAATAAGGCCAAGCACTTATTTCAGTATTCAAAAAAATATAAGACAGGGTCTTATTTTCGGGAAAACACAGTGTGTGTGTGTGTGTGTGTGTGTGTGTGTGTATTGTACGCAATTTCTAGTTTATATATTTATTTGCCATGAATTTTCTTAGTATTATGTTATATTATGTTAATTACTATTCAGACTAGATAGATAGATTTAGATAGACAGATTGCTTCTTTATTTTGTTTTGACCTCTTAGCAGCCTTTAATCCACTGACCATGCTATATTTCCATATCAATTCCAGGGGTTAGGGAGGGAAGTCCAGCCCATGGCCCCCAGCTTTATGGAGTGCCACAGGGCTCAGCCCTCTCATGTTTAACATCTACATTAAACCACTGGATGACGTCATCCAACAGTTCCAGGTGAGGTATCATCAGTATTCTGCAAATACCCAGCTTTGCATCTCCATGTTGGACTGTCCATGGGATATCATGGAGCCCTGTCTCAGTGTATAGAGGCTGTGAGTGTCTGGATGGGGAACAACAGGCTTCAAGTGTAGCAAGTCTCAGTGGCTCTGAGTTTTAGCCCCTCTGGTTAGGAGAAATTTCCATCTCTTGTTTTGGATGGGGTTGCACTACTCTAAATGGAACAGTGTGCAATTTTGGAGGCCCTCCTGGACTTGTAACCCCAGCTCAAAGAACAGGTGGCAGCTATGGCTATTGTCCTGATATGCCTCACCTACCAACTGTGCCTATTCCTAGAACAAGAGGCCCTGCTCAAGGCTGCTCACATTCTGATTACTTCCTAACTGGACTACTGCAACATGCTGCACACAGAGATGCCCTTTAACAGGACATGTAAGTTTCAGCCGGTGCAAAATGTAGCAGTGTGAGCATTAAGGGAATCTTTAATCCAGAATATGTGACACCTTTGTTCCACAAGTTGCACTGGTTGGCAGTATGTTTCTGGGTTCAATTCAAGTTGCTGGCATTACTCTTTTTTATTTGTGAACTACATTATAAAACTAGAGAGATTTAAATTTGCATATATAACAGGAATATGTAAATAAGTTTTGGTCAGAATTGAACCATCAGTGCGGAATTCATTTGATACTTTAATTTGATTGCCCAAATCAATTATGAAGAAACAACTTTGGTATAAGCCTTTTGAGTCAAATGCTTGATTTGGAGACTTAATTCAATCAACTTTAATTCTCCAAATCAAAGATTTGAAATCTCTAATATGTAATTTCATATGAATTCAAACATTTGTTTAGAGAAGTGTGCTCAGATATAATAATATTAAAATGAAACAAAAATAATTTTTCTTTATCTCTGATCTCAGTAATCATTAAGCTTACTACAACAGGGGTGTCAAACTCGTGGGCTTTGGGCTGGATGTGTCACGTGCTGGCCCTGGCCCCACCCAGTTTAGCGAAGGGGAAAACAGTTCTATATGTCACATGATGCCACGACTTTGACATCCCTGTACTACATGATTGTTTAAGCATGTATTGGTAATCTTTAAATCACAGATGTTTTATCTATTGTTTGATTCTAGTTTTTACACAGCTCCTTTCTTTCTTGGCCTGCTGTAATAAAGAAGAACTTCTTATCATGTCCAAACAAGAAAACAATGGTTAGCAGATCTGGAACATGGCAGAAGCCAACTTAACTGAACTTGTTATTCAGAATCTTAATAGTCTCCTGGTTGAGACTATACTCAACAGAGAATCCGAGGCTTCTGATTTATTTATTACAGCGTATCAGGAAAGGAAAATTAAAAAAAAAAAAGAGCTGCAGGAGCACCTCATGATGTGAAACCAATGTAGGGTTATTTGTATTGGTCAAACAGGCAAAAGGACAGAGCTTGCACTGTTTTGTTATTTTGGGATCATAATGGCCAGGTGCTGCCCCCCCTCCCATGTTATGGGAACATGGAATGAGCATTGTAATGCCAAAAAGGCTGTTGCAATCTAGAAATTTATACTTTACTTTTAAGCTAGAGGAAGAACATACTTCCCTTTCTATTTCCTCTGATTGTTATTCTCTCCCTTCATTTTGCTCTGCAGCATATTTGTACTCCTGATAATTGCAATAACCAGGTGAGAGAACAGACAAGGTCCGGAGGGGAAAAAAAGCCCAGGAAACCACAACTAGTTAACTTTTCATTAAATGTATAATGAAGTTCACTAGGTTTAAACACTTCCATCCTAATCACTGCCTAAAAAATATGTATAATCTACCCTAGTGCCTTGTGCTGCAAATCAATTTGCCATTAGTTTCTGCTATGAGAAGAATCCACAACTTCTCTAATATGTAATGCCTGATCTTTCATGAAGGCATGTATCCCCAAAGGTCCAACTGGAATAAGAAGCCAAATATTATCTTTCAAAATTCAAGCAAACATTGTTTGTCTAGTAAATCTTTCATTGCTAAATCATACAACTGAGCTTACTTTCTAATATAACTTGAGATACAGCTTAAGCAAAGTGGGGAAAGCATATTACTTCTTAGGAACCAAATAACAGTGTAGCAGATAAAGTTCACTGTGCCAGGAACAAAACGTTATTTTAGAAGTATGTAAAAAGGCTAGTTTGGAATGTGCTCTGTGTGAAATTATGGCAATAAAAATAGCTATGAAGACTTTTTCCTTTCTTCTTATAAGGTTTTATGCTGCAGCAACTGTTTTTCATACGAGTCCTTTGGAAAATGGACTTTGCTTAAATAGTTCTGGGAAGAATTAGCCAGAGAAATTGGAACAATAACATGAGACATTCACCCAGGCTCTCCTACAGCTTTCATCCAAATGCTGACTGTAGTTATTCTCCTAAAGCAGAGTGGGAAGTTATGACCACATAGATGACTCAGGAAAGAATATCCTTTCTTGCTTCCTAAAACTTTTTTTTTTTTTGAGAATTCTACCTTGTTTCCAAGCTGTAATATTCACGTTTCAATATCCAGAAGCTCAAGCAGTAGATCAAGAGGGATCTGACACAATCTCATTTCATTTCTAACCAATCAAAACTAAGGAGTTGTTCGAGGAGCCTCCTCTTTTTGCAGTATTCTTTGGGAAACTTATCCTTTTCTCTAGTTGTGTTTTTCCAAAATCCTTTCTAGCACAACCTGTCATAATTATTTGTAGTGGTTAAAATAACTACATGATTGCACTCCTGTATCTAGATACTTAATATACTTGATCATGCCTTTCAAAAATGTAAAAAACAAAATGGGTAAGTAAGTCTACTATATTTCTCTTAGGTAATCGGGGAATGCAACAGAACTCCTTTCCTTTGATAAGGATGCCCAGCTATTGTAGCTCTTACCTGCCTTTCTCTCCAGAAGCACTAGTCTCTTCAACAGTTTGATTAGTTTTATACCGTCTTATATTCTATAATTTCTATTAAACATTCAAGACAGTATATCTGATAATACTCTTCATTTAATCTTCATCATAGCAACTGTCTAAGCAAAGATTCAACTGGTGTGTCTGATTGGCCTCAAATATCTAGTGAGCTCCATGGTTAGGAGTAGATGGGAAATCCTATCCCAGAATTTTATTAATACTGCTATATATAAAACCTAAGCAATGTCCATTATTAAAGACATAGTTTCATAATGATAACGTGTTATCATTATGTATCAGAACTCCTTTTTAATACATATCTGTATAAAAAGAACCACAGGAAGATGGACTTTAAAAGGAATTGAAGATTCTTTGCATCTGGCATCCGTACAAATTTCAAACTTAGTGGAATCCATGTTCACTCATTATATGTTAAGTCCTGGCTGAAATCTGGGGTCACTTTCCACCAAATGAAACCCGCTCGCCCCCAAATGTTTAATTTTTTCCCCTTGTTTTGAATGATATAATATTGTTCTGCTAAAAAAAGCTAAGAGTAAGCAGAGAAACAAGGGTCTATTGAACAAAATAAACAAAATTCCCCTTTTGATTGATACAGTCTGAAAGGAGCTTGGTTGCATGCTATTGGTTTGCTTCTGAGTACCCTGGCCTTTTCCTACTAGTTTAAAAAAATGTGTGATGAAAATTACCTGACAGTGGGATGCAGCATGGAAACCTAAAAGCCATTCCATATAGCAGTCATAGCACAATCTTACCTACAGTTTTCAAGTGCAAATTACAGAGAAAGTATTTGAAAGCATTTACACCTGAAGAGCATTTTGCACTATTATCTGGTTCCCTTAAAGTAATCTTAATTATGAGGCAGCGACAGGCAAAGAGGCAATTCTCAGTATAAAGACACCTGTTAAGGCACCAAAGCTGAGCAAACAAGGAATTAGCTCAGGGTGAAAGGAAGTGGGAGGACAAATCACTGCAAGCTGAAATGATAATGTATTAAAAAAAATACTAGAAACTCCATGTACATTCCACTGTTTATACCTGATTTCCCAGGAAGAACTGACAAGAGATGGAAAATGGGGGGAAAAAAACACAATTAGTTTAACAGGAAATGGTCTACATGACTCTAGAACATACTATGAAAGTGCATATGTATTCCAAATAGCTCAATATAATATGTACTTTACATACATGCAGGTAACATTAAATGTTAGGACTGTAAATGATGGAGAATGGAATTCAAGTTTATCTGTTGCTTCCTTGCATCTTCTTTGATCTAATTAATAAAACTGGGACATATTCTTTTTTTATAAGAACAGGATGATAATGAGATATATTATTCAATATCTTTGAATTCTCACAATGTTGGGAAGAACACCATTTAAATATTAATGAATAGTACAATGAAAGATCCTGAACATTGGTGGCATGATATCATATAAGTATTACATATCACAGGAGTTGCCAACCTTCTTGTTACACAGACCACTAGTGGTGGCTTTGGCAGTGGAGGGGAATGGTTTCGCACACGCAACCTAAATCCCATGTATGTGCAAGTGAAGCTTTGCACGCTTGCCTACTGCTTTGGCGGTCCGGTTGGGGGGTGGTTGATGAACTCTAATGTTAACAGACCTACTGTATAAAGCCAATCTCTATGATCTTGTGCTTTTAATTTCAGTCATGCACTTATTCTGAACAGTCTTCCACAAAGGGGAAAAAAACCCAGGGCCTTTAAACTTTTTCAAGGGGTGGGACCTATTTTAAAAAAAATGGAGTCCCAGAAATACAAAATGGCAGCCATGGTATTTTTTTCTTTCAGGAAAACAACCACTGCCCTTTCTACTGTATCTTGGAAAAGTCACTTTCAATCCTGAGGCTGTATTTAAATGAACTCACACCTCTTTAATTTCTCATAAAACTGCATCCATTTGAAAAACATGAGATAATCACCATATATAATTTCAACTGAGTAACAACAGGAATTAGGGTGTTAATTGATTAACACAGTTAATCAATGTTTAGACTGGATTTGACATTTTTATCCACTTAATAATGTGTCCACTTATTATTAAGTGGATATCTACTTTATCCACTTAATAAGGCAAGTGTCTGAGATAGGCAGATATTGTTTAATAATAATATTAAAAGTAAAACTGCCTTTTGCAACTGACTGGTGGTGGTTTTGTCAATACTGCTAAAGCTCCAGATGTTTTGGAATTACACCCAAAGTGTCTATTACTATTGGTACTATTTTGGCTTCCTTTTGCCACAGTTCTTCTATACTTCATTTTGCAGGTCTTTGTATTTCATGATTTTCCCCAGTTCTTTCTCCTCTATCCTGCTGGGTCCATGTCCTGCAACATCCACTATCCAGACTTCTTGGTTTTTCTTATCAAAGCATTGTGTGGAAAATGCTTGCCTGCTTCAATTCTAAAGTCCCAGAGCATTTAGCTTCTTCATTTTCTATTACTTTGTCTATGTTGTGACTGTAATTATTGTTACAGGTTTTAATACTTTGAGAAAATTCACAGAATCCACACAGTCTAAATTTAGTTTAATAACTCAGATCTTCTGGTTCTTTTTAGAGTAGCTAGGTATAAATCAATGGATGACATGAATGTATTTTTTAGACTTACTCTGTACTTATTGTCGCCAATCTGCTCCACCTGGAACCGCTTTGCACATTTACATTTTGCTACTTGCCTTGTCACCTGTCAATATGATAATCAGATTATCATGTATTAGATTTTTTGCCATTCTGTATCATTGGTAAATTGTAGAGTATGACGATCAATATGCAATTCTAATGGAAAATACTCATAAGAGGTGAATAGAAGAATACCTCATCTTCAATTTTGTCTGCATCTGTCAGAGGTTTGTATGCATCCTTGTTCGGATGAAGTGCTGCTACAAATTCGTAATAGTCAATATAGCCATCGCCATCTCTGTCAAAAATGTCTGCTACCGCACTCATTTCCAGGCGACTTGTAGGAAATTCTATGGAAAATAAATAATACTAAACATTAGAATTACAACATTTTAGGAATAGATTACTCCTAGAATCATAGAATTAAAGAGAATTTTGTAGGCTTTCTAGGCTATTCCTACTTGATGTGGGAAGGTCAAAATTAGATCTAGAAAAGATGGCTATCCACTCTGAATGAATGAACAATTTTCTCGCTCAGCATTTCTTAAACTTTTTAAATCCCTTCTCATTTTTAAAAATTATGGATGACCCCAAAAGAGCTTTTGTATATATGGCTTATATTTATCAATATTAAATATTAAAACGGATGCATTTGAAGAACATTTACTGAATCATGTAATTATAACAATATTGAACCTATTATATATTAACATAAAATATTTTTCACAAAAATTCCTGTGTTTTTAACAACAAAAAATGAGAGCAGTGACATTGTTTTAAATTTTTGCAAATATTATATAAATTTAATATAAATAATATAGTGGGTAAATAATTTTCACTTCACAGATCTCTGAGAGGGTCTTGGGGGAACCCTCCTTGGACCATACTTTAAGAAACATCATTCTATGTCAGGGGTGTCAAACTCAAGGCCCAGATCCAGTCTATAAGGTGCTTATATCTGGATTGCGGGACCGCCCTGGAAACAGCAAAGGACTGACCCATTGTGCTTTTGTGCCTCTGACAGTGAAAATGGAGCACTGGAGGGCCACCATGGCCGTACTCTCCCAAGCTCCGTTTTCACTGGCAGAAGGTTGCAGGAGGCCATTGCTGCCAAAAATGGAGCTCAAGGGCCCGTTTTCACTGACAAGAGTGCTTGTGCCACCTCAGGCGCCCCCAACATGGGTGACATTGAACTGGCCATGCCCACCCTGGCCACTCTCACCCCGACCCCCCAAAGTCAAACACAACCCTGATGCAGCCCTCAATGTCATCGAGTTTGACACCCCTGTTCTATTTATCAGTTCTTCTGATGGACCATTTTTCCCACTAAACATTTATCTTGATGCTTCACTGGATTGTACTAATTTAGACTCTGGTTTGTTATAGCCATTAGCTCTAATTGCATTTATTGGTCACTACAGAATGCAATAACATTATTTCAGATATTTGAGAAGAGCTATTAAGTCTTCTTCTCTCACATTCTTTTTTCTTCACCTGCAATCAGAAGTTTTAAGAATAATGGTTTATTTTAAAACTTACTTGAAGAGAGAATCCCATCAATAAATTCCTGCCTTGTTATCTTGCCATCCTGATCTTTATCTATCCTCCTAAAGAAGTCCATTACTCGAGATTTCTTGTGGTTCATCCATCGCATATACTTCTTCCGCCAAATATCAAAATCAAAATTGGCAAATTCCCTCAGCTGGAAAAAAAAAATCATTAAAATGATTTAAAACATGAATTGGCTTATGGAATCCAATATGCAATATGATGCTAAGATTTAGGACCGAAGTGAACATTGGTTTCCTCTCTGAAGCAAAAATCAATCTAGCCCTTTCTATTTCCTGCCTAGGTTTCTGATCTTGGACTCCCAGCTATATCCCAAAGACTATGAGCCTGAAGGCTCCTTCATACTGCAGTTCAACTTCATTTGTGGATCCCAAGCTACATATCAATTTAGCATGAAGAATGTGCAGAAGTTATCTGTCATTTGAAAATAAGGTTTAAAATTATTTCCAATTTTTAAAAGAAAGGTAGTTAGCATTCATCACGAATACGAATACAAAAATAACTCTAAACTTTGACTAATAGGATGGGAAGCCATCTTTTGAAGAGACAATTGGTACTTGCCTTCCATTTTACCATTTGACCAACCGATGCATGACTCTACAGTTCTTTTGGTCCCTATTTTTGATGTAAAACCTTATTTGATTGCTGGGAATGGAAAATGACTTGGTGGCACACAAACATCCATCCATATTAAGATTTGTGTGCCACCCATTTCATCTAGAGGCAAAGCTGATCCAAACAGTTGGTAATAATATCCTATTTTCTCAGTCATATGTGTCATACCCTTCCTGCTGGTAAATGCAGAAGCATTGGGTGTCCTGCCCTTCCATGGAGCATGCAGAGTACTCAATGTATGGGTGGGTACTTTCTCTCCAAACTGTAAGAGTAACTGCGCTGATGATCAACAGCTAACCACATAACCTCTGAGTATCAGAGGTGATGAATGCCTGGTCCCCCCTGCTCAAGAGGAATTACACTGCCACTTATGCATGAAATAGAACTTCATTTAAGGCCCTGGGGTGGCTGTTTTAACAACTATTACTAACCTCTTCTAATCGGTCTAAGGCGTCATTAAGTTTCCTTCGTCTCTCCAGGGCCAGAAGCCAGACTTGTTGCCATTTGCTGAGCAAGAGGTTAATCCGTGGATTCTTCGTCTCGATTTGGGTCTGAGCACCTGAAGGATATATGCTCGGGATCGGAGAACGTTTTCCTGTTAAACATAAAGTGAATTACATATGCATCAAAAACTGCATCAAAACTACACTTTTCAAAGCAATTTAGAAGAAAAATAATAGGACACATATGTTTGTTTGGTTGCAAATAATACTTCAGTTCTGTTTATGGAGGGCAGCTATAAATCCAGATGGCTGAGTCACATACAAGAGACTATAGTAGTACAAATTGCCAACTCCTGGTTTATTCTTGCCATTTTTTAAATGAGAAAAAAAAGAGAGCTTAAAATCACTCTGCGATAAAACAATGGTGAATTACTGCTGCAATCTATAAATAGCCAAGTAATGTTGAAATATGATACCCTCAATGCCTCACAATAGAACATTACTTACTTCCTCCTCTTCCCTTATCCAATACAGGGATATGAGATTGGATTGGACTAGTTTCAGCTGCTTTTCTTTTATGTGTCTTTGTAACTTTATCTACATCCGGCTGTTTTCTGGTCATTTCTTCCATGAATGTCTGCAATTAAACAGTGATTACTTTGACTAACATTGCATCAAAATAACCTGAAAAATACTCAGCAAAACAACAGCTTTGATGCAGTGGTCTATGGAGCCTATCATATGTACATAATGCTGATGCATCATCACACATGACTTTTTCAGTATTTACCTTAAGGTCTGTATCAATGCAGGTAGTTCTTGACTTACAACAGTTCGTTTAGTGATGGTTCGAAGTCACAAAAACACTGGTAAAAGGGAATTATGACTAATTTTCACATTTATGACCACTGCAACATCCTCATGGTCATGTGATTTACCTTCGGATGCTTGATAACTGGTTCATATTTATGATGGCCACTGTGTCCAGGGGTCATGTGATCATTTTTTGCAACCTTCTGACAAGAAAAGTGAATGGGGAAACCAGATTCACTTAACAACCATGTCACTAATTTAACAGCTGCAGTGATTCGCTTAACAAACGTAGCAAGAAAAATCATAAAATGGGGCCAACCTCACTTAAGGAATTTCTCACTTAGCAACAAAAATGTTGGCCTTAATTGTGGTCGTAAATCAAGGACTACCTGTACTACCAACTTTCTAACACCTGAAGTGTAACAGGACTAATTGATCTGCTGTGAGTGGATGACAATAAAATCACCAACTTTCTAATTCATGTGAAACTAAAATACTTGTACCACCACCTAAATTGACAGAAAAGTATGTTTTGTCCAAAAGAGACAAACTCATATTACAAAAAGATTTTTTTAGAAATAAGTTTAGGACAAACCTAATGTTTGCATGAGTCACTTCTATTTACCAAACAGTCATTTTTGTTTCTTCTTTTAAGTTGCCAGGCTCAAAATCTCCTTTGGCGGTCTGATTGACTTGTTTAAAAGAAACTTTCTGCAGACTTTGGGGGCAGGCTCCAGAGAAGAGAGGAAATGCTGCTTATCCTGTGTTAAAACTATTCCTTAGCCGAAGCAGTTTTCTTTGAAATGAATGAAAGACATGTTCTCTGTTTCAAGATAAAGCACTTGAGGTATCATGCTTGAAACAAAGACACCCTAATTTAGCACGTACTCTGGATTATTTTTCTTTTCTTTTATGTCAAAGACTTTTAGACCCTCAAGCTACAACCTACTGCACTGTTAAAATACTGGCTTAGTTTGCCCTCTGCAAGAACAAAAGAAAAGCTTAAGAGAGTCATACGCTACTGACATGTTTTCTTGCTAATGTCATTTTGAAAAACTCTTTTGTTCTCTGTGCTACCACTTCGCTTTATGCATAAAAGTCCCACAGTGTAACAAACAGATACATCACATTTAAGGAATGTATACGTTTTTGTCAGATATGTGAGCAATGTAGGATTTTCAGTTTTGTAAATTTCTGGTCTGCTTGAAGTGCTACCTCCACCCTTGTTGAGAAAGAGCTTGAGGAGAGAGTCATGGTTCTCTTACCTGATGCTGTGCTATGAGTGCCTTGACATCGTCAATCTCCTGAGGAATGACTTCTTTATCTTTTTCAGTCAGCGTTGTCTCTGCCCACTGTAGCCAGGACAATAATGCTTCCAGTAATTCCTGGTTAGCAATAAGGGCAGCCAGGGCCCCTGCCAGTCTCTGCTGATGTTGCTTTGCCCATGCTACCACCTTAAAAAGGAGGAACAGCAATCTGTTACGATTTCCACATTATTGTTGTTGTTAATTGAGGGGTTTTGCCCTCTATTGCCTTCTTGCAAGAAATCTTCAGGGCAAGAAGGAACAGAGCTGATGGCCAATTCTTAAGGGGCCATCACTATACAACTTTTAATTACTGTTAATGGAACTTTCATGTGCCTTAGATAAGAGGTTTCATTAGCTGCTCAAGAAACAAGCTCAGCTATTACTTAATATGATTATTGCAAACCAGTTATGATTGATTTCTGTTGTGTCATCAATTTAAGACAGAGATGAATACCACAGAGTCCTCTAAACGTCAGATTGCATTTCCTATGCCAATTAGAGTGCAACATTATTTGGAAATATTCGTGTTGTCCATTCCTGTTTGAAAGCTATAGTTTATGTTCAAATCCCATTTTCTAAGAGGTGGGGTGACAAAATGACACAAATGTAAATGGATACAAGTTTCTGTTCTACTCAATTTCTTTCTCATAACATAACCATAAAAAAGTCTAAAGAAAGGTCTAGTATACAAGACAGCATGGATATGTTAAACATTTTGCTCCCAACAGTTGGAACATGTCCTCATAACACGGCCTTGCTAATTGCTGGCTGTCAAGGACTGACTGTGACCACATAGGACTGACTGAATTGGACTGACCTCTTCAAATCTTGCTCGGATGATGGTTATCCAGTGCTTGATGGTAGTGATGGAATCTGGATGGCAAATAGCCAGGATGGACTCTCCCATACCTGTGGCTTTACTTAACTCAATCTTTTTTTCTTCCAGTTTCTTCATGAATTCCTAAGGCAGAAAAGTGATTTCCATGAGATGTTGGCATCAATTCAAAGGGAAAAACTCAAGTAATTTCAGACTTTGCTGGCAAGGTCAAAGAGGTGAATGCTTAACTGAATCACATGAAGCATTGGCAGAATAGGAGCAGAAGGAAATAGCAGAAAAGTCCAACATTCTAAAATAAAAGTTCTGAAATAAGAGTTGAACAGTTGCAGATATGAACCAACTGAAGTAAAAAGTCATATAATAGCGAGGAACGTATTTCAGTGTGCAAATTATTAATACTGGAATAAAGTGGACAAATTTCTAATTGCTATAATCTTAAAGAAAGACATATATCCTTATGTACGTTGAGCATGCTGCCATTCAACACTTCCTTTATAATACAGTACTATTCAGATCTTATTGCTTGTTCTTGATGATTCAGGACAACAAATTTCAGCTACTCCAACGACTTTAATTTTGTGGTTACTGTCTGCTTTATTAAAACACTCAGTAAGAATTTGAGTAAACAGGACAGAATATATCTTTAATCCTTAAAGTAGAGATTCAATTTTGTAGAAACAAATAATAGGCAGAAACAGGTTTCACCTTGCGGGCTTTTGGGCCTCTTATGGAATATTTTCTTACTATTGGACAGAATGTGCTTATAATGCACAACACAAGGAGTGATTGCTGTGAGATCTTGAATTCTTTTTCAGTCAGAATAAGTTCTGAGAGACAAAATTTCTGCTTTATCCTCATGAGGCTAGTAGGGTTAAGATAGACAATCACTTTATCTGCAGTTTGAAAACCATACCACTGATATTTAATGGCATGAAATAATCTTTTTCAGCTGCTCTTTTAAAAAGTATTATTCGTGCATTATACTTCCAATTTGAGTAAAATGCTTATTTTACTGAACCTTCCTGTATCCTAGGATAAAACCCAAGGCCAGACCGTGCCTCACTTTTTCCACATTCATTGCAGCACATGCTGCATTTAGGCAAACCCTCACTCATCCAATACACAAGTCCCAGGCACCAGGAGAATTCATAATGTTTTCAAGGACAAGACAGCAAGGCTGGGAAGTCATGGGCAAGAAAGTCGAGATTTGTTTCGGGAGAAAGGAAATCCCTCAATCCTGCCTTGGTGGTTAAAACCTTTGAGCCAAGGGGAAAGAGGCAGCATTTCTATAAACCCATTGGGAGATGGGAAAGGAGGCAGATCAAAAAGAATACCTGGAAGAGAAAGAAAGACTGGTGGGATGAGATTGGGAAGGTGAAACCTGAGAACAGCTGACTGTTTTTAATGAGCTGTTTTCCAAAAGAAGCAGGGGGAGAAAAAAAAAAGCAGGGCTTGAACTATAATGTTCAAGAAAGCCAAAGAGAATAAGAGAACGACTGCAGCAAGATTAACCACAGGTGCAATATTGGAATGTTTGAAGGACCACCTTAAGGATAGATCATCATGGAGAAAATCTATGTGATCGCTAGAAGTTGACACCAACTTGATAATACTCAATCACGTGCTATTTAACAATTCACTGATTAACAATGAAGCAGACTGCCTCTGGAAATAGAGGACTGCCTATAGGAAGTATTTAAATAAAGGGCTCAATGGCCTTTTGTTGGGCCATTGATCCTGAAGTAGTAGAATCCTGTAATGGGTAGGGAGTTGGAATCGATGAACCAATGGCCCCTTCCAAGATTCACTTTATCTGTAAGAATGATAAAGTGCACTGCTGTCTAATAATAACATCTCCATTAAGTAATTAAGAACTTGTGATGGCACACTGAGGATATGCCAGCTGAATTATGTTTATAGTATTATCAGAAGTAACAGTTAAATAAACAGAGGATTTCAGTCTGTAGCAACTGCTCTGCTTAATAAGACCTCATTTCTAGGACAGAAAACATATTTTCTTTGCTAGATATAAATAAGCCAGGAGTGTTTTCATTTTATTGTCACATTTCTTTAAATCTAATTTTGAGAAGCGGTCCATTATCCAACTCACTCTATGCTGATCTATTAGCATACGCAGAGCCTCTTCGTCATCTGGTAGGATCCCATGGAAACGCAGGGTCTGTTCAGCTTCAGCCAGCCATTCCAGAAGTACATGGACAACTGAGTGGAATTCCTCTGCCTGCACAAATGGAGGGGTGTGTGTGTGTGTGAAGAAAAAACAGAACTAATAAGTATGAAAACAATGGGCCCAGAATGGCAGTTAATTATCATTCAGCAACAAAGTCACATTAATTTTCAAGTAAGAAATCTGATTTAAAACCCTTTGCTATCCATGACTGTAAAATATCAAACCTTTTTAAAGAAAAAAATCTGGAGAAAGTCCAATGAACTGTTTATGGGTGCTTTTAAATGTAAGATTTACGCCACACATGAAAGTTGTATGTGCAATTTGCTATCCTGCTTATAGATTACAAAAACAATGCTTAAATCTATGAGCTGGAGCCATGCTAATGAACATCAGTTAGTCTGGGGGAGGAAAGGGGGAAGTTAATTAAAGCTGTGTATAGATCCAAGTTTCTCTCTGAGAGTTGAAAGCAACACTACCACTGAGACAGTAATTTCTGATGACAGATTTCCCTTTTTCCTTTTACTTAGGTACTGTACAAGCCTTAGTTTTTCAAATTATAATATGGTTTTTCAGAGTCCTGAACAAACAGGGAAAACAGGGTCTTCCCAAACATGCATATACAGATAGTTCTTGACTAAGAACCAATTGTTTATCAAGTGTTTGAATTTGTGATGGACCTCCCCAAGGCTGCTTATGACCCAATTTCTGATGGGGGGGAACCCCTCCATCCATGGTCACATGATCACATTTTGGGCACTCAGTAACTAGTCCACATATATAGCCATCTGCAGCATCCCAAAATCACACGATTGCAATTTATAACAATTTTTGCCAGAAACCAGCATTTACTTCTATTTTCTGCCAAAAAGCGCTTAACAATCTGCAATGATTCACTTAATGACTGTTGCAAAAAAGGTTGTAGAATCAGGTGGGGGTCACATGTTGATCAGCATACTGACTGGCAAAACTTTCAACAGTTATTTCAGGCTCAATTATGGTTGTAAGTCAAGGACTACCTATACATTTTGGAGCAAGTGGTGGAGACATTTAATAGTTATCACTAAATCTCTCTCTCTCTCTCAAATTATATATAATTATAGTTACATATAAATGGGGTGTACTTTGGAACCAGAAATGTGTTGCTTAAAAGTCAATTTGTTCTGTACAAGTAAACCTGCTACTTTCATTTTTTGTTCCAAACCTTTCCAGACAGTTTGAACAAGACTGGGGGTGGGGGGTGGGATAATCTGGAAAATCAGAGCATTTGCAGACCATTAAATGGGATAATGTATGAATCTGCCTGCAAGCACTTGTTCATTCAGTTATTCTGTTTAAAAGTTTGTTTTAATATGGCTGTACACCGCCATGAGTCCTTTGGGAGAAGGGCGGTATAGAAATGTAATCAAATCAAATCAAATCAAATCAAAAGGTTAAGAACTAATATCCTGCCTTGATATCACACGTGGATCAGCTCATTATGATTCCTTAATAGATGGAATTCAGTGCAATGCGTTTGCTTCTCACCTGACGAAGGGCCTGTTCCAGTCGAGTTTGCTTGGAGACTGAGAGCGTACACACAGTCTCCCATCGAGTACCAAGCTCCTGCATTTGAACCTTAACCCAAGAGGAATCATCACGGCTACCTTCTATCAGCTCTCGAGCAGAGCGTTTCAGGGCCTGAACACTACTGGTCCTTTTCCCCAGTTCCTTTTGGAAGCCCTGAGCAAAAGAAATAAAAAAATGACCCCTCTATTAAACACTGTTAAGCTTCTTTATGGCTTACGTGCAATATGACTTTTTTTTTCTATATAAAAAAACCCGCTTGATCACAGCTAGTTTTTAAAAGCATAAATTGCATTTTTAATTTTTTTTAAAAGATAAATTGGGCTAAATACATCCATTTCAAAACTTTATTAAAGTCTTGTATTCCATCCTTTGCACTTATACTTTACATTTTCTAATGTAAGTTTATTTCTTCTTGCTTTGCTCTTAATCAGTAGCATTCTACAATAAAAGTCAGAATGGATATATTCAAACCTAATTTAGAAAATGGGTTCTTCTAATGGGGATGTTTTTAGGAGCTCTCTGGTCTGCGGGACCATTGAGAGGTGGTTCATTAACTGAAGTCTACTATGCTACTGCAATCTGCAATAATTACTCATTAATATAGCTTGTTGAAACCAACTAAATCCTATAATTTATTAAACTATTTTTCAACCAATTATAGTTAGACAATTCAGGATCCAAATGCAATGCTAATCTACATCGGACACTTTTAATTTAATTTAAATTATCATATCAAGAAAGAAAGGGACAAGCTCCCTGTGAATTGGAAATAAGCTAGGCCAAATCCCAACACAGTAAACCATGATTATTTAATTTCAAAAATAAAACTTCCTTATATTATTTGAGGTCAAGAGAATATTGCCTTACCCACAGGTAATTTACAAGGCACAAGCTGCAAACATCTTGAAATAATCAGTTTCAATAACTTAGTTTTATAAAGTAGCACGGATTCCAAAACAA
The DNA here is from genome assembly GCA_030761175.1 of Masticophis lateralis. Lineage (NCBI taxonomy): Eukaryota > Metazoa > Chordata > Lepidosauria > Squamata > Colubridae > Masticophis > Masticophis lateralis. The sequence goes on along the minus strand of JAUDYJ010000001.1, from coordinate 125,692,200 downwards.
ATTTTCAAGCCAACCAAATCCCCACAGTTTTTCCTATGATTTATTTTTCAGAAAACCTACAATGTAGGGTTTTTAATTTATTAAACAGTTTCATGAGACTTTCTTACAATTTATAAGTTGATATCGGTCACCCAATCAAAACAATTTGTAGAGCCAGACTTAAAAAGAATACAAACGTTACTGAAATATGGTCATTACTTTGTGACTATCTATTAAATTCATCACTAAATCTATGTCTCCATGCACAGGCTGATCTTCGGCCAGCTGTGGTTCCACTTTGTAAAGCCAATCTATGAGAGCCTGAAGAGCATCAGTAAATTGTCCAGAAAACAGGAGGGCTTCTTCCAGTTTGTTTTGTCTGAATAAAGAAGATAAAGCAAACACTTAAATAAGCCCTTTTGTGAAAGTTCATTAGAAAAAGCACTATATAAAGGAAAGAACCAAAATTGATTTGTTTTAATAAAATGGAAGAAAAACTAAAAAGCTAAAAAAAAATGTTATCAGTAGTCATAGCCGACTAAAACTGCTCCTTTGTTGCAGCAGTAGTACAGGGGGAAGTATCTATGTCTTGCTTTCCTTCATGTCCCAATGGACATGCAGTAAAAGTACTGAATAAATTCAGCTATTCTTTGCCCTACTATATAAACAAACGCTTGGATTTACATTTATCCACTCTATAAACACCATAATCGTGGTAATAATGCCCATCTTATGGAGCAACTTCATCCTGAACCACAACGAGCTTCATTCCTTTTGACATTCCAGAAGGCCCTCAGGACCTGGTTATGTTATCAGGCTTGGAACTCCTAGAGAATTGGATATTGAGGCGGCCATTTTTATACCCTCTTTGCCTAGCAGTTTATGTATTTTTATTCAATTTATTTAGATTTCTATATTTTTTTTACATCTGATTTTTTTTTATTTGTGGTTTCTATGGAATTTGTTGTGTGTTGTTCGGAGTCACTTCTGGTGAGATGGGTGGCTAACCAATCTGAATGACTGATGAATAAGTAGTCCAAAATTTGAGATTGCAAAGCAGTTATTGCAGTCTTCTACCTAAGTCTTTCTCTGAATAAAGATATGATATTTCTGTTAGTATGCCAGCCCCTACTTCCTACACAATCCCCTACTCATCCATCTTCAGGGAGGCTACATGCCCTTGCAGTGCCCCAACCCCAACCTTCCATCAACTTTGACAAAATGTTATGCTTGTTTTCAGATGGATTAATACAACACTGAGATGCTGGTGTTTAGGTATGTTTGCCAAACTTAGTTTCAGGAGAATAGAATAGAATATCAGGGCAAAATTCATTCCTCTAGGAAAACAAGATCATCATACCCAGGCCTAACAGATGTGCAAAAAAGAAAAAGGTGCATATTTGCAGCCATCTACTTCCCATTGATATAGACCCCTATGTCATTCCACAGAAATTGGTTGAGAAGGAACAGATCTCATTTCATCACACTGATAAAAACAAACCATATGCTTATCCTACAGCTGGCTGAGATTTAAACAGTTTTATTTAAACATTTCAAAGGCTGCATGTGCAGCCAAGAACTCCATCCTGTGCTCAGAGTGGCCTCTTGTAAGATTAGACTAATCAAGCTCAGATATTGACAATAAATTAAGAGGAAAAGGTAATGGTACAAAAAAAGAAAACAGAGGCCTTTCCACTTAGTACTGTGTTTTATGGGCCACCTTTGAAATGGGATGCATAGCTTTAGGTTCTACCTTTCTACAGATTTTCCACAGACCGTATCCCATTTGTCTCTAAGCTCGCTCAACATATCGTCCAATTTCAGGGTGTCATCAGCGAGGGAAGTTTTTTCTTTTAAAGAGCGTCCACTCCTGTTTGTGGTGTCATACACAGAATGTTTGGCTCCAAGACATTTTTGGAACTCCTGTGCAAAAAATAAGAGTAGGAAAAACTGTCACAGGAAACAAGCAGGGCATGTAAACTTTAGGACAAAACTTATTTTGTGCTACTTGAGTTAGATCACAATGGCTACAATTTTGAGGCAAGCTGTATTTAGGGAAGAAAACTCGTAAAATGTCATGGAGATAGCAAGAAACCAGAACCAGTTAGTTTGTAACAACGAAATTATAACATTAGCAAATCAACTGAATTTAACTGGGCAATAAAAAGATGTAATCTAATAAAAATGGCAGAAGAACAGAGCTCTTCAGTATGGTGTAACAGTCCATCAATTTGGGATTAACATAAACAAAACTATTACTATTCTTTTTAATTTAAAATGGATCAGAATTGTAGGAGCATCAAACACTGTCTGGCTTAGTTGATTTCTGAAGGTGCAAATTGCTTTCCATTTCTTGCTGTTAAAAAAATAACAGTTCTTACAATTGAAGGCATTCTCCTTATGGTTAAAGAACTCCTGAACAATTTACCACTGTGGAGAGTACTATCAATCTCTTCACGTAGGCTTTCAGAAACAAACATTATTTAAATCAAATTGTAAGTTATAAGTTTAAGGCTTTTTTGTAAGATCAGCTTCAATGACAAAGTGAATTAAAGTATATTTAAATTGCACATGCTTGATTTTAACAACCTTGCTTCTTCTTGATCATTCAACACTTTATACCTCAAAGAGCCTTTTATGCAGTAAATATCAAAAGAGTTATTTGATGCAAGTCTTTGATCAAAGCTGCACCAGAGCTTTTGTCATGGAGCCCCTAAATATGTAGTACATTTTCACAGAACAAATAGGAAAAAAAAAGAACAGTTAACTCTGTATTCTAGATTGCTTATTTTAGCCAGTGCAATTATAAATCTGAATTAATTTATACTCAGAAGAAATAAAATTTAGAATACATTTCTTGTAAATATGAATTTGATCTCCATCTCTATATATTATACATGTACAACTACATGTATAACTTGATTCAAATTTCAATTTAATGATTTTGAATTGTTTATTGTCCAGTTTGTAATTGAAAATAGCAACTTTTAAACTATTCCCTTGTTCCTGATAATGTTTCAGGAAAACATCTTGTACAGACATGTAGGCAAAAGTATATTGCTAATTGCTAAAGCATTTTTAAATATTTATTTTTTTAAAAAAAAAATCCTGGAATATGGACTGCATGAACAATATTGTATGTTATTTTACATTTAAATATACCAATGGAGACAAAAACTGATAAGAAAGCAATGAATGTGCCTTATTTTGGCACAAATATGAGACAGACATATTTTAAAAAATTTTGGTTTCTTTCTACTTTTGGCTAAGGAAAGTTTCATGGAATAAATCCAAGTAATTCTTGGTATTACACATATCCTGCTTTTATGTCCTTGATGCAAGATTCTAAAACCAATGAAACCGTGGTTTTGTGGTTTACTTCATAATGCAAAGTTTCAAGGAAACAAAAGATTACAGCAATATCAACAGACCACAGGCAAACGATTAGATAAACAGATTTGCTAGGATTGAGGATGCTATTTTATTATTATTCCTGTACTGGCAATGAGACATTGATCTTTTTAAACTAAATTAATTATGCTAGTAAAAACGCACCTATTGTAAAATTCTCTTGCGTTCTCTTCTATGGGCTGATTTGAAATTATCTGAGCTGACAACTTCAGATCCTACCAAATATGTTATAGACTCATGTAATCCTGCAAAATACTTCAGGCTATCTAGATAACTGATTCAAAACATACTACTACTCCCCTCATATAATCATAACTTCTTTTTATTCCCCAGACCTCTGCAGAGGAGCCACACCTTCACTGCTCTTCAGAAAAGTACAGGTAGTCCTCGACTTACAACAGTGCATTTAGTGACCATTCAAACTTACAATGGCACTCAAAAAAGTGACTTGTGACCATTTTTCAGTTACAACCTTTGAAGCCTCCCCATGATCATGTGATCAAAAGTCAGATGCTTGGCAACTGGTTCATACATATTTATGACTTGCTGTATCTCAAGGCCACGTGATCAACTTTTGTGACTTTCTGACAAGCAAAGCCAATGGGGAAGCGAGATTCACTTAACAACTGTGTTACTAACTTAACAACCGCAATAATTCACTCAACAACTGTGGCAAGGAAGGTCGTAAAATGGGGCAAAACTCATTTAACAACTCAGAAATGTTGAGCCCAATTGTGGCCGTAAGTCGAGGACTACCTGTAACAGGGAACGAGCTGTCCTTATCTTTAGGGGCAAACTATTTGGGAAGAAGAGGCCACCACTGAAATGGCTCACCCTTGAGGCCCCTACAATCAACACTCTGTTGGAAATGAACTCATAACATGCTTTCCCTCAAATAGGAGCAACTTCCAGTTGGAGGGGCAGTCTCTAAATTATCCAGGTACTACACAGAGCTTTAAAGATATCAACCAGAACCTTTAATTGCATTCAGTGGCAACCAGTGCAGCTCCCACTGAAAATGTTATCACATGTGCAAATGCACTTGGGACAACTAGTAATTAGGACACTGCATTTTGAATCAGCTGTGGGTTCCAGAGCTACAGCTGGTTCAAAATGTTATACAGGTAGTCCTCGAATTATGACTACAATTGAGCCCAACACTTCTGTTGTTAACTGAGATGTTTGTTAAGCAAATTTTGCCCCATTTTACGACTTTGGTTGCTACAGTTGTTGAGTGAATGATTGCAATTGATAAATTAGTAACCCGGTTGTAAAGCGAATCTGGCTTCCCCGTTGACTTTGCTTGTCAAAAGGTTGCAAAAAGCGATCACATGACCTTGGGACACAGCAACAGTCATAAATATGAAACCAGTTGCCAAGAATTGGGGAATTTTGATCACATGACCATGGGGATGCTTTAAAGGTCGTAACTGGGGAAAACGGTCATAAATTACTTGTTTTGGTGCTGTTGTAATTTTGAACGGTCATTAAATGAACTGTTGTAAGTCCAAGGCTACCTGTATAAAGCAGAAGCTATATAGCAGATTGTAACAATCCAATTGTAGATTTCCTCCCTCCCCTTTTCATGTTCATAACTCTGGTCTATAGAAGAACTGTTACAGAGGGGCAATAGATTGCCATGGAATCACATCAGAGGTGATATTCAGCAGGTTCTGACCAGTTCTGAAGAACCAAGTAGCGGAAATTTTGAGTAGTTCGGAGAACCAGTAAATACCACCTCTGACTGGCCCCGCCCCCATCTATTCTCTGCCTCTGAGTCCCAGCTGATCGAGAGGAAATGGGGATTTTGCAGTAACCTTCCCCTGCCACGCCCACCAAGCCACGCCCACAGAACCGGTAGTAAAAAATTTTGAATCCCACCACTGAATCACATGGGCCCCAGAAAGATGTCCCTCATCTTTCCACCCCAGTATAACAACTGTGTTCTGAATCATTAAGCCTTTCACAACTTGATGCCCCCAGGAATGCTCTGATTGTACCACTTGGAACCGCTAACCAGAATGCCCACTACACAAAATTGAGCCAGTTGGATTATTGTTATGGTACAAGACTTCACTTCCTATGGACCAGAAGCTGAAATTTCTAATCCTTAGTATGGCAGGAAAGCAACACAACAGATGCACAGGACACATTCAGAGAGACTTCTAAAAGAAGCATCAAGACGGAATTCTATCACTGCACTGACAGAAGATTATGCAAGTATAGACCGATGTTTGAAATCAACCATATGTGTTAAGGATATGGGTGTGAGATAACCAGGAACGGTTATGAAGCAGAGCATAGAGTTTTTTCTCACGGAAACGGTGCTGAGAGTAGTTGTGAACAAACAGCATACAAACTGGTTTTTAAAGTAGTTTACTTATACAGCAAAGCAAATTCATAGTCTTAGCCATGCATAATCAATCCAGAGATACAGAACTTCTTACCGGTTCGTAGAACAATACATGAATCATTCAGGAACAATATAAAACATTTCATAAAAGCAGTAATAAATAAACCATGATCAAATTGACCATGTAAAGAGATCAAAGATATCTACAATATAGCAGCAGGTAACAATATGGAGTAATGTCCACACTGACCACAATCAAACTCTCCTTAAATATAGTTGCTACAGAGCTCATCCAATCAGGATGCAGAATGACTTAGCAATATTTTTAAAGCTATATTATACATATTCATACTATAAACTTATAATGTTGGCTTATATATTACCTGGCCAACTAGTTAGGCAATGACCATTTCCTAACAATATGCGAATCTAAGTATTGGTTGGTTGCTTAGTCAGCCAGATGTTTACACTGGATTTAGCACTTTATCCACTTATCTTTTGTTATAATTATTAGTAACAATTATCATTCACATTATGTCCTTTTCCAGAAAGCTATAGAGAAAAATATTCATATTTTTCAAATGGTGTGGGTATGGAGAGAATTTTACTAAAGTAATTAAAACTTTATCAAAATTCTGAAAAACAATGGTTGAATTCAAAGCAATCCCCACAATATTAAAACAATTAAAAGCAAAAATATCAATTAACCTCTTGTGAATCCTACTGTCAAACTAAACTGACTTCATACAGAAATGGATAGTATTGAGTTCAGATTGGGTAACTCATTGGCTCAAATACCCTTTAATATGATCCTTCCTGATCACATATGGGTCCCTTCCACAAAAATAGAGCTTTCTATAGAGAAGCTTTCCAATTTCTATTTCTTTTATAAGCTGGAAAGCAGCCAATGTCTGAATTTGATAGCAGCAAATATTCTAACTGTGTCAACAATGAATTGCTTTCCTCCTGCTCATTACCTCATGATGTCTTGCCAATGGATTAGACAGGCTCTACATTCCATTATTAATGACTCACCTTATGCTGGGCAAGCTGCATCTTAATTTTGTCTGGATCATTTGCAATTTCCAATTCTGCATCTAAAGTCTTTTCTGAATCATCCAACCATTCAGTAAGTTTGATCCAAGCTTCATGGAACTGCAGAAAAATAAGAGGTTTGCTTGTGTTTTTCCAGAGATAGATTATTAATAAACACTTAATCTTAAGATATTAAATGTGAAAAATAATCAAAATCAAGGATTTTGTCCAGGCCCATTTAAAAATGGGCCTGGACAAAAATGGGCCTGGACAATATATTGAAAAGGCTTGGTTTTCTTTCAAACAGTCTTTTTGATTTGCAAATTATATTACAAACATATTTGTTCTTGCTTATTCTAATTCTTCCAGTAAGGTTGATATAATGCAAGTGTCATTGATGGATAATTAATGCACTTAGTGATACATTAATGCATATGAATAAACTTTGCTATATCTAATGTGAATTTGAAAAGTATTTTCAACTATTTCACTGAGTTGATTGCACAGATGATAATGTCAGGCCTCAGGTAAAGTCAATGGTACAATGAGTCATAGAATCAGAGAGCTGGAAATGATCATTTAAACCAAGTAATTCTGGCAATATCTCTTCACCTACCATATGAACAGATCGATAAAGACAGCCCATCGTTTATCTGAGTGTTTAGTTTGGGCTTTATCTGAGTGTTTAGTTTGGGCTTAGGGGAAAATGAAAAGAAAAAAGGAGGAAGGGCCTTCTAGTTATTCAATATCTTTCAGAGAAAGATATCTTTCAATATCTTTCAGAGACCAGTGCCTTCTGGTCAGAACATGGGAGATGATGGCAGAAACCTGCCAGTTATATGTGAATATGTCTATCTGAAAAAACAACAAAACAACAAAAAACCTAAGCTTTCTTCATAATTGCTCCATCATTTGCCTGCAGTTACTAATATTTCTCAAAAACAGCTATCACTATCAATATCACTACATGAACACATTTTTACTTATTTCTTTAAAAATAATCCAACTGATCATTAATGAAACATTTGAATTTTTTATGATTGTTGCTGTCATCCATGCCTTAGCTCCCCTTACATCACGGGTGCTATTCAACAGGTTCTGACAGGTTCTGCAGAACCGGTAGCAGAAATTTTGAGTAGTTCAGAGAACCAGAAAATACCACCTCTGACTTGCCCCACCCCCATCTATTCTCTGCCTCCCGATTCCCAGCTGATAGGGAGGAAATGGGGATTTTGCAGTAACCTTCCCCTGGAGTGGAGATTTTGTAGTATCTTTCCCCTGCCATGCCTACCAAGCCACACCCACAAAACTGATGGTATGAAAATTTGAATTCCACCACTGGGAAAGACCACTTCCTGCACCATCCATTTGCAATACACTGCCTTACATGCATTCATCAGAACCATGAAGAATTAACATTACATGTAGGAAACGATCCTTGATTAATTCCTCCCCCCCTTCCCTTTCATGTTCTTGTGGAGTTAGAATTAAAAACTTCAGGATAACAATTTACATCTCATTTCAGATTAAGAAAAAGTTGAGAGAGTTAGTTAAATTCACATACATAATCCTGGGGACAAAGTGTGTGTTGATTTGAGATGCAGTCTTTAAAATTGAGATGGTGCATTGCCATGTTACCTGTTTGGCACGCTTCCTTGCATCATCCAAGGCTCTTCCTCTTTCCACTAAACGCTGAACTACTTTTTCCCACCTGCTCTGGACACTAATGAGAAGATTCTTAATGAGGACCACATCCTGCTTCTGGCTGAAGTACTTCAAATGAGTTCCAGTTTTGTCCAGCTGGATAATCTGGTCACGATGAGCATTTACTTCATTGGCAAAGACCTTCAAAAGGAAAAAGGTAATACTGAAATTTGAAAAATATCTACAAATGTAAAGCTGCCTATCGTACTGGCAGAGAAAATGTATGATGTTACTTAAACCAATCTTCAGAAGCTATATGTTGCAGAGCTAATTTATGTACAATTCAGCACAATGCATATAGGGTGGAAAGTTATGATTCTGCTCCTTTCTTTCATACCTTGTGTTCATCAATCTGAAATAGGATAGTGTCTAAAATAAGACTTGGCCGAGAAGCCATTGTCAAAGTTTGCTCAGCTTGAGTAAGCCAGTTGATAAAATCCTGTAGCGAGTTGTGGAACTCCACTGCCAAATTGAGAGCTTCTTCCAGCTTGATCTGTAAGAACACAACATAATTAACCACAGTGGAACAGTAAATCATGTTATTGTTGAATGTAATTTCAAAGAGGCCCATTGCTGTTAGCTTTTCCCTCTAATACTTTTTTCTAAGCTAATGCTAACATGCATTTTGTTCTAAAACAGTATCTTGATAAAATATTACAACACAATAGTTAAGTAGAACAAGAAGGTAAAAAATGGGGATTGAGCAAAAAAGAAAGCATCCCATGTGACATACTGATTTCTTAAAACAAAAACAGTATCACCATTACATGTCTAATGTTAAGACCAAGAAGCATTTAGGCAGAAATTCTGAAACATACATGCTTTCTAGTTTTGATCTTCCTTGCACAAATAGGAACCTTGTGCTCAGTACTCTATGAAGGATGTCAAGAATGGCTCAGAAAACCATTGGGTGAAGTTAACATTATAATTTAACACATGTCACAAATGACAGAAGAACTTATGAACCAGAGTAGCTTATCTTTAAAAATGTTTCACTGATACCTTGCCCTCCAAATAAATTGTGGCTTCTAGTATTCATAAAACAAATCTGCCTATAATCACAATAACTCCAAATTTTGGGAAATGTGATCTCAAAATATCTTAAAAGCACTTTGTGAAGGAAGGCTTACCTACGTCATAAGTGACAGCACATGCAAGGAAGTGAAAAAGGGACCCCCCCAGACATGACTAAGTGCTTATAATTAAAAGGGGCATACTGAGCCAGTCTGTTAATTTCCATTACACTAGTCCTCAATTTACAACCATTCGTTTAGTAGCCATTCAAAGTTACAACACTGAACAAAATGACTTATCACCATTTTTCACTTATGACCAGGGTGAAATTCAGCAGGTTCTGACAGGTTCTGGAGAACCAATAGCGGAAATTTTGAGCAGTTCAGAGAACCGGCAAATACCACCTCTGGCTGGCCCCAGAGTGGGGTGGGAATGGAGATTTTGCAATATCCTTCCCCCAGGAGTGGGGAGGGAATGGGGATTTTGCAGTATCCTTCCCTGGAGTGGGGTGGGAATGGAGATTTTGCAGTATCCTTCCATTGCCACACCCACCAAGCCACACCATGCCCACCAAGCCATGTCCACAGAACCGATAGTAAAAAAATTTGAATTTCACCACTGCTTATGACTGTCACAGCATCCTCATGATAACATGATTAAAATGTGGATGCTTGGCAATTGGTTCATATTTATGACAATTGTGGTGTCCCAGGGTCATATGATCAACTTTTGCGACCACATGACAAACAAATCAATGGGGAAGCCAAATTCATTTAGCAACCATGTTACTTACTTAATAACTGCAGTCACCTAACAATGATAGCAAGAAAGATTGTAAAATGGGTCAAAACTCACTTAACAACTGTTTCCCTTAACAACAGAAATTTTGGGATCAATTGTGGTCATAAATCACGCACTACATGTATATGACCGAAAAAAACAACAACCCCAAAAGCTCTTCTCCCCCCAAATATCTTCATTTATTCATTCATTCAGTTCTGTTTTTTATATTTGTATTTCTATAGCTTCCAGATGAAATGTATAGTCCAAATCAGATTAAATTGTTTAACTGAGAAAATCATGTTTACTTCTATGAAAGCGTATTTTTATCAGTAAGTTGCTCCTGACTCCCTAGACACAACATGGTTTTCTTCACTTAATGTTCTGAAGAACTATTACATTTACAGTGTCAACAATGCTTTAAAGCATACTGTATATTTCCAAATGGCAAAATGATGGATTAGGGAACTGTTTATCCCTCAAGCATGTAATCAATAGACTCTAAAGAGACGTTTTTGTTTTACAGACACTGGATTACTCCTTATAGTTCACTGATAACAGTTTTTCTTATGGGCATGGATGTTTGGCATTATTTACTACACAGATTACATGGTTCCATTAACTCTTGCTAAAGAACATCCCAACTCTCCTACACTGAAAATAATCTAACATTAAGCTTCCTAAATGTGCAGACAAATTTCTCATATTCATTCTATGACATACTTTTCTTTCGTTAAGTTTGGTCTTTACTGATTCCCATTTTTCTTTAAGATTATTTATATCCTGCTCAACGTTAGTTTCCATAGACTCTGGGCATCTTGCAAGCATCTGTAGGCCCTTCTGCATCAGACAGCTGTATGTTTCCTCTTTAGCTTCAAAGGCAGCACAAAGTTCCTAGACAGAAAGAGAAAATAAGCCACATCATTTACAATCAATGCTGATTCTAAACTATTAACCTCTAAGGCAGTTGAAGGGACTATGGGTTCTAGTTTTGTGGGGGGAAGATTGCATGAGTTAAGAAATACACATTGTGGATAATGTGAAACGTTCACCAGATGTCACTAGGAATGTGCCCATAACAGCATACAGAATTGTGTGCATTCTTTAGTCAAAATGAGTCAACAATTAAAAAAACATTTGTCAAATGCATGAGTTCCCTAAGTCTTTAATAGGCATTCTGTTGTGTGCTTTGAATAAACATTTGAGCAAATATTTTAATGTTATCTATTAAGTAATCTTCAAGGTTATTTTGCACAACTAGCCTTGCAGAATTCTGGGATCATATGAGACCAAAGACAATTTCATCTGTGGAATCTTCAATCCATAACAAAAAAATAGGCATATTCCAAATTCAGAAAACTTTATTATTTAGTGATTTTTTTATACCAAGAATAAAAATGCCTTTTACTTTAGCAAATCATTTCTTCAACTTCAGAGCTGAAGAAGCTTCTTGGGTGGGAAGCGAAATGTCTTCAAAGAAAAAACAGAAAGTCCAGTTGCCTCTTGAAAGAGCATTTCTGCAACTGAAAAATAACCCAGGAAAATCTGATCTATTACTCAGATGCAAAGAAAGCCATTAAAAAAAACCCCTACCCCAAGAGAGGCATTCTCAATCACATCTTTGCATTTCAGACCTAGACTGAAATTTTGGCAAGGCTTACCAAACCACTAACTATAAGTTATGAATATGCAAGTAAAATTGGACCTGGGTATGTTATATTCTAAGTCCTGGAGATAGGCATATTTTAATGAGCCTTCAACTCACAGAAAATAAAGTAATACAACTGTGTTGTCTGGACACAGAAAAAAAATAGATTCTGTCTTTAAACACTGGCAACTGGAGTTGGATGAAATCAAGAAATAATAAATGGACAATAAAGTTGACGGATTAAGACACATAATAGTAAGTTCTCTATTTGGAGAATTTGGAGGAAATTAATGGTTTGGTATTAGGGCAAGTGGAAGAATATAAATTATATATACAACTTTATAGCAGCTAACCAGAGTTCCCATATTTGCTTAAAATTGTTTTTGTCTCTAAACTAATGTGAGGATTGTTCACCTATGGTAATTTACAAAATTAATGCCTTTAGACTTATTTTCCTGTGCAGAATTTGCAAATTTTTCCAAACAGCCACAAAGCATTAGTTTCCAAATTTGGGCCATCTGCACTACTAAGATTCTTACCATATGGGTATTAAGCTGCTCTCTTGCAGTCTCTGGTAAGCCACCAACAGGCTTTGATGCCAAAAGGTGACGCTCAGTTTCTGTCAGCCATTGTTGTAAGTCTTCAACATCACCATGGAAACCCTGGGCCTAAACAAAATGTCATCATAACACTTCAGGGTATATTTCATTACACAGGCTTGCTGTATCAGCTAAGACATTGCAAAAGTGGAACACAGTAAATCACAGGATTTTTAAAAGCCTACAAACCTAAAAGGAAAATGCTGTTAAATTAAGAATTCCCTAAACAAAACAAAACTGTTAAATTTAATTTTAAAACAAACCAAACGGTTAAAACAAAAATTAAACATACAATGAAATGCTGTTCAGTGAGAAGAAAAGGAAAAAACAAGCAACCTTATACCAATTATATAAAATGTACTGCTAATCATGGATGTACAGTTCAAATCCCAATTTATCACTAGGAATTTCCACTTGAAACTAAAAATACACACAGAACAATCTGTCCAATTTAAGATTTCTAATTAGGTATTTCAAGCTATTAGTAATTTATACAAAAACTATGTTCCAATGTTTTTCTATTGCAGAGATAGCAAAGTGTAAGGAGAATTTTAAAGTGCTTACCTTTGGCTTCAATAGGCCCAAATTTAACTTAATACACCTGGAAGGTCTTTTACACTTCTCAGACATACCTGGATCAAAGCACTGTCCAGCTGCTGCTTCCTTTTTTCTGTTTTTTCCAAGACATTTTGCCATCGTTGATTCAGAAGCTCAAGTTTGCTTTGCAGATTACTAGCTTCCTCCACAGCGCTTGATTGAATCAGATCATTTCCCGCTTTTTTAACTGTTTCCACAGTAGACTGGTGAGCTAAGACATCATTTTGCAACACCTGAAGGAACAAAAACGTAATTCCTTTCTGTTTTTTAAATCACTCATTTCATTCAATTCCCTCTGTAATATCATTTCAATAAAACCTAATTGGTAATATTTAAAAATAGTACAAATTAGAAGGTTTGAGCAAATTCCTTTGAGATATAAAAGATATCCACTTTGAATAACAGTTCTTACTTATTTGGGATATTCTAAAGCAGTTGGAGAATTCTGGAAGTTGAGGGCTATACATCTTAAAGTTGCCAAATTTGAGAAACACTGCTGTAGTGACTCAATAGCAATAGCACTTAGACTTCAGAGTGCTTTACAGCCTTCTCTAAGCAGTTTTACAGTCAGCCTCCAACAATCTGGCTCCTCATTTTACTGATCTTGGAAGGATGGATGCCTGAGTCAACCTTGAGCCGGTCAGGATTGAACTGCTTATGGGCAGAGTTAGTTTGCAATACTACATTCTAACCACTACACCACCATGGTTCTGTCAAATCAGCATATTTTTTATTGGTCCATTTAATGTACCTCAAGGAGAGAGCATATTGTTTATACTGCAGTTGTTGATACAGGGAGATGTGAGGGTTCTTCTCTTAAATACAAGCTAAAATCCTCAAATCCCAAATATTATTTATTATTATTTGTTTTATTTATATATGACTTTTTACCCTATGAATTTGGGGAGAGAGAGGGAGGGGGAGAGAGAGAGAGACTTAAACTTGCTTGAAAAGACAATACTACATTTACGGCTGACTAGAGACACATTACAGACATTTTGTATGAAATGGGGAAAAATGCAATTATGACTTGTGGTTTTAATGATTTTAAAAAATGTATAATAGGAAAAAAATGAGCTTGGAGTCACCTTATCTATAACCTGAGTAGAAGAAAATATCTTTCCTGCACACAAGCAGAAAAATCTTTTGTAATGTGATTGTGTTTGGTATGTTTATTGTTTTACATATTTTTGCTGCATGCCATCCAGAGTCATTTTTGTGAGTTGGGTGGTCATATGAATTTGATAGATAATAAAATAAAGAGAGCAAAACAGAAGAGACATGACTTAGGAAAATAGGCATGCAAGAGTCCGTGCTATAAGAAAAGGGGCTTGGGAATCAGTCTTTAGTTAGGAAACAAATTTTCAAGCCTTGGACCTGAATTCCTGAATATGTGTTCCTTCTGGTTTCCCGACTGATTGTGGACTGGCACATGATTAACTTGGCTCTCATTTTTTGGATTTGTCTGCACAGAAGTTTGGCTTCTGAAATATGCTTGCTTTTTCCTGCGTTCCGCATTAATGCACTCTATTGAGATTTGAGCTCCCATAAAAACCTTTTTTTCAAAATCTGGCCTATTTCAACTGTTAATATGGAGCAGTTATTTCCATTCAGTAATCATATCTAAAAATGAAGCCCAGAAATACCAGTTACGTACATGATGTTTGGCCAGCTCAATTTCAATAGCTTTGGGGTCACCTCCCACTGGCCTCTGTTCATTCAGCAGGTCTTCAGTGTGTGTCAGCCATGTCAGCAACTCATCCAGAGCATGCTGGAACTGCCCCAAAGCTAATAAAGCACCTTCCAGTTTATGCTGTTCAGAAACAAGAATATAAAAAATTGAAATCATGACACAAATGCTAAATCTTCAATCATTCAACATGTGTAGAAAACTAATATGAATACCTACAAGTGCCATCCAAAATTTATTTTATATACAAAATATAATCTAAAAACCAGATTAGAGAAGAACATTTAAAACTAGTAACATATTTTATTGTGATTATTTAAGAATTCTTGACTGGCTTATAGTTGCCCTCATTTACCCCATGAGAGGTTAATGTAAAAGTTAGTGACTTTACAACTTCATGATACGTTGGGAGTTACATCTTAATAACATCAAAGTCCCAGAATATGCTCACTGTGAAGCTCACATCTTGTTTATTAATTAATTAATTAATTAATTTTATTTAGAAAATTTATACTGCTGCCTATTCACACATGGTGACTCAAGGCGGCTTACAAGAATAAGCGAATAATTGTTGCAGTATCTTGTTTTCTCATTTTTAAAAATTATATTAGTGAAACATAATAAATAATATAACATGATTTAGAGTACAAAACATGACTTTTTAAACAATTTGATCATAAGGAGGGGAAAAGGAACTAGGAAAAAGAAAACTAGTAAGAAATCTATTACAATTAATCTACTTTTGGGAAACAGCATGTTCAGGAGCGTGCTGCGGACATGAATGTTTGTTGTGCCATTTTCTTTTCAACTTGTTATATATTGTTTAAAATTTCTCAAAAGAAATAGAATAACCAAATTAATTAGACACCATTATGCATTAGTTTCAACAAATGATATGATTGCATTTGAAATTCAGAGATCTTAATGCCTTTAGTTCAAATATTCCATTACAGTTTCAGAAGATATTCTGCTATATAGAGTAAGCTTTCAGCCAAACCTAATTTACCTGGCGGCTAATGATTTTATCCTCTAGACATTCCCATAATAACCTGAGTTCAGACAAAGGATCTTGAACAGTATGCTTCTCACTTTCCTCGGTGACTTTTTTCAACAACAGTTCGGCCTGATGGTTCAGTCGTTCCATTTCTATCTGTTGTTGGTAGGCTTCTTTTTTAAATTGCTGTAGAAATTCAAGGACACAAATATCAAAGGGGAATACGACCTTGAACTTATTACCCTAGTTTATTGTGAAATTTAGTGTGAACCTTTCCCTGAGCAGGTTTCTGCTTATGGAAAACTATTTTTTAGCAAAAAGGACAAAAGGAACCCAATGTCTCTAAAAAAAAATTAGTATAAAATGTGGAAGATCTTTTCTTCTTCCTAGGAGAAGCCTGATTTGAATGAAAGACCTTTCTGGGGAATGGGATGCAATCTATAGAACTTTCTAACGTGTATTCTTCATAAATTAGACAACTAAAGCACACCTTTTTTCCTGAAATATAAATGGACAGCCTACTTCATCATTCTTATGCCCAAAATGTTTCACACTCAATTTAGTCTATAAAACAGGAAGTCTTTCAAAGCTTCCTCAAAGCGAAGGTAATGTTGATGGAGCTCTGCACTGGAAGTGACTGAACCCAATTACACCTGAGGTAGAGATCCATCCCCAGAAGAAATTAACTGAAGAGAGGGAAACCATAATAATATATTACACACAAGTCTCTCACAGACACATCCTCGTCTGTGACTGAACAGTTAGGATTCCTGGGTAACTTACAACGCAAAGCTTTGACAAGTCCAAAACTCTGCAACTCTTCACCTTCTTTCTGTCTGGAATAGAATTGAAGTAGATGGCTACCTTGTGGACATATTCAGATGCATTCTATTTTTAAAAAAATATATCTTCCTATTTCTTTAACCGAGGCATATGACAGGAGGAAGTAAAATAAATCAGAGAACCTTTTCTAGATGCATAGTTCAGGTGGAGTGGAGGGTGGGGAGAATAATACACAGCCGATTTTTTGTATTGCATTTCAACTTTTAGGGATTTATAAGCCATTATGTTCCCATTTTATTAAAAGCCATTGCTTCAAAGCTCTAAAGTCCTTTTTAATAAACTTTATTAGAACAAACTGATACATACAGTATCATATAACTCAATTTGATCTAAATATACAGAGGCAAAGCAGTTTTTCCAAAGTCCCACATGGGAAGGATCCCACTGGGTACTGCTTTCTGTTCCAACAAAGCTTATAATACAGTGGACTTCTCCCACCTTCCTCCCACTCCTTTGACAAGCATTAAAAAAAAAATCTTGACTTGGTTTCTGTGGCTCCAACTGTCTCTCTAGTAAAGATACTGAGAGATACATCTATGAGAGTTATGCATGATTACAAACAAGTAAAGCAGAGACATGCATAAATGTTTCACATTCTGCTAAACCAGGGTGATGTATCACTATAATTGTCTGACTCAAACCCTAATGATTTCTTAATCCTTGCTTTCAATTCTAATAGAAATGTTGGAATTCTAAATTTTCAGTGTCAAACCACTGTAAAAGCTTACTTTGGCTGATGGTTTCCTGTTTATTTTTACAACTTGTCCACCTCAGCTTTGCACACACAAAAACAGAGTTAGACTGGATCATCTAGTCTAAAACAGTGCTGCAAAACAGGATATCCCACATTATCTCTGCTTCCTGTGTAAAATGCACAATTAAGTATCCAAGTATTATGAAGAGAATGAGTCATCTTTTCATTCTAAGCCATCTTTTGGAATTCACTGGGGTTTTCTGTTTCACACACCAGAAGGCTGGAAAGGGAATAAATTCTGAAAATTTAAGAATAATCCATGGTATCCAAAACCCTAGTTGTTTTCTTAAGCGCTCTGTTTCCCCTTTAAGGTATGGGCAAACTCCCTACCTTAAAGGGGAAACAGAGTTCTTAAGAAAACAAAGCAATCAGAAGAAATAACCTTGTATTAAAATACCCTTCACAATTATCTTTTGCAAAAAAAAAAAAAAAAAAAGAATTTCATTTTATGTCATACTCACAAGAGAGGAAGGAATTCAATTTATACACAGTACAAAGAAGTTGCAAAATACTATCCCCTCACAAAAAAAAAATTAAAAGTTACGTTTCATACCTTCAGCTCTTCTGTTTGCTGTTTTACTGTTTCTAGCTCTGTTCCAACTGGTGACATTGAAGTTAATTTACTACCAGCAATATCCACCCAGTCAAACATAGCCTGTTAAAATAATATAATTAAAAGAACAGGGCAAATAATGATGTAGCATATTAACAATGAGCTGTGTATATAGAGAATATTCTTTGTTACACGAGAAGAACTGCAAGAATGTATACATTTATACACAGTTTTCCGCATACTGTATATTTTGCTGTTTCTTTTAAAATTCTGATTTGCCTTTATACATAATGACATCATGACACATTTCCCCCATCCCAGTTGCTCTGAAGTTTAGAGAACATTCTGAAATAGTTTTAGAATTTAGAGGGTGAGTTGGGAGACATGAAGAAAAAAGTTCAGTCTCGTCTAACACAGAACAGTTTCCTTTGATAGCTGCCAATTCATTTACTGGGGTTTTGAATGTCTTCAATAACCTTTGAAGGAAGTTCAGAGCTGAACATCAGGTCATGAGGATTGGTGCGTGTGTGTGCATGTGTCTGTGCGTGTGTGAGGGAGAGAGAGGGAAGGAGGGAGAGAAAATAGGCAAGATGCAAGTCCTGTCTCTATTGTGTGTGCGAATGGGACCTGCATCATGATGGGGCATCCACCATTTTGAATCTGCCACAGGTGCCAATATATCTCTATGTAACTTCAATCAAGATGTTCTCAGTCATCTCTAAGAACTTGCTGATATGGAATCTTCCACCTAGAGATGCCACAGATTTGACATTGATGCAGTACTTCTTCAACATCAAAATGTAGTGTGGCTTCCTTTAAGGTTGGGAAGTTGACTTAAGGTTGACCGTTAACTTTTAGCTCAGTTTTAACTCCACAGGCAATACCAGGAAGGCAGTTTAGCAGCATTTCCTTTGGAGCTGCAATAATGGGTGGCTTCCCACTAGTGGGAGCTTCTTCCTGGTTGAAGTAAAGATGCCATTAGACTTGGGCTACTTCCCTACAACCTTTGGCACTGCTTGCAGGGGTGGGCTTTGTGGCTTTTGCCCTTTGTGCTAAAAAAAAAATGCTGTCCAGAAGTGAAGATGAGGATGGGGCATGGACACAAGCCCATTTTTCCATCCTTTAATTTTTATTTCTTGAAGAGGGCACTGTCCTTATCTCTGGGGAGATGCTGCTCCAGAGGATGGGGGCTGTGACAGAGAAGGCACACTTCCTCAGCCCTACAAGATGACAATATTTAATAGAAGAAACTGATTTCAAATCAGTACTTAGTCTATTAAGCTTAATGGGACCTGTTCAGATAACGAGTACAAGAATGCTGTTTAAGTAAAATACTTCTAACTATTGGAAAATTTTGGTATCGATAATATGCATTATCTGTCATAGATGGATAATGTCTATGAGCCAAAGTGGTGAAGCAGAGATTTCATTTGGAATTGTAAATGACCCAATTATGTTAAAACTTATAATGTGCTGAGCAGGGTAATATTTAATAAGACCAATGAGGTAATACGATAGGATTTTATAAAATGTGAGATGATGTTCACTGAGTGAAATCCAACCTTCTACCATTATAGACTTCACAAATAACTATGAATAGTTTGAACTTAAATCAAATGAAATTTGTTCAAATCCACATATAAATGAAATGCTCTATAAAAATTTGCAGAAGAAAAACAATTTTGAACTACTGAATAGATTTTGTAATTTAATTTATTGATATATTAAAAGGGGCATTTAATGTGGAAATTGTACAGCAAAGAGGCTGACAAAAGAGATGTAATATTTAATCTTTTTCCATAGTTTAGCCACTTGCCTTTTCAAAGACTTTGCTTGAAAAATCTACAGATAAATCAAGTATCCTAACCAATGGTCAGGGTACCTGAACTCTGATTGTAACTGAATAAATAGAGATAGTCCTCAACTTATGACCATTACTTTAACGATAATTTGATGTTACATCAGGATCAGAATTTGTGACTTAGGTCCTGTCCTCAGAGCTATGACCACTGCACCATACCCAGAGTCATGTGATCAAATTTAGACACTTGGCAACTGGCTCGCATTTACAATGGTTGCAGTCTGGTGGTCATGTGATCACAAGTTACAATTTTCCCAGCCAGCTTCTGACAAGCAAAATCAATTGGCGAAACCTAATTCATTTAATGACTGTGGTGATTTGCTTAATGACCATAGTAAAAATGATCGTAAAATTGGGCCCAGTCATGTGATGACGCTTAACGATCATGTCGCTTAGCAACAGAAATTCCAGACCTAGTTGTGGTTGTAGGTTGAAGACTACTTGTATACACTTTCAGTACAGTATCTCCTGATCTACTAAAGGTAATCCTTGATTTATAACCATTCATTCAGTGACTGTTCAAAATTGATGTTGCTAGAAAAGAAAGAGTTATGACCTGTGCCTGAAATTATGTTAATTGCAGTGCCCCAATCAAAATTTCGGCACCTTGTAGCCCACACATACTTATATTACTTCCACTCCCCCCTGCCTGTCTCCCCCTCCCCCCCAATTCCTGCTCTTTTGGCTGCCCTACACATTGCCTTGTAGGGCCACAAGTAGCCGCAGAACCATATAGCTCCATGGCTGCCTGAGATAACCCTGAGGAAGCCTCAGTAAGTTGCAGCAAATATTTATTTGCCCAGCTGCCTTCTCTCCCCAGCCCCATGTGGCTCCAGCCTGCCCCAGCAAGCAAGCCAGAGAACATTCCTTCACTTCCTACCAAACACCAGCAATCATTCCTTCGTCCAGTTGCCTTCTTTCCCAGTTCCTCTTTTCATATTTTGTGTTTAGCGCCTCACTGCCTTTGTTGTCTCTTTTGGGACCCAGCTTCTCTGGGAAATGTTTCCTGCACACTGCTCAAATTGCATGGTCTTTGGAAATGGAACAGGACACTATGCCGTGGGCAACTGACTGCGGCCATCTTACCACGGCACATCTCGCCAGACAATTCCACGTGGGATAGCTCAATGCAATAAATGTTATCTGCCATCGTTTCTTCAACATTATTTCTGGGTTTGGTTTTTTTTTTTTGTCAAGCTGTCCTAGACCCCTTTGGAAAAGTTTTGGGTTTGAGACAGGCAAAAACTTCTGAAGACAGTGTAGTTTGAGCTGTCTTGGAAATGGGGTGAGATGATTCCCAAAGACAGCTCAACACTTCAAACCTTCTCATAAAAATATTTTATGATCCTCAATTGGTAGTTTCATTTTTAAGAAACACTTTTCTAAATATCCTACCAAATAAAGATTATAAACAAACTTAATTAAAAATTGTACCTGCAGTCCATCTTGATACTGAACAGCAGCCTGCATAGCTTCTTCAAGTTTGTCAACGCGTTCCTTCCATGTTTTATTTAAACCATCCCAAATGGAATTTAGCTACATTTTAAAATAAAATTAAAAGAACAAGAGTTTTACACACACACTCATATATATATAGTCTTAAGTCTCCCTAAAATTGCAAGGAGAGGGAGAGTAATTATTAGTTACTAAAAGTTAATGAGATTTCCAATTAAGATTAGAATTCCTTTCATTCAAACTTTAGAACCACAATGGCTTTATTTTGTTTAACAGAAGAACAAATGACATGTATGTTGAAAATATACAGTTCAATTATTATTAGAAGTAAAAAAAAAATCTGAGATCATAGATAATTGGTATTGACAATTTGGTATAACTAAATCAGTGTCCGACTCAATATAAGCCATGCTCTCCCAAAATTAGAGGTTTCTAGTCCCTTCAGAGAACCATTAAGCATCAAATATTTACAAGATCAGTACCTCATCTATACTTTTGTTGACTAATGGTTTGTCAGGTTCACCACATGCAGCTATGAGTTCAGAGCCAAGATTCACAACAGCATCAAGTTCTTCTTGTAACCCATCTATCTCTTCTTTGATGGACTAGATGAAAAAAAAAACATGATTTCGCAAACTATCATACTAATATTTAGGAAAAGCAAATTAGCTTTAGTGACAAATATAGTTTACTTGCTATGGGTATTTAAAGAGCCCAACATATTATCTATGTTTTATAATTATAAAATTATACTTGTATATTGCCTGATTCTCTTCTCCCAACTCGATAGAAAGTTAATGCAGAAGCACTTTAGTATTCCTTGTATTTCAGGGAATTAATATTATAAATAGATCGCCCATAATTCTTAGAAAATAAGGTGAGTACTAGCATTCCTTTCAAAATATTTTTTTCATAGCTCACATTTCTTAAACTTGAACAAATCATGATAGTATAATCTATAGGAAAAGTCTTGGTGGCACATGTTTTTCCACATGAACATAAGCCATTGTGATGGAATATCTATTTCTAGGACTGAAAAAATACAACACAACATCTCCTCCTTGAAGTCCAAGTTGAATCCAGTGAATTCATTGAAGTGTCCCTATGTAGAATAAGATAGACACTGCCTTCCCTGAGATTTCGTTTTTCTTCCAAACTAGGTTACAGTCCTAGGATTCTATAAAGGGTTCCCAACAAAGTATGTCAACCTCATGCTGCTTGCTTGCTTTTGGTTACCATTGTAAAGGGAGGGGGGAGGTATTGATGGTATTTGGGAGGGGGGGGGAAGTGAGCTGGTGGAGACATCTTGGAAAAGGGAGAAATATTCTTGCTGTTTCTTTAGCATCTGCAGAGAAGACTGATAACTGCTAAGGTCAACTGTTCCAGCATACCAGATAGATGGGGCCGCCTAAAGAAATACCCCACATGACACCTTGGGGAGATGTGGATTGGACATTTGCCTTAGGACTGTGGGGGAAGGGATCTGGGGGATGTATTCAATATGTAATTTTCGTGCCTATTGCTTCAGACTTTGCTTTTCTTCTACTGCATTCAGTTCATACTCAGTAAAAGTACCTTTTTCTATAAACATGGAGTTGGGTTTTTTCTTTCTTGAGCTTTAAACGGAGGCAAGCCTGACAATCTAGGTCCAGGCCTACTTAGCTTTAGTCCAAGACTAAGGGAGAGGAGGGAGGAGTGGGAGGAGAAGAGTGGGGAGGAGAGAGTGTGAGCTTGATACCATGGTATTAGGTTATCAAGTGCTAATCTACATCTTAACATTCACGGATGGTGAAGTCCTCCAAAATGTGCATTATGTGCATTAATGTACCTTTTCCAGGAAGTGGGCATAGAATTTCATCCTTTAGATAGTACAAGTATTTTATTTACCTCTGCTGCTTCCTGCTGTTGCTTCACCACTGAAGGATCAATCCCTGCTCCTTCTAGTTCTCTGATAAAATCCTGAGTATCTTTGATGGTGGCTATGAGAGCCATATGATCACACCAGAACTTCTCTGCTAATTCCATGACATCAAGGAGCTTCGCTTCCCTTTCCTCAGCCAAAGCATGGATATCCTCCCAGATAAAGACCATCTGATCGAGCTTATCTTGAACAACTAGGCAAAAAAAATAACATGACAGTTACACAGTCAGAGCGATCTAGATGTCCTTGAGAGGAGCTTGTAAATTATCTGTTACACATTTATCTTGCAATGTAAATATTATGGGATTGAAAATGTGCTATTAAAGGATGAGATAAATAATGGAATATAAAGCAATAAATATATATACAACTATACACAAAACATGAAACATACATGCCTTCCCTCAGAAACAGCTAATACAAGATAATTCTTCTGTTGCAGATGTTTACATTTTTCTTTTTAATGCTTCCAACAAAAATAGGTTTCCAATATGGTAACCTCCATTACCTTTAGCAGATATGTCTTTATCAGCTCCTTCTGAACGTGAAATCATTTCTTCTCCGCGCAGCTTGAGCGTTTCATACACTGGCTGTAGTTTTTCCAAATCTACAGAGACGTTCTTATTTTCACTGATCTGTTCTTTAATCTTTTCAACTTCAGCTGAGATTGAAGGTGGTTGCCGCAAACGTTCAGCGATCCGGTCCAGGTTCTCAATAGTTGAATCTATCTTATCATGGAACTGCAATAGAGAAGGGATAAGTAGGGGCAACTGGATGAGACACAAAAAAAGCCCCCACCCACCCAAAGAGCCAACTCAAATCAGGAAGGGGGAGAAGGGTGAGGCTATCTATCTTGAGATAACAGGCTACATCCTGGCTTTCTTGGACAGCAAAGGTGACCAACACGCAAGTGCTGGAGCGCATAACACCAGACATGTCACTGGAAGGAAAAATGGCTAAACTGCGTCTCACTTATTTTGGCCATGTTATGTGGAGGAATTCACTGGTGAAAGCCATTATCTTGGCAAGAGTTAAGGATAAAAGGAAACCAGGTCGTCATAGAACACAAAGGCTGGAAAGAACATAGAAAAACTCAAATAGTGCAAGATTGGAAGATGTGGAGAGACTTGGCCCATGGAACTTTTAAGAGTCGGACACAACTAAATGGGTAACATCATCATCATCATGATCATAATCCTGCCCTTCTCTCTTCTATCTCTCAAAATGAGTAATACTGGATAAAACCAAGAGATTTCATGTAGATATTCAATCACATGTCCAATTTCCCCCTTCTTTATATAGAGAAAGAATTATATGGATCAGGTAGCTATGCTGATTAGCTATTATTTCTACAGCTTACTCTCTTATTATGATGTGAATCTATCAAGATGAAAAGAACCATAAAATACAAACTTTCTGACAAAATTATTCTGTTTTCTTTTGATCTTTGGAGAGTTTGTCCCTATTCAGTAAACACTGCAAATCAATAGAATGCAAATGTTTTATAAATGTGTCAATCTAGTGTAGATTTAATTAATGTCAAATCATATTTTTAAATTGTATCACTAGGAAAGATTTTTTTACTGCATCAATGGTCTTGGTTAACAGGCTTTAGTGAAGGTTTCTTCATTTAATATGATTTTATATCTAGTATTGTATTCTAAATCAGGGGTCCTCAACCCCTGGTCGTAAGTAGCGGGCAAGTGCGTGAAGCTTTATTTGTGCATGTGCAGGATTAAGTTGCATGCTTGAAACCATCCCCTCCTTCTGGTCCACGGAGCCAAAAAGATTGGGGACCGCTGGTCTAAATGATTAAACAGAAGATTTAATTTAAATGTTACTGTGTTTCATCAAACATGGAACTCTCAGCTGCCTAATACAATCTCTGTTTCTGGCCAGGATGAAGTCAGTCAGAGAGAAAGAGGGAGATTCCTTCTTGATATTTCTTAAGGGTAGATTCCAATACTTAGTTAATTAAGCTAAACGCTATCAGATGTTTATAGTATTTCCATACAGAGGGGCCTTAGTGCTACCAGTCTAAAGCCATTGGGCAGCTATTACAATTTTTTCTTTTGCTGGGTTTTGTGTAAGGAAAAAAAAAAGACAGAAGATATTATAGAAGAAACCCACAATTAGAAACGGAAGATGTCTCTTAGCCCCGCCAAAAATTCTGTAACAGGGATGAGAGGACTGCACAATGAAAGCCTTGTCTAGAAATAGCCTCTAACGAACTTGCAGCCCATTGATAGTGAATGCAACAAATCATTGCTTTCTAGTACCAAGAAAGAATGAATTCCTACAACAATATTTAAGAATGTCACTTGGAGAATTCATTTTATTTTAACCTTGGGTAGATTTATCTTGAAGACATCTGCTGTTGGCAAGCACTCTTAAATCAAAGTTTATTAACAATAAAATTAATATGTGTACATGCGCATAAGTGTGCATGGATAGATTTAGGTCTGACATGTTGACCAACATTCTGTGAAAACACACTGCCCTGCTCTTTATTTTGGGGAATTTTTTTTGTAAGTTAAGAAAATGAACATATTTAGTATTTATCACAAAAGTACCCTCAAAGTATGTTTTTTTTTTTTGAGGCAATCAGTTTATTTTCTTTTACGCCAAACAGATTTCTCAATGGTTCTGATCCTTGAGCAGGTAAGAAAATAAATTTATGTAACCATGATGTGATTTTTTTTTCCACCTAGCATACGGTGACTTGTACTCCTGATAAGCTGAATATGTACTGCAAATACAGTGATATAAGTTAGCAAGGCTGTCCAGTGGGAATAGATCTGCTTTCCTTCTGGAGAAAAACAAAAACAAAAAAAACCAGCAACAAAAAACCCCCCAAATACCTGAGTTGATTGAGAAATGGCTTCATCCAGTGCTTGGGCCCGCTTTTTGACATCTTCTTTAATTTGACTGTAAAGAGCATCAGCTGCTACATATTTCTCTTGGATTAAAAATCCCTCTTGTGGGCTCAGCTCCAGGAGTTGAGGTCCAGTTTTGTTCATCTTATCTATGTGAGGCTTATGCTCAGCAATCAACTCTCGCAGTTGCTGTAACAGAACAAAATACTTTCAGTATGCCTGCCACATTCTAGTTGTCTATAACTCCTACAAATTCAAATAGCAAGAAAAATCTAAAAACAAGGCCAAAGAGTAACTCATAGTGGATGTATGCATTTAACCACAGCCTACAGCCAAACTGCTTTACCTGTAACTGAATAAAGTGAGAGAAATTGCATCTTACTTACAGTACACTTAAAAGGAAATATTGCACCCATACTTTCTATAATTTTTTTAAAAAAATGAATAAGCCTGTGCATTATGAATATAAATTGAAAACATTCTGACTTGCCTACTTGTTATAGCACTCTCAAACACTAGCAAGCTATTTTTAGTCATATTTAAACAATTTGGAAACTTTTACAATGCTGATACTTAATAAATCATTTCTAGTGCTGGATAACTGGCTGAATGTTTTTATTAGTTGTCCTATGTTATTCTGTTTTCTGCCTACACTTTCTAATCTGTTTTTAAAAAATATTCTGGTTGTTCAAAGCACTGGTTTTCATAGTATACTTTTAAAATTAAGTGCAATGAAGTATGCCATTAAATGATATTTATTTAGGAGATTCCCAATTATTTAAATTAAGCACTAACAAATCTTGTCAGTTATTCTAAGAAAGGATTAAAGTTGAATTGTATCCTTTAAGTTCTTTGTTTTCATCTTCATTATAAAAACACAAAACATATATATTGTCATATGTTCATGCCCTGAAGTTTAACAGTTCATTTCAGGACACTGCTATTTATGAAATTCAGTCCTTATTAATGGCTTCTCTGGCTCGATGAAAATAATCTCAATTTAAGCATATATTTTATTGCAATTTTATTTTTTAGAAGGTAACAAATTGAAAGTACAAAAGCAATACAGGTAGTCATCAACTTACAACAGTTCATTTAGTGATTGTTCAAAGTTACAACAGCACTGAAAAAAGTGAGATGACCATTTTTCACACTTATGATCATTTCAGCATCCCCATGATCAGGTGATCAAAACTCAGACATTTGGCAAATGACTCATATTTATGATGGTTGCAGTGTCCCGGGATTATGTGGTCCTCTTTGAGAGGCAAAGTCAATGGAGAAGTCAGATGTGCTTAACAACTGTGTTAAGTGTGTTAACAACTGCAGTGATTCACTTAACAACTGTGGCAAGAAAGGTTGTAAAATAGAGCAAAACTCACTTAACAACTGTCTCGCTTAGCAACTGAAATTTTGGGCTCAATTTTGGTTACAAGTTGAAGACTTATTGCGAATCAGAGAGAAAGAGACAATGAAGGTGTAAAAGCTGCACAGCCCTAATTATTTTAAAAATTGTGTGATTCCTTATAAGGAAAAGAATATCGCATTGCTCTTGATTTCTGGAATCAATGACACTTTCAAAGATGCTTGCAACCTGACCCAATGTTGTCCCAAAGGGTTGTCCTTTGGGACAACCATGACCTGAATGATTGAGAATCTCCACAGACACCTTACCCGATGTTCTTCTTGCTGCTGCCTCAGAGTTTCATATTCAAGAGCTGGTGCTGGAAGCTGTGAGATGATCGTCTCAGTTTCAGTTAGCCATGGCCAAATCTCTTCATAGGTCTCCCAAAACTGGCTAACTAGAGATTGAGCCCGTTCTAGTTGCAAGTTTCTCTTGGAGTTCATCTGACAGAGCATATCATATTTATGCAAGAGAGTTTCCAGTTTGTTCTGTAACAAAGTTATCAAAAAATCACAACATGTATCTATCAGCTTATCAAGATTTTAATTCGGCAAACAATTTGTACACTATTATTAACTGATTTATCAAGTTCATAGCCTGCTGTTCTAGCCATATGACACTCAAGATGGTTTGGTAATTGATAATTACAGAACATAAGAGCAGAGAAAATTCAATCCACAATTTAAAAATTGGTGAAACAGATGGGCTTTCATTATTTTCCGAAATATTGGGAGAGTGGGGACAAAATACATCTAGTCTAAAAAGGCCCTCTTGCCCATATGAAACAGATGGCAGGGGAATCTTCAAAAGGACATCTACATTATTGTAGATCTTTGTTTTCAATAATTATGATCAGAGTGAGAAATTAAGGAATCACAGATTTATTCAACATTGGTTTAATTGTCCCCTTTGGTAGGATAGGAAGCCACCCAGAGTCACCTCATGGTGAGATGGATGGTAAACAAATTTAATAAAATAAATAAATGAATGAATAAAAATTCCAATCCTATTTTTAACAAAAAAACAAACAAACGAAACTATAATGGTATTTCTCTAACCTACTTATCCACAACAGATTTGAAAAATGGTATGCTCGATACATATATTTCTATCATCACAGCAAGTGCATAGTCTTATTTTCATTAAAACAAACAAACAAGCAAGCAAGCAAGCAAACAAACAAATAAACAGAAAGCTGGAGATGAATAGGCAGCCCTTTGTGGAGAAGACTATTCTGTAAATGGTTCGCAAACTTCCTGAAACCAACCTTAACTTAAACTTTATTTTCAATAGGCCAAAGAGTTTTTTCTATGCCCAAAAGATTTTACATTCAGCAGAGCATTTCCAATAACAAATCAGAGAACACTACATTTTTAAAAAATCAGGTCCCCTCTGCAATTCCCATTTCCCAATATCTAATTTAGAAAGCCATGGTTTCCTCAGTGTGGGAGATGGCACCACAGATAGGAATAAATGAAAATCTACTGCATTTTCGCACCAGCTAAAGTACCCTAAGAAGAATTATGCTGAAAGAATATACCCTTAGTATGTGCTCAAGGAATAAAGTGTGAGTAGATTTTCTATAAGAAACTAGTATATTCATCATAACCACTACTAAGAACGTTCATATATATAAAATAATGAGCAGTTATTCAATTATATTTTTTGTTTTTCTCCCTATCAAGGTGACTACTTCTGTGGGCCTTCTAAGTCATAGAAGATGAGCACTAACTGGTACATATGAGTAACAATTGCTTCACAAGCTTTAAAAATTGGATCTGTGTTTAGATATTAAATTTCATTACCAAATAAGTGCAAGTAATGCCTTATTACCTTCATAATTTGTTTCTCCTCCTCTGTACATGTCTTCATGATCTCATCCCCAGATGAAACAAGTTCTTCTATTGTATCCTTGTGTTTCAAAATCTCCATAGTAAACCCCTAGCCATATAACAAAACAGATTGCTATTAAGAGTAGCAGGAAGTTGACCATAACACATGCAATATATAATATGAAATTTGTAATGAGAATTGATTTAACACATCACAAATGGAGTTTGTTTACCTTTTGAATTTGTAGCTGAGCAAAGGTCTGGTCCCGTTCAAGTCTTATGTCACCCAGAGATATCAGTTTCTTTTCTGTTTTGTCAACCCAGGCTAATTCATTATTAGCTGCCTGATCAAACTAAAGAAAGGCCATCAAAAAGCAGTTATTAAAAAAATAGAAATGTTCACTTATAGATAAAAGAGTCCTAAAAGTACACTTATCACAATTCACTTACAAACTATTCCATCTCAAATAGCTACGGTCAATCTGTATTTACTATTCAGGGATTTATGAAAAAGGGTGTCTAGATTATTGAGTGTGCTGCTTTTGGTCTACTACAGCAAATACGACATAGTTTTTAATATTTTCAAGATGAACAGGTTTATTGTTGTGTAAGCTTTTGTACAGCATAAGCCTATTCTATCTGATGCCTGAAGGATACTCTTCAATTGATATCAGGTATCATAGACATGCACTTAGAGGCATGTAATGATGGAAATCAGCAAGCATTAAAGATCAAAGTCCATGAAATGCAAGAAGCTGTGAATTTCCACAAAAAGTTGCACTAATATAGAATAAAAGAGTAATTTCCAATAAAACTCTTCTTACAATCTGGGGGGGGGGAGGGGGGACAGACGTTGGGATTGTGCCTGCTGGCTCACTTCCTGCTTTCTTCTGCATTTTAGGGGCAGAAAAAGACTAAAATAAGTCTCTGTTTGTGTTCAGCTGAATTTCAGTAGAAATCTACTTATAATCATGGATCCAGTTCCATGTTGAAATCTCTCTTTGTACTTTTTTTGTGGGGGGAAATACAGACTTTCCAGAAAGCTGCAAGAATCAGTGCTAATCATAGAATAAACCTGTGCTAAATATGTTAGCTTCCTGTAACATCGGGCCAGTTTATTTTTATTTTTTTGTAAAGTCAAGAGGTCTCAAAGTAGCTGTATCATGTCCATTGTCATTTTCACATCAATCCTATTTTATGTTCCTTAATAATTCTGAGATTTTTTGACTTTCTAAAATAAAACTGAACTATCCAGAAGTTTAGGAAGCTAACACATTTAGCACAAGACTATTCAATCTACAGTTTGCTGTTGTCCATTTTTAAGATTGCTCTCTTGCTTTAATACAGGCCCTATTATTTAATATTAACACTTAAATCTAGAAAGCAAATTGCTCCTCATTCCTAATGCAAGTCACTTGTATCATATATATCTCCTTTACAAGTACTCTGGTGATTTTACAGATTGTCTGGACAGAATAATCCCTTCAAACATTCTTTTCCCTGCATTCACTGTTGAATGGAAAAAGAAAAAAAATCCACACCCACCGTTTTTCCATCTCTATAGATGCACCCCTGCCTTCCCAATGGGAGAAAGTTCTACAGAACCACTTAAGACTCAATTCAGCTAGCTTGCTTAATTAAATAATTGAATCCATAAATATATGAAGCAAGTTCAATATACTATCAAATTACGAGACAAAAAAATGATATTTTAGTCTTTGGAAACACACACAGCCTTCAAAGCAGGGGTGAAGAACTGATTTCAGGCTGAGGGCCAAAATAACTTTGGGCAATTGTGCCAAAAGTTGCATATCAGCAGGGGCTATTCCCCATTCTGAAGGGATGGTCCCTAATGTGTTTGCCTTTAGCGGAACCCATACAATACAATCACATTTATACCTTTAATTTATAGACCATACTTCTGAAAAGAGTCTTCACAACTAGGATTTAAAACTGTTGACACTGAGGACAGCTGTTTTAATGCCTATTGCTTGGTCGTGCAGTGGTTAGAATGCAGTATTGCAGGTTAACCCTGCTGACTACCAGCAGCTCGATTCTGATTGGCTCAAGGTTGACTCAGCTTTCCAGCCTTCCGAGGTCAGTAAAACGAGGACCCAGATTATTGGGGACAATATGCTAACTCTGTTAACTGCTTAAAGAGTGTGAAGCGGTATGTAAGTCTAAATGCTATTACTATTGGCAGGATCAGCAAACAAACTGTCAGTGGGAGACAAAACAGTGCTGGGGGAGATGAGTTTCCTTTCCCAGAAGTGTGCCCTCTTCCTCCAAGACAATATTTCAAGGGGAAAAGCATCAGAGAAGGTAAATGTATTGTTTCCCTCCCCAGTTGAAACTTTTCCTTCATTCCTTCCTCCACCTCCCTGCACAACAATTTTCTTGATAGCTAGGAAAACTTCTAATCCATGGGTGTCAAACTAGCTGTGTCACGTTACCGTCACATGACATTTCACATATTTTTCCATTCGCGGAGCTGGGGTGGGCATGCCCTGGGCATGACGCATCTGGCCCGAGGGCCACCAGTTTGACACCCGTATTCTAATGTTTGATCAGCTGTTCATCTGGAGGTTAAGAGCTCTTCCTATTCCAGTTTTGAAGAAAAAGGCAGGGAGATGCAACAGAATTTGAAGATGAAGCCAACAAAGTCAGTCTTTTCCCTTTAGACAGACGTCCTTGCCCTTCATGCTTCTTTTATATCATCCAGAATTGACCATAACACCTGAAAAAGTATTGTATGAATCTAAACTGTCCTACAAAAGTTTATGTTTGTTTCTTCAAAGTCACTACTGTATCATTGATCTTGAAGTTAGAATATTAACTGTTTATAAACTGTCCTACAAAAGTTTATGTTTGTTTCTTCAAAGTCACTATTGTATCATTGATCTTGAAGTTAGAATATTAACTGTATCAGTTAATGTACTGTATTTTATCACACTTAAAATAACTGGTCAATTTTTAAAGAATATTCAGAATGTAGCAATAGTACTTAAGTCTTACATACCGCTCCATAGTACTTTACGACACTCTCTGACAGTTACAAAGCCAGCCTATTCCCCCCAACAATCTGGGTCTTCATTTTACTGACCTTGGAAGGATGGGAAGCTGAGTCAACCTTGAACCAGTCAGGATCAAACTCTTGGTAGTGAGCAGAATTAGCTGGCAATACTGCATTCTAACCACTGTGCCACACAACTCATGTTCTACAGTGCTAAAAGATATAGATTAAAGTGAAAACAGCCTGCTTCTAACAATTAAGACTATGGCAAAAGAGATATACCTTTACAGATTTTCTACGCACTGAGATTGTGGAAGCCAAACACAACTCCTTGGGGAATGTGTTGCCCAGTGTATGGCACCAACTCAGGAGGAGAGGAACAGAAAGGCAAGCTGCCAACTAGGAGTCATCTTTAAGTCAGCCTCTTCTGAGATCTGTCAGACAGATTTGTACTGGGAAAGGCTGCTCTTTAGATAATCAGGTCTAAAGCCATCAAAAGGAACACTTTAAATTGTGCCTGATAAGCAGATGACAACCAGTAGAGAAAGATCTTACAGGGATCAGTACATTGACTGGTTAATAGCCTTACTGCCCCATTTTGCACAAAGGCAGCTTCTGGATCTCATTCAAGGCTAGCCCTTTTATTATTTGAAAAAACTGTCTTTCACATTTATTTTTTTCAAAAACTCACTTTTGTCCTTTATTTTGGTCATGTAACTTTTTCTGTACAAATGGTAATACTTAATGCACATGTGTGAGTGTGAATGTGAAAAATATGGACACTGAATTACACACACACATTCATAGAATGTGAAAAATATGGACACTGAATTACACACACACACACACACACACACACACAAAAGTATTGCCATAATCAAGATACGATGTAACCAAAGGGTGAATAAATGTTGCTAAATCTGACTGGCTTTGGAACAAATTGGCACGCTAGGCACAATTGTGCAAAGATGTTTCTTGTCACAGCTGCCACCTTAGAATGCAGGGACAGCTGAGGAAAGTAAAATTAATGGATTATCATATCTTGTTCTTTAATTATGAATCATAGCTGAAAAGTAAATTATGTGGCCTGAAGATTCTCCCATGAGTAATTCTTTATCATACTGTTTAATATTTGAAACAGGCCACAAACATTCACTGCCTTTTTACAACTATAATCAGAGCAGATATACTTGGCCTGAACACTCTGCTTTAAATAGAGACATTTGAACTGAGTCATATTAAATTAAAGGGCTAGTAAATCAGATCTTTAAAATCACATACACACAGATTATCCTAGAAACATCCTGATGTGGACATTAAGTTCACTTTAATGCTACATGCCATACGAATAACATTTATTGTTCACAAGAACCTACGCCTACCAGTTTTGCATCACTTATACAACCTCACATTTGATCCTATCAGGCACCATAAACTGCAGGCATTAAAAGGATTTAGATTTAATCCTTTGTTCTGGTGAAATTCTTACTTAGTTCACTGCATGATGTTCCTCATAAAGCTTCCCAGTATGAGGCTGATCTGCAATTTTTGCATCAATCAGGAGACAGATGGCTATGAGAATGACTGGATTTGCTTTGTTCTAAGATTCATGTCTGAAAATTATGGTCAGGATCTGGCCTCTCCCTCTCTCCCCCCACCTCCCCATCTCTCTCTCTCTCTCTCTCTCTCTCTCTCTCTCTCTCTCTCTCTCTCTCTCTCTCTCTCTCTCTCTCTCTCTCTCTCTGTGTGTGTGTGTGTGTGTGTGTGTGTAAACAATGCAAACCTGATATAAACACATATTGCTCCGGTTACAGAAGGTTAAACCAATATTACTTTTACCTGTTGTGATCTTAAAATTGCAGCATCAATTTCTTCCACTTTTTGATTTAAAGTGTCACTCATTAACCGGTATCGTTCATTGTCTTCTGTAACCATTTTATCTATCCCTTCTCTGGCTCTCCATGGCACCAATTCCAACAAAGCACTGCTGACTTCATTGAGATTGTCCAATAAACTTTTCTTATCCTTTACTTCTTTTTTCAGTTCCTAAAAAAGAATATTTGAGATAAACACTCTGGCAAAAATCCATGTGATTTCATTTTTTACCATTACTATACAAAAGATTATATGCTGAATATATACTTAAGGATGCTGGAGGAAACAGTATTAACCAGCACTATGCTGATGATACTACTCCGATACTAAAAATTATCTGCAAGGTCAGGTAACAAAAGTCAAGAATGATTATGTATGGATAATCTACAGTTAAATTCACAGTCTAAGATTGGTGGAAACATAATAATTTAAGTCCTAACCAAGAATCTAAGAATTATTAAGAAAGCATCTAAAATATAGGCAGTTCCAAACAAGGTGGTTTTTTATAAAATTCAAGAGTTCAGGTCTGATAAACAAAATGTTTCCAGATATCAAGAAAGTCCATTGGATATTGCTCCAATAGCTTCAGTCATGATTGGTGTGACAGATTTCTTTTTCTATAAGTGTTCAACTTCAATCTGAAAGACCTAATATTTTATAATGTTTTCCAATTTTTTTTTATTATTCATGTATGTTTATTGCCTTGTGTGCCTTTGCGTGTACCCCCTCCCCCACAGGCAATAAACATATCTATCTCTAATGTTCCCCACCCTGTAAAGCAGGGGTGAAATCCAGCAGGTTCTGACAGTAGCGGAAATTTTGAGTAGTTCGGAGAACTGGCAAATACCACCTCTGGCTGGCCCCAGAGTGGGGTGGGAATGAAGATTTTGCAATATCCTTTCCCCAGGAGTGGGGAAGCAATGGGTTTTTTTTAAAAAAATTTGATTTATATGCCGCCCTTCTCCGGAGACTCAGGGCGGCTTACAATGCCTTAAGCAATAGCCTTCATATTTCTGTATATTTTTTATTCAAAGTCAGCTTATTCCCCCCACAAACTGGGTCCTCAATTTACCCACCTTAGAAAGGATGGAAGGCTGAGTCGACCAAGGATATTTTGCAGTATCCTTGCCCTGGAGTGAGGTGGGAATAGAGATTTTACACTATTCTTCCCCTGCCATGCCCAAGCCACAGCATGCCCACCAAGCCACACCCACAGAACCGGTAGTTAAAAAATGTGGATTTCACCATTGCTGTAAAGGTGTGTTAGGCTGAGATGGAGTGTCTTACCCAAAGCTATCCAATATGCCTCAGAGAGCTCTAGTACTCATATATTTCTGGACCACTTCCTTAATCAATATACCAAGATCAAATAATGTTAACAGGAACAGCCTTGGAACTGATAATGAAAGGTAGCTTCTACCTTTTAGGATTGACTGTTCTTGATAAAGAAACAGCAGACAAGAAATACTACACATTGCAATTAGTACTTGGTACTATAGTAATCAAGGCCCACGAAAAGATATTCAGGTGACATGACATGTCTATACCTAAAAAGACCAGAATGGTACAGGTAATAGTTTTTCCTATGAGTCTGTGGAAATGAAAACAGTTTGAAAAGTTTGAAAACAGAATAGAAAGAGCATTAACGTTTCTGAAAGCAGTGTTAAGAGAAAACTCCTGAGAAAACCATGGATAGCCCAGAAAACAAACAAATGAATCCTT
The DNA here is from genome assembly GCA_030761175.1 of Masticophis lateralis. Taxonomy (NCBI): domain Eukaryota; kingdom Metazoa; phylum Chordata; class Lepidosauria; order Squamata; family Colubridae; genus Masticophis; species Masticophis lateralis. The sequence continues at coordinate 125,656,286 of JAUDYJ010000001.1, read as the reverse complement.
GAACAAATCAGTCAAGAATTCTCATTTGAGGCACAAATAACCATGCTTAAATACTTTGGACATGGTATGTCAAGACCTAGCTCTCTAATGAAATCTATAATACTGGGAAAGGTGGAAGGAAAGAGAATGACCAGTAGCCATTGGGTGGACTCAATTATAGAGATGGTGGGTGAACCAATGGAAAACCTGAAGAACCAGGTGAGAACAGATCATCGTTTAATCTATGTCAGGGCTCTTCTAACCCCTTCATATAGTTTCAGGATGTTCATCAACCCCAAACATTTATTACATGAAAATAATTTAATAAATACTACTTTAACTAATATTACTATAGATAATAACAACTATAATAGATAATTCCATTATATCTACATCATATCTACACCATCCTTGGCTGTAGATATTGTCCACTTTGGAGACCCTGATCTATGTGATCAATAAGGATTAACACCAACTCTTATCAATACCAACTTGATGAACATAATCAATCAAGAAATAAAGTTATGAAAAGATTTATTGCAAATAAGAAGCTGTACACGGGAAAAGTAAAGGTAATTTTGATTACCTTTAATTTTGTTAATTCCTGAAGGGAAGCTCGGTCAAAATATGATTTGAACATGGGGATTCACTGGGTATTTTACCATAGTCCATATGTAATCATAAGTAATATGAATAATTCTTGTGTGTCACTTACAATTTATAATTCATTTACCTCTCCTGCCAGTAAAATAAGTAACTATAATAGCAATGATGTAACAAAAAATCCAGCAGTGAAATCTGATCAGATATATCCGGCTCACTCAAACTGGTAGCACCGGCGGCAGGAGGCTCTGCCCACTCATCGGGACATCATTATGTCCCATTTTTGACCCACTGCGCATGTGCAGAAGGCTCTGCGCATGTGCAGAAGAGGCACGTGCTCCTGTGTGCTCCCATTCCAGAACTGGTAGCGAAGGTAAGTGGATTTCACCACTGAAAAAAATCAAATTTTAGTATATCTTCAAAAATGTAGACACTGGATTCATCTTCAAGCAACATTTTAGCAGTTGAGCAATAAAGAAGAGTTTATCTTATTATGGAATTGTTTCTTAAGTAAATGTATTTAGTAAAAGAATAGTGTGATCTGCAACTGGATAGCTTGTATGTTAAATTATTGCATTCTCACTTCTATAAGATGAGATTTAAATGATTTTACTATGGTTGATCTCTCATATCATAAGGTTTATGAATATGATTATAATTTAGTAAACATCTACACAGCAAACAAGTAGTAAAATATTTTAACATTATTACTTGTGTATATAACTAGTCATGTTATAGCAAACAGTTAATCAGCCATGTTCAATTGGCTGATTTTTCATAACACATGTAATTTACAAACCACAATGACCTTGTATATACAATAGATTAAGCCAAAATCCAAACCACAAAATGTTAAGTCAATCTTTATTTTCTAGCCTGATACTCACTTTTTGTCTTTCTTGTGTTTCACTTAATTCTTTGCCTTTGGGATCTTGAGAGTTGTATGAAAGTAATTCAACTTCAACTTTGTCAAGCCAGGAACAGAGTTCTTTGTGAGCTGATTGGAGCTGCCCTGAAAGCTGAAGAGCTTCTTCTAGAGTCTTGAACACTTCAGAACTCAGGTTAGTAATATCCTTGTATCTTGCTTTGATGCCTTCCAATTTATCTTGGATTACAACAATTTCATCTCCTAAAATTTGAAAACAATATCATTGCCAAAAACCATCAAGTTATTAATTGCAAAAATTATAAGACTCCTATTTATATATTAATAATTTGTAGTTTGGGGCAGATTTATAAACTATATTTAGAGTAAAATAAAATACATAAAAGCCAGTATAATAAAGTTGCTTTAAGATGGAGCTCAGGTATTGTGACTTATATGAACACATTATGGAACATCTTTCCAGGAGGCTTTTTCTACTTCTCAGTCTAATTTACAGATCTGGAACAGTTTCCAATCCATCTACTAATCACAGCCTTCGTTGTTTAGTTTTCTGCCAAAACTGTCTAGGTACAGGGAGTTGATGTACTAACGTCTAATGAAAGTATTACAACCAGAAAATATAACATTTATTAAATAGGTCCTTGGATATATCTCAGAATATATAGATGATGGGACTTTTTATTTCTATTCAGATTGAAATCTGATCAATATACCAAGAGATGATTTGTCAAATATGCTAACATCATTTCCTTGAAAATGTTCAACCTATATAACTAAAGACCTCTTGACCTACAATTGACCTAAATTACCTAAAGATCTCTTAATCTGCAAGATTCAATGTATAACCAAAACCCAAAGCAAATTATTTAGGATTTTTTTTCTGAGACCTTTTAATATCAAGAGACTTCGTTCACTGAAAATTAGTTCTATGAAAATGCTGTTTAAATATTGGCAATATTCAGCACAGTAGAATTCACAAATAAGTTCCTGATGAATTGTGAACCCAGAATTTCTGATTTAGAAAAAAAGGCTGTCTAATTAATACATTTTGTAAGGAAACACTGTAAATTAAGGATCTTGCCTTGTTAGTCTCTCATTATTTTTGTTGGTTCCAAATATTAGGGCCCTTATTCTGGCAAATATATTCTTCAGATGAACATCAAGTGTCTCAAATTATTACCGGACAAACACACTGGACTTTGAATGTGTACCAGAAAATATTCAGATTCAAGCATGTTTGCTTGTTAGGTAAACAGGTACATGGTCATTGCAGCAAATAATACAATTTATAGACAAATCATATACAACCCACAATATTCCTAGGATTTATTTTTAAATGGCTTTACTTATTTTGGATGCCCAAACTCCAGGGTTATTTTGATAAATATATGGGAATACTTTAAGTTTTATCTTTAACTGGTTTTGAATATACTTTCATAAAAAATTAGACTTCTGATAATCCTGGAGCAAACAAGATTACCTGTAGCCTGGCTAATTCTGAATATGACTAGCTAAGACTTGGAGGAACATTCTTCATCATGCTCTGGTCCTTTGCATAATTTGGCGGCAGAAGAGTAAAAATAATTTAATTTGTATTGTTCAATATACATCCAGAACACAACAGAACTCACTATCTAGCATTATTAAGATTGGATATAGAGATCTGTAGCCCTTCAAAACAGAGAACTACATGGGGGGGGGGGGGGGTGGCTGTTGTAAAATATCTGAGGAAGAGTTTACAGGCCCATTGGCTAAGTCAATCTTAATCCTATTGCTTCTAATATGCCCGTAGTAGTTTAGGGGTTATATCCAAATGTTAAAGTAGACTGAATTCTTTGTATTATAATACCAAATGACAGTTTTCTTAACTATGCGATTTATATTAGTAATCAAAATCTTTCAAAAAATGTTAGCACTGTTATTTTGTAACCAATGAACTCATTGTGAATTAATTCAATGGAATAAAACAGATGGAAGTGATAAATGCATTGTTTAATACACACCCACACATCACCCTTCTCAGACTCAAACTATTATGTTTGGGAAACTTCATAAAGACTAGAAAATTCACAAGATGTTGCCTTTGGAATATGCTATGTGCATTTGGAATGCAATTTTTCCACAGTACTTTCTCTATTTCAGAGGATGTGGCCCTGTTCATCAATTTAAAAAATATAATCATTTTTAACCTTACAACAATATTCACTATCACAATCATCTACTTAGCCCTCCTCCTCCTCTTCTAGGAAAAGGGGGAACAGAAAAAGACTGAAATAAACACTAATGCGATAGATCCACAACTTAAATCATTGGTTGATATCTAAATGGATATATAACTCCACTCAGAACTGTGATTTCGTTTATAAAAGCAGTAATTTAAAAATACAAATCATGACAAATATAATCAATATTTCTAGGATCACATATAGTGAAACTACAAATGGAAAATAAGTAAAACTCTGCAGGCTGCTAAAATGTGTCAAAAACACAATAAAAAGAAGTGTCTGGATCCCATAAAAACAGAGCAGCTTTCTATTCTATGTTGCATGTCCTGACATTTTATGTCAGGAGCAAGAAGGTAGGGATAATAAATAAATGAAAATCTAGTCATCCCTCATGGCTTTCTTATGTTCCAAAGCCATAAAATATAAAGCATAACTTCAAGGAGTGGAATGGTGATGATAATTCATCTCAGTCCTTATTGATTATCTTTTCCTGATGTGATGTTGGGCTAGAATTATAAATACCAGATTCCTGCCAGAAAACCAACATACCACCCCCTCCATGCTACTCAGACTAGCATTTGTTGCTTCCTAAGGTGTCTTCGTTTACGTCTTGACAGAAGTAAATGTTCAGTCAGTGAAAATGTCCAACCACAGCCGTTGTGAGGAAAATTTGTAGAGGTTTCTTTTTGTAATCAAAAAATTTCTCAGTTTCCTAAGTAATTGATGGAAACATTTTAAGCAATCAAGAATTAGATGGCTCCATGATTTTTGGTAATTAATTGGAAGAAGTGTTTTGGATCAACTACCTGCTTAATACAGTGCCAGCCTTTTTTCAATCCCCTGTGGAAGCTTGAAAAAAACCCAGACTGCCTTAGAATGAAACTTGGTACGGTGTGTTCACCTTAGCTGCAACGGTTTTAATTCCTCAAAGATCCCTTTTAAAATCCTGTTGATACCACTAATTCAAATGTTTACTTTTTTAAGTAGAGAAATTAATTTTCCAAATGAAAAAGATTGCCAACTCACAATTTATGCTCTCAACCATATTGTTACAACCAGCTGTCAATCAATATCCAAGTCAATATCCAAGTATATAATAACCAAGTCATTAAAAAAAATTGGTACATTAACTGTAAAGATTAGCACATTTATTCTGGACAATGTTACTTTTACAGGGTAAAAAATATTAAGTAAAAAGATGTTATTTAACTTGCCACTGATATAAATCATTCTCACCTGTAGTTTGTTTAAGAAGCAGTAAACCATTTTGAATAGCTTGATCAACATTATCTTTTCTGATCTTAATCTCTTCTTGAAGAATCTAGGAAATTTAACGATTTAAGAATATCGGAAATGAGAGAGAAAAGGCAACAGCACATAAACATCAAAGAAATCATCACTAAAAATTCTTCTATTTCATAAGGAATAACTTTGTTGCTGCTAAGGAATAATGCATTCATTTCTTTCTTCATGGGAACTAAAAAGAAAAGAGCATGAGGTAACTAAAGAAATTATGCAAGATTTAGTTATAAGAAATAACTAAATAACTAATAAAATACAAAAGAAATTGTTAGTAATATGATTAATGATGATAAATTAAAAATAACAGAAAATAATGGCAAATACCAGCATTTCAGCGTGCTGTTTCTCTAGTAAATCAGTATTGTAGTCTTGGACTCCCAATTTGCTCAGTTTCCCATGGACTTCATTCAACCAGTTCATCAATTCAACCTCATCTTCTCCAAAAATCTGAGCATTGCAATAGGCTTGTTTCAGAAGCTCAGCCCTACTTCTGCTTTTGTCTTGAACCTCAATGTATCGGCTTTCTGAAGAATCTAATTTCTCTTGAACCATCTCTTTATCTTCCCTGGAGCACAATGTGTTTAAAATTTGACCAATATTAATTGCTTGCTGCAGATTTTTATTGTGAGTGGTGATGTCTTCCTCTAAAGTCTAAATGGAATTTTCAAAGCAGCAGAAAGAAAAAAAAATTGAAAAGAAAATTTAACAAAATCATGTAAATAAATATGAGCACAACTAAATAAAAAAGCAAAATGAATAAAACAATTAGAGTGATACAGAAATGCATTAAAAAAAAACTCAAGTAAGAAGGTAGAGGAGGAATTTCCAATTCTTCTGAATGAGGAAGCTATAAAAATAACTCCAAGAGGGCACCCATTAAGGTCTTACTTTATGTTGAGAAATTTGTTGTTGCAGTTTGGAAGCCTGGGTGCCAATGGGTTCTGAATTGGAAAGCTTCTTTTCAGTAATTGCTAGCCATTCAACCAATGGTTCTAAGGTTTCATGGAACTGCTGCGCTACAGTTGAAATCCCTTCCAACTGGCGATGCCTACAAAATGCCAAGAGAATGAAAAACAAACATTTAGGGATCAAATGCAGGTAAAAGATTCTGGACTTTACAAAGTTTATAAAAAAAATCAGAAATTAAACTTTGTGGCTTAATAATAAAAAGTAATCAAAATAAACACTAGCCCCATCAACAGAACAAAAGTTTGCAACATTTTATACTTTGTGTCAATCATCTTTCAAAATCACATGAAGTATTAGTACCGCTTTATAAATCGTTAATAAGATCACACCTGGAATATTGCCTCCAGTTTTGGTTACTACATTACAAAAAAGATGTTGAGACTTTGAAAAAAGTGCAAAGAAGAACAACTAAAATGATTAAAGGCCTGGAGACAAACGCATACGAAGAACCGTTACAGAAAATTGGGTATGGCCAGTCTAGAGAAAAGAAGGATTGGGGGGACATGATAGCAGTATTCCAGTATTTGAGGGGCTGCCACAAAGAAAAAGGGATCAACTTATTTTCCAAATAAGGAAGAATAGAAGAATAAAACTTTATTACAGTCATCGACCAGCAATAGACATACAATAAATTAAAAATAATACTGACATTAATCGTGAATAATAACATCTCTTTTATGAAAATACATGATCTCAATCCCAAATAAGGAAGGCAAGGATAAGAAACAATGGATGGAAACTACTCAAGAAGAGAAGCAACTTGGAATTAAGGAGAAGCTCCATAACAGTGAGAACAATTAACCAGTGGAACAGCTTGCCTTCAGAATTTGTGGGTGCTTCTTCACTGGAGGTTTTTAAGAAAAGACAGGACAGCCACCTGATCTGTCCCCCCTCTTCAGAGACCCACAAAAACACAGCCAGCCGAGGGTTAAGAATCACTTGGCACACTCCGCAGTTCTTATCTCAACCTTGGCAGCGATATGCACACCATCTGCCAAGGACTTTATTGGTTTACACAAACAAGAAAATCACCTACGTAGCTTTGCCGTTCATCCAGCTTCCAAGACTACGAGGTTGCTCCGTTTGTTTAGCTTTGTTCGTCACGAACTTCGTGACCCACCGTACTGTCTTATATAGATATGTTTCTGGGTGTGGTCCAGTGAGTCATTGATCCTGTGACTCCAATCCAATGACTCAGGATTTCCTCATACGCCGCAGCTGCAGTACCCTTTTCTCTCGCCTTCTTTGGCGTGCGTCCAGGAATGACGTCTCTCCCTCACTCTCATCTGAGACACCTGTTTCCCCACTACTTGGCTCTCTTTCAGCTGGCACCTGAGCCGGTGCCAGAGGGGAAGGGCTGGGAGATCTGGCTGGCTCCTCTTCCTCCTGCTCAGAGCTGCCTTCCTCCAAAGGGATAGGCTCAGAGGACGGGGCCACAACACCACCTATCTGAAATGGTATAGGGCAGTGATGGCTAACCTTTTTGCCAGCACATGCCAAAAGCGGGGGAGTGCATACCCATACCCATAATTCAATGTGCCTCCCCCCCCATGCCTGCACACGCGACCCCCTCGCACTCCCCCCGCTTTTGGCACGTGATGGCATGGTGGGCCCAGTAGGCCTGTTTTTTTGCCCTCCCCAGGCTCCAGAGGCTTTTTTGGAGCTTGAGGAGGGCAAAAACGACATTCCCCAGCCCCTTGGGGGCCCTCCAGAGGCTGGAAATGGCCCGTTTCCCGACTTCTGGTGGGCCCGGAAGGCCAGAAAATTAGCTGGCTGGCACACACATGTGCGCTGGAGCTGAACTAGGGCAATGCTCGTGTGCCCACAGATATGGCTTCGAGTGCCACCTGTGGTACACGTGCCATAGGTTCGCCATCACGAATATAGGGACTCCTACTTGAGCAAGGGGTTAGATTAGAAGACCTCCAAGGTCCCTTCAAGCTCTATTCATTGATTGTTATTTAACTACTTGCACACAGATTAGTTAGATCTGCTGAACCACTGTACTCTAGGCTAGAATTGTTTTAAATTAAATCTCACAGGTGCAAAATATTATCAACCCTTTATTAAAATAATACTTAATTTGCCAGCTCCTCCATGCAGTATACCTTGTCTTTATGCCCATTTTATAATCCACAGTGCCCGCTTTCTAGCTATCCGTCTATTAACCGAGGGAATAGATAAATCATGTTTATTTCACCTGCAGTTCTAGTCCTAACAATGCTAATGCATTTTCTCATCCAGCCTCAAAAGTTAATCTTAGAACAAAAATGCTTATACAGCATCTTCAAATTACACAGTTTTCTTTCCTGTAGCTAGAAGAGCTTCCTGCTCTATGAGTGAATGAAAATGTTTCAAGTACCTCATTTCTGCTTTATCAAGCAATGCAGCCCATCTGCTATCCAGGAGACTCAGCTGTTTCAAGATCTTTTCTTTATCTGCCGGCTCTGCTGACTTTGCAATTTTTTCCCCTTCACGCTTGATCAATTCAACAGTAGGCTTGCGGTCATCTAACAATCTCTGGAGAAGCTGGAAACAAAATAATCAAAAATTAAATTGCCAGGAAATGATGGCTTTGTGACAAGATGAAGAAGCTGATTATCCAAGGTCTGGCTTACCGGCAAACGGGAGAAATTTAAGAAAGCTGTCTTCTGAAATAGCAGGCAAAAGACAGACCAGCATTTATGCTTCCCATTGCATAAATAGCTTATTCATTTATTTAGCACTGATGGACTAAATAAATCCTGTTGACAGCTGTAGAGTTATTATTTTCCATTTTTATTTTGAATTCTGTTTCATGTTACACTGACATCTCAGGTTGGCTACAAATAAGCATACCTTCCTTGCTTTTATAAAATATAGTGCTTTCAGAATAGGACATTCCATTAAGTTATGCAACAGCTCTTCGAGATAGACCAGATCAGGAAACCAACTCCACAGGAAGGCTAGAATTAGCTTTAGTGAAATAGGCTACAATAACAAAATGTCCCAATGTCTGCTTGTGCTTTCATCCCCACCTTCTTATACCCTAGTGAATCAAGGAAAAGTCAGCCTCAGGCTCTTAATACTATTTCCCTTCCCAAGACTTAAAGAATGCTTCCATCCTCTTTGTTTACATGATTTCTGAATATTTGCTTCAAGAGCATCTCCCTGGCTCTCTGTATGACAGCAGGCCATTGTATTTTCAAAAGATGCTGATGAGCCCTCTTACCACTCAATGGACTCTCGCAGCAGCGCAAGGGAAAATATAATGTTCTTACTTTAAAATTATTCTCTTCTGACAGGGCTTTGTATAATATTATTTGTGCCCACCACTCTTTGTCCCTGGATATACAAAGTAGTTGTTATTTTGAGCACTGCCTATAGATGAGGGATTTTGCAAAATCTCTTTCCTTTCTATCAATTCAATTCCTCTTTATTCTGTAGCAATGGCTTTATATTTTTGATTTAGTATAATTTTGCGACCAGCAGTATTCCTGTATAATCAATTGCTAGCATCAAACTTCCCTACATCAGCCTTTGGAATAATTATTTATAATATGATTACAGCTAAAGACCCATATCCATCCTTTTTACAAGACAATAGTTGTATTATATACCACAGCAAATGTTATGATATCTTAAAATACTAATTTATTATAGAGTAATCTGTTGTTAAATGTACTCAAGAAACCAGTTGTTGTTTTACGGAGTTGAGGAGTGGTTGTGAATGATAAACTGTGGGGTTCAAGGGAAGTGCAGAAAGCCTTCTTCACAGTAGTAAGTGCCTGTGCTTTCTTCACTTTGTGTCTCTTTGACTTCAACATTTACCGTTTCCATCCTATGGCTTTGTAACTCAATGGAACAATTTTAGACATATAATCAATTTTCATAGAGAACTGTCTGTTTATGTCACACCAAGTTGTAACTCTTTCAAGAACCATTAACACGTTTTTTTTCTAGTTGCAGACTGCCTACAAAAATCATATTTGTCAACAGCTGAGAAAACGACACGCACAGATTCACCAATTAAATCCCTGCTTATTATGTTCTTGAAGATAAAAATATGGGCAGTTCAAGAGCATGTGGTAGCATGTAGAGCAAAATAGAAAGCATGCTCTGTAATTGTTTTAATCGGAAAACAGAAGTACTTGGTTAAACAATTGAAGGCAACCCTCCGAGAAAAGACACCACATGGTGTTTAGTGAATCATCTCTCCAGGCTGTCTGGGAAAGCAAGCAGCCAAGATGCAGCTGTGCAGAAGAAAAACTGCATTTGAGAGTCTCCTGGGTGTATACTGAAAGTTAGCTTGGGAGACAATCCAGATAAATTAAACTTCTTAATTGGAAATTAAGTGTACGGCCAAGCCTTGAGCTGTATTTATTTTTCTCAGGATTATCTAATTACTATGATCATTGTAAGAAAGATTTTACTCTTGGAATGCCCTTAAAATTGTAGCTTTAGGAAAGGATTTTGTGAAAATGCAACAAAATACATCAGGGTTTCATACGCATTGAGTTTATTAGGTTTTTAGGGTTACATTGAGGCTTGTTTTGTTATCCATACCTTGTGTATAGACTTTTTATGTGATACTTCCCCTGATAACTGTAAATAAAGTATTAATTGATAACATGCTATTAAGCTAATGCTAATTCTTAGCAACCACACAGATTGACTTCTACAGAATTATATCAATTACTTCATCTTTCTCTGTGTTGAGCTTTCCTATGTTCATGTATTTTACATTCCATATTCCCCCCGTAATTCTGTTTTTGCAAGTTAAGATTTTCTTTTTCCATGTAGCAACTTCAGCAACTTGATGTGCCAAAGATTTCAATCTAGATTTCATCCAATATAAACTCTGTAAAATGGGGCAAAATTAACTAAACAACTATCGTGCTTAGCATTGAAAATTGTGGTTATAAACCGAGGACTACCTGTATTAACTGAGATCAGGCTTTCTCTGTAGTAACCAGTTTCCAAAATCATCACTTATCTTTTGCTATGATTTGCAATTGCCAGAAGAGCCAAAATAAATGTTTCCTGAGAAGAGTTGTTTATTTTTTATATTTAATTCCAAAATCTTATAATAAAAGTAAATATTCCAAATATATCTTGACCCTTAATCCACGTGTACTTTCTTAGATTAAAATCTTATTTAGCATTTTGCTGTTTATTTCCCGTTTTTTTACATGTTTAAGCTTGTAATTCATTTTTCTCTTGTTCAGAGTTGAAGATAAAGTCACTGAACAAAGGGTTTTCAAATTTGTTGTTGCAAAAAGTCTCTAATAGCTTTAAGATGGTTAATAGACAATTTCCCAAAAGTGACGGTTTTGTGAACTTAGTGTCCTTTAAAAGGCTCTCCTGTGGTTGCAAACAAGATAACTGATCCTATTACTTCTCAATGCTCAAACCTGTGGACAACCACTGTTATCTTGTCTCCTCAGAAGAAACAGCGACACATATAGTTGTTTTTTGTTAGGAGCACATGTGGACAATCTCTCATTCTGTCCTTATCTAGGGACATTCCAAGGAACCAGTCTACTCACTGGTTCCTTGGTCTTTGCTGCAGTTGTTGGCTCCACTTTCATAAAGCTCTCTTCACTTTGCCATACCTCCCTTGGAACTTCTCATAAATGTCGCTAGCATTCTGAAAGATTATGTATTGGAATCACCAGCTATAGGAGAAAGCGGAGTAAAGAGATGTGGATTCACTATATAGGAGGAAATATCAGAGCAGACTAGTGATGTCTTATCTACTAGTTCCCAAGGGAATGCAGCCAGACTGGCAAGGTTCTTGTAATATAGGTAACTAACAATAGAGGAACTGCTATGGCCTATTCACAAAGTTGTTCTGGTTTCTTGCACCTGACATTATTCTCGCCTGACTTGCTACCTTCCCTTGGGACCCAGTAGATAGAGTTTCACTAATCTGGTCTATCATGTTTCCTCCCATGAGGTAATGTCATGCTGGCACACCTCTTTACTCCCTCCTCTCCTTTGCTGGTGATTGTACAATAGGTCATCAGCTTTCCCTCGGTAGCATGTTGAGTACCATCCAACCTGAGAACCCAATTACCTGGAACTATAATATCAATCACTTTATCTTGTCTATTCATGTGATTTTCTTGGTCAAATACTGGAGCGGTTTACCGCTGCATTATCTCATGCAGTATGAAATGATGCCTCTTTCACTAAAGTAATCTGCAATCCCCATTATTTTTATACATTGCTATTGCACAATGTGAGTGGCCTGCTTGCTTTAGCTGGGCACCTTCTTAGGATGATCTTCATGACTTAGAGTTGACCCTGTTAACAGTATATAATGTTGGCGTATATTCCTGGCATTCTTTGCACATCCCTCTCATGAATACTATCATGCCCTGCCATGATAAGGTAGTGTAGTAGAAACTTCAGTGCTGCCAGTAGAATTTGGGAAGGGAGGAAATAAAGTATCTGTATGATTTTGAAAATCATGGTTATGTTTTGCACTTTGCATACTACATATTACTTAAATACAGGTAAACCAGTTCTCTGTGGTAGGTAGCTCCAATATAAATACCGTTCTTTGCATTTATTTTTTTTCTGTCAAGTGGACATTTTACTATTCTATTATTAAACTATAAGAAGATGAAACAAAAAAGTAAAGGTGCTACTCCTATCTTTAAAAAATAAAACTACAAATTTTGTTGCCATAAATGGAGGTCATCTTTTTTTTTTTTCCACATAGCCGATCCAGGAAGCTGACTTTCACCCAGCACTAAGATTTGTTCAAAAATTGCCAGTTGCTAATCCTGATCCCAACATACTCATCATTTTCTCTTCGAAGGGCTGATTCTGAAAATAGAGTTGTGGGTTGAACAATGTTTATTTGATTATAGCAATAGGAATAAGCACTTAGACTTATATACCGCTTCATAGTGCTTTACAGTCCTCTCTAAGCGGTTTACAGTCAGCATATTGTCCCCAACAATCTGGCTCCTCATTTTACCAACCCTGGAAGGATGGAAGGCTGAGTCAACCTTGACTCAGTGAGACTGGAACTGCCAAACTGCTAGCAGCCAGTGATCAGCAGAAGTAGCCTGCAGTACTGCACTCTAACCACTGTGCCACCGTGGCTCTTATTATGTAGACCATCCCTTTCTATTTATATTCAAGTGCATAAATGATGCCAAAATCCATTCAGGGCACTCCAGAGTAATGAAATAACATTAGTGGAGCTAAGAAAGCCTGGGTCTTGTCAATACCTTGATAGGGACTTTTTGGAAATTCCATTTTTATTCTCTCATAATCCAGGATAGAATGGTATGTAAATGTACAAAAAATAAATTAGGTAACATGCTCCTTGGATTTTTAATAAAAGTAGTATAAAATCCTTTACGTGGTATGCCTGGAGCAAGGCTCAAATTATAGAATGAGTGTTAAGGCTAAAAAAAAAAATCCAAATGGGAGTTAATTGAATCAGTTGCTTTAATCTCAAACACTTGTGCTATTACTCTGAAATAATAATTTGGTATTCAATTCTAAAGATCCTCTGGGGAGACCTTATTCATTTCTGAAACCTCTGATTGGGTACTTTTAACTGGATAAACAAGCATGGAACATTCTAAAATGCAGCTGGTGATGGATAAATTCCTGTAAACTCTGGATTCTGTCCTCTGTGCCTATATTTCTTCCCCTCCCAGAGGTGAAGCAAATTCCCCTGTCTTTTAAAACAGCATAAAGAAAAGGTGGGGGGGGGGGGGGAGCTATCCCTTCCCATCCAAATTATTCTCTGCCTGTCTCCCTATCCTAATTCAAAGTGGACACAATGCATGAAAGGATAGCTGCATTTCCTTCTAAGTATCTCCATCTCTATCTCTACAATGAAAGGAAAAAAAAAGATAAATAACTAACTTTCACTTACTTTTTGCTCCTGTATTTGGGCCTTCACAACTTTAAATTCAGCAGATGGGGGCTTTTGATTGGCCACAAGATCTTCTGTATCAATTAACCAGCTAAGAATAGATTCAACAGCATCTTGAAATCTCCCGCAGTGCAACAACGCTTCTTGCAACTGTGCTGCTCTTTGTGCAACCTAAAAAATATGTAAAACAAGCCTGAACACTGAATACATTATCCTCTGCCCACAATTTATCTTCTGATATCCCAATGCCTTTGAGAAACTGAAGGAAATTAGAAGAATAAAATTAAGCATTCAATCCAGTATTTATTGATGCTTCCTGGATGTGACAATATTTGAGTACAGATAGTCCTCAACTTACAATCATTCATTTAATGAGCATTAGAAGTTACAACGGCATGGACATGACCATTTTTTACAAGACGACCCTTGCAACATAACCATGGTCACGTGATCAAAATCCAGATGCTTGGAAACTGGCATGAGCTGTAATATTGTCAGCCATCAAGACAAAAGATCTAATTCTACATCTAGAATGGGAAAGACAATCTTCAGTGTCTTCTCTTTATCTCTTCAATTTTGCATCAATACTTGGATGGCAAACAAAGTGTCTCCTCAGTTGTCTTCAATCAGTATGATACAGAAAATGCCATTGTACTTACTAACTGTTATTCCCATTAATAAAATAATGGTCTGTTTAGGATAGATTTTCTTATATTTTCCAAGACTTTTGAAATGATACTATCTGACTTTATGTATTATCAGCAGACATAACACATCTCACACAATGTAATCCTTCATATTCAAATCCCCCCTCCCCAAAGATGCTTTGGAGGAATGTGATGATTAAATGTTTTAATAAACATTAAAGATAATAAATGTATAGAGATTTGTTATAAATATCTATTTATTATAATATAAAATATTCATCATATAATAATATAAGTAACATGATAAACGTACATACAGAGAATACCAAAATCGGGCCCCCATCAACCATTTATCTGAAGATTTTATCTAATAAATTATCAATGGATCCCGACTTTTGGTATTCTCTCTATGTAAGTTTATCACGTTATTATATTCATTATATGATAAACATTTTATATTTATTTTAATAATGAGTAATTATTCCTTTCTCATTTGATGCATGACCATTGAACATTCCTAAGCATAGTAATAATTTCTTTGAAAAAAAATACTAATACAACATAATGCTACTGGCCTAGGAGGTTTGACTTTTAGTACACTCTGTTAGATGCAGAGCATTAACAGAGAAATTCTTGTTCTGCAACTCTTCTAAAGGAGAAACGTGTTTTCCCACAATCACAGTACAGTTATGGGAGCAGCCACTTGACCCCTCAGCTTAAGAGATGTAGACAGGTACTATATTACCACTCTATTCAAACCAAATATATATTTCCAAATTATTTCCAAAACCATATGTAATGCTACTGATAGGTGTCATTTTTAAAATAACATTTTGCATCCATGTGATAAATATTAGCCTGTGAGGTCAGGAGCTCTATATGGCTGCTAGGTGATGCTTCATACTTGGGAGATTACATATTATTATGCAGCACACAGCAGGGCCTACTATTTAGCGACTCTTGTGGTGAGTTATCCGACCCAGTAAAGGCAACAAGTATTTACAGTGAAAACATAGCTTAGTACCTTTTTATTGAGAGTTTTCCACCTTGTATTAATGTCTTCAAGATCCCGCTCAAGGTTATCAGTACTTGCATTTTTAGCAGCGCTCTGAATAAGGCCTTGTCCCAACCAATTTACCTCCTGCTGCTTAAGTTGCAGTGGTTCAACTTCTTCTTTCTCAAATGCCTATCAAATGAAAAAGAAAAGTAAAGTAAAGTAAAGGGCAAAATTACTTGGACAAAAGAGCCTGGAACAGCATGTTGAACAAAAGCAGCTACCGGAGCAGCATGCACTGTGTTGAAAGATAATATTTATATGTAAAATGTACACATGCAAAATTGAACTTAATAGCCTAAAACAATTCAAGGTAAATTTAGATGTTTAGACAGACAGGGAGACACTAAGGATTGACAAACGGTTATTACAAAAGTGGTAACTAACACTATGTCAAAAGTGAAAGTATGACCATAATGATCTGAGTTTAACAGAGCTGTGCATGCGTCAAAAATGACTTGGAAGAAGGGTTTCAAACCTTCAGTGTGAATGCTATCTCTCTCTCTCTCTCCACTAGCAAAACAGCCTGAATTATTTCCAGTTTCTGTGTAAGGCTAAAATAATAAGTGCTAACACTTTAAAATAAAATTCTCATTACCGGTACTTTTGGATTTCTTAAATGATGTATCTTTTTTCAGGCTTATAAGGAACTCTGGAAAAAAAACTATGCCTGTTTTAATATCTCCCATTTCGCCCAAAGTACCTTTTCCCTCTCACTTGTAAAGCATCAACAATCCTAATGTTTAACTCTCCTAACACAGAGACTTCAAAAATCGGTATTCTATATGGCAATTCATGCCAGGCCGAAGAGAATTATTAGAGAAAGTAATCTGAAGATGTTATTCCAAAGTCCTACCTAACTGCTTTGTTTACATGAATATATATGTTCACGTCTGTACTTTTTGGAAACACACACCACTAGGAAGCAGACTTTTCCCTACCTATACCCAGCAGTGACAATAGTTTGGAATCATTTCATCGGAACAGAATCAACATCAAGTGCAGTACTCTGCACAGCTGAGGTTTAAAAGCAGTCCAGTGCTCTTAGCCATAACTGAGGGAGCTTGTCATTACTGTCAAGTGGCTAATGGGCGATTGGATTTGCAGATCCAGTGTTAAAATAGTATTATCTTATGGCCAAAACACTCAAGGCAACTGCAGCAATGGAACTGGATTTGGTCTTATCTCTGGTGCAAAAGCAATAAGAGCAGCACTATCCTTTTAAAAGCAGCAGGAATGCTTACAAAAAATGACTATAAAACCAATAGTAAATAGCACTGCTGCATTTCCTTGAGATTCCCCTTTGATTTAACCATAACATCATAATAAAGGAGGTAAATATAATAAACTCAATCCATCAGTCTGAAGAGTTATCAGAGGATATGAACCAACACCAAGCATTTCCCAGTTACTGAGATAGCAAAATTAATTGGGACAAATAATATGCAACCTTTAGCCCTCAGGCAGTTTGGGCAATAAGGATAACTGGTACATTTGACGTTGGTGGCAATTAATACAAAGAATGCTAATTGGCACCAAAAGTGTAACTTCCATTACGCAAAGTGTTGTTAGTATGTATGTAGGAGATAAACTTACACATATATAGTAGACCTTCTTCTCATACTTATGCCCCCAATTACAAGGAATTTTATGGCCTGCAGCCATACTTAAGGGATTTCAACACCCCTTGCAAATCTACACAATGCCAAATAAAGCAGGGGTCCCCAACTTCTGGTCTGCCAGTTTGGAACTGAGCCACAGAAGTGGTGGATGAACATGCACATGTGCATGAAGCTGCATTTGTGAAAGTGGCCCACACGCAGAAAACCATCCCTTATTCGTGCCACTGTTACCGCCTCTGCTGATTTGCCAAGCTGGAAAGGTTGGAGACCACTGAATTAAAGTCTGAAACCGGGAGGTATCAATTGTATATCAACTGGGTAATGCATGTTCTAATTTATTAGAAAAGAATTATACTAAAAACAAGAATTGAAGCTACAAAGAAATCCTGCAAATTTTCATAATAGAGAGGCTACCACTCACATACAAAGAAAATACACTAAGAAATAGAAGAATCCTGCTTGAAATAGTTACAGATTGGACAAAGAGAGAAACTAAAACTAAATGTGGGATTAATCCCAAACATGCAAATTTACACATTTTAACAATCTTTTCATGGGATAAAGGGAAGATGCCTAGAAGCCACCAAGAATACTATGCATATTTGTGGAATGCAAAGCACATTACAAACATAATGCTATTCTTGATGCATCCAATATTTCATTCATTTCAAGAATATGAAAAAATAAGGATTTCATCACTTATTTTCATCACTTCAGCAGGAAACATCATCACTGGCAACTTCACAAAGGTTTTGCAAAGAAACATTTAGATCTATAATACCCATGGATAGTGCATTAAGCTCTTGCCTTTTTCAAAAAAGTATATTACAGGTAGTCATTGACCTGCTGCCATTCACTTAGTGATTTTTTTAAAATACAAGAGCACTGAAAATAGTGAATTACGACCAGTCCTTGCACTTGTGGCTATCACAGCATCCCTATGGTCACATGATCAAAAAGTAAGTGCTTGGCAACCAACATATATTTTAGATGGTTGCAGTATTCTAGAGTCATGTGATTGCCATTTGTGACCTTCCCAGCCAGCTTCCAACAAGCAAAGCCAATGAGAGAAGCTGGATGATTGTGTGATTCACTTAACAACTGCAATGATTTGCTTAGCAACCATGGCAACCCACTTTAACAACTGCCTTGCTTAACAGTGGAATATGTAGTCCCAATTGTGATCATTAAGTCTAGGACTACCTACTAAAACATTCCCTTTAAAGCAAGGGTGTCAAACTTGATTTCATTGAGGACCGCATCAGGGTTGTGTTTGACCCGGGGGGAGGGGCGGGGTGTGTGGCCAGCTCAATGTCACTCGTGTCGGGGGCACCTATGGTGGCCCAAGCGCTCTGTCAGTGAAAATGGGCTCCCGAGCTCTCTTTTGGCTGCATCAGCCTCCTGAAACCCTCTGTCAGTGAAAAGGGAGCTCTGAGCTCCGTTTTCGCTGGCAGAGGCACCACGGGCCGGTCCTTCACTTTTTCCAGGGCAGTTCTGCGGGCCAGTTCTAAGCCCACCCCTGCTTTAGAGCAACAAACAAATATCAATGATAACTGAGATGCAAAGAGTGACATTCAGCTATTAATTTCAGGACAACTTTGTCTTCTGACTTGTTCTTTCCACAAGTTCTTACATTAAATTATATTTGAAGTGCCTGTTAAAATTCCAAAGACAAAGAAGATCATCCTACTACAAGAAAATACAACTCCAGCTACATTTTAACTCTGTGGAACTAATTTCAGAATTCTCTGGATACAGATCTCTGTTTCAAAAATCCATACTTCTTAAAGGTAATTCCACAGCATTCCAAGCCAAGTATTTCCTCAGAATGGTTTAGCAATATATAATTAATATGTGAATACAAGACGTTAACTTCATTGGAAAAGCTTATCAACAAACTTTAAGCTGAAGTTCCAGGCCTGACAAAGGTATCACCAAACTGGATGAAACAAGATTTAAAAATGTGAAACTTACAAATACCCTCTTTTTACTTTTCTTCTTTCTACAACGTGGCCCAATAATCATGACTCTTGTAAAACCCCTGCCATTTTAGAAGTATGTCTTGGCATGAAGATGCAAAGAAACCATTTTAATACATGTCTTTAATCTGCATGGTTTGAAAACCACAACAATCATCGCCATTTATACTTCATAGTTCAATCCTATGCTTGCCTGCTCAGAAGTCATTCCCACTAAGCTCAAATAAGTTATTGCTAGGGAAACGTGTAGAGGATTATCAGCTGGGAAAAAAAACTTAGGCCTATCTGCCTTGAATGGCAGTGAAGGCCTGAAAAGCAGTTTATGCTTCCAGAAATAAAAGGAAGGGCAGAGGGAGAAGCTGAACGTCAACACATCATGAAAGCATTTCATCTGAAGGGAGGCAGGTCCCATCTGGACCATAAATAACCAAGCCGAAACAGCTGGACCTAATCGACCCTGTCACAAATTACCCCTAAATCAATTTAGCAAAATGATCATCTACCAATTTCTGCCTTCTGACATATGTCCACCAAATGATGTTAGACACCTTCTTGGAAAGATTAACCAAACATGTGCACAAATGTTCAGGAGGCAATCACAGAAGCAAAACCCAAGTGATGGAAAAGTCAATAGCAATATTACAAGATGTGTTTATGTTTTAATTACCTTATTAGACCTCAGCCCGTTATAAATTGTATCCAAGGTTTCTTCTATAGGTATGCCTGCAACCCTGAAACTGACGTCAGTTCTCATTGGATTTGCTTGGTGACGTGAGGTATTCTCAAATTCTAAAGCCTGAACAGAAATTTGAATTTCATTTGGATCTGTATGTTTCATGTTGTGTTCTGTTTGGTGAACGTGTCCATGTTTTACTAAGTCCATTTTATCAGCAGATATACATGCATCTTCACAATAAATATCCATATCCTGAGGTGAAATATCCTTTTCAATCATCCTGTCACCGTTTTCTAATGGCTCATTAATTTCAGAGCTGTTCTTCAAGTCCTTTCCATCTACGATATCTACAGGGATGTCATAATCTCGATCACTGTCCTGAAGCCATTCTGCATGTGCTAAGATATCTTTTTGTGAAGAGGTCCCAGGATTAAAAGGTTCATCCCCTCCTTCCTGGTGATGTTCCAGGCTCAACAGAGATTTCTCTGCTCTATGCTTTGTGTGTAAAGTATCCTGCAACTTCACTTGGTTGGGTCCATTGAGAAGGGAACTCCTTGAGGTGTTATGTTCACTGCTAGACACAGGAGAGAAAAATGTTCCAAATCTGCCTATCAACTGAATGTCCTCTATGGAAGATAGGCTTCTAATCAGATGGGGTCGTTCTGGCAGCCCAACTTGCTTTCCTTCCCTTTCTGTTGGAGGGCTGCACAGACCTGAATCATCATCTTCTGAAGTAAGAGAATTTGTGCCATATTCCTCTTGGCTTCTCACTGCTAAGCCTGTCATTTCGAAAGTCCCAGCAACTGAGGATTCACTTTTATTTGCAGAGTCTGCAAAATTTGGCAAGACAAGCATCCTCCAGGATCTCCTATGTTCTTTCTTTTCTGTGTGATACTTTGCTTTGGGCACGCCAGCTGTTCGAATGATGTCACCGTTCAGTTTAAGGGCATCAAAAATCATTTTTTCATCTAGCTTATTCGTTTCCCGTCCTCTCAGCTCAAACGCACTGGAGGAAGAGAGGGCACCATTGGAGCACAAGGTGCTGAGGTCCAGTGTTCTATGACTATACGGCAAGGTCCGATCGGAGAATTGCCTGGAGGAAAGGCTGCCTTTGGAACCTGAATCAATCTGCTCATTCAGCCGAACTGTGTCGTAGATTGACCTCTGAGGAACATAGCAGTCCTCAATATTTATATCCTCCTCTTCATCACCTTTTCCTACACAGGGAGGATTCTGGCGTAAACAGTCAGGCCTGCTCAGTGGCTTTCCCATTTCTGCAGTTATTTACAGAACTTTGCCCTGGCGCTGCTCTTATGTCTTTACTAGTGATGTCGTGCAATACACAGATTTAAAAAATGCCACTACAGTAAACTTGCCTTCAGCAGAACGTTTAAGTACATACTAAACCAAGAACATAACTTATGAGGTGGATAAGGTTATAATCAGTGCATCTATAAAAGAAAAGTATACATTTACCTGCTGTGATTTAAATGCTCCCTTCCTAAAAATATAAAGTGCCTGAGCTTAAGAAAAGAGGGAACAGGGGGGAAAAACCCCTATCTTTGAACACTTTAAAATACTGCCTCAAGTATATACATCCAAAAAAAAAAAAAAAAAGGAACAGCCCCCAACAAAATCTAAGTGGCTCAAATAGTCAGACCTTCTCTTGGATCGCTCCATTTCATTTCTCAGGTTAAAATGTGTGAGTTAAATCCCCAGATTGAGTCTTCAAAGCAAATCATCTTTACAGCAGGTACCATATTATCTTCAGGAAGTGGCTAACTGTAATCCATTCAAAAGGCTTAGAAAAAGCCATGCCGAAGAAGCCCATTAAGGGAGGAAAAAAAAAAAAAAAGAACAATCCAGACCAACTGCAAAAATGTTACAACCAAGGCACTTGAAAAGTTTTCGGGGAAAAAAAAAATAATTCAAGAAAAAAAGTAATTCAGGTACATTCAGAATAAGAGGATAATCTCCACTTGAAAAGCAGTTTCTTGCTTGTATCCTGAAAGTTCCTGTGTGAAGCGTTCAGAAGTTCCCTATGGAATGCGCCGTTTTCTGAGCAGCCAAACGAAAAGAGATCAAAAAAAGCTACGGAAGAAAACTTCTCTCCGACCGTTTGGGCAGCGTTCTGCTTAAAACTGGTTATCCTCTGTAAGGCGGCAGCGCAGCCGGAAGCCACAACGTTTCTCCTTCCACAAAGGCACGGCAGATTTTACATTCTCTTTAAATCTAGCAAGACTTCTGATTTCACTAGAGCCAGAGAGAGAGCGCCCGGTCAACATTCGGATCAGCGTTAGCTGTAGCAAAGAAGGCACAAAAGGAAATTCCCGGCCAAAAATGTTCAGCCATGCTGCCCAGTGTGGCTGGGAAGCTTTCTATTTCTCCCTGGTTTCTTCTGATCTGACAGGCATCGTCCTCCCTAGAGTGAGCTTAAAAGAAACACCCTTTCTGTTCTTCAGGCAACATCTGCTGCTAAACCCATTCACTCTCTGAGCATTATGCTAACAGAGCATTAGTAGGAGTCTGACCTCTCAGCTTTCCACCCCCCCTCCCCGCCCTTACGTTTCCTGCCTCACATGGCTTAGCTTAGCCATGTCTCACTTTTACTGTTTGTCTTGTCTTTTTGCCCTTTCAGGGGGGATAAACAGAGAAGCAAGTTCCTATCAGCACTCAGCACATCAGATCTATCCCTCTGTAACCCTGACAGAAAAGGGAGAAGGTAATGGTATAGAACAGAGTAGGAAACCATGATAATTAGTTCAAAATGTCAAGTCGAGTAACCTGACACTCTACAAGATGGTCCTGGCTACTAGGAACTGTCTCCAACTCTAAAAAATCAGTTTAAATTAACAGTCTGGTCTTATTCATAAACAATTACTGTCGACATCAGCAGGCATTCTGGAAGTAAAAGGATGCAAAGTTACGTTTCCTTCACTCGATATTTGTAATCCACAGACACAATTAAAATTCTATTTAACAACTTCCTCTGAAAAACTAACAATGCGCCCATTGTTATATCTCAGTTCAGGCCATTGGAAATGGAATTGATAGTTTTGCCCTTATTTTCATTTCCTGGTTCTCAGACTACACTGTGAAAATCAAACAAACGCAAGAATGTAAACCATTATTCCTGACTTGAATTAAAAATGAAAAACAAAGCAGAGTGACAGCATTGGGCAGAATAACCATTTTAATTAAGGAAAATAATACATTTCTGAATAAAAATATTCCCATCAAAAGTGAACAATCATGAAAAACTATTTTTTCCACCCCGTGTACTGCTTACCATCTCCTAATTCAGGTATCTGTCTACTTAAATAAGCTTCCAAATTTACATTTTAGGAAGCTCTATCTGAGCATGACTATGTCATTCATTTCAAGAAAGTATTCCCATGTGTTTCTCCATCTAACACAGAGATCCCCAACCTGTGGACTGCTGCCCAACCTGTGGGCTGCAGCCCACTACTGGTGGCAGTTTATTTGCAACCGGCTGGTGTGAGTGGCTGGCTGGTGCACATGCACGCACAGCCCCACTCCCACAAGTATTGCGGAGGCTTGGAGACACACTTGTATAAATGCTGCAAGAGCTCAGGCCATGCTTGAGTCACAGGCGCTTCAGGACCAATTCGTTCTCACATTGTGGGTCCCATTCATGTGAGCATCGCGGGCACTCAGAGCTCCAGTCATGGGAGCATTGCAGGCACTCAGGGCCCCACTTGCACCAGTGTTGCAAGCACTTGGGGCCCCTTGCATGAGCGTCACGGACACTTGGGGCCCCACTCGCGCATGCCCCTCCCACAAAACCATCCTCTCTTTCCTCCCTTTCCTCCCACTCTGGGCCGCCAACCCAGAAAAGTTAGAGAACTCTTGTCTAACAAACTGAGTACATTCCTCAAAATAAAACTCAAGTAATAGGATCTGGGCCAATATAGAATTCCATATGCTAATCAGAATCCTAAAGAGACAAGGATCAAGTGCAGGTAGTCCTCGACTTACAACAGTTCATTTAGGGACTGTTCAAAGTTGCAACGGCACTGAAAAAAATGACTTATGCCCACTTTCACACTTACGACCGTTGAAGCATCCCCATGGTCACATGAACAAAATTCAGATGCTTGGCAACTGACTCATACTTCTGACAGTTGCAGTGACCTGGGGCCATGTGATCCCCTTTTGCAAACTGTTGACAAGCAAAGTCAATGGGAAAGCCAGATTCACTTAACAACCATGTTACTAACAACTGCAGTGATTCACTTCCACAACTGGGCAAGAAAGGTTGTAAAATGGAGCAGAATTCACTTAACAAATGTCTCACTTAGCAACAGCAATTTAGGGGTCCATTATGGTAGTCAAGGACTACCTGAATCTACATATTCTAATACAGTACACTTCCACCTCTTTAACCTTCTTATATGCACTTTGTGCAAAGTGAAGTGACACTTTGAATAGCCATAAAATGTGGCTTCTAAAATGATTCCAAAGGAACAGAATTCCTATCACTAAAGAGGATCAGTCCAGGATCATCATCTTCACAGCAACTGACTTTTCTTTTAAAGTCAGTTATTTATACTGCTGCACTAGCAAGTGAGGAGAGAATGACTGTGGCTATTTTTAATTGCATGCAAACTCTAATCCTAATGCAAATAATGAGAATCAATATGTCTTCATCAGGAAAAATCCATGCTAGGATTAGCCCTACCAAAATACTGGGAAGGCAACTTACTTCTGGCAGTACTGTGTGTAGTAGAACATATCTGAATCCAGATAGTTTTTCAACTTATAAACATTCGCTTAGTGACTATTACAACGGCACTGAAAAAAGTGACAATGTCTCTTTTTCCACACTCACGACTGCTGCAGCGCCTCTGTGGTCATGTGATCAAAATTCAGATTCTTGGCAACTCGCCAAGTGTTAATGATGGTTGCAATGGGGGGGTCACATGACCATCTTCTGTGACCTTCTGATAAGCAAAGTCAATGGGGAAGCTAGATTCACTTAACAATTGCGGCAAAAAAGGTCATAAAATGGGGCACGATTCACTTAACAACTGTCTCGCTTAACAACCAAAGTTTTGGGCTCAATTGTCTTCGTAAGAGAGGACTACCTTTAATGCTGAATTTGAGGATGCTGGCTTTAATTTGAGAACCCAAATAAGCCAACAGTGATTTGGCTCTGAATTTTAAAGTTCTGGAACGCATTTGTGGGTACCCGAACGTAAATTTATTATACCTGCTCCGTTATTTTCTAATACCTGGTAAGTATATATTAAAGCAGGGATGTCAAACTCAAGGCCCACGGGCTGCATCCTGTGGTTGGATCCAGTGGTTGGATCCAGCCCACGCGGCCGTCCAGTTCTAACCAGTGTGAACAGTAAAGATCAGGCCAGCGTAGCTTCAGCCCAGTCTACCCAGTACAAACAGGAAAGATTGGGCCAGCGTGGCATCGGTTCAGTCTACCCAATGAGAAGAGGAAACATGCCTATAGTTTGGGGAGTGGCATCAAGCTGGCCATGCCCACCCAATTGGCCACGCCCGCCCAGTTGGCCATGCCCACCCAGTCAACCACAACCCTGCTGCGGCCCTCAATGAAATTGAATTTGACACCCCTGTATTAAAGGGATATGGCCTGAAAGATACCTTTCATTTATATGAATAGAGAATCTGATCTATGTATGCGGAGATTCAAAAGTACAAAGTTACTATGTATGAGAACAATACTTGCAAGCAAATTAATCCTGATTCCATTACTACTGAAATAATCTACTCAAGTAATTTAAAATAAATTCATCTTATCTATTGAAATACCTATTTAGGCCCAGATTTTGCCTGAAGTTTTATCAGAAGGCATATTCTGACCCATATTTGAGGACTAGAAACGTACTGAATTTACCCTTTAAAGCACCCACATTAATCACCTAGGAAGCAAAAAAGCACTTAATGAACTATTCAAGTACAAGTAGCCCTCGAGTCACAATTGAGCCCAAAATTTCTGTTGCTAAGTGAGACATTTGTTGAATGAATTTTGCCCCATTTAACAACCTTTCTTACCACAGTTAAGTGAATTACTGCAGTTGTTAAGTCAGTAACCCAGCTGTTAAGTGAACCTGGCTTGTCCATCGACTTTGCATGTCAGAAGTTGGCAAATGGTGATCATGGGACACTGCAATCGCAATAAATATAAACCAATTGCCAAGCAGCTGAATTTCGATCACATGACCATGGGGATGCTGCAATGGTTGTAAGTGTGAAAAATACTCATAGGCCACTTTTTTTTCAATTCCACTGTAACTTCAAATAGTCACTAAATAAAGTGTTACAAGTCGAGGACTACATCAATTTCATATACTTTAATAAAAGCAATGTGGCAGGTTTATTAATAAATTAATGTGCACACATTTCAAGTGTCATTATATGACAGCAATCAAACTCTACCTTCCCACAAGCCCTTCGTTAAATAATCAAGTTTACAAAAGCTGTAGGAATTTTTTTTCTAAGAATTGTTTCAATTAGTTTGACTTATATCAGAAAGATTAGCATAATATAGTTATGTTACACCTGTCATCCACTGATCTGTCCATACCCATTCAACATGTTAAATATAATATAAAATGAAATATCATGAACATTAGATTAAGAAAAGATAAGAAATGGTACATAATAAAGATGCCATTACTAAAGATATAGGCAAAAGATGTATATTATCTAAGTATATGGTAGATATGACTCCATAATATACAATACACTAGCTACTGTAAATGGCTGAAAATAAAAGTTTCCAATATTCTGGAATAGGTGATCTTGACTTCCTCTTGCTAGAAAAGCTCCAATAGATTAGATTAGATTAGATTAGATTTATTGGATTTATATACTGCCCTACTCCCGAAGGACTCAGGGCGGTGTACAGCCAACAATAAAAATACATGTATACAAAATTTAAAACCCAAGTAAAATCAAATTAAATAAATTTGGCCTGGACAGAATTAAAACACCCCACATAGTTTAAAACAGATTAAAATTTAATGCTAAAAAAGAAGAGAGGTTAGGCCAGGCCCGCCTGGTGAAACAAAAAGGACTTAAGAGCGCGGCGGAAGGTGCGCAGATCCGGGATCCTCCGTATCTCCGGGGGGAGCTCGTTCCAGATAGTAGGTGCCCCCACAGAGAAAGCTCTCCCCCTGGGGGCCGCCAGTCGACACTGTTTTGCTGACGGCACCCGGAGGAGCCCCTCTCTATGAGAGCGTACCGGCCAGTGGGAGGCTATTGGTGGTAGTAGGCAGTCCTGCAAGTACCCAGGTCCTAAGCCATGGAGCGCTTTGAAGGTGGTAACCAAAACCTTGAAGTGCACCCGGAAGACCACCGGGAGCCAGTGCAGCTTGCGCAGGAGAGGTGTCACATGGGAACGCCATGTCGCTCCCATCACCACCCGCGTGGCCTCACTCTGAGCCAGTTGGAGCCTCCGGATGCTCCTCAAGGGGAGCCCCATGTAGAGAGCATTACAGTAGTCTAGACGGGAAGTAATAAGGGCGTGAGTGACCATGAGTAAGGAGTCCCGATCCAGAAAGGAACGTAACTGGCGGATCAGGCAAACCTGATAGAAAATCCTCCCGGCCATGGCCATCAGGTGCCCTTCTAAGGACAGCCGTGAGTCCAGGAGGACACCCAAGTTCCGAACCCTCTCCGTGGGGGCCAGTGATTCGCCCCCAATAGTCAGTGATGGCGCCAACTGACTATATTGGGACGTCGGAAACCACAGCCACTCATGACTGAGAATTATTAGATTACTTTTTCCGCTACTGTTGAAAAATAATTCTATTTGATTACAATTGCTAAATAAACACCTGTAGAGATTATTCTTGGTACAAATTTTTTTAAAAAAATCTCACCAACCGTTTACATTACCTACTTATTTCATTCGCACTTGTCCTAACTGTATTTTTAAATCCTTCATATAAGTTACCTTTGTATAAGCAATAAACAGCTAAATATCAATTGATTTTGTACAATGCGGAAAAGAATTAGGGGAAAAAATGTTGTACAAATGTTGTATTGAAACTGATAGTAGTTTCAATGGAGAGGGGTATTTCAGCTTTTATTGTTTTTAAATCACATTATTTGGGATACCAATATAGCAAAAAGTGCATAGCACATATGCCTCCACATTATAAAACCAGTCCTTATAATAGGCAAATATTCCAGGTGAGGGGATCTCTAGCTGATAATCAAACCGACCCAATATCTGATCATATATATGAAAAAAACAAAGTCAATAGATTAATTCAAACATTACACTAATCCTCAAATCCCTCTGTTAACCATCTGTTATTGTATTTAACATGTAGAAAGTCCACAAATGGCTTCCAGTCTCTTATAAAGCTGTCTAGTCCTCTGTCTCTAATCAAAGCAATAAAAGTATTTTGGTTAAATCGGGATGGGAGAGCTTATAACTATTTGTAGAGTCGCTAAGTAAAGGGGAGGAGAATTTATCAGGGTTTTTTTTCTCAGCATACAGCTGGGATGGATTCTATATTGTTTAATGTTAAATTTATCTCATATTTGGATCCCTTTCTTTACCCTTTTTGTATACAATTTTAGTGTTGGATGTTTGTTTTTTGGTTTTTCTCTTTTGCATTTTATTC
This sequence comes from Masticophis lateralis, assembly GCA_030761175.1. Lineage (NCBI taxonomy): Eukaryota > Metazoa > Chordata > Lepidosauria > Squamata > Colubridae > Masticophis > Masticophis lateralis. The sequence continues at coordinate 125,627,823 of JAUDYJ010000001.1, read as the reverse complement.
TTGTTGTTAAAAACAACATTTAAAAAAAAAGTCCTTAACTAGACTTCCCAAATTTTGGAATTTTGTAAGGGCTTAACATTTTTCTGCAGGTTTTATTCTGCTTTTGAAAAAGGGCAGAGTTAGTTCCTTTTTGCAGTTTGAGGGTGGAATGGACAACATTGCTTCCCAGCATTTTATTTTTCTCACTCAATCAGTCAGACCTGTACTTTCTGGGAAACAGCATTATCTCTGCTTTTCTTCATATAAAGGTGATGACAATGAAGAAGGACTGCAATAATCATTATGAAAAGTTGTTGTGAAAATATGAGTTTAGCCCAGAAAGACAGGAATTAGTGAGGAAGAAACTCTAGATTGCCGTGCCTTGACTTTCTTTGGTATAAGATAGACAGAATCTCTGTCAGTCCTTCAAAATTCTGTTGTTATGTCATACAACATTGAAGCAGGGTTCCACTAGTTCTTATGGTATCTATTTTCTGACTTGGCCTGCCTCAAGTGGGTGACACTCTAGTATAGAAGGCCAAAGTGATTAAGTGTAATGGTTCTCTGTGAAAGCAAAAAACAAGGCAATAGAATGGACAGCAGTTGGACATACTAGCAAAAGTTTTTGTCTTTGACCCTGCCTAAAGGCTTCCTAGAAGTGTCAGGAGTCAAATCAGTTCATGAAATCTTTGTAGTGATGTGATGTGATGTACAGCTTCTGGGAAGGATGTTACAAAATTCAGCACAACTGAACGTATTCCATTTCTCTTTCCAACCGTATTTGTGTTGAAAATATATGAAAGAAAGCGATCCTTTAATTATCAAGGTTCCAATATATTAATTATAATACTTATTATCTGCTTATGCCAGTTATCTATCTCCGTGTGCGATGTCAATGCATGAGAATTAGAATTAGCCCAAAGCACATATTCCAGTAGAGAGAAGTTCCCTGAAGATGGGCTCTAGCATGATAACAGTAACAGAGTTGGAAGGGACCTTGGAGGTCATCTAGTCCACCTGCTCGTGCAGAAGACCTGTACTAGGGATTCGAACCGCCAAACTGCCAACCTTTCTGATCGACAAGCTCAGTGTCTTAGAGGCCAAAAGTTCAGAAGATTAAATCTCTCTGGTCCTGGTAACTGATCCAGATTTGATCTTGCACATTCAAGCAACTTCAAACCCAACTGAGCTTTAAAAATAAGAAGTATCTTGAACTCAACCCCAAAACAAGCACAACCTCACTGGAATGAAATTGTGTACCTGTACAGCCCTAGACAACAACTACTCTCTAGCAAGGACTCAAAAATAACCTCTTAAGTTGCCCAGTTCTGTGCCACCATTTGTATAATACTCCATACTTAGGATTGGAAATTCTTATAATAGTGGATTTATGTTAGTAACTATGTTCTTAATTATTTTCAGACTCCATTATACTTGTTTTCTCTCTCAACCCACATACCCATGTAAAACTTCATTTATAATATGTATATGTATGTATGTATGTATGTATGTATGTATGTATGTATGTATGTATGTATGTATATATATATATATATATATATATATATATATATATATATATATATTTCATTTTAAAACTTCTTTTATTCAATATCATATTTGTATCTGGCCTGAGGGCTGTAATAAACAAATTTGAATTTAATTTAAGCCTTAGGTAACAATACGGTCGCATACCTTTGAAGCAGCTTAAGCTTCCAGTACCTTCTTAAGGACAACCCCACATTAAGCATGTTACATCAGTCTCCTCTCAGTTAATACAGCAGACCAACAACAACAACAACAACAACAACAAGCTTTTGCTTGGTTTCTTTTCTCTACAGCCTAAGGACTCTTCCAGCCTACAGCATCGTCCTGGGCAGTTCTAATGAACAGCTTATGAAATGCAAGTTTATGCCTTGAAGTCCAATGCAGGGTAATTTCTTTTTCTTTCACAGTGGGGATCCTTGGACTCACTAGAGATTAAAATAAATTCTGCCAGACAGCTTTTTTGGAAGAGGGCCTGGGTAAAAGATAGAAACCAGAACTGAATTGCACAAGCTATTGGCCCACTGCCTTTGCCTCGCCTTACCTCCGCATTCTTTCGTTTTCTTGACCAATGGGCACGTTCTCTGATCTTGGGAACCTAACTTAGACAGGTCTTCCTGAGTACATAATCCTTGGCCTGATCCCAGGTTGTGACCCTTTGACAACCCCCCTGGAACAAATGTTTGGCTTGGCTTTATCTAGCGCTTTGTAATGTTTGTAAGTATGAAAATTTGTGTGTCTGTGCCAGCTGTTGAGAAGAATAACAAGTTATATAGCCTCCTCCTCCTCTTGCTCTCCTTATTGTCTTGCTTTTGGAATTGTTTGATATTAAAGCACTAATCAGAGCTGCATCTGCTTCTTCTTGCATGACAGTATAATGACTCTTGATGTGGGGTGACTGAAACTGAATTCCTTACCCAATACCTGTCTCTCAGGTTACTATTCTGCCTGCATTTCACCTGGATATAGAAAGAAGGATGGTTTGAGACTGCCAGTACTATCCATTATCCCTCCAACTATTCTTGAAAGTATCTAAGCAGAACAGAATGACAACAAAAGGTGAAAAAATATACAGTTTCTTAAAGCATCTCAAGGTCTACTGGAACTTTTAAAGCAGCTTCTTTTTTGGGGGGGGGGAATGAGAACCATATTTGGCCTTCAAAAAAGGGCAAGACTACATAAGAGATATAGATCTATGCAAAGGAAGACTAAATCCGATTCCATTTCATTTATGTCAATACACAGTCACAATGTTGTTATAACTGACCCAGGATTATATGGGTGGTGCTATCATCCAATAACACAATCAGGAGGCACCTCCACCAACACGGTAAAACAATTCTGCAGCATTTAGAAGCCAGTGAGAGCTGCATTGAAGAGTGGGAAACAACAGCAGAAGCATATTGTGCAAAAAACCTAACATTTCAAAAAGTTTTAAGACATGCAAAAGTTAGCACATGTATAAAACGATTTTTTAAAAAACAAACCAAGGCTAAAACTGTGGATACTCCAAAATCTTTAATGCACACCAAGGCCTGTACTCATCAATCACAAATATGTTGGACGACAGATAATGAGTTAACAGTGGTAACAAATTTGCTGTGTATAGTATTTTGACAGCTCTGTTCTAAAGCTATAGGGAGAATTTTCTTACCTGAAATACTTTTAGTTGTTGATTAATAATCTCTGTTTCCATTCCAACAGGGCCTTGGGACTCTTCGTGTTCTTCAGCTTCCTCAAGCAGTTTGGCAAATCCCTTTAGTTTGCTGTAAAATTCTTCAACACGATTAATAGTCCCTTCGATCTGCTCTTCCCTGGTTTTTGCTCTGTCCAGTAATTTGTTGCACTGCTTATTCAGAGCCTCTAAATCCCTTTTTATACCCGCAAGATCAGGAGACGCCTCTGCTTCACTTGCCAACATCACTTTACATGACTTGTTTGCATTTTCATTGTTGCTTATCAGTTCCTGCAATTTTTCAAGGAAAACTTTGATATCCTCTTGTTGGGACTGCAAAGTGACAAGATCCCTGGCCACAGGAGCCATGCTATCCAACTCATCATCACACTCTGCAAATTGAGAAAACAGCTCTCGAATGGTATTTTGGAAATGGCCAATTCCTTGGAGCTTAGTCTCCAGGAAGGAACATTTGTCCTCAACCTGCTGGCTGACTGTGTTGAATTCTTCTTCCAATGATTCTGCCTGCAACAAGACGTCGGAGACATTTGCTGAATCAGAAGCATCCACTACCAGATCTTGGGCAAGTTTTTTTGTCATATCCACTTGTGACTTCAATGTCTGAAGGGCTTTCTGCTGAGTCTGCATAATAGTTAAGTGTTTATTACTGTAAGTCTGAGGTTTAAGAGCATTGTGTATTTCTAACTGTTCCCTAATGTTCTTCAACTGCTCCTTAATGTCCTGGGATGAGTCTTGAAACTCTTTTAATCTCCGAGACATCTTTTCCAGAGTATCTGTTTTAATATGTAACTGTTCTGTGACCGTATCCATTTTCTGTAACAATAGTTTCTTTTCCTCTTCAATAATATCCTTATCAATTTGACAGGCATTAAGAAAACTCTCCGCTGCATTACTTAACAGCTCAGCAATCCCTTGGTGTTTGTCCAAATCCTTCTGCCAAATCTTCACCTGAGCAATGGAATTTTCTACCTCAACAGGATCGATACCTATTTTAATACCTGCTAAGTTATTTTGACACTTGGTTATCCAGGGTTGCAGGACCTCCACATGTTCTTTGTATCGAAGAGCCTTTTCCAAACAATCATTCAACTTATCTTGCCTTTCATTTACTTGTTTATGCAGCTCATCCCAGTTGACTTTGAGCCTGTTGAGCTGGGACTGCAATTCTGTTTTTTCTGTCCCTTGAGTCTTCTGAAGAAGATTTTCACCTTCTGAAATTATTTTTTCATATGAACCAATCTGGTCAGACAATGCTGCCTTAAATTCTTTCTGATCATCAATTAATGACCGTAGGCTTTCTAGCTTCGTGGAAATGGGAGGAGACTGATTTTGTGTTTCTTTCTTTGTGTCCAGCCATGCTTGAAAGTCTTTAGACATTTGTTGGAATTGATGAGAACTTGCATATGTTAACTGAAGTTGTTCAATGAGACTGCCTGAAAAAGATTTTTAAAACAAATTGTTTGAAAATACTGTAAGCCAAGTCAAAGTTAAAATAGGATGGCTATTATTTCTGTCAAAGAGAATTGTTATTTCTAAGAAATGAATGCCCTAGTTATATAAAATTTGGATTTAATTAGTCAAAATGTATAGTATTTGAATAATGTAAGATTATTTTAAGGTGTAAAATAAAGTCAGAAGTAGCAAAGCAACCTTAAATTGAGTATGGAAATTCTCAATCATTCGGGTCATGGTTGTCTCAAAAGTGCTTTTTCAAGAATCAACTGGAGTTCCTGGTTTTTCTTTGAAGAAGTTTTGCTTCTCAGCCAAGAAGCTTCTTCAAAGAAAAACCAGAAACTCCAGTTGACTCTTGAAAAACCCCCTTTGGGAGAATCTTAAATTGAGATATTCCTGTGAATTTGAGAAAAAAAAATAATGTCCAGGATTGTCATCGGTTTTAGAGGGGCTTATAACATGTATTGCTTATGCAATTAACTGTCTCCTTTAGTCTATAATAAACATGCAATACGTTTTACTACAAAATGGTAATTACATTAGCTTTCTTCAAAGCCGTGCCAGAGAAAATGCAAATATCACTGCCAATGCCTGTTAAAAGAGTTTTATGCTCTGTTAAAGTGTGCTCTGTTTAAATCTGAAATTTAGTACTGCTTCCCATGGTATAATTCCTCCATATTCTAAACCTCCCAGTGAATCTGTGTGAAACTCAATTGTGCTTAAAATATATCTACACAGGAGAAATATACGCGTTCTTCAATGTTCCTTAAATCAAGGAACAAGGAAAGTGGTAGTTCATGGTGCTGAAATAATCTGTTCATGTGTATAAATCTTCTATCAATAGTGTCTCGGTTCAATATCAAATACAGAGATCCAAGATACCAGTCAAATCTGGAAAAACAGACCTATCACTACCCATCCACACAATTCAGGCCCCAGGGGATATCTCTTTTCTTTCAAACATGTTCTAGCTATCTGGAGGATAACTGCAACCCTGGTTTTAGTGTAAGGCTAATTTTCATTCCAAGAAACGGTACATTTTCCCACTATTTAGTATTTTATTTTTTCAAGTGGCTTTGCCACTTACCTGCTTTTTGTTCCATCTCCTTGAAAGGCTTTAAGACACCTTCTAATTGCCTGACGAGCTCAGCTCTCAAGTAATGTTCTGCCACCAACGCAGACAATTCCTCGCATACAACCTGAGCCGCATTTATGTGTAACATTTCTTGGTCTATTTCGCCTTTTATTTCTTGAGCTGTTTCCAGTTGCTGCTTGACAGAATCAGAGTCTGCACTTATAGCCAGGTTCTGGCTGAGCTTATTCTCCAGCGTGCTAAGTTTCTCGGAGAGGCTTTTCAGACAGTTCTGGTACTCTGTGCTTTTGACAATGACTTGTTCAATTCGACCACAGCGGTCGCTCAGCTGTCCTGTTAAACCATCCCATTTCTGTGCCACTGCTGTCAGCTGCTGCTTCACTCTTTCATGAGTAGGTGGGTGCTCTCCTGGCCTCTGCAGGATTCCCTGACCTGCTTCAGACAGCTGTTCATACTGGGGTTTCCGGGTATCAAACTCTTTGAGGAGAATCTGATGAGGCAGAACATGTTAGAAGTTAATTCTGGGCAAGTACAAGGAAGAACCACCATCACCCTAGTTTGTACTTGAGTTTGCACCATTTCTCATATAAATGGAAGCTGTTCTGCCAAAGCCAAAATTGTACATCCAGATTCATTATTTAGACTTGTCTCAGAAAGACTGTTCCTGTTTAACAGCTTATCTCTTCTCTGCATAAAATAGGAAAAATCCAATTGGCTGCATATGGTCTTTTATTTGTCAGTAAATAGGTTTAATGATAATAAATACTGACTTCAGTTCTAGTATAGTTGCCTGTGATTAATCAACCCTATCTAACAGGTCAACTATCTCTAATTTTAGTTCCATACTCTTAATATAACTGCTTTAATCTATCTTGGCTAACACCATTATATATAATTTAATGTGGGTGGGTGGGTGTATACTGAGAGAGATATATGAATTTCAGTACAGCTTTGAAGATAGATTGAAAATGTTTAATACTGCCAATAGAAGAGAATATATGTTGCACCGGGTTGAACTGTGGGGTCCTTTGTGCAGGATCTTCTGAGCTTGGTTGCTTGCTTGCAGACATTTCATTACTCAACTAGGTAACATCATCAGTGCTAGTGAATGTGGGGTGTACTTCACATTTATATATACTAGTTTGCCTTGCAGGATTGGGAGGGCGGTGTTTTTCCCCTTGGCAGGTCCTTGATTAGAATATTGTTTTCTGTATGATTATCTGGTGTTACTGCCTGTTTCATTGACTGCTGAAGTTAATGTGTTCTGATTTTTTTGTTTCTTTTTCTTTTTTTATTATTATAAAAATATTTCTGAATTTTATCACACACTTTGAATGTTATGTAAATTTAGTTTATTTTTCTGTGTCTATCAGTGGTGAAATCCACATTTTTTTACTACTGGTTCTGTGGGGCTTGGTGGACGTTGTGTGGCTTGGTGGGTGTGGCAGGGGAAGGATCCTGCAAAATCTCCATTCCCACCCCACTCTGGGGACAGCCAGAGGTGGCATTTGCTGGTTCTCCAAACTACTCAAAATTTCCACTACCAGTTTTCCAGAACCTGTCAGAACCTGCTGGATTTCATCCCTGGTGTCTATTGATGCCTGATTTGTCTGAATGTCAAGCTTCCAGGAATTCCCTAGCTTTTTTGGATTTAGCTTGATCTAGGATTCTCATGGTATCTCAACTGAAACTATGGTTGGGTTTATCCATATGTAGTAAGGTTAAGGAATTTTCATCAGGACTTCTGACTGCTGGTTGGTGTTTATGGATGCACTCTGCTAGTCTTCTGCCTATCTGTCCTATATGGTGGCTATTAAAGTCTTTATACTGTATGTTGTAGATTACTCTAAGCTCAGAGACCACCTGTTACAGTAGGCCTCCTTTGCTTCAGTGAATACATCCTCTGAAAGACAGACACTGAATTTGTTTTAGCTAACTTATTGTTAGTTTTTTATATTCATTAGGAAATATGTAGCTTGCATGAGGGGAAAGTATACTACACTAGAGTTATTAATAAATTGATAATTAATAAATCAAAAATTTACTTTGGTTATATTTTGTACAGAAAAAAATCCCCACAAGCTCAATTACAAAAACAGAGTAAAATATTTACCTGGACTTGCTGCTTCTGTGTGTTTAGCATATTTGGATCAATTGATAGTGGTCCAAGCACGCTGATCATTAATTCTTTTTCAACCAGCCATTGGCTTAACTGAGCCTCAGTTGCCTGAAACTGGGTCAGGTAATTTGACGATTCCTCCATTTTTTTCTGTCTATCAGCTGCTACCTGGCTGAGTTGACTCCATTTGGAATCTATGACAAAATAAACATTGAATGTTAAAATTACATCTTAGAAAATGCTTAAAATGCTTTTCTCACTAATGGAGACTGGACAGCAAACCTCTTAAGCCGGTAATAATATACTGGCAGAAAACCATACCAAAAGAGGAAAAGGTATATTTTGGAAGAGGGTAAATGGATGCTTACAAGCTGTCTGTAATATTTTAGGTCAATATAATAAGTCATCCAAACTGGTCCAGTATTTTTCAGAAATTTACTCTTAACTACACGACAGGTTAGTCATAAAGTGCCTAGAATAATGACAGTTTTTCAGACCATTACACCTTAGACACAAAATGTCTAAAGCTGTTTTACCAAAAATCTCAAAAGTGGTAGAGCATGGACCTCATCAAATTCTACCTCACTATTTATTTTCAGTTTGATGGAGTAATATACCAACAAATCATCCACGAGATCACCAGTCTCAGGACTCATAGCACAGGCTGCAATGCAGAATCTGGGAAATTATAGCACTCCCACACATAGAAGCAAAAGTATGGATGTGGTATGTAGATGACACTTTTTTGACAATTATAGAAGACACATCAAACAATAACATTTCACAGGAATAAAATTCTCAGGGAAAGAAGTAAACAACAACATACTGCCCTTCCTGGATATCCTCAACTACTCCATTAACCAATGCTTTACTACCAAAGTAACAAGCCATCCACAGAATAAACTATAGAAGGATATTAATCAGATGACTACAAACATTTGATTAGCAGCAACCCAGAACACCAGAAAATAAAAACAGACCACCTATACAACATATTCCAAAGAATGGATATCCACATAACTTTATCAAAAAGAGCCTGACCACACAACCCATTATATCACAAGCAATATAAGCTATGAAAAGGAGAACACTATTATACATCAAAAAATTCTCAAAACCAACCACAAATGTATGATATTACCATAGCACACAAGCCATTTAAAGTCCTCCAAAATCTTTTTTAAGTAAACTAAAAGACTCAATAGGACAAAAAGTAAACTAAAAGACTCAATAGGACAAGAAAAAAATAGGACTCGTCTAGAATATCCAGTGTAAGAACTATAACAGCACTATCTATGGCAAACAGGCAGAAGACTAGCTGAGCACATCCATGAAGACACAACTAGCAGTCAGAAGACACAATGAAACCTCCTTAATTTCACAGCACGTGGACCAATTTAACCAAAGTGTCAACTAGGAAACTATGAGCATCTTAAAGTTAAAGGTTTCCTCTGTCCAATTGTATCTGACTCTACGAATTTGTGCTCATCTGTTTCTTAGCTGAGGAAGCCAGTGTTGTCGGAAGACCCTTTTCATGGTTATTTGACCAGCATGATTATTCACTAAGGCACATGGCACACTGCTATCTTCTCACCGAAGTGTTACCTAATTATCTACTTGCATTTGCATGCTTTTGAATTGATAGGTGGGCAGGAACTGGGGTTTGCCCCAGTATGCGAAGCTCGAGTCTCAAACCCAAACTGACAGCTTTCCACTGCTGAGCCATCGGGCCTCTTCACTACATAAAGGTAAAGGTTCCCCTCGCATATGTGTCCTAGTCATTCCCAACTCTAGGGGTCGGGCTCATCTCTGTTTCAAAGCTGAAGAGCCAGGGTTGTCCGAAGAAGTCTCCATGATCTTATGGCCGGCATGACTAAACGTCAAAGGCGCACAGAATGCTGTTACCTTCCCACCAAAGGTGGTCCCTATATTTCTACTTGTATTTTTTACATACTTTCAAACTGCTAGGTTGGTAGAAGCAAGTAATGGGAGCTTACTCCCTTACGCAGCACTAGGGATTTGAACCGCTGAACTGCCAACCTTTTGATTGACAAGCTCAGCATCTTAGCCACTGAGCCACCGCATCCTATATGAGTATCCTAGACCAAACCAAAGCCAAAAATTTTAGAGAATTCCTGGAAGCTTGGCACTCAGCCACATCAGTCATCAATAGGCACACTGATGTTTATACAGAATTCCAAAGAGACAATAAAAAAGATAAAAAACGAAACAAAAAACCCAAAACAGCTCCTAATCAGGAATCAACACCAAGATAAGTACGGATTAACATCTAATAAACAATCAAGCAGGAAACAGTACCCTAATCAAGGTAGTTCCTAATCAAGGAACTACCACCTCAGACAATTATGTAATAAAAAACAGCCTAATCAAGGAGCTACCAAGGAGAAAACAACACTTCCACCAATACTAACAGGGCAAGCGACTGTATATATACAGAGAGCAAACCCCACCCTTTTCTAGCTCTGAAAATATGACATAGACAGGTAATAAAATGTCTGGAACCAAAAAACCAAGCTCACAAAGCACCAAACATTGAACAGTTGAACCCTGAGCTACAAATAGTCTCTACTATTATAATAAATAACAAGTTGTTTTTTTCACTTATCAGTATACAGTATACTTTTCACGAAACAGAAGCTAAAATAAACCACCTCGACTTACAACAGTTTGTTTAGTGACTGTTCAAAGTTACAACAGCACTGAAAAAAGTAACTTATGACTGTTTTTCACACTTATGACCATTGCAGCATCCCCATGATCACGTGATTTACATTCAGATGCTTGACAACTGACTCACAGTTATGATGGTTGTAGTGTCCCGGGGTCACACAATCCCCTTTTGTGACCTTCTAACAAGCAAAGTCAATGGGGAAGTCAGATTCACTTTACAACCAGGTTACTAACTTAACAACTGCAGTGATTCACTTAACAAATGCGATAAGGAAAGTTTTAAAATGGGGAAAAACTCACTTAACAATTTTTTCACTTAGCAACATAAATGTTGGGCTCCTTTGTGGTTGTAAGTTGAGGACTACCTGTATCTGTAACCATGTTCCTCCTTTTGTTGGAAAAGGATTGGGACTTGCGTTGTAATGCTTAAGCATCACTCGGATATGTCTTGAGGACACAATTTACACAAAAGAAGAGGGAGCTACTTCTCCATGTGAATTAGCTCTCCATGTCTGTCATGAGGCAGCTTTTCTCCTTTTAGTATTATCAACAAAAGATATTTTTAGAAAATAGGGCATAACATATTTTTCCTGAACTTAAAACGAAGCCTAATTGTGTATGTAATCTCTGTCTATTTATATACTGTTGTAATGTAATTGTTCTTTTAGGCTGATCTGCTTATTTGCTTATGCCCTTTCCTTAACTTCTTTCACAATTTTTTATTGTTACATATTTATAGCTTCCTGTCTTGCAGGTTTGTATGGCAATGCTCACCACTATCAATGATGCACAAGTTAAAAAACATTTTTTGATGTTCAACAATTCCAGGAGAGGTGGGAATGGAAGAATTGTTATGCATAACTTTTTTGTCCAAACATGGTCAGATTCTCAATATCTGGCAAAAATGTCTAAGAGGGATGTTTTAGAAAAATAGCCAAATGACACAAAACACGGAAAATTAATTACAGAACAAAAAACAGCATGAAGAAACATAAAAAGGCTGTTTTCCATACTAACTCTATAGTGCCTTGGTCTTGATTAAGCTGAAATAGCCGCAGAGTGGGCATAGCTGATTAACCTTCTAATATTTTCATCTTGAATAAGTTGGAGAGTTTACACTCAAAAATGCATTGAACTACAGTATATGCTGAATTGCTATAGAAAAGTATGCATTGAACTATAGTATATGCTGAATTGCTATAGTATAGTATGCTTCAACACACAAGTAGTACACACTTGTGTACTACTTACACAAGAGTAAGTAGTATAACACATACAGCTGTATAAATGACACTGTAGTGCTAAATATAGTAAAATACAAGCAGGTAATGACTGCTGAATTTAAATATGTTAGCATATTAACTTTCAGAACTATCCAATGCCTACTACAGGAAGCAAAATTTAATACCTATTTTCTCTAACATTTGTTTCCATTTTGGCACCTCAGAAGAATCAGGGTTTTTTTCCAGCAACTCTGTGACTCTGTCCTTCAGCTCTTGCACTTTACTCTCATTCTGCTTCAATTCTGTTTCAAACAGCTACAACAAACAAAATGAACAAAAACACAAGCAAGTGTGTAAAACTTAAAAGTACATAAAATCAAGATTTTGGCTTCAATGGTGACCAGGTGGTCTCTTTACCTGTTTACACAAATTTAATAGTATAATCCGGACTATTAAAAGTGAAATTCTGATTGTAATACAGATATAACTTGCTTATTGTTAAATATTTTTTGGGATTTGTAAGACTGCTTATCACCAAGCAGTAACTCCCCTAACGTATTTAGCAGATGTCCACAATGAGTCTGTGCAAAAATGTATGGCAGAATGGTCTTCTATATTATTAACCTGATGTTTCCATAAATCTAAAAATTCACTTTGCACATTAATTATTCTCCATAGATAAGTTTTGAAGATGGATGTTACCTTATGCTGATCAACTTTTTCTTTAACTGTTTCACTGTCAAGAACAGTTGTTTCCCATTTGGCTGCAACTGTGTCCATTTTCTGTAACCATTCCATCATTGAACTTGTTTCTTCTTGAATGTTTTGCATATTTAAAAGCATCGATTCCAATTCTGATCTTTTGTCCTTCAGTGTTGCTCCCAAGTCATCGTAACTCTGATTCACAGTTGACATGCTATTTTGAATTGTGGTCAGTTCTATGAGAAAAGGGGTCCCACATGTGTTTATCTTAAACATTACATTACATTACATAATAGTTTGTCTGAAGACACAAGTACAATAAAAAGTTTAAATTCCTATTTATATACACACACAGAGAGATTTTTGCTTGTTCCACTGATAGCTAAAAATGGATAAATTAATAAATATTAAAAGAAAATTATATAGGAAAAAATATTTTCCAAGTTGCAAACTGTTACCGTATGAAGTTAAAATTATGCAGGTATCTTGTTTTAGGATTCTTGTTTTAAGATTCTGTTTGTCATTTTCATGATGAACAAAGGTATTTATACTGTTGATTTCTTTATTTGTACTGTTGGATATATTTATACCGTTATTACTTTCCTAACATATTTCAGTTTGATTTAGCCAAGGAAGATTATGAGTGCCCAAACTGGATTGGATCATCTTTGTTTCTTCAAACCACCACCCTCAGGTAAAACAAATCCTGTGAAAAAAACTTCATATCTCATGTTTGACTCCCCATAGTACCTTGCACATTTTTTGAGTTATTTTGTTTAATCCTAACAGAGGCATTATCTAAATATATATGGAATTGGATTTTGTTTTCATCGATCAACGTAACTGCTTTTTAATATTCATGGATGAGACAAATTTGGAATTCTGGATCTTGCCCTGATTCTTAAATAATGATAACCGCTAGGAAAATTATGGGATTTCAAGAAATCCATTAAATGCCCAAGTTAAGACTACAATAACATTCTAGTATAAATCTAGCTGAAATACAATTAAGTGGTGCTTACCTTTGTTTGTCATGAAACCCTGATTACCAGTAGCTGTTCCATCTCCATTCAGTATTGCCCCAGGTACATCTAAAAAAATGAAAAACCAAGATTCAGAATTCATAATTACTTAAGTCATTCTATAACTCTTTTTCATCAGATATAAAGACTAGACTAGATTTAACATGCAAACATAAATGATCACATCCATTTTTTAAAAATTACCTTAATTAAAGGTAATACATATTTGGTTGGGAGTATGTTACCAGTAGAACAGAACCCTCCATTTTCCTCTATCCCATTTTTCCCATAAGGAACAATGGTCAGAAACCCTAATTTCCCTCACTAGCCCTCCTTAGATAGTCTTTAACTTTTATAATGGATCACATCATAACTGATTCCAATGCTATATGCGGTTTATCTTGTAGCTGTAAAAGTTGTCTTTGGAAGGATGCATGTCATTATTTAAACAAACTACTCAACCATTGGAAGGTGATCTCTGTTTTAAGAATTTTATTATGACCAAGGAATTGTCTTACAAAGAGATTCCTTGCACTGATGTAGGATCTTTTGTTTCATTTAAATTAGGGGTGTCAAATTCGTGGCCCGGATGCAATCACATGCTGGCCATGCCCATCCCCGGTTTAGCGAAGGGGAAAAAAAGTTGCAGTGTCACATGACAACGTGTCATCTCGAAGTTGACATCCCTGATCTAAACAGTGTTCCCAAGTCATGCTGTCCTTCATGTGGCTTTTACTAAAGAGATATTTACTAGCAGATGCAGCAGAAGCCAGCCGAGGCAATCATCAGTAGGCTGGTTTCCAACGGTAGGGAGATAAGTTGTTCTGCTCTCTCACTGTTACTATATTATACAGGGAACTCTTCCATTAACAACAACAAAAACTGTTCTGTTCTTCACATTTAGAATTCATATAATAGATTTTTATGTCCCTAATGTTTAACTATATAGTTTATTTTATTTAAATCTTCTAGGAGTAAGCAGTAGATTATTATCCCCACTGTACAAATATCAAAGTGAGACTTATACAATAACTTGCTTAAATTCAGTGCCTGAAAAGGGCTTTGAGCCCCCTATCTATATCTTACTGCTACCAGTAGAACCATACTAATCTAAACAACATTTTAGTTAAGGAGATACCTTTAGACCAACAAAATACAATTATTCATTGTAAAATCAGTCCTCCATCGGAAATACAAAGACTCATGTCCAAAACTTGCATGAGAAATCATCCTGTGCATATTATGCAAAAAGGCAAGGCTTGCTTGCATCTAATATTTGCTGCTTGAAAGCAGATAGCAAACACTTCTTCACTTTTTAGGAATGCAGTGCTACAGTTCAGCAAATAAATAAAAAGTCGTCCCTGCACTTGTTTGTTCTGGGCCATCTGTTCTAATTTCTGAAACAATGAGAAACGCTCTGAATGACTAGGTTGAAAAATTGCGATCATGACTTAACAAGCATAACTCTATAACTGTGCAAAGGGATCCTAAACATTGTTTGTGATCATTTTAGGGCAAATGACATGTGACGTAGGAGGCAACCCAAACTTTAATTTTAGCACAATCATCACTTTATTGTGTGATTAGTAAATTTCTAAATCGCAAAATTGGTTTCAGAAATGCTGACTTTGAGCTGGGCCAAAGCCAACTTGATGTTGCATTAAAGTATCAATTATTTATGACACGAAATAAGCGCTCTTATTAGTATCTATTGCTTTTCTTTATAAACAAGATTGCAAGAAAATGATTATTTAATGGAGCAAAATTAATTGGAGCCTTGGAAAAGGCCAGGTTATTCACTTTTCACTAGCAGCTGGGAAGTGAGCATTAGTCTAATGGCAGCTGGAACATAAGGAGACAAAGTAAGTCAATTAAGTAAGCGAGATATTCTCAAAATACAGTGACCTTCCTATATTTCATCCTGTGGCAGAATTCTCACTAACGTATCAGCTACTAAGGTTCCACTTTTCAAAGTACCGGTAAATCTAATACAGAAGTGAGCAGCCTTCTCAGCAGATTTTTGCTATTAAAATAGCATTTCTTTTACCTATTAATATGAATCAGCAGATCCATGTAGTCTCTATTCTAACCTTGTTTGAATGGCATCTTTAAACCTGGTTTTCTCCACCAGGCCTTGGATTAAGATCGATGGTGGCTGCTTGTGGGAATGTTTTATGTTAAAGCCATGAGTTTATTTTACTCTTGCTAGAAGTTCCTCTCTCTTTTGTGTTTTGTATTATTCCAAACTGTTTAGTGCTCAGAGTTATTATGGAGTCAGGAGATCTTAGAAATTTTTTAGCCTGATAACTAAACTGCTACAGTTACCAATGGTGAATAATACTAGATTTCTAGTTTTTCTTCTTCTTTTATCCTTTCCTTTACAAAAGGCTGCCTTAGGAATTGACTATATATTTTTAAAGTGCTGTAATTTAGACAGATTAGATTCAGCTCTTTTCCTTCTCCTCAAATAAGATTTTCACAATACGCAGTACACTCAGATGCACAGTTTTTCAGCTTAAACTCTCCTCTGATAATACTTAAAGCCAGTAATATGGAACAAAATGTACAGACTGTGGAATGCTTTGGGTTGAGTTCCCCAAGAGTGCTTCAGAGTAAGAAAAGGCTCATATTAGTGCCTTGACTATAACTCTTTAAAGCAAGGTCATCAAACTCCCGGCCCACAGGCCAGATGCATCACATGCTGGCCACGCCCATGCCCGGTTTAGCAAAGGGGGGGGAAGTCCCAATACATCACGTGACACTGCCATAATGACGTGAGTTTGACATTCCTGCTTTAAAGCATCTGTGCCTTTAAAAAAAAATCTTTTGGCAGTTGGAGAGGACAGACAGTCATTTCTGAAATTCTGACTAACATTAATAGGGATGCAAATTACCACATTGTATCCTTGAATCATTCTCACATTCTGGACTCTGTATTATAGGAAGGCGAGACATTTAATTAATTTACAGTTTGTAATATGCTACAATATGGATATTTTGATTAGCATACAACCAAGTAAACAAATCAAAACAGCATTTAGATTGATATAGCAACCTCAAGATGGATGGTACTAAACAATCAGCTGGATTTTAGATCCTAGGAGAATGGAATTATTTTAACTCCCTTATTCAATGTCAAGAAGGAGGACAGAACTGCAAGAAACTCTGAAGGCATCAAATTGTGAAACACGGGGCCCAAAATAGAAAAAGCCTACCACCTAATCAATGTTCCTTAACCCAACCAGGAGAGAAAACTCAGCAGGCTTTCTCAAAATATTACCAGGCAGATTTAGTCCAGTAACCCGAAGATTGTACCTAATGTGCATTCATCTCTGGATAAAATCCCATAAGATCTTAAAACACAATACCCAGTTGCTACAATGCAGAATGAAAAGGAATGATGGACCTGTCCCAAGATACGTTGTACCCTGAAGCAAAGTAGCCCCATTCATGAACAATGACAATTTTTCCCTTACTCAGTCCAAGTGTGTGATACTCAAGCTCCATCAATATATTCTGGCAGTGAGGCAGAAAAGTCTTACCCTCACAGAATAGTACATCAAGTAATTAAGATATACTACATTCAATATCAGCAAAATCAAATACCTAAGGCAGCAGCCTATTTACCTAATGCTAGTACCAATCCAGTGTATTTTAAACTATCATAGTTATTCTGATCACTACACAGTGGATACATTAGCTCAACCATGTGGGATTGTCACTTCTGTGAACTGCATCCTAGTCTCTTTTGAGCAGAGCCTAAAGACCCTGTGAGAGGTTTACATGATGAAGCAGGCCTGTTGTTGTTGAGTTGGTGGGTAAACTATGTGATAATCTCCAGTAACAAGAAGAAAATGTTTTCCACAATAATTATGAATGAAGAGATTGTGAAGATAAACCTCAGAGTAGGCTTTTTGCCTTTAAACAACATCCTTCTATCCTATTTCAACAATTATGGACAACAAGCCAAGTTTGCTGAGCTGTGGCATCACAATATTGTTTGGAGGCTTACTTATTTGCATGCGATCTTACAGCACAAATTATGAAAGGGCAAAGTTTTCACTGAAATATTGCAATACAATATTCAACAATTTGCCTACCCTGCTTCCTTCCATGAATAGCATGCTTCTGATTTGTTGTTTATTTCTCCATAGAAGCTAAATGAAATTTGGAACAAAACAAACTGCACAAAAGCAGCAAAACAAAATAATTCAAAGGGGCGTAATAGGACAGAATGGCCCCAATGGAATCAGTAAATGGATGACGTTTTGCTATTCAAGTAGGAAAGAAAGTTCAAGTACTTATAAGAAAGTGTGTGTGACAGGAATGGTATCTCATCTTGCTTGAAACCATACAATGGTAAGCAAGCAATTTGGATAAAACCCGTGGGTGTCTAAGAGTAGCAATGGATAGGAAACTGATGGGAGGTCATAATCTGCCATTCCTTCAAACTGTCTACTGACAATTTGTTTCAGTCAGCACCATGTTATGCCCCAATAAATGGTAACAGTGAAAGAACTGGATTTTGTTTGGAGGGGAAATTGTACAATATTCAGAATGTGACCCAAGGGGGAGAAAAGTACTATTAGCTAGTATGAATGGATAGAAAGAAATAAAACAAGTGAGTAAGTTTATTGACCCATCTGGATACCCAACAACTGAAAATATGATTTCTGATGAGTATCTGTTTAGGAAAAAAAAAGTCCCTTTGCTTTAAATACATGGTTTAAACATGTCTATTCACATACACCTTTGGCGAAGGAATATGCTGAAAAGCATGATCAATATGATTGTTTCTGGTAAAAGATACATGTGCAATGATTAGTTCTTGACATGGAATAAGCCATTATTTGGTAGGGCTATGGAAAAAAAAATGATACGGATGGAAAGATATAAGAGAAACAAGAGTAAAAGTAAAATGACTGGCAAAAGAGAAAGTAATCCTGAATGAAAAAGTGTCAGAAACAGAGAATCCTCCCAACAGATGGAATGCAAAATGAACCTAAGAAAAGACAATATGGAAATTCTTTTGGAACAAAGTGGTCAGAATTATAGTATAAAGTATGTACTGTGGTAAGCAGGCAAAACCACTTCATCGATTGAGAACCCGAATGATTTGCACCAAATATTAGGTTACATGATGCAATAAAGAATATAGACATGAAAATGAATCAGTGGTATATTAAATCATTTTCTTGATCCATTCTGTGCACTAGCCTTATTAAATATTAAGTAAGAATTAGACTCATCGTTTTCAGTATTACCAAAATGACTGTCGCCCCCCCCCCCCAATAAATATAGCAATGATTTGGGGAACATTTCTTAGAATGATGTGGTTTATTAATAATTTTATTCCAGTTGTGCATCATGACTGTTCAATGTCTTTTTTCAATAAATCTAGTGATGATTTGGGAAATATTTCTTAAAACAATGTATTTTATTAATCATTTTATACATAATTTCAAATGTATCAAACATTCAGAATACTTATCCAGCCAACATACCTGGCTTTACTCCCCATGACTTTGCAGTGGAAGTCACAGCAACAATTAGGTTACACAAAGCATTTCCTGTACTATTCATTTTCTTAAGATCAGGTGCCTTTGCATTCCATTCATCTTCCAAATCCTAAGGAATGAATGAATTATTATTTTCAATAGTAACTACAATTATCATTTGGAGAGAACATATTTACACTCTAAAGTAGGGGTGTCAAACTCCATTTTATTGAGGGTCACATCAGGGTTTTGTATGTTCTCAGGGGCTGGGGTAGGTGTGGCCAGTGGGTGTGGCAATCTTGACATCACTCATGTCGGGGGCGTCAGTGGTGGCCCAAGTACTCTGCCAGCAAAATGGGCTCCCAAACTCTGTTTCAGCTGTGACAGCCTTCTGCCAGTGAAAATGGAGCTCCATTTTTGCTGGCAGAGGGCAGCAGAAAGCTGTCACAGTCTAAAATGGAGCCAGGGAGGGCTGTGCACAGCCCTCCTGAGCTCCATTTTCGCTGGCAGAGGCACTGTGGGTCAGTCTTTTGCTGTTTTTAGGGCAGACCTGTAGGCCAGAACTAAGGACCCTAAGGGCCAAATCCAGCTCCCGAGCCAGGGGTGAAATCCAGCAGGTTCTGACAGGTTCTGGAGAACCGGTAGTGGAAGTTTTGAGTAGCTTGGAGAACCGGCAAATGCCACCTCTGGCTCACCCTAGGGTGGGGCGGAATGGGGATTTTGCAGTATCCTTCCCTTGGAGTGGGGTAGGAATGTAAATTTTGCAGTATCCTTCTCCTGCCATGCCCACCAATCCACACACCATGCCCACAGAACAGATAGTAAATTTTTTTGAATTGCACCACTGCCCCGAGCCTTGAGTTTGACACTCCTGCTCTAAAGGACTTAATATGACTAGATATGCTTTTTTCATATTTTGTTTTATCCATTATGATTCCAGTCATGTCATGTCTCATGTATAATCTATACTAAAGAATTAACCTTACAAATATCAGAATTCAAACTTTCTTTGAAATTCTGCAGTGTTTATTTACTACAGGAAGTTTATTAGCTACAGTGGAAGCTAGTAACCAAAGGAGAAACTGGCAGGGACATACAGGTAGTCCTTGACTTACAACAGTTCATTTAGTGACCGTTCAGTTACAATGGCACTGAAAAAAGTGACATGACCACTTTTCACATTTATGACCCTTGCAGCATACCCATGCTCATGTGATTTACATTCGGATGCTCACAGGTATGATGGCTGTAGTCTCCAGGGATCATGTGATCCCGTTTTGTGACCTTCTGACATGCAAAGTCAATGGGAAAACCAGATTCACTTAACAACCGTGTTACTAATTTAACAGCTGCAGTGATTCACTCAACAAATGTCACAAGAAAGGCCAAAACTCACTTAACAAATTTCTCACTTAGCAACATAAATATTGGGCTCAATTGTGATCATAAGTCCAAGACTACCTGTATACTGCACCTTGTCCTACTTGTCTCTTGAAGCATAGCAGGATTTGTTTTAACCAAAACTTAGAACAGTTGGAAGGTCGTATGTTTATTTTGGGTTTGAAATCACACTTATTTTCCATTTTATCTATGCTTCCATTATACAAATAAACTTTTCTACATAATGAGTGGCTCTTTCTTTTATTAATGCATAGCAAAATCCTTGCACATCCTACACAGGTTTAATCCATTCTGGCCTGCATTAAATGAGCGATGATAGTGTTTGCAGCCCCTTCAGCTTAGAGACCATTGTTTAATTAATGGACATAAAAATCCTTGTCTGGAAGTACTGCCTGTAAAGACAAACACATTTCATACCTTGGTGCTTTGCAAATGTTTCTTTAAGCTATCAGTATTTAAAGAAGGCTGTATAGGGGGAATTCTTTCTGTCGTTTCGTCTATCCATTTTTTCAGAGACTCAACATAGCCCCTGAATGCATCAATTTGTTGTTGGCAAGAGGACACATCCTTCTCTCTATAAAATTAAAAACAGAATGAATGAATTGGGGAAGTTACGGAATCCCTGACCTCGGAATCAACACAGTTGTAAAAGTTGTATGCAGAGTGCCGATATATATTGAAATAATTTGATAAAGTTAACAAACAACTGGGACAACTTGAGAAGGCATACTGTATCTGTTCACACAGAGACTGGCAAAAGGTTCTACAGATAGCCGGATTTTAAGCTTTAAAAATTATTACCATCATCTTGAATTACACATGGAAGAAAACTGGCAACTAGTGTAACTATCACACCAGAGATGTAACACTGGCATATCACATCATTGCATCAGTAACTATTGAAATGTTGCATTCTGGACCATTTGAAAGATCTACATAATATTCACAGGCAGCCCCCCCTCCCCAAGTACATTGCAGTAATCCAAACAGGATGAGACCCAGGCATGATCCAACGATGACCATAGAGGATCATCACGGTATTATCCTCTCCCCAAGAGAAGCATTCCCAATTGCTTGAACCTCCTGTTAACTTTCAAAAGCTAGCACCAATCAGGAAAGCAGAAAACCAAAGTACAGGGGACAGAAGTGAAATTATAAAGAATTATGTCCACTTAAGACCAACAGGCTCAACCTCTTACTAGAAAGTAAGTTCCCTGTCCAGCTAGCATTCAACTTAGAGCAATCCAATGTTACTGCAATACAAAAGTACCAGTCAGTATTAAATATAATTCTATCTCTCATTTATAAAACATGTCATTAGTTGTATTCTAAATTATTGACAAAAAGGCTCTCGAATAAAGTCACGATAATTATAGATCTATTAATCATTAATCCCCAGTAACCTTTTGACAGCCTTGCTCTTGTCACGTAATAATGATCTTCCATCTCCATTCTAAAATTCAGCGACTCTACTCACTTTTCTTGTATCATCTCTTCCATTTCCCTGAATTTCTTTGACAAGACATTTACTTTTTCTAACACTAATGACTTGTCTCCTGGTAGAGCATGAGGAGAAAGTTCTTCAATGAGGTGTTGCAAAACTTCAAGATCTTTCTTCTGCTCCATCAATTCTGTGCTGGTTTCCTATAAAATGAAGAAAGAAAGTAACTGCTTTATTATACCTGACTGGATAACCCTAAGATTCAACATTTAGTCCTTGAACGTAACAATTTCCGTTATCATTTTAGAGCGGATGGTTACTTCACAAATGTGTTACTCAGTAAAGGTCAGAACAGCACAAGATTGAAAAATACACTTTACCTGCACACAAAGGAACATTTCAGCAACGTCCTTTCCTGGAATATCAGCCTCATTGAGGGCTTGAGTTTTCTTGTCGAAGAATGACTGAAGTTTTTCAGACAGGCACTCAAACAACTCTACTCTGGTCTTCAACTTTTCCATGTCTTCTAGTTTTTTCTTATGTTTATTATGAGCTTCGCAAAACCTTTTGGAAAGCTCATTCATTTTAGCTTCTAAAGAAGATGCGGTTGAGGGATCTGCAGTTTCCATGAATTTCTTCATTTTTTCTTTCATGGCATTTAGGCTGCTCTGACGGCCTACAATCTCTTGTTCTAGTGCCTGAAATAAAATTGTTTCAGAAAATAAGATAAAAGTGCATGCGTATCTATTATGCATGAAATGTGACTGCCAGCACAAATGACTAACTGATTTCTAAAGTCAGCTACTTCAGCAGTTTAGTACACATTTAGGTGTGAAAAAGACAGTTGTTAGTTAAGAACGTTGGTAAAGTATATCTTTGCTTTTGTTCATCAACTGATAGCCTCCATATGGAGTTTATGTCAGTGTATTCAGACTAAAGGATTTGCATAGAAATATCTTTGAGATATTTGTCAGTTTACTAGAATATCATTAGAACATACTTGTACTATGAGCTCTAAAGAAAGTAACTGGGTGGCCTCACGTAATAACTATAATTTCCCCGAAAAATACTTGTTTAATAAACCACACTATCCTAGTTCACACACAAGGTTAAATCATAAACCATGCCTAGTCATCTTCAATTGCTGGAATCACAAATCACACAAAGACAAAATCAAACAAACTGTACTATGGTTTGGTACTGGCCAGTTTTGAAGCATATTTGATTCTTCTTTGATTCTTTCCATGCTATTCAAATCATTCTCTTCTCTTAGAATTAAGTTTCTCCTATTAGAGAAAGAATTGGTTCCATTAAAGTTCTACTTACCATATTTTTGCTAATTACATCTTCAATAGCAGCAGAGTTTAAAGGCACTTGACCGTGCACCTCAAGATTCTTCTCAACACCATTCATCCAATCTAGCATTTCATCTAATCCATCCTGAACACTTAATGAACGAGTCAAGGTTATTTGGAGCTTTTCATTACGATTGTTCACTGCTTTAGATAACTGGTTATACTTATCTACAATAGTGTCTGAAAAGAAAAAAAAAGTCTGTTGGATTGGGACAGTAGATACACACACACATGCGCGCGCGCGCACACACACACACACACACAGATCATGGTGATGAACCTTATAATAGAAGGGGCTAGTCCGTCTTCTATAAAATTATATTAAATGATACAGCAGAACTTAATTCTAAAAGGAAATTTGCCAATCTGAATGCGGCTTCTAAATGTCTTTTAGTAATAAGATCAGTCTACAGAAGTCTTCAAGAAGAAATCTGTATGAAAACTTTGTTTACCGTAATCAGAATACAAGCTTAAAATTCAAATGGCTTATCATGTAAGTTTCCATTTATGTGCCATAGAAAGCCACCGCCTGGATGTTGTACTATTTCTGAGATCAACAGTACAGGATCCTATCTTGCATTTATCTTCAAATCAGGATTTTGAGAGTGTCATATTTGTTACAGATTGGACTCTAAAAGTGGCTCAGAAGAATAAAATATTCAGCTAAACTCATTTGTCAGTTAACAAAAGGGATTAAACTATTTTTCCTTTTCCACCTATTCATTTTTCTTTTTAGTTTTTAAAAGATTCATCTCATTTAAATGAAAATTCTTTTCTCTCTTATTTATTTACCCAAAATAACTGGTTTTCCTATATTCATTTTTTCCATTTATGTCTAGGAAACTGGTAAAATACAAAAGACAATGGATCCTTGGAGACAATCATAATATGGATTATGGATTCATAATATGGATATTATGAATCTATTATGAATTCATGGATTCATAACATGAGATATGGCCGAAGTTTCACATTAGTCACTTTGACAATATATTTCCAGGGGTTTGAGAACATTTGATTCATTTTATTCCAGATGTATATCTAGAAATGAAGCACCTGAGATTTGTGGATAAACCTGGTCGATCCATCTTGTTAAATAAAGATTGGTAGATAAAAATGGGCTTTTATGAATTATATCTCCCAACATGCAATATCCGTTTTTCTATGAAATTACAGGCCTATCTTTTGCCCATTTTCATGAAGCATACTTAATCATGGGTAATAAAATAACAGACATAAAAAGATTAGATGGCTAAATAGACTTATAGAAATTTATTAGCATTAAACACTGCAAGGCAAAAATTTAAAAAATAGCAATATATGTTGACTAGAAGCTATGTTAAACAGATTTCACATAATCCAGGATTAAAATCAAAGAAGTTAAGCCTTAAATTAGCATGCCTAGTTTTCTCTTATATCTTTAGGTCTTTATACAAGTTTCAGTAATCCGTAGAGTTTTCTTGTTAAACAAGACCAATTATAATTTTTAAAGAAATGCAAAAACTTCAAATATCACTTTCTCTAGATTCTAGGGTTTTAATTTATTGAAATAAGAGGATCACTCCTAGATCAAAATTTAATGCAAAAACTTCAAATATCACTTTCTCTAGATTCTAGGGTTTTAATTTTTTTTAAAAAATTTGATTTATATGCCGCCCTTCTCTGAAGACTCAGAGCGACTTACAATGCGTTAAGCAATAGCCTTCATACTTTTGTATATTTATACAAAGTCAGCTTATTGCCCCCACAAACTGGGTCCTCAATTTACCTACCTTAGAAAGGATGGAAGGCTGAGTCAACCTTGAGCCTGGTGAGATTCGATCTTACTAAGATCGATCTTACTAATTGCAGACAGCCGGAGTTAAATTACAATGCATTAGTCTGCTGGGCTATCCAGGCTCTTTGAGGCTGGCTCTGAGCTACCCAGGCTCTATTATTTCAGATTTATTATCTGAAATAATAAATTATTTCACTTTATTGAAATAAGAGGATCAGCCCTAGATCCAAATTTAATTTAACCAGTTATTGACCACACATTTCTTGGTAATAGTCACTACATCAATATACATTTTAAATTAAGTCACTGAAATTCGTAATTCCCTAACTGAATTCAGGTATGTCCAGCTAATGCTTGAATGCACTATAAACACACTTCTCCAATTCTTTTCTGATTAAAATATGAACCAAAATTCTACATGTGCCTGGCTAGTACCTACTAGGCATGTTCAGAAGTTCTTTAAATGTAACCTGCTCTTTCAATGGAAATCTGAAAAGCTTGTTTTCTTTGTTTGTTTGGTAAACAGTTTTTATCTTGCTAAATTCTCTGATTTTTTTTCCTTGCAGATGTCTTACATCTGGTTAAAAGATATGACTTGCATTATATAGCCAAGGATACATTTTGATGTAGAGCAGATGCTCTTTCATAATGTCATAAATAAATGTGGAAGGTCATTGTAACCTTCATATAATTTACTGTTGTATACTCTCTGTCCTTCATCTCAGCCCCCGCGCTCCATTTGCACTTCAAACTGGTTTATACATACCGTACACAAAAAAGTCAGAAAGTTAGCATGAATCAGCGTTTTAAAAAAATGATCTGCTACAATCAGATGTGGTTCTAAAATATTAGTGCACAATTGAGCCAAATTGAAGCACTATCAAATCTCATGACTTCATATTAAACAATGGCTCTCTCTCCCTCTAAAGTTGAGTAAAAGCTGGACAATTATTTATTATCTGTAGATTGTATACATCAATTGTGAGGAGCTGGATCACAAATTTGGCTCAGAATTAACGAAGGTAGAAATAGATGAGTCAAGGAAGGAAAAAAAGTAGGAGTAGATATCCCCAAATGTGAGCAATGGAAGAAGAAAACAGAAGAGACTGTGACTCATTTTACCCAGTGTATTCTGGATTTCATCTTTGTCTGGCAATAATTCTCCCCTGGTGTCAAAGAGCACTTCAGCTGCTTTTTTCAATTTTTCTACTGCAACCTGATGACTAGATACTTGTCCTTGGAGCACCTATAAAATATACATGGATTTAAAAGAGCAATGAGATTTACTGGGAGATGTAAGAGTTAGTAACACAACTGGTGCAGCACAAGAAATGAATTTTAATTTTGATTCGAGCAAGCACAGTCCTATGTAGCATGTTGCTGATTGTACTCTTATTCAATTCCACGAGGTTAGAAGAAACATCTCAAATATTTTGCTCTCTGTAACATCATTTGTCTCTTTCCTTACACCGGGGCTTTTGGTAGAGTCACCTTAAACTGTGAATGGGAAGCTGAATATCTGTGATGCAAACTTTCAGTTTAAAAATAGACCCATTTTGTTCATTATATACAATATTCTAATGATGACAAGACAAGTATAATGTCAAGCGTTTCACCAATATAAGCCATCATTGTCAATCAGCATATATTTTATGCTTCATCTTAATACCATGTTATTACACTCTTCTTCATTGGGAAAAATATTTATTATTTTAAAACTACAGCCTGTTTTTATAGATGTCACTTGGAACAAAAAAGAGAATTTTGCTTTATGTCACATGAATAAAACATTTATCTTTATTGAAGCTGCATTCTTGTTTTATTTCTTTGGATTATCCCATAGCTGTGCCTTGATTTATTATTTTGCAATTTTCAGTTTCAGTAATGTATTGACTTTGTTGCATTAAGATGTATTTATTTTTCATTATTGCAACAATAATCACTTTTCCCATGAGGCTGAGGCAGGTGTTGCTTTGCTTTTTAAGGAAAGCCTTAGAGAATACTAAAAACAAACCAAGGACCTTGGGGAGTGAAGAGTATTCTGAACACTTAATCTTGGTAAAAGGATTATCCTATTCATGCAGCCAAGGTCACTGTCTTGGGTCACTGTCTTGCGGGATTACTAAGTAGTTGTATCAGCTGCAAAAAATAGCTTTGTCTTAAATGACAGATTCAAGTAAGTATTTTGTGCGTGCTTTCCCTTAATATCACTTTCTTACATATTTTCTGTAATATGTACACTTTTAAAAAGTGGAAGTATTGAAAGGTATTTGTATTCAGGCTATCATTTTTTTTTCTTTTAACAACCTTGTAGTCCCTTGCATCAGGGTGGAGTCGGGTGACTGAACAGAACTGGAGAGTTTACTGGCCGGATGCCCTTCCTGACTCCTATGTGGAGTTCGCAGCAGACAATTACTCATTGGGCCGAGAGAGAGAGAGAGAGAGAGATATGCTGCTGTCTAGGATCAAATTCACAGCCTCCTGACTGTGAGGCGAGAGCTCCACCTTTAGGCCACCACACCGCTCACTCAGGTTATCATATAATTTCAGGAAAATTTACATTGGGTAAATTGGATTAAAATATGGAGTATTTTCCATTCTTTACTTTGTAATCTGCTCTTGCCTTAATGCCTTTGAGGCACAAGATTTACCTTGGTTTCTTCTAGTTGCCTTTGAAGATTTTTTGGATCCCCAGCAATCGCTTCAGATAGTTGCTTTTTCACAGCTTCTTCACAGTCTTGGAGTCCGGACAGAAGCCCAGATGCAGCATCTTTGTAATTCTGGTATTTATCTACCAGATCTTTGAGATTATTTCCAAAAATACTACTCTAGAGGGACACAGAATAAAAAACAGCATTTAAAAAGAGAAATTATTTTTTGATTGTATTTGTAGTTAATAGTAGGAATTTCTTCTTGTATGTTTAGCCCTTGCAATTTGTCATAGGCATTTTTTCCGCTCTGATTTTGTCATAAACTGTTCCATTAGTGGATAAAACTTTATTGTACTTAATTTTGATATATGGTCTTTTCATGTTTCTGTTGTAATAAATCAACACATGGACATAAACACACAGTGGTAAGATAGATGGGAACAAACTAGGAAATCATGTCAAGAAAATACTTGTGGCTGTTTCACCAGGAAATGCAAAAATCTGATGACAAATTATTTATGTGTTTAATTTTATTGTACTCCCACTGGCTGCATTCAGATAATAAAATTAGCGCCTCAATAAATTTCATATTTATATTTCCACAAAATGCTATTGATTTTATACTATTAACATTTTCTATAGTACAGTAAAAGTTTCCTCTTGTCCTGTTTTATCAGCTTTATCAGAAATTGGTTTTGAAAATACTGGCATATGGCATTTTCTTTTAATGAAGATAAAGACAATAGTTTAAGGGAAATGTGATACTTTCCTTTGTATGCATTGTAAGAATCTAAATTTTAGAAGTTTTCTCACCATTCTTTCATTTTTTCCCCTCTGCTGACTACTGAGCAATTTTTTTTATTAATACACTTAGCACCACCTAGTGGATAAATGCCAAACTATATAAATGTTTTTTTAAAAAAACTATGAAATTTACAGATTGTAGCAAAGTAATTAACACTGAACTTTCTATTCACTGGAAGAATTTTAAGGTTTAGAAGTGTGTATTTAATGAATGCATTGCATTAACACACAGCTAAAACGGTTGATTCGTCTACATTGATTCATGCAGGTAAAGGCCAAACCAAATAGAAGTTCATAGGTTAAAACTTGAATTATACCCAGAAATCTCATGAAAAACAATCAAGGCCCAAAGCACAGGTATAAAGTATATCTGGTGTGGAATAGGTACAATATATAAATCATCAGGGGGAGAAATCAAGCTGATAATTCATGGTGATTTATGTATATATTCCCCATCAATTTTCAGCCTCATTTTCAGAAATGTCACTGGATTTTCACTGGCTAAATTCAGGAGTGGTCCCAGGTCAGTCACTGCGCTCACCACAATACAGATAGCCCTTGTCTTGAGTCCAGTTGATTAGCGATCATTCAAAATTACAACAGCCCTGAAAAAAGTTGCTTACGATTGGTCCTTCCAGCACCGGCCAGCATTGCTGCATTCTCATGGTCACAACCGGCATGTATTTATGATGGTTGTAGATTCCTGGGGTCACATGATTGCCTTTTGAGACTTTCCCAGCCAGCTTCTGACAAGGAAAGTCAATTGGAGAACCCTGATTTGCTTAATGACCACGTGACCCACTTAATGAACAGAGTGAATTGCTTAAAATGGTGGCAAAAAAAAAAAAAGACGATAAAATCAGGCACAACTCATTTCATGACCACCTGGCTCAGCAATTCCAGTAAGTTCCAGTATCAATTGTGGTTTGTTGAGGATTAGCTGTATATCAGCTAGTCACTTTCTCTCAGCCCAATTGGACTTGTATGGATAAAAAAAAAACACTGGGAGAGCCAGACTTGGAAAACTGTGAAGAAAGGTGAGATATAATGCAATAAAAAAAAATCCCATGCACATGCAATTCAATTTACCTTAGAG
The DNA here is from genome assembly GCA_030761175.1 of Masticophis lateralis. NCBI lineage: Eukaryota > Metazoa > Chordata > Lepidosauria > Squamata > Colubridae > Masticophis > Masticophis lateralis. The sequence goes on along the minus strand of JAUDYJ010000001.1, from coordinate 125,598,278 downwards.
TAGAGCGTCTTGAAGCGACCAGTTGCTCTATCCAGCTTATTCTGTACCTCCATGTAAGTTGATGAAGTATCCATGCCTTCTTGCTCATATCTGACACCTTCTATTTTGTTGCAGGACTTAGCAGCCTCCAATACTCTCTGTCCAGCAATGGTGATAAACCGCAAATCCCCTTTGTGAGAAATGACATCTTCGGAAAAACTCTTCTGCCTTTGCAGTTTGATGATGATGCCGCCAAAGTCAGAGGCTCCAATCTCCAGGTTCTCGAGTTCTTGCTCTGCCAGCTGCAGCCAACTTTCAAACTCGGAGTAATCCGCATCAAACTTCTCGAGCTCCTCCTGTAGCGAGCGTGTTAATTTCAGCTTCTGTTCGGATTCGGCCAACGCAGTCTCGTATTGCACCTTCAGCTCCTTTAAGTTCTTTTGGATTTTTTCTTTTTCCTCTGGTAAAAGGTGATGTCCTTGCTTCTCAAGAAGAGCCTGGGTGGATTGTGTTGCTACAATGACGGCTTGTTGTTGCGAAATAATCTTTTCATGTTGCGCCTGGGGAGAAACCCAGAGTGCCTGGAATTAGGCTTTTTGCTCAACAGCGGGATACCATTTTTTAGTAATTCTCTATTCATAGGATATTGAAAATTACGTAAAATCAATCACTGATTCTTTACTATATGCTACCAAGGTGCTAATCTCATTTAATCGCCAATTGCCAAAATAACCACATGCAAACAACCTGTTAAAACTTATTCAAAAGGTTCTGGTTGAGTTCATGGCAAAATATGCATTTTTTAAAAAAACTATTTATTAGATTTTTGTAATCTTACCTTTATTACTCTTATAAGTACAGGTAGTCCTTGACTTACAACAGTTCATTTAGTGACTGTTCAAAGTTACAACGCCACTGAAAAAAGTGACATGACCATTTTTCACAGTTATGATCTTTGCAGCAGCCCCATGATCAGGTGATCAAAATCCAAACTTTAGGCAACTGGTTCATATTTATGACTGTTGCCATGTCTCAAGTCAAGTTGGTTATGTGATCAACTTTTGCAACCTACTGACAAGCAAAACGGGGAGGCCGGATTCACTTAACAACAGGTTACTAACTTAACAACTGTGGAAAGAAAGGTCGTAAAATGGAGCAAAACTCACTTAACAAATGTCTCACTTAACAACAGAAAACTTGGCTCAATTGTGATTGTAAGTCGAGGACTACCTGCAGCGAAAATATAGTATATAATACTCCTTCCTGCTATTTTCCCCACAAGAAGAACTCTGTGGAGAGAGTTGGGCTGTGACAGAATGACTGGCCCAAGGAATTCAGCCAGCTTTTATTATTTATTTTATTTTATTAGATTTATAAACCGCCCTACTCCCAAAGGACTCAGTTCTATGCCTAAAATACAACTAGAACTCACAATCTCCCACTTTCTACCCTGGTACCTTTATCACTCCTAAACTGACTCATCATACACATTTCATCATATATGCTTCTTGGGCATATATGGAAGTACTCCTAATAATGAAGCTTCTGAGGAAATTCTCCTACTGACTTATAGGGGCAATTTAGGTTACTATGTAGGTATCCTGTTGTTTTATTATGCTGGAAAGTATCACAAAGAGGGTTTTTTTTCATTTTCCTCTGACTCCCTTTCCTCTGACCTTTCTTTTCTCTGAGTGTCTTCAACTCCAAGGTAGAAATCAAAACTACCTCTTGGTTTCACTTTTGAACCTTGTGGGTATAATTTCAAATGAGAACTCTTTGGGCCTTGCAGTGCACCAAGAAAAATGGTAGCACTTCCATTAGATTTATGGACTTAGAATGGTGTCATTCCTATTTGACCAGGGGTGTCAAACATATGTCATCATGGTGGCATCACATGATGTATTTTGACTTTCCCCCCTTCGCTAAACCGTGCATGAGCGTGGCCAGCATGTGATGCACCTGGCCCGCAGGCCATGGGTTTGACACCCCTGCACTAGATCTTATTTTACATATTCTGGTCTCAGTTTTAAGCAGAGTCCAGAATGTGTATTCATTTTGCTCCATCCATACCTCCTTTTCTCCCCTAGAATTGCAATTACTAATAGGTGTATACATTACCTTAGCCTTCTGGTATTTCATATTGAGATTATCATCTGACAGTGCACGTTTTCCATCTATAAGAGTTTCATTCTGTTCTTGGGTTTCTAGCAAGTTGCCATTTACTTCATCTTCCCCTCCAATCAAATCCTCTCCATCTCCTTCATGAAAATGAGTACCGTTCTGTTTGATTGTTGGCTTGCATTTTGTATCTCTATGATCAGCATCCTTATCTACATTTGACAGCCAATCCAAAAGATTTTCTATCTCATTTTTGCTCTCTTCAAGTTGTTGTCTAGCTGCAACCTGAACAATTGAAGTTCAAACCGTCAATAGTTTCCTCAAAAATATTCACAGGTACAAATACAAAATGTCCCCAATATATTATAGTAAATCAAATTTTAGTTGAAAATGAAATAACTTTCTGGTTATCAAAAGTGAGTTTAAAAGGAAATGTGAAAACAAAGACGCTCCTTCATTTTAAAAAATCCTGTGCACTGATTTTATGCTTGCTTTCATTCCTTAAAATATTCCCAGATTATTTGGGCATAACAACAATGGCCAGATTATTTGGATACCAACAGCAATAGATAGCAGTAGTCCTTGTTTAACAATGGTAATTGGGACTGGAATTTCCAATACTGCTGCATAACCAAGGTGCTTAGTGGCAGCCATTCTGGTACTTTCAGTTGCTGTCATTAAGCAAATTCTGTGCCTCATTCGGTGCAATGCCATGTGTTCACGATTTGCAACCTCCTGCCAGTTTCCCCATTGACTTTGTTTGTCTGATGCTAGCAGTGAAGGTCTCACAATGGTGATTATGTAACTATGGGATATTGCAATGTTGTAATTGCAAGCAGGTTGCCGAACACCTGGTTCACAATCACGTGACTGTAGGGACGTTGCCTAAGTTCTAAGTATCAAGTGTTCAACACCATCATAAATCCAACCACTGAATAAGTGGTTGTTAAGAGAGGATTACTTGTTTTTAGGACCATTTGTCTACTTGGAAAAACACATGGAGGGATAATTGCTCTTTTTTAAAAAAAATTTATTAGATTACGTTTAATACAATACACAAGATTTCGGTTTGACAGTGATAGTAGAAGATCAAATAAAGAAGAGATAAGAGATAGTGTAAATAGTAAAGTAAGTGGGTAAATTAGAAGACACTATAACAAAAGAACGTATCCAATTTGTATATACACTATCACGGAGGGATAATTGCTCTATTCCCGTGATGGCGAACCTATGGCATGCATGCCATAGGTGGCACACAGAGCCCTCTCTGCGGACATGCCAGTTGTTGCCCAGCCCAGTTCTACCACGCATACATGCACGCCTCCCACCAGCCAGCTGGTCTTCGGGTCTCTGCCGTGCATGCATAGGGGGACTCGCATTGCATTTTGGGTATTTGCATATGTGCCCCCCCCCCATGCCCTGTTTTGGGCCTGGAAAGCCTCCTGCACCAACCTGGAAGCCAAAATGGGGTCCAGGGGGCATGCATGGGGGCCCCCGGGGCACATGCACAAGGGATGTGCGCGCATGTGTGGGGGATGTGTGTGTATGTGCAGGGGCGCTTGCATTACATCTTGGGGGTTTGGGTACGCATGTGCATTCACACACAGACATGTTTTGGCTGCTCGGCACCGAAAAAGTTAACCATCACTGCTCTATTCCATTCTTAGAAAAATCAAGAAAATCACTGGAAAGCTATTATGTTTAGAGAAGCCTCTGCTCTAAGGATCCATTATGGAACTACACCAGTTCTAAGCCTTCTGCAACGGTTTGGGATTTATTTTTAAACTGTAGTTTGATGAATATATTTATAAACGAATATGGAAATCTAGATACATTTGATGAATAAATGAAAACATATGCAAACATGAATGAATAATGATGATCAACTCTTTCAGTTGTCAAATGATTTTTCTGAAATCTTCACTCATATCAACAAGTACACACAAGGGGAAATTATGGAAATAAATCATTTTGAAAGGAAAAGTAAATATTTGCCAAACAACCTTTTCTGTTTCTTGTTTAATAGCTGTTGTCACAGCTTTATCCAGCTCTTTTCTGGATTCCTCTGCTTTCTGGCTTAGCAGCAAACACTTAGTTTTCGCTTCATTTAGTTTCCTCTCAAGGGCAGTCTTATCTTCCAATAGGAGCTTTTCCCCATTCTCTTTCAAGAACATTTCTGTGTCTTTCACAATTTCTGCCAAGGACTGTGTATTTGCTTGCATATTTTTCTGCAATTCCTTGAAGAAGAATGACAACAGGAATACAAGTCAGGAAAGTATTTGTTAATTTTTATTTATTAAATTTATTGACCAACCATCTAACCATAGGGCAACTCTATTCAATTCCCTTCCCTTTTTCTGGAATTTTGGAAGCATTTTGGGGAGATTTATTGGGGAAAAGAGAAACTGTAAACCTTTTGAAAGATTAAAGGCACCTGTTTTAACTCCTAAATCCCTGACTTCCTCAGTACAAGCTTCAATGAGAATTTGCTGAACCATGCATCAATTTGCGGTTTATGTTACAAGTTTAGCAATAATCCATGGTTTGCATTCACAATGTTTTGGTTTGCCCAATAAGTTAAAAAAGCCCTAGCCATGGCATGATTAAATATGAGAAGTGATTCCACTCATTGCAAATTGATCCTTGGTGAAATCCAGACTGTTTAGTGTGTTTGTTGATACTCGATAATTTACCTGTTGCCTGACTTGGTATTGCTGTAATTCAGTCTTGCTATCTTCAATTACAAGGGCCTCCTTGTGGCCAATAATCTGATTTTCTGTCTGTGTGAGTAGATCACATATATCCTGTAATTTTTCTTGGAATTCCTGATGCTGATCCATCAAATCCTGTTTTGGAATAAGAACAAAGCTTCATAAAGGCACACAAAAGTTGTTCAGTAAGTTAATTTTCAAGCAACCACATTGCAAAGCTTTCATTAGAAATTGTTTCCGAAAGTATGCTGTAAACATGAGAGCAGTTGCACGCAGTTTAAAGAAATGGAATATAAAAGGTATGGATAAACCTCACAAATGCTGTAAGTAAAGAGACCAGTTTGAGATGGAATCGCCCAGCAGAAGTCTGGCCATGCATTAGGCGTGTGAAAATCCAAATTTCTGTCTTGTTCAAAATCTGTAACACACAAGCATTAATTCTAAAACAGGGATGTCAAAACCAATGTTAGTTGAAAATTATGTGTTAGGTAGTTGGTACATGTAAATGTTATCAGCATTGAGATTATGTATGTATTTTAAACACTACAGAAGCACACGTGCAATAAGATTCATTGGCTCACTTATCCTACCTTCCCATTCCATGTATTTTTTCACCTCTGTTATTTTAATAAAGTCCTAGCCTTTTAATAAGAAGACTTCCACTCCTGGCCCTTAAACACTATCTCATGAATCTAGTTGGAGTTATTGCCTTTTTTATTAGCTCTGTTTTGAACAAATCTTCTGACCAAGTCTCTGTTTTTCATATACCCTTATTTCTCCCCCAAAATAAGACATCCCCTGACAATAAGCCCAATTGGGCTTTTGAGCGCATGTGCTAAAATAAGCTTCCTCCCGAAAATAAGCCCTCCCCAAAAATATTTAAACACAACGCTGAAAATCAGGTAAGATGGCAAGAGGAGCTCCATCCTTCTCCATGCACCCCAAAATAATAAGACCTCCTTGAAAATAAGGCCAAGCGCTTACTTCAGGGTTCAAAAAAGTGTAAGACAGAGTCTTATTTTCAGGGAAACATGGTACTAGTTAAGGCATCTCCAGCTGGGCAGCTTTCAGTGGTGGTATTCAGCCAGTTCGGACCAGTTCAGGTGAACCAATAGTGGCAACCCGCAGGTGGTCCTGCCCACCCGCCCAGGTGCTATGCCATCCTATTTAGCCACATTTTCTAAGCCACACGTATGTGTGCAAGCTGCACGTGCGAGCAAAGCGTATGCGCAGAAGGCTGCCTGCGTGCACTCACATTTTCAGTGCGCGACGAACCAGTGGTAAAATTATGTGAAACCCACCTCTGGCAGCTTTGGATATAACATAAGATCCCAACAATGTATCACTTCACCCATGAAAGATCATGAAAGTTAATAAGGTGTTCAATGGTTTTCCTATATACAAATGCATTGATGGTTTTGGCTGAACTTGACAGGAAGAAGTAGGTTTTAATCACCAAACTCCCCTTTTTTTCTACAAACTCAAACCTTAATTCCAATTTAGGTCCCACTCTTTCTGTATTATTGTTGCTTGTTTAAGTTTCATTTGAAGCCAAAACATTCCTATATTGTAAAAATTATTATTATGAAGGGTAAATTTAAATTATCGTTAAACTAAATTGCTGATAATGCCTCTCTAGATTTCTGAAGGATAAATCCAGTGTTCAATAGCTTCGAAGTTTAGGTGGACTGTAATTTTGGCACCTTGTTGCTTTATCTATCTAATAATAGTAAGCACAAGGCCACAGAGAGAAGCAAACCTGATGATCAATAAGAACTTGAGCTGTTTGTAAAAGAGATTCAAAATCATCCACTTGAGATCTTATTTTTTCTTGCATTTCCTGGAAGCGTCGTTGTGTAGAATTTAATAGCCTCAAGAGTTGCTTGCTTTGGTTTGGGGAAAGATCTTGGGCATGTTCAGAAATGAAGAACTGAATATCAAATGCTGTGGATTCCAGCTGCAGTTTTCTACATCCAAGCTCTTTTTCTTGGTCCTGCAAATTAAGCAAAGGAAGCCAGATAATATTCTAAACAATATCAGGAATTAGAAAACCAGTATCATTAAAGATGTATCTGAGCGTGTTTCAGATTTTATTTTGTTCATGACATTGTCAAGAGCTATTTATCTAAATCAACTGCTGCCAAGATGTAATGAATTACAACTCCTATCATCTTTAACATGCTATGTTTTTATGATGATGAGGTTGTGAGTCCAATTCACCTGGAAGATACCTCCTTGGAGAAGACTGGTTAAAAATTCTGGAATCAGAATTATATAAGACAAACAACTGGTAAGACATTCATCACATTTAGATTGATCAAACTGGATTTTCATGATCCAGAATCTATTAATCAATACTTTGGATATTGAAATTATTCAAAACTTTAAAAGATTTAGTTAACAATGAATATTGGCATTTGATTGCATATGATGAACATTGTTCAAATACATTAACTCACCATACTTCATAGCACTGTTTTTCAAACTTGGCAACTTTAAGATGTGACTAGAGAATTTTGGGAGTTTAAATTCAATCTATTTAAAATTCCCAAGTTTGAAAAACACTGATCTAAAATATTAACCTCCACAAAAAGAATTGTAATATTTCTCATGAGAAGCATTTATTCCCATAAAAAAAATAAAGTTATAATATTAGAGCCATATTTCTTATAGTATCTGTGACACTTATTATGGAGTCCAATTTTCTGGTGAAAATTGATACTTCAAACCTATCATATTTATCTTTGATTTTAATATTCAACTACAGATTTTAGAATCATACTAATGATGTTTTAACTATGCTAAAACTGTAGCTACTTTATTCTAAATAGAAACATTATATTATAAAATGATATCCTTAGTATTTGTAGAGAGACACATTTGGTCCTACAATGAATTGTATAAATTACTTTCTACTACAGAGCTTTATGGCTAATATTATAATTTAGTGCAATCATTACTTTACCACCTATACAACATAAGATGCAGAGTAACTGATTCAAGCATCATTGGTAATTTTAATTATTGATAGCGAGAGTGATTCCAAGTTAACATCATTTGCAATGTCCCTTGTCTGGGAGCAATGGGAGCTTGCTGCATTTATGCCTTAAACTTGATCCTTTTCATATGTATGTGATGTCACAACACAGGTATAAAAACAATGGGGCTTGTATCACAATGGTCCAATGTTGCTTTTATTATTTTATTCCCCCGTCATCCTCCCCAAAATATTACTGTCTGGAAATATATGTAATTATCATTAACTATCAATTGGTAAGTGTTTAGAACAGGGGTGTCAAACTCAATTTCATTGTGGGCCGCATCAGGGTTGTGTTTGACCTCAGGGGGCCAGGGTGAACGTGGCCAGCTCAACATCACTCGTGTTGGGGGCACCTGTGGTGGCCTGAGTACTCTGCCAATGGGCTCCTGGGTTCTGTTTTCGGCTGTGACGGCTTTCTGCAACCCTCTGCCAGCGAAAACTGAAGGGCCCTCCTGAGCTCTGTTTTTGCTGACAGGGGCACCGCAGGCTTGTCCTTTGCTTTTTCCAGGGTGGTCCTCTGGGCCAGTTCTAAGCACCATGTGGGCTGGATCTGAGCCCTGGGCCTTGAGTTTGACACCCCTGGTTTAGACTCACCTTGTGGCGAGATGGGCAGGAAATAAATTTAATAAATAATAACTAATACTTGCTTTGGCTAACTGAAGCTTTTTCTTCACATCTTCCACATCACCAATATTCACCATCTTCAAATTATTAATCGTGTCACTCTTTTCAACGATCCAATCTGTGAATTCTTGAAGACTGACTAAAAGTTCCTGATGCAACACAGCAAGCTTGGCCTAAAAAAAGTGTTTAAAAGATATATTTTGCTAACAGCTTTTTCAGACTTAAGAAAGATACCAGAGCGTTCCATTTAGATGAGAACAGGCCAAAGCAAAACAAATTACTTTTATACTGTGTATATCTTCAAATGAATTTTGAAGATCTCCAAAAGTCATTTTATGTTATCAATGGAGAAACTATGAGGCCTCCTTTCTAATCCATAACATTCTTTTCCTAATACAATAAGGAACTTTGAAATAAATATTTTTTTTATTTGAGAGGAATGGAGAGGATACAGGTGGGAGAGGAACAGAAGAAATAAAAAAGAGATGAAAGGGATAAAGTACAGTTAGTCCTTGACTTACAACAGTTGATTTAGTAATCATTCAAAATTACAAAGGCACCAAAAAAAGTGACCTATGACCAGGGATGAAATCTACTTACCTTCCTTACTGGTTCGGAAGCGCACGTGCCATATGCGTGTCACATGCACGCACAGACCTTCTGCACATGTGCAAAACCTTCTGCACATGCATAGACGGTAAAAAAAAATTACTTCCTGGTGAAAACCAGGAAGTAATGACCCTCGGGATGGTGGGCGGAGCTTTGCTCCATCATCACTACCAGATCGCCGAACCAACGGCCAAGATTACTACCAGACCAGGCGATCCTGTCCGATCCGGGAGTATTTCACCCCTGCCTATGACCATTTTTCGCAATTATGGCCATTGTAGCATCCTCATGGTCATGTGATCAAAATTCTGACAATTGACAATTGACACATATTTATGACAATTGTAATGTTCTGGGGCGAGATGATGACCTTTGCTTCTGACAAGCAAAGTCACTGGGGAAGCCAGGTTCACTTAACAACTGTGTTACTAACTTAACTGCAGTGATTTACTTTAGAACTGTGGCAAGAAAGGTCATAAAATCATCCAAAATTCACTTAACAACTGCCTTGCTTAGCAACTGAAATTTTGGGCTCAATTGTGATCGTAAGTTGAGGACTATCTGTACCTGAATTTAAAAGTGAGATAATATCAATTTACAATTGTAAATTTGTGATCAAATATTTCACGTGATTTTACTCTATTATATTTTAAACTGGGGATTATTTTAAGGTAATGTCTCCAACCACAGCTTTGGAATTGTGTGAGTTTTTAAAAAATAAGTAAGTAAGTGAAATATGGAATATGAACTTACCATTTCAGAGTCTACAGCAAAGACTATTTGCTTTGCTCGGTTTGAAGACATTTCACAGACCACAGAGAATTCCTTCTCTAAGCATTTATAGCTTTCTTTTAGATCTTCCAGTTCCTGCTGTGCAGGAACATCTGTGGAGTGTAATTTCAGAAAGTCTTCTGCCAACTTCATATCTTTTCGCAAGGTGACAGCAAACCCCGCAAGTCCTGATTCAAAAGCCTATATGTATAAAAAATAAAGTACCATATAGTAACATGGAATGAGAATAATTCCATAGAATGAAGAAATCTATTCTTCATTCTATTAGTCAGAATTAACTAATATCAGGGCTAAAACAAATTGGTATTGCATATCAGAAAAAAGGAATAAGGAAACTGACTCCTAGGTAATATTACCACAACTCCAGGGGTGAAATGCTCCTGGTTTGGACCAGATTGCCTGATACAGTAGTGATGAAGGTGGGTGGTTTGGAGAACCGGTAGCAAAAATACCTGCCCCCCGCCATGCCCAGCTGAGCCGTGCAATAATCAGAGGCTTTTTTTAATTTTTAAAAGCATTTTTTCTACAACCTCTTTGGCCGAAAAAATGCTTTTAAAAGCCTCTGACAATCCCAGCTGTTGCCTGATCGGCAGAGGCTTTTAAAAGCATTTTTTTTACAACCCCTTCGGCCAAAGAGGTTGTAGAAAAAATGGTTTTAAAAATACTGTATTTTCCTGTGTATAAGACTACTTTCTAACACACAAAAATCTTCTCAAAAGTCGGGGGTCGTCTTATACGCCGGGTCTCATTCTCCTGTAACCAGGCAGACCAGCCCATAAGGCTCTGACGAGCCTTAAATGGCTCTGAGGAGGGTCGTCTTATACGCCCAGTTGTCTTATACGCCGGAAAATATGGTAAATGGTTTTTTTAAAAAAGTTGGCCACGCCCATCCAGTCACATTACCCACCACCACCAAACCACACCCACAGAACCGGTAGTAACAAATTTTACATTTCACCGCTGCACTACTTCTACTAAAAATTGTAAGTTTACACATCAACCTTTCTTTACATGAAAATGATATAATGCATAAACACATAATTCAAATAGGGGAGACCTGGATTGAAATCCTATCCCAGTCATATAAATTTGGATCTTGTAAGCCGTATACATTTGTTAAATAAACAAACATTTCTATACTAATCCTACTTTCTATGAAAATCAGTAATTTACCTCTAATTGCTCAAGTTGTATTTTTAGAGCTTCCAAGTCATTACTGATGGGCTGCAGATCATCTAAGAGAAATTTCATATCTTGGGCTATTATCAAGTGCCTCCTTAGGTTCTCTGTGTAGCAAGAACAGGGCTGCAGACCACTGGATAACTGGAAACATTATTGAACAACAGGTCATTTTAGCAGAACTATTTATAAAAGCGATTCATCTGCATTTATTATTATTCACATTGAAACAAACTCTTTACAGCTATAGTTTAAAATAAGCCTGGAGGATCAACTTAATTGTTTACCAGTGATCCTACAATACCAATAACTAGAGAACATTTACATTTCTTTATAGAGAATTTAGAATAGAATAGAACAACAGAGTAGGGACCTTGGAGGTCTTCTAGTCCAACCTCCTGCTTATGGTTACCCTACAGTTTTGACATGTTTGATGAAATGGTACAGCCAAGCCATTCAAACAAAACATGAAAAATGTATAAGTTGCTGCTCACCGTGCTTGTTGCTACAGATTCTGGAAAAGATTCCTTCATTTCCAAGGCATGATCACAAAAGTATTCTCCTGAATGGTATAGTTCCTTAGCTGGGTTCTCTGAGCAGGCAACTGATTTTAATTCTGAAGCATCTTTAGCTCCATCTGGGTTTGGAACTAATTGGTCAAGCTGAGAAACTATTTTCACCTGATTCCTTTCAGTCTGGTTTTTGTCGCTGATGATCCCAAGTTTGCCATTATTTTTAGGATTAGAATGATCTTGCTTCAGGATATCGAGGAGGAGATCAGGACTGCTATTATCAAGCCAAATATCTGGGGGAGGATTGTGTTCATTTGCACTGATGGAAAATGGATTGACCAGAACGGCTGTTTTGGCAACTTTGTTTTCATCTTTGATATCAGATTGAGTAGACTGTTCTTGATGCATATGATTAATTGTTTTAAATACATTTTGCATTAAAGCCCTTGTGCCAGTGTAACTTAAAGATTTATCTTCCTCATTGTAGTGAATGCAGAAATCATCTATTCTGTTTTTAAGTATATTTGGTAAGGTTTCATGCAGTGAAGCAGGGACATTAGACAAATGTATTTTCTGATCCTCTGTTAAAGGAAAATCAAATGAATGTGTTCCTTTCGGTGATAATTGCACATTGCTCTTGGTGGCTTTTTGTAAGAAAGTAGAATTATTATCTTGAATGTCCTCTACCTCATCATTTCTTTCACTACTGTGATTAACAAATATTTCATGCACATTTGGTTTTGTACTAGGACAGCTGTTACCCATAGTGCCTAAAGTATCAAAAAAAGAGCCCACTGTTTGCAAATGTTCCTTACAACCCATTCCAACTTTGTTAATTACTTTTTCAGAAGTTTTATTTTCCATAATATCAAAGATTTCCGATTGGAGATTTTCATGATGTAATTTGGAATGTCCTTCTTTTCCTTTGGTGTCATTCATTTGAATAGGTTCTGGTGTATCTGATGTCGGAATCTGGAAACTCGGTTCTTCGGAATGCTGTTTTGTTTGGGTTTTTTCAGTGTCCATTCCATTCTCTTTATTGCCTCTTTCAATTTCTAGGACGTCGGATGAAACTCCCTGTGTCAGCACTAGGATATCCTTGGTTTTAATATTTTGTGCACACTGCTTTAAGTAAGTAGAAAGATCAACTACTTCATCACGGTCAATAGTTACGTCTGTAGCCAAGCCACTAGGTTGTACAAGGGATTTAGTTTCCTTTGAAAACTGATCAAGACTCGGGTTCTCCTGACATGAGGGAATAGTTTCATAAGTGTTTTTAACATCTAATGAACAATTCTTTGGCAAGCTTCCATCTGATTCCCAGCTACTATCTTCCCACAAAACTCCATTTTTATTCTGTTTCCCATCACCCATGATATCTTGTGCTAATTGTCTACCATTTACTGCATGACTTTTCTTACAACTCAGAAATGACACTGCTTTTACATCTTGCCCGATAGCCTCGTTGTGCTCAGAGGGCAAAGTGTTTTGAAGAACAATATCTGGCTCAGCCTGAACATCTTTTGTTGCAGTGGCATTCCCTGAAGCCACAATTTGACTGCAGTATGCTTCAAACTTTCTTTCTAAGAAAGGTTCCAAAACCTTTTCAGCATCTTTCTGGCTTTCATCTTTACTTTTATCATTTGTTATACTTGGACAGTCATCGATATTGTTTCTTTTAAAACAGGGTAAGCCATTTTTCAACTCTACTTGCAAGTTGCAGTCAGGATGAGTAAAGTTGCCTTCTGCTGTTTTTCGAAACTGTTCTGTCTTGTCTCTTAAACACTGGCTGCCAGTGCTTATACCCTGGCACTGTGAGTAATGCATTTCCATCACTTTCTCATTCTCATAATCGGTCTCATCAGAAGTATAATAATCAAAATCTACATAATCGTAACTATCAAAGTCATCTTCACTTTCCTTATCCTTATTGCCTAAGTAATTATCTACAGAAATGCTTTCTTGTTCGGTATCATCAAAATAATTTTCTTCTTCAGTACTACTCTGCTCTTGCCTATCTTGTTTTATTTCGGCTTCATCCAATTTTCTCAGGGAGGTAAAAACCTCATCTCTTTCTTTTTCCCTCCATTTCTTATCTACATTTCCAGTCCCTTCTCCCTTCTCTTCCTGAACAGTGCCTCCACTGAATGGTTTCTTACTCACAGTTTCAGGTGTATCATCATTATCCAATTGACCAAAGCATAGAAAACTCTCCTCTTTCTCATGCAGAAGATATTTTGATGCTTCTTCTGTTGGTTTATCTACAGCAATTTTAATACACTGCACATCATCACTGTCTGCTGGAATAATAGTTCCCTTATCTGTAGAGGACCTACCCTTATCAACTTCAGCTGTATTATCAACAACATCATCACTATGATAATTATGTATGCTGCCATCTTTATGCTGAGCTATATCACAAAGGCCTTGACTATCTCTGTATTCATTACTACTTTCTGAATATGGAGTGATACATTTTCTTTCATCCTGTGTTTCACAAGACTTACTATTGCTGCCTTCTAGAAGTAAGCTATTATCATTCACAGACGGTTCATTAAGTAATCTAAGGGGGTTATCTATATTGACAGGTGAGCCATCAAGAAATCCAGAACTGATTCCTGCCAATGTTGTACCAATATTGCCTTCCACTGGAAGGCCAGTATGAGTGATAATAATATGATCTATCTGAAAGGGCTCAATGGATGTAACATCACATTCTGATGGTGGAACTCTATAAGATTTAGTACAATAATCATGCAAAGTTCTACTATCTATGTTACTCTCATTTACAGGTTTGTCATTGATATTAATATTGCTCTCCAGAGATTCATTTCTTTCAGTTTTAATCTGTTCCTGATTTATCAAAGCGATGTTGTCTTTCAGTGGTTGATCATCCTTAGAAAAATTATTTTCCATCACAGATGTCCAATGGCTATTCATACAACTATCTAATAATAGGTTATCAGGAGTAGGCTCTCTAGGTTCCAAAGGAGATACTCTGTAATTATTATTATGGGATGCAGCAATGATGTTAGCATCTGACTGTAATATCCGTTTTTCATTACAAGCCCCTAATTCTTCCTGAGTAGGCTTTTTTAAAGATTTATCTCTAGTTTTCACAGTGGTAAGTAAACTATTCTGGAAATTAACTTTTTCTTCATCTTTTATTAATATAATTTTTTCATTATCCTGCAGAAAGTGAGGTGAACATTCCTCAGTATTGTTTGGTTGTTTTCTTCCATTAAATGCTGAAGGATTATTTATATCCAAAACATTATCTAAATTACCTAAAAGGTTTTCATTGCCACTCTCATTTTCCCTGTCTATCGTGCATACGCCAACTTCATTTCTGCTTAAAAGAAGATTTCCTTGCAAATGCTCATCAAGGGACTCTTTTGTCTCATCAGCTTTAGCACATGATTGGTTAACTAAATTCTGGTGAACTTCTTGAAATTCCCCCCTGTTATTGTTGCTAAGCATACTTTGGATACTTGTCTCTTGACCTAAAGCACTGCCAGTAACAGAGTTAAATATTATATTTTTAGGCAGTTGCTTAAGATATGGACCCTCTCTATTTTCAGAAGATTCACAAAATTGTTCTTCAGTTCCAACTGTAATGCAGTCAGGGTTCTTGTCATCCATTAACAAACTGACAGCCTCATTTAAGTCACCACAATGCAACAAAAGCCTCTGGCCTGTATTTGCATCCATATAACTGTTTATCATTAGGTAAGACATGAATAGCTTTTGATTCTGTTGTGAGTGGTGACTTGTGGGTTTGCTGGTGTTCAGATGTTCAGTGCCCTTTCTTTGTTCACTCTGTGTAGATGGATGGAATTCATAAAATGAGAAACATCTTGCAGACCTTTTCAATGGGAATGGCACATTATCCCCATTCGGCAATTCATCAGGAAGAGTAATATTACTCAAAATGGATAAAATGTTACTATCTATAATTCCTTGCTGGGCTGCATTATTTAAGCTGATTACTTCAGAGGTTTCTGGAATATATAGTGCTGCTATTTTTTGCCTCCCATCTAAAATTTTGCAGGCCAGTTCGTTAGATATCATGCCTTGATGCAAAGATATAGATACAGGGAATATTTCACCACTGTATGGCCAAATGAGTCCTAAAAAACCTTGCTGTGCCTCTAACACCAGCAAGGCACAAGTAGAAGAGATCAGGTTGCACTGCACAGCTTCATCTACAGTCAAACGTTTCGAGGAGTTTGGTGATAGGATTCCACCTGTTTTAACTTGACGAGTCAAAAGAGCACAGGCAGTATCTTGATCTATAACTCCTTCTCTCATTGCTTCTTCAACAGTCATCCTGTGATCTGAATTGGGATTAATTATGCCCCCAGAAAGTAGTTGAGCATCTAACAGCCTGAACATAGTCTCCTTCTCTATGAGTCCTTCATGAGCTGCCCTCATAACAGTTATTTTCCTTCCACACGTTAGTGTTATTTTGCTTCTTTCTTGAAGAGCCACTGGTAAAAACCTTAAGCTTGTTTCTTTGTGTACGACAGTTCTTTCAAGCAATTCCTCAAATGATAACTTTTCTGCAGTATTGGGATCAATAAGTTCTCTAGATCTGTCCTGGCTTTCTAGGATCTTAGCATACAGCGTGCCAGAAATCAGGTTCTTTTGGAAAGTTTTGTGCAAAGTCAGTGGTTCTTCTGTGCCAGCTATTTTTAGATATCCTCCAGAAAGCTGGATCTCAAGAATTTTAACAGCCAAAGATTCTGAAATGATTCCTTGCTCCAAAGCAGTCACAACTGGGATTGTGGTTGCACTCAGTTGCAAAATAACCTTCTTAGCGTTCTGCAAATCTTGCAATTCTGATGCAACTTGTTCATCAACAAGTTTAAGGGTCTTTGCTTGTTCAAGATCAAAATTCTTTCCTAAAGTAGGTGAAATCAAACCACATAAAATAATCTGCCTCTGAAGTAATTGGATTCCAGTGTCATAGTCAATAAGGCCTTTATAAATTGCCTGGAAGACTGAAAACATCTCTCCGGTAGTCTGATCAATGATGCCAGCTATGACTTTGTCTACCTAAGAACATAAAAATACATTTTTTTTCAGTATCCAATAAATATTAAAACATGAAATCTCTGAATTTAAATACTTATCTGTAGATGGCAATAAAATAATTTACTTACCAGATTTGAAGCAAGACTGTGAATGTTAGCAAGTCAATGCAGAAATGATCTATGTCAGTGATTCAACTGCACATGGTGTGATACAAGATTGAGACATGGCATGCATCAGCAAACCAAAAGTCTATGTTCTGCACACATCAACAAGGTTAGTGGAATACAAGAGCCAATGGTCATAGAGTGAGTGAAAAAGACACGTTCCTGGAAGACAAACTGTCATGCCATCTATGTGGTTGGTGAGAAGTTAAGGCTATTCAGAAAACAGTGATACCAATAGTCATGCTACTCATGTTTACAGCATACAGCACTTTTATGTCGACACCACTGTAACCACCTAAATGCATTGCAACTGGTTTGCATTGAAAGTCATCCATTAGAAACATTTGATACACATGTGAAAGATATGTTTTTTTCATATATTAAATATATTTATATATATATTGCATATATTAACTGACATTTGGTAATACTTTTTACAGATCATGATAGGCCTTAAAGGTATTTATCTCACAGTTAGTGAGAGCGCCCTTTCAAAAGTATGTAACCAGCTGAAATTTAATGAACTTTTGAAATAAATATACAAAGCAAGAAGTATAATCTACCAAATTTTTGCAGGGTGTCAGGGTTCTGAAACATAGAATTTGTAAAAGATGGGTTTTAAAAAGAAAGGTAAGTGATGTATGATTTTTTTTTGTTCTTAGTTCATGCAAGACACAGATTTAAAGATTTATTCATATATGTATGACTATATTTTCCTTTGTATACATTTAGTAATAATTCATATTACACAAAAATACTGAAAGTTTTCATTTAGTCCTCCTTTTGTCTGATGCACACAACTTAATGCAGGATTAAAAAAAATAGTATTAATATACAGTTCTTATTACCCATGCAATAAGTAAGGTTTAGACCATTCTGGTTGATGATCAGTAATATAAGTTTTAGGCTACCTTTGTATCCATGTTTTCATCTTCTATATTTCTTTCCTCTTCCAACTGTATCAAACCTTCATTGGATAAGAGTTTGGAACACTCTTGAAAGGACTTTATATGATTTTCCATTTCGTTTTTCTCATCATTTGTCATTCTATAAAACAAATTAAAGGTACATATGTGATTTTCAAAAACAGATTGCAATAGCATAGAATAAGAAGCCATGATTCTGATAAATCTTGGTTTATCAACAACCTGAACACTAGGATGGTTCACAATAACATTCCAAAAGCACTTTGGTATAGGAAAGACCAAAGTTCCTTTTAAAATTAATTCAAACCCCTTTTCTTAAGTTTCAGAAACTATATCTGATTCAACATATCAAAAGACTAGATGCTGTTATAACGGTTGAAATAGTATCATTACATTTTAAAATAAGTGTAACGTACTTGTCACCATGTTTTGCTAAAAATATCTGTGTTCCTTGCAAAGCCTCCGATAGCTGTTCTTTCTTGGCTGATAATTCATCAGAAGAAATCTAGAAAATAACATAGTACATTCAAATATCTACAAGGTTCTAATAACAGATTTAAAATGTACTTTAAGCAATATAAAATATTTTAAGATTAAGCAAAAAAAGATGTGTATTTGAAGTATATTCACATTTGATATTAATGCAGTATAATTGCCATGCCTGCTTTGTCCCTGAATTAATTTCTTGTTTTTGAACAAGCCAGATCATACTGTGTGTACATATACAGACACCCATATACACATACAAAAATAACCCTCTCATAGATGTACTAAGATGGGCATTCTTGTATCTTTGTTTTGGTGGGGGGGGGGGGGGGCAGAAGCCAGGAACGTAAATCAAAAGTTAGAACTGAAATACACTAACATATGCTTAATTAGGAGAGCAATCACACAGCTAGTTTAACAGGAAGCAAAAACAGTGAATTATGTATGTAAAGAAATATTAAATAAATAAACGTATGCTAATTATGCCTTTAATTTTTTTCCCTAAACTGTTCTGGTCTTTGTTTTAAGTGGCTTTTTGGTAAGCATATATTGTCAAGTGAGAACAGGCTGATTATTTATTTGTATTTCACCTTTATTATTTTTACAAATTTATTATTATACTAAATTGAATACACTCAATATTTGACCTATAGTTGAAGACAATTATGCATCTCAAAAGCTTATTTCTAGTTTTGTTTTTTTTACATTAGCTGGAGGAATATAATGCATCACCAGGCAGAATTTTTGTTCACCTGTTTGAGGGAGGTGGAATGCAGGAATTACTATGACAAATTAGGATTTTGATATTTCATTATGACTGATTCTAAGTCAGGGGTTCTAATTTATACCAATCATCAGTTCTTCTTAGTTAAAAACAAAGATTGAATTAACTTTGACAGATCTTTTCCCCAAATGGACTGGAGCCAAATCAAAGAGGTAATTTATCAAACACCTTCAGACCTTGGACATATTAATAAAAACTCATTTTGAAGAACTACAACTTTCCCTTTGGGATTCAGTTCTGAGATACACATATTCTTTTCTACTGAATTTTTATTTCATGGCTACTATAAGCCTACTTTGGACATAGCTTGAAAATGAATGGAAGTGAAGAACATTAACATGAGCTAGAAGAACTTGTAGACATGAACGACTAAGCTTTTCTCCAGTCTTCTTATTTTTAATTCACTTTTGCCTAATGTGACTGACAGAAGCAAAACATTAGATGAGGTTCAGTCTAAGTGCAGTTCATAAGCTTTTCGCAGTTCATAAGCTTTTCAAGTGTTCAAATTAATTTAAAATTATTATAGCAATTGCAAAATTGCTCTGAGCACTAAGTGGAATATTTCATTGCGGAAGGACACTATCCACTAGGTGCCTACAGCAGTCATAAAAATATATGCTGAAAGAATACTTGCTGTGGTTCCAAATATTTTTCTTACATAACCTAACAGTTCTACCAAAAGACCTAATAACGTCATATAGATAAAGGTGAAAACAACCCACAGCCATCCACAATCCTTATTACTACTGACAGTATTTCTTTGTAAATGACACTCTGTCAGGAGATTAGATTCTTACTATCCTTATCATGGTACATCACATTTACTTCAGAAAGCTGGGAGACAGTCCCTCTTAAAGAAGGGGCAGAAGGAAGGAATATCCTTGTTTGTTAACACTGGAAGTAGCTACATCTTTCTAGTTTCTAAAAAGTGACTGTCCTGAATGATCCAGGTGAACTAATTAAGGCACTATATTTTGGATTGCTCATAATGACAATCCAGGGCTATTCTCACAGGCCATGTTTCTTTTTTTAAGCCACTCCCTTTTTCTTTTGTTTCTCTGAATGCTCCCAGCACTGAAACGTATTTTGAAACTAAGGTATGAGGATGAATATAAAAATGTTCTCCTGATGACTAATTCTGTGACGTCTGCACTGAAGAGTCTGATATAGGGAGCACAAGGAATTTCCCTTGCTATCATAATATTGGTTCAATATAATCCTGAAGGGAGAAATCAGCAGGGGTAGAAGCCAAACAAATCATCATCACTTTAATTACAATATCCATGATGACATTGTTTTGGATTTTTCAAAAGAAAAATACTGAGCTTACTTTCTTCTGACTATAACTGATAAGATTTAAGATGAAATTTGAATCCAAATCTATAAAATATGCCTCCATTACAGTAATATTCACTGAATGGAAAGAAACTAGTTAAAAATTTTCTACTCATACAAAAATATAACTATAACTAGCAAAAATATATCTATAATGCTTCATTCTTGGTTGATAATTATTTTCTGAGGGAAATTTAGAATTAATATGTTCAATTTATGTATTAGGTAAAATTTTAAATTTTAACAAAAGGATATTTTAATTTAGTGTAAATTTAACTTGAATGGATTTTAGCAGAGTTCACACAACATACTATGCTATGATTTGTTTACCCAGATGTTGCTGAATAAATCAGAAGAAGCTGGGTTCACAGACCATACTCTCCTTAGTATGGAGGTTGATTCTTCTGAGGTTATGCAACAGAAACCATTATTGTTAGATATGTGCTTCCTGTTATTTTGTTGGCCCTATGAAAATACTATGGACTGCTAAACTGTACTTTCGAATATACTGTTCTTTACTAAGAGTGGCAACATGTGATTCACATAACCAACAGGCCCTCTATGGTTAAAAAACCCACATGGACACCCCAAAATTCACGTCTTAAAAAAAAAAACCCGCCCTCCCTACAAATCATCCAACTAGGTTGACAGGGTTGGCCCTGACACTCTGGAGACATAAGTTATTTTAGCAGTCATAACCCTTGTACCCCTCATTCCAGGTAGTTTCTTTCTTTCTCTTTCTCTTTCTCTCTTTCCTTCCTTCCTTTCTTTCGCGCAGCCACTTGCCAGATACCAGTTGAATTGAGCAGATGCCTTTATGGCCCATTTCCAAAATCATACATCAACAAGTGGTAAGTACAAAGTAAAGAAAACATTCTCTAAATGTTCATTACTTTATGAAATCATTACAAGTTTATTCTTTGAGAAAAGTGATGTATAAATCTAAGTACTAGTACAGTTGAATATAAATTTTATGAAAATTTGAAACCAAAGGAGAATGTTATTGGGACTGATATAGGGCATACAGAGAATCTTGCCTGAGACCCTTCAGCTTGCTGGTATGAAGAAATGAAATAATGTGCACATGTCACAGTTGACTCCTTAGTAGAATCACAGACATGCAAAAATCAAACATTACAGATCCATGCAGCTGTTTATTATATACACTGAAGCAATGTTTTAATACCTGCTTCTTAAGAAAATCTGCTTTTTCAGCCCTTTCTCCGCTGCCT
The DNA here is from genome assembly GCA_030761175.1 of Masticophis lateralis. NCBI lineage: Eukaryota > Metazoa > Chordata > Lepidosauria > Squamata > Colubridae > Masticophis > Masticophis lateralis. The sequence continues at coordinate 125,576,750 of JAUDYJ010000001.1, read as the reverse complement.
TTGTTGAGGCTTCTTGTGATTTCTGTAACCCATTTCAGTAAGTCCCCAGTTTTTTCAACATGTTCTTTCTTTTCTTCTTCCATTGATTTCTGATGAACAATGGGCATTACAAATATATAAATATTTAAAACTGCTGAACATTAAGCAATAGGTACAGACCAAACATAACTATTCTGTTAAGAAATGTATTGTTGAAGATGCCAGAGTTAAATAAACTTTATTTTTATCCCAGTTGCTGCTGTATCATTATGCATGGATTCAAAGGAGGGGGGGAAATTAATATTTTTTAAAAATTTCAACCTTTATTTGAAGGTATTTTTTAAAAAAAAAATCAGGATAGTCATTATAATACAGATGAACACATTCTTCTATACAGAGCTGATTCAATGCGTATGACAGAAACCGTTTGTCTCCTAACAATGGGAAGGAAAACTTTTATTAGTTAAACTGCAGTTTTTGCATTAGATATAAATTCATACCTGATATCATGCAGTTAAAGAGGTTACTGCATTTCATTAATATAAAATACCTAAAACCCTTCCCATTGACAAAATATCATACAATTTTTATTCATCAGCTGATAATTGATCCATCAGAAAGGAACCCCAGTTTGACAGTTGTATAGCCATCTCCACTGATAATTTAAGGCTCCAGTTAGAAGCAATGTAAAGACTCAAGTGCCAAAATAAAGAGAAAAATTCATTTTAATTGATATAACAGGAGTATAAAACTGTCCTTAAATTTTTTGACTGACCAATCTTAAATGTTTAAACTAAGGTATCGGCCTCAGTGAATATAACTCATTATCAAGTACTTAACATTGTACTACCTTACTTTGACAGACTCAGCTTAATGGAAATTTGCATCTTCTACCCATTTTTAAATATATATTTTTTAGTATAATTTATCTATGAACCTCTGCAAGTTTATAATTCCATGTTTTACTATTCCCTGAAAAATGGGCAGAAGTAGTTATGAAATAAACATTTAAGTGTAATTATGAGAGAGTCTACACACTTAGCTCTCTATTGTACTTAACTTTGGCGGAAATCCTGAAATGTATGATTTTTTAATAACTTACATTGATTTGATTACAATGGAATATATTTTTTAAAAAAATAATTTTAAAAAGTTCAGCTGGAATGGCAAAAACCAGATTAGAATGAAGTGAAACATATCAATATAATTCATCTTTTTATAAGCTACTATTTTTATTTATAGAAAACAACAGCAACTGAAGCACAATCCAATCATAACTGAAGTACATTATGAGAAAAATTAAGCATGAATTTAAATCTTTCACAGAAATCAGTAAAACATAGAAATATCTAAATTTTATTGTGTTCTAAGGTTACAAGCATAGAGCAGTACTAGATTTAGAGTATGCAAACAACCACATATAAGCAAAGCCAAAATGTGTTGCAAGGTTCAGGGCTTGAGTGATTTTTTTTCCCTCCACCATGTTGTACAATTATATAAATGGGAATTATTTCTATGACGTGACAATTTGGTCCCTTACCACAGAATGGAACTTTGTTCCAACAGAAGAGAATATTTATAGCTCAGGGTTGAATTGTCGAGTCCTTGGTGCAGTGTCTGAACTTGACTGTAAACTTGCAAACATTCAAATTACCCAACAAGATAATGTCATCACTGCTAGTGATTGTGGGGTATGCTCCCTGTTTACTGTTAAGAATAATCTGTTACAAAAAAAAATTGTCTCAAAAAATAAACGGCTAGGTTAGTTTAATTACTGGGTAGAATAATAAAGCCTTGATATACCTGAGGTGATCAGTTCTGAGGCTTCTAGCAAGCGTAGCCCTGTATGGCAGTCAAAAATAGCTCCCTGGAGAGCTTCCTGATAGGTTAATTGCTTTTTTGTCTTAGGGCACATCAGGCTTTTTATGTAGAATTTATCATCTTGAGTTTTTGTGGCAGTAACAGCATCAATTAGGCCATTCTTGATGGCATCCTCCATTGACAATCTAGAATGAGAATTGGGATCTATCAACCCACCCGTCAAATGTTGATATTCCAAGCAGCGAGTGCCTACTTCTTTGTCTAGAAGGTTTTTATTTATTGCTTCGGTGACTGAGATAATACTGTTTGATAAAGGGTGCTTAATGCCAGTGAAGACCAATTCACACTGCTGAAGGTGTTTAGCACATGCCTCGTCAATTAACTCCCTTTGCAAGGCTTCTGCCACTGGGTACCTCTTTCCAGTCAAGGGATCAATTACTCCTCCTGTGCAGATTTGAGCCTCCAGACACCTCAGCGCAGTGTTCCTGTCCACCAGGTTTTTGCGAGAAGCTTTTGAAATAGCCATTCTTTCATTTGTCTCAGGCAGCCAGACCCCAGCAATGGGACTATTGAGATCGATTTGTGGCTTGGAATTGGTCAACAAAATGTCACCAAGCTCACTAGCTGTAAGATGCCCTTCCTTGTATTTACTGACTGACACTCTGTCTATTTTGCCAGCAATTAAGGCCTCATCAATATTGAACTGCAGCCCCGTTTTCAGGTCTGTCAGTACAAAGTAAGAATTTCCACTGGCATCAAAGCATGTGGACTCTTTCCACTGAAATTCCTGTCCAGATAGCTCAAGGTATGTACTTTTGTCTATCAGGGACTTTTTATATGCCTCATAGGAAGTCATTTCCGCACCGGTGTTAATGTCAATCACAGATACCTTATGAATCTTTTCTGCAGATGGAGTGCTTATTTTCCTCTCCCCAACAGGAAGCAGGAAGCATTTGCTAGCTACATCAAGCACACACAATTTTAGCAGGTCGCTATAATACATGGCTTGCCTGTTATTGGGATTCTCAAAGCTTTTTTTGTTACTGGAAGGTTCGTGTAAATATTTCAACATTGTGTTATTCAGCAACCCTAACTCCACTGCAATCTCGGGAGAAATACGGACGCTTCTGACAGGGTCAATGACTCCCCCAGTGGCAATCTGAGCCTCAAGAATATTTTTGCCTTTTTGCCTTTCTAAGATTCTAGTTTCCACTGCTTGGTAAACAGACAGCTTTTTCCCAGAAAACAGATAACCTAAAACTGCCTTTTCTGCCTCCAGAAGCCTGGTTTTCCATTCATAATCTACCAGTCCGCTGATGACCGATTCATCCACTGAAAATTTTTTACCAGTTATGGGATCAATGATGAAACCTGTGGCAACCTGAGCTTCTAACAATGCCAGGGCTGATGTTTTATCGATTACTCTTTGTTTAGCTGCAGAAGCAAGAGAGATCTTGTTTTTGCTAGCTTCTATGTACAGCCCAGCTACTGCAGTAGGCTTTGTTAAAAAAATCTCAAGGTCTTTTTGCACCTCAGCAATGGCCTTCTTCCCTGAGTGGAGTTGTCCAGCTGTGGTCAAGTCTAGAAGCTTAACTTCAATCAACTGCCTGGCATTTACTTCCTCTCGGAGGCCTTGAAATTTTATCTTATCATATTCAGTAGGAATCTCCTTGGCTTGCTTCTCCTCTAAGGCAGTACTGATCTTTGAAACATCTTCACTTCTAAACCCTTCTGATGCTCTGTATCCCTCAAGAAGTCTTCCTTCATTACCAAATGTCTTGCCATTTTCTTGATTATATGTAGAAGCTTCAGCATGTACACCATACTGCTTGCTGTTCACTATCTGTAAACAGGAATGTTTTTTAACATTGTGAAGGATATTTAGAAAGCAACATCATGTATTACAGTAAGTGGGAGAGAGGAATGCAGAATACAAACAGCAAACAAGCATCGGCCAGTTTATTAGTACTGACAACACAGAAGCTGTATGAGCAGGAAAGCTGAATGGAAACACAGAAAAACAATAGAAAAAGAAAGAATATGTTTTGGTGCCTACGATTTAAAAATTGCAACTGGTGATCATTACTGCAGCTAATAGGTAGGTGTCATGATCTACAATAGTCGAACTGTAGCCTAAACTAGACATTGGTGTGTCCAAGGGAAAGTCATCTTTTACAAAAGTACAAAAAAATCTATTTAAAAAACCTAAAAGAACAAAAATACAAGCTTAGTGAAGAGTGAAAGTGCCACACAATAGAAGTGACAAATGGAAGAGTGGGAAAACATGCAGTGGGTTGGGGTGGGATTAGTCCTCAACAGAAACTTTTTTACGAAGGGGCATTTTTGTTGCAAATTTCATAACGTAGATGTTGATTTGAATTGTGCGTATTTATCTTTCTAATAACATATACACATTTAGCATTGTTAGCCAGACATGTAGGTGGAAAGTACATCTAAATAAATATGTTTTTTCTACAGATCTGATACCACCTTTTAAATAACTAACTTTAACCTTCAGTAGAAGAAAGAAAAGTGCTAAAGAATGCTTAAAGGCAGAAAGTACAACGAAGGCAGAAAGTACAATGAAGGCCATAAATATCAAATTGTATGGTGTACCTCCAGCGGATGCAGTTGTTTCCCTAATCCCATTTCATAACTTTCTTCATGTCGTGAATTGAGGAATTTGCCATCTCTCAAGTTATCTATTTCTGATAATCTTGTGGCAGGTTTGTTGTTATCAATGCTGATTTCAAATTGTGTACTTGTTTGGGAAACATACTCCGAATACGATTGTTGGTTTACTCCACTTCCCAAAGAATGAGCGATTCCAGACATCTGGAATGGCTTTTCTCGTGGCAATGAATCAGTGGAAACCAATTGCAATTTCTGAGCTAACAGCTGTTCAGATTTACAACCTGTGCTGCTTATCTCAGTTTGCCTTCTTCTTAATAAAGGAGAAGTATTTGTACACACTTTACGTTGTTCAAAATCTCTCAGAGAGGCATCTCCCAAGTAACCATAGTCAAGTCCTTTCAATCCAAAGTCCAACTGGACATTCTTTTTGTTGATCTCGTTCTGAAACAAACGCAACTGATTGCAGTGCTCTCTTTTCTGCAGATCTATTTGGTGCTTCAAGTGTTCCATTGTTCGTTTCTGCATTTGGAATTCCTCTTCTAGTTTGCGGTACTTCTGCAAATGTTCCATTTCTGCATGTTTCCCTTGTTGCAGCTGATCACGACATTTTTGAAGTCTGTTCTGCAAATCTTCAATCTGAATCTGATACATTCTGATGTTTTCTTGAGCCATGTGTTTCTCTTGCTGTAAAGTGATGCATTCCATCCTTATGCCTGAAATGTCATTTTCAGCAATGTTGTGCGATTCCAAGAGTTTGTCAAATTTCTTCTTAAATTCTTCGGCAGAATGCTTGTATTTAATTGACTCTTCCTGGAGCAATGCCATCTTTTTACGTGCCGTTTGCTCATCTAAAGTCTTCTGGTGGAAATCATCTTGCAGCTTTTTTATCTTATTGTTGAGTTCTTGAATATGAGCTTGTTGCTGCTGGATTTTCTGCTCGTTCATTTTAATTTCCATAGCGAATGTACTCACCTGGGTGTTTAAGTTTCTTAGCTCCATCTCAGTATTCATGTTATAAGTGATATCCCTGTCGCATTTCTGCTTATACTCATTAATTACATCTTTTGCATTGACTAACTCATCTTCTAATCTCTTGATTTTATCCAAGTGTTCTTGTTCAATTATGATCTGTTTGTGCAGCTCTTCATTTGTAACACGGAGCTGCTCCTTGAAGCTATCAACCAAAGCTTTTAATTCATCATTTTTCCTGTCAATAATCTGTCTCTCCAGAACTATCCTCTCTGATTCAGTGTGCACTTCAGTCATCATAAGTTTGGTTTCACTATTCCACCTGGTAAGCTCCTCTACCTTTTGCTTTAATTTTTCTACCAAGTGATTACTGTCGGCTAAGTCATCTTTCAGTCTTTGAATAGTCAGCTGGCTCTCTTTTTCTTCTCTTGTTTTTTGAAGCAATTGCTCCTGCAGTTTTCTAAATTGTTCTTGCAGATTGCTTGCTTCCCCTTTACATGATATAGTTCTCTGTTCAGCTATCATTTTCTCTTGTTGAAGAGAGGCAATCTGTGAACGCAACTGCTGAGCAATAAGTTCAATTTCTGTGTGTGTCCTTGTCAATTCCTCCAGTTCCCTCTTTAACTGTGCCTTTTCCTTTTGAAGTGACCTCAAGTCTTCTTGATAATTCATATTAATTCTTTTAAGTTCCATGGATTCTTGCATTACTTCTTCAGTTTTACCTGTGGCTTTCTGCAGCTGCTTGTCAAGTTCTTTTAGTTGTTCCAAGTAACCTTGCTCCACCAGTTCTTTTTGGTCCAACTCTATTTTAAGGCGTCTGAGAGAATGATTGGCTTCATCTAGTTTTTCTTTTAATAAACGAGCTTTTTCTTCAGAGGATGCATTCTGTAGCTCAAGTTCATGAAGTTCGTATTTTAAATCCTTAATTATTTTTTCAGACTTCTTGTTGGCTACCGTTAGTTCATCTACTATTTGTTGGAATTCCTCTATGTTCTTTATGTCTTGCTTTTCTCTGAAAATGTCTGCGCAAGTTTCTCTTCCTATTATAGTAATTTGCCTTCTGATGTCAGTTATTTCCTTTTCTCTGAACTTGTTTTTCACTGAACTACCTTGAAGCTCTAGGTCACGTTCCATTTCCTTAATTAGTTTCAAAAGCTTCTCTTCTTCAGCTGTTTTTTTCTTCAGTTCTTCCATTAAAGCCTTTTTTTGCTGCTCTAAGTCCTGAAGACTTGTGTCTTTCCTTTTTAAATGTTCTTCAAAGGTTTTTCGAATCATGTTGCTTTCTTCAAGCTGAATTCTGAAAGCCCTAAGGTTTTCTTCAACTGCATTTCTTTGAACCTCAGCTTTCAAAGTGAGCTGTTTCACACGTTCTAACTCCTGTTCTGCAGCTTCTTTCTCTTTAAGGACATCTTCTAATTCCATGGAGATTCGCTTTGCTTCTTGCTCGGCCTTAACTTTCTGAAGACAAATCTCTTCAGTTTTCTTCTGCTGCTTCTTTAATTCCCTTTCTGCATCTTCTTTGGCCTTTGGAAGTTCTTCCTCCAACTGCAGCTTCTGTTTCCTTATCTCCTCCAGAACCTTCTCAAGTTCACTTATTCTTGCCATAAGTTTCTTGTTCTCATTCAACACTGCTTTCTGCTGTTCTTCCAGGTTAGAAAATTCCCCACGTACAAGGGCCTCCTTGTTTTTCAAGTTCTTAAAAGTAAAAGAAGAAAGAAGTATTACTGTTTGTTTTAAAGCAGTACTGAACCGTATGGAAATGGTTAACACATGGTTGCAAATACTTACACTATTACCTACAGCATATTTCAGCAACACAGAATGCTGCCCACCACCACCACTGTCCCACTCAGAAAGACACCACAAGAGGAAAGAAAAAGCTGCAGTGAGGAGTCCACCAACTGATGTCCTCAAGAAGAATTCTCTGCTCATTCAGGACAAGAGCTGTTCAAGGATTGGAAGTTTCTGCCCCAAAGCAGACTTGCATGTGTCTCTGCTTGAAAGCTAAAGTGGAATAACTTCTCAGCAATAAACATCATGCAAGGGGAAAAAAAAGCATTTCGGCATGTTAGGGTTAGTTGAATACGAAAAGAAACGTTTTAGTGCATAGGACAATTCTTGATTCAGTTTGAAAATACTTTCATAAACCTGATGGCCCTGAAAGCTGATTGAATTAGGGAATAAGCATTTCCTTCTACTATAATAATCATTATTGATTTTGTAATTATTTTTAATAATTTAATTATTAATAATCCATATAATAAATTTTTGTTATTTTTTCTCTATCCAAATGAAAACAGAAGAACCTTATTCTAAAATTGTAGAGCGTTTTTTCCCCATGTATATAAACTAGTGCAAAGGTGCCAGTGCAAAGTCACCTTTACCCACTTTATACCCTATTTAACAGTCACATTCAATCAAAAAACTATTTAAATAGAACTGAATTTCCATCATATCTCAAATGATTGTGATAAAATTTTATTTTCATATACAATTTCTAAAGAAACAGCAACATGTTGCAGCACTATTTTTAAAATTTCATAATTATAGTTCCTCTGTAAACCTCTAATTCTGGAAGCACAGGATACAACCAAAAGTGTTTTTGTTAAGAGTTTGGATCTTGACTATTCAGAGTAAACCCACTGAAATTATAATTTCATTTATGCATAATATAGGATTCACATTGCTGTACTTTATATTTAAATATAAACCAATTATAAATAAATGATTAGGTAAATCCACCATATAACTTTTATAAATCTTACAAGGCCATTTGGAATTAGTTTGAAAGCAGTTAAACCCACAGGCATCCTATGACTATACCGTTCTAGGGAATGATCTTTATGATGGTTTCAAATTTACATTTCTGACAGAAAATCACACTTTTTTGGCATAATCTCTGTAGGTTAGTTGCCCATCTCTTAATTTTAATTTCATTTTCCCATCAAAGATTCTACCAATGTTTATTATTTTTATTTATCGCTTCTCTTTATTATTTCTCATTGTGGTTGTTGTTTTTTTCACTCACAGCCGAACAACAGATTCAGAACCAGCCATACTCTTTCTACAAAAATTTTCTACAACTGTTTTGCTCAATATTACATATGGTGCGATGAATTAAGGAGCCTTTACTTGCATGTGACTTCATCCAGACTCCCCCAGACTCATACCATTTCCAAAGACTAAATAATTTGACTTTATTGTTAGCTGTATTGTCAATATGATTTGTTTCTTCTGGTATGTTCTCTTTTTGTGGTCACTTTCTGGCCACACATTTTAAAATGGAGAATGGCTGCTGCTATTTATTTCCCCAACTTCCAACACTATAAATGACATAATTTGACATTTCCTATGCCAAATTATCCCAAAAAAGATATTTAAAATAGCAGTTTACTAATTGTTTAGGACCAATAAATATGAAGCATGCTAAAGTTTTAGTAGATGATTCCTGTACATTCTTCTCACAATGCAATAAATAGTGTAATAGAATGAAAGAACTCTGATGAATTGGTCCAATCAATTGTTTACAGAACAGTATTTGTTTTTCTGGAAGGTGACTAAGCAAACTATTAAGTCAAAACTGGACATTCTGACTTGTTCATGAGAGATTGGATTTCTCATTACCTGACAGAACTATACATGGAAAAGACAGATCATCAATTCCTTCTGCATCTTTAACAATGCAATAAAATTTATCTATAACATAACTTTACATAAAGGAGCTAATTTTATAGATTGCTCTGTACCTGGGAGATTTCTATGAAGACCCAATACCACAGAAAAGTGTTTTAGCAACTTACAGGTGAAAAATAATTAGTTTGAGAAGTTTTTAAATCAGAATTATTAAAGAGCCAGTATGGCATACAAAATGCATATAATATGCATTTATTACACCAGTTTCATATATTGCCTATAAATAACATAAAGCTGATAAAGAAATTCTGATATTTACTTTTCACCTAAAGGCATAACTGCAAGTTTATTGTTCTACTGTTCCCTTTGATAATATTTATTGACTTACCTCTTCCTCCTCTAATCTTTTCAAAGAGTCACCAGCAAACTTTATATACTGAGTCATCAAGGTTACCAAGGCTGTGTATCGTGTTCGTAAATCCATAAACTAAAATAAAACAGATGAATAGCTGAAAATGCAGTATTTTTTTAAATTTATTTTTTTATTATTATTTGTCAAACATGTAAGGTAATAGATATAAGTATAAACATGATTATGAATACAGGATAAGGATACGAGTAAATGGGGACAGTAGGACAGGGATAGTAGGCACATTGATGCGCTTATGCACGCCCCTTACAGACCTCTTAGGAATGAGGTAAGGTCAACAGTAGACAGTCTAAGGTTAAAGTTATGGGGGTTTGGGGATGTAACCACAGAGTCAGGTAAAGTATTCCAGGCATTGACCACTCTGTTTCTGAAGTCGTATTTTCTGCAATCGAGTTTGGAAGTAAACTTTTTGGAAGCAAAAAAATGGAAAGTAAATTCTGCCGGTAGCCTGGAGTTTGATCCTGATGGCCTAGAGGCTGATTCAGCTTTCCATTCTTTAGAGGTCGGTAAAATGAGGACCCAGATTGTTGGGGGCAATATGAAAGTAATGCTGACATTGTAAATTACTTAGAGAGTGCTGTGGGGTGATATATAAGCCTAAATGCTACTGCTGTCATGGAATTCATTTCCTAATTCTTAAATCCTCATACTTTAAACCACTAGCTTTAGTAATCATATGCAATACAGCCTAGCAGTGTTTTCTAAATGAGACCTCTTATCATTCAGTACAGTGGCAAAGGAGATTTAAGATTCTAAAGGTGTAAAAGGCATAGTTTGCATTAACTCATTTCTATGTACTAGCAACATATGAATTTGAATATCTCAAACAATGTTCCTGGTAGTCATTTTCTAGGCTCTTCTAGCCACTGCAAAAGAGGCTGTGCTGCAGGCACCCTTAGTTATCTACTAAAACACTTTTTTAAGCCTGCACTGGCAAAACCAGTATCATTACCACTGTGGACAAAGTTAGAAGAGGGATAACTTATATCCACCTTCTGTAGATAACTATTACGTGTTTTATTATTTTCTGGCCCTATGATTCTAATAAAATGATCTGCCTGATGTGATTATGCACTTTCCGTCAATGTGTCTTTCTCGGAAGTGCTCTAGAACTATATCTAGATCACAGACATCAGAAGGGGCAGTCAGCTTTTAGAAACTGGGGCACTGAGCTAAGCCTCAAACAAGCTCTGGCCTTCTGGAGCTAAATCTAGCTCCCTGGTTAACTGGATGCATCAACTGATCCAGTTCTGGAGTTCATGCAACACACTTTCCCTCAACGGGAGTTAATCTAGTATGTCACAGAAACAAGACCAACATAGTTAATAACTATTATTACAGAAATAAAACTATGAGATACAGCAAAAGCAAGAACTCCACAAGTTAGAACCATCTTTTATTTCAGAACCAGTTTGGTGTAGTGGCAAAGATGTTAGATTAGAAACCAGGAGACACTGAATTCTAGTCCTTCCATAGGCATGAAAGCTGGCTAGGAGACCTTGGACCAGCAATTCTCTCTCAGCCTGACCATGTCGCTTGGGTTATGGTTGTGGAGAAAACAGGAGGTAGGAAGTGACTTCAATTGAACAAAATAAAGATGGGGTGTAAGTTTGACTACTAAATAAACACTGAATATCTGAATTATTTGAAAATGGGAAAGAGCATTTGCAGAAACTAATCTTTAAAAAATTATCATTAAAAAATCCTAACTAATCTTGATCAACTCCATTCTTAATCATTTTGATGTCTTGACTCCCAGTTTCCTTAGGTCTTAAATGTTAATGAATGACAAAATGATGAGAAGGAAATGGCTATCTGCAATTTCATGTTGGAAAAAAAAACGCTGATCTTCCCTGTATGTCAAAGACCTCACTAAGATACAACAGTCAGATGAACATCTTCAAAACATGCCCTGACGTTCGGCTGCTAGGGTAACTTCCTTCATCTGGCTTCTGTTTATGTTCTAATTAACTGGGTAATTAGTTAAAGAGCCGCAGTGGGGCAGTGGTTAGAGTGCAGTACTTCAGGCTACTTCTGCTGATCACTGGCTGCCAGCTGTTTGGCAGATTGAATCTCACCAGGCTCAGGGTTGACTCAGCCTTCCATCCTTCCGAGGTGGATAAAATGAGGATCCAGATTGTTGGGGGCAATATGCTGCCTCTGTAAACCGCTTAGAGAGGGCTGGAAAGCACTGTGAAGTGATATATAAGTCTAAGTGCCAATGCTAGTGCTACTACCACTTTTGTGTAACTTTGGTTGATGGCTCTCCTTTTTCCAACCTCTGTCATTTAATATTTTGCAATGTGAAGGCTAGGTTTGAAAACACATAAATAAGTAACTACTTAAACAAACAGCCTACCTCTTGTATAATGAAGTCAGAGGAGCTCTGCATCCTTCTGCGTTTTACAGGTGATTTTTGCTGGGAATCAACCATGGCTCTGTATGTCATCGTTTGCAACTCATAATCCTACCAAAAAAAAAGAGAGGAGGTGGGTGAGGTATCACATGTTCCCTACTAAGGATCCCTCTGAGAGTATAAACACAGTTCATAACAAAAAGCCATGATACGAGAGTAGTAAAACCTGAACATAGCAAGGGCTGAACAACTCCTCTTGAACTCTAGAGTTGCCAGAGCTGGGGAAAAAGCAGTTTCTATCATGTCACTGCATATTGCTTTGGTAATATAAAAAACATTTTCTCAGGATGAGGATGGTCATCCTTGCAACACCAATGAAGCTCCAAATTTCCAGGTAACAACTACAGCAAAAAGACAACTGTGACAGTTTAATACACGTACTTCTTACGTTACAATTGGGACTAGAATTTCCTTTGCTAAATAAGATATAGTTCTTAAGTGAATCATGTCTGGTTTTACAGCTTTTGCAACATTTATTAGGGGAACCACTGTAGCTATTAAGTGAATCACATGGTATTAAGTGAATCTGGCTTCTTCCACTGACTTTGCTTGCCAGAAACTGGCTGGGAAAGTTGCCAATGGCAATCATGTAACCCCAGGATGCTGCAACCATCGTAAATACACGCTGGATGCCAAGGGCCCAAGTTTTGATCAAATGATTTTGGGGATGTTGTGATGGTCGTAAGTCACTTTTTTCAGTGATGTAATTTCAAACAGTCACTAAACAAATGGTTGCAAGTCAAGAACTACCTGTACGCATGATTATTTTTACTTTGATAAGTAAACGCACAGAATTGCAGGTTTACCTTCACTGCAGTTGAATACTGTTCTGAGTATTTCTGGCATTCATCTAGTTTGTTTTGTTTCATCTCTATTTCAGACACCAGCATCTGTAAAATAAGTAGTGGCACTCAATATACAACAATGCTTTACAAAAAATATTTTAAGGCGTACATTTTGTAACCTCCTCCTTCTAAATAATTTAAGTAAACCAATAGAGAAAAGCACTATCTACCGAATCTATTTCTTTCTTTTGTTAAGAATTACATATGCTATCAAACTATCTCAAATTATATGCTGACATTACAATACAGCCTTTAAAATGAGACTGTTTTAAATAGTTGAAACGAACATTGCTATTTAGGTTAACTGGACTTGGAAAATGCAGGATAAGAAGAGTACTGAGTCCTTTGCACTTTGGTGTTGGAGAAGACTCCTAAAACTACCATGGACAGCCAAGAAAACAAACCAGGAGATCTTCAACCACATTAACCCGGAGTTCTTACTTGAGGAACAAATGACCAGAATCAAATTATGCAGAAGACCTAGCAATCTGGAAAAGGTTCTAAGGCTGAGAAAGACTGAAAGAGGTGAGAAGGGGATGGATTCAGTTACAGTGACGATAACAATGAGTTCACTGTGGGAAGACCTAAAAGATAAGGTTAGGAACAAATCTATGTGGTCGCTAACAGTAAAAAAAAAAAAAAAAAAGATTCATTGGCACACAATCAATTAGTGGAGCTGAAATATTAATTCGGTTCATTTAAGGGATATTACAGAACTTTTCATGATTGTACCTTCTGCTCATTTAGCTGTTTCGCCAGAGCTTTACTGTTCTGAGGTGGGTTTTCCTGAAATTTTTGCTGTGTTTCTTCAACTTGCTTAATCCAGTTATCCAGTGCACCATAAGTATCTCTGTAGTACTTTAGTGATTTATTGATGGTCTCCAAGTCACGCAACCTATAGTTGACATGAGAGCCATTCAGAAATGAACAAATGGTTATTTTAATGCAACCACTGCAGTAACTGCTTTTTATAAAGCTGTAGTAATACTTGGTACATATTCTCCAGTTTTATAATACTTTAAGATAACTCATATTATTTTCTTTGTGTAATAGATTGTTATTAATTTAGGGATGAAACTGAGAATCTGTGCTTGCCGGAGTTCACTAGTAAATTCATGGCAAAATGCTGGTTGGTTATCTTTCATTAAGTATTTTTCTCAGGATTAATATAGAAGAACTGCAAAACTAGTAAAACAATATTTTGAATTTCAGTGAAAGCTTAACTTCTACAAGTGAGCTAACATTATCAAGAAATTATCTTGTATAAGAGATATATACTAAGGAAAAGGACATCTTTCCATAAAGACTAAAAATCAATATAGTGGTTCTTATTCTGTTTTTTGGGGGCGGGGGAGAAGCCTCTGCTTGTCCCTTGTTTGAAATGCCAGGCAGTAAGTAACTTCAAAACAAATGATTACAAGCTTTAAACTTATCTTGCAGTTCTGAACCACCACCACTGGAGGGCTATTCTCTGAACTTATTTCTCATTAGGTAAATTTTGGAATTGCAATGTGGAAACCAGCAAAAAACAGTCAATATTTCTTCTCGAGTTCACTTAAATTCAAGTTCATTGTAGAAAACACTATTCTGTCAATTACTGTATTTTCCTGCGTATAAGACTACTTTCTAACACACAAAAATCTTCTCAAAAGTCGGGGGTCATCTTATACGCCAAGTCTCATTCTCCTGTAACCAGGCAGACTAGCCCATAAGGCTCTGACAAGCCTTAAATGGCTCTGAGGAGGGTTGTCTTATACGCCCAGTTGTCTTATACGCCGGAAAATACAGTATATCACACTGTATTGCAAAAGAGTACATGGCAAGTTTTATATACCTCTGTTTCCGAGGCAAAGATATAAAAAACACTAACTACTAAGGAATAGTAGGCAATAATTTAATATTATGCTAAATGCAACTGAACTAAAATGATAGGTATAATTAGTAAGGCTGTGCAATGCTTTGGATTCGAAAGAAAAACTGGTGCTACAGTGGGAGCAGGGACACTCACTTAGCATCCATCTCCAACTCATCAGAGAGGCTGCATTTTTTCCCAGAATCACATAGCTGACCAGGAAATTAGATGTTTAAGGCATTTCAGATAGGTACTATACTCATAAAAATTGCAGAAGCATTCCTGGGAAAAGCCACAAAACCACTATTGCCTGCAGTGATCTTCATTTCTGTTACAGAGCCTCCAGTTTGATTAATTCAGTCTAATTGTTCATTATAGAATACAATTAGTTTTGAAAACAATATTTCAAATGTAAAAACCTACCAATTACTTTTAATTAATGCCTACACACTTTTATACTCTAAAAAACTGTAATAAATAAGTTTCCTTACTCTCTATTTCTTACTCATTTATGAACTGAAGTTCACCATTATTCTAATAAATGGCAGGCCCAACTGCTTTAAGCCAAAATTTGACCTAATATCACCTTAGAAAAAAAAGGGCAATGATGAATCCTCTCCCTAACAGGTAATTTTCCTGGAGACCATAATTCCCTGACTCTTTTCTACTCAAGAGAGTCATTAAGAAAAGTGGCCTGGGAGGAAAGTGAGGAAAAGAGCAAGCACAGGGTGACTTCAGCTTTTACTGATAGATAGAGTTTAGTCTTGTCAGTATAGTTTTTAAAAAGAAAATACCAACCTATTTTCAATCTGAGAATGAACATTTTGCCACCTCTCAGTTAATTGATCTGCTTTCTCTTTGTGCCAGTCAAAGTCAAGATCACGCTCCTTGTGTGTTTTAAACATCTGATCACTAATTGCTTTTGCTTTCTGGAGTTCATCTTCTAAGGCATGGAATACTTCTCTTTTTTCATCAACTTCGGATCTCCATTGCTAATGAATAAATTATGTGATGACAAACAGACAATATTGTTCCTAGTGGCATCTTCCCAAATGCCATATTCAAGCTCCAAACCCAACCCTCCCCAGATGCATTAAATTGCAATTATTATTCTCAATCAACATGGTCAATCAATATGCCAGGTAAGGTCAATGAGAACTATAACTCACACATTTATGGATTAATAAATAAGAGAGGATTACTATATTATCACATATTTTAGTATGTCATATTTTTGTATGTCAAACAAACATACTCACTTTACTAAATATAGCCAAATACATGTAATGTTATATTATTTACAGGATTCTTAAAATGTAGCATGGAGATACAATTAAGTATTCCAGAGTTTATTCCACATGACGTTAATATTTTTCAATGTTCCCAAGCAGGAGGGGAAAATGAGAGCAAGGAAAAAGTCTAGGCTACAACTTTATTGTTCCTGGAGAAATGTCTTTATTATGGATATAAGGCAGGAAAAAGGAAATAGTTTTTTACTAGATTACTTCAATTATTTTTGTCTTTAAGGCCAGAGAATGGAAGAAATACTTCAATATTTGAAATTGGCAGATTTGGACTGTTTTTTTATTATCAGTCAGTGTAATATGTAGCTCAGCTTCGAGTAAAGGGATACAATGGAATGATGACATCCACAATATTTGAACTGACTCTATTTTATCAGCCATCTATCCGTAATTCCAATTCTGCTTTCACATTTGCAAGTATTCACTCTCTCAAAAGTCACTCATTATGTACTTGTAACGTGCTTTATCTAAATATTAATACCAATACCAAATTAATACCCATATTCATACCTTTAGTGTACCCATCAGGTTCTCAATATTGCTCTTGTCAGCAGTTAATGGGTCTTCCTCACAAAGTTTAGTCTCATACTGTTTTACTAAAGCTTCAGCTCCTTGAGTGTTTTTGAGTACCAAATTTACAGTTTTTAACCTGAAACAAATAAAACATGTGCGACTAATAACCACTAAAAATAACAATAAAGTTTTTGATAACGGAATTCAATTTAATTCTATCCTTTTGAAAGAAGAAATCTGCCTTTCAACATTAACGTTTTCACACAGCTATTTTCATGGCTAATAAATATTGCTACAGTAAAGATGATTGTGTGCAATAAAAGGCCTTACTTACTTTTCTATGTAAATGGAAGACATGGAATACACCTGATTCATGTTCTGAATTACAAGATTAAGTTCAGACCGCAGAGTTGGGACCGAAGGGGAACCAGCAGCTTGGCTGAAGAAATCATTGCATTTATCTGTGATTGTTTCCAAATCATCTTTGAGTCGATCCAGCTCCTTTTTGAGCTTCTACAGAAAAAAAATGGTGAGGTTATTTCAGCTGCAGCGAAGAGTTTTCACAAATCATATTCTTAAATGAAGGGAAGAGCATGAACTGAAGTTCCCAAGAACCATAAGCCACAGCTACAATATCATATTTCTAGACTTGAACCCATTTCTTGAAGGATTGATTAACACCTACCTCTCTGCCAGCTTATTCCTTCCTTGTTTGTATTAAGGCTGTTGCGTTAGTTGGTTAAGGTGCCCATCGTATTTCTTTTTTATAAGTATTTGTAAATGAAAGCACAACAGCATGTTACATTTTTTTAATGTTAATGTGGCTGAAAACCTACTTATTTTTTCCCCTCCCTAATTAGACATCTATCTCCCACTCAATATTAATTTCCAATCTAATGGTTTAGGCCAAAGATGTCCAACCTTTTGGCTTACTTAGGCTGCACTGAGTGAAGTGAAAATGTCTTCAGCCATTAGAGTTAATGTACATAAATAACAAACTTCCTTTATTATTATTATTTACAAACTTGTGGGGCCACATTATGAGCTGACCAGGGCCACATGCAGCCTATGGACCACGGGTTGGACAATACCCGGTTTAGGCCCTTGGGGTTTTTTACCCCCAAAAGGGGGGTTATGTGAACAACTTGGCATGAAACATTATGTGACAACGATAACATTTCCAAATACATACACAAAAGAAGGTAGAGAATTGTTTTTAGTTTTATCTCAGTTGTATTTCAAGAAACACCGCATGGAAAGTATGTCCTAATTAAACATGTTTCATATTGACTAAATCATCATTAGCTAAGTTTGCCCACTATGATAAACTGCAATGTGCAGAATGAGAAACTATGTTCACACGTTATAAGCCAAACCTTATAAAGTTGTTTCTGTTTTTGCACCATCATTTGTGTTTGTGTCTGAATGAAAGGCCAGTTTCTTTTCTTTACTTAAGAGTAATGATAGGGGTGGAAGGAAATAGTAACAATTGGGATTGGAACTGTGCCTGATAGGAACACTAAATACTTCCCTGGAGTACAGGTAGTCCTCGACTTACAACCACAATTCAGCCCAAATCTCTATTGTTAAGTGAGACATTTGTTAAGTGAATTTTGCTCCATTTTACAACCTTCCTTGCCTCAGTACGTAAGTGAATCACTGCAGTTGATAAGCTAGTAACCCGGGTATGAATCTGGCTTCCCCATTGAGTTTGCTTGTCAGGTCACAAAAGGTGATCACATGACCTTGGGACACAGCAATGGTCATAAGTATGAACCAATTGCCAAGTATCTGAATTTTGATCACATGATCATGGAGATGCTGGAAAGGTCATTAACTGTGAAAAATGGTCATAAGTCACTTTTTTCAGTGCCATTGTAACTTTGAATGGTCACTAAACAAATGGTTGTAAATCGAGGATTACCTGTATTGTATTTCATATTAATTTTGATGGTACAGAGAATTCTAGAATTCTGTTTATTCTCCCAGAAGACTTTGATTCCAATCTGTAACAATTTGTACTTATTCCGAGTATTTTTAAAAAAAAACCCTTAACAGACATAGCTTTTTCCAATTAATTTAATGCAATAAGTCATTTGAACTTGTTTTCAAAGGGGTAGTTTTCATCAGCAATTTGAGAAGACTTACCTCTTGTTCAGAGATACGGAACACACTTTCAGGTAGGTCATCCCTCTCCAGAGGAGTTCGAATTTGTCTAATCAAGCGATCTTCACAATTCTCCAATCGAAGTCTGATGTTTCGAACTTCTGAGATGTATAAATTATAAACAGATTCTTCGTGCTCCTCTGTTGAAACCAATGCACGCATGTAAGTTAAGCCAACTAATTTTATTTTTTTCATCTGCTGCCATGCAATATTCTACAATTAAAGTTTCAACGTTTAGAAATATAACTCTCCTTGAAACCCAAAATTAACGTGCAACCAACTGTTCTGGATAGTGATAATGAGAAATACTGGATGTGATAATAAGGTGGTGTGAAAAGGAAGGATTGGTGTTATGTATTTCTTGTTTCTAACCTTTTCTACCACCTTTAAAATATATTTTCTATTTGATAGAAATAAAGTCATCTTGAATTTCTGGTATCGCAAATTTCTGGTATCGTAAATTTCCCAGAAATGTTAAGATGACAGAAACAGGTTGCTTAAGAATTAATCTTTATGCGCAAATAATGTAACTTCTCTTAAATGTTCCTATTCTTAGCTTTTTTAATGATTCCAAGCAATTTCTCAAAAAAAAAAATGGATTATCATATTAAACATAGTGCTATAATTCCATTTGCACTGGTACTGTTTAATTGGATTGCCTGTACATGGTTCTTCTTGAGATGATTCCAAAACAGGATCATATTAAGGCTATATTAATGAATCCCTTATCCCTTATTTCAACACAGCATATCATTATCCTATAGAATGACCTAAATTCATTTTAATTCGCTATAATCTGCTACTTTATTCTGTTCTGTATCATTAGCAATCTGAATAAATAATTACAATATATGCTTTTTAGAATTATGTAGGCATTGGAAACTTGAGTATTGAACATTTTAAGAAAAAAGCCATTTACACATGTAAGAATGAATGTTCAAACATTTTGATAGATGAATATTGAGTTATGTTATGCAAACACAGGCATTATTTTTAAAGAGAACAGTAGATATACTCTTCCTAGTAATTTATATTGGCAGTCTTAACAGTATCCATGATACAGCACTAAGCAAAATTTTATTTCCACGTGAGCCTGTTAAAATAATAATCTGTTCTCCAACAATCCATATATTCCAGTATTTATTCTAGACCTTCAAATAAAATCAAAATGGATATTATTCAAATGGGAACACTTATGCAGAAGTACCAGATCTTTCTTCCACATCCACATGTAGAAAGTGCACTACCAGCAATAATAATGAAAAGGAGGTAAGTTGTAAGCCATTGGTAGGGGTCACTTTCTTCTATTTCAAGTATGATTTTATCCTGATCTTATAAAGAGCATCCTGCTTTTACACATATATATCTGATGTGCAATCTATTACAGATATCTGACTCATGTAAATAATTGATCACACAACAAGACCCTGGAAAGAAAGGATACAGAAGACTGTGGTCCCTTTTTTCTGTTACTGGCAAACAAGAACCTTCAACTTTGCACTAGTGTTGCTATGATCCAATTAAAAGAGTGTAGCTGACATGAAAATACCACATCTAAAGAAACACAATCACATCAAGGAATTTATAAGAATCTCCTCTCTGAGATGATTTACATTCTTACCTCTCTCAGCAGACTTAAGAAGCTCTTGGTAGTACTGCTTGCATACATTCACTTCCCTTTCCAACTGGGCAATGTCAGCAACAGAGAAGATTTTGGACTCTTGGCTGTCTTCCAAGAAGTCATCAAAGCGAGATTGCAAGTTGCTTAAAACCTGCTGATGTTCACCTGGCAAGAGTGTTTTGATCTAGAATTTTTTTTAAAATTGGAGTCAAATTTAAAGTCTTTCCAACAATAGGTAACATTCCTTCCCTTTCCATGATATAAGTGTAAAGCACAGACTGCTCTTAAAGCACTTATTCATAAAGCCTTTAACCCATCAGTTACTGAAATTTTGACTCAATAAGCCCAGGAAGTATCAAGCGCCAGGGAAATCAGAAGATCCAGGCAGTTCAAATGGGTGTAAAGATTTATTGCATGGGTGGGTTCTACTTACCTTTACTAGCAGTTCACAATGGGGCTGCATGAATGCTCTTGCTTTGCTCGTGCATGCACTCTTCTGCGCAAGCGCAGAAGCATTTTCATGACATCAGGGTCAGTGGGCGGAGCCTCCCGCTGGTTTTACTACCGGTTCTATAGAACTGGTGCAAACCTGGGGCAACCCACCACTGATTTATTGCAAGTTTAAGTTCTCTGCAAGAATCTGAACTACTAACAACCAAAGTAAATTGGCGGTAGATAAGAGTCAAAGAAAGTCAAGGTGGGTTGGACTTAGTTCTCTTGTGGGTGCAAACCAGTGGTGGGTTGCCCCCGGTTTGGACCGGTTCGCAAGAACCAGTAGTAAAACCAGCGGGAGGCCCTGTCCACGACCCCGGATATCGTCATCAGCAATCTGCAAATGTGCAGAAGCTTCTCGTTGCAAACCAGTAGTAAAGGTTTGACCCCACCCCTGATGCAAACAGACTCAAGACTGATGATATGCTTGACCCCTCCCTCGGGCTCAGCCTGGTCATCTCCTACAGAAAGGTGCCTCTCAGGAATACAATGCCTACAGTATATACATACAGTGTATAAGGGAAAACAGCCATGGAACCACATCTACTGGATATTGTCCCAACTCAGATTTTTTTTAGCATTTTTATAGCAAATTCCAATATAATATTGGTACATCTTTAGCATCATGTCCGCAATATAAAACATGAAACTCTTCTCAATCTTTACCTATCATTGTAATGGTAAAATGCAAATTCTTCATATTAAGGCCATATTTCTGAAATGCTGGGGTGGGGAGTGGGGACCTAACTAGATATCCAAATGAGAGTTGGAACACACAAAGAACTTACCGAAGCCACATTACTTGCTCGAACAGTTTCAATTTCAGTTGTTAAATAGTGCCAAGAAACTACACTCTTCAGATTTACGTGTGACTCATGCCACAGAGCTAGGACATTCTGATATTGCTGCTCAATTCTGAAATGCATAAAATGTAAGGGGATTAATTAAGCAACATCACAAGAGAATTGTGGTAGAATATACTGGTAATAAATTCCCTAGACTGCATACATTTTTCAGAATGATTTGAAAAAGCAAGTAACATTAATATGGGTTTGGTATATGCACATTCTGCCAAATTCTTACCTATTTGCAGTGTCTATGGCTTCTTTGTTGGGAGGAGGGATGGTAAAACAAACAGAGGGAACCATGGCCTCGTTGCCACTTGGGCTGATCACTTTCCATTTTGCTCGATGAGAGTTGCTTGCCAGGACACATTCATCATCCTTGTAAATGGTTATCTAGTTGTGAACAGAAAACCAGAAGAACTGAATGAGTCTTTCTCAAAGCACTTCTGTCAACAACTGATGCAAAAAAATAAAAAAGTGACAAAAGAACAAAGTAAAACTGATTCAGCCCCCAACTGTGGCAATAAGTTCTGTGGGGTATGGAGGAGACTTCCAGGAGTTTGTTATCAATACCCAGCCTTCCTCCCCATAACTGATTCGAAGATGGTAAACGCTTCCAACCTCAATCTGTCGATAGTCACAGATGGCCTTAATTGGGATGGACGTTTTGAGGGAATTTTCGGGATTCCTCGGCTTTAGCTGAACTATCGTCTTTGCTCTGCCCACCAGGCCTGCCACGGTGCTCTTGTACTGTAGGAGCTGTTCTTTTTCTTCCTAGATGCCAATTTAAAGAGGAAATATTAAACATTAAGCACTCTTTTCTTGGAAATGTTTTAAGGTTTTTTTGGCCCCTCCCCCCAAAGTCTGGTTTCTTTTCCAAGATGTGATTCACAAGAGACACAATCGGGTACATTTTGACAGCCTTTTCCAAATTGATGATCTGCAGATTTGTTGAGATTATTCCCATCCACAGGGTTCTCATATGGCTGGAATCCTAGGAACTGTTGTTGCAATACATCTGGAGGGAACCAGTTTAAGGAATGATACTTTGTACAGTAATTACTATTCTCTAGTAATTATAGTTGTATTTGGCAGAAATGACAACAGTTCTTGAACAAGGCAGGCTATGATCTATCTGAAATAATTTTACCAATGTATTTAGGTTTATTCGTTCCAGTTTCAAGAATAATGGTTATTTTGGGCATAGCTTGATTCATACATGCCGCTTAATTAGCTTCCAATACTGAAAACTAATATATGCAAATTACTTTTATTTTTATAGGGAATTTCTTCTCAGTAAAAGAAAAGGTTTGCTAATAGACACAGCACACATGTCTTTGTGTGTATGCATCATCCTGGCAAAAAGCACAATAGCTTAGAAAGTATTAACACATGCTTGAAGGGTAAAATCACCTAACATATTGACATTCCTACCATAGACTCTTGGATCAGATCTTCTAGTTTATGAATGCTGCTGGATCTATCACAATTGTATTTTCGATGTACAGCATCTCGTAAATTCTTCAAGTAATCTAGAGCCTCTTTGGCATCACTGAAAAACTAGAATGAAACAAACTTTTCATTTAATAAGGCACTATTGAAAATATGTTTATTATATATAGAGAGAGAGAGAGCGAGAAAGAGAGAGAGGGAGGGAGGGAGGGAGAGAGAGAGGTTATGTAAGTCTTGACACTCCCACCTTCAGTTTGAAATAAAATTATAAAATCAGAGGAATTGTTAAAACAAGAGAGGGAAAGGAATTGGGAAGAGGTTGGGAAAGAATCAAACTTTAAGGATAGCAAACAAAGAGATCAAAACAGTAATAGGTACTGATTTTTTTCACAAGATTTATATACAATATACTGGATCAGTAAAATCACTATTGGAATAACATAAAAATATAGTCTCTTTGAAACATCTCAATTTAACAGGTAAAAACTGTATCATAAAACCATTCTTCTACATTGCTTAGCTAAGAACCACATTTGAATTTCCTTCTTGGTGGTATAGCTACAGCTGAAATCTGCAATCATGCCACAGTATTTTCAATTTAATCCATACCTCAAAATACGCAGTGTTTTCTCTTAAATGCTGCTCAACACATTGGCATAGCTGTAAAATCCAGCTCCACTGGGTCTGCATTGCAGCTCGGTAGGCCTGAAGGATACAGACAGAGATAAAGAACCATGTGTGTCTATGCAACCCTAGCGCCAGTTCTCGCTAATGAGAGAAAGAATATGAGGAATTGATTTTTCCCTCCCCCATCCCTAATGCCTTTGTCTCAGCAGTATGCAGTAGAACAAAAGCATCCACCCTCTAAAATATAAATTGCTCTACAAAAATGAATAACATTTTTCTGGAAAGCCAGGTTGACTGCCATTTAGAACCCAAACACCTTGGCTATGGCTCAAATTATTGCACAGTGGCTGCCTGTCAAATTGGCTAAAATTACTGACACTTAACAAAGAAGCAAAAAAGCTCGCTACAGAATCCAGTAGGGCGTATTGTTTAATAATAAGGACAGATCATAAGAGTCCATCGGCTTCTAGTATTTAAGTATTGTTGCAGAATATCCATTCTGATAGAGATACAGAACCAACTAACCAGTGGTCAGTTCTGAAACTGGGAGGTGCCCATATTGGCCAGCTACTGTCTTTAGCTGCAAGTGGTTACATACAGCAGTGTTTCTCAACCTTAGTAAATTTAAGTTGAGTGGATTTCAACCCCCATGGCTGGCTGAAGAATTCTGGGAACTGAAATCCACTCTTCTTAAAAGTTGCTAAGGTTGAGAGCACTGACCTACAGTATATATCTTAATTCTAGTCCAAAATGAATATAATTTCCAAGTAAGATCTATAATAATATGTCACTGTGATGCATAACAACAATGAAACATTTGGAGGGAGAAGTTCCTTATTACATATGAACAAGAACAATACTGCCCCCTTCTAGATATACTAGATTCACTCTTACTCAAAACAGTAGATGGTGCTGTGGTATTGGAATTCTCCATGTGGGGGAAAAAGAGTGCTCTGCATTCCTTTTTAAGTAACTCAAAACAATCACCAGTGAAACACAGCCAGTGCGGGCAAGGAATAGAACAAAATACAATAGAATATTCCGGAAAAAATCACAATGGGAACCCGAAATAGGAGTGCCATGTTTTGCAATCTTGTTTCTGTCATTTTAGGACATTAGCAAGGTGTCATGCTGCATCTTCAAGACTAATAAATCACGGAGTCATATTCAACTAAATGTATACCGCAAGAAAATTATATGCACAACAATAACACAAAATGGAAAAGTGGAACCCAGACATAAATATTTATCAGGAGCTCTAATGTGTACAAGATGAAATCAGTGATGCCTGTCATTGACTACTGTTGGAAAACAGAAATACAGTAGAGGACTAAACAGAAAAGAATGATACAAGATTGTGTATCAACTTTCTCCAATGTTTTCAACAAGTCAGGGGAGGAGGGGAGACGTTAGGGTTAGAATAAACACCACAAAACACAGCCAATTGGGGAAGGCTGCAATTCTTCAGAAAGTTATTTAAAACTGTTGCTTTAAATTTGGAATCCTACAAAAATCTGGCTTCTAAAGCCAGATTTAATAACCTACCTCAATAGTTAATCTTGCAGGGTGGTTTTCAAAGAGCAATTGTTCTGCTATTTCCTGTACTGATTTAATAACTTCTTCCTTCTGGTCAAGTTCTCTCATCAGATCCTTTCAAATTAAAAAAAAAACGGAAAAAAAGCTTTTGAAACTTGAAGCAAGCAGGAAAGAATACGCTCAGTTTTATTTTTAAGAAATTACTAAAACTTACGGCATGATATTCCTTTTTCCTTGCTATATTTGTGTTTCTTTCACTCCAGTCATGTGCAACTTCCGCCTCCTCCTTTTCATTCAACCATATAAGTTCCCTAGTGGCTCGTGATACAAAATTGTGAAGGGTGTTGAGGTGTCTTTCCTGATTTCTGGATGCATTCTTGAAAAGACAAAAAAACAAAGATTGATTTTGCTTACATTATCAAGGAACATCCCACTGAGACCTGGACTTTTTGACGATGATCTTACCAAGAGTTTTGCATACTGGCTCTCCAGTTTGTGCAATTTTTCTGCATAGCTGAGTTTGAGGGGAGCAGTCATTTGCATCTGTGTAGAACAAACTGGATTAGAAGTTTTTTTTTAAAGAAAAGCCTCCAGATACACAACAGTTAACAGAAGGATTACGCATTTCTTATTATTCATTTAATTAATAAAACAAAGAGATTCTTCTTTAAGCCAAGTGCAGTTATACAACAAGTTAAAACCTATGCTTGTTTTTAAAACAGGTACAGTCACAAGGTGTTGTTATGCTGTACCTCACTGATTTTTGCTTCTTTAAGACTTGACTCAAATTCTTCAATAGCTTTGTGAACATTCTTGTGATTTTCAACATGGCTTTCAACACCTGGCAAATCTGAACCCCATTCGGCTCGGTCAAGTTGTACCTGGTAAAGAGACGTTTAAAAAATTACACTTGATCCCATCGAATAAATAAGAAAAAATGATCAAGTGCAGATGAAGACCATGCATGTCAAGATGTTACCTGCATTTCATCTACCCATCTTAAAAGGTCCTGGACAAACTTCATATTGACTTCTTCTTCTGTTAAATTCTGATCAATAAAAGCCGATTTCATCAGAGGTTTCCGAATCTGTGTCAACTTGAGTGTTTGAAGTCCACCTGTGTCAACTCCAGTTATGTAGCTTTGAATTAACCGTGGTGGGAAGCCCGGAGTGTATGCTGGGGTGATGGCTGGGGTCAATCTTGGAGAAAAACCTGATGATAAACCTGACGTCAGACTGGATGAGGTCAAGGAGGGAGACAAGCCCTGATTTAGTCCAGAGTTTAAATTAGGGCTTAGGCTTGGTGCAAATCCTGAGTTTAAGCTTTGTGTTATTCCTGATATCATCATCTTGGTCTGTTCCGTTGTTAGTATTCTCCCCTTGTTGTAGATTGAGGAACACTCTGCTTTTAAGGCCATAAGGTTATCTCGGAGTTTTGCAACCCTACATTAAAACAGAGAAAAGCATTCACCATAGAAATTGACTATCAACTACCTCAGAATTTTTATGAACAATAATAATAGAAATCAGAATTAAATAATTAAATTAAATATCATAATAAAAGAGTCAGATCCATTTGTTCTAATAAATCCTTTTATAAACTGCAAAAAGTTGATGCATTCATGCTATAATGGAACTAAGGCCATAAAATGTCAAGCTGTATGTTTCTGGATGTAAAAAGTAATCATATAAAAAGACCAATAAGCCCATATAATCAGTTTTGTCTCAAATGTGATTACTGATTATGCTTGGGAATAATATGCTCTTCTCAGGTTAAAATGACAGATTGTTTAAGATATCTTTGTATATCTTTGAGAAGGAAACACAAAAGTGACTATTAAGAACAGGAATCAAACCATATAGCTACAAATAGGAAAAATGCATACAGCATCAAAAAGGCTGTTCTACATACTGGCAATGTTAGTCCATACTTGATAGTAAAAGTCAACCTGTGAGCCACATATAGCCCCTGGAAATCACCCAGAGCAGACTGTGCTTTCGCTAACATGAGGTCTCAACTAGGTAGGCTGCAGGGAATGGCTTTTATACTGAAGGAAAAAAGAAGAAATGGGAGGTTTTCTTTTATCCAGTAAAAGGACTGACAACAGCAGTGTTCCTGCTGGTACTGGCCTTACCTACAACCTGGTGAAGATTTTACAGTTGAAAAGTGTCTCATAAAAGTAGTGAAAGACATTTCTAGACACATGCTGAATATGAGATATCCTAAACCATACTTACTGTTATAGGATAGAATTGTCTTACAGGGCAGCTAAAAGGATTTCAGAGATCAGACTTTAAAACAGAATTATCTATGCACTGCTTTTCAAATCACTTTCTAGCTCAAGCATAGATTAATGGATATCCTAATTAAAGACAAGATTAGCAGTTGTTTAAACAACTTGAACACAGAACAAAGTAAGCCAAACCAATTTCTGTTAACGTTGCAAAAATTGCCAGGGGCAGAATAATCACTGGCATGAGACAAACTTGGAGCTCCTATCCCTAAATAGTAATCTTAATGTATGTACCTTTGGACTAACTGATCCGCTTGATAATATTTTCCATCAGTAAGAATCTGGGCATCCATAACTTGTTGGCGGAGAAGATTCTCACACTCAAGTAGATAGCCTGCAATCTCAGCTTCATTCTGGAACTGCAGGCCTGCTTCTAATCGTTTCCTATCCTAAGTTTAAACAAACAAACAAAAATAACCACACAAATAAGTTCTTCATGAGATACTTAGATTCTTCTACACTAATAATCTTTTTTTGGGACAGACAATAATGATGCTCATTTATAAATTTTTTAGATGCTTGTGTCTGAAAAATACGTTGTAAGATAAAATCAATTATCATGAAATATATCTGTAACACCTTAATTTTAGACCAACTATTTATTATGTCAAGCCAAATTTTCTATATAGATTGCTCTTTCCAAAAACAGTAGTGTACATAAATAGTAGGTTCCCCATTTAGATAAAGATACCTGCACATACAGAATTATTTTGAAAAATTATCATCAATATGATTAATTAACATTATTTTCTTATATTAAAATGCTTTGCAAAAGGTTGCTTAAGCAGCTGTGATTGCTTATTTTCTGAAATGGATACAAAGGAGGGTTTTTTTTGGACTGGATAAAACAAGAGACAACTGGATTTTACATTTTTCAAGCTGAAATTTACCGTAAAGAGAAAGGTTTCCCCTGTCCAATCATTTTCAACTCTAGGGGGCGGTGCTCATCTCTGTTTCTTAGCTAAGGGAGCCAACATTGTCCAGACATTTCCTTAATCATGTGGCGAACGTGATTCTAAGCCAAGGCACATGGAACGCTGTTACTTTCCCACTGAAGTAGTGCCTATTTATCTACTCGCATTTGCATGCTTTCGAACTGGTAGGTGGGCAGGGGCTGGGGCAAGTATTGGGAGCTCACCCCGTTGTGTAGCACTTGGGTCTCAAACCCGGACTGTCAGCTTTCCAGCTAACAAGCTCAGCATGTTTAACCACTGAGTGGTTAAACTCAGTGGTCAAATGCCTCCTGAAATTTTAATTTATCCTAAGTACATGAATTTCATAAGGTAGCTATCAATGCCCCAAAAAAGTATAATCCCTTGACTTTTGATGTATTTTCAATTTGAAAAACTTTTACCTATTCTTGAATATTAAAAATAAATATCAAATTCAGTATATATAGTGGGAACACACTCCCTAGTCTTAACTTGAAATATTACCTATTAACACTAATACATATTTAGCATTTGTTTTTCCTTTTTGGCAGATACAATATTCCTGAGCATTTTCTACCTTCTCCAAGTTTACTGACAGTCTTCAAAACTGCAGTGAAATTATAGTGAGCATATCCTGTGTTCCTTTAAAAATATTTAGTAGGCTCTGAATATATGTTCCCAATACCTTATTGGCATAGGCAGAAATTTAATACAGCTTTATACTACTTTAAAATGTTTTTAAACCAGAAAGGTGGCATAATATGTAAAAGATGAGATCATGTTGTTAGTCAATTCACTGCATGCCTGATGACATTTCTATGGTACTCCAAAATGAGCTATTAATAAGTACAGATAATTCTTCTCATCTTCCAAATAATTCTTGAAAAGAGTTTTCGTAATTCCTGTTTTAAAAATGCAAAGCCCGAACGTATGATTTATTTTGGCCATTGAATAATACCTGATTGTACAAGATCTAAACAAAGATGCTGTCCTTCTACTCTATATCCAATAATCCACATGGGTTTTCAATTTAGGAAAAAATTCAAAACTAGATGTTCAAAACTACTTACTGACTGTGTAGCATTTCGAGCAAGCATTAGCTTGTCTTCGCAACTCAGGCTGTCCCGCTGAACTCTGTTTGCAATTTGCAGCAGCATATCTAACCTAAAGACATCAAAGTTAAGACAAATCCCATAAGGCTGGTAATACCTTTCTCCATACAAGAAATCAGTATTAACTGTTACCAAATAAAACTGAACCAAATTCTACAATGTAATATCAAAACTTACCTGGATCCTTCCATTGGACCATTGCTGAAGCTTATACACGAATTAACAAGAGTTGGCCCACAGTTAACAGATACGAAGTTTTCATTAGAATCAACACTGGTTCGGGTACTAGTGCTATTACTAAAAGAGTCACTACTCTGGTAGCCATAACTGTTAGCATTCATTTTTCATAGTCAAAAAGCTCCTTGGTTGTTTGAAAACTGAAAAAAAGCAGAATGTCTGCGAAGGTGTACAGCTACCAAAAAGAGGCTAGTTTTAAGAGCAGTTCCACCATTGCATCCTTAAATAGGCTTTAGCGTGCATATTCAAAATCCTGTAAATATCATTCCTCTTCAGATTTTGCCTTCAGCTATATATGCCAATGTGGGCTTGGCTTTTTCAGTTTTTTAAGTGCCTGTACAAGTAGGGACTAATCAGAATGATTAGGGTGTTAACGTTGAAGGAAAAGTGCCAAATACCTTTAGGTAACTGTCATCCAATCTCAGAAACCTAACTGATATGGGACAGGATAAGAAGATCTTATTTTAAAGATCTGCAACTCCCAAGTTGTAAAAAAAAAATAAATACTGATCAATAGACATTCTATAGAGTTGTATTTTTTTTAATGAAATGATTCACTATTCATTATATAGTTGCTTTTACATGGGATACACTAGTGGTCTTTCATCCAGCTCAGTCTTCATTTTGATCTAGCTATGCTCCAACTTTATGTGCTTTCTATAATGGCTTATATTACAGCAAAAACAGGACCGGCATTACAGTTCATCTTGCACAGTCTACCTTGCACAGAATTCAAATTAAGAATATATTTATAAATGTTTTTGTTGTTCTATTTAAACAGATTCAGGGTGCAATTACTAGGATAAAAAGATCAGATCTGCAGAGTCAATGATTATTTTTGCAATCAGCTAGTGAATGGCTATGCTTGGACACTAATGTAGTTTACTGACTGCTGTAATTTTTTCTATAAAATATGGTAGCGATTCCTTTGACTGTTTGGCACTAAAAATATTTTGAACGTGTACAGACAAAAATGCCAGCACACACAGGTGTTCTGATTTCTTACTGGCAAGGAGTATCAACATTATATCCAACCATTAGAATTCTATAGTCTTTATTTTCTTAAGGAAATTGAGGCCGCTTCTCCTTCAGCACTACTTCCTTTATCAGCAATTATTTTATAATGAATCTTATTGTTCAACAAATCCCTATTCTGTAACTGACCTCCCCCCCAATTTATATTAATGCTATTCTAAACTGTTAAGACAAAACTCTTTGCTCGCATCTAGTTATCTAAATCTAGATCAAATGAAAATCTAGAAATCAAATGGATTTTTGCAACCCGAATACAGAATGTTTATTCTAGCAAAGACTAGGTTACCTCACTCTTTAGCTCTTGCCCACTAAAGTTAACAAATGCTACCGCAAAACTACTGAGACACTTTCAACAACTGTGAGGCAAAATACTCCCCCCCAAAAAACTTTGAATATATCTATACTCGAAGAGAGGCTACACTGATTAGAAGTGTTGGGAATTAGTGATATATTCCATGATGACTTATATATGCTTCTTCTCAAACATAGCTAGTTTTTCCCAAGTTGCCCTCATAACAGAAGCTCCTTTCGATAAGACAACACACAAGGATGAAAAAATTGGGCTTAATGATGGGAAGAGAAAAAAACCCTACAACCTAAGTTGAGGCACACCACCTTTTCCATGAACAGCAGGGATGAGGAACTTCTAGGTGGCCCATCAAACTAATCCATTTCCCCACAGACCTCAAGCAAGGTCCCTCCCTTCTCTGCCCATTAAGTCCCTTTCCTACCAATTATGGCCACAGATTACCGCAACTTTTTGTTTTCGTAACAAACACAATGTATACTGAGGGAAATCATTAGGAAGTGGGAGGGATGCAGTGGTGGGATTCAGGCAGTTCGCACCACTTCAGGAGAACCGGTTGTTAACTTTCTGAGCAGTTTGACAAACTGGCTGTTGGAAGAAATCATTAGAACCGTTTGTTAAATTACTTGAATCCCACCACTGGAGGGATCCCTTTGGCTACCGTATAAAGAAGAAACAAAGCCCTGAATGAATAGAGAATTATTTTGCTCTCTTACTTCAGTAAACTGGACAAAGTCAGAGAGATCAAAAGGCAAACTAAAAGTATCTTGATTGGGTAATGTGAGAGAGAAATTAATACATAGATAAAATATTAACAGGTTAAGGTCCACAACCAGTCAAAATATATAAAGAAAAAAATATTTTGGTTCAGGAAGGACTATGTGGTAATAAGAGATGCTTGAGACAATCTCACGTGCTGCTGAGTACTCGGCCTTTATTAATCTCTAGGCCTTTGCTGGTTTACTTTCTACATAATGGATATTTGCAGTAGCAATAAACATCAAGCATAATGATGGTATCTAGTCTTTGTCCCAAATTTTTTGTTGCTTTAAGTAATTCACAGGATACACTTTAATTCAGCATATTCCCAAAAATGAATATTTGGGGGAAGCAGGTGATGGGGGTGGGGGGTGGGGGGAGACAGGGTGGATGACACCAATTTTGACTGTGTCCAGCCAGAAGCATTTGTAGTACTTGCATGATAACATAAGGAAATATAATGTTCATGACACCATGCTAATGACATAATTGTGTGATTATGTCATGATTCTGACTCAAGTAGTCAAGTTACATGATGAACATATCATATCCCCTCCCTTTATTTTTTCACATAAATGCCCTTGCCAATGTTATATGCCCAATAGAGGGATTCTATTTAAAAATATTTGCAAAGAAGTTAAATTTCATTTCGTTCCCACAGATAGATTTAGTTTACACAATTGTAATGGCTAAAACAACAAAACTGTAGAATTTCTTTGCATGATAGCCTATATCCAGCTCTAGGATTTAAAAGTATGCTGCCCACAAAATGGTAGTCTAACTCGCAGGACTAAAGGGACAGACTTTAACGGGGAAATCTGTAATACAAGGGGAAAACAGGCGGACAGGGATAATTCAATTGCCAGATTGCATAGAATTAGCAACACTGCTATTTTGCATGCCACTAAATTAATAAAGTTAATTATTATAAGATACACACATATATGTACACAGAGAGAGAAAGAGATCTGGTATAAATCATAACTCTTGACCATGCTCATACTTAAGATGAGCATGGTAACCAGTAAAATGGGCAAAACCATTGTCTCATACTTGCCCAAGCAAGATTTTCATTTTTTCCTTGAAAGAGGACAAGGAATTCATTATTTTTCATTGTTAAATTTATTTGGGTGCTGAGGGTACAGCTTTCATCTCTTCTCTGCCTCAGACTAGCAGGGAACATAATGCGAATTCTCAGTAATTATCCAGGAGGCTCAAGTCGTCCTGAAAAGATTACCAAGACTGCATGTGGCCTTGGGGAATCAGCCTGTTTGCTTTGATTTCATGGCACACAATGTCCTTGGCATCAGTATGAATTTCCTTCAGCAGACACCATGGCACAAGGCTCTGATGCAATCTACCAAGGCTGCCCTTCCAAGAGATTTGGTCTGCCATCTCAGTTGGGGGTCACCAAGACTTGGGGTAACCGCCACTTTAACCCTCTTGAGGCTTCTGAGAAAAAGAAAATGGGAGCCCACTCAATCCTGTAAATGCCTTGGCAAACTTTGGAAAGTATTATCTATTTTTTGCTGGTCTGTGACCTTAATAAAAAATTGATTATCTACTCAAAAGTTGGTCAGGATTGAAACATAAACCTTGAGAAAACTGTTTAACTATAGGCAATGTTGGATAACTGGAATAATTGTCCAAATTCTGATGGGCAATACATCAGACAAGGTTATAGTTACATATTTGCTATTTAATACAGAATTTTGCATAAACTGCTTGATAATTATGTCAATAAAAATAAGCTTAAGTACAGATATTTGTTCAATTTAAAAGCAATATCCAATTAATGAGCTCACCCGACAATTCATTTCTACAAAGGAAATTTTGATTACCTTTGTTTCAAGATTAAAGTATCTCTGTCTATTATGTAATACATCCTACTGAGCAGTTTCAACCTGGCAGGGAAACATGCCTATAAAACAAAAAATCAACCTACCTTTCAACTTCTGGTCGAAGCATTTTCTCTCTTTCCAACATAGCAATAATTAGCTTCCCCCATTCTTTTTCAATATCATTTGGGTGGTAGCCTTGAGGAAGCTTGATACGCCCAAATTCAATCCAAACCTTTGAAGGCAAAGAATAATTGCATAAAATTGAGAAACCAAATCAAGCATAAAAGTGAGAAATAAATCCAGCCTGCACTGGTCCACACAATATAACTTACCTCTAGTAATTTATATAGATGCTTGATTTTTGATTTGTCTATCTCCTTTGGTGGAATTTCTGTTTCTTTAAATTGTAAATATTGGTTATAAAGTGCCTAAAGGAAAACAAACATTGAAGTCTTTACTAAAATATTCTGATTTACTAAGGCTTATAAAAATTTGTCACCCTCCTTACTTCAAAACCAAATTGACTAACTTACTTAATATCAAAAAAAATACATGAATTTACAAGAAAAGAGAGAATTAAACCGTATGTCTCCCATTCAAGTTTCCCTTGGCCATCTTGGTTCTCTAAATCCAAGTTAACAAAAATCTTCTACCCGCTGATGTTCATGGATGTAATCCCCATAGTTAAGTGCTGCAGAGAATTCTGTTTGATGTCTCTTTTATGAACAGGACAAGAATCCAAACGACTAAATTTGTGTTAGCCATGGCAGTGGCTTGCGCAGCCTCAGATTAAAAAGCATTCTAATGCCTCCAAGCCAGGGAGATGCCCTTTATTGCTTAATCTTTACATGAACACTATTTAGATTTGTGGCTCCTTCCCAAGATTCTAATATCTAAAATCACTATGTTTATTCATAGTTGACCAGAAATCCAGTTTTTTTCCATTGCCATGTAATAGTAGATTGACTGAGGATTTATTTATCAAATTTATATAGCCACCCAACTCAATATCATGTGATAAGGACAGAAGATAATCCATTGGTGAGAACTTCAAGCATAAAAGTTATGTTTTAGGAAAATAACATGAGAGGGAGAAGGAATTTAACCTAACATTCTCTCTGACATAATAGCTTCCAGCATTTTTACATTAAGGGACATTTAACACTGCAAACTATGCCAACCTCTTAAGTTCCCAGAAGAGCTACACTGGCATATTTAATTCACTCTCTTCTATACCCATTCTGCATTATGCTGAAGCTGGCTTTGGGAAAATTCTGCCTTTGGAAAAAGGCAGACCGTTCTTGAAATAAGTATTTTATGTTCCAGCAGTGCCATTTAAAGGACATGGGAGTTTAGTGAATCACTAAAAATGAATAGGTGATTACTCTAAAGGAGTAGTACCTAATATTCTTTAAAAACTGTATTCTGGAAATATAAACAAAAAGAAAAATAATCACCTTGAGTTCTACAGGGTTGTTTGGAAATGCTCTGTCACTCATTATTGTGGCATGGTGCCTAATCCATTGGATGAGGTAGTTCACCATATTCTGATATTCAATCCATTTGACTTCAACATCCTAAGAGAAGCAATAAAGTAGCACATCAATTGTAATGACGTTGCTTGTCAATTTTATCTGCTGCATTATAGATAAGCAACCAATCAGCTCTATCTAATTTAGTCCTAAAGTGTCAGCAAAATTACAATTTAAAGTGGCAAAGTCTCCTTTTGCAAGCAATTTTTGAATAACATTGCAGAAACTGGATCTTTCAGCCCTGTACTTCTTTGGCTTCTGATTCAAATTCTCCTCTTCTCCTATACCCAGTATGAGATTTTGCTCATTCTTTGTCCACGCTCCTTTATGGCACCTCTATACTTGTAGCCCACGTATCGTTCTGTTATCTGACTTTAGTTCTCTTATCTACTGTTTACCTGATTTCTAGTTTATATTCCTAGCACTTCCCTTACTTACTCTGAGGAACAGTCCATCCTTATTATAAGCATTATACTTTTTTTGTAGGTCCTCTTCTGTCAATATCCCTCTTTTTTCTTCCTCCCCCCCCCCCTTTTCCTCGCAAGTGACTTGTTTTTAACTTCATAACTCTATCTTTATCACATCAGGCCTTTATGCTTTCTTTCCACACATGGCTATGCTCTAGTGCAGAGGTTCCCAACCTGTGGGCCGCAACCTACTACTAGGCTGAGGCCTATTCACAACCAGGCCACATGAGCGGTGAGCTGATGCATGCAGGTGTGCGCGCCCAGCTCAACTCACACGAGCAACAGCTGACTGCACTTGCAGCCCCACTCGTGCGAGCGGTGGGTGTGCGCGCCCACTGGTCATATAAACATGCATGTGCCTGCCCTTCACACAAAACTATTCCCTCTCCCCCCCCACCCTACCCTGCGCTGGGCCCTCTTTCCCCCCACCCCAATCCAGAAACGTTGGGGAACACTGCTTTAGTGAGTTGGCTTGAAGAAGAGGCCCAACTCATACACTTAGTGGCCAATTTCATGATATACTTTTATTAGCATCATGTCCATGAGGATTCATTTCAAAATGCCCTGGCTCAAAAGTTTAAATATCAGGTAAGCCCAACAGAATATGGCATCTGAAGAAGGAACTGGATTCACCTTCCCTGCATGGAGGAAGTATGACCAAAGGGAGAGCTCTCACTTCTTAGGACTAACATTCTATGACCTCGTTATTCAACTTGTTCTCTACAGTAAATAGCAGTTATATAAGGTTTGCGCCCCAATCAGACAGCTCACACTCTTAACGTTACATAACGTTTCAGTATTTCTGCCTAAAAATTGCTGTGAGTGTATAAAACTACTTTCTTACTTACATGTGCACTGATGCCTTCACCACCTTCAGGTACTTTGGGAAATGCATCATAAAGAGATGATACATAAGTGATTACTGACTTCTCATCTGGCGAGGAGACATCAACATCTAAAATGTACAAGTGGACAGAGGCAATGTTTACAATACAGATACCACACCATCAGGCTTCCTGTCAAGCTTTTTGAAGCCCGTCAATCAACAGTATTTTCAATTCATCAACTCACCTTCAGGATCCAAAAGCCTGGCAACTCCAAGTTTTTCAGCTACAAAAAAAGCATGCTCTAAATTTGCAAGGTTGCTTTGAACAGCAACAGTATTCATGTCTACCAGGTCCGGCCTGTAAAAGAAAAGAATTTAATCTCTTTTGGAGGACAATATGTGAATGGTGGTCTTCATTTATTTCTGAAGAGGAGGTTTTTCAAGGGAAATGATGAAGGCTATTACTTCAGAGGAAATGGGCCCTACATTTCAGCTGTTCGGGTCCCAGACAGAATATTCTCTCTGGGGGAAAAAAATGACTTAAGTTTTTGGAGATATGTTTTTATCCCAAGGGAAAGACAGAGGAGTGGAAACTTCCAGTCTTTTACATAGAGAAGACACTGGTTGAGATCAGAATCATTTGTCACTCCAAAGCAGGAGCTCTGGATATCTTACAATTACCCAGAAGTGCTTACCTCTTCTGCCTTTTCTAGATGGGAAAAGTGGTGGGCAACATTTTAAGGAGAGGGGTAGTTCAAAATGATGAGACCTTGAAACTACACCTTATGATGAAATTGTCTTACTATAATGAAATTCCCTGCTTCATCATGCTTGCCAACTTTTTTCTATAGCTTTTAAGTGTTATTGATTTTACTGCAATTTCTTTGACATGCCAACCAGAATTGTTGAGAGGCAGGCTGCATACAAGTTTTTATTGTTTGTTCTTCTTCTCTTCCTCTTTCTCTCTTTCCTCTCCCCACCAAAGTTCTGCTTCAGCATGCTCATGCACAATAAGTAGTTCACTTTTTCTCTATCTTGTCACTTCTTCTTCTTCCCTAATGAGCTAAAGGGAATCCTGACCATTCATATGACAGAAAGACATAAGCGGGGGGAAACAACCATCAGGAAAAAAAAGAAAATTAAGACAGGAGCGGAAAACATGATGATGATCAGATGTTTTCCATATCTGTAACTCTAACAAACCCTTGCCTCTAGCCATGCTAGTTAGTGATAACAGAAATGGAGTCTTAAAACACAGTGCTCTCTAAAATTAAGAAAATACAGTTTTCCGATTCCAAAATGGGTGGGATGGTAAATTTTAGTCGGCATCCTTTTCCTAATGATAGTCATTGTACATTTCAGCTGGGATACAATTAACCTTATAGTCCACTCCACTCATCTGATCATTAAAGACATTACCCTAATATTTATTCTTCTTCAGTTTCTGGCTGAAGTATGTTTTTGCCGTAATCTCTTAAATAGTGGAAAAGCTCTGTTTTTTTTTTTTTTAAAAAAGAGGACTTCAATCAAAGGTATCAACAATAAGCCCAAGCCCTGCAATTAATACCCTATTATCCCCAAACTCCCCAATTTAAACTATAAAAGTTATTACTTCCTTCAATTCAACCTTCTCTGAAGGCGCTCCTGTCCTCTGGAATGAGTTACCCACCGAGCTTCGGACAGTGCCTGATCTCCGCTCCTTCCATTGGGGCTTAAAGACATGACTGTTTCAACAAATGGGTTGACCCTGATCCTTGGGTTTTATTATTTTATTGTTGTTGTTTTAATTGGGTTTTAATTGTGTTCCTTTTATTATTGTATGTTTTGACCTGTGTTCGCCGCCCTGAGTCCTTAGGGAGAAGGGCGGCATATAAATTTTTGGAAATAAAAAATAAATAAATAAATAAATTGATTTAGGAAAACATTATCTTTGGATACAACATTCAGATAATGAATTATGAAATTCACTATAACAATAATGGACTTGGAAAAATAGGTCTTTTGTGTCACTAACAGATTAATAAACAAGGATGTTTTTGAAGCAAATGTATCTGGAAACTGCAAAAAGGGGGAAATCAATCTAAAAACATACAGATGTTGCTCTGATTCTGCTGACTTCTGAGACGTTTCACACATGTTGCTTGTAATGAAGCAACTTCTGATATGCAAAACACAAAACTATGTCTATTCAGCTGCCAGTTTTTCAAAACAAGAAAGGGCAAGCTGTAATATATTTGCTAGCTTTTTAGTAAAATATGCCACTACCACCTAAGCAGACTGCAATGCAGAATATTTTTCTTTAATTCAAGAAGAGGCAAGCTGAAATTTGCTCTATGAGAAAAGAAGGTGACTCCAAGGGCAACCACGTTTGTGCTACAAATTTCAAACCTATTATCTCCAGTTGTTGCATGTAATGAAGCTCAAATCCATTTGATAAATTTCTCACCAGAATAAATGCATAGGGAAATGTTTCCCAAAAGAAAAATCAGACAGAAAAAAATTAGTTGTCTCTTTCATTGGTACTAACCATCGTTTAAAATGTTAATATTAGTTACAATTATCTTCAGCCTCATTTTATAAATAATATGGTAATGTATATTTAAGATCTGGTGCCTATCCTAAAGGGATATTTAAAAATCGCACACCTATATATTTATACACGAATTTGTTAATTATTAAAGCTTTCCAGCTATGATAAAATACATGTCGAAAACATATGTATGATGTACTTATTCTACATATGATAAAAGATGCATTATCCAGTCTTTATAAAAAGTGTGAGTCATTCTACAGCAGATTTCTCACTAAACCTACCAGAGAAAATATATGAATGCAAAGAAAGGGAAAGAGCAGGGAGAAAATGTAAATTGCTTGTATTGTGATTGTCTTTGACATGGTACACTAACGCTGGGAATACATCTCTCTAGTTTTCAATGCAGTAGCTTTTTTTTTTTTTTTTAGAATTTTCAGTCTTGCTTTAATTTCAACTATAACCTTATTTACTCTGATGTCAATGAACACAGATTAAATGTTTCCTCAGCTTTGGAATATAAAAATAGTCTGTATTCCTCTCTAGCTACTGTCTTCTGCTTATTGTCAAATAAAGCAGGCCAATAGTTCCAATATCAAATTAAATTAAGATAAAAAAATTAAGATAAAATTAAGATAAAAAATATTAATGGGTTTCATAAGGCCTCTTAATAGATAACATGTTTCCCCAAAAATATGACTAGGTCTTATATTTTTTGGACTACCAAAAAAAGCACCAGGTCTTAGTTTCGGGGAGGTCTAATATTGTGCCCGATACAAGTGACATCAAGCTGGCCATGGCCAGCTTGGCCATAGCCACCCTAGCACTCCCACCCAGCCCCTTGAAGTCAAACACAACCCTGATGCAGCCCACAATGAAATTGAGTTGATAACCCTGCTTTATTTATTTATTTATTTATTAAATTTATATACCGCCCTACTCCCAGAGGGACTCTGGGCAGTGAACAGCCAAAATAAAATACCATTTTCATCCAAAAGTTAAAAGCTATTAAAATAAATTAAATAATTAAGGCTAAAAAAAAAATTAAAACATCTAATTTATATAAACATTTTTAAAACCCAATTTAAAAAGGAGAGTTAGGCCAGACCCGCCTGTTGAAATAGAAATGTTTTTAGGGCGCGGCGGAAAGTGCGTAAGTCCTGAATCCTCCTTATCTCCGGGGGGAGCTCGTTCCATATGGCAGGTGCCCCCACAGAGAAGGCTCTCTCCCTGGGGGCCGCCAGTCGACACCGTTTGGCCAATGGCACCCTGAGGAGCCCTTCTCTATGGGAGCGGACTGGTCAGTTGGAGGCTATCGGTGGCAGAAGGCGGTCTCGTAAGTACCATGGTCCTAAGCCATGGATGAGCTCACTCAGTAGCTTCATGCAGATTTATTTATTATTAAATTTATATGCCATCCATCTGACTACCCAAAGCAACTGTTACAATGCAATAGATGTTAACTAGGATTTGGAAGATTATCATTCCCTGTGAAAACCTGCAAAGTCTAAGGCTGAATGTCATCACCACCACTGCAAACCAACTGAAACTGACCCCAGAGGAAAAGGAACATTTGTAACACCATGCTCCTGTGATATCATCTATAATTTACCTGCCAAGGTCACTGTCAACATTTTCGCATGACTGTTTTAAAGAAAAAAATCAGACAAGAGCTTTCCTAATCTGCAGAATCTTTGCCAGGCTTCAAAATCAGTTATACACGCTTCGGTGGAAGAAGTAGGAAACATCTTATTTTAAAAGGCATCATTATCGATCCCTAGCACTATTGGAATAAAACAGTACAGCTAGTCCTTCACTTACGACCACAACTGAGCCCAAAATTGCTGTTGCTAAGCAAGACATTTATTAAGTGAGTTCTGCCCCATTTTATGATCTTGCTTGCCACCGTTATTAAATGAATCACTGGAGTTAGTAACATGGTTAATTAAATTTGGCTTCCTCATTGACTTTACCTGTCAGGAAGTCACAAAAGGTGATCGCATGACTACAGGATACTGCAACTGTCATAAATATGAGTCACTTGCCAAGTATCTGAATTTTGATCATATGGTCACAGGGATGCTGCAATGCTTTTAAGTCTGAAAAACGGTCATAAGTCACTATTTTCAGTGCTGTTCTAACTTTGAACCAGGGGTGAAATCTACTTACCTTCCTTACCGGTTTAGAAGTGCATGCACCGCACACGCGCACACGCTTTGCTTGCTTGCACACGTGCGTCACAGGCGCGTGCAGACCTTCTGCAAAAAACACATTGCTTTCTGGTTACAACCAGGAAGTAATGTCACCCGGGTGGGCGGAGCTATGCTCTGCCGTCGCTACCAGATTGCAGAACCACCACCCAAGATCACTACCGGATCAGGTGATCCGGTCCAATCCGGGAGCATTTCACCCCTGCTTTGAACAATCAGTAAATGAACTCTTGTAAGGTGAGGACTACCTGTATATGTGCGACTGAAGTAGCCAACCAGACCAAAAGCTTTGCCAGCTTTTATAATAATTTATATTTCTAGAGATGTTATAGTATGGCTGAACAAGCAACTTGAATATGTAGGAACATCTATAAGTTATTTTAAAAATATTCCTTTGTTATATTTGATTCAGTAATAAACAATCAACAGTAAAAATATTTTAAAAATGAATTTTTTAAAAATTGAGTTGGAATTTTTCTAAGCACCCTTAATAGTAGAGATAACTTACTGTGCAACTGTTTCATTCAAAAAGATAGTAATAGGTGTTTCACCTCATTCCCAACATCATTGCTTAATATATCGAACAAATAGATTTCTAGTGCATAAAGGAAATGAAATCCCCTTTATCCCCTTTACAGTGGTGAAATCCAAATTTTTTTGCTACAGGTTCTGTGGGTGTGGCTTGGTGGGCATGGTGTGACTTGGTGGGTATGGCTTGGTGGGCATTGTGTGGCTTGTGGGTGTGGCAGGGGAAGGATACTACAAAATCCCCATTCCCTCCCCACTCCTGGGGGAAGGGTATTGCAAAATCTCCATTCCCACCCCACCCTGGGGCCAGCCAGAGGTGGTATTTGCTGGTTCTCTGAACTACTCAAAATTTCTGCTACCAGTTCTCCAGAACCTGCTATAATTCACCCCTGCCTGTTTAGCACTCGTAATTTTTTTTATATAATTCTGGTATTAATTGTTTTGTAAATATGTTTAAAAGTTTCTTAACTGATTCCCCAATTTATAATTTTGTTTTTACCAAGAAGCAAAAGCAATAAATACAACCAAATATGTATCACGGGAATTTTTACTAGTAAGTATTCATAGGCAAATATCCAGATTATTCAAATACTTCCCTGCAGGTACATTTCTCTCAGTACAGTAACTTTGTTGGAGAACAGGTAGGGATAGTAACCAATCCAGACACACCCAGAGTTAAGAAGTTAATACAATAAAGTTTGTTAATCCTAACAAACTTTACTATGTATACTATACTCCTTTACTATGTATGTATACTTCTAACAAGAGTATACTATGTGTACATAGAATACAGTTGGTATTGTTTGGCTCAGGTATAATGCCCTCTTCCTGTTCTAAGGAAATGTACACATTGATGTACAGAGGAACAGGACATTATACCTGAGTCAAACAATACCAACTGTATTCTATGTACACATAGAATAGCTGCAATCTCACATTGTCAGCTGCAATCTCACATTGCTCCTGGAAGAACGAAGCCGAGAACACCAGCCTGAAGATGACGAATGAGACTTCGTCGAAACGTCGCCAAGATACTTACAATTCTACGCGGGAGAAGACCCGAATAACCAAAGACCTACATAGTACACATAGTATATACTCTTATATCCTAACAAACTAAAAGCCTAAGCCAGGGGTTTCACATTCAATTTCATTGAGGGCCACAAAGGGTTGTATTTGGGGGCTGGATGGGCATGGCTAGGGTGGCCATGACCAGCTCAACATCACATGTGTTGGGGGTACCTGTAGTGCCCCAAAACGGAGCTCAGAAGGCTGCAAAGGCCTCCTGCAACCCTCTGCCACAAAAACGGAGTTGGGACAGGCCTCCCGAGTTCCGTTTTTGCTGGTAGAGAGGTGCAGGAGGCTATTGTAGCCTCCTGAGCTCTGTTTTTGCTGGCAGAGACACCACGATCCTTCCCTGTTTCCAGGGTGGCCCCATGGGACAGATCTAAACACCCAGGCCTTGAGTTTGACACCCCTGGCCTAAGTTAACCAAAATAGCCTCTATGTATACATACCATAACCAAATATCATAGCCAGATCTGTTAGACGTATTGTAATTTCACTTCACCTTCAGATCCTATGATATTTTTTAAACCCCAATACTGATAACTTTACATGCCTTTGTGGACTTCAGGAATCCATAAAAAGTAATTATGATAATACAGTGACGGAATACAAGTAGTCCTCAATTTACGATCACAATAGAGCCCAGAATTTCTGTTACTAAGCAAGTGGTTAAGGGTGTTTTGTCCCGTTTTATGAGCTTTTTTTGCCACAGTTTTAAGTGAATTGCTGCAGCTGTTAAATTAGTAACACGGTTTTTGAGTGGAAACGGCTTCCCCATTGACTTTGCTTATCAGAAAGGTTACAAAAGATGATCACATGACCCCAGGACACTGCAACTGTCATAAGTAGATGACAGTTGGCAACTGCCTGAATTTTGATTATGTGACCATGGAGATGCTGCAACATTCAACAGCCCTAACTATGAAAACTGGTCGTAAATCACTTTTTTCATTGCTGTTGTAACTTCAAACAGTCACTAAATAAATGATTCTAAATCAGGGATTACCTATATTCCCAGAGTAACCAAAGTGGATGCTATTTCATTGATCTATATGGCCTTGCTATATAGTTTTATCTCAACGGTCAGATCCAGTAAATTTGTTAAACTAAATTCATTAGCCATTAGCCATTTATTTCAGAAAAAAATAGTTTTAAGAAAGCTATATTGTCGATGGAGGAAATAACTCAATGTACCATAAACCTTTATCTCTATTAAGATCTACTTTAACAAATGAGCCTCTGAAACAGTTAACAAGAAATATTTTTATCAATATAAAAACAAAACAATATCTATTCAAATTCTAAATAGTAGATATTCTTCCTCGGAAGAAATAGTCTTGTAAACCATCAGAACTGCATCAGAACTGCTCTTCTAACTGACTTACAAACAGCCCACA
Organism: Masticophis lateralis; assembly: GCA_030761175.1. Lineage (NCBI taxonomy): Eukaryota > Metazoa > Chordata > Lepidosauria > Squamata > Colubridae > Masticophis > Masticophis lateralis. The sequence goes on along the minus strand of JAUDYJ010000001.1, from coordinate 125,532,541 downwards.
GTTTTCTAACAGAAGAGCTCAACAGAACTCTCCTAACTGCCTTCTGAACTGCCAACAGTTTTCTGTCAAGAATCTCCTTTTATACTGTCAACTGTGACCGTTAGGGGAGGCAACATAAAAGCCCGGGAGATTCAAACCTATTAGCTGCTTTTTGATTGGCTTATTTACTTGTCCATTCCAAAAGCCATTAATAAGCACAGCAATTGAGAAATAACTTTTCTCACATATATACCCATGATAGCAAACCTATGGCACACATGCCAGAAGTGGCACACAGAGCCCTCTGTGTGTGCACGCATGCCATTGCCAGCTACTCTCTTGGTTTCCAGTGTGCACATGTGCGCCGGCCAACTGGTCTTCGAATTTCCAGTGTTCTGGCGCATGAATGTTCTGGTTTGAGCACTTGGTGCTGAAAAGATTCGCCATCACTGCTATATACTGTATATAGCTACTTTCAATTCATTCAAAATTGTTCTTTCACAGCAAGGCATAATGATGTTCTTAGCGTAATGTCTGACTAGTTCTTTACTTAAAAAAATAGATTTTTTTTTTTACTTCTATGAATTCAGTGTCATTCTCATAGAAGTTCCTTTATTTACTATAGTTAGGCAATACTTCCAATTCCATTCTGAAAAGGTGCTTCACAGGGCACAGGTATAGAACACAGAAACTGCTGGCCACTCATTTAAGCAGAAATGTTCAGGACTTGGTAGCCTGAATGCCAATGGGCGCTGCATTCATGTTTCCATGCGCTCCGAAACTTATTTCCAGGATTGAACCCTAAGCAATGCATAGCCCCATTATTTTATCAGCAGAAAACCTGGGCTGGGAATGGAAAGCTGTCATTTTGATCACTACAATTAGCTCTAAGGTTTACACGGGCGAAACATACACCTGACTTCTGTACTCATAAAGGGTAATAATGGCCTGGCAATAGAAACATCTATGAATTTCTCCGAGGTGAGAACTCAGCACACTCAAACACCATGTCCCAACACGCACATTGTGGTTTCTTTTAATACATTATGACTGAAAGAGGAATTAAAGTGGTTTTGCCCACCTCTGAGTGAGAGGCATCATTGTCAGAAATTGTTATCATTCCATTATGTGATGCTGAGTTTGCAGATTAATTATGCAAAAATCAGGCAGGCGAAGTTTATAATGCAAGTGTAACTCCATTTGAGGTAGAACTAAACCTGCTCTGCCCTGTATCTGTTTACTGACTTATCATGTAATTTTCATACTGCTCAGGTTTTTTCTTGAGTTTATCTCATCCATGAGAAACAACAATAGCATCTTTCAATTATTACGATCATTACTATTAATTATATTATTTGTCATAAGTTTTATTTTTGAGACACAAACTGTAAAATCGGATACCAACAATCAAGTAAGCAATACCCCAATCAAGAAACTGCCAGAGAGCCATCAGTAAACAGCTTAACCAAAGAATCCCTAAGACCACTCCCACCCACACAGACAGGTAAGACACCAGAATATAAACTCAGAGAGCACCAAGGATCCTTCATATTTGAAAGTGTAATAGAAAGGACTTAACATTTGGGCTTCTACAACTTATGGTACATAGCAGGAAATTCCCTTCCTGGTGGTTGCTACACTGATTGCTTAGCTTCTCTTCTCATAGAACGTTCTTTTAAAAAATTCATTCCATCAACTAGAAAGTTCCTGCTACAGGAACTTATGATCTCAGCACTTAGTTCTTTAACTCTTATCCTGCACAAATCCATATAACTGCTAGATGGCAGCCAAGGGCATTCAAGTGGTCTTCAAGGGCAAGCCCATGTAGAAAGTATTGTAGTAGTCAAGCTACAAGGTGATTAGAGTATGAAAACTGTCTGAAGGCACTCTTGATCCAGGATGCACTGAATAGAATTATATAAAGACCTTCCTGGCCACAGCTATCTCTTGTTCATCAAACAGGGATTGTGAGTCCAGGAGTGCAACACATCCAAAATTAAAGGTAGAATATTCCAATATTATTTAAACAGTTTTTCCTTTTAGCCCATCAGCTGGGACTCAAGAGGCAGCAATAGATTGGGGGTGGGGCCAAATAAAAGGTAAGAATAATGCGAGGGATGGGGGGTGGGGTAGAACTGGTTCGGTGACATCATATCATCACCGCTACTGGCTCGGTGGAACCGGGAGGAACCCACCATTGATTTAGATTATCAATTTGCTCTAGGATCCTCTAACTACAGTCCACTTTCTCAACAACTTTCCTTAAAAAGGGAAGACCAGAGGCACCACCTCCTGACAGTAAACAAGAGTAGGCTTATTTTCCGATATCCACATTATAGCAGCAAGTAGAAAGGATGTCTATGTTGCATTATACCGTGACTGTTCTTAAAAGAATAAACAGAACTTAAATAATTCTGATGGATCTAAGGTGCACCACAAGAAAATCACAAGCTAGCCTAATGTGATTTTGGGGAGGCCAGCTTCAGAAATAAGAAAATAAAAACTCCTGCAAAATTGTGATTAAAGGAGCAGCGATCTTAACATTGCGATCTGGCCAGTTATCTACTTTTAAGTCTTACATACTCTCTAGGATATATTGAGGAGGGGGATGAAGATCCTTCTTCATCAAGGGAATTTTCGTAAATTAACTTTATTTTATTTTGTTGTTAAACATCCACTTGACTCCACCTGAAATTTTGTTTCTTTTCTTAGTCTGAAAGCTTTAATGTTTAATGATCCCCTGCAGCAGAAAAGTGGAAACTTGCTTCAATTCAGTCAAGCAAAGCTTACCAAATTTCTCTTCCTGGGCAGAGCTTTTATTTTCCTGCTCCGAGAAAAAGCAAGAATAAGCTACACAGTAGAAAACAGCAAGCAGAAACTTGAAGGTGCACATAATAGAAGCCTTCTTCCTTTCAAATGTATCCCGTAGCAATCCAAGGCTTGACAATTAGTAATGTTTTGTTTCTTCCCCATTTGTAGCTAGAGGCAACTGACATGCTGCGGCAAACGTTGACATCTTTGCTTCTCCTATCCTGGAGGAATGTATTCAAGTTAGATCTTGACTGCCTGCAACATGTTTTAACAATCGCCATAGTACAGAGCGTACAGCCCTTGCCTTGTGGGCTGGCAAGAAACCAATGTTCCAGACCAAATCTCTACTACAGTATATATGACTTGTTTGCCTTAAAGCAAGACTTGCATCTTGCAAACTTACCCCACCTAAAATTCTTTGCCTTGACTTCTGCCATGTTTTAATGGATCTGGCAGCTCGCACAGCTCTGTTTGCCTCACAAAATCTGAGAAGTGTGATCTCCGCTTCTGAATAGATTCTCTTCCTCTTCTCGGGGATTGCTACTGGTTCTCATCGGAAGCTCAATTTAAAGAGCTTCTCAGCAGGACCAAAAGGCTCTGAGTTAATCTCTCATCTACTCAATACAATTGCAATCTCTTGAACTGGGTTTTTTATTATTTTACTTCTGTAGATAATATTCCCACATTTTTCAAAAGCCTTATTGTAGTATCTAGCTAAGTTTGCTGCAAAACAGACCAGGTGTGCTTGATGCTTAATCAGTTTATTATAACCCACGTCTTTTTTCCCCCTTGTGCACCTCCAATTTTGTTTTTATTGCTACACAATACTTTCATGCTGGTATTTATTGTTTTCATACGGTTTTCCTGACGGTTGGCTCAGACATTTCACAAAAACTGGTGAAAAGCTTCGCTTGATAAACAAGACACATTCCATTCCATATTCATGAGGTTATGTGCATTTTTATACCATGTGCGTAACTTGCTGCATACAGATTTCATCCTCAAGTGAAAGGAATAATGAGTAATATTATTTTTCTGTATTCAATCCTTCTAAGCTTAGCTTTTTCTACTAGTACCTTATACATTTATACTTTTGGGGGTGGAAAGAAATCCAACCTGATTCATTTGAAAGCCTTTCCATAATATCTTCCTGGTAAGGTTTTTTTTTTTTTTTTTTTACAAGGTAGGTCGGGAGGTCTTGATTCAAGTGTCCCCATTTTTCTGGATTGGGACCTCAAGCAAGTACTGGACCGTACTGGAAAAGGCAATGGTAAAAAGGATAGACACTATCAAAGCTAATACCAGCCAGAGCATAAAATAACTGATAGAAGCTATATGAAATGAGAAAATGGGGAGGGGGGGGGGAAGAGAGAGAGATGATTGATAGCATTGAGAAGCAGTCACAATCAAGATCACATGAAGTGTTAGTACCACCTCCTAGAAGGACTAGGGGGTGACATGATAGCAGTATTCCAATATCTAAGGAGCTTCCACAAAAAAGAGGTGGTTAAACTATTCTCCAAAGCACCCGAAAGCAGGACAAGAAGCAATGGGTGGAAATTAATCAAGGAGAGAAGCAACTTAGAACTAATGAGAAATTTCCTGACAGTTTGAACAATTAATCAGTGGAATCACTTGCCTCTAGAAGTTGTGGATGTTCCAACACTGGAGATTTTTAAGAAGAGATTGGACAACGATTTATCTGAAATGTATAGGGTTTCCTGTTTGAATAGGAGGTTGGACTAAGAGGAACTCTAAGATCTCATCCAACTCTGTTATTTTGACATAGTGTTCATTCCTTGTTTGAAATAGGGGAAATTATATTAATTATAATTATGTTATAATTAATGAATAATTCCTTACATTCTGTTTTGTGCCTATCTGCTTCCTTCCTGGGCTTCAAAATAAATAATCAGAGCCATAAGAAGAGATTGGATAACTATTTGTCTGTAATGGTATAGGGCTATGGGCACACGAGCCGTCGCCCCAGTACAGTTCCACCGTGCATGCACATGCGCCTCCCACCAGCCAGCTGGTCGTCAGGTCTCTGCCATGCATGTGCGGGGCAAGTGTGGAGGGTACACGTGCATGCATGGGGGGCAGAGGGTGGGGGCATGCATGCAGGGGTAGATGTGGATTTCTCACATGCACATGTGTGGGGGGCATGCGGGGGGCATGTGCATGCATGGGAGTGAGTGTGCATTATATTTTGGGGCTTCGGGCACATGCGCTTTGGGCACTCCGTCTGGAAAACGGAGCCATCACTGGTATAGGGACTCCTGTTTGAACAGAGCATTGGACTATAAGACTCCCTTTCAACCCTGTTATTCTGTTATAATCATCTTCCAATCTACTGCTATGCCCTATTAGAAACACGACTATGCTGATAGTATCACTGATTTTATTTGTACACACAACCTCAATTAACAATTATGATCATAAATGTAATATTGGTATACATCTTTTCAAAATAAATACATATTGATTTAACAAGTTTTAAGCCAGTACATGTGGGAAGAAACAAAAAATAAATAAAAGGCAGGGAAATAACTTTTAAAAGGTAGATGTTTGAAATGACTAAACATTTAGCAAACAGAAGTTTGCTAAACTAAGCATTATATTTTTGCCTAGAGATCAGTAAAGGGAGAGGCCTGGCTCCAGAATTTTCTCTATTTCACCCCAATTATTGCATTTATTTAAAACTGTTATATATTATTAAACTTCTCAGTGAGTCCCTGGCTTTGCAGTATTAAAGTTCAAATATAGATAAAAAGAAAAAGATAAAATTAATCAAACAGATAAAACTATCATTATTCCTAATATTTATAAGCCACATAACAGTTCTCTCAAACTAAACACTCTGGAGAATAGCTGTGTCTTAACTTCATTTTTAAAAACCAAGACAGAGGGTGCTAGTCAAATCTCTGGTGCAGCCTTTTTCTTACGACCAAAAATCTCCCCACTTGTCTCTTCTCTCCTAAACTTCATTTGTAGGGGGAATTCTTAATATTCCTAGATGAGATGTTCAGTCAGAACTGGTTTGTTCTAAAATTCAATTTAAAGAAGACTGTCCTGGAGATATTTGGAGTCAAGCCAAAATAGTACTTTATAGTTCAAAATCAACACTTTGAATTGTATTCAGAATCCTACTGGAAGCTAATTTAGCACCCACTATATCAAAGCTATAGAGGACAATTCATTTTACACTAACTGTAACTTCAAAATAGCCTCCAAAGGCAAACCTTGTAGAGTTCATAACAGTAGTCTATCCTAGAATTCACAAAGGCACAAGTTACTATTGCACAGGCTTCTCTCTTTAACCAGAGCTTGATTGGACCAATCCAAGGAAGTCAAGGAGATCAATAGCTATTGAAACGGATAAACTGATTTTTTTTTCATACAGAAGAAAAAAAAGAAAGGAAAGAGACATGAATCGTGCCAACTCTAGAATGAAGAGACCACTAATGCAAGCTCTCTTCACTTTCCCTGCTGACAGATTTAGGAAGGAAAGGAATCCTTATTAATACTGTGTCCCCGTCTCCTACTTTATGAAGCAATTATGAAAGCTACCATGATTGATGATATTAAGGCTCATTATGAGTTCTAAGCAGATCAGGAAGAACATACTCTCCCTGCCCAAAAAAATTGGGGTCACAATAAAACTCAACAAACAACGTATTATGATTTATACCTTTTGGTGTGGCTTAATTTCTCTCAATTTCCCTTAAACATCTGAAAACATTTTCTGTATGTTGACTATATTACACACATTTACTTAGAAGTAATTTTGCTCATTTCTAAGGAAACCGCAAAATTGTATTTGCTTTTTAATACTAGGATCATTACAACTGAACAATAAGACAGGAAATTCCTGGATTTTATTTGATTAAAACTGTATGCTTTCTACATATGGTCTTTTTATATTTTGTTACAATGTTGTAGCACAGCTACTAATAGGAACCAATACTATATTGAAATAGGATAATCATCTTTAGATTCCTAAGAGGAGTCCAAGTTGTGCTAACAAATTATATAAAAATGTTAAATTAGCCTTCTAGATATCACCAATTCTAGAAATTTTATTCTAGTTTAACTTATTTTATATATATATTTAAAAATATCATCAAGATGTAACCCCAAAATCTCACTGATTTCTGAGAAAACAAACGTAACAGCTTTGTATTTGCTATTCTATAGCATAAATTAAAAATTAAAACAGAACAATGAAAAAAACTTCCACAAAAATGCATTTTAACTTTTTTTGAAAGTAAACTATACTTTGTCTTTTCCTATTCCATCTCAATCAAGTATTTAGGATGGGGTAGAATTATACCCCTACAAAATAACATAAAATAACTGAATTGAATGCTACCAATAACCTACTGTTCCAGTTCAACAAAAGACAGATACAGCTATTACAGAAGAACCATGGCAACAGGTTATATATGTCTTATACCAAAACCATGCTTAATGATGTTGAACTTCAGGTACTACTATAGAACTACCAGATAAAAAACATACCTGATGTATGATAGCAATTTAATATTTTATGGTTGCTATTCTACCGGTGACTTACTTACAGTATTATAAATACATTTCGTGCAAATTTCTATTCTACCTTTATCAAATCAGTGACTATACTATAATCCTTCCAATTCGTCAGAGGTGCTAGATAAGATTTTATTTAACATTTATAATTTCAGATATACAGCATGGAGACAAAACAACTAACAGACACCCATGGACACAAAATAACTGACTAGTTCAAGAAAGGAATTTCTGTTAGCTTCAGCAATAAAAATAGCTCCAACAATTTTCTGAAAGCAGATATATACTTTTTTTATATATGTAATCTGAAAAATACACAAAAAAGCGAGAATCAATTATCAGATAGGATAAATAAAGAACACATTTATTCAAAGAACACTTTCTAATACACCCAACACATAGGATCCAGATTTAATCCATTCATAGCCTAAACTTAAATGCCAACTCTTGCAGTTCTTCTGCAGTGTAGCCCTTACAAGAAAAAAGGGAAAGTCATGTAGAGGTCAACAAATGTTAACTTATTTCACCTCTTCTGCTCCTTCCACTCATTATAAATAGTTGGCTACTTGCTCCCTCCTATATAAAAACACTTAACAAGCTACCAGTATTTTAAAAGTTTCTCACATCTGGGAACATGATCTCTGTTATCCTGTCATCTGATGACAAGGAAACAGCCACTGTGATCCCAGCCTCCAGGAATGTCTTCAGTTCCCATAAAGAACAGTCTTTAACTCAGAGCTATGTTTATCCCTATTAAAAACCACAGTAAAGATTTTTAGACGTCACTTAATCCTGAACAACCCAATGAGCTGCCCCTCTGGCTTCTGAGCTATCATCAGACATTGCTCAAAAATTCTCAAACATACCCTTAAAGACCCCGAGCCCTGCTTTCAAAATGCATACATACAATTGGAAGCCGAGTTTCTTAAATAAACTATCATGAAACCTTGATATAATTCATCCCTGTTTAGCAAATTCTGGATGCAACAAGCTACAGCTGTATATAAAAACGTGTCCGTCCGTCCATCCCCCGCAAAATAACAATTTTCTCTGCATCTCAGGTAGTACAAACAAGGCAATTAAATGTAGATAAATTTTACCTTAATTCTATAATATTCACAATATATGCCTTGCACTAGGGCCTCATGACGCAAATCAAATATAGTAAATCGTATCTATGACATTCTTTCAAATTTAATGGATATTTAGGTTCAACATATTTCCTCCATCCCAGATGGTCTGTTAAAATGAGATTTCATTCTAATGTCTCCACTACCTTCATATTATACATTTTTAGATGTTTTTTGCTAGTCTTTGACCCATAATTGGACAACAATATCAAGGCCCAGGAAGGCAAATTCCACATAATGTAACCTATAAATATAACATCACAGTCTTTAAGATGATTACCTCTTTGATTCCATTGATGAATTGCTACAATGTACGATGCATGCTTTATCAAACAGACCTCAGGTTGTAATGATAAATTTTCGCAACTTTTTAACTCCACAGAATAATTATTCCCACATACATTTTTAACGAAAGTGCAAATACCTGTATTTATGAATGATGGCATTAAATAATTTCCCGTCTCGCCAACAGGTAGTAAAATTTTCACAGCGAACTCCAGCATAACCTTCTGTTATCTGTTGCGTCCAAAGAAGCAATCGCTCTTTAGCAGACATATCCTCTGACTCTCCAGTAACATGGATATCAGAAATCTGTATGAAAATAGAATAAGTCAATCAAGTGAATAAAGAATCAAATTATTAATAGCAATACAATCAGTGATATTTCATGTTTTCCCCACTCTACTAATATTAGAGTGAAGAAAATATCATTACTGTTGAAAGAGTTGAAATAATTCCAAGTACAATCTTGATCTGTTGGGACTAAATCTCCAAATGGAACAGATACTCAGCAAGATTCACTGGATAAAGCAATCATGCTTGGAAGTGTTAATGGTAAAAGGAAACCAGGCTGCCAAAGATGGACACCATCAAAGCTGACACCAGCCAGAGCCTAGAACAACTCAAAGAAGTAGTGCAAGATCAGAAGGCATGGAGACACTTGGCCCATAGAATCACCAAGAGTCAAACACAATTCAAATGGATAACATCATCATCTTTGCCTTAGCAAGAAGCCTTGTAATGTAGCTAAAATTGATTCAGGAGCTTCCACTCCAGTGGTGAAATCTGAACCGGTTTACTACCGGTTTGCTAGCTGCACATGCACGCCGCATGCCAAACGCATGCTGTGCGTGTGCATGTGCAGTGCACACCACGCACCAATTGCGAGGTACACGCATGCAGTGCACGCCAAAAGGAGGCATGGGGTAAGTAGAAAAGCGCGCGGAGGGGTGCGATCAGCTGTGGAGCACAATCTTTTTTTTACTTCTAAAAGCATTTTTTTACAACCTATAGGTTGTAAAAAATGCTTTTAAAAGTAAAAAAAGGGCTCTGACGATCATGCAGCTCAGCTGTGATTGTCACATCCTTTTTTTAACCTTTTAAAAACATTTTTTTACAACCTATTCGGCCGAATGGGTTGTAAAAAAATGCTTTTTAAAAGTTAAAAAAAAAAAAAAGGCTCTGACAATTGCCCGGCTCAGCTATGATTGCCAGAGCCTCTTTTTTTACCTTTTAAAAGCATTTTTTAAAACCTATTCCTACCATTCGGGCGGGAAAAGCGAGCAAGCCAGAAAGAAAGAAATGGCAAGTGGGCGATTGGGTGGCCATGGACGGGGCCAGGGAGTTTTGCTACCTCCGAACCACCCACTGCCATCGCTACCGGATTGGCTTATTCAGTCCGAACCGGGAGCATTTCACCCCTGCTCCACTCTGCTGTATACACATACACCTCTGTTAGCAACCAAGTTCTATTCCGGCAACAAGGTCATTAAGGGAAATCGTGGTTAAGAAAACATAGCAGAGATCATGATAAAGATGCTGTAAAGGTCACTGGTTGTGTCCATCTCATTCGGAAAAAAATATTACTCTCTGTTGTTATTCCCACTCTGGCATGTGTTGTTGTCAGGTGCACCAAATTTGGTTGTAAATTCATACACTGATCAGAAAATGAACTTTTTAATGACTTTTTATTAGTGCTGTATTTGCAAACAGTCACTGACTGAGATGGTCATTAACCAAGGAATGGTGTTCTAGGGAAATGTTCTAATTCAAGTCTATCCCTGGGTGGATAGTCACTAGGGGTCAGATAATACATGCATTTTTATTATTATTAACATATGGACCCTAAGCTGATGATTCATCAGAAGGCAAGCACAATGAAATCCTCCTACTGTCTGTCACGTCATTTAAGAGCATAATTAAGATAAAATACATAAAAGCAAACAAGAACAGTAGAGCTAAAAAATTGACTGGAATGTTATCTTGTGAGAGCAAAGCAATTGGAACAGTGCCAGCAATATATGTTAACATGAAGTAGAAAAACATTTTTGGGTAATAATTTCCTGTCTTTTTAGAAAAACCAGGGTGAACCACTCCCCCCATTCCTCAAGTTTTTATAGCATCTTTTGATGATAGCATAAGAATCCCATTATTTTCAATGGTTAAAATGAAGTTCTTTGAAGATGAAAGAAAAAGAGATTCTGAAATATGTAGCTAAGAAATAGTTCATTTGTCTGTAGAGATTTCACTGCTTTAAAATATTCAGGAGGATTTCTCCTTGGAAAGTCAGATGACTTCAAAGCCTTTCAGCCTGCAGCGGCTAAAAGAACAGAACAGGAAAAAATTTACAGTAGAATTTACCTTTTTATCTGCTAAGTGACAGCACTTAGAAGACTACAGTTGATCTCCAATAAATTAAGTTACTATTTAAGTGGAAGGTTACTAGGAAAGTTAGGGTTGAAGTCTAGATTGACAAATTGCAAAAGCAATTCCCCAAAAGACAAGGACAAATCATTTCTGTTCTGGTGCCAAGAAAGCTGTATGAGTAAGTCATCAGAAATCAAACTTCCCTTAAAGATGGCTTACTTTTACCTTTATATGCACAGGGAATTTTAACCTCTGACAGACATACAATAACAATAAAAATTCTTTCCTCTTGCTCACTCCCTAACATGTATTTGGAAATACACAATCTTTGCCATAGGAGGAACGATCAAATACCGGATGTCTAAATCAGTTTTAGGGAGCTAGTTTGGTGTAATGGTTATGGGTGCTGGATCGGAAACTGGAACACTCTGAGTTCTAGTCCTGCCTTAGGCAGAAAGCTGCTGGGTGACCTTGGGTCGGTCAGTCTCTTTCTCTCTCTCTCTCTGCACCAGGAAGCAAGTAATGAAAAATCTGCAGAAATCTTAAAAAGAAAACTGCAGGGATTTGTCCCTTCGATTTGCCAGGAATGAAAAAAATGACTTAATGGCATCAAAGCAAAAAAATCAGCTTTCATCTGAACGTCAAGCTTGTTATACTCCTAACTACAGTTAGTCCTTGATTTATGATCACAATTGAGCCCAAAATGTCTGTTGCTAAGTGAAACATTTGTTAACGTGAGCGGGCCCCATTTTACAACTTTTCTTGCCACAGTTGCTAACTGAATCATTGCAGTTGTTAAATTAGTCAAACTATTGTTAAGTGAATCTGGCTTCCCCATTGACTTTGCTTGTCAGAAGGTCACAAAAGTGACCCTAGGATCCAGCGACCATCCTGAATTGGCTTCCAAGCATCTGAATTTTGATCACATGACCATGGGGATGCTACAACGGTCACAAGTGCGAAAACTGGAGCTGAGGGGTAGGCTGCTCTCGGGGAACTAGGACTCGCTGTCTCAAAGCGATTACTTGTTCCAGCCCCTCTGGTTCTGGTTCACCAGGCTCATCTCATATACCTGGGGACTTGGGATGTCAGGGCCCTGGCCTCAGGCTGCTGCTGTTCAATGCCAGGTCTGTTGTCAACAAGGCTCCCCTCGTTTCAGGTATTGCATCAGCCGCGACTCCAGGGAAGGGGTGGAGGAGTGGCAGTTATTGTCCGTAAGAGTCTTTGTCCTTGCAGGATCCTTGCCCCAGAGATTGTTGGGTGTGAGTCTCTCCTTTTGACTCAAGGGTTCAGTTGGGATTGCTGTTGACGTACCTGCCTCCAAGCTGCGTTACAACAGCCCTACCTGTGCTGCTAGAGGCAGTAGCTGGGCTGACAGTGGAGTTCGCCAGGCCTATGGTACTGGGGGACTTCAACTTGCCGTCACTTGGCGAACCCTCAGATGTGGCTCAAGAGTTCATGGCTTCCATGACAACCATGGACCTGACCCAAGTAGTTCAGGGTCCGGCTCATGGGGGAGGGGACACACGCTTGACCTGGTGTTTCTCTCGAGGTAGTGGAGATATGATCTGGAATTAAGTGGTATAGATGCTTCTCCCTTGTCGTTGTCATATCATTTCATGCTGAGGTTGGACTTCAGGGCGCCACTCCTCCATCACAGGGAGGCAGAGCCGATTACGTGGTTCTGCCCCAGGCGCCTAATGGACCCTGAAGGGTTCCAAAAGGAGCTTGGGGAGATACCTGACTCCCTTGTCCACAGTCCGTCTGAGACTCTGGTGGCTGCCTGGAATAGGGTGGCATCCAGGGAACTGGACCGGATTGTGCCTTTGTGACCTCTCCATGGCGGTGGATCCAGGAAAGCTCCCTGGTTTACCGAGCAGCTCCGGGAGATGAAGCGCCAGAAGATTCGTCTAGAGCGACGCTGGAGGACCAGTAACTCCAAATCTGACCGAACAGTCTTAAGAGCCTTTATTAGGACTTATTTAGTGGCGATATAGGCAGCAAAATGTTCACATTTTTCCGCACTTATTGCATCTGCTGATTCACGCCCAGCTGCCCTTTTTAGGGTGACGTGCTCCTTCCTTGATGTAGGGGGAGTTGAGGAGTTCATGGTAGAGCTGAGGAGTTTGTGCAGTTTCTATCGGATAAGGTCGCTCAGATTCGGATGGACCTGGACTCTGATTGGGCAATTCCGACCGAGATGATGGGGGCAGGTCTTAATCCTATTGTGTGGGATGAGTTTGAGCCGGTGACACCTGAGGAAGTGGACAAGGCTGCAGGGGCAATGAGTTCCTCTACTTGTTTGTTGGATCCGTGCCCCTCCTGGCTGGTCTCGGCCAGCAGGGAGGTGACACGAGGCTGGTTCCAGGCTTTAGTTAACACGTCCTTGAGGGAGGGTTCCTTCCCACAACCATTGAAGGAAGTGGTTGTAAGGCCCCTCCTCAAGAAGCCTTCCCTGGATCCAGCAGAATTAAAGAACTTTCGTCCAGTCACCAACCTACCCTTTGTGAGAAAGGTTGTAGAGAAAGTGGTGGCACTTCAGCTCCTGCGGTCCTTGGATGAAATGGATTATCTGGACCCTTTTCAGTCTGGCTTCAGGCCTGGCTACAGCACAGAAACTGCTTTAGTCACACTGATGGATTATCTCTGGCAAGCCCGAGATGGGGGTCATTCCTCCATCTTGGTGCTACTTGACCTCTCAGCGGCTTTCAATACCATTGACCATGGTATCCTTCTGGGACGACTAAGTGAGTTGGGAATGGGAGGCACCGTGTTACGGTGGTTCTCCTCCTATCTCTCTGGTCGGTCACAGTCAGTGTTGTTAGGAGGACAGAGGTCGATCCCTAGGCCCCTTGTTTGCGGGGTGCCTCAGGGCTCGGTCCTCTCTCCCCTCCTATTTAATATCTACATGAAGCCGCTAGGTGAGATCATCCGACAATACAAGGTGAGATATCAGCAACACGCTGATGATACCCAGCTGTATATCTCTACCCCGCGTCAATTCAGTGATGCGGTGGATGTGATGTCCCGGTGCCTGGAGGCTGTGAGGGTCTGCATGGGAGTCAACAGGCTCAGACTTAACCCAGACAAGACTGAGTGGCTGTGGGTATTGCCTCCTAAAGACTATGTTGATTGTCCGTTGGGTCTGGGGTGGGGGGAGAAATTGTCCTCCTCAGAACGGGCTCGCAATTTGGATGTCCTCCTAGACTCACAGCTAAGATTACAACAACATCTGACAGCTGTGGTTAGGGGGACCTTTGCACAAGTTCACCTGGTGCACCAATTGCGACCCTACTTGGATCGGGAGGCTCTCTTCACAGTCACTCATGCCCTTGTCACCTCACGATTAGATTATTGCAATGCGCTCTACATGGGCTACTCTTGAAAAGTGTTCGGAGACTACAGTTGGTCCATAATGCAGCCGCGCGAGCTATCGTGGGTGCACCTAGATACACCCACATTACACCAACTTTCCATGAGCTGCACGGGCTCCCTATTGGTCACTGAGCACAATTCAAGGTGTTGGTTATTACCTTTAAAGCCCTACGTGGCTCAGGGCCAGGTTACCTTCGAGACCGCTTTCTGCTGCATAGCTCCCTGCGATCGGTAAGATCCCACAGAGTTGGTCTCCTCTGGGTCCCATTAGCTTATACAATGCCGGCTGGCGGGCCCGTAGAGGAGGGCCTTCTCTGTGGCTGCCCCAGTTCTCTGGAACCAGTTACCTCCTGAGGTCCGGACCACTCCCACCCTATTGGTCTTCCGAAAAGCGGTGAAGACCTGGCTGTTCCGGCAGGCCTGGGGCCATTGATCTCGCTGTTGCGATCTTGTGAGATCCGGCCATGAATGGTGTGAATGGGTTTTAATATTTTAATTCTAAATGTTTTTATAATGGTTTTTTAAATGCATTGTAAGCCGCCCTGAGTCTCCAGAGAAAGGTGGCATATAAATTGAACTAAATAAATAAATAAATGACTTCAGTGCCTTTGTAACTTTGAACAATCATTATTGTAAGTCAAGGACTACCTGTATACATTCAGAAAAGAAAACCAACAATGCATATCATAGTGCTGATGCTTATCTCCAATCAGTTCTATGAATCAAGAGAAATTAAAAAACCTTGAACATTCGACATTGTCAAAAACAAAAGCACTGTAACTCCAAGATTAAAGAGATACCTCAAGTTATGCTTTAGGAGAGCTTATTAAAACAATGTACAGGTAGTCCGCAATTTACAACAATTCATTTAGTGACTGTTCAGTTATAATATCACTGAAAAAAGCAACTGGTAAATTTTTCACACTTACGACTATTGCGCAATCCCCATGGTCATATGATCAACATCCAGAGCAGTGGTGGGTTGTCCCTGGTACTAAATTAACAACTACAATGATTCACTTAACAAGTGTGGCAAGAAAGGTCGTAAAATGGGGCAAAACTCACTTAACAAATGTATCACTTAGCCATAGGAATTTTGGGCTTAATTGTGGTCATAAGTCGATGACTACCTGTACTCGAGATCACAGTGTATGCTACAAATATGTACCACATTTCCTTTCCCTTAGGCCTTTTTAATATAGTAGTTAACAGCAAAACCATTCCCCTATTCTGACAAAACCTGAACTGAAGGAAGTATTTTCTTTACTGCTCAGTGCAATAAGAAATGGACTAAACCTTTGGCCTATTTTACATTGAATGACTTTCAACAACTGTGTACATTGGAAAGAACACAGCAGAACCAGCGCACAATTTCTTCCTCTTCAGACGTGACTTTTGGAAGCAGCAGAATTCTCAAGACTGTCAGTTACATCCGCACTGACTCATGCAAATGGCATGCACCAGCAACACAAACAGAAGGACAGAATTTGAATTTAAACTGCAATTGCTAAAGATTTGCTAAACCCAGGCTCATGAAGTGGAGAAGTGGATTGTACTTCCAAAATGTCTCTAAACTACTCTTCTCCTTCACCCCTACAACAGTCATCTTTCATCTCCTTTCATACAATGGAGGATGTTCATCAGAATTTCATGCAATTAAAACCAGGCCTTCCGCCACTAAGGACAAACAGCAAATGGAAAATGCGGGAGAATCCCATGAGATCATTTTGCTTCATGGGGGGGGAGGCGGGGGAGTGGGGGGGGGGCGCGGGGGAAGCAATCATTCTTTTCTTTCAGAATTCTTACATCTTTGCTCTCTATCCAAAATGATGCTTCAAGTTAGGGATGGGGAAGGGGAAGCTGGAGGAGGAATTAAAACTCCAGCTTTTCTTTTCCCACCCTCCCTAGTCCCACAGACGTATGGGAGAGAAGGAAATAAGTCTGCGAACAATTGGTTAGATTAGATAGAAAATTAAAATAAAGCCCTGCTTTCTACTGATATACTTGACTGCTTGAATTCTCTTCCCTCTCTCAACTCATCAAACATCACAACAGCCACAAAACTAAAAAAATAATTCTTCTGCATAAGCGATCCTAGTTTATATCATTATTTCTGGTTCTTTAACATAATCTTTCTCCTGGCTTACGTATTGGGCCTATGAGAGGGATTTGAAAAAGAGCCTGTTTTCTTTTTAACAAAGCATGATTCCAATAAGCTACTTGAAATGTTGGGTTTTGGTTCCCCACCCCCATGGAAATCTGTGAGGCACATGATTAAATTATAACCTTGAAGACAACAATAATAGCTCATATGCTGAATAGCAGTGTCAAACAGAAACCTCTGAAACACAGAGAAGCACTTCCTAGTGACAACAGCTATTCAACAAAGCAGCAGATTACTATGGGAGTTGATGGATTCTCATTTTCAGCGGAAACTGGTAAGCCATCCTTGGGGATATGCTGTAAGTGTGGGAAGTGTTAAGTGTAAGTGTGCACTTGACAGGGGGTTGGATTTGTGCCCCCCAAATTCCTTCCAATCTTTACATTCCACATTTCTAATTCTATAATCCCCTCTGATTTATCCTGAAGCAAAAGGATTTTTTTTAAAAAATACCCTGTACTTGTATGGATGCAACAACAGCAACACAAAACCTCCTCACTTCTTCAGCCATACACATTTTTTGTTTCAAGCTCTCTCTCTCTCTCTCTCTCTCTCTCTCTCTCTCTCTCTCTCTTTTTTAGCATGGTCTTTTCCTACAAGGTAAATACCTTGGGCCTTGGCCTTTGTAAATGGCCATTCCTTCTGTACTTTGCCCCAAAGATCTGAGCTGAATCATTTCCATGTGATTTAACCCTTACCCAAGTGATACCTGAAACTGAATCCTATCTCAGGCTCAGGGCAGCAGTGAATTAATGCATTGTTTTATGATGGAGTGATCAAAGGGCAAAGATTTATGAACTTGTTTAAATTACCCTTCAGATACCTTTGAGTTGCAAAATGCATTCTGAATGCTTGTCCCTTGTCAACTGTGCCCATTAGTAACATGTACAGCATTTTCCTAGGGCGAGAGAAACTTGCCTTTCTCACTTTGGAATTAGATACGTGTAACTATTGCATGAAGGACATTCACTTCAGTGTATTGTGCATAAAAGCTAACAATACAAGACTAATTCAATGAGCACATATGAAGAAAAAATGGTGATGTTATTATGTTCACCTTAAAGGAAGAAAACCTTGCATTTTATATTATCCAATAAATGGAAGTTTGACAGGGAGGAAAAAACTTAGCTATTAGCATATTGTTGGAAAATTTAAAGGGAAAAATTATCTCATTTAAAAATGAGATCCTAATCTTCCTTTCACATATAGGTTACATATGACAGCAAAGCCCTGCCTGCTACTTTACTCTACTCTAAGGGAGATGGGTGGTTCCAGACTGTGATGAATAAACAGATATGAAGCTTAATGGGATGGTAACAACAGCATACCCAAAATTCCCTCAGTGCTTACACACATTTGGGATGCACAGCTTTTGCACTGTATTCTCTCAAGTAATATAATGCATCCAATAAGCTCAGTGCACACAATTTAGTTGAAAGATATTCAAGGTATAACAGAGGTAACTGTTTTTAAGAGAGGCCTGCTCAAAATTATTTATGTTTTTATTTTTCAAAATATATAAAAAAATATTGGAGCCATTATTCCAAATCTCAGCAAAACACCACAATTAGGATTTTTAATTTGATGGGATTTTCAGCATGCAAGAGCCAACAAATGTTTTCCCAACCCAAATAAAAAAATTTTGCCTATTCCTTTATACTGGTTTAGTTCTGTAGCATATTTACCTTGTTCCTGTTGTGTAAAATGGTGGAAGTTGCATTTTCCACTGAAAAAGGCAAAGCTTCAGAATAAGGATATACTTGCTGTGAACATTTCTGAGCATGACATTCCAATAGATGCAAATTATATTTATTTTTCCATTCTGAGGCATCCCCCACAGTTCTAAAATGATCTTTGTTTAATGCATCATCTCCAGGGTGTTTGCTTGACTTGGGCTCTTTTTTCAAATGAAGCCCTTCTCTGTTTAACTGTCTTAGGATCCCATCACGGAAATATTCCCCCTCCTTTTTTTCTGGATTTACCCCTATTTCTTTCAGCAGCGTTTCTCCTTTCATTTCTGCTTTACCAACAGTTCTTTTATAAGCATCATCTCTGGTGCATGGATCACTGATGATCTCTGTTTTAAGAAGATCAACTGCAACTTTGCTACCCCCAAACCGGTCAGTTCTTTCCGTCAGAAACTTCTGTGCAACAGATTTATCCAATGACACTTCCTGGGAATATTTTGATCCCTCTGTAGAATTCTTTCTTTTGCTTTCTTCTTTTCCACATTTTTCCTTACTGTTTTCAGGGGGGGTTTCTTCCCATTTCCTTCGAGAACTTCTTGCTAAGAACTTTCTTCCAGGAGACCGTTTTGGAGGACGTAGAGGAGCTCTCGCAGGATCCAAACTCTTTTCTTCTTTGTCAGTCCTGACACATCCACAGAGATTCCCCATTTAGTTCAGAATGTCTCACAGCGGCACAGATGTTGCCTTTTCATTAGGCTGACATGAATATGAATGTTTCCAGATAGAGATACGGACTTTCTGCTAATAGCCTGATTATCTTTTAGCCTGCAACCCCGACATCAGGATGTAGCCATTTTGCTTATGAGAAATGCATACGCAATAAATGTTGTGGCTCTGTTCCCAGGCTGGGCCTGTGTCTGATTAGACACTAAGGCTTATTTCTGGCCACCAATCCTCTTAAGCAAACATCACAGCCTCAGCACTAAACTGGAATGCCAACAGCATTCTGCAGAAATGACATAATATATATTAGCAATAAAAGGCCCAATGTAGATTTGAACTTTACCTCACTACGAACCGAAACAAAAAGCCAAAACCAGTTTGAAACTCTTAACCAGCATTTGAGTTCAAGAGCAAATGTCACCATATATAAAAGACTTGATTCAAAAGACAACTTATAAAATCTGGCCATTAATGTGAGATAGTAATAGATTTTTCCCTCTAACGAAGAAAAAAAAAAGTGAAGATTAAGGAAGTACTATATGAGACTCCACACAAAAAGATTTTAATATCTGATTTTGGTCAAAGCTACTGCAAGAAAATACTACCATATGCAAAGTTTAGAAAATTAGTTCCTGAGTATGTTTCAGGACACTGAATGTGCCTCCTTGTTGATGAATTGGGTAGCAGTATTTTACTTATTTGTATCCTGTCTAGGGGTGAAATCTACTTACCTTCCTTACCGGTTCGGAAGCATACGCGCCATGCATCACATGCGCACGCAGACGTTCTGCACATGTGCAAAACCTTCTGCATATGCGTAGAGGCACAAACATATTACTTCCTAGTTAAAAGCAAGAAGTAATGACACCCGGTGGGTGGGCACTACCGTATCGCCGAACCACCGGCCAAGATTGCTACTGGATCGGGTGATCCAGACCGATCCGGGAGCATTTCACCCCTGATCCCATCTATTATTTTTACAAATAACTCAAGGAGGTGAACATACTGTATCCAACACACTTTCCTCCTCCTATTTTCTTGAGAACAACAATCCTGTGAGGCGGGTTAGTCTGAGTGAAAGTGACGACCATGAGGTCACCTAGCTGATTTTCATGGCTAAGGCAAGACTTGAATTCAGTCTCATACTTTTTCGTCTGGTTCCTGAACATTACATTAAGTTTAGTTTATCCAGCAAGATATTCTGTAGATTAGAAGTCCTAACTTGCATAGAATAACATGAACATTTTTGAGGTATATCAGGAGCAACATAAAAATAAGTTGAATGCGACATAATAGCAATAGCACTTAGACTTTATAGCCCTCTCTAAGCGGTTTACAGTCAGCATATTGCCCCCAACAATCCGGGTCTTCATTTTACTGACCTCAGAAGGATTGAAGGCTCTGTCAACCTTGAGCCTGGTAGAATTCAAACTGCCAAATTGCAGGCAGCTGACAGGCAGCAAAAGTAGCCTGCAGTACTGCATTCTAACCAGTACACCACCACGGCTCTTGGGATAAATGTGTATAATAAAGCAAGCAGAGCAATGGTGGGTTTCAACCGGTGTTACCACCGGTTCGCTTCATGCAAGCACTTAAATTCATCATTACTGCTTAATGTAATTTACAAAATGCACAATGGAAAAAAAAATGAGGGCCCCAATATTCACAACAGTCATATTGTGAATATTTTGGGGCCTTCTAGCATGTATCAAATATTCTATGTAATAACAGTAATATCAAAGGATATAAGGATTTGATAAAGAAAAGAGAAAAGATACCAAAATTACTTTACTATCTATATTGTTAGGGGCAATATGCTGATTTTGTAAATCAGGAGTCCCCAAACCCCCGGTCTATGGACCGGTGCTGGAAACTGGGCCATGAACTGGGCCATGCTGGAACTGGGCCCCATCCATGGGATGCAGGCAACATGTGAAACCATGCCTTTGCGGGTCTGCGGGAAAACCTCTCGCCACGGAATCGGTCCCTGGAACCCAAAAGGTTGGGAGCCACTTTTGTAAAACATTTAGAAAGGGCTATAAAGCATTATGAAGTGGTATATAAGTCTATTGCTAGTGATACATACTAGTATATGTCATTACTTCATTTAATATCCAACACTAAAGACTAAACTGAACAGCAAATACTAAAATACATATTGTAAGTTACCTCAAAAAACTGTATGTACATGTGTACAGAAAATTAAGAGAAGAAACCCCACTTCAGAGAATTAAAAAAAAATGAATGAAAACTGCCCAGAAATGAAAATATATTTTTTCTTGAACACTTCTATTTCCTAAAAAAAAAATGAAGATATTATCATTCTTTACAGAAAAACCACAATGTTAGAAATTTTCCCCAGCACGATTTTTAAAAATTCATAATATTAGCGGAACCTTAAAATAATACCGATTAATCGTAAGATTTTCCTCTGCGGACAAGGAATAAAATGAGAATATGTAATTCTTCGGAGGTGAGGAAGAGGTCATCGCTTTCCAGTTCATTTAGCATTTCATTCTAAGGACTTGGGAGGAAGAAGTGAAGCAAACAAACAAGAAAATATTTTATAGACGGACAAAATGGTTTGCCCAGGAACGTGCTCTTCTGATCTGTAACAGAAGCTTAGGAACTCAGGAACTGAAACAGCAAACAGGATGGAGTTGACGGTTATATTTATAGTCTCTTTACCTCTGCTTGTTTAAAGTATAAATGGAACTACCATTCCATGCTAAAGCCAACAGGACTAAGACTCCCTTGGCGTATCAAATCTGCTTCCCTTGAGGAAAAAAAAATAAAAAAGCTTTTGCTTCTGTATTTTGCAGCTAAACTGGCAGGATTCTGTTGCTTTCTAGTGAGACAAAGCTGCCATTCCCCAGTTTACAATAAGTAGTATTATGTACACATGTACAATATATTCTATTATTCTTTGTTCCAGATTAATAGAACACGTATCATGTTCAGTGCTCTCACTTCCACTATTCATCTTTCAAGAACAGAACAAAAAAAAAGTAACATCAACAGGAAGACTCAAAAGGTCAATATAAATTCCTGATTTATAATCCATACAAGGATTTCTCAAACTGTCAACATCTGGCGATGATTTTTTCTCGATTAAAAACATTTCGCCACTTACTTAAAAGATAATAATTTGTGCCAATTTATGTACTTTTTTTTAATGATTCGCCTGGCTAGGTGGCTCAGTGGCTAAGACACCGAGCTTGTCGATCAGAAAAGTCGGCAGTTCAGCGGTTCGAATCCCTAGTATAGGTCTCCCGCATGAGCAGGGGGTTGGACTAGATGACCTCCAAGATCTCTTCCAATTCTATTACTGTTACCTGTTACCTTTTGCATGCCTAGCCTAGTTTTGTTCTGGCGAGTGCTCAAGGTGCCTAGCAAAATGTAAAACAAATTTTAATATTAAAAAATTGAAAATGTATGTTAGACCATCAATAAAATTATTACTGAAATCATACTAACATTTCAAATCCTGGCAAAACAGCTGAGAGAGTAGGGATTACGCACATCTTCCAAGGGAATGCCAGAAAGATGAGACTTAAACCATAAGTTCCAAAGGGCCTTTCCTGTTGACCTTAACAACTGCATAGCTTCAAAGCAGGAGACACAAACTGATAGAAAGGTCAGAACCTGAGCTACTTAGGGCTTAAAAAGTCAACGCCAATACCTTATATTGGGCCCAATAGCCAACTGCCAACAAGTGCAGATCTTTCAGTAGGCGCTGTGTAGTCCCTGCACCTTGCATAGTTAGCAATCTAACTAAATATGAGATGGTTTATAAATGTACAAATGAACTATTATTTTTGTCTTTTGTTATGGTGTGGAGAGAAAAACCTCTCTTTCAAGGAGGCACTGATAATTTCTCTTGACTAGCCATCTTTTGGATGATTCAACCAACCAAAAATATGAAAGTCGAATATCTACATGCCCTCTCTGCAATCCTCAACTTTCTACATATCCTCCCCATGCTCACATCTTTGATGTCTGCATCCCCAAAAGAATCCATTATAGCTGAATGAGCAGCTACCAAAGTTAGATCCTTATGTCATGTATCAACTCCAAAGACCAAATTTAGATAGAACCGTGCCATCACAAAAATTTTTCAGAGTTTGCTCCCAACTATTCCAGTTTTTCCCTTAACAATCTGCTGAAGAAAATGCTGCACCTTGCCGAAGGCCGAAGATGATACACAACAGAGAAACGCTATTGCGTGTGGATGCAACACAGGAAAGTATCTAAGCCTTCTTGGCTAGTAAATAATTCATTATTCCATTCACAATTAACAGTCTCAAAAATTATTCCACTTGGTTACAGCTCATACCTCCCATCCAAGTCCAACTCCTTAATAAACTAAAGGACCTGACCTCCCTTCCCAAAAGGGAATAGGGTGTCTAGGATTAATGCTATTAATAGTCTGAAAATCAGGAAATATTACTAACAAAAGTTGTAAGAAATTGCCCAAGCGTATCATCTGAATCAACCAATTGAGCAATTACATCAAGCAATTTAACATTTCTCCTCTCTTGCACAGGTTTATCCTGGCCAGGAATCAGGATTCACTCATCAAGAAGTGATCTGTCAATGACAACAGAGACACAAGATTACTCTAATGGACAGAACTTTTTATATACTCATTCAGACAGGCAAATCTTGATACCTCAGATTTTGGGGACCTCCAAAAATGCTACCAATTAGTAATGTCTATTGTGAGATAAGGAGAACATTAAACATATAAATTAAGAGCAATCATTTGTAATTGTTAAGGTTTGGGACTTGTACTGGGGAAATCCAGGTTTATGCAATCTGAGCCAAGGGAAACCACCCTGTCTCTCTTTCTCTCTCAGCCCAACCTATGTCACGATTTTGTTATTACTGTGAGGAAAACTGGGTGGGAGAAGGGAGTGCTTTGTATATTACCTTGGGCTCAGGATCAAAAGGGGGAACAGAAATCAAATAAATAATGTAATTTAATTACATTTAATATAATGTTAAAGAATTCACATCAAATTTATTGGGTGCTCCATCACTGGAGGCTTTTAAGAAGAGATTGGAC
The DNA here is from genome assembly GCA_030761175.1 of Masticophis lateralis. Taxonomy (NCBI): domain Eukaryota; kingdom Metazoa; phylum Chordata; class Lepidosauria; order Squamata; family Colubridae; genus Masticophis; species Masticophis lateralis. The sequence goes on along the minus strand of JAUDYJ010000001.1, from coordinate 125,508,412 downwards.
AGCCATTTGTCTGAAATGGTGGTATAGGGTTCCTGCTTAAGCAGGAGGTTGGACTGGAAGACATCCAAGATCTCTTCCAACTCTGTTATTCTGTTAAATGTAGTTTTCTCTTTGGCAGATCTTTGAGGAAGCAGTGGCCTTCCTACTTAATTCTGGCCTCCGAGAAATGATGCCCACTTGCAGCATAGCACCATGCAACCATCACTGTATGGGGAGGTTGAGGGATAGATCAGCTCTCTCTTATTCCTGAACACCTTTTTCGGAGCTCCATCCCTCAAGCCTCCCTATATAGTGGAAGCCATGTAGGCCATCCCAGAAGCAGAAACCATTTTGGAGCAGTTGCCATGAATTGCGGCTGCTCCAAAATGGCAGCCACTTTGGGGATGGCACCATGAAGCCTCCAGGGAGGCAAAGGGCCAGTTTTCCTTCTCCAATGTGATCTCCAGAGCTCCAGTGAGCACAGCTCCCCTATAATGGATGCTGCCTGGTGCAGTTCTGGAACTGGGTGCCCTGCAGCCTTCACTGTCTGGGAAGACGGTGTGAAGGAGCCAGGCTGAAGATCTACCAAAAAGGTAAGTGATGGGGAATGGGGAGACCTAGCAGCACGTAGGCCCCGTGTCTCAAGGAAAACAATGGGGTGGGAAGTGGAGTACAGGGTGCTTCATTCAGGGGATGGGGGAGGCTTCAGGAGGCTCAGGGTAGGCCAGTGGTGGGTTGCTACCGGTTCGCCCCGGATCGGGTGAACCGGTAGCGGCGGCAGCGGGATGCTCTGCCCATCCACCTGGATGCTTCTGCGCATGCGCAGAAATGTTGTGCATGCCCCCAAGTGTGCATGCACCCACACATGAACTGGTAGCTATGGGTTTTGAAACCCGTCCCTGGGGCAGGCCACATGTAAACTGAGGAAGTGCTGCACTGCAGGCCTGGGCTAAGTGCAATGCGAAGTCTCTCTCATCCAATGCTCTCATTAACTACTGCAACAGAGAAAGAAGGGATTGAGGTTGTTAAGTGAGGCAATCACTTGGGCACCTCACTTAATTACTGTTATGGCTTATGGCAATAATGAGCAGGCTCCATTACATTGTTGAGGTCTACTGCAATAAAGCAAATATTGAGATAATTTGTGATAAGAGACTATATAAACAGAAACCAAAATATACAATTTTAATGGCTATGCATAAGCTGTTCTTTCAAATTACAAAATTCTAACACTGAAGTTGGCCTTCCAAAAACCTCTTCTCCAATGCCAGGCTAATTGCCGCTATTAGCTGAATAACATCATCAGGTAAAGTTTGAATCCTACTACTACTGAAATAATAGCTTGGCTCTATTATTTGTTCTTAGCTTGTAAGCAAACATTTGCTTTTGTAAGCAATTGCCTTTCAGATACGCATTAGGAAAGCTGAATAATGAGAAGGAACAAAAAAAAGAGGGGACAAATCTTTAAATTATGGCTTTAGATGCAATTGCTAAGAGTATGAGGAGCTGCACGATGAACCAATTCTGTCCTGGCCTAGTTAAAGGCAGACTAGTCCCTTGAGATGAAATTCAATAAGCAATTATTCATATATTTGGGAGATGCAGTGGAAGTATTTCCCCTTTCTCGTTCCTATATTTCTGACATGGATAATAAATGTATTTATTATATATAAAGGAGATAATAGCATAGATAACAAATCAGAAAAAGTTGAACAAGTTGAGGAAAATAAAAGACAGAAGACAAAGTGAATGGACAGTATTTGTTACTTGGACAGATTTCTATCAATATAAGACAAAACCAACCATACATACTGTAGCTAATAAAGCAGACAGCCATTCATTCATTTTCGAACCAGCACTTTATTTAAATATCTATTCAAAACTAAATCATTTATAAAGCACCTGAGTGTGTATTCCCTTGGAAATAGTCCTTCTTTAGCGACTGCCTTGTTTAGCAACCATTTGCAGTTATGATGGTGATGAAAAGTAACTTTACAATTAATCCTTGTATGTAAAGCAAAGGAAGGCTGATATACAATCACAAGCACAGTGACAGTGTCACTTAGCAACTGCTTTGTTAGCAACTAAATTGCCCATCACAATAATAGTCAATAAATGAGGATTACCTATACCTTGGAAATTATGGGAAATTACAATAAGATATTCCAACAGCTTTTTTCCATCTCAGCCTCACAGAAATTCAAGTAAGCAAATAAGAGGGGACTAGAAATAGCAAATGTTTTCATTACAGACAATGGCTGCACCTGAATCTAATCAACCTAACAACACGCAGCTGCAAGAACAAGTACTACACCGATAATTTAACAAGAGGCAGTTCCATCTGAAACAATTTACCTCATATATTCAGGAAAAGGTTTTGCAGTAGAATCTCCATTAATGCATAAGCATATCTAGTATATTTTATCATGCACTAAAACATCTAGGACCATGATGGGGAACCCATGGCACATGTACTGGAAGTGACACACAGAGCCATCTCTCCGGGCACATGAGCTGTCCGCCCGTTGCTCTTCTGGGTTCCGGCGTGCCAACCAGTTGTCTTCACGCACATGGGAGTGCCGGAAACCGGAAGAGATGATCTTCTGGTTTCCAGCACACATGTATGTGTGAAGACCAGCTGGCTGGTGCGCATACACATACTGGAAATCAGAAGATCATCTTCCCGTGCACACATGTGTGCCAGGTGGCTGCTCTTCCAGTTTCCAGCACACACACTCTCCTGTTTTTCCACTTGGCGCCGAAAAGGTTCGCCAACACTGATCTAGGAGAACTTTGGAATACTAATGAATGAGTAAAAATTCAAAGAGCTCTGTCTTTAAAAATGTGGGACAAAAGAAGTTAATAGAACAATCTGGTCCAATTATATCAAATTGCATGCAATGGGGATAATATATAACAAAAGGGGGGAGGGAGAAAATACAGATACAGGTGGACATAGTTAACTCAAAGTTTCCTTGAAATAGGTCTTTTCTTAATTGAAATCAAACTACAGCTGGATTTTATACAGCTTGAGCCTCTCTTTGCCTTTTTGCAATCCCTAAAATTGTAGGGATTTTGCAATTGTACTCCTAAATTATCAAATTTAAGTTGCCTTGAATTTTATCTAGAAAAAAAAAATCAAAATATCATATAGGTATCCAGGAGGTATAGCAGACTAACGTAAAAGCAGAAGGGAGAGTGGGAAAGTATTTTTTAAAATGCATCCTTTAAAAGGCTTTTTAAAATGACAGTTTGCTATAATATGACATCTTCCAGGGAGAGTAGCAGCTATGCACATCTTAGAGCAGTGATAGCTAACCTTTTTGCCGTCGTGTGCCAAAAGTGGGGGGAGCACAGGGAGGTCGCCCACGTGCGTGCCCACACCCATAATTCAATGCGCCCTGTCACCGTGCCCCCCCCAGCTTTTAGCATGTGATGGCAAAATGGGCCCAGTAGGCCCGTTTTTTACTCTCCCCATGCTCCAGAGGCTTTCTAGGAGCCTGGGGAGGGCGAAAACGGCCTTCTCCACCCCCTCGAGGCCCTCCGGAGGCCGGAAACAGCCCATTTTCCAACTTCCTGTGGGACCGGAAGGCCCAAAACTCATCTGGCCAGTGCACGCATGCATGCTGGAGCTGAGCTACAGCAATGCTCATGTGCCCACTGATATGGCTCGGTGTGCCACCTGTGGCACCCGTGCCATAGGTTCGCCATCACGGTCCTAGAGCTAAGGATTAAATTGCATGAGTTAAATAACTCCATCGCAAAAACTCTAAGATCAGTAACTGACCTTTCCTCTGGCACTTTAAATCAGGAGCAGATTAAAAATGAATCCCTGAAGTTTTACATAGATATATGGGAATAGTCCAAAGTGGACTTCAGAAGATGCCACTTGATCCACAAATAACTGCTATAAGCCAGAAGCAAAACCCAACACAGAAATTAGCGCATATCTGCATGACTGATTTGCAGCTTGAATATTGCTCTTCTTCTCAATCTGAACCAATTCTAGAAGCTGCAAGGCCAGACTTTCCTTCTTTAAACATTAATTTTTTTTCAGATCCAGATAACTGCAGACAAAACAGGCTCCCTACCTGCAGGAAATTACCGACTTCTACACATAGTGATATGGGGAAAAATATTAAGTTTTGTATGTGGGATCAAGCTTTTAAAAGACATCTTGCTTTTCAGTTTTGTTTTGTTTTTAAAAAAACCAAGGCAGTTGCAGGAAAGAAAATACTGAAATCTTCAATGAGAAAGATGACACGCAATTTAAAGATGCTGAAATTTGTAGAATAGGCTAGAATGGCTAGGATATGACAAAAGATTATAAAAAGTACGGAAGCGGAGGGAAATGGAAAATGTAATAATGCAGTGAGAATATAAGATCTTTCAGGATATGAGACGTGCCCATTTAAAAAGTAGTGAAGCAAAAATATTCATTTAATTAGAAAAAACTTCAGAAAAAAGACTCATGAAAACTTTGCTCTGCAAAAATTGGAACACACCAACCATCATGCTTATCAAGCAACGCCCTATATGCTTTGGTACTAAAATATGTGAACGTATTAATATGTGACAAGAATTTGACAGGCATGAAAGGCACATTTCATTTGAAAGCGGTGTTTCAAATGCTACATTAGTAATGTGTTTTACATTTAGCTTTTTAAAAAGCTAACAATTCCTCTTTGTCATAATGAGTAATGCAAGTCCAAAGACAATGCATTTAACTACTGTTTTAGATATGCATGAATCACAAAAAATGTAAAGAGAATGATTTAAATGTTCTGCATATTTTTAAATGTCTGACAAAAGTTAAAGTGCTACACCATGGTTCCTAATAAATTGCTCTTGTTCTGGCAAATGAAATGTAAAATTTCACACTGCAGCTTTCAGACACTGAAACTGAGAAAAATATATATATCTCAGATCAGAAAAATGTATCACCTACTTCTGTAATTTCATTTGGTACAGCAATTCTACTGCCACCTAGTGCAATCTAGACACAATCAACATTTATAAATAGGAAGTAATGGGTATGTCTCTTCTAACAAAGAGAAGGACTAGGGATGACATGATATCAGTCTTTCGATATTTGAGGGCTGTTACAGAGAAGAGGGGGTCAATCTATTCTCCAAAGCACCTGAGAGCACAACAAAAAGTAATAAGATGGAAAAGTATCAAGACATACAACCTAGAATTTAGGATAAATTTTCTGTCAGTGAGAAAAATTAATCAATGGAACGATTTGACTTTAGAAGTTGTGGGTACTCCATCACTGGAGGTTTTGAAGAAGAAATTGGACAATCATTTATCCAGAATGGTATAGGGTCTCCTGCTTTGGCAGGGGGTTGAAACAGAAGACCTTCAGGATTCCTTCCAACTCTTATTCTGACATAGTGTTCATTTTATGTTTGAAATTGTGGAAAATATGTTAATTATAATTATGTTATCATTAATGAATTACTCATTACATTCTGTCGCATGCTTATCTGCTTCCTTCCTGAGCTTCAAAATATATAATCAGACCCATCTTGCAAAGGAAAAGGCACAAAAACAGTATTAACTTTCAACCATTTCTATTTGAATGCCTGTGAGAATTCTAATGTATTCACATTTGAAAAACATAGCCATGGTTGATCAGAAAGAGTTATAAATTGAAGGTTGCAGGAATGGGAGGGCACCTTACCTGAAAGTGCAAAATTATGGTCCATATTAATCCCAATGTCAATTTAGGATTCCCATCTGTTATGTCATCATTTCGAATGTTCACCAGTTTCACCTGTCGTGGGTGGAGGGGGAGAAATATGCAAAGGAATTAAAACAAATGGAGTTGACAATGTGCATTCTTTCTCTTGCAGTGAAGGAAAGATCAACGTGGCTGTTGGTGCACTATAATTCTAATTATCCCGTTCCTCTTTCTCTATGAAGCAGAGGATGCCTCTAAAAAAACACATAATTCTTCTAACAGGATAGCTGATGCTTCTATTTTTGCACAGGGATAGCTTAGTTGGCCAGTTAAAACAAGGGAACCAATTATATTAACCTTTTCAATTGATTTTATTACTATTACTAAAGATATCTGAGACTCCATGCTAGCTTTAAGGGCTAAGATTAGCAAACCGGAACTCCTAAACTACAGCCAATTCTCAATGCATCAAGAGATTGAACAATATCTGTTAAATTGAAAGGGCAGGAAGAAAAAGACAAAGTCTAGACGATGGACCCACAGAACAGCTCTGATCTCATTCATTGCAACGGGCAACCAATTGTTGTGTTTAAAACTTCATTCTTGTCTGCCATATCAAGCAATGTTGAAAATATGTCTGGAGAGTTATGATTTCCCAATAGAGTGTAGCTTGTCACTAACAGTTCTTCATCTATTCAAGGTAATCCACTCTGGCTAATGAATAATATTATATATAGTCCTCAAGATGCAGCATTAAGTTTTGGCAGTATTCAACAAACCCTTCTGTCCTGATTTATAACATTTTCCAAATACTTTGAATTTGCTAGTCTATGGATGTAATACTGATTAATTGGTTGATTTGATTAGAAAAGCTTTGAGAATCTTATTATTATACCATGCTTATCTCCGCTATTATTTGCTTTTCAGTTAGGATGGAAATTATATGCTTGAACTTAAATACATGATGTTCATTATAGCTGTGCAAAGCACTTGAAAAAAAAAACCCAAAATAAGTGTCTGTGTATGCACATTCTGAAGCAGCTATCTATGTCTTTAAAGGATGTGGCTGCTTTAAAGATTCAAAAGAAGATGCATCATTCATTCTCTCAACACTTTCTAAAGGATTCTTTTAAATGCTATACACCCTTATTATGCTGGTAAAATGTAACTCAGCACAACTCCGTTTCCCCAATATTCCAAATGTATCTTTATGTTGTTTGAATATATGTTGATTTGGGTTTTTTCCCACTTCAATTTTTCTACTTCTACTTCAAATTGTTTTTGCTACAAATGTAACTTTGACACCAAATATTCCTAGGAATCCGGAATCCTTGCTAAACATAGAATCTAAATCTTAACAAGGGAAAGCAGTCCAATATTATCTTTTCTTCTGCCAGGAGCATTTCCCCCCCCCCCCCCCCATTTTTATAAGGATTGCCTATTTAGTTCAACATGCCTCAAACTTTCAGCTCATTGACCTCTCCATGAAGTTTCAGATTGTTCATTGACTCTCAAACATTATATGAAAATAATTTAATAAATACTACTTTAACTAATAGTACTACAAATCATCATCATCATCATCACAATCATCATCATCATGAACAACATCAGCACTGACAAAATCACCCTCAATTAATTGCAAAAGGCAATTTTACTTGGAACAGCTTACATCTTGAGACAATACCTTTAACATTATCAAACAGCAACATCAGCCTATCCCAGATCTGGAACTGTAATAATTTCAGTGAATTTTAAAAGAATTCCTATTTCCTCCCACTGATCTGCTCCCTAAAATGGAAGTTTGTGGTAATTGAGTATAGATGATCGTTTATTGTTCACTTCTTTGCTAAAACAAGAATATTTAATATGTCCGATCAATTATAGAAACAAATCACAGCAGTCAGATTTCTATTATTTATTTCTTGAAAATATACTTTGTTCTTGGTCTGCTCTTACTGTCTGGCTTTAACTCTCTTCTACTAGCTCTCATCAGAATTGTCTAGCATACAGATTATAAGGTTCATGTAGAGAACACCAAAAATGAAATAAACACTTTAAAACAGTGGTTCTCAGATTGGGGTCCACGGACCCCTGGAGGGGCACAATGTCATCATTGCCGACAAAATGATGGGGGTCGACAAAAGCGTAAATAAATGTTATGATTTAAATCTTGAATTAGGTCTTGGGGGTCTGTGGCCATGGCCCATGGTAGGTATTTAAAGGGGGGCCATGGTGAAGAAAAGTTAAGAACCACTGCATTAAAATATTTGTTAGCTCTTTCTAATATGAAGTATGCAGTGCTCAGAATTATGTCTTGACATTTTTGCCAGTACGTTCATTGAATCTACCCTATTAACAAAGCAATCCTATTCAATTACTCAGCAATTGCACTGAGTTTGCCAACATTTATTTGTTTGCTTGTTTGTTTATTTGAGATTTAATCTCTAAAGCAGAATTCACATACTCTGATATACAGTACTTTATTTCCTTTTACTTCTGAGCCTACAGAATTAGAAACATTAATAATATTGATTTTTTTTTCTATTCTGAAAGGAGAAAAAAACAAACTCAGGTCAAGATGATCTATGATTCAGTACTTTGTTAAAGAAAAAAGACAGATGAATAACATTAGAATTCCTAAGGACAGCCAATAAGATTAACATCGCCAATATGATAGGTAATAAATATTTTAACACAGAGATAAAAATCGAGAAAATACTGTTTCAAAAATTAATGTTCCAATTTTGTTTCTTAAGTGTGATATCTTACCTGTCGCCTTTTCAAATAATCAAGTGCAATTTGGACATTCTGTAGTCTGTGAAATCTCATCCGTCCTTTCTCTCTAGGCTAAAATCAGAAAATGGAAGATATAAGAATTTCTATAAAGTTGCACAAATATTTTCAGACGTTATATTTCTATAACATTTTAACTATTCCATGAATATCACAGGAAAGGAAAATTATCACCAACCAAATAAAGAGATTTGCATGAAATGTAATGACTCTGGAGAAAAGCAACTCAATTTTAAACTTTACAAATGTCCTTTCCCTCCTGTGGCTTCTTTCTTTCCATGTGATTCATTAATGGATGAAATCAATATAAACTAAGGCAGCAACACACTACCAGACCTACTTAGTGCGACAGCATAGTCTAACATGACACAGGTTTCAGTTTCAGCAATTTCAATGACATATTAAAAGTGTTCGAATTCTTGCCAACTGAAATTAATGGGACTTAAAAGTATTTCATTTTTACTGTTTCTATAGGCAGTTTAAGCAGAAATTATGATCCAACTTACCTCACCAAACCCATAAATTTCTTTTAAGGTTCATTTAAGCTTAATCAACCTTTTGGAGAATATGGTGTGAAACATGTTGAAAGTCTAGGTCAGTGATGGCTAACCTTTTTGCCGTCGCGTGCAAAAGCGGGGAGAAGTGCGGGGGATCACACACGTATATTCCCATAATTCAATGCCCCACACGCCCACCCCCCCACATGAGCACATGAACCCCCCCCTCCCCTGCACATGTGCACATAACCCTACACTCTCCCGCGCACATGCACACAACCCCCCTGTGCCTGTTCTGGGCCTAGCTGGCCTATCTGAAGCCTCCAGAGGGTGAAAACGGCCTTCCCTACCCCTCCAGAGGTCCTCTGGAGGCCGTAAATGGCCTGTTTCCTGACTTCCTCTGGGCCAGGTAGGCCCATTTTTCACCCTCCCCGGGTTCCAGAAGATGTCCCCCGGAGGCCGTTTGGAGGCTGAAAATGCCCTCCCAGAGCCTCCACGTTAGCCCTGTACTTACCTGGCATCCTAAACAGGCTGCGTGGAGAGGTATGGGTGGGGCCAGCTGAAAGTCAGCTGGCCAGCATGTGCATGCACGCTGGAACTAGGGCAACAGGTCGCGAACCTGAAGACATGGCTCCGCGTGCCACCTGTGGCACGCGTGCCGTAGGTTTGCCATCACGGGCCTAGGTAGTCCTTAACTTATAATAGTTTGTTTAGTGACTGTTTAAAGTTACATTATCACTGAAAAAGTGATTTATGGCCATTTTTCACACTTACAACCATTACAGCATCCCCATGGTCACATGAACAAAATTCAGAAGCTTGGCAACTGGTTCGTACTTATGACCGTTGCTGTGTCCCAAGGTCATGTGATCACCCTTTGCGACCTTCTGACAAGCAAAGTCAATAGGGAAGCCAGATCCACTTAACAACTGTGTTACTAACTTATCAACTGCAGTGATTCACTTAACAACTATGGAAAGTCATAAAATGGGGCAAAACTCACTTAACAAATGTCTCACTTAACAATAGAAATTTTGGGCTCAGTTGTGGTTGTCAGTCGAGGATTGCTTGTACTTTGCTTCTGGAGTGAAAGTGCTTCTGGGGAGTGGTTTTTTTTTTCCCTTTAAAAAAGCTGTTCTTATGATAACCACTTCTCAAACTATCCAGAATATTAAAGTTTTTAAAACTGTTTATAGAGGGGCCGGCAGGTAAACTATTAAAAGAAATTGTCAAGTACTTTCAATCAATAACTATAAGAAGTTCCTGTGTAATTCTAGCTAAATAAATACAAGCTAAGTAAAAATACAATAGTGGCCAAAATTGTGGAAACCTTCTGGAAAAAGTGTATTTTTGAGGTTTGATGGCTAATAACAGCACTTTTTTTTTTTTTTTTGGAGTTTAAAGATAATCATATTCCATTGTTGGAATGTCCTGGGAATAGCCCAGACCTTAACCCAATTGAAAATTTATGGAGCCAACTAAAAAAACTTGTTAGTCAGAAGCAATCCAACAATAAAACCCAGTTTATAGAAGCTATCATTCAATCTTGGTTTCACATTATAGCAGCTGCAGAACTAAAAGACTTGGTTCACTCCATGGGAAGACATTGTAAGGCTGTAATTCATGCTAAAGGCTACCCAACTAAGTATTAACTGATGTGATAATTTTTGTATATCTCATTTTTTCTATGGTGATAATTTTTGTACATCTCGTTTTTTGCTACGTGTTTCACTTTTCTTCTTTATACTATAACTGCTATTCTAATAGCAAATCCTTCACAAAAGTTTTTGCATTACATTCTTGCTTAAATTATCTTTCCACTGATATATAATTTTAAGATACTACTCCCCCCAAAAAGTGATGTTATTAGCTAGTTTTAGAAAATACACGTTCCCCAAAAGGTTTCCACAATTTTAGCCAGTTTTGTAGTATTTGCTAGGATATATATCAAAGACATGAATCTGGAACCGTCTACCAGCACCAGTAAATAGCAAAATATAGCTAATGTTCAGTCCATCAAACCCCAGTAGATTACAGAACAGAAATGCATTTTGTTCTGACCTAAGAAATCGTGTGAAGTGTATATTTCCCATATACTGCAGACTTTTTTTAAAAAGAAATTGAACTATAAGAGCTGCATTTTGTCATCATGATTATCATATTATTTTTTCAGGGTGGGGCACTGTTTCATGATTTTTTTGCTTGCATTTTGGAATGTATACTAAGACCTTATATAGAATAAGTCAGAAAGTTGGTTCTCAAGAAAGACACATGTGGGAAATATTCATGAGAATTTGGAAAGAATTATGCAAGAAAGCTTTTGAATCAGGTTAATATATCCCCATCAATTTTTGCTCAGGAAAAAGTTGCATTTACTTAATTAAATATCAATCATTAGGAAAATAAAATCTTGTGGGTGACCAATTCTAAACGATGTAACATTGCTTATGTTTAGCCATCAAATTATGTATTTTTCTATCCCAGAACCTTAAGCATCATAAAAATATGCAATCTTTTTCTTAAAAATACTTACACAACATGCATGAAGAAAGCATAAGTTATTATAGAAAACCAAAAATATTCAGCAGATTAATGATAAACGTGGCAAAATGCATGCAGTTAGTATAAAAATCACAAAGAGGAAAACTCAACAGAGGAAAAAGGTCCCGTTCACTTAACTACCCGAGAATAAACGGAAAAAAATTGCATTTACATGACCAAATCAATGCCTTTCTTCCCGACTTCAGATTTTTCAAACCTTTGCCATAATGGACAGAGCTCTCTACGGTCCCAGTTCAAATCCCTTGTGAATTTTGTAAAGCAAGTATATTGTCATATTGAAACCAAAACCACAAACAAGGGCTGTTTCACTAAATTTGTAGCAATATGTATCCATCTTTATTTGTACAGCTGGTGCATCTTTGCAAAATAAATGTATGTCCTCTAAATGTTTGCCATTTAATAAGGGACAGATACCATGTTTTCCCGAAAATAAGACCCTGTCCTATATTTTTTTTGAACCCCGAAATAAGCGCTTGGCCTTATTTTCAGGGAGGTCTTATTATTTTGGGGCATGTGGAGCAAGACAGGACTCCTCTTGCCATTTTACCTGATTTCCAGCTCTGTCTCCCTAACCCTAACCAGAGGAAATGGCGGGGACCGGCTGCGCATGCACTTAAATATTTTCAGGGGGGCTTATTTTAACGCATGCGCTCAAAAGCCCAATTGGGCTTATTATCAGGGGATGTCTTATTTTCGGGAAAACAAGGTAGTACAATAAACAGGTAGCTATTCTGGCAACTTTTTAAATAACTTTCCCAATGCAGCTCATGCGATGTATCCAAGCCATTGCCACCACTCACAATACTCTAGATTAGAAGAATTCCCCATAATGAAAACCCCATCGCCCAATTCTTTCTAATGAAAATGCTGCACACCATCACACCACAACATTACTTTTTCATTAGCAGTCGGCACTCTTCACAAACTGTATTAGTAGAGTTATGGGGGTCGGCACCTACCCCCTTATCCTCATCCTCCTCATCCTCATGCTGTTCAAACGGGCATGCTTCTGTTGAACTCACCAACCGTAAGGTCTTCAAAAAATCTCGCTCCCTTGGCTAATAAACACAGACAGGAGACAGGAGAGCAAAGACACAAGACAGACCACAAATGAAGAGAAGAATATGAATGGAAGAACATAATGAAGGGAGTAAGTGCCAAGCAGAGGAGAGAAGAATGTTCACAATGAAAGGAAAGGACATGATATCAGAGGGGAATGTTAGACAATTACAGTGGGAGCCATACTGTAACACAATTATTTTTAATTGGAAAAAGAATATTTAGCGTTCCACACGTTGGATGATTTTTTAAAAAAAAAAGAAAATCAGAAAATGAAAAGAAAACTGCTTTAGAAAAGATTGTTTTTCTATAGGAACAACAAAAAATATTATATTACTAATATTAATTACTAATTCTTATCCTCCCCCCCCCCACTCCCAGTTATGGAAACAATGCATCAAAGAAATGATGAATTAAGATAAGAACAAATATCAATTAAATCTGTAAAACAGTTGCATTAAAATTAAGGAACTCACTAAAGTATCTCCTGAAAGAACCTCCAAAAGAGAAATCAAGTTATGTCCATCTCTCAGATCTTCATACAGGTCATTGATATGTTTTCGAACCTATAAAGAAAATGAGATTAAAAGTCAATGTGTGGTCTTTTTCCAGGAGAAATGTTTGTATACACTCCCGCTGAATGCAGTGACATTTATACCAAGGTAAGTATAGAAAAAACTAGTCTTACTGTAGTCTTTTGTGTTTTGTGTTGCAATGCCCAGGGAATACTTACATACTAAGGACCATCTTAATGTATTGAAAAATATGATTCCTAGAATATAATTTCCATATGATCATCACTTGAAATTTTCATCTCCCCCCGCCCCAAAGACTTCAAAGTGAAAAGAGAGATTATGGAATGTAATACTGCATAAATACCATTTCAGTATTATTGCAATTAGCATAAAGTGTCCTTGAAAGTGAGAAGAACCATGCCTATCGTTTATCTGATTAGCAGGTAATGAGGTACATTATTTTTCTATCAATTATTAAAGAATACTTTACAGCTCTCTTATAAGAAATCCATTCCTTAGAATATATGGTTTTACTGTGCTTACCAAAAGGGAAGAAAAAGATTGTAGAACTAAAGCTGAAAATTATTGTGTTATGATTTACAATACAATTAATTTACTTGGATCATAGAGTAGTCTTTACATTAATAGTTACCGATAGTTACTTACAAACAGTGCTATTTGGAATCCCTCCCCCCACTATTACAGAGAATATATCAGTCATCCAGATCAGATTCTTGGGAGGTCTAGAGGATTTAAAGGATATGGAAATGGAGATAAGTCACAAACATACAGATTTCTGTTAGTATGGAGTACCCATGAACAAGTCCTCTAGTCACACTATATTTCAGCCACTGGAGAAATTCAGAAACCCACCTAATTTATTTAATTATGCAGAAGGGTGTGTGTGTATAAAATATTTCAGATTATACATACTTATTATTAGGCAAGCCTCGAAGTATAACCTAACTACTTATTTCTAGAGCATGGTGGCTCGAGTGGTTGGAACTGGGCAGGAGGTTAGCAAGCCCATGCTCAAGACCCGAGAGCTGTCATGGGACTGGTTTGAGCTCTCGCCCTTCACTCCAGCTCCTGCTGGGGCATGAAAGGAGTCTCCAATTGGGCATCCCCAGGGCAATGGTGATGTCACTGGCTAATCCTTTTAACCTGGAAGTGCCTTGGTGCTTCTGACACCAACATGGAAACCTCTTGGTGGTTCTGACACAAGTGCAACTATTTATTTCAATACAAATCTGAATTACTTCATGTATCATATCCAAGAAACATAATGAAGGGAGTAAGTACCAAGCTGCGGAGGGAGAATTAATAGGAAAGTGAAGGACATAAGAGGGGAATGCTAGACAGCCTTTAGTCACATGTGGCCATATATTACATTCCTTGATAATGGTGGAGAGGGTGGTACTGGTTAGCTATAGCAGAGTTTGGTCATCATGACACAAGCACAACCAAATCTCAGTTTTACTGCAAGTATGTTGTTTTTATTCTATTCAAGTTAAGATCTTTGTTCTAAGAAACTATCTTGCAAATTAGCCTACTATTTCTTGTATCGTATGAAGTAAGAAATAAACACAGCTAAAGCTAAACTATAGCCCAGCAAAGTGAAATTAGTTTTCTATTTGCATTTAAAACAGAATCTGAGGAACGGGATTTTAAAAAAATTAACTGTGACAACCCCTCGGCAATTTGAATGTATTGAATAATTATTCCTTCTGATAACAGCCTAATGAATATGCAAGTACTAGCATCCAGATGAATATCTTCCTACAACAATTATTTGAAGAAAGTAACACATACATTTGTGTAGGGAGTGGGGGTGGTTGTGTGTGTGTGTATAATGTATATTTTCAAGGCATGTCAAGCATAATTTGGAAACATCTATCATACATATGTATGTACATATATATGTGTGTGTGTGTATATATATGTGTGTTTATATACAGATATACATATACATATACATATACATATACATATATATACATATACATACACATACACATATACACGTATACACATACACACACACCCACACCCACACATACATACATATAAAGGCCCAGCATCATTTAAAATCCTTTTTCATGGCTTACTTGCCTATATATGCATGTATATATGAATCTATGTATGCTTATAAATTATCACACCTCCAAAAAGGTTGTGAAAAAATACATATCAAATAAAAAGCTGACCGTTAATAAAGTATGTCCCTAAAATAGATGGGTGTGAGATCCTCCTCATGAAGTGGAGCCCACATGGGCAGTTGGGCTTGTTGATTGCGTACCTGTCTCCCAGCTGCGTATCAATAGCCCTGCCTGGCCTACTCATCGCCCTATCAGGGCTAGTGGAGGAGTTTCCCAGACTTATTGTTCTGGGGGACTTCAATCTGCCATCCCTGGGAGGGGCGTTTACTGGACCTGTGCCCCTCCTGGCTGGTTTATTCAGTGAGGGAGGTGACACGTGGCTGGATCCAGACGGTGATAACTGCTTCCTTGGAGGAGGAAAGCTTTCCTGCTGCCTTGAAGGAGGCGGTGGTAAGACCCCTCCTCAAGAAGCTGACCTTGGATCCAGCTGTCTTGAGTAATTTCCGTCCAGTCTCCAACCTTCGCTTCCTTGCGAAGGTTGTCAAAAGTGTGGTGGCACGTCAGCTCCCGATGGCTCTGGATGAAGCTGTTTACCTCAATCTGTATCAATCGGGTTTCAGGCCCGGGTACAGCATGGAGACGGCATTGGTCATGCTGGTGGATGATTTCTGGAGGGCTTGGGATAGAAGTTATTCCTCTGTTCTGGTCCTGTTGGATCTTTCGGCGGCTTTCAATACCATTGACCATGATATCTTGCTGCAGCGCCTTGGGGGGTTGGGAGTGGGAGGCATCGTTTTACGGTGGTTCTCTTCCTACCTTTCGGGGCAGGTGCAAGCATTGTTGGCAGGGGGGCAGAGATCGACCATGAGGCCCCTCACTTGTGGGGTGCCCCAGGGGTCGGTTCTCTCGCCCCTTCTGTTCAACATTTATATGAAACCGCTAGGGGAGATCACCTGTGGTTTCAGGGTGAGGTACCATCAGTATGCTGATGATACTCAGCTTTTTATATCCACCCTGAACCAGCCCAGTGATGCCCTCAACATGATGTCCCAGAGCCTGGAAGCGGTGCAGATCTGGATGGGGAGGAACAGGCTTCAGCTCAACCCTGCCAAGACTGTATGGCTGTGGATACTGGAATCTCGGTCCGAAGAAAAGGTTCCAACATTGACTATAGGGGGTGAAGTCTTACCCCCCTGTAGACAGGGCACGCAACTTGGGTGTCCTCCTGGATTCGCGGTTGAGTCTAGAAGATCATATAACAACCGTGACCAGGGGGGCATATGCCCAGATTCGTCTGGTGCACCAGTTGCGCCCCTATTTGAACCGAGATGCCCTACGCACAGTTACTCATGCACTAGTCACCTCCCGTATTGACTACTGTAATGCTCTCTACATGGGGCTGCCCATGAAGACCACTCGGAGGCTTCAGCTGGTACAGAATACAGCCGCACGGGTTGTGATTGGAGAATCCCGATACTCCCTCTTCTGCGCGGCTTGCATTGGTTGCCGGTTGCCCTCCGGGTGAGATTCAAGGTGCTGGTAATGACCTATAAAGCTCTACATGGCTTAGGCCCAGGATACTTGACGGACCATCTGCAACCAGCAACAGCTTCCCATCGCCCAGTGCATTCCCACAGGGAGGACCTGCTCCGGGTACCGTCAGCTAGACAATGTTGGCTGGTGGCCCCCAGGGGTAGAGCTTTCTCTGTGGGCGCACCCACCTTTTGGATCAACTCTCCCTGGGGCTCCAGCTGGTTCCTGACCTCCGCACCTTTCACCATGTATTAAAAACATGGCTGTTCACAGCGCCCAGCCTGGATTGAGGGGGTTTTCGATTATTTTAACGGGTTTTAATATTTGTTTATGTATGAATTTTATGTTTTTATTGGTTTATTTTAGTTGTTGTGAGTCCTATGGAGATAGGGCAGCATATAAGTTATATTAAATAAATAATTCAAGGACAAAATGCTTGCTGGTGGTTGGTATAATCCTGTGACTGGTAAACAAAGGAAAATGTAGCAGAGCTTTCTGGTTTTATGCTTACTCTTCTGGCAATGACACTAAGAACTTGATTCCCACAATATAAACCTAATGCTTTCACTGTTTTTCACCCTAACCTCCAAGATAAGAATAAGCTACCTATTTATCCATACAATACAATAAAAACCCTTTCTCCCTGAAAGTGCAAGGCAGATTTCTAGTTATCGTATTACAGATTCTCCTACAAGAAGCAATATCAAAAATTACAATAACAGTATCAGTCTACACTGAATGCCCATCCATCAAGTCAAAATGAGGATGAAAGCTCCTTGGCTTATTGTAGAATATTTTGTTGTTTTTCTGAGTCTCTGACTGAAGAAGAACTTTAATAAGAAAATAATGGTCAGGCCTGCCTGCCTGCTTTCCTCCTCCTTCCCCCTCCTTTCCTTTCCTTTCCTTTCCTTTCCTTTCCTTTCCTTTCCTTTCCTTTCCTTTCCTTTCCTTTCCTTTCCTTTCCTTTCCTTTCCTTTCCTTTCCTTTCCCTTCCCTTCCCTTCCCTTCCCTTCCTATTTCTACATTGCTTTTTCATAGGCAGAGGTGAGTTCTGTCTCTCATTTTTATCTTGAAGAATTAAAAAAAAATCCTTGTATATCTTGGGAGACTTTGAAGGGAGGAACAAATGCCACAAACAGCACATCAAGGTACTAACTAAGGAAGACATGACAGCCAGTAGCCTTCACAGACTGGTTTTAAGAAAAGATAAAGATCAAATAGGGCTAATCCTCTTGATGGAGCAATGTTCCCACACCCCAAAGGACCAGCCTCTGCTCTGTAAAACTGCTTGCTCCACCTGGTTCAAAAGCCTTTCTCAAGTAAGCACTTCATACTTGAAAAAAAGTTCATTTCCTCTTCTGCTCATTGGGAAACTAAAGGAAGGCAAGAAGCAAAAGGGAAACATTCAAAATCTGATAGATTAAAAAAAAAAAAACCAAAGAAAAAAATATTGTATTGGGGTATTTTTTTGCTTTCTATACCCACCTCATGCGTAATGATTTGAACTGGTAAACAAGGTGAAGATGCCAACAAAACCACTAATGAAATCCATGGGAAATATAAAACAGGCTGAAGGAATCTGTTCCCTCAAGGTTTATTGTGAGAATCTGACAATTAAACTATGTGTTGCCTGAGGCAAGCAGGCTTGTGCAACACTGGTAGCACAGCTGGGTTTGGGAGGTTTGGCAGTTTGACTGGAGCAAGAATCCCAGCCTTTAGGGAGAAGAGAGTAACTTATATTGAAACTGAAGGAGGAGGAGAGGATATGCATCAATAATAAAGAAAAAATAGTTAACCTATACCAAAAAAAACAAAACCCAAACAAACAAAAAACCCAATCCTGTAGAAAACAATGATGGCAATTCACAAATGTGGGAAAGATTAAAAAGCAGAAAGTTCAGCCACACATAAATAAGTTAACACTTAGTTTACCCTGGACAAATTTAATGGACAGGGAATAAATATGTACATTTATTATATTTATTATAATAAAACATATTAATAGAAAAGTACCTCTCTTCTCCTAAAAACCATTAAAAGATCCCTCTCATTCAGCCAATAAATAAGGATTATCAATGAATCCAGTTTATGATAATATATGAATTGGCTATTTTTAATACTGTTAACAAAAATATTGTATTATTTAATGATTTAAGTATGTCCCACTTTTCTTTTAGGAGATCAAGTGTGCCCTATGTTTCCTCATTGCAACAATTTTGTGAGTTTAAACTGAGACAAAGTGATTGATCCAAGGTCACCTCCATGGTTGAAGGAGGACTGTAAAAGCCTCCTTCCTTGGTTCTTATTTTGCTCCTAGCTCATGCCTGTCACTTTACTAACTTCATTATACTTCTAACTCCAGCCAATTTCATTGACACATCTAATTTATTTCAAGCAATGGAATGTGGGCTGGTGATCCGACCAAGAATCTTACTTTTCTTGGCTATCTTGTACATTTGTGGCTCACCAACAAAGAGAGCAAAAAGCTTGTTAGCAACTGAATAGAAATACGTACTTCAAATATCAAAGGCTTATTCTAGGATCCCTTTGAGAGATTTTTTTCGTATATATTATCTCCTATTCAGTGGAGGGTTAATATTTTAAATTATCCTTGGTGGGATGCAAGCACTGTTCATAGGAAACCTGAATGCTTATCACAATTACCTTAAAGAGAAAACGGGTCATCCCACTTGAAATTTTAACGAGATTGAAGGATTTCATAGCCAACCAACAGAATTTGTAAAAATAAACATTATAAGAATGGTGCTGTATTATCTGTTTTTTAGAAGATTTTGTTGGTTGATTATTATTTATGATTGTTTTTCCTACCTAAATCAGTAAACACATTATAAGGAAATATGTATACTATAACATTATGTTGTATGATTTTAGCTTGGCATATTGTATGAGCCTGTTGTGATTTATAAGTCACTATGAGCAATATACTGCAAATTACCATGCTCCAAACTCAACTATATATGAGCTTGATAAGTAATTATGACTTTCCATGAATCCAATCATTTTTGGATTATTAAATACAGTATGTGAAGTTCAAACTAGGCCAGGGGTATCAAACTCGTAGCCTGCCAGAATCATATGCATCATATGCTGGCCATGCCCATCCCCATTTTAGCGAAGAGTGGGAAAAGTCCCAATACGTCATGCAAGTTTGACACCCCCAAACTAGGCTATCCACAAATGTTCATCTGATGTCTGATTTAAAGCTGCAAAAAGGGAAAAGAACCATTGTTAATAGTTTGCTTTTATTTATTTATTCGGGGATGAAGATGATCAACACCTCCAATACAAAATTAAAGTAAAACAGAACCATTAATACACAAAGGTACTGTTAAAACAATCCTCATGCATTTTAAAAGTGCTAGTGAAAGACATCACTTTAACCCCTTTTTTACGATGAAGAAGGGTAGAAACAAATCCAGTCCATGCGCATTGCAACCAATGTGGTTCACTGACATTACTCTAGTTAAATCTAGTTTAACTCCGATGTTAAAGCATCAAAATGTAATCTTGGCAACTATCTGTTTTGCTATTCCGCAAAACTATCTGTTTTGCTATTCCTGACCAGCTTGTAGAGGTCAGTAATATGGAAAGACTTATTCTGTGATATTGAGTTAGGAGCAGGGGAGGGACTCAGTTTTCTAAATGGACCATTTCAACTCTATGAATGCCTGATGACTACCACCTTTTTTCTTAATTTAATTAACATAGGCCCTTAATTTAAAGGGCCTATGATTAAACGGGATGATTCATGTATTTTTGTGGGTAGGATGTGTTCCTCCTTGCCTAAAGGAGGCAGTTCTAAGCCTCTGGGGGAGTAAAGCTTCCTTGATACAAAACAGTTATACAAGGTCAAACATATAATTTCTAGGAAAAGGAACTGAAAAGATGATGGCTTCATAACTTTGGACAAATTTGGGCAATGAAGTGGATTGAATGACCACTTTAATCAAGCTTTTTGATCGGGACATGGAACTGAGACTGAAGTCTTCACCTCGAGGGATGACCTATAGATATGAAGGATGCCGATAACTATAGTTTTCCTACAGAAGCCTCTACAGGATCTGATGCTTTTGTCATTTCAGCTTTGCATCTTTCATAAGTGCATCTGAAGTCACAAAACATTACCAAAGAATGGCGCTTGCAGCACAATGTTGCATTAGTCACCCCTCCCACTGACCTGCAGATGCCTCTGCTCTGGGCTTTTGAGATTTTCATTCCCATTAATCATGATACTCTGTTCGACCCTTAGACTACTGACCTGTAGTACTGTTCCACTACATTCGTGTCATGTTACATATCTTGCTGCACACGCTGTTCAAAATATCTAAAAGTCCATGGAAGAGATCATTTCAATGTCGGAAGCGAGGTGCAGATAATCGTAGATTTATGACCACAATTGGGACTGGAATTTCAGGCTCTAAGCAATGCAGTCATTAAGCAAGTCATCAGACCAGACCTCATTTTACAACTATTTTCACCATGGCCATAAGCAAATCACTACAGTTGTTAAGCAAATCATGTGGTTGTTAAGTGAATCACACAATCAGTAAGCGAATCCAGCTTCCACAATTGACTCTGAGGATGGAAACCTGCTGGAAAGAGTGCAGATCAGAATCACATGACCATAAGAACCTGCAGCTGTTGTAAATTGCGAGCCAGTTGCCAAACATCAGAATTATAATCATGTGATCCTGTGTGTGTGTGTGTGTATGATAAGATGGTTGTAACTTTGTAAGTCACTTTTCTTGGGGCCATTGTAACTTCAAACCATCATTAAGTGAATGATCATAAATTGAGGACTAACTGTGATGGAACACCTAGCTCTATTCCTTTGTGACAACTAACTCCAAGGAAACAATCGGTACTTCATTTTGATAAGAGATTGGAGGAGGGAAAACCAGCTGAAATTAAATCCAGATCAAATGGAGGTGCTGTTCATCAATAAGAAACCAGGGACTGAGCTTTAATCTGTTTGGCCAAGTTTGTGTTCACCCTGAAAGCCAATTAAAATTTGGGAGTGTCCCTTATTGGATCCACAGTAGCAGCAGCGATAAGGGACACAAGGACCAGTTAGGCTTACAACCAGTTACAACCATTCACAAGTAGTCAGATTTGACAATGGTTATCCAAGATCAGCTATAACCATGACTGCAATGCACTTTTTGTTAAGCTAAAGTTAGTGCAAACTTCAGCAAATAATGGTAAATAATTTTTCTTTACAATTCGATTCTTGGAGATTATATATCCATGTGGGGGAAGCGGTTATATATCCATGTGGGGGAAGCGGTTGCCACTGTTTTCTGTTGGTTTCCTAATCTAGTTTACATCCCTGGGATTTCCTTATTGTCTCCCATATTATCCAAATTGCTGCTATAGGTGGAAGATACAAGAATTACTGGTAGCTGTACTGAAAGGACTGCATTGGCGGCCAGTTACTTTATCAGATAAAATTTGATGTAAACTTTTAAAGTCTTAAAAGGCTTCAGGTCAATGGCTATTATCTTTTTATGGTCACATTTTAATTGTATATCTCTAATGCTGAAGACTGCCCATTCTTTTGGAGTGGCTGACATAATAAATTTAATTACAGGTAGTCCTCGCTTGCAGATGGTAATTGAGAGTGGGAGTTCCATCAGTAAGTGACATGGCTGTAAGACCACCTTGACTTAAAATGGGCCCTTTGGCAGTCCCAGTTGCCAATATTAGGAGAATCCTGCATGGTCCCAGGATCCCAAGGTCATGTGATCGCCATTTGCAACCTCTCGTCAGCTTTCCCATTGGCTTTGCTTGTCAGAAAATGACAAACAGTCGACCTTGGAATTGGTCACGTGACCAATATGACTATATGCAAAGGTGCACAGAATGTTGTTACCTTCCCACCAGTGTGGGAATACCTTTTATCTGGGGCTGGGGCAGGAGTTGTGGAAAGTAATGGGAGCTCCTCCTGTCGCATATTGCTCGAGTTTCAAACCCAAGCTGTCAGTTTTCCAGCTGACAAGCTCAGTGCCTTTAACCATTGAACAATTGCACCCCCCTTCCTTGGAATGCAATGATGTCGCAATTGTAAACTAGTTGCCAAGCCCCTGAATCACAATCACATGACTGCAGGAATGCTATGACAGTTGCAATTACAATATAATAGTATGTGAGAATGACCTTGGTAAGGCGAGAAAGAGAGAGAGAGAGAGAGAGAGATGTTCCCTAGGGGAATGATCAGATAGGGGAGGGCATAGCCCACAGAGAAAGAGACTCAGAAAGCAACCTCCCTAACTTTTCAGGCTGTAAAACAGACAGCAGGAGATTTGTACTATTAGATTTTCAAGATTCTGTAAATGTAGCCTTAGAATAAGGTAACAATAGCAACAGTAACAAAATTGGAAGGGACCTTGGAGGTCATCTAGTCCAACCCCCTGCTCATGCAGAAGACCTGTATAGGGATTTGAACTGCCAAATTGCCAACCTTTCTGATCGACAAGCTCAGTGTCTTAGCCACTGAGCCACCTAGTCAGAGGCTAGCTCATGTTGTCTTGTTTCTTGTGTACCTCAGACAGCTGACATATCACAATCCATCATTAGTCCCTTTCATTCAGTACCATCACAACTCTGAATAGTTGCTGAATGAGCAGACATTAAGGGAGAACTACTTATAATAATGACATTAATAATATAGGTACTGAAACAGTTTGGATAATGGATGTGGCAGTATCTATAGATAGGAGAGTAGAAGAGAAAGAAGGTAACAAACTAAACAAGACCTATAAATAGAAGTAAAATCCTGTGGTACAAGAAAGCAAAGATAATTATAATAACCAATAATAACAGGCAGCTTGGGTGCAATCCCAAAATAACCAGAGCACCACTTGAACACCACTGGCATTGACAAAATTACCACCAGTCAATTGCAAAAAGCAGCTTTACTTGGAACAGCTTACATCCTGTGATGATACTTTTTAACATCCTCAACATGAATATCGGGCTATCCCAGGTCTTTGGGAAGGACTCGATAGATCGATAAACATGCCAAATCCAGTCTGAAAATCTGGCTGACTGAGTGACAAACCATAAAATAAAATTGTAAGAAAATGCTTCCATTACAAACCCCATATCGAATGAGATTTGAAAAAGAAACTCATACGCAGAAGCCCTGCATTCCAGTGGTGGGTTGCCCCCTGGTTCGGACCGGTTCTATAGAACCAGTGGTAAAACCAGCGGGAGGCTCCACTCACTGACCCGGACGTCATCAGAAGTGATCTGTGCATGCGTAGAAGCTTCTGCGCATGTGCAGAAGAGCGCGTGAGGGCACGATGCGAACTGGTAGTAAAGGTAAGTAGAACCCACCCCTGCTGCACTCAGAGGCTCATGTAGCTGATGCTGGGGGGAAAGCCTCATCTCCAGACTATGAAATGCATTACCTCAGGAATTTTATAAAATCTGCAAAGATGCAGATTTCATCTTTCATCAGGCTTCATCAATTTTAATATTATTATTTTTTTTATACTAAATATCCATCCCCAAGAGGAGGTTTGAGAAGGTGGCACTCTATTGGTTATGAAAAGCAATTCAAGATCATCATAGGAGAGACTGCTTCAAAGAGAAACAAAATCTAAATCACAATAAGCGCATCAACAATATTCTGTGGCTGATACTGCAGGCTCTTACTATTGTCAAAGAGGCTTCTGGAGTTAGACAGAACAGCCCCTTTCATCTGGCGAATCAATTTAGCCCAGAGAGAAAAAACATTCCAAATGTTATATCCACATACGCTCAGTTCTCAGGATTGTTCTCAGGATTACAGAGCAAAACAGCAAACAAAACCAAACAACAAATATCAGAACTAAAGACAAGCAGACTTCTGTCATCCAAAGAATATTTGCTCACTGAAGCTGAGCAGCAATTCCCCCTTCCCCTTTGTTAAGAGTACTTTTAAAAAGAGTGAAGAACTTCCTTGAGTCAATTTTGATTGCATGGATCCCCCCTTTTCCTTCTCAGCATCAGCCAAGATTGGCTAGGTGCTGCCACCTGCTGGGTCATCAAGAACACTACGAGTACCTCGCCTTGCCTAACATTAACCCACAGGTTATCTCTAGGTATACCGCTTTATTGTATTATTGCCATGTCACTTAACTCTACTGCAGAGGTCTTCAAACTTGGCAGTTTTAAGATTTGTGGACTTCAACTCCCAGAATTCTCCAGCCAGCTATGAGAATTCTGGGAGTTGAAGTCCACAAGTCTTAAAGCTGCCAAGTTTGAAGACCTCTGCTCTTCTGAATAAAAGAAAAGTGCTGCAACTACAGATACATTTCACAGTTCACTATGTAGATTAGCCCTAATCAGAATCTTTAAGATATGCATAAACATTCAGAGTTTGTGTAATGCACTCTCTCTCTCTCTCTCTCTCTCTCTCTCTCACACACACACACACACACACACACACACACCATTCATGTTACTATTATGAACTTTCCCACCCTATCCAAATATTAATTCTAGCCTAGCTTCATTCAGCCTTGCCCCTCTCCTTATCAAGCCCTGTCACTTTCATCACACTGGATATAGTAATTTTGATCAAAATACTAACAGAGCAAATGCAATTCATGTGCTCTTCTGTCAGCTCAGTCCTACCCTATCATTGAATTAAAGTTTTTGGTCAGTATGGAAATCAGTATTTCTAACTATTCTGATACACATAACTGGCTCTTAAGTAGAAATAAAGAGCCAATTAGCCCTTCCAGAAAATTATAATAAAAAATAATACAGGTTATCCTCAACAAATCTCACCAGGCTCAAGGTTGACTCAGCTTTCTATCCTTTCGAGATAGGTGAAATGAAGACCCTGATTGTGGGGGCAATAAGCTGACTTTGTATAAAAAAGAACACCGCTTGGGGGGGGGGGGGGGCAAAAGCCCTACTAAGCAGGTATATACAAAAGTATGAAGGCTATTACTTAAAGCATTGTAAGCCGCCCTGAGTCTCTGGAGAAGGGTGACATATAAATCAAATAAATAAACAAACAAACAAACAAACAAACAAATAAATAAATAGCAACCATTCATTTAGTGACCATTCAAAGTTGCAGTGTGACTGGAAAAAAAATGACCGTTCAAACGACTGTTGAAGCATCCCCAGAGTCATATGATCAAAATTTGGGCATTTGGCAACTGGCACGTACTTATGATAGTTGTATCATAGGAGCCGTGGTGGTGCAGTGGTTAGAATGCAGTACTGCAAGGTAACTCTGCTGACTGCCAGCAGTTCGATCCTGACTGGCTCAAGGTTGACTCAGCCTTCCATCTTTTCTGAGGGCGGTAAAATGAGGACCCAAATTGTTGGGGGCAATATGCTGACTCTGTAAACCACTTAGAGAGGGCTGTAAAGCACCGTGAAGTGGTATATAAATCTAAGTGCTATCGTATTATATCCGGGTCATGTGATCACCATTTGTAATCTTCCCAGCTGGCTTCCAACAAGCAAAGTCAACGGGGGAAGACAGACTCAGTTAATGACTGCATGAATTATTTATCAACCGCAGCGATTCGCCTAACAACTGTGGGAGGGAAAGTTTGTAAAACGGGGCAAAACTCACTTAACTGCCTTGCTTAGCAACAGAAATGTTAGGTTCAATTGTACTTGTAAGTCATGAACTACCTATATTTGTAATTTGCTTGTAATTTGGTACTGAAAAACTTACTGCTTGCATGTAATAGAACAGACATTTTAGTGTTCATAGTCATTGAACTATGAACTAGGCATTGGTTTTCAAAGGCACAGGTCTTTGCAAATTGATTTCTGCGCATCATGTTTTATTTAGTTTTTCTTTCCTATTTCAATGTTTGTATCAAAAACCAGACTCACAGATCTATCAAATACACCACCCCATAAGCCTGGATCCACTTCATGCTGGTCCACCAGTCTGTGCACCTTACAAAACTAATAATCAGTGATATATCGTAATGGCGTCTGCAACCTTCTGGAACATGATGCCATCTTCAAGATCAAAGACAAAATTTATAAAACTATCCTGTGCAATGTCTAGTCTCCTTGTTTTGTCTTCTAAAATTGCCATCTGGCTAGAACGAAGCCTGAATGTTCTTCAATTAATGTGTGCCTGCAATATAACCAAATGTGTTTTTGTGTACAGATATGCATACCTGCCAGAAAGCACATCAGAAAGCAAGCAGGGCCTGGATAAGAAAATAAATATCAACAGAATCAATCAATACTGATTAAGCTAATAAATAAAGTACCTTGTTTATTAAAGTTTATAAAAGAGAATACTTTATATTCTCCACCTATACTTACCACTCGTTCTTTTACACATACGGAAATTATTCTGGTAAGTGACTCATATGCACAAAGGAAGAATGAGGAAAAAACAGGATGGAGGAAGGTAAGCGGAAAGAATACTGCTTCTCTAAGAGCTGGAAGGTTAGAGAAAGGGGAGGAGAAAATTGGATGAAAAAGGAAAAGAAGAAACTAGCCAAAGAAGAAAAATAATATTTATTTATTTATTTATTTATTAAATTTCTATACCGCCCTTCTCCTTTCGGACTCAGGGCGGTGAACAGCCAATTAAAACCAATGCAATACAATAAGTTAAAACGTACTAAAATCAATATAAATTTAGGCTGAAAATACAAACCGAATAAAAACTCTAAAACTCTAAAAATTTAAAATAATTTAAAATATTTAAAAATAGGAGGGATCAGGCAAGTCCGGCAAGTTGGAAGAGATGAGTCTTCAAAGCCCGACGAAAGGTCCGGAGGTCAGCGATAGTTCTCAGATCTGGAGGGAGATCGTTCCAGAGGGTGGGGGCTACCACAGAGAATGCTCTCCCCCTGGGGGTCGCCAGCCGGCACTGTCTGGCTGACGGCACCCTGAGGAGGCCCTCTCTGTGGGAGCGAACCGGCCGGTGGGAGGCAATAGGTGGCAGAAGGCGGTCCCGTAAGTACCCTGGTCCTAAGCCATGGAGCGCTTTAAAGGTGATTACCAACACCTTGAAACGCACCCGGAAATCCCGAAAAAATACCCTTTTTAAGCATTAGAGAAAGGGTTAATGTAGAGCAAATAAAGCAGGTACCTTCAAAAACACCTATACTTTTTCAGAAGTAACAGTCTGCAATCACCTACTATTCCTTTGTTTCTAATATCTCCAAAGTCAGCGTAAGACAAAAAAAGATCTTTCTCATTGGTAAATATACTCATTATATAGCCTAATCAGGAATATGGTCGTCCATTTTAATCACACAACCACACATTTAAAATCTTCCTAATTGTTCTCCAAATTAAACTAATGTATGATCTACTTCAGAGGTCTTCAAACTTGGCAGCTTTAAGACTTGTGGACTTCAACTCCCATGCTGGCTGCTATGCTGGCTGGAGAATTCTGGGAGTTGAAGTTCACAAGTCTTAAATCTTCCAAGTTTGAAGACCTCTGATCTACTTGGTGGTAAGAAAACTTATTTTTGCAATAGTTTGGGCCATCTATATGAATGCTATCTTTCCACAATAAACCCAATCCAAAACAAATTAAGAAAATAAAAGCTATTTCTTAATACATATGAAGAATGTCTGTTGGAACTATAATCAGATTTACAAGCTTCATAGCTATAAGATTCTCCTCTCATATTCATTTCCTTGGTTGACTTCTGTATCATTTTGCCAATCAAAAGCCACTCACAAAGCTATTATGGGTCAGTCATACAGAAGATAAGAAAATAGATGTGTTTTGGACAAGTGATGGGGATCAGGATAATTTCTGACAAAAATAGTTTTAAAGCTCTCCCTCAGCTCTGATTCTCTCAATCTTTATAAAACATCCACACATTTTAACACACACACACACACACACACACACACACAAATAAAAAAAGTTTCCTGAACTTTTATGTCCTTACTATAGTTGGAATAAGAATAAGCAAATAATTTGTATGCCCTGTATTTGTTTCAAAAATGAGACATTGTCACATGCAACTGAAACATATAAATAAGAAAACACCAGTCTTTTAAACAGGAGAAAATTGCATGATGCATTAAATAATAGATATCTCTTATCTATTTTTTGGATGTAACCAAAAATAGAAACAAGCTGGAATAAGTATCACAGCTCATAAAGAAGTGGCAAGAAGCCAATATGTTTTTAGAGCTTAATCTGCATATTGCAGCACTATACAGATAACAAGAAACATCTCACTGAATAATATATTGATTCTTTTAAAGTCTTTCAGATGACTGTAGTTGGTAAAAAAACATACATGCTTTTAACAAGGTTAAGTAATAAAATATTAATCAAAGTTTACG
Organism: Masticophis lateralis; assembly: GCA_030761175.1. Classification (NCBI taxonomy): domain Eukaryota; kingdom Metazoa; phylum Chordata; class Lepidosauria; order Squamata; family Colubridae; genus Masticophis; species Masticophis lateralis. Next base: position 125,479,368 of record JAUDYJ010000001.1, on the reverse strand, counting down.
CCAATCAACACTTCATCGCAAACAACCACTACAAAGAGAATAAATGAATATATTAATAGCACCAGACTGTTCACACACGGGAAAAATATTAATTTATCTGTATAGATTTTGTGCCAAAGACTGTGCATGGTTAATACATATAGCTGTAATTTGATATAAATTTTTATACTTATATATTGTATAGAGCAGGGGTGTCAAACTCAAGGATCCAGATCCAGCCCGCAGGGTGCTTAGATCTAGCCTGCAGAGCCGCCCTGGAAGGACTGGCCCACAGTGCCTCTGCCAGTGAAAATGGAGCTCAGGAGGGCTGTGTGTATCCCTCTCAAGCTCTGTTTTCATTGGCAGAGGGTTGCAGGAGGCCATCGCAGCCAAAAACAGAGCTTGAGAGCCCGTTTTTGCTGGCAGAGCGCTCGGGCCACCACATGCACCCCTGACATGAGTGACGTTGAGCTGGCCACACCTACCCTGGCCACACCCATTCTGGCCTCCATGGTCAAACTCAACCCTGATGAAACCCTCAATGAAATCAAGTTTGACACCCTTGGTATAGAGTAACACAAAATCTTACAACCCAAATTCAAGGTTATACCCTGTGAACAATTTATAACACCCACACCTTGCGTTAACTCAGCTCCTTGACTGCTCCAATGAAGTCTGTATTATTAGGATCCATCACAACCTCTTACCAGCTGTAATTAAGGAGAGTGGCATTGGGCAGTCTTCCTAGTCATATGATACAAATATGTAGTGCTCACAAAAAGAACTTTCTACTATGGAGAAAAATAAGGAAAAAACTTTATACAAGGGAAGGAAATGAATAATAAGTTACTCTTTTATAAAAGTGTTAAGTGTATTAAAAAGCTATCATGTTCTTACTGTTGCAAACTGACCACAAATTGTAATTAGTAGAGACAATGTGTTATGACTTGCTCCCTTGGAGACAAGAACCTATGCCTTGGGCAAAACCACCATCAGTAAGAAAGGAATATCTGCCCAAGGTGTAATTAAAAGTAAACATGATAAGATAGTTGTTAGAAAGGAATTGTCATGATGACCGTTTTAAAGTGTAAAATAACCTGGAGAATGACTTAGGAGAATAAAGGGGAGTTGGGAGGGATTCTTAGGCATGGCGTGCATTGTGTAGGAATATAAAATGTGTAGACTGAAAACTGCTTCTTGAGCTCTTTGAACTCAATTTAATTGGGAAGGGTCTAAGAGGCCGTGCTTGGAACCACTTTTTATTTTTCTTCATGATACCGCCAATAAACCTTTAATTTTGTGAACCAGACTTGTTTTTGAATTGTGAGTATACAGTTGGGTTTTTTTTAATCTCACACAAGAATTGTCTAGCCTCACAACACAGGTTAACTTGTTAGCATTCCTGAAAATCCTAAAAAAAAAAAAACCCATTTCAGACTCACTATTAAATACTCAACATAGTACACTTCAAGGATTGAAGACACCATGATAAAACACAGGTTGAAGTCTAACTACTTCAATTGTATAAACTTTTTGCTACATGTGAATATTATGTGTTATCTGAATCCCTGCTTGAGGGTCAGAGGTCACAGTTCAGGCTTGTTGGCCCTTACAGGCAGTCCAGACAAGAAGCACAAACCATGAGGACTAGCACTACCTTTACTGTAAATTTACAGTAACAGAATCTTACAAGTCTGAGAGCTCCTTCTTTACTTTTACTTTCCAGAAAACTAGGGAAAGTGTATTTTAAGATGCCTCACAGGCTTATTTGCTTCTTTGACCTTAAGTAACTTTTGCATGATGGTGTCTGGGCTGCACCTCTTCATCCTGTCTCCTAAAGTCATTCTCCATAGTGTGGAAATGGGAGGTGCCAGGCTGGGTTATTCTAAGCTCTAATTCTATGGACTGAGTTGAAACTTCTGAGGTTCCACCTCCCTGGTGATGTTCCTCAGTTTTTTCATTACAGCATCCAGAAGTTCTGCAGGACCAAGGAAAGCGACAGCAAAGTCAACAAAATCGATAGGGCTGAATTTTGGAGATTTTTTCCGTCCAATTTTGATGATGCAAGGAAGAGCTGTGTGGATAGCCTAGCCCCGATTTCAAGTAGCAATGGTATATACTGTGTTAGCAATCTGAGGATGGTTACTGGGGCATCCTGGGAGAACTGAGATGCTGAGATTTTAATTTCTGCGTTTTTATCCGTTTTATGGGTTTTGTATGAGCAGTCACGCACACAATATATAATAGTTTTGGATGGGTAGCATATAACTCTTAAATAAATAACACATAAACCCATGTTCCCCAAATACAAACTCTATTACTAAAAGCCCATGGCCAACATTTCTAAGCATCTTTGAAGAATCTTATTCCTGTTATAGAATACTATTTTCTCAGAAGAAAAAGTACATAGTACTATAAACTCTTTGAGGAAGATGGGTGGTTTAGAAATATGAAACACAAAACAGACAGTGATTTTCCTTTTCCTGATTTTCCTGTCCAGAGAAAAGAAATCTGGGAATGAGACCTCACTGAACAACAACAGCAACAAAACCATTGCTTGTTTCTGACACTGATTTTAAGTGGTGGTTATTTGTTTATCTTCAATGTATTTTATTCTCTTTTTTATAAGGGCTTCTCCTGATTCAGATGTGACCCAGACACAAGAGCTAAATGTAATCATCAGAATGACAACACTATGCTGTCCATCTGATATCTTCAGCAATTTCAAAAGAAGAATCACTGAGGATAACACCCTGCAGTACTTTCCGTTACAACTGTCAAAGAATGTTTGAAAAATATTCATCTAATGCTATCTGCTATGATTGGCACTGCAGACAGAAGCAGAATCATCAAAATGCCATGCCCTTTATCCCATCTCACAGATGTATCATGACTGAAGGTACAGGTAGTCCTAAACTTAAGACCACAATTGATCCCAAAATTTCTGTTGCTAAGTAAGACATTTGTTAAGTGAATTTTGCCCCATTTTAAGGCCTTTCTTGCCCCCGTTCTGTGAATCACTGCAGTTGTTAAGCGAGTGACACAGTTGTTAAGTGAACTGGCTTCCCCATTGACTGAGCTTGAAAGATTGCAAAAGAGGATCACATGACCCTGGGACACTGCGATTGTCATAAGTATGAGCCAGTTGCCAAGCATCTGAATTTTGATCATGGGGATGCTGCAACAGTCATGTGAAAAATGGTCATAAGTCACATTTTTCAGTGCCATTGTAACTTTGAATGATCACTAAATGTCTTGTTGTAAGTCGAGGACTATCTATACTTACATGACATGGAATATTGAGTAATAATGAGTAATAATGCCTCTCTAAAGAAAACTCATCAAAATAAGATAATCAAGCTGGATGATCAGGCGTGATCTAGAAAAATAGCCTCTTCCAGGAATATCTGGAACTAGACTGCTATCATCAACTTGACTATTATCCTTTATATATATATTAAATAAATGTTCCATTCCATCCCAGACCACCTTGGTAAAACATTACGACATCCAATGTACTGCAAAGTTGAATGAATCTAAATGTTCTGACCTTCAGGAGGTGCTGGTTTATCCATTTTGTGAATGTTTTCTTTTGTACTTTGTCCCGTTCATCTGAGAAAGAAAAAAGGAAAGAAAAACAAAAAGTCAGTATTTCTAAAATTAGAAGCTGGAAGTAATAATAGGAACAATGGAAAATAAATTGCTCCCTTTGCTTCAAATGAACTGATTAAAGGAGAAATAACTGCATATTTCCAATTATTAGACTTAAGGGAACTTTGGTCAAAGTTTTTTATTTTTATGCATCTCTGTGTGAATGGTTAGATACCTGGGTATCATACATTTCAATATTAATAAACGTAACAATATTGTTCCCAATAGTTACATTTCATTTTCCTCTTTAATTTTACTAACAAGTAATTTCTACTATCATTCTTCAATTCTAAATCTTCTCGTAGTTCTTCCTTATATCATCTTAATATCTATTTTTACTATTTTCCCCCTCTTATTTCTACTTGTATTTTAGTCCCCCCCCCCCTTTTAGCCTTCCCCTATCACTTTAGTAATCGAAGCCATGGTCCTTCCCTTTTTTTTTTTTTATTTCATATTTCAATATGCTTCTAACATCAATCATAATTTCTTTCAAGCATTTAATGTACATCCATTCATATTGTTGTTTTCCCAATCCTTCAATCCAGTGGTGAAATCCAATTTTTTTTACTACCAGTTCTGTGGGCGTGGCTTGGGGGGGGTGTTGTGGCTTGGGGGGGTATGGCTTGGGGAGCGTGGCAGGAGAGGGATACTGCAAAATCTCGATTCCCACCCCATTCCGGAGGGAAGGATATTGCTAAATCTCCATTCCCACCCCACTCTGAGGCCAGAAGTGGTATTTGCCGATTCTCCAAACTACTCAAAATTTCAGCTACCGGTTCTCCAAACTGTTCAAAATTTCCGCTACCAGTTCTCCAGAACCTGTCAGAACCTGCTGGATTTCACCCCTGCTTCAATCCTTATAATTCTCATTAAAGTATATCCTGCTTTTTGTTTAATCTCAAATTACTTAATTCTAGCTTTTCGCTATCACTCAAATTTTTATACATATTTAATAATACCCTTGCACAGATTCCATTTATCTAATTTACGAAGTAATTTTCCAGTCTGTATAATTCTAATAATAGTATACATTACATTACTACATTACTAATCTATATTCAAAAACAGTAATTAATAATATTCTGCAATCAATTAGACACAACAATGAAATTTTGAACTAGCCACAGTTCAGGCATCAAATAAATTTAACTGGGAACACTTCAATCCCTACCTACATCATCAGGATTTAAGGTAAGTACACTTCGCCATTTTTTAAATTCACTTTTATTTGAAATACCATTATTTCTTTGGGACTGACCCGAAGTATGTCTGTTGTCATCATCTGAAGCACCGGTGACAGACACTCTTATCTAATACCCAAATGAAATCTCACTTTATGTGAATTCAGTGGTCTTCAAGACATCCTGCTCTCACTGCACTGCGTCTAAGAATGTGTACTGTGTTAATTGTGTATTTCTCTCTTGACTAGCAGAACCTTTCCCTTCCACAATTACATACAGAGAAATGTCAATAGTATCTTTTGAAATTGTATGAAATGAGAAATACAGTTTCACTGGGAAAAGGAAATTGATCACAATTGGGATTAAATCTTAAGAAAAAAATATTCATCCAATCTTTCCCTCTTCATTAAATACAGTAGCACAAACTACCTGAAAAGTTTTAAGCCACGTAAAGGATTTTTGTAGTCGAAGATTGCCGCAGGATAATTTCATGCCATTAATTTCTTCAACTAAATCTGAGAACTACCGTAACTTTGCATTCTTTCCCGTTTTCAGGAAAAGCACTCCAAAAAAAGTATTGAGAGCAAAAGACCAAAACTCATAACAAATAATATCCCTTCTTTAGAAATATATTACAACTTGAAGGTAAGTGTGGATTACCATTTTGCAAAATTTTTCTACAATAAATTTATAAACTGAGCAGATAAACATATAGTGTTAATATTGCCTGATATCTGCAAAACAGAGTAACAGCAAATGCTATGAGGTTGATAACATATATGTCATATGATTGTAATCCAGCAAACCACCTTCCTAAAAACCAGTTTTCTTACAAGCCGGATTGTGTTTTGGAATCCTGGTTTCTATTCATATCATGGTTTGAAGAAAAATACTTTGTATTTTGATGCAACTGTGGTTAACAAAGATGTAGCAAGGTACTTAATAGGGGTGTTTTTCAAAGCAGCTCTCTTCAAAGTGGTAAAATGCCTACAGACAGAAGGCTTTGTTCTTTGAAGATTATCCCAAAATGACTTTCACAAACTGACTGTCCAACTGAATAATGTAATTTGTTTTTAATGTATTTATTGCTTTTATTAATTTTATAAAATTTTGTAAATCAATGTAACTCTTTAGGAGTTGGCAACATATACTTATCACAAATAAATGGAGCATGCAAAACCACTTTGCTTTGCAGGCATTCTCAGAAGTGTTGTTTATACACACCCATGCATGCAGAGAGACAACTGGGAAAGCCTTCCTAGCAAATGCACTGAGCCTCCTAGATGACACAGCTGCTTAAGTGATGTGAAGCAGGGTGTCTTGCTTGTGCTACTGTATTTAATGAAGTTCTCTTTCAAAAGTTTTAAGAATAGCTCACCACTAAGCAGTACAAAAATGCTTAATTATCTATTTTCTTATAAAGAGGAAGATGAGAACAGAGGGGAAACACGGTACATTAGGGTGGGCCTTGATATTTATGAATAATGGTACAGCATATTTTGTCATGCCTGGATGCAGCCAGGATGATATATGGGTGGTGATGGATGTACTTAATTAGGTGAGCCATCATCTACAATGATCATGATGATGGTGAGTGTTATCTCTGAGCAACCCCAAAGGCAGATTTTCTCCAGAGTGATCTGTCTTAACCTGGACCTTCAAGTCTTCCAAAGGTGGATTCATCATCACTGTAATTGAGTCTGTACCCCTTGTTACTGATTTCCTCTTTCTCTTTCTTTCCAATTTCTCAACATTATAAACTTCTCAAGAAAGTTAAGAATTTATATAATGTATCCAAAACATGATAATTCATAGTGCACCTCATCATTTCAAGTTGACTCAAAAAGATAAAGAAAAACATTCTCCCACTGATTCAAGTAGGAGTAATGTAGATTATTCTAGTATGAAAACTATCTAAAACAGTGTATCACATAACCCACACAAGAAGTATGTGTCTGGAATGAGGGACATTCACCATGATGAAAAGTCTAACTAAAGTAATATGACCACAAATATTTATTTAAACATGAGATCTTCTAAAATTACAGCCTAACCACAACTCAAGGACTGGAGTCAACTGCCACCAACACAAACAGGGCTTATTTGGCAAATGGCAGTAGACATCATGTGCCCTCTTAAAAATTATTTCAGGCCTTTATTCTTCGCCTCAGAAGCCATTCCTTTGCAAAAAAAACAAAAAAAAAACACATTTATTCCAATATTTTTCTGCCATGTAATTATGAACTGCCATTTACATGAATTTTGGGGGGAAAGTAGCCAGATAAGGTCCTGTCCTGTACTATCTCTATGTAAGGAAATCTAATTTTAAATGTGAGATCCCTTCTATATTCTGCCTGCTGGCAGTTGTCTTCATATAGCAGAGATATCATGGCTGTCCTAAGAGTTCTAGGACAGAGGCAGCCAATACAGTCTCTACCTACTTCTTAGTCTTGCTCACGAACCTCCTCCATCTGAGTGTGATGACCATGTTCCATTCGCTACTTACCAGAGGTGAAATGCTCCTGGTTCGTACCAGATCGCCTGATCTGGTAGCGATGGAAACGGGTGGTTCAGAGAACTGGTAGCAAAAATCCCTGCCCTCCCCCTCCCCGATGCCCAGCTGAGCCGCATGACCATCAGAGGCTTTTTTTCTTTTAAATGGCTCTGATGATCCAAGCTCTGACGATCCCAACTGAGTTGCCTGATCGTCAGAGGCAGGGGTGGGCAATTGTGGCTCTTTTACAACCTGTGGACTTCAATTCCCAGAATTCCTGAGACAGCTTCTGGGACTTGAAGTCCACAGGTTGTAAAAGAGCCACAATTACGCCCCCCCCCCCCCCGTCAGAGGCATTTAAAAGAAATTTTTTTTTCTTTTAAATGGCTCTGGGATCATCAGAGCCTTTTGAAATCATTTTTTTACAACCTCTTCAAGAGGTTGTAGAAAAAGTGGTTTTAAAAGTTAAAAAAAAATGGCCATACCTACCCAGTCACATTACACATCACCAAGCCACGCCCACAGAACTGGTAGTAACAAATTTTAGATTTCACCACTGCTATTTACCTATGTTTAATTAAACTATCATTTACTCCATTTAATTTTCTGGGTTTCCATGGACCATATACATATGTTAACTCAGTCTATAACATGCAAGGCAGAAATATCGTTCATTAATTTGTGATTATGAAATGAATCCAAACAGCTAGGTTAACTTGGTAAACCATGATTAAATTAACCATTGATAAGCAAGTTTTGCATACCAAGCTCATCTACTGCTTCTACACCACCTATATACATAATGACCTACCCAAAAACAAATAGTTTTCCAAAGATCAGAAAAGCCAGAAGCCAAAATGCCATATACAATCTGTAAATATTTTATATTTGTTTAATTTTAGGTTGGTGGCGGGAAGAACCAGACCCCAAAATCTGGTTTCTTCCATCAAAGTGTTACAATGGTAACACTGCAGTTAATGTGTAGGGTTTCAGCTTTATAATACAACATATTAATATGGAACAACTGGATCATTGCCAATGAACAAAGGGGAAAATATTCTGAACAATTCCCTCCTTTGAAGCTACAAACAAAGGTAATGCAGCCAAAGATAAGCCAGTTAACTAAGTTTTACCTCAGCAATAAAATATAGTTAACATTAATGTACAATTCATGTATTAGCTCCCTAACAAAATACAAACCTCCTTCTGGGGATAATTTATTTTAAAATAAACCTTATTTTAAAAGGTTGGATAATAGACAATTGAAAGCCTGCCCACTGGGTCTAATTTAGGAGAAGGTCTGATAGGGGGAAAGTTCCAGCTGAATCACTGTGCATTATGATTATAATCTCCGATGTGGGAGAAGGAATTCCAATGAAATGAACTGGATTGAAACAGCTGCAAAAGTGGCTAGAGGTATTAGCTCTGCATCAAATGCTTATTCTGGGTTTATTTTTGCCTCTTGCTTTATAGAGCATAACAACTGCATTCAGCAGTGCCCTGGCAAGGAAAGAATAGCCATGAAAAAACTGGCAGCTAATCTAACTTGCTTTTTTACTATTTCATTTTGGGCAAATGCCACTCTGTAAATGGCACAATTATTTCATGGATCAGTTCAGCACTGAAATACAGCAACAGAAAGCATTGAATAGTTTTATACAAATCTGTGCCAACCACTCAGGCAATTTTTCAACGTATCAAGTGGTCAAACTGCAAGAGGAATGGAACTGTACTACTTGAATCCAACACTTTTTGTGCTGGACTATAAGAATAGATAAGCATAATGTAATGCTTTTAAGAGAGATAGTTCATACTTGCAAACCACTCATTTATTTCTTCCTCTCCTTTGTGAGGAGTTTGCAAAATGCCAGCAGCTGTCTTGGCAGGACAGTCATCCTCAGCTGTGGGAGGAAGATGACTGCAGGAGGTCAGTTCAGGGTGTAGAGGCGGTGGAGAGCGTAGGGTGGAAGCAAAAAGGCAGAGGCGTGAGGAAGATATGTAGGTGGGTTGGGTGAGTTGAAGCACATTGCTGAGATCGTAAATATGAATGGGCTGCCAAGTACCCAAATTTTGATCACACTACCTGCAACAGCCACAAATTTTAAGGACTGATAATAACTACCATTCATTCACTATTGTGATAACTTTAAACTGTTGCTGAACAAAGAGCTGTTAAGCAAGGACCTCCTATATAAGCAGGAGGGATTCTATAAGAAATAGAAAAAATGCTGAGTTCTTAACGCGAGTTGGATTTCACCATCTACATGTTGTTCAGAGATGTCATATAAATCTCCCTGAGGCCTTAATTACAAATTATTTTCTTTTTGGCAGTGAAAAAAATAACATTAGCACAATATAAAAATGCAAGGGGTTCCTCCTACAAACACAGCTTCTTTAGCTACAGATTTAACAGTTACGTTATCTTCTCTAAGATAATCTCCAACATTCACACAGACGCAAACATAACCAAGAACGTGACCAAGGAAGTATAACTCTTACTGTCCAAGTCCACAGAGACAGGAATCTTGATCAATATATCACTTCACATAGAGTAGTGGAAATATATTCTATCCTTCAGGACTCTTTATTAATACAAATGGGCCTTCCTTCAACCCACTCATGCAACTATTTGTTATACTTTTGGACATTATCTTAGATTGCCTTCATAATGTGTTTAGTAAATCATTTGTAAGTTACTTAAAATTCTAAAATTCAACGGTTATGTAGTACATCCCCTTGTACTGCTCACATCGTCTTCCTAATACAATCAACCTTTTCAATTATCAACGATTTGCAGCCATTGGGAAATTGGAAATTATTGTAATTATTTTATAATAATTTCCAATTTATAAAATAATAAGTATTATAAAAGTATTATAAATGTATCAATAAGAGATCACTATGGCTTTAAAATGGCAATTAGAAAAAAATATTTTCAGTTGAATATTATTTATGACTGTAACACCAGAGCTTTGTCCTGTAACAATGAAATCAAATTATAGCAATTCTCATATTTTAAAAACAAAATTGTTTTCTGCAATATATAATTTTAAATTACTAGTTTTAGCATGGTATATATATTATAGCTATAATTCTAAATTACAGTATTTTCCGCTTTTAAAATGTTTTCCCCTATTAACAAGTCTTACCTCATAGCTTTTATGCAAATTATATTTCAATCTGGTTACCAATGCCAAGATATATGTACTAATTCTTAAATTTGTGATGTTCATTTTGATTATTATGGAAGGCACCAAATGTTGGTTTGGGCATCTTTAAATTCTAAGCGGAAAATATGGTTTTAATGAAACCTTATTATTTTAATTAATATTTAAAAAGCATTTTGCTGCCCTGATCAAGCTTCATTATCTGGCATTGCTGACATTTCCTGTGTTTTCATCTTTATAAAAGACAAGTTCATTTTGTTTTGAATATAGATAAATGTAGATAAAAAATAATAGGGGATGCCAACTGGTAGTATATTACCTTGCATTCCACATATCAGTATTAAGTAAATCAGGTGAGTTGTCGAACAATTTCTGTTTCCTTGTGTACGAAATCACTTTTCAGCATCATTCCCATAGAATTTTCAGGAAAGGGATGATGCTAATAGTTTTATTAATTAATGATAACTATTTGATTAAACAGAGTGCAAATTGTAAATTTAAGTAGCAAAAAACAAGGAAATAACACTGCTGAAAACACCACGTTACCAAACTATAAACAAATTTGTCAGGACTTTGGCTGTTTTCCATCTTCCCTAATTTTCTACCTAGAATATAGAAAGAGACAAACTGTGGTCCTGAGGGAACAGTTAAAACATCTAGGTTACATAAATACGTCAAAAAAACCCCCAAAACTACTGTATTTATAAGGTACATCAGCTGATGTTTACCTCAGAGATACACATTTTATTATTCCTACTGCACTTAGCTCTAACCGATACACTGCCATCTTTTGTTTGCGGTCTGAAGAGGAACAATCAAAAGATTCAACTCCATGACACAGAAATGTGGAAAAAAATAAATAAAAGGCTTTCTGAATGCCAAAGGGAGACAAAGAGTACATATAATCTTAAATGTGATAGTCTAAAACCAGGCTAAATTAAATCTCATTTGCGTTTGTTTACACCAAGAATATTTTTCTCTAATACCCCTCTGAACTGACTCTGCCTTGCAAAATACAGTTTTGACAAAAGCAGGACTTGTGATAGTGAATGCTGGCTAAACTACGAGCCAGCACAAGAACATAGTTCAGTCTGCTTTTTTTCCTTTCTTTTCCTTTTCTTTTGTGCCACTGAGTTAGTTTTTCACTCCTGGTGACTGTCTGAATGAGTCTCTGCAGTTTTCTTGGCAAGAATTTTCAGAAGTGGTTTCCTCTTACTTACTTCCTAGGTCTGACAGAGAATGACTGGCCCAAGGTCACCCAGCTGGCTTCATGATACAGGCAGGACTAGAACTATTACAGAACTAGTGGTGAAATCCTACCGGTTTGCACTGGTTCAGGCGAACCGGTAGTGTTAAAGGCTATTGGTTCGGCGAACTGGTAGTAAAAAAAAAAGCTACTGGTTGGTCCAAACAAGTATTTCCGACAATCAACTGCCGCACGATTTATATTCGCTAGAAAGCAGGAAATCCCCCCCCCATTCTACTTACCTTGTTCAGAATCCTTTTTCTGTGTGAAGCGCGCATTTGGTGCATACTGTGCTTGCACATGTGTGTTTGGCGCACACTGCACATGCATAGATGGTGCATTTGGCATGCACCATGCATGTGCTGGCAGCAAACCGGTGGCAAACTGCAGAGGATTTCACCACTGTACAGAACTTTTAACAACTACACAAAATTGTTTCTATTCCTAATTTTTTTTAAATCAGCAATTACCTTACTATTAAACTTTGGCCTACAGTTCTAATACTTTTCAGATTAATATAAAAGAACAGAAAATTGCAACCAATGTACCAACATTCCAATCTGTTTTCCGTTTTTTTCAAATAATCACTGAATAAACAATGCACTATATAGCAAACAACACATTGTTGAGCTCCACAATTTAAATGAACTGCAACTGATTAATAAACCTATATAGGTAGTCATCAACTTACCACCACAGTTGAGCCCAAAATTTCTGCAGTTAAGTGTGTTTTACCCCATTTTACAACATTTCCTGTCATAGTTGCTAAGTGAATCATTGCAGTTGTTAAGTTAGTAACCTGATTGCTAAGTAAATCTGGCTTCCCCACTGACTTATCAGAAGATTGCATGACCCTGGGACACAGTAATCTTCATAAACATAAACCAGTAGCTAACATCTGAATTTTGATTATGTGATCATGGAGATGCAGCAAAGGTCATAACTGTAAAAATGGTCATAAGTCACATTTTTCAATGCCATTTTAACTTTGAATGGTCACTAAATGAACTGTTGTAAGTTGAGGACTGCCTGTACTGAAGACAATATTTAATGTCATCTCTGTACAGTAAAAAAACTCATTAGAAGGGAAAGACTTAGGATAAGGCTATTATCTTTATTACCGCATTAAGTCATCAAAGGCAATGAGAAGATCGATTTAAGAATTCACTGTAGCCATGACTATTTTAGCCAGTTTGAACTTCTCAAAAAATATTTTGTGATTCCCCCCCAACTTTACATTTAAGCATCTTAAAAAGAATCAAAACTGAACCACTACCACATTGTGGCGTCCCAATTAGACCCTCCAAACTGTGTACATTCCTATTAAGTTGGTGATTAAAACTTCTATACCATTTTATTTTTATATTTTATAAAATATGAATTTTGGCTTCACCTGAGGTTGGTCTCACATTTTGATTCTTGGCATGTTTATGATGATCATTCCAAAATTATTCAAGGTAGCTCTAATAAAAAGACTTTTTCTTCTCCCATAATATAAAAACTCTAACTTTGTGCATTAAGCAACATCAACTAAGAATGGTATCCATAGTTGGTGGTAGGGATGACTCAAAATCTGCTTGCTGTAGTTGTCCATCCCCACCTTCATGGAATTCTGATTCATAGAAATTCAAAGTAAATGGGCTATTTGCAGGGTATTGTTTCTCTCTAATTCCTTCTCCTAGGTGTCAACACTAGACTTAATAATGGCTGGGGGATCAAGTGTCTAGTATTTCTGCCATGCTCACTCCTCTTCCTCATTCTGTTTTTATCACTCAAGTCACATGGATGAACAATTATAGAGTTTATTCATGTGGGCTTAAGAAAAATCTTGATGAAAATGTCTTCCCACTGAAAATATGGCAAAATTTCCATGAGCTCCAATGGGAACATAAGTAAAATAGACAAAAGCCACAAAGAATTTTCTTTAGCTTAGTAATCCACACCAAATGCAACACAGATCTATTTTTAAGCACATTTTAAAACTATTTCTGTACCTGATAAGAACAAATAAAAATATTTAACAAGCACAGTATTTACTGGCACTGATATGCTAATATAATTTTGTACACAAGCAATCTTCAATAATATTGTTCTACTGTTCTCAAGCTATTTTTCAACATGGGCTATTTATCAAAATCATTATAACATAATTTATTAAAATTAGAAGTTCAGTCTGATTATCAACATACAATTACAAAATAAGACCAAAAGTCACAAAAAATGGCAGAACTCATGATAAGATTCCTTTCTCTATAAAGATGCAATTAACTTCTCTTCATGCTCTAAAGTTTGAACATGCTGTGCATCTATCAAATGATCCAGAAGCAGGGAGAAAGTTGACATTGCAATATGACACAAAGTAGTTTGCATATATTAAGCATGGCTTTACAACGTTTCTGCAGTCATTATTATGTAAAATAAAATACAATTAGCAGCAATATTTAAATAAATATTAATATATAAGAAAATGACACTTATGCTAAATTATTATTTATTTATTTATTTATAGTTTACCTACTAAGTCATGGTTAAGCCATTAGTTACACTCAGGCAGATGGTTAAGCAAAAACTTAACATACTGGCTTGCAGCTCAGTGCATCGTATGAATATAGCCACTGAGAGCGCCAAAACGGACGTTGTCTTACCTTTCTGGGTGCTGCAACTACAATCCATGGCTGGGTTATTCCTCTAGTGTTGACAGGAACTGAGTGAAAAACTTTTTCTTTCTTTGTGCTGTGGCCACGCCCACTTGTCCCATGATCCTCCAGTCTTTGGCACAAAGGCACGTCTCACACAAGGTACGAAACTTGTCCAGAGAAAAAGACCCCCGAACAGGACAACCCTCCGGCACATCCCCCAGTCACGGAGCAGGAAACCAAACCAACCCACAGGGAGGGAATGGACTGTAGTCGCAGCACCCAGAAAAGGGACGTTCAGGTAAGACAACGTCCGTTTTCCAGTGCGCTGCTTCCTACAATCCATGGCTGGGATATACCCAAGCTCAAGACTTCTGGGCAGGAAGCTGACTACTCCCCGAGTCCGAGTCCACATGTACACTCTGCAAGACCCGACGACCAAACGAAGCCTTGGCTGAAGCGTAAGCATCGATCTTGTAATGCCGGATGAAAGGTGAGACAGATGACCATGTGGCAGCACGACAGATGTCCGAGACAGAAGTCTATGTAGACCAGGCAGCCGAGGTTGCAGCACTGCGGGTGTAATGTGGCAAAAACTTGCCTGGCAGGGGCGTAGCCTTGAGTTCATAAGAAGTTGAAATACATGCTTTGATCCAGTGACCCACCGTGGATGCTTCTGGCCCTTAGAAGCTGGATGGAAGGAGACCAGAAGGGCCTCAGTCTGCCTAAAGGAAGCTGTACGACAAATATAATGATGAAGAGCCCGCCTCACATCAAGCGTGTGCCAGCGTTTCTCTTGGTGATGATGAGGTGACAGGCAAAAGTCCAGTAAGATGAGCTCCTGGGCCCGGTGAAACCAGGAGTTCACCTTGGGCGTGAATGTAGGATCCAGGTAGAGCACCACCGTGTTTGCATGAAAAATGCAGAGATCCTTTCTAATGGATAGTGCTGAGAGCTCCAAAACCCTCCTGGCTGATGTGATGGCCAGGAGGAAGGCTACCTTGAATGACAGCAACTTCAGAGTGACAGTTCCCAATGGCTCCAACAGTGGCAGGGTGAGCGCTTGTAGGACCAGCGGGAGATCCCAGGACAGGTATCAATGAATAGTAGGTGGACATAAGTTTGAGGCCCCATGAAGGAAACCCTTAATTAAGGGATGATACAACAAGGATTGGTAAAGGGGACACCTGATAACAGTGGACAGGGTGGCTGCTTGTCTTCACAAGGTGGAGGAAGCCAGCCCTTTATCCAAACCCGCCTGTAGGAAATCGAGAACATCCAGGATAGTAGCCAACATTGGATCAACATGGTGCTTGGAACACCAAGCACAGAATGCCCTCCAAGAATCTTCGTAAATAAGGGACATTGATGGCCTACGGGAAACCTGGATCGTCCTAATCCCCCTACCTGACACGTGGTCCTTCTTCAGGATGACCCTCTCAAATGCCAGATGGCCAACTGGAGCCACTGCGGCTCGGGATGGCAGATGGCCCCCTGGCACAGAGAGATCCGATGTGACGGAATCACCCATGGAGGGACGATTGAGAGAGCCACTAGACTGGCGAACCATGGGCGGCGAGGCCAATGGGAAGCCACCAGCAGAAGTTCAGCCTTCTTCGCAAGCATCTTTCGTATGACCCTCGAGATGAGGGGAATCGGAGGGAATGCATACAGAAGGCCTGGTGGCCAACGACATCGAAGGGCATTGCAATCCTCCACCAATGGATGTGGGTAACGAGACATGAAACAAGGAAGTTGTGCATTTAGGTGGCTTGTGAATAGGTCAATGACAGGCCAATGTGTGATCTCCCAAAACAAGAGGGGCTGAAGCTGCCACTCTGCAGGGTCAATCTGCTCCCTGCTGAGCCAGTCCGTGTGGACGTTCGCTATTCTGGAGATGTGGTCCACCTTGATTGAGAGAATGTGATGCTCCACCCAGCGGAACAACCTTTCCGCCTCTAACATCAGCGACCGGGACCTCGTGCCCCCTGTTCACATGCGCCTTGGCCGATATATTGTACATGAGCACCAGGATGTGTTGTCCTTCCAAGACGGGACGAAAGTGAAGAAGAGCCAGCTGTATTGCCCTCAACTCCAAAACGTTCATGCTATTCAGCCGCTCGGTTGGTGACCATTGGCCCTGTGCCACCTGGTTTAGAAAGTGTGCACTCCAGCCGTGAAGGACTTTACGTTTGTCCTTGCCCTCTACGAGGACCAGCTCCAGGGCGTCCCCAGATTGGGGGCCTTGTAAGGTGCAGCCGCCAGCTTCCATTTGGCCTTGACGTCAGCTTTCCACCCACAGAACCAGAAAAGCCTGTGTGATGTTATTGTGGAGGCCAGCGCCCGCGAGGCAAACTTGGCCGAATTCAATGAGGCATCTGCTGAATATTCAGTGCCGGCCACTATCTTGTTTATATCTTGATGTAGGCGGGTTTCCTCCAGGGGTAGCTTCTCCTGCAGCTGTCTCAACCAGATTAACAAGGCCCTGTTGAAGAATGATGTTGCTGTTGCAGTCTTGATTGCCCAGGCCGTTGCCTGGTTCGTCTTCCGAAATGCGAGTTCTGCTCTTCGGTCTTCAGATTTGAGACCATCCAGAGAGTCAGAGGAAAGTACAGACGTAGAAGACAAACTCACGACAGGAGAGTCAACAGACGGTAACGTCAGAAGATCGTCCAATTCCGGAGCTGTGCAATATAACCTCTTGTCCTGATTGCTGGGCGCCATCAACGATCCAGGCTGCGCCCATGGACTCTTGACTACCTCTGAGAATAGCTGGGGGCAAGGGATAAACTCCTTGTCCGGCTTGGCCAATGTAAACAGCAAGTCTCTGATGCCGTCTGGGACCCACTAGGCACTGTGTCCGGTGTCCCCAAGTTGGTTGTCAATCTAGCCTTGTGTAAGAGGGATTTGAATAACGAAGGCCGAAACAGACCTGTAAAGGCCGGGGCATCTGGCACTAAGTCCTCATCCTCTGAGAATTCAATGTCCTCAGGATAATCCTCCCGTGTTCAGAATCCATGGAAAAAGCCATCTCTTTTTGTGAAGGAGACCTAGCTCTGGCCAATGACTGGCCCTGAGGCAGGAGCGGAATAGAAAGTGGTTGGGGAGTCACCTGGGTTGCGTGCTATAAACCAGCCAATAATAGCAACGACAAGGCGGTAGACAACAAGGAATGGAAGTCCAGCTGATTTCCCGGTGGGACTGCCCCCTCTGCATGGAGCCCCATGGCAGTTGGGGTTAACATGGCCTCTGGTTGCATCCTTTGTGAAGGTAGGGACACAGAAAGTCCCACAGCCGAAACGTCCAGCATAGACAGTGAGACCCCCTTGGAGAGACCAGGTGGAAGGCTTGAGCCACCTAAGTCACTTGTCAGGGGGCCAGTCAACAGGGAGACAGGCAGGGGATCCCCCACCACTGTGGTCTCTTGAACGGCAGGCATTGGTTGGGCGGACTGAGTCTCCAAGCCAAGACAATTAGGGGCAGCCAGGCGGGCCTTGTTGTATTGACCTTCCAAAGCCTTGTGACGGCAGAAAGCGTCCTTACCAAGGCTGGCGGAGGCCTTTGATTGGAGGGACTTGCGGCTGGATGAGGCTGACTGCTTTCCCGATACGGATTTCAGTTGTTTGGGGGGCCTTGGAGGGCTGGCCTCATACTCAAGGTCTGAGGACAACGATGAGTCCCCCATTCCAGTAGAAAGCCCAGAAGGGTAGGTGGGCGGAAATCGCAAAAAGCGCACGGATATAAGGGAGCCCCCTTTACTGTCCAGAAGTAGCCCTTCAACGACCAGACAAGCACTGCGGGCAAGATGCAGAAGCAGCTGCAGAGTAGTGCAATAAGGCAGTCTGGCCACGCCTCCAAAGCGTCCCAACCAAAATAGGCCTAATCGTGCTGCTTCACAATTACCACCAAATGTCCTGTTGCTCCAGAGATGTGTGAAGGCCCTCAAAATGGCGGCCGCAAATACAAAGACAAAATGGCAGGTGCTGCAATCTCCAAAATGGTGGCTGCGCCAAAACAAAATGGCAGCCACAGCAACTAGGCAGGAGAAAAGCACCGCAGGCACTGGTCGGGGCTCAAGCAGCAGTTCTGATTGCCACAAAATGGCCAGGAACCCTCACGGCGATCAAGGAACGCAGTCCCTAAAGAGTCACAAGTTGTTGCCAAATATCAGAGTGTGCACCTAGAGAGTGCAGGAACTCCGGAGCTGCCCGCTAAGCAAGAGCACAATCAAATTGGTGCGGGCAGGCAAGCCAGCTCACCGGCAGTCTAGCACAGACACCAGCAGCTAATCTGTTGAGTGCAGATCCGCCCCAAGGGGACAGAAACCAGAGGCTGCTGCTAAAAGATCTTCAGGGAGGCGCGGGAGTGCCTGGAGCCCCAGACACTTCACATGCACCTCAGCAGCTGATGGTATTCTTCAGCTCTCTTCCCGACAGAAAAATAATCAAATATAACCAAAATCCACTACACGATCCTAGAAATTCCAAAAAAATTCAAGCACGAAGAAAAAACACCAGTCCTGTCAGCGACTGAGTGAAAAAGACTGGAGGATCATGGGACAAGTGGGCGTAGCCACAGCATGAAGAAAGAAATTTTTTTTCACTCAGTTCCTGTCAACACTAGAGGAATAACCCAGCCATAGATTGTAGGAAGCAGCGCACTGGAAAATGGGCATTGACTTACCTGAATGCTCCTTCTGGTTGTCCTGGAGACAGCGGTCAGGATTGGGTATTCCAGCTTTGATATGCAGGATTGAGTCAGGAGATTGAGAAGCTCCGCCCACCTTCTCTCTGCTTCCCAGTTTTCTGATGAAATACGATAGTGCTGACTGATACGCTGAGCTGAGAAGATAGAACGGAAAGCCGCAGGAACCACCTGACCAGCGCGGGCCAAAAAACAGGGAGGGGCTGACCGCTGTCTCCAGGACAACCAGAAGGAGCATTCAGGTAAGTCAATGCCCATTCTCGTTGTCCCTGGAGCCAGCGGTCAGGATTGGGACATGCCAAAGCATAACCTACAGGGAGGGACCCGCCCGAGCCGGCGAAGGTGGGGCATGGATCACCTGCTGCAGGACCCTACGGCCAAAGGAAGCCTCCGCAGAGGTGAAACGGTCAAGACGGTAGTGACGGATGAAAGGAGTAGGGGATTGCCAGGCGGCAGCCCTGCACACCTCTTCTAAGGATGCCTGAGTAGCCCAGGCTGCGGAAGTGGCCGCACTACGTGTAGAATGGGCAGTGACATGACGGGGCACCGGGAGTGACTGACTTTCATACGCCCTGGCGATGCGAAGAGCTCTCCGAACATCTAAGGAGTGCCAAACCCGTTCCCTCGGATGGGAAGGGTGAGGGCAGAAATCAGGGAGGACTAGATCCAGAGACCTGTGGTAAGGGGAATTGACCTTGGGGAGGAAGGTGGGGTCCAACCTAAGAACTACTCTATCAGGATAGAAAACACACAGGTCTTCCCTGATGGACAAGGCGGCCAATTCCGAGACTCTCCTGGCAGAGGTGATGGCCAAGAGGAAAGCCACCTTGTAAGTCAGAAACCTTAGCCCAGTTTCACGCAGGGGTTCAAAGGGAGGCTTGGTGAGGGAGTCTAGCACCCTGGGGAGGTCCCAGGAGGGATAACGATGGACAGGGGGTGGGCGAATGTTGGAAGCCCCTCTGAGAAACTGTCTAATGAGAGGCCTGGAAGAGAGGGGTCGCCTAGCCCCGCAACAGAGGATAGAAGACAGAGCGGCCACTTGCCTACGAAGGGTGTTGGGGGCCAAGCCCGCCTCCAGACGATTTTGGAGGAATATCAGGACGTGCTCTGTAGATGCAGAGGCGGGGGAAACGGAGTTCTCGTTGCACCATGAAGAGAAGGTCCGCCAGGTGGAGTTGTAGATTCGTGTGGTGAAAGGTCTACGAGACGCCTGAATAGTGGAGATCACCGAAGGAGGAAGCCGACGGTCGGTCAGCAGTCGCCGCTCAACCTCCAGACGGTTAGTTGTAGCCACTCTGCGTCTGAATGTAGAATGGACCCTTGACGAAGTATCACCTTGGCTGCCGGGAGCCGCCATGGAGGCCGCACAGATAGGGACATCAGGTCGGCGAACCAGGGACGTCGAGGCCAGTGAGGGGCGATGAGGATCAGCTCTGCTCTCTCCAGGATCAGCTTCCGAATGACCCTGGCCATCAAGGGCAGGGGGGGGAAGGCGTAGAGCAGACCGGGAGGCCAAATGCTGTGGAGAGCATCCACGGCCTCCGCCTCCGGTTCCGGAAACCTGGAGAAGAACCTCTGTACCTGGCGATTGGCCCTGGTCGCGAAGAGATCCACTAAGGGAACCCCCAGGAGAGCTGTGATTTCCTGGAATAGGACTGAATCTAGGGACCACTCCCCGGGGTCTAGGGTCGAGCGACTCAACCAATCCGCTTGTGCATTGTCCACCCCGGATATGTGAACCGCTTGGATGGACCTCACATTGGCCTCGGCCCAGGTGGCCAAGCCCTGAGCTTCCCTTATGAGGTGGCTGGAGCAGGTACCCCCTAGACGATTTATGTGTGCCTTGGCTGCCACATTGTCTGTCCTGACAAGAACGTGTTTGTCCTGAACCTTGTCCTTGAATGCTCGAAGGGCTAAATGATTGGCTCGGAGTTCCAACCAATTTATATTGTGCGATAGCTCGGTCCTGGACCAGCGGCCCTGAGCTAGGGAGGAGGACAAGAGAGCCCCCCAGCCATGGAGGCTGGCGTCCGTGGTTATGATCACCCTCCGGGACACATGGAACTCCCTCCCCTGAAGCATTGCTGGGGAGATCCACCACTTGAGAGACTGGAGAACTTTGCCTGGAAGGGGAACAACCCGGGCGGAGGAGCCTAATCGCTGCTTCTGGAACGGAAGGAGGAACCACTGCAGGGGTCTGCAGTGAAGATGAGCCCAGGGGACAATGCCTATGCAAGACACCATCTTTCCCAGGAGATGGGCGAGTGAGGCCAGGGAGGAGCCCCTCCCTGCCTTCACTGACCTGACCAGAGACCGCTGACTGGTCAGGCGGTCCTGAGAAAGATAGACCCTGCAGACAGCCGTGTCTATGATGGAACCCAGATGGTGTATGCGGGTGGTCGGAACCAGGTGGCTCTTGGCCCAGTTGACTGAAAACCCGTGGCTCTCCAGAACTTGGACAGTGGAAGCCAAGTCCTGGAGCGCTAGCTGTTCCGAGACAGACTGAATGAGGAGATCGTCCAGGTAGAACTGCATCCTCACCGGGAGAGTCTGGAGGTGGGCCGCCAGAGCGGCCATCAATTTTGTAAACACACGAGGGGCCAAGGAGAGACCGAATGGGAGAGCCCGGTATTGGTAATGGCTGTTCGCAAAGCAAAACCTGAGGAACCGCCGGTGTTCTGGGAGGATGGGAACGTGGAGGTATGCCTCCGTCAGGTCGATTGACGTGAGGTAATCCCCCCGCCTGATGCCCTCCAGGATGGATTGGAGGGACTGCATCTTGAACCGCCGGTAAACGATCCGGCGGTTCAAGGCCTTGAGGTCCAGAATTGCTCTCCATCCCCCCGAAGACTTTTGGATGACAAACAGGCGAGAATAAAAGCCGAGTCCGAGCTGTCCCGATAGCTTGAATCTCTAAGAGGTGACCTATGGCGGATTCCATGAGATGTCTCGAGGTTTTGTTCCGGGAGATGGGGCAGCGAAGGAACCTGTCTGGGGGAATGGAGGTAAATTCGAGAGAGAGGCCAAACCTGATAGTCTCTCTCACCCAAGCGTCCGATGAGGTAGCCTCCCATTGGCTGGCGAAGAACGCCAGGCGGCCACCAATGGGAAGCGGACCCAGACCGTCAGCGGGGCCTACGGGGAACCCTCCCCCTGTTGCCTCGAAAGGGCTGACGGGAAAACCCCCTGGACGAGGACGGGCCCAGGCGGTCCAGAGGCAGGAACTGTCTGGGAGGGGGAAAATGTGTTCTGCGGCTTCCTGAATAGGAAGCGACAGGGTTCCTGAAGGGGTGAAAGGAGGAACGGGATCTGAAATCAGAACACCGGGACAAGGCTGGAAGAACTCGGCGCTTGTGTTTAGACTCCACAAGGAGAGGCTCTAAGGAGGCTCCAAAAAGGTTAGGGCCAGCAAAAGGAGAGGATGCTAAGCGCCATTTAGATTTAGCATCTGCTTGCCACTGGCGTAGCCAGAGCCGCCTGCGGGCAGTTAAGGACGAACCAATGGCCTTGGCAGCGAAGCGGGAAGAATTTAAAGTAGCATCCGCTGAAAATTCTAAGGCCGCAATGATTTTACTGATATCTTGTTGGGCTCGCAAATCTAAGACGGGGAGCCTCGCCTGCAATTGCCTAAGCCATAGAAGTGTGGCCCTGTTAAAGGAGGCCGCCATGGAAGCTTTGACCAACCAGGCAGTGGCCTGGTGGGATCTTACCAAGGAATGCTCCATGCGCCTGTCCTCTGGGCGGAGGCTCTCTTCTGGGGGTCCCGTAAGATTAGAGGAAGATGACAATTCCGCCACTGGCTGATCTATGGAAGGTATCTGCAAAAGAGAAGACAACGCGGGCGCCAAATTATAAATTCTCTTATCCAACCCATTAGGGCAAGGGCCCGAAGCCGGGAGAGACCACTGTCATAAAAGAACCTCTCTAAAAAGTTTAGGGCCAGGAATTTCCTCCGTTTCCACAGTAGGGACCTCAAAGAGAGGGACAGAGGCTGAAGCGGAAGGGGCCCCTTCCAGCTGAAGTGATGGGACAGGGGGGCTAATCCCTAGGCCCGTGGTGATCTTAGCCTTGTGTAACAAGGAACGGAACAATTGTGGCTTGAAGAGACCCACAAAGGCCGGCTGGTCCGGTCCCAGGTCTTCATCCTCTGACATTTCCTGATCCAGAGGGTCAGGCATAGAGATGGAATCGCCTATAGAGCGATCCGGTGAACAAGTTCCGTGGGACCTAGCTTCAGTGAGATCCTCCTGCAGGCATTCCCCTTCAGAGAGAACAGAGCCCTCTACATCTACCAGGGACTGAGATTGACTAGAACCCCATGAAGAAGTTTGGTGACGGAGTTCCTGCCTAATACCCATCCTTATAGCCTCCCGGATATAAGAAGCCAGGTCAGCGGGCACAGGGGCACCTGCTTCCCCAAGGGGCTGAGTAGGAGGGGGGGGGGAGGAGGAGTGGGAGGAGGAGGAGGAGGGGGGGGGCAAGGAAGAGACAGCCAAGGTAGGGGGATCCTCAGCAGGATTCCCACCAGGGGTGGGGGGGGGGATCCGATTGGGTCCCAAAAAGAGTCTCATCAACCCTCTCAAGCACTTTGGGGGAGAGGCCTTCCCTATCTGGTGAGAGGGTCGGAGAAATAGTTTTGTTGGCAGCCGGGCGCTCCAAAGGAGCAGCAACAGGCTCAGGGAGATCAGATCTTGAGGAAGGCTGGGGGCTGAGAGACACCCCTTCTTGAAATGAAACAGACTTGAGAGCCTTTTGGATGGCCTTTTCCATGGCCAGTTGTCTCCTTTGTTCCTCCTTAGAAAGAGGCTTAGGCTGAGAGGCCTTAGAGGCCTTGGAAGTATGGTGAGTCTTTCTGCTTCTCTTTGCAGGGACAGGATCAGCCTCCTTAGATGATTCCCTGGGGCTCCGGAGGGAAGAGGACCTAGGGTTCCTTCTGGATGCCATAAAAAGGCTTCAATCAAAGGTGAAGAGGCCTGCAAAAAGCCTACAATTAAGGGAACCCGAATTAATTATCTCCACCATGTTCAAACAAACAACACCCTCCTAAGGTGTGCAGAAAGGCCCCCCCCCTCCAAAGGAAAAACCTTGCCAGGGAGGAGGAATGGAGGATCCTGGGCCCTGTAGACCAAGGGCCAGAGCAGCCACGAGGAGGCCACCCAAGGCCTGGAAGGGCTTGCGCAGGAAACAAGGGGCCAGAGAACCAAGGGCAAAAAACGCCCAAAAAGGCTTGTCTCCACTGCCAGGGGAGGCTTAAAGGCCTACAATAATGGTAGCCAGCAACTAAGGGCCTAGGAGGCCACGAGGTTGAAAACAAAATGGCCGCCGGAACATTCAAAATGGCGGCCGGGACGATTCGCATCCAGAGCCCGGCCAGGAGGAGGACTCCCAACCTCCCAAAATTAGCCAGATGAAAAGGCAGGGGCTGAGAACCCTAGAGGCCCCCCCCCAACGCTAGAAAGGTCCCAGATACAGACCTGAAGAGCTGGGAGAAGCAGTGGTAATGGCTGTTTGCTGGCAAAGGAGGCTTGAAATGGCAGTGGAGGGAGGTTCTGGCTGGCGGGGCCCCGTCCAGCACAATCCTCCTAGCTGGAGCTCTTGTGAGCTAAAGAAGCTCTTAGAAGCAATGTGAGGCCAGGCTCAACCAGCTGGGAACCTACAGCCTCACAGCAGCGGATTCGGGAGCGAACCCCTTCGCGCTGCTATAATCACCAGCAAAAGCCGGGAAATTCAAAAAGGCAAGCAAAGTCTTGCTGGAGCTCAGCTCAGCGTGTCCTGCTCGATCGATTGAGTCAGGAAACTGGGAAGCAGAGAGAAGGTGGGCGGAGCTTCTC
The DNA here is from genome assembly GCA_030761175.1 of Masticophis lateralis. NCBI lineage: Eukaryota > Metazoa > Chordata > Lepidosauria > Squamata > Colubridae > Masticophis > Masticophis lateralis. Next base: position 125,454,479 of record JAUDYJ010000001.1, on the reverse strand, counting down.
AATCTCCTGACTCAATCCTGCATATCGAAGCTGGAATACCCAATCCTGACCGCTGGCTCCAGGGACAACGAGAACTATATTTTTTTCTGAGTGGGGACAGTTTAGATATAGCGCAGATATATCCAGCTTAATAATGAATGATGAACCAAGAATATCCAAGATGAATTTGCGTACCTTAAAAAAGATAAGCACACTTTTTCAGATGTGAACTGTACAGCCATGTTTACATTTTTACTAAAACAGATATGTACAAAATGGAGAAAATCTTGCAATTAAAATATTTCCAGCCCATGATGATGCAATTAATATTCTGTAAATTTGAATTGTTATAATAGCTAAAAATTTTACATTGCAATCCCATTATTAGTAGAACTGGTAAACATATGAACATTTTTAGGGGAAAAGTAGGCAAGACTGCTAGAACCACAAAAAGTGTAAGGTCATCTTCTCCAGCTATTAAGAGATACATCTAACAATCTCCCAAAAGCGTTTGAAGGAATTCATGCAATATGAGTAGATTTATGATCAACAACATATTTTTGTACTGTTTATTACAAGGCAGATATTCCTGGTTTTTCTGGGCCATGTGGTTCCTGAAGATACGATGGATATCTTTTTTAGGAATCCCACCCATGACAGCTGCACAAAGTCAACTTATGTGAGCCTTAAACAGCATTCCAGGCTGCAGTTCAAATATTGACAACTAATAGTAATGCTGTGTAACTATAACCAAAAAATAGGATACTGTTAATTTTTTAAAATGCAGCAATCTTGAAAAGATAATTAAAATTATAAGCCTGTTTTTCCATTTTTAAATTATGTTAAACTAGCAAAGCAGAATGTTTGTTTATTGTAGGTGTACTAATTACCTTTAAGCAAATGCCTTTAATTACTAAGAATGTTTCCACACATTCATTTACTGACTCTCATTTCTCTCTCTCCCATTTCCGAGGCCACTTACATTTAATTATTAACATAAGGCCAAACTAGTAACTATGCTTGTTTATCATGTTAATCTACTTGAATTCTTTGAATTTTCTTTAACACGTTTAATAAATTATTGCAAAGCTCAATTTTGAAATCCATTTAAACGACACTTTTAGGAACTTTCATATACAGTTGTTCTTCAGCATGTTGATTAGTTTATGCATTAATCTTTCCCAATTTGGTGTCCTCCAGATTACAGAATGGATGTCAAGGAGCTGCTATAGTCCTTACACCTCTGTAATTGGTTGGAAAACATTATTTGTGTTTGTATCTTTTTTATGTATATAATTTTTACTGAAGACTTTTTTTAACAAAATAAAAGCATACCAATCTTGAAAATAAACAAAAATAATGAAGAAAGAAAATAGAAAAAAGAAAAGATTGTAAAGAAGCCACTTCCAATCTTTTAGACAGCGATTATTAATGCATTTATATTTTATCCTCTCTCTTTAAGGTTACATTCCGATTTCCTTCTACCGTTAAGATACTCTTCTGTGCATTTGTATCTTATCTCATTTGACATTCTTTGGAACTTCAGGGCCATTTATACTGATTTATTTGTACACTGCATTCTTACAGGCACTTAACACAGCTAAACAAAAACTAGAAAAAAAAAGATTATAAAAATTAAAAATAGATGAAAGTATTAAAATTACTAAACTAGTCTAACAAACTTATCTAACCCTGAAAAACAGATTAATCGTTTCAGATTTCCTAAATGCTGAGAGAGTGAGAGCCAAACAATTCCTTAAGGAATGTATTCCATAGCCTGGGAACATCATTAGAGAAGTCTGGACTCCCACACACTACAAAGGCAAGTTTCTGATAGTAGAAACATATTCAAAAGAGCCTCCCTTGAAGCTCCTAACAACTGGACAAGTCAAAAGCAGGAGATGCAATCCATTGGAAAGGCCCTAAGCCACAGAGCCTTTAAAGGACAATACCAACTGGTTAAATTCTGCCCAACGGGCAATCAATTATCAATGCCCAACTTTCAGCAGTGGCATCATATGATCCTCTTATCTTGCAAAAGTTAACAGCTCAGCTGCCAGAATTTGCATCAACTGCATTTCCAGATACTTTTCAAGGGTAGCACACAGCTTCAATACAAGGAGGAACACAATCAGCCTGTGTTACTATACTGTTATCTTAACAGAATCAGGGAATGCTTATATACTCTCTCTCAAAAGAAAGTGTAATTTTACTTTCAAACATGTGATGTCTCAATAATGTTTCGTCTCAGCAATGTAGTTATCTCTTGATTAGGCCTCACTTATATGCATTACTTAAAGCTACTATGTCAATCTGAAAAACTATACCTCGCCTAGTTAAATGGTGAACCTCAACCAACCTGACAGGAATTTTAAAAGTTATCATTGGTTGTCTTTCCAGAGGGGAATCCCAAACAAGAAAATACCATGATGACTTTTAAAGAGTTACAACATGCCAGGAGATACTGGATCCTGACTGATAGCTCTTGCAAAGTAACTGCTAAGAAACCAAAAAGTCAACAGCTGGAAAGAGGTAACAGCTGTGGATTATTAATATCAGCAGCACCACTAAGGTCACTCAGGCAATCAGCAGTTTTGCACCCATGCCGGAATATAGTTAATTCTTGATTTAGAACAGTTCATTTAGTGACCATTTGAAGTTACAACGGCCCTGAAAAAAGTGACTTATGATCATTTCCCACATTAATAATCGTTGCACCATTCCCCCAGTCACGTGATCAAAACTCAGGCGCTTGTCAACCAGCTCATGTTTTTGACCGTTGCAGTGCCTCAAGGTCATATGATCACCGTTTGTGACATTCCGACAAGCAAAGTCGGAACCCAGATTCACTTAACAACCATGCTGCTAACAACTGCAGTGATTCCTTTAAAAACTTTGGCAAGAAAGGTCGTAAAACGGGGCAAAATTCATTTCACAATCATCTTGCTTAGCAACAGAAATATTGGCTTCAAAATTTGTGGTTGTATATTAAGGACTACCTGTAGTAATTTTAAATAACCCTGCTGAAAATAGAAATGACTAACTGAAAAAGAGTTGAGTTTTTGTTAAGTCCCAACTACAGCTCCAAAATAGTTTTGTATTATTGCAAATAACATTGATAGCAAAGCTAAGCAGCAATGCATAGGGTTTTTTTTTATTCAGAAGCCATTACTGATCATCCTAGCTAAGAGGGTGTCGAACACAAGCAACCCAATGACTCAGCCTGACAATCATGAGCTCATAAAATGAAATGACTTGCCAGTGAGTACAATGCACAATTGGAACTACAAGTGCACCAGATCAATATACACAGAAACCAGAGATCAATAACAATCTTGATATTGCATACTTAACAACTTTATTAAATGGAATTAGTTTTTTTTACTGTTCAGATGATGCAGCCAATTCCAGGTTTCATCTGATTCCCAAATGTACAGCAGTTCCTCCTCTCCTAAGCAGAAATCAATAAAGGATGCAGCCAGCTACATTCAGAAGATGAAACAGCCAATTCTTTCTCAAGTACAACTGTTAAGTTCTATTTTTTGGCATGGAATATTATGGCTCAAATCAACCATTCCAGAAAATGGAGATGTGTCATGATAGTGTTATTTCCCAAAAGATTAATAAAAAGTCAATCTGTGTAGAAAAAGTACCAAGAAGGAATATAACATAATTTGCACTGTTGCAGCAAAATGTAATGAAAATAAAACATTGAAAAGCAATAAAAAGTCTCTTGATATATTTTTTTCTAGAAAAGAATATTCTTCAGAGCTGAAGAAGCTTCTTGGATGAGAAGTGAAATGTCCTTAAGAAAAACAAAGTCCAGTTGCCTTTTGAAAAATAATTTTTGGGATAGAAAAGAATACGTTACAAATTTTCATTTACAAAATATGATTCGTTAACAGTAAAACAAAATGCATTGTATTACGGTACCATGAAATATTATGTACCTGCATTTTAAAAAATATTATTAAACTATTAAAATACAAAGGGAGAAAAACTAGCAATAATGGCCATTATGAAAGTTTCACATTTTTAGCAAAAGGCAATGCAGTGGTTTGTCATGGAAATACATTCAATGCAGTTTGGGATAATTTCTTTAACTAATATAGAACCAGATAAAATGAAAGGAAATGGAAAGGTAGGCTTATGGGCAATCTGCTAACTCACAATTCTAGTATTTGAAGAGTTACACTACAGAAAAGAAAGCCACCAGTAGATTTACGTCTATATAGCTTTGTATCAAAATAGTGGATGAAAGGACCAGCAAGGGGAATTTCAAATGCATTTTATGGAATTTCCATGAAACTATTCTGCAGCCATTTTTAGTATCTCACTGCATTCTATGCAGCTTTCATTACTGCACATTGGGTTGGGCATAAATCAGTCATTGGAAGCAAAATGTATCACAAAGATTTCCCAGATACCATGAAATGTTCTTTATTACATCAAGACAGAACCAGATTTCTTCCAAAAGTACTAAATGAACTCATTTCTGAAAGCAAACAGCTTTCCTGCATTCAGGATAAATATAGTAGGGAAAATTTACACATTAGCTGGGTTCACATTAACATGATTGTCGCTCAGCATGTTATTTAAACTCAATAGTTATGATTTATAAAATATTGTTTACAAATTAACAGTTTACCAGATATTGAGTCAATATTTTTTTAAACAGTCTCTGTTTAAGCAAATCACAACTTAGCACTTGTGAATAACATTCCTATGATCCCAGAATGAAAAATGAAAGAATCAAACTTTGAAAATAGCCTTCAGATCTCATTAAGGATATAAAATATCACATTTACTCAGTGGTGGGATTCTACCAGTTCTAGGCGGTTTGGCCAAACCGTTTGTTAAATTTCTGGCTCGCCCCGCCCCTTGCCAATAAATAGTGGGGGTGGGACGGGGCGAGGGGTGGGCGAGCCAGTAATTTAACGAACAGTTTGGTGGTTTTTTGTAATTTATTGGTCTCACAGCAGTGGTGGGTTGCTAAAGGTTCGCCCCAGTTCGCAAGGACAGGTAGCGGTAATTTGGGCTGGTTCGGAGAACAGTCAGTAATTGCTGGCTGGCCACACCCCCGAACCAGTACGCTCGCTCGCCCCAGCCACCCGACGCTCGCTCGCCCCGCCCCCCCCTCCAACCAGTTACTCCTCACTTATACTGTGTGGGTCCTCGCTTACAGCTTGATTCTGCACCTACTAGGTAAGCCTGTGAGTCACAGCCTACCTAGCTGCCCCTGCCCCCCCCTCCCCCACCATCCCAGCCTGCCTCCCCTACTCATTTCCCCGCAGCCTGTAGCCCTGCCATGCTGCCCTGCCATGCTTCCCTGCCTTCCACGCGGCCTTCCCAGTGTCCCCAAGACCAGATTGCAAAGGCAGGCAAGTGGGCCTGGCCACGGGGACCGCCGGGAAGGCAGGCAAGCATGGCAGGGCCACCCGGCTGTGAGGAAGAGCTTCCTTCCTTCCCCAAAGCCCTGCCATGCTTGCCTGACTTCCACACTGCCTTCCCGGAGTCCCCATGGCCAGATTGCCATCCACCCCCACCCCACTTCCCTTTTACCTTTCTTTAACGCACCCTGCTTCTCTCCCCAAACCTTGGGAGGCGGCGTCCTCCATGCCGCAAAGCCCTCGAAGCAACTACAGGAGGGGAAAAGAAAAAAAAACCCTTGGCCTCTGAAACCTCTTGAAGGCTTCGAAGTGTGTGTTTGGCAGCACTGAACTGAGCAACGTAAAGGGAGCCCACTGGGTAACCACGCCGGCTGCAATCAGCCCGTCTTCCGCTGCCGCCTCCACCTCTGCCTCTTCCTTCTCTCTGCCAACATTAGTCGGAGAGGAAAAGACAGTTGCTTCGCCGAGCATTTCTCCACATTTCACCCCAAGTCAGCCGCCCTCACTGGAAACACGGAGAAACACTCAGCAAAGCAACTGTCTTTTCCTCTCTGACTTCTGTTGGCAGAGAGAAAGAAGAGGCAGAGGTGATGGTGGCAGCAGAAGGCAAGGGGCCAATCACATGGCTCACTAACAATATTTCACTGTAATTGCACTGGGTGATTGTTGGGAGCGTGCCAAATTTAGGAAGATAAAACTTTAGAACAACATCCATCCTGTTGTCTGCGATTTATTTTCGTATCCTGATTCAGAACCTGACAGGTTGTCAGCTCTAACCTTATCTTGCTTTCCTTTCCCGTTTTAAACCTAGCGCTATTCCTCCCCCAGATTCCACCCCAAATCCCTGTACTGATTGGAGGGCTCCGGCTGCCTTCCGAGGAATTCCTCAAGTCTCAGTTGGACTATTTAAGCTCCCGTATACCCTCGAAAGGGATGCAGATGGACCCTGCAAAAGTGCAGGCAGTATTAGATTGGCATGCCCCACCAACGAGAAAGCAATTGCAAAACTTTTTGGAATTTGCAAACTTTTATCACCACTTTATCCCATCCTTTGCACAAGTTGCACTTCCATTAACTGACCTCTTAAAAACCAAACATCTGGTTAATAGGCCACATCCAGGGCGTCCCAATACAGTGGGATAGTGTATGTCAACAGGCATTTGAAGCATTGAAATCGTTGTTCACAAGGGAGCCGATGCTAAAACACCCAGACCCGGTGAAGCCATTTGTGATATAGGCTGATGCCAGCGATGTAGCCATAGCAGCAGTCCTCTTGCAAGTCAACAACCAGGGGAGATTACAACCGTGTGCTTACACGTCCTGGAAATTTAGCAACACCAAATGCAGGTGGGCTATCTGGGAGAAGGGGATATTTGTGGTATGATGGGCATTACTGACGTGGTGACATATGCTGGAAAGGGGGGGGGGGGCTTACCATTCGAGGTCTGGACTGACCAAAATAATCTGGAAGCCCTGATTCGACTGGAAGCGTCGCAGTGAGACAGTCAGGGATTAGCGGGCTCTGATGAGCCTTGCAAAATCCCAGGCTGACGAACCACTGCAGAGAGATCTTTGGACTGGATCTGTCCTGTAGGGACAGGAAAGAAGGAGAGGCACCTCAGAAGACCAAGAGGAACAGGCAAGTTATTCGGAGGTCAGAGGAAACTCTCCCTGACTCTGCAGCGTGGGCGGCGGCCATTGTGACCGCCAATTAAGCTGGGGCAACTGGATCAAGCACTGTGCAGGAGCAGAGAAGTGAACAGAACATCTATGCCAGGTGAGTGACAGCTAAATCACAGGCAGGAGAGAGAGAGAGAGAGAGAGAGAGAAAGGACTATTTTTAAAATAACTATAAAAGTCCTAGCGGTTTAACAGCGGCTAATAGGCATGGAGAAAGGACGGAAGAAGAAGAGTAAAGCAAAAGCCACAAAGTGGGAAAAAAAACCCGATTAGAAAATTGTGTGCTGGATTCAAATATTTGGAGAACTTTAAAAAAAAATTAGAAGAATTGACAACCCAAAAGCTTTTGCCCTAATTAGTGAACCTTAAAAGAAGTTTAAAGAGGGAAGAAAAGCCCGCAGTAAAAAGGATTGGTTAAAGATTTTAAATTGAAATTTATTTGGAAAGTAAAGTTGGAATTTGGACTGTGTAAATTTGGACCAAGTTTTTAAACTGATCTGGTGCATATAAAAGTGAAAAGGAAGAAGGAAAATTAAAGAAGCGAAGGCTGTTCAATGTGGATTGCAAACAAAATTGATACTTTTCTAGATTGCTGATTGCAATTGTGGATTATAGAGAGACATCTTCAGAAGAAAAAAGAAGACCATTTTTTTTAAAATGCTGAATTTCTATTTTGGAAAGAAAAGAATAATAAACCTTGAACTTTGAAAGAGACAGCTATGAATCTTTAAGGAGGCTTGGTTTGTCCATAAGTATGACTTTGACGATTAAAGAAGGAGGATTACAATGCAACTTGAAACTGGAATAATATTAACTGAAAAAGTACAAAATGGAGGAATTTAAAGAAATGATGAAAACGATATACTTATCATTGAAGATGGAAATAAGAGAAATGACTATAATATTGCATGGAAAATTGAAACCTGATGAACTAAAAAATGACTTAGAATTTATTCAGATTGACAAGGAAATAATTAAGGAGAAGCAAGAAAAAGAGACTGATAATAAAGAAGAAGACAAAGACAAAGATATTGACTATGGAAAACTAAATGGTTATGGGGCTAGTAATATTAAAAAGGAGAATTTTAGAGATTACATTAAGATTAATAATGGAAGAAACAGAAAAGGGGGAAAGAAGCAAAGACAAAGAGGGCAGAACAGAAAGAATATAAAAGACTTAAATGATTATGCTGGGATTATCAGTGGAAAAATAAGAAAAAGGGAAAAGGGATGGAAAATACGGAGAAATGCAGGGTAAAACAGAAGAGTTTATGAGTTTAAAAGACAAAATGATTACATTCGGATTAATAGTGGAAAGATAAGAAAAAGGGAGGAGAGTGTTCAGGAATTTAAAGCACAAAAGAAAAGAAAGGTAAAGAAAAAGAAAAAAAGTACAAAAATGGAAAGGGAGAATTGTGATATTAACTAAGCAATTTAATATGTATGTATAATATGTAATATTATGCATGATGAATGTAATAATTGGGATAGTCGTAAGTAATTAGGGAAATGGTAATAATTGGAATATTTTTAATTAAATATTTGGAATTCAACTAAAAAAGAAAAGAAAGTTAAAATGATATGGGACAATGAACTAAATAGAAAAAAATCATACTTATTTGGTTTCTATGAAGTTGTTGAATTGTATTATTGGGAATAGAGAGAATTTAAGAAAATGATTGGAAATTGCACTATGGTGTATTATTTGAATTAAGATTTTTACCAGGTAGGCCTGGTAGGCCCGTTTTTTGCTCTCCCCAGGCTCCAGAGCCTTTCTAGGAGCCTGGAGAGGGCAAAAACGGCCCTCCCCACACACCCCCAGAGGCCCTCTGGAGGCCAGAAACAATGTTTTTCCTAACTTCTGGTGGGCCCAGAAGGCCCAAAAATCAGCTGGCCGGTGCACGCATGCGTGTTGGAGCTGAGCTTGCGTGCCCACCGATAGGTTTTGCCATCACGGTGCTAGACCAAACTGGGTCGTCTTCTTTTTTTTATTATCTAGCTAAAAAAAGTATAGTCTTTTCCTAGCAGTACATGAACCGTATGTCAGTCTAAACTGATAAAATTGAGCATCCCCTGACTTTGTTTCCTGACAGTTCACTGTCTTTGTTTCTTGACAGTTTTTCACTCCAGGTGCACCATCTTGACTTCCTAATTTAGTAGTTTCCTTTACACTTAAAATAACTACAACAAAAAATAATAATTCCAGTATCTCCTTACACTGCTTGCACATATTTTTAAGGGTTGAAAAAGCTAGCCAAGCCTGACTTGGTTAATGCTGGATAGGAGATTACTAGAGAATTCCGGTGCTCAATGTTAGACTGGGAAGCAGCCTGTAGGAAAGTGTTGTGGCTCCGTTGCCTGAGCCTGGGCTATCGACAGATGCAGAATCTGAGAGTGAGGGACAGGAGTTGGCAAGGCTCCCTCTCCAGGACCCTTCTCTCTGGCAATGCCTCCGGAGGACGCTGAAGGCCAAGAGATAGGCCCAGAGCCAAGCACGTCCCCACAGCCACAGGTGGACAGCGACGAAGGAGATAAGTGCTGGCTGGATCCTCGACAGCGGCGCAGGGAGAAGCGTGCGCAGCAGAGGACAAGGCGTGCCAGAGATTAGCTGAGTCACTGGACCACACCCCACAGGGTATAAATATGGGTGTGGTGGCTGGCTCAGTTTGTGACGAGCAAAACTAGGAATCATCCATGGACTTTATGTTGCTGAAACTGTGCCTGCTTAAGTGGACTGCATTCGGATTAATTCTTGTACTGCTGAAGCTCTGCCTTATCAGAAGGCTTGTAGACTTATCTTTGTTTATGTGAGTAAAGTTTGAATTGGCAGCCAGCCACTGGGTTGCGGCTAGCTTTATCTTCAAAGGCTTTGTCGTGTGTCTTATTAACTCCGGGCCATCTGTGGGGGTGCGTGTGTGAGACGGGGACAGAACAGAAAGCAGCAGCAATCCCCATTGCCTGGCAACAACTGCCTGGCAACCTCCATGAAATAATCAGGAGCTGAGTTCAATATCCACATTACCTTTTTCTTCCCATTGACAGACCTGCAATTTATAGCTCCCCACCCCCCATTTTCCTTACTAACTACCACATTTCTCCTGGCATAATGTAACTATTTCTATTCATAATAATTATCCTTTTCAATATGATTTTTAAAAATCAGTAAGATCAAAATAGGAATGATAGGATAGCTTTTTTGGTAACCCCATCAAGCTGAGCAGCTACATTTCAAACTAATGGCAACAATACAAAATATTTATTAAATTAATTAATTAGATTAATTAGACTGGAAGCTTGGCAGTTTGAGACCCAAGCATCGCATGACGGGATGAGCTCCCGTTCTTTCCCCAGCTCCTGTCAACTTAGCGGTTAGAAAGCATGCAAATGCGAGTAGATAAATAAGTACTTTTTCAGTGGGAAAAGTGTTCAATGCTCTGTGTGTCTCAATGTATAATCATACCGGCAACATGACCACAGAACTGTCTTCGAACAACGCTGGCTCCCTTGACTTGGAAATGGAGATGAGCACCGCTCTCTAGAGTCGACTAGACTGCCCCTTAGACACCACCAGAAGGGAAAGCTTTACCTTTAATTAATTAGAAGTGCAAAATTTTCCTTAAAAATGTTACATTAGATAAAGGTTATTGTTTAATGCCAAAGACTTTATAATGTTGTAATATTTGAAAGATGGCAAATAAAATTCAAAACATCTTGAAAAAAATTTGTTAAGCAAATTTTCAAACTCTGCAATATTTATTTAGCTGAACAAATTTCAGAAATCAATGACATAAAAATTTAATACATTATTTATTATATTTGGCTTTTCTAGAACAGCAGACCACAAAGTTGATTCCATATTGCCAAAATCAGCATCAGAAGAGTCTGACACCCCACCCCACCCCCCTTGCATCAATTACATTAGATAGCGGCAAATGGATACATTTCACATACGCAGACTGTACTTTTACCAATCTGCAACTGTTAAAACCCCCTTGAAAAATCATTATCCAGATAATTCACCTGCCTAAAATCCCCTCCGGCATATTCCATCCCTTTCATCTTAAATGGAGCATGACATCAAATGCATGGATAGCTTTCTATATATTATTATTAAAGCTGAAACAAGGCTTCTCAGTAGCATGCTCTCTTTCAGCACTGTTTAATATCTTAGGACATCTGTTGCAAGAAGGAGTTAAACAGGGCTGATTTCCCAGGAACCAATTTGTAAACCATTCTGTCCCTACTTTGGTTTTACAGTCTGCTGTGCTAATTTATTTTTCAGTCATTATGAGACAAGACTATGGAGAACTGGACAGAGGAGGTTTACTTTACTTTCTAGATCAATTCCACAAAATGACTTTTATATAATACTATCAAAATAACAACAGAAGCTGTCACTCAACAGCTCCAGTATGAGGCTTTCAAACTTAATTTTACTATCCCAATGCTGATGGAAAATATAGAAACCTTTAGCAAAATAGCAGGATACTCTGCCCAAAGAATTTGTTGCAAATAAGTTACCCATCCATTTAAGGAATATCAATTCCACATTTGTACTGAATCTATTAAATATTTAGATGTCATGTATTATACATTCACTATAGAGATTTCTTCAAAAATCAATAGATGTGAGTCATTCAGTTTCACTCTCTGAGGAAAAGTAAATGCTTTCAAAAATGAGTGTTATTCCCAGGTTAATCTGTATTCTGAAAGGAATTCCAGTTTATATATCTTGAAAGTATTTTCAGAAAATGTAAATCTTTATTAAAAAATTTCTCTGGAGTTCAATTTTGAAAATAATAATAATTGGTGTTAATTTTCCAATTAGGGCAACTTTGGAAAATACAGATATAGCACCTTTGCCTTGGATGGACAGTGTTAGGATCTAAATATTCTAAACTGTAGTATCTCTCAAAACCACCGTGTTAGTTAGAAAATTATGGAATCTAATAAAAAAAGGAGTTGATCCTTTTTTCCATGCCAAATTGACAACTTTAAAAATTGTGAGAAAGATAGTGATATGGAAAAACTGGATGGAAGCAGGGATATTGATTTGGCCCAACCGATAGATGATGAACATGAATTTTTAATATAGGCTGTGTTAATAGATAAATATCATCTATCAGATATAACCTAATGGATATTTTTACAATTACGTTTATTAACAATGTTGTTTGGACCAGCAGTATTCTTAGCTTCTGAGACACCTGAGATACTAGAACAACTTTTATTAAATCCATTAAAACAAAACAAAAAATATATTAGTTTTTTATAGATATTATCAATAAATTAGTTTGATAAATAAATTTAAGATATGATTGGAATAAAGAATTAGAGGCTGATTTACTCATTTATTTCTTCATTTGTATCCTGCTTTTATTATTGTTACAAATAATTCAAGGCATATCCAACACACCTTCCTCCTATTTTCCCCACAAACTTGTGTTGCTGGGCTGAGGCACAATGACTGCCCCAATGTCACCAGCCAGTTTTCAAGGCTAAGATTGGACTAGAATGCAAGGTGTTCAGCTTTCTAGCCTGATACCCTCAAGGGTACACTAAAGTGTCTCTATACTCTCTGTAAGAACATTTTAACTTCTATAGCAAGAGTGCTGATGGACCTCAAATTACAATTTAAATAACAAACATAATATTTAGAATTTATTGGACTGCATTATGTTTGTACAGAAAAGCACTGTTAAAATTGGCATTTTATTGGAGATATAATAAGGATAATGCTTCTTTAAAACACACTTTTTAGACTATTCTATATTTACCAAGTTTGGAGAGAAAGTTGTGATTTATAAATACCACTGTGTGACAAAAGCTAAAATTTTATGAGGATAATCTTTTGAATTATGTAACTAGTACATGAAATTTGAGAATCAGATAATGTAAATGGATGCTCTATGCCGTTACTGTAGCTAAAAGATTGATACTGCCGCATTGAAAGATAAATGCATGACTCCATTTAGTTAATAGATTGAAGACCTGATTGCACTTGCCACTTAAGAGCGGATTGGCCATAGACATAGAAATTGTATTGACAAGTAGAATGAAATATGGGTCTTTTTCATAACAATATAGTGGGTTAAAAGATCGTTGTAAAAATCTGTATGTATTAAAATATATATGTGTTTAAATAACATTTGCATTAGACAAGTATATATAGAATTGTAACTATTATTACAATGACACATTTTATTTTCTTTTTTTTTCATAGTTCCATCACTTTTTGTGAAAAAAAGTGTTTTTATGTGGGAGGGGTTCTCTTTGATAATGTATATATAACCATTATTATTAGTTTAATAATGGTTATATATACATTATCTACATATACATTATATATACAATGGTTATATATACATTATATATGCAATGGTTATATATAATTATTTTTATTTTTTCTTTGTGTTAATTAAAGCAATAAAAACAGGCTGTATGGTGCTGTGGATTGAAAAACACCAAGGTTTCAATCCTATACAAAGCTGACAATTAAGTATTGTGAATTCAGGTACAGGATTTTATAGTAACGTACTCAAAGGCAATGACTCTTAACAGGGATGAACAAAATTCATCAATTAAGGAATGAAATATTTCCTTTGCAATTTCCAAACAGAAAATTATTCAGGACACCCCAGTCATGGTACTTGGAACTGCCAAAAACTCCCCAAAATGGCATGGAATAGGGAAAAATGAAACATTCCTCAGAATCTTCTGTTTTCCAATCAACAAATTTGATTTTACCTATCCCTGGATAAAAACATTGTATGCTGCAATCCATCAATTATTTTCTTAAAAACTGGCATCATTTTGGAAATAAGAACCCACTTTTTTGTAATCCAAGAACAGTTATATATTTACAGGCCTTCTGTTATTTATCATGTATAGCTAGCATGTATCTGCCAACATGTCAGAAGCAGAGACATGGTTATATGATAGGCTATGCAGCTCAAAATGTTATCTATTTATATAACCCTCCTGCATTTTGTGTAAGAATGAAATCTGGTGCAGACCTGACTTGAATAGCAGCTGCATTTTTTCTCTCCAAAGTTCTCAAAAATTCAACTGTTTACAATTCTTCAATTAGCCAAAACAACAATTCCTCAAATGGATCATTTTTTTTCCTTTTCTTTCTCATTGTCAACACCACAGCTTTGTTTTCACTGAAAACTAAATGATAGAGAGAAAGTATAATCTTAATTACATCAAATAAAAAATAAGTACTTTGAAAAACTGCTATTATGACCTTTCTGACTTGGAAATGACCACTGTCAGAAAAAAATTGTAGTCACTAACAGAGGAGAAATACCTGAGATCAATTGAGTTGTCTAAACAAAATACTATTTGTGCTGAGTAAGCCAATGAAAAATTTAAATTAATCAAAGTAAGCCTTTGATTAGATACAGAACTATAAGTGTGTGATTTGCTCAATGAATACCATAAAAAAGGTCACAAAATTAGGTCCAATCATATGGATGCTTCAATTTCTGACCATCACAACTTACGACTGAGATTCCAGTTCTAACTGCAATGGTTAAGATAAGAAATACGTGTAGATGGCAATATAATATAACCATCAAAGTCAAAATACAACATGGTAAGGTTTGCATTATGATATTACTACACATTGTGTCTTCTATTATTATTAAATTAGTAGCAAGTTTGTCTTTACAGTTTCAGTTTGTAGCTCAGTCTTCTACCCATGTCAGCATCACTATCCTATCCATTGTTTGTTGTTGTTCATGAAAATCTACTTCAGATTGAATGGTTGACTGCATTCAAGTTTGGACCCTCTTTATTTTTTACACTTCAACTCCCATAATTTTCAGCCAACATGTCTAGGTGGCAGGGGCTTAGTATTTCGAGAAGGGATTTGTTCTTACTTGCTGGACTTGCATTGACAACAGGATTACAATGGTAGCATGTTGGCATTAAATGCTTTTTATAATTTCAATACTGACTATAAAGGCTGCCATTCTTCCAATTCAGAATAGCATACATAATGCTCCTATTTCTTATTTTTCAACACAACAATCTTGTGAGGTAGGTTAGGCTGCAAGAGAATTACTGGCACTAAAGTCACCTAGCCAGTTTCTGTACCTATAAACTCATGGTTTTTCCTGGTTTCTAATCTAGCATTTTCATACCTACGCTAAACAGACTTTCTAATATTCATCTAAGCACTGGGGCCTTTCATATTTTTAAAAGATGTTCAGGCAGGTATTTCTATCTTAAATTTTACCTAAAACCCATTGAAAATGATAGCATGACTTTATCAGTTTGGTTTTCTCTCCAGTTCCCAAGCATACACTTGAACAATCTGAGCTGCTGAAAAGGTTTACAATTTTTATTTACAATTAAAAAATAAATAAAATGTATATCAGCTACTTCAAACTGAGCCAGCACGCAAGCCATGCCTCCTTATGTTTGCTGACTGAGCATCAGTTTAAATTACATAGGACAGAGTGCTAAAAGGTCTCTGTCGGTCTAGCAATTCTGAAAACAGGAGCAAATGTCAGAGTCATGGCCTTAAGCAGAATGTCACACTGTTATTTTCCATGTCTACAGTAGCAACCTGTTTTCAAAACCCTACCCCTTTTTTGTGTTTTTTTAAATCTATGTAAGGTAATTTGTATTTTTATATTATTTATTTTTAAGGTTAATCTTATATATAAATGTTCCTAATGCAAGCTTGACAGGTTATTAGCTAAAAGCTACTCAGTACAGTTAGGTTGCAAACTCAGCAGTCGGTCACCTGAGGCCCTTGGCCTAATTGTCTGCAGCTCTCAACCCAATTTTAAAATCCTCTTGCAGAAGCTTTCTGTTTATGCTCTGCAGCCAATGACCAACAGAATGGACATCTTGCACACGACTTTGAAAGCCAATTTGCTATTTTAGTTAAGGTAGTGGACTAGAAAGGGGAGACTGTGACTTGCAGGCTTCCCTTAGACATGAAAGCCGGTGATTTTGGACCTCTCACAAGGTGATGTGGAGGCAGGAGTCTTATTATGTACACCCAGTGGAGTTGTGCAAAATGAAAACATGATTTAAATCAAATAAATGTATATTTGGTTTTGACTCTCATTTCAGACCTTAGTGAATTACTTCTGTAATACAGCTCCTGTCACGAAAAAGAAAGTGCTACCTACCCTTCCCTTTAAATAAAACAAATGTAGTGCTGGGTCTCAATGTTAGAAAACAAGGAGAAGCAAAGCATCAATAAGGCTTGACTGGATTTCAGAACTGAGTTGTGTTTTATTTCATATGTCCTGTGTTTACTGGTAGATAGGTACGCAGAATAGAGCAAATGCCTGGGATTACAAGTAGTCCTTGATTTACAACCACAATTAAACCCTAATTTTCTTTTGCTGAGCAAGGTAGTTGTTAAATGACTTTTGTCCCATTTTACAAAATTTCTTGCCACAGTTAAGTGAATGACTGAAGTTGTTAGTAACTTGGTTAAGTGAATCTAACTTCCCCATTGATTTGCTTGTCAAAAGTTTGTAAAAGATGATCACATGACATTGGGACAATGCAACTGTCATAAAAACATGCCAGTTCCAATGTTGACCATGTGGCCATGGGTGCTTCAACAGTCATAAGTGTGAAAAATGGTCATAAGTCACTTTTGCCCTTGTAAGTTCAAACTGTCACTAAACGAATGGTTGTAAATCGAGGGCTACCTGTACTTTTTCATGCAAATGCTTCCGAGTTTAGTCTGTAGTGAGGAAAACAATTCCCATTTAAATTAAAAACTAAGATGACTGGAGATAATATAGATGCAACAAAGCATCTTTTACTGGTACATACAGACTACAGTGAGCATTGGGCTCCTTGCTAACCATAGAAGAGTCCAGAACAAAGCAATGTTACAAGATATATATATTTGTTACAATACATAGGGAAGATAAAGAAAATATTGTAAATTATAGTGTGTGACCTTTACACTGGAATGTCTTTGATTAAACATTGAGGGTGACCTTGGATGGTGCCCCTGCATTCCTCCATATACAATCGGGGTTCTATCCTGCCCAATGCTATCATTCAGTACTGTAAACAATAGCATTCATTGTGTTCCATATGCTTCCTCCTTTCACACCATTCTGTTCATACTCTAAGGACAGCAGTTTGGTTTCCGTTATCTGTCTCCATTCCAAGGTCACAGCTCTAGCCTTTTGTTTCTGTGTGGGATTTTACTACAAGCCTGCTTTCATTAATGCACAAGCATAAAGCAATAGTGAATAAAATCCTAATTACATTAAATAATGTGTAAATGAATATATCTCTACATCCTATTTCCTCCACTCCCCCTTTTCACTTGGGCCTGAAGCCACTCTGTTTATTTCAGGAAGTACAAAATGAACAGGTTCCATAACAAGAGGACCCAGACACTATACCAGTGGCGAAATCCCCATTTTTTTACTATCAGTTCTGTGGGCGTGGCGTGGTTTGGTGGACATGGCAGGGGAAGGATACTGCAAAATCTCCATTCCCATCCCACTCTGGGGCCAGCCAGAGGTAGTATTTGCCAGATCTCTGAACTACTCAAAATTTCCGCTACCAGTTCTGCAGAACCTGTCAGAACCTGCTGGATTTCACCCGTGCATTATACAGATACAAGCCAAAAGTACAAACATGTTAATAGTAAGTCCACGGGAAAGAAACCCTTTCATCTATCTCTTATTAGAAATATATGAAAATAATTTGTATTCTAGATCACCTTCTACTGCTATCCATTTCTTCTGAAAGCTATGAAACCAGTTGTGAAATATTTTAATATCAGTTCTTGGAACATTTCAGACCATACTTCCAAAGGACAAAACAGCTTTTCTTAAAACTTTACGGAATTGTTTGTTGGACAACACCCAAGAATCCTCAGACAACATGCTTGCAGAATACACAGAGAAGACACTGATGTTAACAGCAGTATTTGATCTTGCAAATCGCCACACGTGATACCATAAGGGAGATTTTTCATCCATTCTTTGATCTTTTTTTGTGAGATAGGCTGGTAGACATGGACTTTAAATATTATTATCCTGGAGATAATTTTTGACCATGTACATCAAATATTTTTGTTCATCTGGAATGTGGGAAGAATTTTTAAAAATCTATTAGAGATAGCTAGGAGCTAATTAAAGCTTGGAGTTCTCTAGATTTAAAAAAACGAAACCTAAGAAATATATCAAACATTACAGTTGGTATAAATCACAGTATTTTTAATGGACTGACGGTCTCACTCAATGGCTAAATCTACATATGCATTATTAATTCTTAGCATGTTACCGTATATGAGCAGCCAATTGCAGTTTAATCAATAAATCACAGTTAAACAAACCAGGGGTTACCATATTTGAATGATACTATAAAGTAATTTCTGAAATACTAATGTGGCAGGGGTGGGTTCGACTTACCTTTATAACCGGTTCGCATTGTGCTCACGAGCGTGCTCGCGCTTTGCTCGCTTGCTCTTCTGTGCATATGCAGATCAACTTTGATGATATCTGGGTCAGTGGGTGCAGCCTCCCGCTGGTTTTACTACCGGTTCTTGCAAACCAGTCGGAACTGGGGGCAACCCACCACTGTAATGTGGCTTAAAAGCAGTGGACAAAATTCTAGCTGTTTTCTTATACGTAATTGACAATATCTACAGCTTGCCTGAGAAAGATTCTTGAAATGGATGCAAAATGACTATCCTTTTTCTTGCAACCCTGAGACAGGAACAACTTCACACTGTCACCTCAAGAATAATAATACTGCAAAATCAAGTAAATAAATTAGGTTTCTAAAAACACAATTTTCTTGTCATGCTCAAACCATAATTTCCATAATTCCAAAATACGTGAACCATTGTAACTCTTGACTGCCACACTCCCTCAGTTTGAGTAGGCAGAGAAAGTCAATGAATCAGCAACTGTTTTAGTTTGTGTTGTGGAGAATAACAATACAAACTGATGCTTTCAATCTTGTAAAAAGCTGAAGATAGGGTGGGATGAAAGATAGGAAAAAGAAGCACCATAATGCACCGTTTCCATGCCTGTGAACCATTAATAACAATGCTATTTGGCATTAATAACAATGCATATTTGCAATGTGTGATCAGAGAAGTGTTCACAGTAACTTGAGAAAGTAACAGATCACTAATGGGTTATGTTCCAAATAGAAGAACCTGATATAATGAGAAACATTTATATCTTTCTCCTCTCGCCTTTTCCATTCAACAATCTACAAAAGAATGTACAAAAAATAACTTTTTTATTTGTACCTTGGCTGTTGGATGAACAATTTATAAGATCATTTTCATCTTCCCCTAATTCTGAAGAGAGAGAAAATTAAGCTGTTCTGCTCATTTAAAAAACATATATGAGGAAATGGAAACAAATTTGTTTCTTTTGGAAGAAGACTCAGGGGATGTTGTTCCGAGATTTTAAAAACATAAATCAGGTGTGCTTGTGATGACCATTTGCTTCTGGCTATATACACTATTTCTTTAATAAATAACTAGATACTTAATGGACATCTGCTGCCTCTCCTACTCTAAATTTATCATCTAGTCTCTAGAGTCCAACCCTTTAGATTCCTGAATCCGTGGTAGTGAAATGCACAGACATCTGGTCTCTATCTTTTCTACTGTTCCTTAACCCAATTCTTAAGATCAGTGGTGCAAATAGTATATGTTGGAGCATTATATGCTTCATGTACCTCTGCTCTTTCTACATCTCCATTGCAAAATCTGAAAGAAATGGATGCCCCACATACAGCAACATATACAGAACTCAACCTGTGGAGCGCTGTTTAAAGCAAGCTCAAGTCTGTATTGCTGAGAACACTTATTGAATTCAGTAGGGTTTGCTTCTCAGTAGGTATAGATATTCTGAAAGGGGGAAGGGCTCGGGTGTCTTTGTGAAAACTTTAACCTACTCCCTCGAGATCCCAGGGATAAATGAAAACACAACTCTTGCAATATTTATGCAGAACAAATAATTTTAATAAATACAGCTCTGCAATCCAGAAAAGGCAAAGCTAATCCTTGCTAATCCTCTGTGCATGCAGCAAGAATTCCCAGAATTCTCAAACTGAGTTTTCAAGAGACTCTGGGCTCCAGGATGACTATTTGACCTAAGAGTCTGACTGGGTTGTTCTCCTCACGCTAACAGACTAGTGTGTTTGATATGCCGTGGTTAAAGCCTAATGTGATATAACTGACTTTTGAGCAGTATGGTTTAATAACCAAATTACTGAAATTATAAAAAAATCTGTAGAGTTATTTAAATATGGTTTTGTGTAAGTCTATCTAATTCTACTTCATTCAACAAATTAAAGAAAAAATACCAAGGCTTAATGTAACCTGATATTCCACTCATCATTAAAGCAGTTATTTCCCCCCCCCCCCCAAGAATTTATCCTCTCTTTCCTAAAAAGAATTCTGCCACACTAAAAAAAAATCCTCAGCATACTATTTCATAATCTTTACTAATCCTAAGAAAAGTACTAGCCCAATATGGACCTTTGGTATTTTTTTTATCCTCAGTATCTTTACCTCAGTGGTGAAATCCAAATTTTTTTACTACCGGTTCTGTGGGCATGGCTTGGTGGGCATGGCGTGGCTTGGCAGGGGAAAGATACTGCAAAATCCTCATTCTCTCCCCATTCCTGGGGGAAGGATATTGCAAAATCTCCATTCCCACGCCACTCTGGGACCAGCTAGAAGTGGCATTTGCTGGTTCTCTGCTCAAAATTTCCACTACCGGTTCTCTGAATTACTCAAAATTCCCTCTACCGGTTCTCCAGAACTTGCTGGATTTCACCCTTGCTTTACCTCTTATTTTTATATGAATTATATTTTTTTCAAAACTAGAATTGTTTTTTAGCATTTGTCTGGAAAATCCATTAGGCTGAAAAATGGGCTCCCTGTCAGCCTCCCAGACACTTTCTTAGCGTTGCCCAGAAAGTCAAGAGGTTTTCCAAAAATAATAAAATCGAAAAACTGCAATGTGTTTTTTCAGTGAGAAAGATTCTTTCTTAATACAGGTTGTCTTCAACCTACAACCACAATTGAGCCCAAAATTTCTGTTGTTGCGAGACGTTTGTTAAGTGAGTTTTGCCCCATTTTATTATTTTTCTTGCCACAGTTGTTAAGTGAATCATTGCAGTTGATAAGTTAGTAGCCTGGTTTGTTAAGGGAAACTGGCTTCCCAACTGATTTTGCTTGTCAGAAGGGTACAAAAGGTGATCACATGACCTTGAGACACAGCTACAGTCATAAGTATGAAACAGTTACCAACCAGCTGAATTTTGATCACATGATCATGAGGATGCTACAAAGGTCGTGTGAAAAATGGTTATATGTCACTTTTTTCAGTGCTATTGTAGCTGAATGGTCACTAAATGAACTGTTGTAAATCGAGGATTACCTGTACTTACTCATATTTTTCTCATATTTTTTCTTGACTATATGGTTGGAAACCCAGATGAAGCCAAGGTGGGTAAATGCAAAAATTATGGGATTTATTTATCAGTTGATTAATCAATCGTATCAATATAGCTGTCCATCTAACAAAATGTACAATAACAAATCATATTAAACAATATTAAAAATATTCTACAATTTAAAAACAGCTATCAGTTTTCATTAAAATACATTTTAAACTGTTCCTATACTCAATTCAGCTTTGCTTAGTCTAGCCTCCTTTCTTCTATTGTTCAAAAAGCCTTTTCTATTATAGGTAGTTCTCGACTTAAGACCATTAGTTCAACAATTGTTCAAAATTGTGACAGTGATATGTGAGGGGGACTTGGGAGTGGTCCGTGAAGTTGTGGCTGCTACAGGCCTCTACAAACAAAACAAAACCTCCTTAAAAAAATAGAGCTCCCTACAGTCTGGCAGAGTACTACTTCCTAGGAAAATAGCACAAATTTGCCATGAGGCCAGCAGCCTCTATAAGAAAGCTGAGCCACACATCACATCAGTCGGGCTTTTCTGCAAAAACAAAAAGTATGTTTGGTGTTGCTGGGCCCTGGAAATGGCTGAGAATCAGGCCGAGCCCTGCAAATCCCTCAGGTGGCTGGATGGGAAGTAGGTCTCAGCCTACAGGGTGTAAATACCCTCTGTGTGCCAGTTGCTTCAGCTGACCAGCTTTAGACTCCCTTGCCTGGCTGAATAGCTGGCTTGGGAACAGGCCAAGGGAACCCCAAAGGATAGGGAGCAGAGCACCAAGGGCCTCAGAGGTGGTGAGGCCATGGGATGCCCAGGACAGCCAGGCCTGGATCTGTGCTAGGCCAATGGTACTCCGTATTCCATTAAATGACCCATGTTCATTTAAGAATTGCATTAGGAAGAGCAGGGATGGGGGGGGGGGGAGGTGTCATTAAATGAGATGCTTTGTTTAATGGCTCTCACAATATGCAACCATAACGGGCAGGCTCCAGACAAAAACTACCAGTGTTCAATTGATTTAGACACCATCCACTCCTAGCTGTGATTCTGGGTGGTGAAAATAAGATTAACAGGCAACAAAAGCAATAAATAGTAATAATAATCCTTGTGCCAATAGTGGTACAAGGACACTATAATTCAGGGGTGAAATCCAGCAGGTTCTGACAGGTTCTGGAAAACCAGTAGTGGAAATTTTGAGTAGTTCAGAGAACCGGCAAATACCACCTCTGGCTGGTCCCAGTTTGGGGTGGGAATGGAGATTTTGCAGTATCCTTCCCCTGGAGTGGGGTGGGAATGGAGATTTTGCAGTATCCTTCCCCTGGAGTAGGATGGGAATGGAGACTTTGCAGTATCATTCCCCTGCCCTGCCCACCAAACCACACCATGCCCACCTAGCCATGCCCACAGAACCAGTATAAAAAAATTTGGATTTCACCACTGCTATAATTGTACCTGAAGACAATCTAGCTCAATTCATGCAGGCATGGTCATTCCAAGGAGGGGAAAAAACCAACAAAAAACACACTCAATCTCCAGGCTTCTGCAGAAATGAAAATTCAGATCTTCAAAGACTTATTAAATGCCAGCAGGATCAAAGCCAAATGAATCTCAGGGAAGTATATTCTTGCAAACTACTTTGGTTAGATGAACTTTTTCAGCTAGTGTGCTCACTTAGCTTTCTTAATTAATCCAGTCCTTTCACTGTTAAAGAATGATTCTGTAATTAATACAGATACAGCTAAGTAATTATTTTAAATTCTAACAGAGACTAGAAATAATCTCAAATACTTGACAAGCATGAAGCTATATTGTATATTGTACAATGAATGTGGAATTATGAAACATGCAAGAATAAACATTTGCTCGCCCTCTGGATACAGAATTATAGTTGAAAATTGTAAAATTCTCACTATATTGCAGTAATTTATGTAAATCATTTGTACATTTTAATTTCATAACCAAAATTTGAACAACAAAATATTTTGTTATCCTTCCCAGATTTTCTATTATGTAGGAAATTACCTTGCACGACTACTTTCTTTGTGAGGAAAGAAACAGTGAAAGTACCTAATAATAATTTATATTAAAGTGAATAAAATGAACACTGAGAGGCAGATAAGGCAAAATATTAATCTTCAGCAGCATCAATTTATTTAGAATCGTTACCATCTTGTTATCACCACAGCTCTTACTTTCCAGATAGATGAAGAACTCATACTTCTCCTTGGCTGGCCACTGTGAAACTGCTTTATCTCTGTATTTTATCATACTGAATATGTATTGAGTAGGAAGCAATTACCAAATAGGAAACCCATTGATGTTCATCCAGACAAGTATCATTTGCTATTAATTTCACAAGCACCTAAAAGGATTAATTACTCATTTGTAACAAACATTTACAATGGTGCTGGTAAAAGTTCATATTCAAGAGCTTTTTCTCACAGAAATGTTAACTTCAAGAAGCATTTCAAAGATTTGATTTTATTTGAAAATATTTAAGTACTATACTGTAAACTTTAAGGGTAGTTTCTAAATATAAATTAAAATAGATCAAGCACATTTTAAAAAGCACAAAATCTTACAGTGCATTTTAAAATTCTTTTCAATGGCAATGTAGAGTATTCATTTCTTGTTCACATACCTCTTTATGAAAGATCTGTTGTTCCCACATTCTCTCTATAGGCATCTCAAGCTGTTGCAAGCGCCACATGAGAATAAATTGATTAGCCTAAGGGCTGCACAGCTGAAGCCTTTTCATACATTGGTATAAAAGTCAAAAACCAAGAAAATGATATGCATCACAGTATGTCATTAAACATAACCGATGAAAATTAAAAAACTTACTATATCCTAAGTCAGCTGTACTTCCTGTCTATGAAATCCAGATCTGAACTAGATTAGTCTCCTCCCATCCATTTACCACTTGACCAATAATCTACTTGACCAATAAACGTATCCCAAAATTCAGAAATGCTACATTTAAATGCTCTAAACCCGTGATGGCGAACCTATGGCACGGGTGCCACAGGTGGCATGCGGAGCCATATCTGTGGGCACACAAGCATTGCCCTAGCTCAGCTCCAGCTTGCATGTGGGCACCAGCCAGCTGATTTTCGGGCCTTTTCCAGCTTCAGGAGTAGGGGGTGGGGAAGGTCATTTTCGCCCTCCCCAGGCTCCAAGAAAGGCTCTGGAGCCTGGGGAGGGTGAAAAACGGGCATACCAGGCCCACTGGTAACCTTTTTGCTCTCGTGTGCCAAAAGTGGGGGGAGCGGGTCACGCGGGCATGCACAGGGGGTCCAGGGCATGGGAAGGAATTGAATTATGGGTGTGGGCATGCGCGTGCATGACCCCCTCCCTCCCTGCTTTTGGCACGCGACGGCAAAAAGGTTAGCCATCACTACTCTAAACAATACATTACTTCTTGAGTAGATATATAAATTACAATGAGAGTAGAGAAATTAAGATCTAACCTAAGCAAGAATAAATGTTGCTATGCCTTTCCATATTTAAAGTGTTATTTTTTATCTTCCCATCTATGCTATACTTGGTCAAGTATGGGGGAAAAAGGAGAAGGAAGGAATATTATATATGTCTACTATATTCAGTTATTTATAAAAAATAAAGGCTGGATTTTAAAACATCTAATAGTAAATAAGCAAATTAAAAATGATAGAAACAGGAGAACAAGAACTTTTACTTTATATAAAATTGATTTCTTGTGGCTGGTTTTGAGAGCAAAGAGAAATTATTTTGGATAGGATAAAGGAGAGGGAGGGAGGGAGAGAGGGAGGGAGGGAGAGAGAGGGAGAGCACCATCACCACCCCAACACACACCCCATTTCTGTTTAAAATGCATTCCTTACATGTTCTTGGGCATTACATAGTTACCAACAATTTAAAATGTTCATGTTTCACATTCATAATGTCAAAACGTAAGATATTTCTTGTTCACAACATGCCACTGCAATTTCTAAGAATGCATAAAGAAATCCTTGATGTATGAAGTAACAATTATCCATTCAACATATGGCTGCAAACCCACAATTCTTATGATTCAGAAGGCACACAGGGCGTCCATTAAGAACCAGCAAAGAAAAAACATTTCTTCCAAGTATGAGGCTAAGCTAGCCCATTAGAACATTGCTAGTGGCTGCTATCCTGCCCTTATGCACTTAATCAATTGCTAGCACTTAAACATCTCTGACTCACTGCAAAAATAAAACCACCGAATCTTGGCAAAGTCAGACTAATGGTAACTAGGGTGCTCTAGGATACGAGAGATTATGATCCAATCAGAGTGTGCAATTTTTGAAATGGTAACTTCCTGAAAGTAACCATTTCTAAAAATCTGGTGATACTAAGCATGCTTTGTCCTAGGACAGTGATGGCTAACTTTTTCCAGACCAAGTGCCCAAAAATACGCGCACATGTGCATGCCTGGACCCCTAAAACATAATGCGTATGCAGCTGCATCCCCCACCCCCCGCACATGCATACACAGCCCCCTGCACGAGCACCACCACTGCGCAGCAGAGACCTGATGACCAGCTGGTCTTCCACATTTTGATTCTCTATATCAGGAGTGTTAAACTCAATTTCATTGAGGCCTGCATTGGGGTTGTTTTACCTCAGGGGGGCGGGATATGTGTGTGGACAGAGTGGGAGTGGCCATCTCGATATCACTTGTGCCAGGGGTGCCTGTGGTAGCCTGAGCACTGTACTAGCGAAAATGGAGTTCAGGAGGTCTGCATGTGGCCGTCCCAAGCTCCTTTTCAATTGGCAGAGGCACCGTGGACCGGTCTGTCACTGTTTCCAGGGCAGCCCCACAGGCCAGATCTAAGCACCCCAGGGGCCACCTTCAGGCCTTGAGTCTCACACCTCTGCTTTATATCAAGCTACAGGATAAACAGGGGGAAATGCTTTCTTTTCTCAACCAACATAGTTTTTAGATATTCTCATAGTTAATCTTACCAGGCTATTCCCAGATAGAACACCATCTTATGTTCTCTGAATCTTAGTATAAAATAAGCCACTTATCTCCCATGTGAAGTGGTTGAAGTGATTAATCTTGTGGTTGTTATCATGAAAATCAATGAAAACTCTGTCTAAAATAGGCACATCTAGCATTTGTTTTGCTATAATCGTCACTAATTATCTTTGCAGCTAGATTATTATTTTTGGATTTACCGGTATACTTTCTTGAATTAGTCATAATTAAGCTATTTTTGCTCTGCTAAGGCACTATAGTCACAAACATGGTTACCTGGAGGGTAACCATGGCAAAAGAATTGTTAGACCATCTGTATTTTCATTACTGCCATACCAGAGTTGTGATATGACAGTACTGTATCTGTCAATCACATAAGGAATAGTTCTATATACTATATCTCTTATTATGCTAATTCAATAGTGAGCTTTATTTAGTCAAAACTAAATTGCACATGTGTGTGCTCTATAAACCATCATTCCAACTTGCA
The DNA here is from genome assembly GCA_030761175.1 of Masticophis lateralis. Taxonomy (NCBI): domain Eukaryota; kingdom Metazoa; phylum Chordata; class Lepidosauria; order Squamata; family Colubridae; genus Masticophis; species Masticophis lateralis. The sequence goes on along the minus strand of JAUDYJ010000001.1, from coordinate 125,427,513 downwards.
TGTATGGAGAGCCCTACGTACAGATTCCCAGTCTGTATGACCAAGAAAGGGCCATAGGTCTGGGTAAGGCTATCCTAATTCAGCCATGCACACAGAGGTCTGCTGCCTGCTCCTCGCAGATGAAGAACAGAGCTAATTTTAGCTCCAACTGGTATAAAATGTCACAACCAGCATAACTGGGTACTGTAAGTTCATCTTAGAGTAATGAGGTTTCAGGCCCATCACAGTAATCCTTTAAAGAAATCAACAGGCAGCTCATGTATTTTTGCTACTATTTTTAAGCACCTGTTTTTATTTAGAAATACAACAAAAGCAAAATCACCAGATATTAAATGTAGTAAAAAGCTTGCTTACTCTAATCTTTTGATTAACGGAATCAACACATTTCTACCGATCATGTTCTGCAGTCATATTCTGCAGTTTCATTCCTAATCAAGATTATTTAAATATCACTTTCACATTCTGTGCTATGGGAATCTCACATTGCCAAGACTATCAAGAGATTTTTTTAAAATAAAGATTGCAGGCAAAGATACCACTCCAATGTAAAATATCTATTAAAAATCAATGGCTGGAGTCTTTAGTTGTAAGTTTATTTTCCAGATGATACCTGAACCTATTGTTTCAGGTTGTTCCAGTTACCTATGAAAATAATCAGTGCCAATGGATATCTTTGCATATGCATAACTGTAGAATTATTTCTCAACACTAAGGTAAGACTTACAAAAGCAAGAGAGCTCTGCATTCACCTTTGACTTCCAAAGTATTAAGCCACCAATATAAATTACAGAAAAAAGGGATCTCGTTTTTATTTTAGAAACATATTTTTAAACCTTCAAGAAATACAGCAGTAATTGTCCTGTGGCAGAATTCTGTCCAGTGAGCTTTGAGTTTATTTGTTGTGCATTCACACACTGATGTAAATCTGAAGAGGTTTTTTTTCTAAACAGATCCTCAGGTTTTATCATAACACACCCTATATCCCTGATGGCGAACCTATGGCACTTGTGCCAAAGGTGGCATGCACCACCCTCTTTGATGGCACGTGAGCTGTTGCACCAGTTAAGCGTTGCTGCATATGCGCATGCGCCTCCCACTGGCCAGCTGGTCTTTGGGTCTCTGCTGTGCATGCGTGGGGGCGTGCACATGTGCATGGGCGGGGTGCATGCAGGAAAGGTGCACACACATAAATGGGGGCACATGTAGGGGGTCATGCACACAAGCATGTGGAGGCGGGATGCATGTAAGGGCATTGCATTTGGGGGTTCAGGTGCACATTCAGACACATGCAGGCATGCTTTGGGCACTCGGTCCAGAAAAGATTAGCCATCACTACCTATTCTGCCCCAGCTACGGATCCCAAAGAACACAGCACATACAAAGATTGTACAAAACTTAATTTACTAAACTCAGTCTTTTTCAAAACAAAGACTGTTAATAAGCTTTCTTAACATCCTACAAGAAACCAATGATAAAGTAATCACAATCTTACGAAGGAAAGCCAAGAAGCAATGTGCAGACGTGAAGTAGAGTGAACTAAAGTTGTTCCCTACAACTTGCTTCAGTCAGCGTTCCTCCTTAAATAGGCTAAGGCAGTGGCCAATTAGCCCCAAGCCTTACTCTCGAGACCTCCTCCTGAGGAAACACTCCTGCCTTTTGGCAGCTCTGCATGCCCGTGCATCGAGAACAGGCTCCTCCTCTTCATCCTCTTCACTTAAAGAAGCTTCTGGAGATTCTGAAGGCCCTGGCTGAATCCCTGCCACTGGCACCACATCTTCTCCAGACTCCTCATTGTCTGACTCGGGTGCTATCTGCACAGGCTGCTGGCGCAACACCACACCAGCCTCCTCGCTGTCAGAATCAGCTACAATCTGCACAGGCCGCTGACGGGCCACAACACTGCCCTATATCTTACTATTTCTTTTGGCAAGATGTATGCAAAGTAAATGAAAACCAAAACTTAAGAAATCCATTGTATCATATTGAACAATATTAATCCTGCAAAGTCCAAATATTTTAAAATTACATTTTACAGTTTATGATTTAAATAGTATTCTCTTTTGCTTTTCAAAATTGAATATAAAATCTATTGCATGAAATATTTTCTCCCAAAGGGAAAAAAATCAAGGCGTTGTCTTTTAAAAATATTCCAGGCATGCAACGATATGAATTCATAGATGTTACTCTTTTAACCAAGAGTTCATATAAGTGTACTTAACTTTAAAATATATTACAGGTATACATTATAGGAAAATATACTTTTAAGTAAGTAACTCTGTAGGTAAAAGTATTTTTGATCTTGATGCTTCAGACAATGAGTGGGAGAGAAAATTCAGCACTGACTTGTATCAGTTAGACTTCACCATTTAAATTACGTACCTAGTTCTCTGACTGAATGTATCGTACTAAGTATACTTTAATCATGCTGTATTGCAGGGGTGTCAAACTGGTGGCCCACGGGCCAGATGCATCATGCGCAGGCCATGCCCACCCCAGCTCCATGAAGAGAAAAATGTCTGATACGTCACCTGACAGCAACATGACGCCACAAGTTTGACACTTGTGCTGTATTGCATAATTAAAACTGAATTTATGGTTAAATTATTATCATAAATCATAATACATGAACCACAGTGGCTGGAACTAATATGTAAACATTGATTCACAAAGCACATGTGTATAATATAATTTGCTTTGGTACTGCATGAAATTTTGTGTTCTCTTAATCATGCATATTAGGTAAACTCAGACATTATGACTTAGCATTCTCTATAACCCCAGATAGCCTTATTCATCTAACATTCCAGATTAGTTTTTTGGGGGAAATCTAGCTTGAAATGTTAGATGAGTAAGGTCAGCTGGGTTCATAGAGAGAGCTAAGTCATAATGTTTGAGGAATTTCTAGCCCCTGAATCTTCTTTCATTGGTGGTGTTACTTGGAACCTTGACATTGTGTTTGCCTAATAATTGTCCAAACTCAACTCTTCCTATAAGTTTCCAAACCTTAGTTGCAGCTCTCTATATGATCTGAATCAAAACAGAGAATTAATGTCTTATGAGCCCTGCTGTGCGGTGGTAAATGTGCAGTATTGCAGGCAAACTCTTCCCACCTCCTGATAATCCTTCTAACCCTGTCCCTATCGTTATCCCTAATTTATTCCTTTGCACCATACTATTCAAAATAAAGGCTACAAAGATTTGGTGGAAATATCAGCATCAACGTATGAACAGCTAGCTGTCAGAAGGTCCTATCATCAAATAAGGGCATAAACCTTCATTTGAATCTTTGATGGATTAGTAGCTAATTCCATGTTTGCTAGTTTCTTGCTTTGGATGGGATCCTTATCTCACTAATTCTTTAAAATTACTTTATCAGATCACTATACTATGCTCATATTACAGATTTAATGGTGGGAAATGAGGCTAAGAGATTACGGATTGCCACGACCATCAGTCCCAATTAAACTGAGACTTGCTGAAATGTTTTATTCCAAAGAAACTGATTCATAAAAGAAGACATTTTCTAAATGTGAGCTCATTTGAAGGATAAATGAGCTCACATTTTTGGTGCATATCTTTAACAAAACTGGATTGGTTCTCATCTCCAACTATGAAAGGAGAGAACAAATTTAATTAACAAGCTTCTGTTATTTCAGTATAGCTGGTCCAGGTCTCATGATAAAACCGTTATTTCAACTCAAAGGCATGTATGACTAATAAATACATTGTAAATGAATGAAAAGTACATGCAAATATGTTGCAAATATAAAGTTTATGCCCACATATTTCCACATGACTCTACTTCCCTAATGAAACTCTCAAGAATACACTCTGAAACTACTGAGATTTTTAAGCTAAATGTTTCAAGACATGGTTTTGTTACATCATAATTTAAATATGGTATCTTGTTCTGTCACTTTCATTTTGAACCACTGAGAAAATTAATATTGTCTTTTAAAGAAGAAAGGTAAGTAAGCTGTAGCATTAAAAAAGCAATGGCATCACTTTGGATCATTTTCAGAGAAACAGGAAAGTAGCTATTCTGTTCATGAATAAGTAATGGTTGTATTTGTACTTAATTCTGAGATGGTCAATTTTTCTTCATCAGAAGCTCTAAAGCATGGGTGTCAAACTCATGGCATCATGTTGCCGCCATATGATGTTTTGTGACTTTTTTCACTTTGGGGAGGTGGAGTGGGAGTGGCCTGCTTGTGATGTATCCAGCCCGTGGGCCGCCAGTTTGACATCCCTGTTCTAGAGATTCTATGTATAAAATATCAAAAATGTTAATGTATCAGATGCAACCAATTGGTGACATAAATATGAATTCCAATAATCTTTCATTACATGATGGTGGAATAATTGTCATGTATAGATTACTACAACCAAATCTTACTTAGCAATGTTTGAAGACAGGCATTAAGTTTTATGTTTAAAGCAACTGTAGAAATGTACATATGTGGTATCCATCTTAAATATAAGTAAGCTATCAAACCTCATTGAATATGATTTTGAAATCATACAGTAGTCATCTGCTAATCATACTCAATGTCATGTGATTCCCACCCACAAGATCAGCAGTCGGGTTTCTGCAGCTGACACTGCTAATATTTAACAGCTGGGCTGCACACAAGTTAGTACTCCGACAATGTGCAAGAGTTCTTTTAGGAGAATTTTAAAAATCAAGCGTATGATTATATCTTTGAATGCATAAGCAGAAGCTGAACCTCATATTTTTTTTGATGAGAGATAGCACAATATTGTACAAGGTATAGTATATTCAACATTATATGAAATGCTATTCCCTATGGATAGTATGCATTATAGCTATTCTTTGTAAATTGGTCAGTAACCATTCCAAATCAGGGTAAAGGTTATTCCAGTGAAGTCATCAGTGATATAATGATGGCTTGAGACTACATTTTGTAATGACTTTTCCATTTTTGTGAGTCCAGAAGCCTATGGGTTGTTTTCCAAGTGACTTATACAATATTTCCCAAATTTTCAAATAAAGTCATCCATAACCACACTGATCAACCATTTAAAAAGAAGAAGAAAGAGAATAGGATTTGCTGAGGTTTAGGCTAGATAATCCTTGTTCTTTTTTTATCATTGTAAAGCTTCTTCTATCTTTCAAATGTCAAGACATAATGTGCCTGCCTCATACGGTTCTTGGGAGAACAGTGCATATTCTATCTAGGAAAAAGTAACAGATCATCTCACAATTTCTAGAAACAACTTCATGCTATAATTTGGGTACACAATAGATTTCACATCCTTTAATTCAGCAAGAGATCTCCCCAGTTCTTTGGTGTTCTGCCAATGTAGATAGGTTTTCTGTTTACTTTAACTCCAGTCACACTACAGTGCTATTCCAAGTCTACTGAACTGGCATGGCTACAACTTTTAATATTAATAGAAGGTGAATTTGAATTTACAACTTTCTTTTTGACCTATCACTGTCTAAGAAGCAAAAAATATTCCATCAATATTTAGACACATATAATAGGAAAGTATAATCCTAGACAGTTAATGTGAACCCAGTTCTAAGCCCCATTGCAATGCCTTCATAATTGTGTCCAAGTGATTCACAACTGTAGGACTTTCTGTAATTCCTGATGTTTCAACATAAATGGAGAAAAATAACTGATCGAGGGGAATATATGTGCAAAATGCATAAAAATCAGGATGGAACAGAATGCAGAGAATTCTTACATAGTAATAAAGAGATAAATTAAATGAGACAATTAATACAATAAACATACAAAGGATTACAGTTATTTTTATTGCGATACCATTTACAATTAATTTATAAACTTTAAATATTTTCATTATACACTGAATTATACTATCATAATTTGGTAATTTAGAAATTGGAAAGAAAATTAAAATTTCAAAAAAAGTGTTATACAGGTTTAGAATTATTACTCTGAATAGCTCAATGTTTATCACTAAAGCAGAGAACCACAGTAATAATATTCCTCCTTTATAACCAGTCCAGCAAAAACTTGGCTAATTGAAGCCTAATGTTATTTAATTGTTAGATGTAGCACATGGTCCATCATTGCACAGACACAACTGATTATAGACACAAAAGAATCATCAAATACCTTTTAATGCTCCATATATTCTAAGTAACTCACTATAGATTACTATAACTAGTAAAGTCGATTGAAGATTGAATATGAGGATGTCTTTTTTTCTCTTTCAATAATGATTACTAAAAAGGGTAACTGTCATCTCATTAAAAGCTATTGACAGGCATCACTTAAAAGCCTGCTTAATACGAATACCATCTTCCAGGCTTTCTCTTACTACTTGCTGGCACAACGATCAGTTAAGTGTTACAGATACAATTTATAAAAGAGCAGGTCCCCACAAAATGTTTTGAGTTTTGCAATAAATGTTGGTTATGGCTACTGCATTATCTCAATCTCATTGCTTTAAATATTACTAAGAAGAAATCTACTGACTTCAAATGAGTATCTAGCATAATCTACAGTTTTATTCATATCTCATAAGAGAACAATAAAGCCAGCTTTTTTAATAAATAGAAGAAAATGAATTTCACTATGGAGATTAAAAATTCCAGGGAGTTTTTCCTAAAAGGCCTTCTGCTGTTGCCCTTGCCCAATGCAAGATGCTAAGTCATCCTCCTAACATTAGTTGTCTATGAGCTTCAACAGGATGGAGTTTTTAGCACAGATATGCATAGCAATGGAAAGTGTTAACGTGCATTTTTATTTTTAAATTAGCATTATCACTCCCACAATAAAGGATGGTGTGTGTTTGTATGACAGAGAGAGAGACCTACTTTGCCAGAATTTGTTAAGCTATTCAGACAGCAACTCACTGATGCAAAAATGAAAACTGGTAGACAAATATAATGCAGGACAGAATCATTTCAGTGATGTTTTTTTTTTTCATCCCAGAAAGGGATGAAAAACATAGGAACTTCTAAACGCTTTAGGAAAGAAGAGGAGCCACCTTCTACCACCTAACCATCCCTTCACTTCTGTAAGACAAGAGATCTCCGCAGACTTCTTCTATCTACCTTTCTTCTGCCGACTTTCTATTAGCAGCCCTGTAGAGCAGGCTGCCAAGTCCCAGGGACCGGATTCCGCCACCTGTTCCTCTGCAAAAACCCCCACCCCACCCCAGCAGTTACCGCTCCAGATCATCAGCACTGCAGCCCCATGACTCCTACTCCTTAATGAGCTTGGACACAACATTTTACTCTACCTTTGTATTTTTCCAGCACATCTTCGTAAGCCTGCAAGTACTCCTGTTCCTCGGTGTAGGCGCGACCACCAGGAGAAACAAAACCAGCCATGCTTGAAGTTTTGACCCTGTCTCGATCAGGTCGCGCCGAGGCTCCCGGCTGCCTGGAAGCCTTGGAGGGAGAGAGGGAGAGCAGCGCAAAGAGGCTGGAGGGAAGGAGGGGTCTACCGCGGAGCAAGCGGACCGAGGAAACGCCCAGGCCCCCTCCCCCGGCGGCGTGGGAGCACGTGTGTGCCGCCAATCGGGAACAGGCTTCCCTCCCTCTTCTCTCTCGGGTTTCACGAGCTTTCGGCTCCGGGGGTTTTAGGAACGCGCGCGCGCGCAGTCTACGGGAAGCGTTCAAGGATGCCACCGGCCGGCTTTGTGGAGGTGACCCTCCGGGCGGCTCAGGCTTTGCTCCCACACGTCTCCCGCAATCCGTACGGCTCTGCCGCATTCGCTTTCTCTCGCCTCTCGCTTTTTAAAGCGAAAGTGGCGCGGGCGACGTCGCGCAAATCCACAGCGCGCTCGATGGCCAAGTCGACCCGCGTTAGCGTCTACTCGAAAGGAGACCACGCGAGGCAAAAGGCAGGGTTTTTCTTTTTTTTTTATCGTTTTGGCGGAAGGCGGAGGCTGTCGGCCCCGATAGAAAAGGCTCCTTCAATCTCATTGTTACACATGTTGTGCATTGACAATGAAGGTTTGGTTTGGTTTGGTTTGATTTGAAAGGGACTCGGCGGGGCTGTCGTGTTAGGGAGCCCTCTCGCTCGCCTCCTCTTAACCGATTGCCGGAATCGGGGCTGCAATGTGGTTGAAGTGTAACGGGGGGGGGGGGAGTTGCTCGTAAAACTCTGGGGATGCATTAAGATTTATCCTCGTTGATGCACCATCTATAGAAAGCTGGATCTGTGGCCAGCGAACGTACTCAGGGGCTGCAGCCTAGGAATACACCAACGACGAGAGGAGTGCACTGCCTAATCTGAGTTTAGGCTACGTTGGCCCCGCTTTTTCTCCTGTTTTGCTCAAAAGCACCATCAGATCCAGATTTTTATTTTCCCCCGTCCGCCTTTTGAAACAGCTGTCACTCACATACCAGACCCACCGCCAAGGCTTCCTTCTTTCCAAACCTCTTTCTCTCACTTCCCGCCACCCCACCCCCACCCCCACCCCGGTTTCCAAAAGCTACCGTTCTCCGAAGAGGGGGAGAAACCTGCCTCCCCGTGGATGGTCGAACGGGACTTTTGTACTTTTAAGCGCCCTTAAAACGCACTTCCACCGACCCCTTTTCTCTGCTTTGTGGGAGGAGATCTCTCCTGCAGAGCTGGCGTTATAATCCAGCCCTCCCCGCCTCCGCTCTTTTTTTCGGGTCATTTGCGAGCGGTTGTTTTCGTTTTCCCGGACACAGCGCCTCTGCTGAGCGGCTTGCCGGCCGTCTCCTCCTCTCCTGCCTTCCACCCGGCCCTTTCTCGGATGTCCCGGACACGTCGTCCCAATGCCAGGAATAACTCGGCGCGTCCCCCTTTCCTTCCCTCCCCACCGCCGCCTCTGACCCGTCTGGAGAGGAGGAGAATCGGTTTTGCCCACCCACCCGCCTCCCTCTTCCCACACCGCTTCGGCTGGCCATGACAACAATAACAACCACCGCGCTAGAGCCGGGAGTGGCGGAAGGCCAAAAGGCGGAGCCAAAGTCCTGCAGGTGTCACCGACGGTCACTGTTTCAAAGCGAAGTGCCTCGCTCAGTAAGAACCACGCATGCGCTTACTCGCAGAGCAACATCTCCCCCCCTCCTCCTGATCTCATACGTTCCCAGACTGAGCGCCCCCCCCCCCACGCCCCGCTGCGTCTGATAATCTCGAGTCTGCCTTCACCCCGGCCACGCTTGACCCTATTCCCTGTTGCACCTGGCCTACAACAGAGATCTTCTCCAGCGCAGAAAAACTCCGAAGAGTCAATCCTCATTATTCAACCTTTCTTATTTATTAGCTCGTGATTCTCAAGAACCTAACAGGGTGACTTTGTAGAGCCCCACGCTTTCCCGGAACATCAACTACAACAGAGGACGCCTCGGGCTTTTTCCTGCGTCGCTCTGGCCACCGCAAGCCAGATCTGGCGGTCACTGGAACAGCAGGCTGGGAATTTGTCCCCTCCCTCCTCCTCGTCGGTTTCATCTCCGCCAGGGCGAGTTCCGGAAGTGATTTGCAAACTGCAGTCCCGGAGCCGCTGAAGGAACAGCAGGGCTAGGGACCGCGAGCAAAATCTCTTTCTCGCGCCTTTCACTTTTCCGAAGTCTTCCACGAAGACTCGAAAACCGCCGCTCCCGTTCGCTTGCAAGCAAAGGAAGGCGGGTGGAAAGACTCCACGCTTTTCCAGCTACGGTTTGCAAACGTTCGTCTTTCAGGAAGATAAGGCGATAAGACTACTGCGGGGTCTTGTTTCTAAGAGCCCTGGGAATAACGTTGACCACCGCAGGCTATGTGTTTTCTCAACGCTTCATTTGCTCCGCTGTCTTGCTGCTCTAGCAAGCTTCTGGATTTTAGGAGAATAAAAGTAACTCAAGTCTTTTGGGTATTGGCCGCCCAGCCAGATCCTCTTCCTTTTATTATTGGTGAGGGCGGTCCATGGTCGGAACCCATGTAAAAGTCCCTTCAAGCACAAGGCCAGTCGGACGAAGGAGGAGCTCCATTCAAACGCACCCACACCATCTAACAACTGAAAGCAATTCCTACAGCCCAGTAGAAAACGAGCGTTTTCTGCGGCGGTCCGACCGACTAAGTTTTCTGTACACGTACACATCAAAATGTTAGCCATCTGTGTTCGTTACATCAGACGGACAATTTTCGCGATCTCCCACTTCTAATGCACTGCGCGAAATTTCCAGGCTTGCGTTTGCGGACACTGTCGCTGTTCCGCGCCTACCCCAAACACGTTTATCGGCCCAGACAGAAGAGCAGACTAAAATAGCTTAGTCACCGATCCCCAAAAGCCGAGCCCGCTGGACAGCGATCCTACAATGCTAAATCTCTCGGAACTTAATTCCGAGTCGGCATAGAATACATAGAACACTATAAGCAAGCAATAATCCATCACTTCACACCCCTAACCCTCCTGTGTAATACACAATACACAAACGCCAATACACTAACCCACTATGCAATGGAAGTTGCTTCTTCTCGGAGTACCTTACTCTCTCATTTGTGCCTTACCGGCTATCCTGAGCACAGCTCTCTCAGCTGGGTCCAGCACAGATCCTCCTTGAATTTTCCTCTTGGATCTCTCATGTTTAGGTAGATTCCACGGTAGGGTGTCGCCCGGAGCCGGAGAGAGGGAGCCAGATTTTTGGCTGAAATCATCATCATCGGAAAAATCCGCAGAGGAGGAAATGGAGCATCTGTAAGAAGCGTTTCCCGAGCTCTAAAGAAGAATACAGGAGGGAAGAAGAGAACCGTAAGAATAGTAGCGATAGCAACAACAGAGGTAGACATTTTCCCCCTTCAGATCCAAGCGATTTTCGCTGTTTAGATCGCCCTCTAGGAAAATCAACCTGAAGCGGACACTACCCACCCACCGCTACTGACTGGTAGGCTAGCCGTGTTTGAAAGGATCTGTGGACAAATGGCTCACCATTGTTGCTTACACGCTGCCCAGGGTGTGCTAAATCCCATAGCCTGCAACGGCGCGGTGAAAGATTCTCAGTGAGAATGCATCTGTGGGAGGCTTTCAGGAAGATGGGTGGCCCCGGTGCTCTGGCAAACCGCTCACACAAAGATCCACCCGAGTTGCCCAACAATCAAAGCCAGAGGGAAAAGGGGCCGGGAAGAGAGAAATTTTGAAAAGCAATAGCAGCAGCAGCACCGGGTCACAAAGCGACCTTTGGCTCCCCCAACAGGCGACGGGAAAAAATGAGCCCTTCGCTCCTGGATGAGTAGCGGGGGAGGGAAGGATGCCAGCCCCCCATTTCCAGGATGCGGGCCTTTGCGATGGCAGGGCAGTTGTCGAAACCACGCCCTGGTAAGTTCCTTTCCTTCCTTCCTTCCTTCCTTTCTGGAAGGGGTTTCACTTCTTCCCCAAACGCTCTCCACCCCCAGGTCACCGGGCCGGCAGGAAATGCGGGAGCGTCGGGCAGCCGGGAAAAGCACAAAAGGCAGGTGGCTGGGGGAGTAAACACCGCGCCGCCCGCTCGATTTATGACCGTGTCTTTTACGGCCAGAGGACTGGAGAGATTTCCCCCCCCCCCCCCCCCAATTGCCACCGGGCAGCAAAAGCCGCACCGCCCGAAATGTAAACAAGAAAGGATGCAACGCAGGCAGGAAGAACGAGGAGGAAGGCGCTCCTGGCTTGGAAAGTCTTCAGCCCTGCATTTCCTGGGACAAGTTTTCAACAAATGATGATGAATGGGAGGAGGGGGGCAGACGGGAGATTGAGTGGGGGGGGGGCGATCTCTGATTTTAGCTCCCAGTGGAGGGGAAAACATTGTTTACATTTATGGATCAAAGTCTGAGATTGTGCCAGGCCTTTGCTGTGTCATCGGGGCTGGGCCCTATGAGAAGCAGCCGACCATGGTTGCAGGCTTTTGATCTCTTTTATTGAGGCTTTCAATTCTGTTTTCTTCACCATCCCTTCTTCTTCCCAGCATGGTTACCCTCTCTGCAGCATTCCTTAGATGGGCCTACAGTGAGCTTGCAGGATCAGGCGGCACCCTCTTTGCCTGCTTGCCTTCATTATTATGCACTGCACTCTTGCAATGCTACCCTCTTGGGATCCCCTTTGTGGAGAAATTCCCATTAGCTGCTTTTTGGAGAGGGGTCAACTGGTGAGAAAACTCATACTGAGTGGAACAGCATCTCTGGCAGATTAAGGCAGTTTTCTCAGCAGGATTGTATAGCATCATCCAACCAGAACTATTGCTGTCTCGATGAAACAGCAATGAAAACAGGCGTTTTGTCACAATATCAGGAGCCAAGTGACACCATAAAACATCATCAATTACTAACAAGGAAAAGGAGTCACCATATGTAGATCATTTCAACACCCTCTCCAGATCCTCACTTCCTATATATTTGTACTTTTTTCCTTTTCTCTTTTGTCAACTTAATTCAGTGATCATGACTGACACTTATATTTTTAATACAACCTTGTATGATTGGAAATGAATCTGCAATTCATACTTTAAAAGCTTTTAACATATTACAGTAGTTGCATGGTACATTACTTTCTATGATCCAATATTCCAGAATTGGAAAAAAATAGAGATGTAATCTGATTTTATATTCCTTATTTAGCAATCATACCTAAGTCTTTTTATTAGATTATGAGACGGTGAATAGCTTTTACTCTGTTGCTACTCACTGCTATCACACTGAGATTATCTGCTAGTTTGGTAATTATTTAAAGAAGAAACAAGTCATGTTTGTTTCCTTAGAAAAGAATGAAAGTTATAAAGCTTAATCCCATTAGGATTAAGACTTTAGATCTCAGAAGTATAATTCAATTGTTTTTTCCTGTATATGTTCAAGAGACACATGATTTCATGACATTCAAAATAAATGTTGGGTTTAAGGCTTTAGTAATTGTTGACTAAAATTAATTTCCAAAACAGAGTTACAGGAGAGCTCCTTTTAAATCGGGATTATCAATCCTTTCTTTGTGCTGAATCATCAGGAAGTTTACCAATGAAAAGATAAGGCTAAAAATAGCCAGAAAAAAAACCTAATGGCCATTTCTTATTAAATCATATCAAGAGGTTATTGATAGGCGATCCAAATATTTATAAGAAGCATTTAGAAATTTAAATGTAATCATTGTTTCTCTGAATTAGTATAAAATGTGCCAATATTTTTTCACAATGCAAAAACCATGGGTTTTGCATTATCTTCAGTAAATCAGTGACATGCTAAATTTGTAAATCATATTATGCCTTCAGTAAACAAACCATAGAATTCTCATTAATCCTCCACCATAAATCACAATGAGTTCAATCATCACACTAAGGAGAACAAACCATGTTCTGTCTTATCAGGATATGAAGATCCAGCCAATATCAATTTATTATTTATCCTTGAAAGATACATTTTAGTCTAATCCCAGAACCTTTTGACAACATACTTTGTATTGCAAATTTTAATCTTACGTACTGAAGGAAATCCTGCTATGTTTACTTCCTAGCTTACTTCTGGGTAAGTGTGAGTCATATAAAAATCACTGATGGTTGATAGTCTTTTTAGTTTTATTGTAATTTATTTCAAATTAAACAATTTGGAAGATTCCTGGATCCAAAAAAATTCTGGGAACCATTGATTCAACAAAGGATGAAAGTGCATGAATTCAACTTATTAGTTTTTAAAACATCAATACTAAATATTATCCATTCGCTGTAAAGAAAGGCACTTTTATCCATGTGATTACCTGAGAGACTCTATTATTAAGATCCCTACAGTAGTTTGAATGGCAGGGTGTACAATTACAAAGAACCAAGTCATGGCACCTTAATTGTGGTCCCCCCAAATATTTATTAATTAAATATTAATTAAATATTTATTAAGCTTCCTTTTGGCCTTTGAATAATTCAGTATAATTTATTCAGACTTTTGATTAATTATATTATTTCATTTACAGTTTATATTAATTCAGTTAGCTGCCTTCATAGTATATAAGGGGAAAACACTTTTAAAAATAAAAATTGAATAAGCAATAGTTTTATAAGCACTGTGGAATAAAACAAAAGGAATTGTATTTGTCTGCTGTCTATCATGGACTTTGTTCAAGGTATGCCTTTAAGATTGCTTAATAATTTCCTGCTGTAGTGTTTTGCAATGAAGTGAGAAATACCTGTATATGAATACACTATTTTTAGACTGTTAATGTTGAAAGAGAGTAACACTTTTATTTTTAAGAATTCTTTATTCCTGCACATTCATTATTGCCATTAATAAATATGTGAAGCATTTCATCTAGATATTATTTTTAATTTACAAATGTGTTTTCTTATATTTTTCTTTAGGTCTTTAAAAATCAGCTCTGGTTGTAATTCTGATTCTCATATGAATTTTTCATTTCCTGTCCCTAATCATAATACTGTTATCTGTGCTTTGAGCTGAGCGATAAAAAATATCACAGCTTTGATGATCGCACGACAGGATTTATTTTTAGTCTTTCAGACAAACCAAATATATTAAAATAAATAACATCCTGAAGAAAAGCAGCTGAATCCTGCTAATATCATGTTCAATAGTTGTGCACCACTTCCCTCTACTGGATGCATCTGACCTAATTATTTTTCCATTAATATGAACATATTTCTTGGCTTGACATTTTTTTTAATTGGAATTATTAGCAAACATGAAAGCCAACAGTTTAAATGCATTTAAAAACAAACAAAGAGTTTAATTAATGGCTATTTAACACAACAATCTGGTTTACCCATCACACTAAACCATTCAGTTTGAGTTGGGGGATTTGGGGCTTAGCAAAAATACTGTATAAATTAAGTCACCTTGATTGTGTGAAAACAAGCATGCCTTTAGACCATGGGTGTCAAACTTGATCGCATCATGACATTTTTTGCCTTTGCGAAGCTGGAGTGGGCGTGGCCTGTGCATGATGCATCCGGGCCGCGAACTGCCAGTTGACCCCTACTTTAGACTATAGTTGGGATGCTGCCACTGAGAACCTTCTGCTCCTGATCAGTACATGAGCCAAACCTTCTGCTCCTGATCAGTACATGAGCCAGTACATGAGTGGGACCCTGAGAAGGACACCAATTGGATGGCATTAAAAGAAGCAATTACACTTGAGTCCTAAGTCAAAGTCTAATAGCTAAAGGCAGCAAATGTAGCACCTTCAGATCCTGTGTGGTGACTTTCAGTCAGCTGCTATATTTAACAATTTAGCAGGTGCTGTTTGCAGCAGCTCCAACATTTAGACTACCCTGAAAGGCAGCTCATGGTGGATTGCATTGCAGTCACCCAATGATGAGGTTACTACACTTAAAATCAGTGAGGCTAGGCTGGCTTCCAAAGTAAATACGTACTCTATTATGTACATTGTAAATAACCTTAGCACTTAAATTTGCCTATCAAATAGCACACAACAGAACAATGAGTCATAACCAGGGGGAAAATCTAAAATTTGTTACTACCAGTTCTGTGGGCGTAGCTTGGGGGGGGGAGGTAATGTGGGCGTGGCCTTTTTTTTTTTTTTTACTTTTAAAACCATTTTCTCTACAACCTCTTTGGTAAAGAGGTTGTAAAAACATGCTTTCAAAAGGCTCTGACGATCCAAGCTGAGTTGCCTGATTATTAGAGGCATTTAAAAAGAAAAAAGTCTCTGCCGATCAGGCAACTCAGCTTGGATCGTCAGAGGCATTTAAAAGAAAAAAAGGGTTTTTTTCCTTTCAAAAGCCTTTGATGATCCCAGCTGAGCCGCACAATCATCAGTGGCTTTTTTTTTTACTTTTAAAAGCATTTTTTGGCCAAAGAGGTTGTAGAAAAAAATGCTTTATTTTAACAATGGAAGGTTACAAAGTTCCTCTTTATGCCAGATGGTGTCTCTCTATAATCCACATTTTTCATTACTCATGCAAGACTCCATTTTATTTATTGTTATATAACCGTCCCATCTATTTCTTCTTCTTTTAATTAAAAAAAAATCAAATCTTCTTTTTCCTTTTAAAAATCCAATTCAAATTTTTAAAGTGTTTAATCTTTAACCATATCTCCAGATTACTTCTCTTAGATCTGTTCCAAGATTAATTGATACTTGAGTCTTTGTCTCTTTAAAATTGTAGTTTTAAAATTTTTTCCAAAGCCCCTTTGTTGCATAGCCGCTGTTTTAGGCCAGGAGTCTTCTAATTACTAATAATATTCCAAATGTTGTTGCGAGCCTGGGCTGTTGTCACTCACCCAGCTTCAAAAAGCTCCGTCTTTCTCCGCTTTCCCCCAGCACTTTTCTTGTCCAGTTGTCCCAGCTTTGTGGCAGCCGCCATGGCTGCCGCCCCCCGCCGCTGACTCAGAGGGTTCCCTCCGACCTCCAAGGAACTTGCCTGTTTCTTTCGGTCATCCGAGGTGCCCCTCTTCTTCCCCCGTCCCTGCAAGACGGGTTCGGTCCAAAGACCCATCAGCGGCAGTTTGGCAGCTGGGATTTTCGTGGGACTCATAAGAGCCCGCTATTTCCCTGACTGTCTCGCCGCGACGTCAAACCGGAAGTCTGTGGAGGAGGATTTTTCTTTCCTATTTGCAGGCAGTTTGATTATGCGGAAAAGAAAAGAAATCTACAATGGAACTTCTACAGTTGAAATAATAATAACAAGTACTGGCGCAGGGATAGAAGAAGGATCAAGCACAGCCTTAAAAAAAAAGACTTGATATATTATATCCAAAATAAAAATGAGAAAAGAGAATTAACTTGATTTATGGAGAATAAAATTAATAATTTTGAAAATGGAAGGAAATAAACGTTTACAGACGAGGAAATGAAGATAAAGTGATTAAAAATAAAATAATGTAAAAACGGATTGTAATAATAAAAGGGAGGTTGTTATAGAAAAGAATGTTAAAAGAAACTAATTATATTAGATGCAGGAACTATGTCTTAATGTCAAAATGTTTAGGGAAAAGAATAAGGATAAATATGATTAATTGAAAAGGTTAAAAGGAATTTATAAATATTGTTAAAGATATGCTTTAAGCAAACCATATCTCAATGTTAAAATGTTATGAATATTATAAAAAAGGAGATAGAAAAATAAGATTATGTGAAAAAGCAATGCATAGATGGATGGAAACAACAAAGAAAGGTTTAAGTAGAGATAGATAATTAAACCAATTATGAATATGCTGTGTTTAACAGCCAAAAAGTTATAATAAGCTGTGTTGAACAGCCAAATAAAAGGAAGATGCTGTGGAACAGCAAAAACAATACTGAATATGCCACGTAACAGCCAAAAAATGAATATGCTGTGTTTAACAGCCAAACAAAAAACCAAATATGCTGTGCTTAACAACCAAAAAATGGAATATGCTGTGTAACGGCCAAAAAACAGACATGCTGTATAACAGCCAAAAAATGATAAAAGGATATTTGTGTTCAACAGCTAAAACAAATGTTTATGCTGTGTTTAACAATTATGAAATAAAAATGATTGGTTTAACAACAAAAACATGGACAATAATGTTGGGTTTCTTTAGGAAAATATAAAATGAGGTGGGATAATCAAATGAGGAGATGTATGTTGAAAGTGATAGTTGAGATAAGATGAATAAGTTAGGTTTAATAACAGAAATAAAGAATATAAATTTTGAGTCTAATAGAAATAAAATGGGTATGTTGAAATTAAATATTTTTGGAATGTTTAATATATTAGTATGTTTTAAATTGTTAAAATACATTCATCTAGGCAAATGAAAGAGAAAAATGCATTGACAATTGATTAGTTTAAGGTAACGGGTTTTGGGGGATAATGGCATAGTTATATAGACAGATCGGAGGGAAATATTTGTAAAACATTTAGTTGTGTTAATTGAAAAAATAAGATTTGTTAATGATTTGCTTTAATATGTGACTGGAGCAAAAGCTTCATTTTGAAAAGATGTATTTTATGTTTTTGTTTTAAAAATTTAAAAAAATATAAAAAAAATAACCTAGCGTACACGTCATTTAATTATCTGGTGATCTCCCATAGAAATCTACCAGGTCCATTCCTGTTTAGTTTTGAAGATTATGACTAAGGAAAAAAAACTTTTCAGCAAAGAGGACCTATGTAGCTTTAACATCAGTTCTATCATTTATATGCATAATTGCTAATGTTTGTTGACAAAGATAAAATGCTCCTTTTCCTCATCTGAACAACTGCACATGTACAAAAGGATAATTTGCTATCCACCAATTTCTTCAAATAGAAATGCAGGAAGAGGAAACATGTGGCTGAGCTTCATATACTTTTTCCATTTACAAAACAATGGTTTCTATGGAGGATGTTATGAAGAACAGCAGGCACTTAGATTATCATGAATTTATATTCTGTTGCTTTTACAACCAAGAAGGATTTATTTGCTAGTTAAACTTATTGCTCTATCTCAGTTCATTGCTCTGTATAACTCAGTATTATATTTGCCAGGCTTCCCAAACCTGATATGTTCAATAAGTGCCTGGGCTAAAATTCTCACACTATCTTGGGAATTATGGATGCTATAGTTCATCATATCTAGAAACCATCTGATTTGGGAAAACTGGCTTTCTCTCCCTAATTTCAGCTTTTCTCAGATCTAAGCATTATTAGAGACTGGATCTCAGATCTTTTATATTCAATGTGTTTTACCACAGGCCTAAAAAAAATATAACCTTTTGACAGTGAGAAAACATCTACAGTTTATTTTTTTTAAATCACTTTTTTTTTCCTGATCAAGAGAAGACTCATACTGTTCGCAAACCTTTTTCAACAAACTATGATACAGGTAGCCTTTGACCTATGATAGTGGTTCCCAACATGGGGGCCCCCCGCCCCCCCCCCCCCAGGGATGCAATTTGATTTTTAATGGGGGCAATTAAAAAATGAGCTATTAACTGAATTTTTGAAAGCCCGCTAATTGTTCTTATATGTTTGTGTTTGACTTACCTATTGTTGTCTTTGTTACAGTGCATTTCCTAGGGCCTGGTCTGAAAAGGATATCCCAGCTGGGGAGAAGAGGGAGCAACTGCCAGCCAATTAGATATGTTCCCACTAAGGATCATGGGACTGGCAGAGTCTCTCTCTCTCTCTTTCCTATGGGCTTTGCTGCTGGGAGAGCTGCTTTGTGGAGAGACAGAGTGGATGGTTGCTGGAGGAAGCCCAGAAGTGAGGATACAGAACCAGGACCCAAGTTTAAGAAATTGTTAGATGTACAGTTATTTTTAGCCTGTTTTCCAGGCCGTGTTTTACAAGACTTTTCCTCTCAGAGCAATCTGGGGCTGGGCTACGCATGCATAGGCCTGTGTGATTCACCTCCACCTATTGAACTACCAAAGCATTTCCTCACTGCAGGTTCAAACCGAGTGGGTGAACAGGGGGGGTCATAGGTTACAACTCCTCTTTTGTTCCCTGACATTCTTATTATTCATAATTTAAGGACGAGGAAACTTGAGAATGAAGCTGACTAAATTGGAGCCTAATATAAAATCTCTTTGCAGCAGGCATCAAGCACAAGGATCTCACTAACTTAAGTAGACTAAAGCTGCA
Source organism: Masticophis lateralis (assembly GCA_030761175.1). Classification (NCBI taxonomy): domain Eukaryota; kingdom Metazoa; phylum Chordata; class Lepidosauria; order Squamata; family Colubridae; genus Masticophis; species Masticophis lateralis. The sequence continues at coordinate 125,408,045 of JAUDYJ010000001.1, read as the reverse complement.
ATCCTACAACATTTTCCCAGGAGTAAGCCCCATTGAAGACAATGGTAATTACTTCTGAATAGACATGCATAGGGTTGTGTTGTAAACATGATCTTGAGGTGAGCTCAAATTGTATTTTGAATTTGTTAGGAACCTTTATTTTAATATGTATTAATTAATATGATCAAAGTATTACAGAAAAAGCTTTCATTAAAATTATTTTATATCTCTGCATTTCAGTTCTCTTATTATATGTTTTGAAACTTTATTTGCTGTTTTTTCATATCCCTTCATACTTTTTAAGTTCCTCAGTACTTCTACTGTCTTTTGTTCTTATTTTTCTCTTTCATGGATGTCATATTCTTTGGAACCTTGTTTAAACCAAGTTGATGGCCTTTTTGGCTTCCTCCGTGTGAGTAGTTTTTCACTTTTTGAATAGTAAGAATTATATGTCACGGGGGGGCGGGGAAGGGGGCATGGCCAAAAAAAAAGGTTGGGAACCACTGACCTATAACTTAATGGCCATTCAAAGTTAGAATGGTGCTTTAAAAAGTGACTTACAATTGGTTCTTGCATTTATGGCTGTTGCAGTGTCCCTATGGTCATGTAATCAAAATCTGGTTGTTGGGCAATTGGCATGCTATTTACAGCAGCTGCAGCATCCCAGGGTCACATAATTGCCACTTGCCATCTTCCAGAGGGCTTCCAACAAGCAAAGTCGATGGGGAAGCCTGATTTGCTTAATGACTGCATAGTTCACTTAACAGCCACAGGAAAACAGTTGTATAATTGGCCATGACTTTGCTTATTGACAGATATTCCAGTCCTGATTGTGATCATAACTCAAGGACTACCAGTAGAATCTTTCTCCAAGTGTAACTTGAATTGAAATACAGCTTTTTGCTGTATGGAAGGATACCTGCCGACCCCAGGAATGGGCACACCTAAAGTCTCTTTTCATTCACTTAATCTAGCTTTGATTTACCACTCTATATTCTAGTCATTCCCTTTTTCTTTCAGAGGCTTTTGATATGATGCAACATAATTTTATTGTCAGTAATATATATCAGTAATTACTACTACATATGTGCAGGCATTTCAAATGTTACTGAACTTTGTTCCTATATATCTAAATCAAAACATTACTGCAATGTAATAAACAAAGCATAATGCACAATAAAACATTCCAGAATTTTCATATGTAAACAAGACTATCTCTGCAGTCTGTCACTTTCATTCATGACAGTGATCTTCTCATGGCATCTAAACAGCCAAATTTTGTCAGAGCACAGATGGCTATGATTTCTGGCAGCTATAAAGTAGTTGAGATAACATTCTTCAGTATAACAAGGAAGATTTCTTTTTAATGGCTGAAGCAGTATTATATTAAATCAGAATAAAGGTACAACTTAGAAAAAACATACTCCATGCATTCAGTCATACTTGATCTTCATGTGCATTGCCTCTGCAATACTGGAATTTTTGGGGATTCTGTTTTCCAAGTGGCTGAAGGGAAAGCGTTAAAATAAGACCTCGAGAAGGCCTTATTTCTGTATTTTCAGATATTTTGTTCTGTCAAGGTTTTGGCAATCCAAAACCAGACTTCTCCCAGTGGCTTTTTAAACAAGATTTATTGAAAGGGAAAAGTGGATAGGACACAGAAATCTCAGCAATTGGATTCTTTTCAGCTCTTGGTACCCATTTTATTTTCCAACCTGATAAAGCGAGACATTCTCAGCCTTTTAACAAGTGGCCCCTGTGTGAACTGATGAAGAGACTGTTCCTTTGACTGATAGGAGAAGAATATAAGGATGTCCAGAATGTGAATCTCTGTCTCTTTAGCAATGAACATACTATATTGCAAATTGTACTTTTTCTCCAAATATTCAAAGTCAGTAGTAATAATATTCATCACATCTTTAGTTTTCTCAATGATTTTCAGTGCAGATGCTACATACTCTAGTATGATGCTACATTCTCTTGTGCAGCAACCTAAGTCTTGCACATGAAGTATATTCTGAAATCTGGAACTTTGCTGCTACTCAATATGTTTGGCTTAGTCTTTTCTTGCTTGGCATCATCATACATTTTATGTTCAGTAATACAAATGGAGGTGTTCAAAAGGCTGGCAAAATGTGATAGAATGGGCTGAAGTAGCACTACCTATAAGCCACTGCATATATATTGAAGCGAGATGAATGCAGAGGATGACAATGATGGAAGAAATCAGGTCCATGTGGATGAAGCCTTCGTGGATCTTAAAATTCCTAAGCTCCAGGAGTCTAAAATGTTTCCTAGGTGTAAAGGCCTAATATCTCACCTGCTGTTTGCTAATGAACATATAAATGCCAAGATTCTTGACTGGGCACTTGTAGATGCCAATAGGGGTAATCTTATTTTAATTTTTCAGATTTTTTTTTGATTAATTAAATAGAACAAAACAAACTGATGAATGTCATAAACTTTATTCCCTGGAAATCTCCTTGCTCTCTGCAATTTTACTTTAAAAAGAAAAGTAATGGAAACTGGAAAATAGAGCAGAGGAACATGAGGGACAGGAAGTCTTCAACAACCATTCATTTAGTGATCATTCAAGGTTAAAATAGCACTGAAAAAAGTGAGTGACAATTTTTCACACTTATGACCTTTGCAACATCTCCACCGTCACATGATCGCAAATCAGACTTTTGGCAACAGGAATGTATTTGTGAAGGTTGGAGTGTCCTGGAGTGATCCCCTTTTGCAAACTTCCAACAAGCAAAGTCAATAGGTAAACCACATTCACTTAACAACTGTGTTACCAACTTAACTGCAGTGATTCACGTAACAACTGTGGCCAGAAAGATCATAAACTGGGGCAAAACTCAGTTAACAACGGTCTTGCTTAGCAATGATTGTGAATCAAGGACTATTTTATCTGTGTTTCAGGACCTCTACAGAGGGGCATTGGAGAAGCACTTGGCCAGTTTACTTTCTAGTAAACTGATACTTTGTGACCGGTCATACTCACCATGGCTTCAACACAGGGGTAAAATCTAAAATTTGTTACTACTGGTTCTGTGGGCTTGGCTTGGGGGGTGTAATGTGACTGGGTAGGCGTGGCCAACTTTTTTTTTTTTTAATTTTAAAAGCATTTTTTTCTGCAACCAGAAGCCTCTGACGATTAGGCAACTCAGCTGGGATTGCCAGAGGCTTTTAAAAACATTTTTTTTTCCTACAACCTCTTCAGCCAAAGAGGTTGCAGAAAAAAATGCTTTTAAAAGTAAAAAAATGAGCCTCTGATGATCGTGCGGCTCAGCTGGGCATGGGGTGGGGGCGCGCAGGGATTTTTGCTATCGGTTCTCCGAACCACCTGCCGCCATCGCTACCGGATCAGGCAATCCAGTCCGAACTGGGAGCATTTCACCCCTGCTTCAACATTAAAAGGTTCCTCTTAGTAGGGAATCCTGGGATTGTGTTCTTGGAGCAGTACAGCCTTCTATAAGAAGCCTGGTTGCTAAAATGCTAGTTCTGTATCATAAATCTTTCCATAGTTGTTTTGGTATCTGCCAAGTTCCTTAACAGTGATCAGCGCCCACGGCTTGCTGCTGAGGAAACAAGCTATAAACAGGCAGTGGGTTTGATAAACAAGAAGGACAGTACTATGGCAAGGAGGAGGATCCAGGGTTGGCATATGAAGATCAATGCAGTGTGCATCTCAAAATAATGGTGTAGTAGAGAGTTTATAAGTTCCATTTAGAAGTTACAAACAAACTATTGACTTTTAACTGATCTTGTATTGCTTGAACCTGTCATCAAAGTCAGCGTAAATGTCCTCTATAATATGTTTGATTTTATAAATCTATGTTTTTCAAACTAGGCACAACAATTGGTACTATGTCTACCAAAGTCCATGGTGGCTGGGAATTCTACAGACTGAAGACTAGTACATCAGGAAAAACACAACTGGGAGAAGGCTGCCAGAATTCATTGAACTGAGAGTGTGGAAAACATTACTTACTGGCTTTCGAGTAGGTGTGACTTGAACGGAGTGGTAGAATTCCGGCTGGACCCTGCTACTCTTCTTGATTTTTCTTTTCTTAACTGATGTTTCTTGTTCACTCACTTGACGTGCTTCTACCAGGGGCTGTATTTCTTCAAGGCGAGGGACTACACGCCTTCTAACATGGCGTGGACTTGCTCTAAAACCCTGTTAAAAGATTACATTAAATCATATTAGGTCTACTGGTTCTTGAATTCTGTGTAACATGCATATTATATCAAATATATTATATTACATCTAGTGGTTCTATCTGCAGAATTCAAACTGCTTTGAAATATTAGCAAAATTATTTATTAAATGTTCATGTTAAGTATCAATCTTTTCTCCTATAAATAAGTAAGAAAAGACTGAGATAACTCATTCAAAACCCAAGAATTCAACCAAAATCACTGCAGAATCTTGGTCCCAAGGCCCAAACCTCCCAAATGGTACAGAAAATTTATCATGGTTCTCCATACTGAAAAATGCTAAAAGGGAAATCAGAAGACTATATTCCTTCATCTAATTGGCATTGTAAATAATTCACCATGATGACCAAAAGATAAGAACTGCAGAAGAGGCCTTTTTGAAGAAGCCTATCCTGTCAGAGATTCATTTAAATGGCACCCAGCAGAGGGATTTCTATTTATTAGTTCCAAGCTGTGGAATATATTCCCTCATGAACCAAATTTAAACCCCATTCACTCTGCCCTTAGAGAAGATCTAGGCTACATCTACTACATCAAGTGATTAATTTAAAATACTTAGTACAACTCTACAACTTAGTGTTAATTTTATATTTGAAGTTGCATTTTCTATCCTGCATTTTAATTATGTTTATGGCTTCAGCAGAAAGATGAAATATACTGTGAATCAAATAAATGAACATATTAAAAAGAGTAGACACAATTCTGTCAAAATTAAAGTCCTTTGAAACTGTATTAGTATCCCTGATGGCGTTATCTATTCTTCGTATTCTTTTTTCTGAAGGAACTTTGTTCCAAAATTGTTCACTTGGAAAAACCTTACTTGCATCCATAACTTTTGCGCGCACACACCCCTACCTCCCATCATATCAACTTGGGGCCATCTCATTCCATGTTAATATTTCTATATAGCAGAGATTTGAGTTGCTTCAAATGAGATGTGGAATGGGGTGCATTGCCAAGTAGAATTCAAGCTGCTTTAAACTTCTTCTAAGCCTTTCCTATTTAAAAGCATGTAAAGTCACTACTCAAAATAGGAACCTATCAAACTAGATTGCTCTTCAAAAACCTGAAGCTAAATATGCAACCTGACCATTCTGAGCTGAATAAGATAGTTTGAGCCTTTTTATTTATGTAACAAAAACATATGTGAGTTGAGAAACTCTCAATGTACCTGTTCTTAAAGAAGCACGCCGAACAGGAATTTGACTGGGATATAAATTATGAGAAGTAAACAAACAAACAAGTATGTAGATAAATTCTGAGCAAGTGGTTTAATCTTCACATTTATAGATTAATAATTAGCTGCCTTCTTTTAAAAAAATAAATTGATAGTGCTTTTTTAAAGCATTATGTTTAGCACATATATGCTGTAAGGAAAATAATCAAACTATAGTAGAAAAGTTATATTTGAGTTGCTAAAGATGCAATCTTGCACAATCCAAAATACAAATATTTCTGAACAAACAGATAAAAGTTTGTACCTGAAACTATCATACCCTGCTGCCTTTAGTTCTTAAGTGATAGAACAATTAGACTGAAAAAAGTGTTCTTAAAAACAGTATCCTTAAAAATATTCATAGTGTCACTGTAAAAAAAAAACCCCACCTCTTTTATTACAGAACTAGCCTCTATAATCCTGCATTATTGTGTTTACTATTTTCATGCTGGCCACACAATGACAGATGCATCTCTCAGACAACACAAGCTTCCTGGACTGAGATTCAGAGAGCAGCACCTCCCCCTTGCGTCAATCACCAGTCAAGACTGGAGTGGGGAAACCTTTAAATCTTTTTAGAACTAGCCTCTAACAGCAATGAGAAATTGGTGCTAGCAAATAACCCTGAGATTAGCTAGTAGCAGCTGTGGTAAACCTTCTCACAAACTCTGGAACAATATAAGATATTTTGAGGATACATCATGTGCAGAATATACGTAAAAAGACTGGAAGCATCTCTACTATCTCCAAGGTGGAATTCTGGGGGGGGGGGGTCATTTGCATCTAAAACTATTACAATGATAAAAACAAAAATGATTAAGTGCTTTGAAAAGCAAGCAGAATACCATTTACCTTAGCAAAGGATCCTCCAAACACCACTGAATCCAAAATGGTACCACAACATTGCAGTGTTAAGATACACAGAATCAGTGACGATCCTTGAACACACTTGAAGAATAAGTCCACTGAAGCCCTTTGTGGCTTAGTTCTGAATAAATCTGCTCAAGCAGGTTATTAAAAATAATTCTTAATTTGCATGGAGACTGGGTTCATATACAATGCGTTTATGACTGTATAAAACGATTTAGCTGTATGGAAGTTCTAGGACAGGGATGGCTAACCTTTTTGCCGTCGCGTGCCAAAAGTGGGGGGAGTGTGTAGGGGGTCACACACGCACGTGCCCACACCCATAATTCAATGTGCCCCGCCCCTTTGTGCATGCCCATGCGACCCCACCAAGCTGCCCCTGCTTTTGGCATGTGATGGCACGGTGGGCCCGATAGGCCCATTTTTCGTCCTCCCCAGGCTCCAGAAGCTTTCTTGGAGCCTAGGGAGGGCGAAAACGGCCTTCCTCACACACACACACACAGTCTGTTTGCTGATTTCTGGTAGGACCTAGAAAGCCTGTGGAACCTGGGGAGAATGAAAAACAGGCCTTCCCTCCCCCGGAGGCCCTCCAGAGGCTGGAAACAGCCTGTTTCCCAACTTCCGGTGGGCCCAGAAAGCCCAATAATCAGCTGGCTAGCGCGTGCATGGACGCCGGAGCTGAGCTAGGGCAACGCTCATGTGCCCACCGATATGGCTCTGTGTGCCACCTGTGGCACATGTGCCATAGGTTCGCCATCATGGTTCTAAGATAACTATCCAATGTCACCTCCACAAAGCAGCAACAAAGCCAGAAGCAAAACAGGGAGACTGTAGAAATTATGTACATTTACATAAATCTTTTCCAGACATGTCTTTTTTTAGATGCTATCTTCAGCTTCCACTACCATGTTATCTGAGGATTATGAGAGTTTTAAACAAAGAAAAGTAGCTATAAGAATGTAAAGTTAAAACAAATTGTTTTGCATAGTGAGTGCTGTCCCTGCTGTAGGTGCTGATCTAGCCCAACATTTTGACTAACAGTAATCCTCATAGAATTGCCACGCTGATATTCTGGTTTATCCATATGCAGAATAACTGTATGTCAATAGGCCAGTCATCCATAAAATCATTATTTTAACTTGGAAAGGTTGATGGGTTGAAACTCAGCTATGTATATACAGAAAAATTACCTATATAGAGTTTTCTGCTTCTTTTTTAAACAGCACTTCAACAATAGTATCAGGCTGCTTTTTACATTCAAAACCAATTAAGTTATAGACTTAATTTTAAAAATGGGGTGGGGGGTGGGGGGGGGGGAAGGATCAGAAGAATGGCTTCATTTCCTGCAGGGGATTTTCTCTTCCACAATATAAACTGTATTAGACCAATAGCCTTAATTAGTTAAGATGTAAGCATTTCAAGTGAAGAATGTAACAATTGTACAGCCACTCATTACTGAGGAATTTTCCTACAGGGAAATTTTATACCTGAAAAGGTTGCCTTTGTATTTGAATGCAAAAGTCATTTGATTCTAATGCATATCCTTTTTCTGTCAGTGTTAAAATTATATTAAGGTATGACAGTGTTAAAATTATATTAAGGTATGACATGACTAAAAGAACTATTACATTTGTTTTCTAAGTGCCTCCCCTCTATCTTCCCTCTTAGGTTAATGGAAAATGATTTTAAATGTGAGGGGAGTGTTCCTCAATAAGTAGTTTGCAATATGATATGGGGGTTATCAGTTCAAAGCAAAAGGGGAACCCAGTGGGATAGTAAATGCCCATAATTGAGCCTAATGTTGTAGTCCTCAACTTATGACCACAATTGAGCCCAAAATTTCCATTGCTAAGCAAGACGATCTTTCTTGCCACAGTTGTTAGGTAAATCACTGCAGTGGTGAACTTAGTAACATGGCTGTCAAGTGAATCTGGCTTCTCCATTGACTTTGCTTCTTTGAAGTTCCCAAAAGCTGATCATATGCAACCATCATAATTACATGCCAGGTGCCAAAGGTCCAAATTTTGATAATGTGACCACTGGGGATGCTGCAGCAGTCGTAAGTATGAAAAATGGTCAGTTCTTTTTTTCAGTGCTGCTGCCAAAACTTTGAACGGTCATTAAACAAAAGGTTGTAAGTTGAGGACTACTTGTATTGTCTTATTGCCAGGTGCCAGAATTCCCCTTCTGCGCATGTCCAAGATGGCGGCGCCCGCTGAGACGACGATCTAGGCGGGGGGCGCCGACCTATCTTTTGGGTCCTTGGGGGTCAGTTTTTTAATGCCATGACCCCAGGACCAGTTGGGGGAACACCCTGCCAGCAAGGAGAGGGTTTTCTCCCCTCCTTGACTGAGCAGGGGGCGAAACGGCGGCGCTGAGAGCAGTCGGGCTGCTCAGCTGGTCGGCGGTGGGGCCTTCGGCGGCAGCGGCGGTGACGGCGGGTGGTAGCGGCTTTTTCTTCATGACGGAGACTCCCAGGACAGCGGAGCAGCGAGGCAGCGCTGCGCCGGAGGACAGCCCATGGTGGGTGAAGATTGAAACCCAGGGGGTGCCCAAAGGGTTGCAGAAGGTGTTGGGCACCCCCCCCTGAGGACCCTGGGGGCACCCCCATCCCCCCCCCGGCAATATTCCTCCCCCTTCGGGGGGTTGGAATTGGGGGGTAATTGGATGGCAGCTGCTAGGCAGCTGGAAGACGCTGGCGACCCCCCCCCTCCGCTTTCTGAGTGGAAGTTGGGGGGGGGGGCAAATAGAATTCAAACTGTCGCTGGAACTTGGCTGGCCCCTGGTATGATATCTTGGCCTGGGCCTTGGGGGGTTTTTAATCTGAGCCCTATGGGGTCTGAGGGTGCTGGAGATAACTGCCCCTTTCCGCTCCCCTCCTCCCCAGCGCTTCCCTTCTTTTTGAGACCTATGCCCACCTGACCAGAAATTAGCCTGTGAGACTCACGTATCGCCATGTATTTGTCATCTGCATTCCCCTGACTGTGGAGAGAACTATTTCCATCTGAAAACTGGAGGCCGGGATATGGCTTCATCCCATCGGCCAAGGGGGCTGGACATCAGTTAATCACCGTGAGAGGGTGGCCTGGTGTCGAGGTCCCTGGAGGCCGAACCGAGATGACTTCATGTTGTACCTTGTCAACGGAAGGGCGTGGACCAGCCGCTGTGAGAGGGCGGCTTTTTGGACCTTGACCCCTGGACGCTACGGTTGGCACCGGTTCATTGCTGCCATTCACCCCAAGAAGGGGTTGATCAGCTAACCAACTACCGTGAGAGGGTAGTTGGATTTTATTTTTCTTGCTCCCCCGGATTGTGGTCGTCTTGGAATTTGGACTTTGTCCCCTGTGGTGAGAGGACAGTGGACTTGGCCCCGTGAACAGGTCTTTGGGACCCCACCATGTCTTCTTATTTCTTCTCTCCCTTGGACCTTTATGGACCCTCAGACTATGGTCGTGTTAACCCGCTGAAATCAAGATGTACTCAGCAGCGGAGCTTCTTGGTCTGCGAGATTCCCCCCTCTCGCAGGCTTGGCCCTCCACTCTATCGAGGGCCTACCTCGATGACGGGTTTTGGAGCCCCGAGAGGTGGCATGCCGCAAAGAGGGGGTTGCGGGGTTTTTTAAAACTGTCTTTGTCTAATCTTTTAGGGGGATGGGGGAGGGGGGAGGGGAGGGAGGGCTATAGGCCGGGCTTGTCACAGGGGCCTGAAACGGGAGGCGGGGAACGGGGTGAGGAGGAGCTCGCTGTAGAAGGTAAAGAGTGTAACTCCATCAGAGCCATGGTTGGGAGGGGCAGATATGGCGGGAGCAGGGGGCCGTATCATGTATTGGGGGCACGTAGCCGCTGTCTCCAAGCGGTGGCGTGCCTCGGCCCTCAAGACTCTTCTCGCTCCCCGAGTTGTTCAGAGTTACGGCGTCCGGGCCTGAGGTTGATGCTGTGTAATGCCAGGTCCGTGGTTAATAAGGCCCCCCTCATCTGTGATCTTATTCAGGAGGGGGGTGCGGACCTGGCAGGTATTACGGAGACCTGGTTGGGCCAAGAGGGGGGGGTCCCCCTCGTAGAGCTGTGCCCGCCAGGTTTCCGAGCATTTCATCGACCAAGGGCCCAGGGCAGGGGTGGGGGGGTGGCGGTCATTATAAGGGAAAGTCTGGATCCAAGGGAGACCACTGTACCTCAGATAGCCGGATGTGAGTCGCTCCTGGTGAAGTGGGGCCATGGTGTGCGGGTGGGCTTGCTGATCGCGTACCTGGCTCCCTGCCACGTGACAGCGGCCCTGCCCGAGCTTCTCAACGTTATTGCCGAGGTGGCGGTTGATACCCCCAGGCTTCTGGTCATGGGGGATTTCAACCTGCCGTCTGTCGGTGAGGCGTCTGGGTTGGCTCGGGAGTTTATGGCTTCCATGACAGCCATGGACCTGACACAATTAATTCTTGGCCCCACTCACACAGGAGGACACACTCTGGACTTGGTTTTTGTCTCTGGTCAGTGGTTGAATGGCCTAGATGTAGGGGATATAGTTATTGAACCCCTGTCATGGTCGGACCATTCTCTCCTGAGGCTAGACTTTCTGACCGCCGAACCCCACCGCAGGGAGGCGGAACCGATTAGGTGGTTCCGCCCCAGGCGCCTGATGGACCCTGATGGGTTTCAGAGGGAGCTTGGGCCAATGCCCGAAACTCTGGCTCATGACTCGGTCGAGGACCTGGTGGCCGCCTGGGATAGGGCGGCCGCCAGTGCCCTGGACCGAGTCGTGCCTTTGCGGCCTCTGACCCGGCACCGAATCTGCCCGGCTCCTTGGTTCTCTGAGGAGTTGAGGGAGATGAAGCGCCGGAAAAGACGCCTAGAGAGTGGTTGGAGGCTGAGTCGATCTGAATCCGACCGAACACTAGCTAGGTCCCATCTTAGGACCTATTTGGTGGCGATAAAAGCGGCAAAGCGTAATTACTTTTCCGCTCTTATTGCATCGGCAGATAACCGCCCAGCCGCCTTGTTTAGAGTGACCCGCTCCCTCCTACATCAGGGAGCGCGGGAGGACCTCTTGCAAGGGCGGGCTGAGGATTTTGCACAGTATCTGCACGATAAAATCGCTCAGATTCGGGAAGGCTTGGACTCTGACTGGGTAGATTCCAGCGAGGTGACTGAGGCTGGTCTTGAGAACGTTATCTGGGATGAGTTCGATCCTGTAACTCCCGAGGACGTGGACAGGACTTTGAGGAGTCTAAACGCAACCACATGTTTATTGGACCCGTGTCCTTCCTGGCTGGTACTGGCCACTCGGGAAGTTACACGAGGCTGGCTCCAGGGGATTATAAATGCTTCTTTGAGTGAGGGTTTCTTGCCTGCCGCCTTGAAAGAGGCGGTGGTGAGGCCCCTCCTCAAGAAGCCTTCTCTGGACCCGGCTGTTTTGGCAAATTTTCGTCCTGTCTCCAACCTTCGCTTTGTTGCGAAGGTTGTTGAGAGTGTGGTTGCGCGCCAGCTCCCACAGTACCTGGAGGAAACTGTCTATCTAGATCCGTGCCAGTCCGGTTTCAGACCTGGGTACAGCACGGAGACGGCATTGGTCGCGTTGGTGGATGATCTCTGGAGGGCTCGGGACAGGGGATGCTCCTCTGTCCTGGTCCTATTAGATCTCTCAGCGGCTTTTGATACCATCGACCATGGTATCATGCTGCGTCGGTTGGGGGGTCTGGGGGTGGGAGGCACCGTGTTACGGTGGTTCTCCTCCTATCTCTCCAACCGATCGCAGTCTGTGTTGGCAGGGGGGCAGAGGTCGACCTCGAGGCGCCTCGTTTGCGGGGTGCCACAAGGGTCGGTCCTCTCGCCGCTCCTGTTCAACATTTATGTGAAGCCGCTGGGTGAGATCATCCGTGGTTTTGGGGTGAGTTGCCAACTGTACGCTGATGACACTCAGCTGTACGTCTCCACCCCTGACCACCCCAATGATGCCCTCGAAGTGATGTCCCAGTGCCTTGAGGCCGTGCGGGTCTGGATGGGGAGGAACAGGCTTCGTCTCAACCCTTCCAAGACCGAGTGGCTGTGGATGCCGGCGTCCCGATATAGCCAGCTAGTACCATCGCTGGCTATTGGGGGTGAGTCATTGGCCCCCACAGAGGGGGCGCGCAACTTGGGTGTCCTCCTGGATTCACGGCTGTCCTTGGAAGGGCATGTGGCGGCCGTGGCCAGGGGGGCCTTTTATCAGGTTCGCCTGGTGCGCCAGTTGCGCCCCTTTCTGGATCGGGACTCCATGTGCACGGTCACTCATGCACTCGTCACGTCTCGCCTGGACTACTGTAATGCTCTCTACATGGGGCTCCCCTTGGGGTGCACCCGGAGGCTCCAACTGGTCCAGAATGCGGCCGCGCGGGTGATTATGGGAGCGACAGGGCGCTCCCATGTGACACCTCTCCTGCGCGAGCTGCACTGGCTTCCGGTGGTCTTCCGGGTGCGCTTCAAGGTGTTAGTTTTGACCTTTAAAGCGCTCCATGGCATGGGACCGGGGTACCTGCGGGACCGCCTGCTGCTACCGATAACCTCCCACCGGCCAGTACGCTCACACAGAGAGGGCCTTCTCAGGGTGCCATCAGCCAAGCAATGTCGGCTGGTGGCCCCCAGGGGGAGAGCCTTCTCTGTGGGGGCACCCACCCTATGGAACGAGCTGCCTCCAGAAGTTCGTTTGATCCCGGACCTCCGCACTTTCCGAAAGGCCCTTAAGACCTATTTATTTCAACAAGCCGGCCTCGCTTGATTGTTTTAACGGGGTTTTAACAAAATTTTTCTTATTGATTCCTGGGGTTTTAAATTGGGTATTTTAATGGGGTTAGAATTTTATTTGGAACGCCAATGAATTTAATTTAATTTTATTATTCTTTTAATGTTTGTATTATATGTGTTTTAAATCTGGTTGTTCACCGCCCTGAGTCCCCCTCCCGGGGAGAAGGGCGGTATATAAATTGAAATAATAAAATAAAAATAAATAAAAATTATAAAGGTAGATATTTTCCATCACAACTTATTTTAAGGACACATTATCAAGGCCACACAAAATAAAATTCAATACTTTATTGACATGTAGCCAGACTGGAAATAATGACTCACTACCAAATTGAGACATAGCTGCCTGTCAAAGCAGAAATCCCATCTATGTTACTTCAGATTTTATAAACAAGGGAATGATTCAGCAACAATCTGCAGCTCTTCAAATTAAATGAAAATATTAAAAACACATACAGTTTTAAATGTGATAATCACATATTGATCTTAGCAAGAGTTCACAATTATTAAAGGAGAACCTCTGCGGAGAAATTGCTGAAATAGTATACAGTACCTACCTGTATATTTTATGTATTTTAAATGCTATTTAAAAAATCAAGAATTGCCTCTAAATGCCCTTGTGACAAACATCATGCATTGTCTACCAAAGAGCTCTAGGTTATGCAAGGGAGTGTCTTACATTAAATCAACCAATTGATCTGTCCAGCCCCAAGCTGAATACTGTGTCAGAAATGTACCAATTTTCCAGGCAAATGTCTTTCCTCTTATCTGAAATCCTGCCTAAAGCAGAAATTTGAAAATATAGCAAGTTGTGCTCTAAATTATTCCCTTTGTGACAATGTCTTTATTAAGTATTCACGTAGAAAAAGATGAATTAAAAGGCTGTCAAATCCCATTATGCCTGATGCTCCTGTTTTTCATTTCCATGTCTATATAAATATAAATGAATGAGCTGCTAGCCTAAGAGTCTTATCCCATCTGCTGTGTTTTCCATCTGCCATGTACGCTTCTTAAGGAAGAATACCGTATCCTCTCCTTGAACTCTACTTGCTGTCATTTGATTTCTTGATCTCTTCACCATGTTCCAAAAAGGAGTATTTGCCCCCTCTAGTTTAAAGGATGCAGATAATCATTCTGTGATTCACTGTAGCCTATGATTGAAGCCTAGTTTTGTTACCAGATGCATCATCAATGACAGATATAATGTTTAGTACAGATATTCAAAAGCTCATTTATGGGTGCAGAAATCGTTTCAGCGTTTTTCGTTTCGGCACCAAAGTATCCATGTATACACTGAGAGGAAGACAGTCTGTTTGACGACATTATTTAAACCTTCATGAAAGTGAAGGCTGCACAGCATGGAGATGTCTGATGAGCTTTTTCCATGCATTAAATAGAAACATGCTTGCTTTTGCCCATAATTGTATTTTCAAGATAACATTTACTTTTATGATAGATTATGCCTATTTCGTGTCACTCCTACCCAAATAAATGAGCATCTCCAATTAGTGCTACTTTATTGATAATGCCAAAGAAACGTCTGCAAAATTTGAGCTGTAAGTCAAGATTCTTTTCTCAGTTTAGTCCTCAATCTTTGGACAGGTATTACTAACATCTGTGGTATTATGATCCTTAAAACAATAAATCAATATGTATGACATCCCCCCTGCCATCCCAAATAAAATTACACTATACCTTAATAAGTCACTCTGTGCAGAGCCAACCCTACTTGCAAATCAGGAGTGGGTTCCACTTACCTTTGCTACTGGTTCGCAGCGGGAGCGCGCACGCATACATGCGCACTTCTGCGCATGTTCAGATCACCCACGATGACATGGTGGGTGGGCGGAGCCTCCCGCCAGTACCGGTTCTATAGAACCAGACAGAAGCAGGAGCAACCCACCACTTTTGCAAATCCCAAAAGCACATGCAGAGCAAGATATAGATGTAATCATAATGGAAGAATGGAAGAACTATTCTAACATGGGGGGGGGCGCGCTGGGTTGGAAATACATTCCAGAGTCACCCCAAAGGTCCAATCCAAAGCCTAGTAAGACTCACTTCAGATTAATAATTATTACATTTACCTTTGTAGAAACTGTACACTTGAAAACCTGGATTTCACTACACCTTACAGACACTAAGGAGTGCTATGAACATGAAGAGTTAATTCTTGTCCTCCTGCCTTTTTGTAATTATGATGAAGATGGGAAGAAGGTTCTCTGTGTATTTCTTTTCCTTTTTTGCTACATTCTTACTTTTCTTACTTTTCTATTTTTTTTTCCTTTCCTGCATCTTCTGTTTCTTTTATCTTTTTAAAAAATTTGTAGTAGATTTTATTGTTGAATACTGTATGTATACTGTGTTTATTCATAGATACACACACATCCCTCAATCAAGGCTTTTTGCTTGACTAAGATTTGCGTATGCAGCACCACCAAATTGCAATTCTCTTTAAATCTTCTCATGACCATCCATTTGGGACCCCGTTCTAGAGACAAAAGCAACTATTCTCTGACTACTGCATTAATCACCCTTCTCTGCCATTTGACATATGGAACTGCTTCTGCCAATCCAGTAATAGATTACACTAACCAAGACATTTCAAAACAGCTTACAGTAGTTTCAGGAATGAATAAATTTGACCCTCAAAAATACTTAAAGAGTGTCTAAAGTGGTGGTACCATGAACTAGTCTAAGTGGGACCCAAGCACCTTGTTATTCCATTATACATGTGATAAAGCAGGGCCAGCCTCATGCCATCTTTCCATGGATACCATCTATTCAAGATGGCTTCCTTGGTGCTGTACTTTGAACCAAAAAACACTGAGGTTATTTTTATTTTTTTGAATAATTTTATCTATTTTTGATTGGTTTCTTAACTTTTTTGCCAAAACCATATTCCAAGTATATGAGCTTGCTATATAATGTGTTGCATGCAAGGGACTCATTTCTGCCTGATTTAATTAAGCTTCTATTATGAATATATACTGTCAGTTTTGCAATTCTTCAGTTTTGGTCTCCCAATCTTATACCGCCTGTAAAGTTTCACTTTTCCACAAACATTGTGCGAAATTTGTTCTTGCAGCTACAGAACGTATCATAGTAAACTGTGATAATTTTCACTGATGTTTTCTGGAATTATTTCTAATAAAAATATTTTGGTCTCAGTTCAAACTTTATTTTTAATTTTTTTCTGAATTTTTGATTCAGCGCTTTTGAGAGGGTTTTTACACGACTACATGTGTGGTAAAATGTTTTTTCTTTGTAGAAAAAACATGATTTATCTATCTATGTAATCGTTGACGGAGTTACCGTATTTTCCGGCGTTTAAGACGACTTTCTAACACACAAAAATCTTCTCAAAAGTCGGGGGTCGTCTTATACGCCGGGTATCAGTCTCCTGTAACCAGGCAGACCAGTCCGAAAGGCTTTGACGAGCCTTAAATGGCTCTAAGGAGCCAAGCTGAATTGCCTGCTGAGTTGCTGCTAATCAGCTGAGTTACACGCAAGCCCCGTGTAAAAAGGAAAAACTTTCCTTTTACACAAGGCTGGCCATCCCAGCTGAGTTGCCTGATCGCCAGAGCTTGGATGGCCAAGCCCCGTTTAAAAGGGAAAAACTTTCCTTTTATACAACGCTGGCCACCCCAGCTGCTAATTTTTGCCTGCTAATTGATACGTAGCAAAAATCCCCCCCCTTCCAGCTTGCTTACCTTAGCTGCTAGCTGCAACGCTTGTCTTGCCTTGCCTGCAATCCATTGCATCAGTAAGCAACTAAATCTCCCTGCCTGCAATCAAGCAGGCAGGGAGTTGTGGACTTCAACTCCCAGAATTACTCAGCCAGCAAAGCAAAGCTGGCTGAGGAATTCTGGGAGTTGAAGTCTAAAAGTCTTAAAGTTGCCAAGGTTGGAGACCCTTATTCTATTGGGTAAGTTTTTTTTCCCCTTTGGGAGCTTTAAAAAAAATAGTTAATTGGGGGGTTTTTTAGTTGTTCTTTTTTAGACCTAGCCATTTAAAGGCTAGGTCTAAGTTTTAGGCTAGGAAGTTTTAAATTTAACTTTCATATAAAAAAATAAAATAAAATAAAATAAAATAAAATAAAGTAAAGTAAAGTAAAGTAAAGTAAAGTAAAGTAAAGTAAAGTAAAGTAAAGTAAAGTAAAGTAAAGTAAAGTAAAGTAAAGTAAAGTAAAGTAAAGTAAAGTAAAGTAAAGTAAAGTAAATAAAATAAAATAATAAATAAAATAAAATAAAATTTGTGCAGCTTTCTGAGATTTAGTGTGTTTCTGTAGAGTTTCACTCTAACTACACAAACACACAAAATCTCACAAAGCTGTATGTGGAATTTTGTGTGTGTAAAGTGTGAAAGTTGGGTTTTGGGGGTTTTTGTGGCTGTGTGAGGTTCCTGCTTGTTGCAGGGGCCATTTTGGGTCTAGCACAGCTGCTTTTACATTGTGGGTGAGCCAGTTGATGTTTTTTAATTTTTATTTGGTGTGCATTGGAAGATAGGTCGTCTTATACAGCAAGTATAGCCCAAACCCTATATTTTTACAGGAAAAGTCAGGGGTCGTCTTATACGCCCAGTCGTCTTATACGCCGGAAAATACGGTATATATATTCTGTAATGCTTCTTATATCAATTTTTTCTCAAAGTCTAACCTGGGGTAAATATAATTTATTTTTTCTGTAGTTCTTTCTATTGTTCAACTATCATTATTAATTTATTATTATACCTATTATTTTCCTGAGATTTTGCACCCACTTTAGCAAGCAATTTTTGATTTGTTCTGTTTCCATGTCACATTTGAATAACAATTTCTCTGTACATCCTAGAATATTATCTTAGTTCTCTATAAGTGTTACAAATTATGTCACTTTTCTCAAGGTCCTTTCTTCTTTCTTGACATTACTTTTTAATTCTTTCAGCAATTTTGTTGCTTTTAAATGTCTCCTCCAAATCTGAGTTCTGCACTTTAGCCTTTTTTACTGAGGACTGCAGAAAAATTTGGGAAAGATGGTATCCCTACTTTTAGCTGGAAGTCTGGACTTGATTCTTGTCCCCTGCACAAATGGACAAATGCCTTTTATTTACATCCATATCCAATGTTACGTAGCTAGGACAATCTAAAAAATATAAATATAATATTTTAAAAATGCCTGTTTGAAAGTTGTCAAAACAGGAACAAGCAATCCATTATTAAGAAATCCTCAAACATTTATTCTTCAATAATAATAAATGTAAGAAGCTTTCCATGATCAATTCAAAGTGTGTGTATGTATTTATGCGCCTGCACAGACACACATTTATTGTTATTTGACATTTATCCAGCAAGGCAAGTACAATTTACAAAGAACGAATGACTCATGCTAAATTTTGCATACAGAATGGCTTAGGTATTAGGTCACCTTTCTTGGAACTGAGGGAAAACAGCTTTTTCAATACCATATCCTACTCCATATGTCTGAGATAAAAGCATAATGGAAAATGGAAATGTCTTGAATCATCAGTCTAGCCGTAAAAGTACTATTAAATCAGACTGTTTTATCAGATCTCTAAAGCTGTTTCTTGGTTCTTTAGAAAAACAGTCACAAGCAGCAGTTTCCCCACTGGGGAGGTTGGGGGTACAAAAATAAGCCAGATGATAAACGTGGAATTACAATATAAGCCTTTCCTTTCTGTTCATGCATTGAAGTGACATCTACATTCAAAAAAGGAATTGTTTGCATTATCATAGCCATCCAACGTATTGCCAATTTGGACCACATCTCCTGGCATGACTGTTTGCAAACTAACCTTTTCTTTTCTTCTTTTTTTTAATTATACAAAAGACAACTAAGTAAAACACCTAATTATGTTGGCATTACCTTCTACTTGTTATGGAGACTACTTTTGTTAATAATAAAATGTTAAATTGCATTGATTATATGTAACATATGTAAAGTATTTTCCCCCTACCAGTAACAGTGTTTGCAACAGATAAACAGTGAAGTCTCAGAAATTTCAGAAATTCCGTTCAAGAACAATAGCAAAGCAGTCTTGCTTTGGTGGTATTTAAAATCTTTTTATAAAATAGGCACATCAGCCAACAGGATAAATGATAGCCAGATTAAATTGGGTTAATAAATACTGAGTATTTCTAAAACCAAAAGAATAATTGGAGTAGGTTTAGTTTACAGAAAATCAACAATCAAGCTATAAAATAATACCCCAGTCAAGATATGACCAACTCAGACAAACAAACAATAAACAATAGCCTCATCAAGGAACTATCAATCCTGTGGGTGTTGGTCCCACCAACACCGACAGGGCAAGTCGCTAGTATAAAACCAGAGAACAAACCCCACCGCCTTCTAGCACTGATGATGTTACCTACTTTGGTAATGAAATGTCTGCAAAAAAACTACCGTATTTTCCGGCGTATAAGATGACTGGGCGTATAAGACGACCCTCCTCAGAGCCATTTAAGGCTCATCAGAGCCTTATGGGCTGGTCTGCCTGGTTACAGGAGAATGAGACTTGGCGTATAAGACGACCCCCGACTTTTGAGAAGATTTTTGTGTGTTAGAAAGTAGTCTTATACGCAGGAAAATACAGTACCAAGCTCGGAGAGCAGCAAGGACCATAGAAAATCAATAGCAATTTTGTTTTAGGACATTTCCTCCTGTTAATTGTATTGTGCTTATATATGCCCATTAAAGGAGTTTATTTACTAATAGAATTCTAATAAATACAGGTAGTCCTCAACTTACGATCATAATTGAACCCAAAATTTCTATTGCTAAGCAAGGTAGTTGTTAAGTGAGTCTTGCCCCATTTTCTGACCTTTTTTGGCCAAAGTTGTTAAGCAAATCACTGCAGTTCTTAAGTGAATCATGTGGTCATTACGCAAATCTGGCTTTTCCCATTGACTTTGCCTTGTCGGAAGCCAGCTGGGAAGGTTACAGATGGTGATCACATGACCCCAGGACAGTACATCTGTCATAAATACGCCCCAGTTGCCAAGTGCCTGAGTTTTGATCATGTGACCATGGGGATGCTGCAACAATCGTTAAGTGTGAAAAACGGTCATAAGTCACTTTTTTCAGCACTGCGTAACTTTGAACAGTCACTAAATAAATGGTTGTAAGTCGAGGACTACCTGTACGCGTGGGGTAAGCTGTTTTTAAAAGTGCTCCCTAGTGAAATTGAGTTCAAGTTATTGTTACTGTTTATGCATTGGAGATCAAGCGTGTTCCAAGATCCACAAGGCTAAAGCTGTATGGGGAAGGCAGTATTTTTTTTCACGGTCTCCTCGATTTCCACTCAGATCTAGTTGGTAATGAAACATCTTCAAGAAAACAACCAACCTCAGAGAGCACCAATGATTCTGTAGTTATAACTGTGGTTTTCCAGTTAAATATTAGTACTATAAGCAGCTTTATCTGGGTCTATCGATTCTTGAGTTTGACTGTAAGTCATCTAGAACTGAAAAATAGGCAAAGTACAACACCTATAATAACTGTATGTTTATAATTAAATTTTAATTAAAGTTAATTAAAAATAAGCGAGTACAGTATATTGTTCTCCATGCAATTAATAACTCCTTCTGTCTAGCATATTAAAAATTACAATGCAGAGCAAAGCTTGAGTGAACCCTGGGGCTTACACTGAGAGAGGTGATATGCTTTTTAGTGTGCAAATATTCTAAGCAATTTAAGTGAAACCATGGTAAGAGCAATTTCAATGTCCTATGTGGCAGCAGGTAACAATATCTTGCTGACTCTTGTCTTGATCTTGAGAAAACCTAACATGGTCAGACGTCCAGAGAGGTCACAAGGAAATCCCAGGCTAGGGGCTAGGAAATCTACAGCCTAGACTGTAGGCTAGGCTAGGAAATCTCTGAACTCCACAATAATCCACTTCAGTAGTATTGCCAAGAATGAATTTCTGAATATGAATATGTCCACATAGTCAAGTAGGAATAGGAAGTGTTTATTTTTTACCTGTAGTCTACAGAAATATTTATGAACCAAATGGAAAACAAGGCTATGAATCACTTAAATACAATACATTTCAGTACAGCTTGAAAGAATTCAATCTTATGTTTTTATAGCGAATAACTGAAGTTAATGGAGTACAGCTTTCAAATGGTCTTTTGAATCATCAAAAATTAATCGTATTGCAGCTACAATGTATCTCCAATATATGCATATGATCCTTGTTTGAGACTGAGATGACGGGCCAAAATGAAATTCTCCATTCTTAACTTATGTTACATTTATAACATTTATTAATTTAAACATGTCAGTATTCTACTAGTGACCATGAGCGCTTCATTTTATACCATTTCACAAAAAGTATTGATAGATATAATCTTTTCCTACATAGAGGTAGTCCTTGACTTACAACCGGTCACTTAGTGACCATTTGAAGTTACAAAGGGCCTCTCAAAGGATGCTTATGACCCAATTTTGAAGTTCCAACGTCTGAGTCCCCACTCTCCAGTCATCTTACTGAATTTCAGGTGCTTGTCTTTTGGTATTTTTCAAATGATATTGTTGCAGAAAACCAGCATTTATTTCCAGTTTTCCACAAAACTGGTCCATAGTGAACAATGAGCTTAAACAATTGAGTGATTCACTTAACAGCCATGGTTGATTTGCTTTTCAATCACAGTTGTGGCTGTAAAAGGTCATAAAATTATCACATATATTTTACTGCTTTACTAATGGGCAGGCTATGTTACAGTCATAAATCAAGGATTACCACCTGTAGACTGTTGTCAAGAGAATAGTTGCCTACAGAAGGGAGCACTTTAATAAATCTGTTGAGAGTGCCCTGCACACGTCTTAAATGTCATTCAACAAGTTTGGTGTTTTTATTTCTTCTTGATTAAGCCAAATTTGTAACAGATTAAGGCATAGGGTTTGTCAAATTACGAACTGGTGAAATAAAATAAAACAAGCAGTAGAATACTGAAAATATTCCACTATGCACTTCCATAACAAGCATTCCCTGCCAACCTTCAGCAATCATCTTATTAGGCAATTCAAAGCAAAATTATCAGTAGCTGCTACAATTAAAAGAATCCTTCAGGGAAAATATTACTGCATGTTCTTGTAGCTCCCATTAGTCAACCAAGACCAAAGTACCACAGTGCATGGCCTAGAACTATGCTTCAACGTTATTTCTCCATTCATAATCCCGGGCCACCCTGGAGATGCCCTTTCTGTGATGTCCCACTGCCTGGAGGTGGGGCAGGTTTGGATGGGTAAGAACAGGCTCAGACTGAACCCTTCCAAGACTGAGTGGCTGTGGGTGCCGGCATCTCGGGATCTAGGGATACCTTCATTAGTGATCAGTGGGGAGACTCTTACCCCATCCGATAGAGTTCGCAATCTGGGTGTCCTCCTGTATTCTTGGCTATCCTTGAATGACCATCTGACGGCCGTAACCAGGGGTGCCTTCGCACAAGTACGTCTTTTGCGCCAGTTGCGCCCTTTCTTGGACCGAGATGCCCTCGCCACGGTCACTCATGCCCTAGTTACCTCTCGATTGGATTATTGTAAATCCCTTTAAATTGGGCTGCCCTTGGGATACATCTGGAGACTCCAGTTAATTCAGAACGCGGCCGCGCGGTAGTTACGGGAGCTCCTCGTTACTTCCGTGTTACACCTCTCCTGCGCGAGCTGCACTGGCTGAAACGGACCCGGTTGCTCTCCGGGTCCATTTCAAGGTGCTGGTGCTTACCTATAAAGCCCTACATGGCTTAGTCCCGGGGTACTTACAGAACCATCTCTTACCTTCCTCCCATCATCCGGTGCGCTCCCACAGGGTGGGCCTCCTCCGGGTGCTGTCGGCCAAACAATGTCGGCTGGCGGCCCCCAGGGGGAGGGCTTTCTCTGTCGGAGCCCCAACCCTCTGGAATAGTTTGCCCACTGAGCTCAGGACGGCCCCCAACCTCCTCTCCTTTCGCCGCGGACTAAAGACGTGGCTGTTCCAACAATAATCTGATTGTGGGGTTTTATTTACAATTTTTAGATTGGTTTTAATGGGGGTTTTAATTGTTTTTTAAGTGTTTTACTGTGATTTGTATCGATGATTGTTGTATGTAAGCCACCCTGAGTCCTCAGGGAGAAGGGTGGCATATAAATCACAATAATAATAAATAAATAAATAAATAAAGCTTTGCTTTTTATCAATATGGTAGAATCAGGAACATAATGCAGAATCAGGAAAGCACTTGGAAGAGTCATATGTATAAGAACCTTCTTTATTAAGTGAGCACATATTAATTGAATGAATAAGCAAACAGCTTACCATACATCTTTGGGGAAAAAAATAAGGTCCCTCATACATGTATTTCTTAACTATTTAACATTGTCTTAAAAAAGAAGGAGCCATCTCTGTTTCCTGTTGCTAACCTTATCCAGACGTTCACAAAAGGAAAGACTGCAGCGAAGAGATAAACCCAGAGCCTCAATTAGTGAGGAATCTGTGAATTGTGTCAAAGTTGACAGCTGCTGCAGCGGGATAACTTAGCTTGTTCTCGAGTCATATTTTGTGTCTTATTCCTGTCAACCAATCTGTACAATCTTTTGTTTTCTACATGACCTTTAAGATTTACACAACTCCTGGGGACATCAAAATTGACCATTATAACACACTGACATCAGAAACATCAAAGGGTGCTCAGGTTCAGCCTCATGATTTAGAAAAATCTCTCTCAGACTTGCTGAACATGCATATTTGTGTGTCATATCAAATAGTCGCTATTGTAGATCTTGCTATTTATTTAATACTCAATATATTCTCTGATTTGTTTAGTCCAATAAATGCGCAAAGCCACACTCAGCAATCAAAAATACAAAATATAAAACAAAATTAATACAATCAAAACCGGAATCTAGTTTTTTTCCTTAGGACCTTTGCCTTATCTGGGGTTATTTTGCTAGTTCTATCTCAACTGTCCCATTATCAAGATTAGACCACATTCTAACTTGCAGTTAGAAGGTAGTAAGCAGTGTGGATTTGCTTCATTTGAGTATTGATGGTATCTCATTCCAAATATCTGAATGATCTCCTCCATTGGTTTCTGGTGGATATTAAACAGCACAGGAGACAAGACTGGATACTTGAGGGACCATCTCTTCCCAGTTTCATCCCTTCAGATTGGCTGGAGAGGCATGTTACAGATCCCATCTTTTAAGGAATGTTACCTGACAGGGCCTAGGGAGGCAGCCTTTTCTGCAGTAGTACATGCCCTTTGGAACACCATTTCCCTGAAATTTAAGACTGACATCTACCCTACTAACATTTAGGAAAATCCTGAAGATTTGACTTTGCCCTCTTACCTGTAAGGGATCCAGTAATGGTGGAGTGAAGCCTGCAAAATAGCTGAATTTTTAACTGCACTCTTGCAGATTATGTGTTTAGGGCTTTAATAGTTTTTATTATTTTTCATGCATTTTAGTAGGTTTTTTTTGTTTTATAGTTGTGTTTATGTCTTCTATTTTTGTAATTTTGGGGGTTTTTTTATCTTCATGAACAGCTCAAGAGTCACATATGTGAGATGAACAATTGTATAAATTGTATATATAAATAAATACAGAATGCTGTAGAACCTGATTGGTCAACAACTTAAGTGTCAAGCAGTAACCCTTGTACCAGTATCTGGTCAAGTCTCAACAGCAATAATCAGAACTATTGCAGAACATTCATATTTTCCAGGGGTACAAACAGGCCAGCATTCCATAACACTGAAAGCTACTAAGAAGACTATCAGGATCAGGATCTTCCTACACACTTTCTGCCGTAGAATGTTTATAAGACAAAGTTGTTTCAATACCACATACTGGACAAAGCTCCCTACTAAAATAGGTCCCAACCCCCACTTTCACTTTCACACAGCTGCATACAACACCACCAGACCACAATTCTGTCAACCACCTTTCTCAAATATTTGACAGTGGCCTATAATTAGATTTCCTTCCAAATGTAGAAAAGGGTTTTTTTTTCAACAAAGGTTTTAGAACTTCCTCCTTTAAGCATACAGAGACACATCCATATTCATAGTCTTTGATCCCCCAGCTGGCTAACTGAATCATCCAGGAAGGTCCAGGATTGAGCAATCATATGTGGTGGGTCTCCATACATCCTGTTTACTTCCTAGAGATCTAGAAACTGAAAATGTTCCATATGAATCTAGCAAGTGATTTCTAACATTCTCTCCCTATTCTTGCCTTCCTATGGAATCCAAATTAAGACAAATCCAATGAACTTTCTGTGCAAAGAAATTTATTAAATTTATTAAATTTATTATTTATTAAACCAATTTATATAGGTGCACATGTCACAGACAAGTGATTGTGGGCAGTATACAACAGAGCTAAAAAGTAAATACATATATTAAAAAGTATGAACTCTTGGTGTCCTTTTCATTTAATATTTTATTGGACAAGATGCCCAAGATGCCATATTGTTAAGCCATATCGGTATTCCAAAACTCAGTAGACATTTAATAGTATGATTGACAAATGGGATGAGAAATTCATTGAACATAATCAGAACAGCATATAGATCCACCAGACACATGACTTGGACTGTTTCAACTGGTCTCCACCCAAGCTCAGGTTTATAGCAGCTGCCAGTCTAAAACTGACCAGAGAGTGATCTGTCCATTACAAATAATTATATAAAGTCCCTCCATTTTCTGGTCATTGGCATGAGACAAGCAAAATATCAAATCTAGTATAGCAATGGATCTAGATACCAGCTGCGATGGGTCCATCACCTTAATGGTGGATCTTCCATTCAGAGTCTTAAGGAGATCAAAACCACCCAAGAGAATAAATCCACCATAGTTTACTGCCAGGCCAAAAAAAATCACTTCAGCTAACTAAGAAAGGCAGGCTCTAATGCACTGAAATGGTTTCTACATTAACGATTTTTCTAAATTATCCCAGCCACCCTGAATCTGCAGTCTATGGGACAGAATGTTTGGTCAGTGACATAAAATTCCTACAGACTATAGTCATACATCCTCTCCCTTCCACCCCTAGGAGGTTGCATCACAAAGTATTCCGGTAGACAGAGCTTAGGGGAAAAAATCCCACCCAAAATGCCAGGTTAATTCTTTCATTAAGGAAAAAATCCTGGATAATAAATATTTTATCAATAACTGACATTAAAAAATAGGAACTTTATCTTGGTGGCTCAATGGTCAACATCATCTAGATTTTGTGGAAAGGAGGTAACAATAATTTCTTATTTAAGACATAAAAGAAGTCCTAACTTTAATTGCTTTAGTATATATAAGTGAAGGAAAAGAAATTTAACTCTGAATGAGTTGTTCAAGAACTGGAAGATGCTTCTTTGAGTAGAAGCTTGTTCTCTTTGCTGCCTTTTCCTCCCACATATCAAATTGAACTACATAATTCAAAGAAGAATTTGCGGTGTCCACTAAAGCAGAAAGTAGGTTAACTGTAATAATGGGTCACATACTGAAGATGACTTTTATTATTTTTTATATGCAGTAGAGAATAACGACCTGCGAAATGAAGAGAGGGAGATATACTGAGATAATACTGTCCACCATTTGAGATTTCCGTTACCAAATCACTGATTAGGATTTTTTTGGTATTAGTTTCTCTGAGTGATCTATTTTAGTGCGACTCATGTATAAGTATCTTATCTACACGATAAACTAAATACATAGGTCAGCTCCAGCACTAAGTATTCAGCAGCTGCTGATGCAAAGGCCGTGACATACATTTTTTAAAGTTCTTTTCTTCAGCCTAGCATTAATAGCTGCTGCCATCTCATGCAACTATAGTCACACCATGATTCTTTTACATGAGAGCACAAACGTGTCACTAGTAAACAAACTAAATCAGAAACTGATAATGTTGGAGCCAACGCAAACATAAACCTTCAATAAAAACAATTGAAAAGTTAGTAGTAAGTTCATGATTTAATAAAATGCATTACCCTGATATATTGTAAGGTGACTATTGAAGAGGTAAGAGAGGAATAATGGTAATTTCTCA
Organism: Masticophis lateralis; assembly: GCA_030761175.1. Classification (NCBI taxonomy): domain Eukaryota; kingdom Metazoa; phylum Chordata; class Lepidosauria; order Squamata; family Colubridae; genus Masticophis; species Masticophis lateralis. The sequence goes on along the minus strand of JAUDYJ010000001.1, from coordinate 125,380,956 downwards.
AAATGTTCTTAGTTCTTAGACAATAGCTATTGCTGACATTCCATAAATGCCCCATCCTTGGTGGGAATTCAGATTCAACATCAGTTTCTCTCCCCCTTTATATGAAAATGGTAGGAGGGACATGATCTTGCATTTCTCCTAAGGAAGTGACAGGCAGCCTATTCTAATAAAAATAAATACAAACAGCTCAATTTAATCTTGATTAATTCATGATATAACACTGAAGTTTACTCCAAGGTAAAATGTCTGAAAGATCATGGCTCTCCCCCACCTCCCCAAATCAGCATTACTGAGAACTGCATTCTAGCATGTTATTCTTTGAGAATATTTCTAAAGGTGACTGAGAAGTTGCAGATTAAAAAGCTGTCCTCATGTCAGGCCAAAACTAAAAGTGACAATTCTTCCAAGCTAAGTTCTTCAGTGTTTCACATCTTTAGACAAAATCTTGCTAGGCTGAAAACCCTTACTATCTGTATCTACAATATATTTTGTGAGCTATTAGGGAGTGACTGTCTTCATTCTCTTTCTCTCACACATAATTCTGGATTAAGGTGTCTCTTACTCTTCTAGAATGTGCCCCCTTCCTTCCAGGGACCCACCTCCTCACCATATTCCATCTCACCTCATCTGCGTTTACTTCCTTTGATAATTCAACTCTGTGGGAATTAAATAATGCAGAATTTCTAAGGCTTGATTGCTCACAATTCAATGGAATTTATTTGCTACATTATGGTCACAAGGCTCAATCATCAAGGAGTTTCTTTTTATAAGAGTCATGCTAGCACAGCAAGTCTGAAGATCCATTTGCAGATTCCAGGAAGAAACCTTCCTAGACATCAAGATAATTCAATAATTTGCAGTTTCAGCTGTCATTCCTGGTTCTTGAATTGACTAAGTCCACCCATATTTGAGAACCACAAACTAGATTGTAAATCCCAGTCAGTTCTACTTAGAAGTAGCTGCCCTTCTGAGTAACATCACCAACTGCCATTCTGTCAATTTTTAACTATATCACACACTTGAAACCTATTCAGTTGCATATTTTTCCTGATGAGCAAGGAAAAGCAAGATAAAGCTAATAATACCACAAGTTCCATCACCTAAAAACAGCTTTGTTATCATGTTCAGTTGCCAGTACAAATGTCACTTTTTCAATATTTAATTTTCCTTTAGGCTGGCAACCAAAGGGAAATTTGACATCCCTTAGGTACGACTCCAATTACTTCCCTCCAAAGGGGCTTGCTTACTTTCAGAAAGAGACAAGTAATCTCTTTTTTATAACCAGGGAAAGGGGAAGAACACATTTGAAATAAACTGCATTCTAAACGTCATTTTCAATAGCTACAGTAAAACTACAATGAACAGGACATTGGAAACTGCACTGCTGTTACTTAGCAGTTTGCCACTAAATTTTAGCATCATTTTATTGGGTGGCACTATGCCACAAAACAGGTTTGCTCATCTTTTACATAGTTTTTTTTTTTTGTTACAAACATGAATGGAAATGGTTCTTCATGCATTAACTGGGGGATTCTCAACCAAAGGGATTCTGTCACTCCATAAGGAAACAATCATGTGAATTTGCCACATGATTCACCACACACCCTTCTAGTTTTGTGAATCCTAGTAAATCCCATAGAAATGGGAAAATCTCACTTTTGAGTAAATCTAATTGACTATACCGCAAAGGGGATTTATTTATATAGGAGCAAACTTTTACCCATGCATAAAGCTAGGCTTCATAAAGGCATGGTAATAGTAATATTTTCTAGTTTAACTTGCTATTGATATCTGAATTGGGAATGTTAATAAAAGGACTCTCGAGCTCCAATTTTATGTTTGAAGCTTAGGTTTATAGATGTAGATCTATCTCTTAATAATGAAAAAAAAACCTTGATTAGAGTTTTCATTTTCCAGTGGGATTTTACTACTACTTTAATAGAGAAGCAATTGTCCTTGAAAGCTAACCTGAAAGTAAGGCTAAGTTCTATAAAAATCTCCCTCTAGGATAGAATTCCCCAAAAACTGCTTTGAAGGGATTTGTTAACATATAAAAACAAGATTAAAAAAAAACATATTCCCTGGAAAAAAGTATTAAATGTCAGAAGCACCAAGTAACCTTGAATGGCTGTGAAAATTAGATGGGCTCTGTTTCCTCAATCTATTGCAGAAAGCCAGAAATGTCTGGCTGGTTGAAATTCATATTCGTTTCAAGTTTCAATTTGTGGAATATATTGTATTTCCCCCTCCTCCTATAGAGAAAGCAATCAACTTTTTGAGATTTGAACTTTAACTGAAAGCTCAGAAGTACTTCTTTAATAACAGTAGGAAAAAAGTGAAAATTCCTGCAGAGTTCTTAATTTTAGAAAAATGCCGATTTTCTTCATGAAAATCGCAATTTATGGTACAAATTGTGATCATTGGTTGAAGACAAAACAATCAGGTTGAACTATGGTAATATTGAACCACCCCTTTCTGTCTCAGATGAATTGTTGTATCTATTTAATATTCCTGTAAATTGAAACAGTTGACAGGAATATAAAGGTAAGATTTAGCACTTTAATTAGCAAGATTATAGATATCCAGATATTAGATATATAATGTTAAGTGTAAACAGTTTATTAAAACATTCAATCATGATTTTCCATGCAAAACTTTTTTTTTTAAAAATGGTGGCAAGCATTTTTAAAACATACATTTTTAATAAGGTAAGTATTTCAAGAAGAAAACTTTTTTCTAACCTTGAGATTGCGTGCTAAATAAATTACCTCGGAACGAAAGTGATGAGTTCTCATTACAGCATCTAGAAAGAAAAGAGAGGGGAGGGGGAAGACAGGGCTGTATCTGTCTCCATTTCAGCAGCAGCAGCAGCAGCATCCACATTCTATAGAATTAGTCGGATTTTTTTTTAAAAAAATATTTCCAATCACCCTTTGCCATCTCCCACAGCTACCATGCAAGCTTGTGCTCTTCTCCAAGCAGAGTTGACCCCCCCCCCCAAAGCTAACGTGTGTATATATATCTATTTTCCCTTCTCGAAGTTGACAGGAAAGTTACAGTCTACTTGAGCAACTAGGAGAAGGGGGGGGGGGTGTTTCTCAACCATCAACCTGACATTTAAAAATTGAGGCTGGGGTGGAGATAAGGCTGCCGCAATCTCTTCTCCTCTCCACAGCCCCTTTCCCAAATTTTTGGAGGGACCCCTGCAATTAGGATCGCCGTCCTCCGCAACGGCGAAAATCACCCTTACCCTGGACAGATACGGGGGGGGGAGGGGGAGGGAATTCCCTTTGACATTTCCCTCATCCCCCCCCTCGTTTAAGCGGCGAACCCCCCCCCCCACTTCCCTCCCGGCCAAGGTGAGCAAGCCAACACTGCGTCTCTTACCTCGGCTCCTTGAGCGCCCCGCAAAGACCGATTTGATCGGATGCCTCCCTTTCTGGACCTTACGGTGCCAGGAGCAGATGAATAAAATTGTGGCGATGGTCCCCACCAGCAGAAGCAGCAAGAAGAGGGCACACTGGATGCTGTAAGGTCTCAGCAAGACCAAAAAGGCAGCCGCGATCATGGTTCAAGCGGGTCTGGGGTGCGCGCGTGTGTCTGTTCGTGTGGAAGAAATCCGGGGAGGATCTTTTTTTAAAAAAATAAATAAATTGCTGGCCCGGGGGATGCGGGGGGTGGGGAGGGGGGAGAAGGCAGGCAGCTCCGAAGGAATACCGAGGAATCAGCCCCGAAGGACAGCCGGGAAGGGTTGAGAAAAAACGCAGCGAAGGGCAAGCTCGCCTCTTCAGACGGCCGGGAAGGAGGAGCATGAGCGTGCGGCCCGGGAATGAGGGCTCCGAATGGCTGCAGCAGCACCGCTCTAAGACGTGCTAGTGATTTCCTCCGGAGAGAGAGAGCGAGAGCGAGAGCAAGAGCGAGGGAGCGAGCGAGAGACCCTCAGCCCATGACTCAGCAGAGAAGCAGGCGGCAGGAGCGCAGGAGGGGGATCTGGCCCCCTTTTTTTCTTTTTGCGCGCGTAAAAGGAGAAGGGGAGAGATCCAGACGAAGCAAAGGTAGAGGGATCAGCAGCAGCAACAGCAGCAGGGGCAGCCGCCAAGCTGCAATCCCGCCTGGAGACAGGGAGAGGGCACCCCAGCAGAGTCGCTGCTTCTGCTGCTGCTGGGGCTGCTGCAGCAGCCTGGCGCTTCTGCCGCGCGCCTTGAGCCCTTGCATCCCCGCAAAACCTCCGGAGCGATGATGTTGCTGAGACGGAGGAAACGAACGCGGCGCCCGCAGACGGCATCGCCCCTCAGGAAAGTGCTTTGCAGGGGCGGGGGGCGGGACGGGGACCGGGAGAAGGGAAGGGACGGGTGGGGATATGGGGGGGGGGGGGGGTCGATTCCAAAGTTTGCTGCCTCTGCCGATGACTGTGCTTGGGTGAGGAGGTGGGGGGGGGGCTGCTCGGGTGGTGGGATTGGCTGCTTGATGGTGGATGACATCACGGGCGGCTGCTACTGCAGAATGAAAAATGGCTGCTTTAAGGTATATGGTTAAGTGAAGATTTGGTGTTTTTCTGTTTTTCAGCTGGTGGCAGCCTGGGAGAAAACGAAGGAGGATCATTGCTTGATCCTGAAAGGAAGACACCACCATCTCTCCGCGACCAGCAGACTGGGGACCGAGAGAAGAGCGAGGATTGCAGCTTTGGACGTCGGGGGGTGGGGGGAGTTTTCCCTGTGCAGATCTTGGCGCTGCTGGGAGACCCCGGGAAAGGAGCAGAGGAAGAGGAGAAACCCGCGGACTTTAGGTCCGCGCCCCGTTTCGGCCTCTTCAACCAGTCCCGAAATCGCGTGTTTCCCCGCTCTTCCTTTCCCACACAGACGCGCTCGCTCACCGGAGTGAAAACCGGCTGTTGAGAGAGGCGTCGAACAAATGCAGCAGCTGGGAAGAAAGTCCTTTTAACTATATGCCTCCTCAACGGGAGCCCGCTGAACTCGGCGGCTTCTAAATGCAAACGCCGAAGGTTGCGCAGTTACAGTATCGCTACTTTTCATCCAGTTGCTAGGTTAAAACTGCGTCTTTATTCAGCAGGCACTGTAGGGAGAAATCCGTGTGAGATTATGGCGGCAAGAAAATAAAAGAAGAAATTTGCTAGTAGTTTTTCCAATACATGACTTTTAATCGGGTGTTGATCAGAAAAGACTCTACCTGTTTAATTCTGATTTATTCAGCAGCAAATCCTGACGAAATCTAGGACCCATGACCCTAAGTGTGGAACACTATGCTTTTGAGTTTGATTACTGAGGTCAGTTATTCATCAGAGTTATTCATCTCTGATGCTGATTACCACACCATTTGAAATCCACATATGTCATTACAGAGACCTGGTTATCACTGGTATTTCATGTTGCAGCACAAGGATAAAATGTTCAGTAAAAAAAACCACTTTTTTTACCTTTAATTTTGAAATTAATAAATCATTATTACAAAGTTTATTTATTTATAAAATGTGTTTAGTTCAGACAGAAACTCTTTTGAGATACCCAAAAGGACACACAGAGAATATTGCTGAATTGATATTCTGGATATTGAGAGCAGATGCATGCTTTCAATAGTGAAAACACCTAATTTCCTGTCTGCTAACATGTAATACTAAACTTTTCAGATTTCCTAATATTTTTCCAAAAGAAATTGCTCCATTTTTTTCAATGATAGTCACAAAAGATGTATGGAAATTGAATAGTTCACTTGAAATAAAATATGTAATATTTTACTGTAGTTTACTGATAATTCACACAACTCAATAACTTGTTTGCTTAGCACTATTCTATTGAGTAAACCACAGCTTCATTTATAGTAAATCATGAACAAGCAAATTATGATTTACTATATTCTCTGAATCCAAGTATATACTTTAGAAATTGCACATTTTCCCTTTTTTTGCCAAGAAAACAATACTGAAATAGTTTTTGTTGACTAGAGAAATGTATAAAGAAGAGAATATTTTATAAATCTATGGCATGAGCCCAAAATATAATCCTAAATTTATTTATTTTTATCAGATTGGATCAAAGCAAATTTGCCAATTGGATTATTAGTTAATCTCAGCATTTTTTAATTCTCAGATGTCATGATAAAATAGTATTTTGTGGTCTTCAGCCTGATTGTAGCCTGATGTTAACTTAGGCATTAGTTGCATACTGCGTGGTGGAACTTCTTTGATTTATAATTGTACCATGAAGTTCTGCATGTACTGCACCTAAAAAGTGCTGCTGCACTGTGTTTAATGGGACTCACTTCCTTGCAAGTATATTTAAAATTGAACTTTAAGACTTTTTCTTCTTCTCTAAACATAAACCTTATGGTCAGCATGACATACAGTATCCATTTCAATTATCTATAGTTTATCCAGTATTTTTATTTTGGACAATACTGTATAAGCTATAAACTAGGTTGCATTTCCACAATGTGTTTACATTAAAATCTGATTGCCTAGTTTTTATTCAGTATGCTGTACAACTACAGTCAAAGAGTACACATTGAATCTGTAGGAAAGATATGAATCGAACTCAATGGCAAATTAGCAAGGGTTTTTTTTCCTCCTACAGTTCATCTTTTTTATCTAACTTTACATGGATAATTTATATTAGGATTCATAGCTTAGTTTTGTATACATGCATTGAAAGTGTATTGCATGATGTCACAAATGCAGTCTTTTTAAACACTGCAGTATATTGCAGTGTAAAACATACAGGTTATGCTAAGATTGTTCCTAAGATTCCCATAGCTTCAAGGTGAGGCTGTACTCTTCGTTCAGTACTTTGTCAGAATGCAGTGCAGTGTCATTTCCGACACACACATGCACATAGAACTGAAATAACAGGAAAAAGATTTACAATGCACTAATATTTGTGAAAAAATCTGAGTGGATAACAAGTGGCAAAAAAAGTTCAGGACCATGAAAGTATGGTTTGAGTACATTTGAGTACACTTGTTAACTGTAGTTTATATAGAGATTATTGGTTAATTAGCTCAACTGCCCCAGATTTTTCTAAATATGTCAGGTTAATTTAATTTTTTTAAGTTGCATGTATTTTAACAATTCATAGATAAATACATTATAATTCACTTAACCCATATTAAGAGAGATTTTGAAATCCAAACCAACAAGTACATTTGACAAATGTAAACACTTGAAAGTGTCTAGCAATTAGCAACATAAACCCATCATATAACCATAAGCAGAAACTGCAATCTATCAGAATCTGAACATCTATCTAGAATTCTTTCAGAAAGAACCAAAATAACTAAATATTGTCTCGTCTCCACTTGAGACTCCCAGGCCAATTTTAAAAAAGCATTTCACACTAAAATGATTGTATTTTATTCCGATTTCATTTTAGATCGTATTTTATTCTAATTTCATTTTAAATCGTGCGTTATTCCAATTTCATTTAAATTGTTTTACCAAACTTTTGTAATGATTTGTTTCTAGAACTCTGCACTTTGATATGGCCCAAGGGCTAATCAATAAATAAATTCAATCATTCACTAAAATATTGTACTTAAGTGTTCATCACACCTCTTCTATCATGTTCTATTTGATGGAACTATCTAGATCAACTAATAAATAGAATAAATGGGTGGCATTACAGTAGAAAGAAATCAATATACACAGAAATATGCTTTGTAAATTTTTTTTTTGCAAGACCCTCCAGCAAAAAGATTGTGACTCACTGAAAGCTCAGATGATACTTAGCATTTTAGCAATAAAGTATTTTTAATTAAGGTATACACGTTGGGTTTTTTTTGACAAAATACTATTGTATGCATAATAGACCACTGTATAGGTAATCATAGTTCAAAGTTACTGTACAAATGACCCCAAAAAAGAGTTACAACCTGGATTTGAAGTTCTAAAAATTCCCCCTTCCCCTGTGATCACACAACCACATCTGGGTGCTCAGCTGGACTACATTTATGGGTGATTGCAACATCCTGTGATCATGTGACCGTATTTTACAATGGTTTTACTGAAAACTGATAGTTCAGATTTTGATAAAAATGTGCCATAGCAAGCAGTGGATTTGCTTTACAACCACAGCATTCACTTAAAAACTGCTGTTTCTTTAACCGCCACAAAAAGTCAGAAAATTGAGTTGGTCATGTGATCATTTTACGACCATTATGACTTGCAGCTATAACAGGCAATGACCCTAATGGTCGACTAACTATAGTGTAAATATGTCTTTTATATGCACTGGAAATCCAAAAAATTATGTGACTCACTTTATTGCATTATTTGCTTTATTGCAATGGTCTGGAACCAAATCCTCAATATCTCCACGGTGTGCCTAGTATGCATTTTCATCGCAAAACCATTTAAATCTTTTTGACAGTGGAATGTAACTGGAAATTGAAACCATGCTTATTCAGATGACATGTTTAGCTTTAAATAAACCATGGCCTGTGGTTAAAGAAACCTCAATCAATTAGAATGGCTTAGCTTATCTTCCAAACATTTTATAACTAGAGATTCACTTATTGCATTAAGCCAAAATTGGTTGAATGAATGCTTGTAGTTTAAATGCTTGAACAAATCTGTTCTGCTTTGTAAACTAATTCAGAATATTGTGCGAATCAGTCAGTTGTGGGTTATATCCTTTAAACCAGGGGTCATCAACCTTTCGGACCTCAGGGACCACTAAATTCATAATTTTAAATCCCATGGACCACTAATATGATCTGCCTAATGACCAGTTGGGCGGGCATGGCTAGGTGATCATGAGACTGGGTGGGCATGGTCAACTCGATGTCACTCATGTTGAGGGGCACCTTGCTGGCCTCTCCTTGCCCCTCCCCTCCCAGCCCCTCCTCGCCTGCCTACCCAGGCTCCTTAGTGCTCCAACAGGAAGCAGTTATTGGAGCTAAGCCATCACCATGAGAAAGAGTTGGCACAGCAGCTCAGTTCTAACTGGATCTGACTGAGAAAGAAGCGCAGCAGAAGCACCTCACTGAGGACTATGAGCATAGGCTTTCCAAGCAAAGGGAAGACATGTAGGAGTGCAAGGCCAGGTACCGGCGCCTGGAGGCTCAGCAGGCTGAGATGGTCAGCCAGTTCCAGGCCATGCTGCAGTCCCACTAGAACAAGGCCCTCCGGCTCTTTGCCACCAGCGGCGCTTCCCTCCAGCCTTCACCCAAAGCCCTGCACCAGGAGGTTGAAGCAGACCCCAAGTTGGAATTTCTGCCCCCCCCCGACCCTCACAAAAAGACCCCGATGGGGGAGACTCTCTGCACCAACACAAAGGTTCATTGCACGTATCCAGTCCAGGGGCCTTAGTTTGAGGACCCGATTTAGTGCAATATAAAAAATGCAAATAATTTTTCTGCAGACCACCAAAATTTTCTTGCGGACCACCAGTGGTCCACTGACCACTACTTGGTGACCACTGCTTTAAACCATAGCTTAATGCAGTGTGTGAACAACCAATGAAGTATGCTGAAGAGGAGCTACAAATCGCCCACTTTCAGATAAAAAAAGTATAGTTAACATGTTAGTGTTACAATGCTTGTTTGCACAACACACTCAATCACTCAGTTACTTCTGGAGTTTTGTTTCAATTATTTTGTTCATCAGCCTTATAGTTCCTTATAGTAGATGGATATCCGTGTTATTGCTGGAATGAATGAATGAATGAATGAATGAACAAACAAACAAACATTCAATCTTGCCAGCAATTCTGGTAGAACACTAATGAAACAAAAAATATAATATCCAAATCTAGTTTTTCCATGAAGTAACTCTGTCCCATCAGCCACTGTGACTGGGAGAGTTCAGCCACTGAGCCCCAGGCAGAGCATGCTTTAAGATACAACAGCAGAGCGCTGAGCTCTGCAAGTCACAGAGCCTACTGGCCTACTTTTTGGCCAGGAAAAGAGAAAATTCTGACCAAATGCTTCAGCTGTCCAATTGGCGTGGAAGGTTAGCTCGCCTTATTTGTTGGCCTCCCTCCCTGAAAGAAAAACGCTGACATCTTTTCAAGGTTCGGCTCTGTTACATGTACCTTGCGTGTGTAGAGAGTTAGGAAGATGACCTTGGCAGGATCCCTTGCCTAGGCAAAAATGATGAAGCATTTTTTTAAAACTTGACAATATTCAGAAGGAAATCAGGCAGACACTCCTAGAACTTCACTAGACTATCAGATGAAGGAGAAGGCAGAGGACATTCAGATTTGCACGATTCTTATTAAAACAACTCTTCATAAAAATAGTTTTAGATTTTTTTTATGGAGTTGATTTCCTAGTTTGGTCTATTTTATTTAATGAAGCTGATAGAGCTCTGATTTCCACATCACTGTCTCTCTCATCTGTTTCCTTGGATTTGTCCCTTGTTTATTGGATTTCTGGTCTCAACCTGTGCCAAGCCTGTGATTACATTTACAGTTGCCATCTTAAGATATTGGTAAAAAGGACTCTTCTACAAGTTCTCCCTGAGCTTGCATGTCATTGGTCTGTGGCAAACATCCAGCTTGCTATCTGGTTGGCTAGCAGCCATCAGTACCAGTACAAAAAGTGATGGGATGTAAATCTAATAACTGAATAGCAGTCTCAAACAAGCCACTCCTGAATGAGCAGTAATTACCTCTTCTTTTTGTCATGGGGTAGAAAAATGAGTTGCTTGCAAATTTAGCATATTGAATAGCTGCTATGGTTAATTCCCTCCCCTTGCTCAGACTAAGAATGAGAGGAGTATATACCTGGTCTGTCTCCATGCAGCTATGGAATCTAGGACCCCAATAATTTCCACCTTTCTAGTCTAACAGTGAAAAGGAACAGGAACACAATTCCACCCTATGTTGTCTACTTCAGAGTTGTTGAGGAAGCAAGTTTTAAATTAATGAAATAGCTTGACACACTTCTGGTCAGTATAACAAGTAAATATGTGAGACCTATGCTTAACACTTTTTCCACAGACCACAGCATTTTCACTTTACTCTCTTTCTTTCTCTTTACTCTCCATGATAAAAATCCATTGCAGGCCCATTCGAAAATTAGGTTCTAAATTGGTTTTTAAAAAGTTTTCTCTCCTGCCAACTTGCGCCAATTCCCACCATCAACGTCATAGTAGCATATCTGCATTTCTATTAGACTAAATAAAATGCAATGGTCATAAGGAGAATGCCAACACATTAAGCCAAATCAACATTTGCATAAAATTGTGGATAAACAGTTAGGTTCTCCAGATTTTTCAATTAGTTAAATGCCTTCAAGAGGATTCAAGTATTAATGGGTGCATGGACAAATCCTCACTATCTTAGCCTGTCTTTAAAAATAAATCATAGCTTGCTCTTTCTTTTTTCTTTGTCCATTCCAGTCAGTGTTGACTCCTAGGAACTCTCTCACAACACTCTGCAGCTTTCTTGGCATGATTTCAGAAGTGGTTTGACCTTGTCTTCTTCCTAGGGCTAAGAGAGAGTGATTGGCCCAAGGTCATCCAGCTGGCTTCATGTTGAACATGGGACTAGAACTTAGTCTCCCAGTTATTAGCTTCACATCCTAACCACAAAGCAAACTGGCTCTTTATAGCTCTTCCTGGAGATCCATAATCTTTCCAGTCCTACCACATCCACTTTATTGTTGCCTTTTTCTAATTTTCTTCCAATGTTGCCAAGGATTGTGATATTTTCTAGTCCATTGGCTGTATCTCACAGCAAAAGTATATGTAAATTCTGCCTGTTGATTCTTGGCTCAAGGGGAATAGTCAATCTTTATTTGGTTTTTAGGTAAACTGGTATTGAAAAAAAATATCATTATCTAAGGAAAGGGGCCAATAGAAAAAAGGATTGAATTTTATTTGGTCAGAATCATTAATACACTGATAAAAAGAAATGCTGTCTTGAATATTAGACTAGATGTCAAAAATGGCAATCTACTGCTTTCCAATAACACATTCTCCAGTGCTATCACAAAAAAGTTAATTGTATAATTAATCAGTATTTCTCTCATTATGGAATTTTATTTGGAAAGAAAAAGACAAGGGGACTTTCAATGGAGGAAATTATCATCTGAATTCTTCTTAATATTCTATTAATTACTGCAGTGAAAACTTAATTTATAAACAGTTATTGTGTGTACCTTACCATATTCCTAGCTATAATCTGACATTGGTCTAGCACCTAAAGTACAATACAAATAATTATGCAACTCATCTATTTCATCTTAAGACTTCAATGCAAGTCACATTTTTCTTTTTATCTTCTTCCCATATATCTCCTTTCTCTTTTTAACATCATACTTATTTAAGTTATTTGTTGATTATGAAGCTTTCAGAATTTTATACAAGTGTGTGCGCGCGTGCGTGTGCACGCACACACACACACACACACATATATGGAAATGATTTGCAAGCTATAGAGGAGAAAGTCAAGGTGCATAGTGAACACTGGGACTAAAATTATAAAGAAGAGCATGCTAATGACAACACATAAAGTGAGCAGCCTTTGAAGTGACCATGAAGAGTCACTTTTATTGCCTAGCAACAGTAAAGGAACCAGCAAACTGAAATACAGCACAGACTAGTCCTTAGGTTTTAGATGTTTAGATGCTCTGACATACCTTGACAAGGTCAGAATCATACAGGCAATGCCTTTCCCGTGAACTCTGTGAAAATTAACTTTGAAGAAGCAGGACAGAAAAAGCTTTGATAGTTATGAACACTGATAGTAGAGAAGACTGCTGAGAACAGACACACAAGGCAAATAAATGGTTCATAAGACATACCAGTCTAGAATTTTCATTCAAGGTGCAAATGGGAAGGCTCAATTACATACTCTGGATATATTATGCAAAAGCCCTAAATCTCTAGTCCATCATCCTGGGAAAAGTAGAAGGAAAGAATGTAAAGGACAACCAACCACAATGTGCATAGACTCAGTTATGGTAGTGACGAGTGCAAGATGTCGGAACACCTAAACGGACAGGTTGGGGACAGAGCCTGCTGAAGAATTGTTCTTTTTGCAAAAGTATTTCAGTATTTTTGTTTTTATTTTACTTCTGCAAGTGAGTTACATTCTACAAAGTGGATTTATTTCAGTAAGTTCCCTATAAAGATAAATTTGGCAGAAGCTCTGTAAAATATAGCAACTGTGGTACTGATATTTATATGATGGAGAGAATCTATTTATGTGGTCATTAAGAATTGTCACCAACTTGATAGCACATAATCAATGATATGGATAATTGTATTTTTTCAATCTTCTATGATGCTATGAGAAAATTTCTAATATTATAGAAAAAAATTAATGTTGTTAAAAATATTTTTTAAATTCTTAATTGTAGCATTTCCTCATATATGTGGGATGGATGAGAAACCCTAGTTTGTGGAAATGTTATTCGACATTTTGTTCTATTTTTTCATTTCTTTACATTATTCATTTAAGAAAATAGCAAAAGACAGCTAGACATTACCCTAAGGGTACATGTTGTCATAGTACATCATGGGAAATAATGTATTAGAAATGAGGGTAAAGCTGAACTGAGAGATTCATAATGGGAAATGCATAAAGCACAAGGGTAATAAAAATGTATGCATGCATCTCACTTATTCTAGGTCCTTGACTTGGCAATAACAAAACTACTCAAAACATTAGAAATGTTGCTGACACAAAGCCAGCATTATGCAGTCCCTGCAAAAAAGCAGGCAGTATAGAGATACCCATATAGCAATTAACACCATTCCAGAGAAAGATGGTGCAAATTTCTAATATTTCATCTTTCCCCTTGCCCATCCCATCCCATTATTGTAACTAATTGTACAGTGAGAGTCTAAAAAGAGTAGAGAAACCAAATCAGTAAGAGGAGAAAGGAAATTAATTTGAAAAAGACAAGTAGGTTATAAGAAAAGGGAAAGGAGAAACATAATCTTACTAATTTTAGAGCCATGTCTTTCCAAGGTTAAGCAGTGTGACCCCTTTTCCAATGAAGGTTTTTAAAAACTCGTAAGCTCTTTTGTATCCTGCCAGTAAATTAGTACAATACTATATTCCACAGACCAGACAATCCTTTTTTGAACTTTTGCCCTGCACATGTACATGTACATTTGATCAGTACAATTGAGTTGAGTTGTGCTTCTTGCATATTAACATAATTCTCTCCATAACCAAAAATAAATTCACATTTCTTTCTTACAACTCATGTATTTTTTTTAATCACAGTTTACCTGTTGGTTCTAAAAAAGAGACTATTCTACCGCATTATAAATTGAAGGTGAAGGAGAAATAAACGCTCTTGTTAAAAGCCTTTCTGTCAGGCTCAAATAACCAGAAGCACTTGTTGAGTTCAAAGCACAGAAGAGTTTATTATTGCTAGCTCTAAAGGAAGAATCTAATCAACTAATGGTCAAAGCTAAATCAACACTAGATAAGGGTCAACGGAATTAATGGAGGGCTGGACTTAGGTCTCTAGTGGCAATATAATGACTCCAACCTGATGACATGTTTAACCTCTCCTTCCAACTCAGCTTGTTCTTCTCCTACTCCTTCTTAGTGACTGGAAGTTTGTGAAGTCATGATCAAAATCTGCATTGCTGAAGTCCTTTTAGGAATGCAAAGAAAATGAAAGAAAATCAGCTGGAAACAATGCATAGACTAAAAACATTGGGCGGAAAATACCTACTGGTAGTGGCAATAACGCTGTTTTCAGATGGAAAAAAAATATATGTGAACTTATGCACAGATGGGGACAAGTCATGGGGCAGCCATTGCTGCCCTCTTGTTCATTGTGCTCATCATCATGTTCCTACTACTCCTACTGGTTGTTAATTTTTCTGGATATGCGACAAAGGACTAATTCTGCCTTTAAATATATGTACCCGTGTTTTCCCGAAAATTAGACCCTGTCTTATATTTTTTTAACCCTGAAATAAAGCGCTGGGACTTATTTTCGGGGAGGTCTTATTATTTTGGGGCGCATGGAACAAGATAGGGTTCCTCTTGCCATCTTACCTGATTTCCAGCTCTGTGTTTAAATATTTTTGATGAGGGCTTATTTTTTGTGGGGAGAGGCTTATTTTAGTGCATGCGCTCAAAAGCCCGATTGAGCTTATTATCAGGGGAAGTCTAATTTTCGGGGAAACAGGGTATGTAGTACTTGATACTGAAGTCCCATAGGACTTTTTAAGGCAACCTGTGCCACCCCTTCCAAGGAGACCTTCCTAGGAGACATTGCTGATGGGAGTTCTATTCTCATGAAGTGAAGAGGGTTAAGCCAGTCAATGTTTTTCTGTTATGACTCTAATACTGTAGTCTAGAACTGTGTTTATATTGATCTTCTGGGGGAGAACCATCTGCAAGGAATCAGAACTGAACACTGTTGAATGTCTTTTGCATATTGATGTTTCACTGTTATATAGTGTATAGGTGTCAGTTGAAGTTCTCATTCTGGTCCTCTGTTGGAGTGGGAAAATACCGTCTCCTAATTGATTGTTTGGCTGATCAGTTTCATATAAAAGGAGCTGTGTCAGCCGGGGAGTGTCGTTGCCTCACAGGCAGTATTGATTAAAGAACTGTTAGAAATCACTCTGGCCTTGCCTCCATTCTTTGCCCAGAACATAACACACTATCTGCAATTTTGTCATCATATTGCTTATTATAAATGTACTTATTATTAATGATCTGTATTAATTGTGCCAGGGTTTGATTTATTATTGGGAATATTTTATTTATATGTTTTAAGTGTTGCAAGCTACCTGGAATGTGGAAGAAATATAGGTTTGATCGAATGGATGAAGGGATGATTGATAGAGAAATAGATACTGTGGGAAACCTACTGCATGAAAAATGGGATTGTTCTCATGTGCTGCAAAAGCAAGCAGTTGAAAAAATGAAAACAAATATTCTTGTTTTTAGATTATTGGAGGCTTTGTGTGCCCTTAACAATGGGCGAAGCAGGGCCAATGTCACTTCCTGAAGAGGAATAATGTGCTGTATAATTGCAGTCATTAATATACCTTTCTAAAACAGATGATCTACGAGCAATTCAATCTTCAAGCAGCAAACATTTCTGTATTGAGAAATTACTTATAAATAAAGGTCCTATTTAACCACGTTGTCATTTCTAACAAACAAAATATTTATGTGGCGGAAAATAGATTTATATTCAACATAGATAACATATTATACAAATTTTATAGACTAGACTTATTTCCCAGAATAATGATGGCTAAGCTTTTGGGTTTGGCATGTCAGAAATTCAAAAATGCCTAATTTGACTCTGCTACTTCCCTCACCCCCCCAACAAATGAGAAACAATTATTTACATATTCATTCACAGTCCAATTGTGTATGACCGTGATGGCGAACCTATGGCACGGGTGCCACAGGTGGCACGCGGAGCCATATTGGGTGTGGCCCTAGCTCAGGGCCAGTGTTGCCCTAGCTCAGCTCCAGTGCGCATGTGCGCACTGCCCAACTGATTTTCAGGCCTTCCGGTCCCACCGGAAGTTGGGAACCTGGCTGTTTCCGGAAGGCCTCCAGGAGGATGGGGAAGGCTGTTTTTCCCCTCCCCAGACTCCTAGAAAGCCTCTGGAGCCTGGGGAGGGGGGAAAATGGGCCTACTGGGCTCACCATGCCATTGCGTGCCAAAAGCAGGGAGAAATGTGTGTGGGGGTCACATGTGCATTTGTGGGAGGGTGGGACACATTGAATTATGGATGTGGGCACCTGTACCCACGACCCACCACACTCCCCCCGCTTTTGGAACGCGATGGCAAAAAGGTTAGCCATCACTGGTGTATGATCTCCAGGATCTGCTGCATACTGCTCTCTCAGCTGGCAACCCCCTGTGGCCTACCCAAGGCAGCTCTGAGTCACACAAGGCCTTCTTTCTTGAAGTATCGTCATAGAATGATCTTCCATAGCCTCTGCAGCCTCAGAAAACTGCACAGAAAACAAATTTACAAGTAAACATTTCTGCTAAGAAAACTTCAGGGACTAGTCCAGCCTGTTGCCAGGTGTGAACACAGATTGCAAGGACTCATCATTAAAAAAAAAAAAAGACTCACTTAAAAAAATGCACACTTCTCATCGCTATGGTGATGGTTTGTCTCTTGAAAGTGTTACTGTCTCTTTCTCAGGTATTTTATCTAGGTCCTCTGTCCTTTATCAGATGCCTGGGAGTTAGAGGATTCTTTGCAATATCTTAGCTTATGGTGTGTGCCCATGTGTGTCTGAAACCCAGAGGATTGTGGCTTATTCCTAAATGTGGATGAACTACCATCATTTGACCTGTGTGACTTATATTCATAGCTTTGTCCAGCTCCATCCTAAAATACTGCTTTTAAGAGTCTTCCAGCCCCATCTACATAGCTTCCCTTCTTTCAAACCTTCCCCCCCCCACCACATTCACTAAGTTCAACACCTCCAGCTTTTTAATTCATAAAAAAACCTAAGAAACGAAATCACTGAATATCCTGTCAATCTGTTGAGCAGCAGTTCTCAGTACACCAGCGATGCGATGCGAAACAAACAATCCACTGTCAGTCTGCCTTCCACTTTTAGGCGCTTGACCCCCCTGAAAGGGGGCGGGAGAGCAAGCTCCTACAATACAGTCTAGTCTTGCATAGGACAGTAGTTCCTTGAGGCCGACAGAGAGCGCCCTCGAGCGGCCAAAGGAGACTACATTTCCCAGCAGGCCGAGGCGCCGAAAAGCGTCACGCTCGAAGTTTGAAGCGGAAGAAAGTGAAAGCCGCCGCGCGCTCGCGAGTGGAGAGCGGTGACGTGCCGCTTGCGTCGCTTGCAAAGGGCGAGGAGAGCGCTGGCGGGATTAACGACGGCTCGTGGGGTTGACGGTTTATTTCCCTTTTCCTCTGCCGCCGAGTTGCAGAAGAGTTTGGGCCAGCGATACAAAGCGGGCGGGGTTCTTGCCTGCAGGCGACAACGAGGCCCCTTGGGCATCACACCGTCTTGCTCACGTGGGTTGATTGTGAGCGTGGTGGGCGCTCCTCGTCCCCCTGCTTTGGCGTCCGCGTCGTTATCCAGACCCATTTTCCCATCAGGCATTCTCTTCCTCGAATTCTCTAGTTTTATTTTTCTTGTATTCCTAACAGGTGCTTTCGGTGAAATGAATGGAGGCCTTGCGTAACCATTCGGAATTTTACTTTTTCCATTAAGCTTAGTGCCCCCTTATAGGTAAGGAAATTACCTGTAATTCCTGCATCTGTATGACTATGTTGATGGCCTGCACTTAAAAGAACATTGATACTTTTATCAGGTCAGCTAGTGGAAGCATGCCAATTTCAGGTTTATAGAACTTATTGCAACAAATTCCTTGATCTGGTAAAAGGATGAATTCTGAAATGATTCAAACCGTTATGCTATTATTCTCAGTAAGTAAAGCAAAAAAGTATCTTCCCTTTAGGGTTGGCATTTAGCATGTTCTCTGATTTCGGTGCTAGTTGTCTGTAGATACTACAGGTCTTGTACAAGGTATTCATTGTAATTGATTTAAAAAGTTAAATATTTGCCTGGAAGTACAATATTAATTGCAGTAAGAAAAAAATCCATGGATTTATTTGTGCATTATTACCTTAAGTGATTTTTTGTTGCTATGTTTCAGATACAGTAATGGAGTATCTTATGTCTTCTAAGAAGAAGGTCAATTCCTCTCAACAGGAAGAAAGTGAAGATGATATTGAATTTGTTAGGGTATGTAGACAGTTTGCATGTAAACTTAAGAGTGCTGGAGGATGAACTAGACATCAATATGATGCAGCATTTTGTATTGCACAGTGTCACTCCTGATCTATCCTAGAGTTCAAGCAGTCTTCTACTATACTGTCTTTGTTTCTGGATTTTATATGTAGCCATCAAAGTCAGCTGCCATGAATAGCCATTCCACTTACGGATTTATCTTGTCCACTTGAACCACCTATCTTGATAGCCATCACTACTACATATGGCAGCAAATTCTTAATATAAAAGAGTGTTTTATTGAATCGAAATCTCCTTAAATTTAGTTTTAGTCAAGGATCCTGAATACCGTGTTAATACTGTGAAAGAGGAAGAAAAGAACTACCTGCCTCTATATTTTTATGGCATACATGATTTTGTACACTTTTGTTGTTCCCTGTCTTTCGAAGCTAAAAGGTTTCAAAGTTTTGAATAAGCCAATTCTACTCTCCTAATTCTTTATCGTTTCCGCTTCTGTTCCAGCTGTATAGTACAGTATCAGTTTGTAATGCAGTGATAATAACTGTACACAATATTCCCAATGTGGCTTACTATCTAAATACAAAAAGGCATTTTATTGAAAGAGGGTTTTTTTCTAGTATGGAATTTACTTTGCATACCGGATAGCCATTTTAATTAACTATCCACAGATACTCTCCTTCTTTTCTTGGAAAGTGTTTGGCAGTTCATACAGTGGGGCAAAAAAGTATTTAGTCAGCCACCAATTGTGCAAGTTGATGCACAATTAAAAAGATGAGAGAGGCTTGTAATTGTCATAGGTAGACCTCAACTATGAGAGACAAAATGGGAAAACAAGTCCAGACAATCACATTGTCTGATTTGGAAAGAATTTATTTGCAAATTATGGTGGAAAATAAGTATTTGGTCACTTACAAACAAGATTTCTGGCTCTCACAGACCTGTAACTTCTTCTTTAAGAGGCTCCTCTGTCCTCCACTCATTACCTGTATTAATGGCACCTGTTTGAACTTGTTATCAGTATAAAAGACATCTGTCCACAACCTCAAACTGTCACACTCCAAACTCCACTATGATGAAGACCAAAGAGCTGTCGAAGGACACCAGAAACAAAATTGTAGACCTGCACCAGGCTGGGAAGACTGAATCTACAATAGGCAAACAGCTTGGTGTGAAGAAATCAACTGTGGGAGCAATAATTAGAAAATGGAAGACATACAAGACCACTGATAATCTCCCTCGATCTGGGGCTCCACGCAAGATCTCACCCCGTGGGGTCAAAATGATCACAAAAACGGTGAGCAAAAATCCCAGAACCACACGGGGGGACCTAGTGAATGACCTGCAGAGAGCTGGGATCAACGTAACAAAGGCTACCATCAGTAACACACTACGCCGTCAGGGACTCAGATCCTGCAGTGCCAGACGTGTCGCCCTGCTTAAGCCAGTACATGTCCGGGATCATCTGAAGTTTGCTAGAGAGCATTTGGATGATTAACTGAAATTAATTATTATGTTGGACTGTGACTAATTTTTTTATCTGAAAACAGACAGTTGCCACTCACATTTGGATTAGGGCTGATATTACTCTCAGGGGCAAAATATATACAGTATACAGTACTGTAAGTACAACTGAAAGTGGAGGGACACTGAAAACATGGTAACTATCTTTATATTCTGCAAGAAGAGTGGGTTTTGGAGAGTTCTTTATTCTTTGCTATTCTTGGGTAGCTTTTTAGCATATCAGAGGTATTCAAATGGCAAACCTTTAACATGCCGTAACTGCATCTCTGTTAAATATTGAACAAAACCTTAAACTGCTATAATTTTGTATCGCATTGTTTTAATTATTTTGGCTGAATGTATCCTTTTATCATGGTATTTTCATGAATGCTTTATTGCACTGAGTATTTAACAATGTACCTTTTTTTGAACAGCAAATTCCAATTATTTGATATATTTAAAAATACAATAAATATTCTCATTGGTTGAAAGTATTTCTTGAATTCTTATTTCTAATACTAAGATTAACAATGCTTCTGATTACTGTCTTTCTCCCTCAGCCCTAGAAAGGAAGGCAAGACATTTCTGAAAAACTCTGCTAAGAAAACTTCAGGGACTAGTCCAGCCTGTTGCCAGGCGTGAACACAGACTGCAAGGACTCATCATTTAAAAAAACCCCCACTAATTAAAAAAAAATACACACTTCTCATCGCTATGGTGATAGTTTGTCTCTTGCAGCTCTGTTACTGTTACTGTCTCTTCCTCAGTTCTTTTATCTAGGTCTGTGATGGCAAACCTATGGCACGCGTGCCACCTGTGGAGCCATATTGGTGGGCATGCGAGCTCAGCTCTGGCATGCATGTGCGCATCAGCCATCTGATTTTCGGGCCTTTTGGGCCCACTGGAAGTCAGGAAAAATGCTATTTCCAGCCTCCGAAAGGCTTCCGGGTGGCAGGAGCAAAGCCCATTTTTGTCCTCCCTAGCCTCCTAGAAAGGGTCTGGAGCCTGGGGAGAGTGAAAAACGGGCCTTCCGGTGGGACTGGAAGATGGCAAATGGGCCTTTTCCAGCCTCCAAAGGGCCTTCAGTGCGGTGGGGAAGGCGGTTTTCACTCTCTGCAACCTTCTAGAAAGGCTCTGGAGCTTGGGAAGAGGGAAAAACGGTCCTACCTTGCCATCACATGCCAAAAGTGGGGGGAAGCACGGGGGGGGGGGGATTGTGCGCGCATGCATGGGGGTGGGTCGCATAGAATTGTGGGTGTGGGCACACGCATGAGCGATCCTCTCGCACTCTCCCCCACTTTTGGCACATGATGGCAAAAAGGTTAGCCATCACTGATCTAGGTCCTTTGGTCCTTTATCAGATGCCTGGGAGTTAGAGGATTCTTTGCAATATCTTAGCTTATGGTGTGTGCCCGTGTGTGTCTGAAACCCAGAGATTGTGGCTTATTCCTAAATGTGGATGAACTACCATCATTTGACCTGTGTGACTTATATTCATAGCTTTGTCCAGCTCCATCCTAAAATACTGCTTTTAAGAGTCTTCCAGCCCCATCTACATAGCTTCCCTTCTTTCAAACCTTCCCCCCCCACCACATTCACTAAGTTCAACACCTCCAGCTTTTTAATTCATAAAAAAACCTAAGAAACGAAATCACTGAATATCCTGTCAATCTGTTGAGCAGCAGTTCTCAGTACACCAGCGATGCGATGCGAAACAAACAATCCACTGTCAGTCTGCCTTCCACTTTTAGGCGCTTGACCCCACTGAAAGGGGGCGGGAGGGCAAGCTCCTACAATACAGTCTAGTCTTGCATAGGACAGTAGTTCCTTGAGGCCGACAGAGAGCGCCCTCGAGCGGCCAAAGGAGACTACATTTCCCAGCAGGCCGAGGCGCCGAAAAGCGTCACGCTCGAAGTTTGAAGCGGAAGAAAGTGAAAGCCGCCGCGCGCTCGCGAGTGGAGAGCGGTGACGTGCCGCTTGCGTCGCTTGCAAAGGGCGAGGAGAGCGCTGGCGGGATTAACTACGGCTCGTGGGGTTGACGGTTTATTTCCCTTTTCCTCTGCCGCCGAGTTGCAGAAGAGTTTGGGCCAGCGATACAAAGCGGGCGGGGTTCTCGCCTGCAGGCGACAACGAGGCCCCTTCGGCATCACACCGTCTTGCTCACGTGGGTTGATTGTGAGCGTGGTGGGCGCTCCTCGTCCCCCTGCTTTGGCGTCCGCGTCGTTATCCAGACCCATTTTCCCATCAGGCATTCTCTTCCTCGAATTCTCTAGTTTTATTTTTCTTGTATTCCTAACAGGTGCTTTCGGTGAAATGAATGGAGGCCTTGCGTAACCATTCGGAATTTTACTTTTTCCATTAAGCTTAGTGCCCCCTTATAGGTAAGGAAATTACCTGTAATTCCTGCATCTGTATGACTATGTTGATGGCCTGCACTTAAAAGAACATTGATACTTTTATCAGGTCAGCTAGCGGGAGCATGCCATTTTCAGGTTTATAGAACTTATTGCGACAAATTCCTTGATCTGGTAAAAGGATGAATTCTGAAATGATTCAAACCGTTATGCTATTATTCTCAGTAAGTAAAGCAAAAAAGTATCTTCCCTTTAGGGTTGGCATTTAGCATGTTCTCCGATTTCGGTGCTAGTTGTCTGTAGATACTCCAGGTCTTGTACAAGGTATTCATTGTAATTGATTTAAAAAGTTAAATATTTGCCTGGAAGTACAATATTAATTGCACTAAGAAAAAAAATCATGGATTTATTTGTGCATTATTACCTTAAGTGATTTTTTGTTGCTTTGTTTCAGATACAGTAATGGAGTATCTTATGTCTTCTAAGAAGAAGGTCAATTCCTCTCAACAGGAAGAAAGTGAAGATGATATTGAATTTGTTAGGGTACGTAGACAGTTTGCATGTAAACATACGAGTGCTGGAGGATGAACTAGACATCAATATGATGCAGCATTTTGTATTGCACAGTGTCACTCCTGATCTATCCTAGAGTTCAAGCAGTCTTCTACTATACTGTCTTCGTTTTATATGTAGCCATCAAAGTCAGCTGCCATGAATAGCCATTCCACTTACGGATTTATCTTGTCCACTTGAACCACCTATCTTGATAGCCATCACTACTACATATGGCAGCAAATTCTTAATATAAAAGAGTGTTTTATTGAATCGAAATCTCCTTAAATTTAGTTTTAGTCAAGGATCCTGAATACCGTGTTAATACTGTGAAAGAGGAAGAAAAGAATTACCTGCCTCTATATTTTTATGGCATACATGATTTTAGTACACTTTAGTTGGTTCCTGTCTTTCGAAGCTAAAAAGTTTCAAAGTTTTGAATAAGACAATTCTACTCTCTTAACTTTTCAGTGCTCATTCATATTTCTAAGTGGCATTTGTAGCAAAATCATGGCAACCCTGCTATTTAGGAAGAACATTTATAAATTCATTGCATTTAGCGTAATGCTGCTTGGGGTTTTTCAGGGGACAGGTAAGTCTAAAGTTCGTCTGAAGATTTTACTGTATGTAGAAGTATTCTTAAATTATTGGGAGCTGATGCTATTCAAATATGTTGGAACATAATTAGAATTCCCTACTAGCAGAACTGAAGGGAGGCTAGGTTGGGAAAGTCTTCAAAGGAGATAAAAGAGCAGGGAGCATTGTGCTTAAGAAAGAAAGCATATCATCTTAGTATGTACTGGTCTTTGACTATAATAAGTATTTTATCTGATACTTTCTTAGTATGATTAATGTCAAAAAATTTATGACTTTATGACTATGATTGGGTTGGAATGACTGCAGTTAAAAGAAGAGTTTTCTTTGGTTATGAAATCTCCGATCATTTGGTTAGAAGGCATGTCAGATATATAATTGATGGTCATGCTCATTCGGTTCTATGAGAAGTTATTTGGTCAATACAGCTTCAGGTTCAGAAAAGGTTGCTTTAATATTTACAAAATATATACATGCATACAATAATGAACACGGTGTCCTGTTGCATTTTTCTTTTACCCTAATTGTATGACTCAGTTGTTGAGAGGAGAGAGAACTTCACTTGTTGTCTTGCTGACAGATAGATGAGAGAGAGAGGGGAAGGTATCCAAGTGGTTTTTGGGTAAGAGTCCAATAAGAGAGTTCATTGGCTGATATAGTCACATGTGATGTCTGTAAAGACTTAACCCCTTCTAGTCTCTGGTGCATCACATGCAGGCAATATCTGACAGACCCCTTCTATTGCCAAGTGTGATGGAACAGAATTCAAAAATAATAACAAACACAAGTATAAGAAAAATACATTTTAAGTACAGTCCAACTGATTTGCAGTGGTTCCAATGTGTTTCACAAGGTACAGGTTTAGTTAAGAAATCGACAATTTGGTCCTTGGTATCGCAATGAACAAATTCAACAAAACCCTTTTTAACTAGGTCTCTCACATTTTTATAATGTATATCAATATGGCGAGATCTGAAGCTGACATCATCCCTGACCGAAGAGGCTATGACTCATTGTCCTCGTGGAGAGTGATAGGTAATGAAGGTTGTGTCCAAATATCTGAAACTAATTTGTATATCCATGTGAGAAGTGTGTGAGCATCAGGAGTACTGGCATATTCAGCTTCTGCTGTGGAATTAGCAATAAATTTTTGGTGACAAACGTGCCAGTCTATGGGGCAACTATTTAGGAAGTATATAAAGCCTGATGTGCTTTTTCTTGATTTTTCATCCCCTGCCCAATCGGCATCTGAATAACAGATAAGTTTTGGGGTGACACCTTCATCAGGTTCTAATAATAAAACCATACCTTTTGTGTTATGCAAATATCTGAGTAACCTTTTCATAGCAACCCAATGTTGTTCTTTAGGCTCATCTACTTGTTCAGATAAGAGATTTATACTTAATAATATATCAGGTCTACTCCATCTGCTGATATAAAGGAGTGATCCTATGATGGATTGATATTGAGTTTTATCGTGATGCTTGTTACTGTCTAGATAAGCAGTTTTATAGTCAGTGCGCATGGGTGTATCTATGGGGTTGCAGTCTTTTATGCCACATCTTTGTAACAGGTCTTCAATCTTATCCTTTTGTGAGAAGCAGAAACCTCTATCAGTTTTAAAAATTTGTATGCCCAGATATTGGTCTATATGACCTAAGGTCTTTAAATTAACATGTTCTCTTAATTTGTTTGCAAATTGTTCGCTGGATTGTATGTTGGGCATGATATAAATCAAATCATCAACATAGATTAAAATAATTTCTTTTCCCCCTTCATAAGGACCAGTGCGTAAGGTCATTACGCACTCGTCTGATCAAATTTGATTATACCCCATTGATTTTAAAATTTTGGTAAGGCAGTGAAACCATAGTTTGCCCGATTGTTTTAAACCGTATAGCCCTTTGTGTAGCCTCCATGTTTTGCCTAATTCAACTTGGAATCCTGGTGCCCCATTGACATAAATTTCCTCCTCTAATGGTGCATAGAGTTATGCGGTCTGGACATCAAATTGGTAGACTTCTTGATTTGAGACAGTGGCTGAAGTCAGTGCTGTTTTTACGCTTTCTGGTTTTACTGTGGGGGAGTAAATTTCATCGTAATCTTCGGGAAAGAGTTGGGCAAAACCTTGGGCTACTAGACGTGCTTTGTATAGATATGTGTTGTCAGGGAGTGTTTTAATTTTGTAAACCCATTGAGTGCCAATCGGGTGTTTGTGTTGTGGAGGTGTTGTTTTTGTGAATACTTTTAAATTTATTAAACAGTCCATTTCTTTGGACATAGTGTCCCACCATTTTAATTGTTCTGATTCCGGTAATTGGAGCATGTGTTTAAATTTTTTTGGAGTGATGGGTATTTGGTTTGTCTATGTTATATTGTTCACGTCAAATCTTTTAGGTGGGATGCCTTGTGTAATTCGTTTGGATTTTCTGATTGGTAGTTGTGTATCTGTGTTGCTTGTTTGTGGTGTAGCTTTTGGTGGTGTTGTTTGTACATGTTGAATTCTCTGTGGTGTATCTGATGTATTTGTTTCTTGGGTTAATACATATGAGTCATTTGAATGTATTTTGGTCCAGTTGTGGTTTTCTATGAATGTGGCTGAACGGGAAATTATTACTGTGTTATTGTTTTTTATGAATCTATATACTTTTGAACTTGGTGCATATCCTACGAAACACAATTTTTTGGACACCTCATTCCCCTTCAGTCTGAGTGGTTTGGGGATATTGACGAATGCATAGCAGCCAAAAACGCGAAGATGTGTGAGGTGTGGTTGAGTGCCATATACAAGAAAATAGGGCGTTCGGTTAATAACCTTATTCCATGTGCGGTTAAAAGTGTAATTGACATATGCAAGGGCTTCTACCCAATAGCTAGGGGGTACATCAGCATCTAACAGGACGCTGTACATCATGGTCTGTAATATTCCATTTTTTTCTTTCACAAATCCCATTCTGCTGGGGGGTAAAAGGAGATGTTTTGTAGTGTATAATGCCTTTGGAGTCAATCCAGTTTTGAAATTGTACAGATGTGAATTCGGCTCCACAATCTGTTTGAATTTTCTTTAATTTGATGTTGTGTTGGTTTTGTATGAGAGTGTAACATTTTTTAATTTTTTGGAATGCTTGAGATTTTTCAGTAAGGGTATAGATATGTCCAAAATGACTGAAATCATCGACTAAGTTCAAAAAATATTTGCGTTTGCCCAAAGAAAGTGGAAAAGGGCCTACAATGTCAACGTGTACTAATTTGTATATGTGTTTTGATCGTCTGGTGCTGGTATGTGAAATTGGGGCTACCTTTGATTTTGCAGCTTTACAGATCTCACAGTCAAGTTGGATAGGGCAATCCTTAGTGGATATGCCTTGTGAAAAATTTTGAGTATTGTCTACAGCAACAGTATTGGCATGTGCTAAACGTCTGTGTAATAAATGTGCACAATTATTGTGTAAAGGTTCACCTATATGAGTATGAATTTTTGTTTTTGAGGTTCGTAGGTTTTGTGATGTGGGTGAAGTTGGAGAGAGGTGTGGTGTGGTGTGTTGGTCGTTATGTGATTCAGAAGTGTAATGTGTATTGGTATGGTGAGGTGTGGTACCTTCGTGGTGGGTGTCGGGTACGATTGGGATGATTGTCAGGGTCAGGTCTCGATGAGGATGGAGATAGTTGAGTCATGGTTGAAGATGACATAAAGGAATCTGGAATAAGAAAAGGTAAATCATTAATGACAGAAATATTAGCAATAATAGTGTTATCATGTTTGAATTTTATGAAACCATGTTGATCATTAAGGGATACTTTAAAACCGATTTTACCTAATTTTGAAATGCTCAAAATATTGTGGCCAAAGGTAGGTGTATAGAGCACTTGACTAATTTCCCCTATACCGGGTATAAAGATAGATCCTTCTATCTTTATACCCGTATTGGAAGTACCATTTGCTGCTGTAATAGAAATATTGGTTGGGTGAATATCATGTACTATGGATTTGTCATTGGTGGTATGGTGTATGCTTCCAGAATTGATGACCCATAGGTGCGTGGTGTCACACAGGTATTGTTGGGTGTTGGGAAAGATGCCAAATGTTTGGGATTCGGAGTTAGAATATATAGATTGTTTAGTATGTTGTCCCCTTCTGTCTTTATAATCTTCGTGTGTGAGACCCTTTCTAATGTAAAAGTCAGTGGCCATGGACCTTTTAGGTGCAGTATGTTCTTTGATAGTATGATTTCTTTTGTTAGTCTTGTCTGAAGGGGTGTATCCCCTTGTATCATGAGTGTGGGTGGTGTTATCACCTTGTGGAGGATGGGAGTTGTAGGTATGATAATGTCCTCTATAGTTACAATAATTAAAATTATTTTGATATTGAGAGGGGTGTTTCTGCCAGTTTTGGTAGGAGGGTTTGTGTGAAGAATGGGAAGGATGGGAATCATGTTTAGGGTAAAGAGGGTGGTCAAAAGAAGTAGGGTATCTATCAGTATGATAGAGTCTTCTATCTTCATCTATTAATTTGGATTTGATTTCAGTGCCAGTGTACATGTGGGGGGGTAAGGAGTGGAGACTATTAGTGAATTCTGACCAACCAGGGATGTATTTAATTGAATTGAAAATGATACCAATCATGGCAGTTTCAGGTATAGGATGATTTCGTTGAATCAGTTGTTTTTGCATGGATTCGAGGTGGAAAAGATGTTTGGCCATAGATGTGCCAGGTTTATATATGGTGCTATAAAAGTCACCGGCAAGAGTAGTGATAGTTGCAGGCAAGGGTTTGTTGTAATGGTTTTGTAAATATTGTAAGTTGTTCTTGTGCAGTAAAACCTGTAGGTATAGAATGAACAATATCACTTTCTAAAGTTGACGTAAGAGTGGCATAAGCACTATTGTGAAGAAAAGTTAAGTCAGATGACCAAGGTTTGTTAGGAGGAGATTCAATTATAAGAAATGTGCCTTTTTTTAAAAGATGTAAATGAATTTCTTGTTCCCAAGTAGGGAAATTATAACTTGAGGTTTGTAATTTTTTGAAGTTTGGTGATAAAAGTAATGGGCCATATTGTTTAAAATGTTGCAAAACAGTTTCAATTTCTAAAGATAAATTTACATTAGTAGATAAAGACAAAGAATTATTAGTTTCAATATTTGAATCATTACAGTTTACAGTAATAGAAGGCTGAAATGAGTTACTGTCAGCAGAGATAGGTAATTGAACGTCGGGTTGTTGATTGGAGTCGTTTGGTGTGAGAAAAGATGTTGCAGGTTAATCAACGATAGGAATAATGGAGGTGGTGGTTGTAGTTTGATTCGGAAGAGCTGCTGCGACGGTGTCGGCTGCTGTAGAAGGTAGGTTGGCTTTTGATGCAAAGGCTGCAAAAATCGTGTGAATTTGTTGTTTGGATGGGGCATCTGTAGTGTTGGAGGCGGCAGCGGCGGTGGCGGCATCTTTGGCGATAAGGGGAGCGAGGCGGCAGCTGCAAAGACTGAAAAGGATCTTTTTACATTGGAAACAATATTGATATCAGTAGAAATATTTGCAGCTGCTGTAACTGCAGCGGTATAGATGGGGAGGTCTGCAACGGCGGCAAAAATAGAAAAGTTCTGAAAATTCAAAAAAAATTGGGAGGATTTGAACTCGGTGCTCTGGATGAAGAAGGTAGGGAATCAGTCTGAATATTTTCAGTTGTGGGGTAGGTAGTAGGATATATGGCGGTAAGGGGGTTGGATGAGACGTTGTGGTCTGAAGTGGTAGACGTCATTTTGTTTAAAGTGGGATCATATAAATTGTCGGCCATTTTGTGGGCTGCATGGTGGGGTGTGGGGGCGGCCATTTTGTCAGCCATTTTAGAAGCCATGCTTTTAGGTGGAAGCCATATTGGAAGCAATAAAGTCAATGGGTGGGGAGGGAGGATTTTTAATAAAATGGGTGTTTAAAAGGTCAGTCTGGGAATCTATGGGTTGAAGCAAAAAATTGTCGCTTACCAGGTCTGGTGAGGTTGAAAGGTTGTTTAACAGTTCAAGAGTTCTTTGAGGAGTCCAGCCTGCATTCAGCAGGCCTGTCGCATGTAAAGCTTGATGTAAATGCTGGTTTGGAGAAGCTTGAGAAAATAAAAGTTGGTCTGAAGTTACAGGGTTGGAACATACAAGGGATTCAGAAGGTTTAAGTCCTTGATGATAGTCATGAGGTGGAGAATTGAGATTGAAGCAAGGTTGTTGTAAGCGTGGTTCTATTCTTTCGGTGTTCGGGTGAAGAGGAGAAAAAAAAATTGTGTCCTTTTGTGAAGAGGTTTGTACTTGCTGCGTAGCTTCAATGGAAAGTTTTTTTAGTCTTTTGGATAATGATTGGTGCTGTTTTGTTAAGGATACGATTAATGCATCAATCTCTTGTAAAGATAATTCGTTCAGGTTCAAGGATTCCATGTTAGGAAAAATCGTTCTATAATTTTAAAATTTACAAAAAAATATTCATAGACCTGAGCAATTTTCATCGTCTGCTACCATTTGTCAGATATATAATTGATGGTCGTGCTCATTCGGTTCTATGAGAAGTTATTTGTTCAATACAGCTTCAGGTTCAAAAAAGGTTGTTTTAATATTTACAAAATATATACATGCATACAATAATGAACACGGTGTCCTGTTGCATTTTTCTTTTACCCTAACTGTATGACTCAGATGTTGAGAGGAGAGAGAACTTCACTTGTTGTCTTGCTGACAGATAGATGAGAGGGGGGGGGGTAATATCCAAGTGGTTTTTGGGTAAGTGTCCAATAAGAGAGTTCATTGGCTGATATAGTCACATGTGATGTCTGTAAAGACTTAACCCCTTCTAGTCTCTGGTGCATCACATGCAGGGAATATCTGACAAGGCATTTGACAAAGGCCATTCCACAGTTCTTTATACTGAGTGATAGAAAATTGACCCAAATAAAAATTATTCTAGTGAATCTGAATAATTTGTTGTACTTTTGCCTCTCATATTTTGAGAGTACTCATAAGTGGGGGAAAAAAAACTGTTAAAAATGTTTGTCTTCCTAGGAAAGTGTATTGAGACCTGTCCTGGAATGCATTGATCTTAGTAGTGAAGAGGAATTCGATATATCTTCTGAAGTGAGTGTTTCCTCATTGTAATTTTCAGTTTTGCTATAATTTTTAGTTTTCTCTGGAAATATTTTGCATATTTTTCTGCAAAAGTCTAACAATATGAGCGACTATATCTGATGCATATGCATAGTAATTTGTGTTTAAATGTGTTTTGAAGGAGGAACTTTTAGAGGTCCCTGCAGTGTCATAATTTAAAAGCAAATTGCATGTTGTTTCTATTTAGCATGGGATCTTTGAATATTGCTTAAATTGCAGTTGTAGTTTTTGGTAAACTAAAAAGTAAACCTACATAAGAAGCCACGGGTTATTTTTGTGCTAGTGTTCCATACGGATCTATGTTCTTTCAAGTTATTTTTCTTCTTTGTTAAGTATAAATTGCTCTTTTCTGATTTCCCCTTTGATGTCACTTGTTTTATATTAATAATTGCATTTCTTTTTCCAGCATTACTACAATACCCTGCCTGACCTGAATATAGATAATAATGGAAAGGACAACCATTTTGGAAGCTAAATTGTCCAAAAACTTGTTATTACCCGCTGTTGTGGGCTACTCAGTGGAAATAATGAACAGCAAATTATTACTGAAGCTGTGGATAGAAAAGAGGCTTGTAATGCTCTTGTTGCCAAACAGACATTTTCAAAAATTGTAACCTTGAGTCATCTTGTAGGGGACACAGGCAGCATAAAAATTAAATAAATAAATAAATTGTATTGTTAACCACTCTAAATCCTAAGATACATGGCCGTTGAAAGAATTTTGTGCTGTGTCCAGAGCCATTTCTTCTACTCCTGTGACTATATATCTTGCATTCTATTGTTTCATTTGCAGATTGCTTTGCTATTAAATTTTGGCAGTACTACTACAACTCCTGCCTGATTTGGTATTAAATGCCCCTAAATCAAAAAGAAAAAGTCTGCATTAAAATATCCCGGTTTTACCATTCAGATCTACATTTAATAAGACTTCATAAGGATTTCAGGGTTTTTGTTTCTCAGTACTGGAGCATCCAGTGAGAGAATCACTGATTCGGCCTTGTACTTCTTAGTCTTTTTATCAATAATTTGGTGAGGGAATTGAAATAACATTTGTAAAAGTTGCAAATGACAAAACGGGGAGAGATGGGTAATGATTGGTTAATAATTATAGTTTTAATTTTTTGACTTTAACAGATTAACAGTAATAGAATTGGAAGGGAATTGGAGGTCATCTGGTCCATCCCCTGCTCATGCAGGAGACCTATACTAGGGATTTGAACCGCCAAAATGCTGACCTTTCTGATCGATAAGCTCAGCGTCTTAGCCACTGAGCCACCTAGCCAGACTTCTGGGACATATAAATAATCCCCTCTAGGTTAAAGTTCTCAACAGAGGGTTATTTATTTATTTGTTACATTTATTTGCCACCGATCTTGCCATGGGGCTAAGTTAGGTGGCTTACAATTATAAGGAAGAAAACAAAAGGAGTGTAAACAGAACAGAAGTAAAATAATGAACCATAACATAAACATTGAAATGGGAACACAATAAGAATACATCAATATAATAGCAAAAAAGTTGAATGGGTAGAGAGCAAGGGCAGAAGAAGGAGTCTGCCATCATTCCAGCAGCCACGTCCATTATTTATAAATTAGTATTTATACATTTAAATCCAATATTTATAAATGCAGGGTTTATTTAATTTTTTTTTAGTATTTATCCAGTATATTCTAGTTTATTATACAGGTAATTCTCGATTTAATGACCACAATTGACTCCCAAATTTCTGTTACTAAGTTAAATGAGTTTTGTTTTATTTTACAATCTTTCTTGCCACAGTTGTTAAGTGAATCACTGTAGTTGCTAAATTAGTAATACAGTTATGAAGTGAATCTGGCTTCCCATTGACTTTGCTTTTCTGAAGGTGGCAAAAGGTGATCACACAACATCAGAACACTGCAACTGTCATAAATAGCCAAGGGTCTGAATTTTGATCATGTGACATGGTGCTGCTGCAACAGTTGTGTGAAAAATGGTTATAAATCACTTTTTTCAGTGCTTTTATAACTTCAAACGGTCACTAAACAAATTTAAGCTGTAAGTCTAGAACTACCTGTATAGATTTTGTTAAATCAAGCTTAATTTGGCTTTCTACAACCAGCAAACACTGGAGGTGTTAGGACTACAGTTTTCTCTGGGTTTTTTTTCTCTGTCTTTTCATCTCCTCTCCCTGATCTAATTTGGAGAAAACTATAGGAAGGAGATAGAATCATTGGTATCCAGAAGAGTTATGCTTTGCATGCTAGGTCTGCCCAAAGGATTCTGCACACTATTTGTTTTCCCTTGAATTTAAAAATGTTGTGAGATAAGATAAGTATTTCCTCTGTTCAGTCGTGTCCAATTCTTGAAGACTGCCCTGCAATTTTCTTGACATGGTTTTTCAGAAGTGGTTTGCCATTGCTTTCGCACAAGGACACCAACTGGTGTCATGTCCAAGGCAGAACTAGAACTCATGGCTCCCAGTTTCTAGCCTGATGCCTTAACCGCTACACCAAACTTGCTCTCATTGTTTATATACTCTTTCCCAAGTCTTCTCTCGATTCAATGGACTCCTCTCCCTCCGATTTAGAGGGGAGTATATAGGAAGAAGTTCCATTGCACAACCAGAAATTGGTTTGGAAGTTTTTCACATGAGTGTCAGCTGTGTCTTTAAATGTAAAACAGTTAAACATCTTGCATTGTAGTTGTAGGAAGATTCTAGAATAGAAACTAACAGGTTCTTGGGTTGGAGACAAAACAAGATTATTATTTCCCTCATAGCAAAATACATTTGATCAGATTTCATCACCACCATCACAGTTTTTAAGAAAAAAATGCTGCTATGGTTTACTGGCTGAAACTATTCCCTTAGGGCTGTTCAGTGACAAGTATTTTTTTTTTCTTTTTACTCATAGCAGTAGAGTCAGGGATGTGCTACCAGTTGTTTTAACCATAGGGTGGGAAGAAAAGCCTTCATTATTCTGAGGAAAAAAGTACCCTGTTAATCCTGCTTCAATCAAGTTGGTTGAGAGATTGATCGATCTTTCTAGGTAACAGAGTATGAGGCAACTTGGCTTCAGGTCTTCCTTGTGCTTAATCTCTAGTATCTGTTTTATGGGATTGAATTGTAATCCTTATAGGTCTGTCTGGGGTCATTCACTACTATGGATGTGATATGTGAGCCCCACTAGCTACACTAGATCATGAAATCAATTTCACCCAAAGGCTAAAGCTACTTTTTTTTGAAATTGGTATAATATTGTTTTACAAATCTGATTGTGCTGTATCTCTTCCTCCTTCTCCTCATAATTTAGAGAAGTAGAAAACATGGATAAACATCTATCCATAAATGTTTTCTGATTTTTTATGCTTAATCCTTGACTTAAACTTGAACTACTTATGTATGTCAGATTTAAAATGGATTCATTGAATGAAAAACTGGGGCTCTTCTGTGTTGTGCTTTTATTTTCCTGGAATGTCTCAACATTGTGCTCCCTTACACAATTTTCTGGTGGTTTGTATTAGCTATTTCAAAGAGGTTTGTTCTTCCGTAGAAAAACGTACGACACAAAGACCATGTTGATTATCAGAAAGCAAAAGTTGCTTCGACCCTAGATCGCTTGGCACGCCATGTAGAAGTAGAGAAACAGCTAAAGGAAGAGAAAAACAAATCTTTCAAGGTATGGTTCTTCACCAGGATTAGATACAGCACAAGTATTTGAAGGTGATTTCTGTGTAAGGGAGCACAGTTTAATTTAAACATTTCTTTACCTTATTCATTCTTGAATCTGAGCGGCACAGTGACCTAGAAGTGGAGCTCTTGCCTCACAGTCAGGAGGCTGGGAGTTTGATCCTAGGTAGTGGCAGATATTTCTCTCTCTGATGCAATGAATAATTGTCTGCTGTGAGCTCCATGTAGGTGTCAGGAAGGGCATCTGTCCAGTAAACACTTGAGCTCTATTCACTCCACCCTGATGCAAGGGATTACAGGGTCGTTAAAAGAAAAAAAAACATTCTTCAACTCAATTTTATGTGCTGTAAGTATCCAGTCAAAATCTCCCTGATCAGTAGGAATTCTTTAGTATGTTTCTGTGCTTTCCATTAATTTTAGTCTACCAGTTGCCACCTTCTAACTTCTTTATGGCCATTCTAGAAAAGACTTGTGGGATATGGTAGTCCTATACCTACCACTAATGAAAATAATGTGACATGCTACTTCTCCATGTATTCCATGTTAATATCTCCTTCCCTTCTGAGTACAGAGAACATAGAAAAATTAAAACTGTGAAATATAGTACATTGAAAATGATCTTAACTAGAAACTTGAAGCTAAGCTGAACAGTTACTGGTGGTGCTACCCTTCATTAGCAGCAATGTTGAGTATTTTATTAAGTTTATTTTTCTGACATAGATTTATAATTGTTTTGTATTTCTTTAATTGCTTTTCATTTAACCTGCCCAGTTTTCATACTTATTTTTCCAACCACCGGGAATTTTAGGAAAAACAGGATTCACAACATGCTCATGGGCTGCAAGAACTGGAATTTATCCGGGGACATAGTAACACAGAAGCAGCAAGGTTGTGTGTGAATCAGTGGCTAAAAAT
This sequence comes from Masticophis lateralis, assembly GCA_030761175.1. NCBI lineage: Eukaryota > Metazoa > Chordata > Lepidosauria > Squamata > Colubridae > Masticophis > Masticophis lateralis. The sequence goes on along the minus strand of JAUDYJ010000001.1, from coordinate 125,345,551 downwards.
GCCAGGTAATTAGCTACTTTGTCATTTGGAGAACTATTTGCATGTATAGTATTTTGGTGGCATATGGTAAGTGCTAAAAATATTTCACATGAAGAGCTGTACTCAAAATCTATTGTGGTTTCGGAAACATCACAGCTAGCAAATATTATAACAAACCTTTTAGCAGTATACTGTAAAAATTGCCTTTTACTTTTTTTATGAAGTCATGTTACCCTTTTTAGCTTTAATACAGGTTCAGTAAGGCTAGACTAGTGTGTATAAAAGAACTCTGGAATCTTTTCTGACACTAAATATAGGATAGGTTTATTGATACTTTTGTTTTTAAAGGTTCAGGGACCTATTGAAAATAAAATATAGAGACCAGTTGTCCTCTCTTTCTTCCACATTACCTTTAGCTGAGTCAATCAATGTTAGCATACAGATTAGGTAGAATCTAACCTATATTGGATTCTAACATCATAGCTGCAGTATTGACGGATTAACCAGTCTAGTTGAGAAAAATGTATAAAATGAGCATATAATAATAAAAAGTATGTTGAAAAGAAATAGTATTAGACTTCCGTTTTAACCTTTTCTAACAACGGTAACATATAGGCATGAGATGAATTATAACAATGTAATCAAAGTTTCTCCCACTGTCTTGTTCTCACAATCTACTGTGCTAGTTTAAAGTATAATTGTGTAACATCTGCATATTTATTTTGTGCCTTAGGTCTCAAGCCAGGCACTGTAAACTCAGGAAGGAGAACATTATCTCAAAAATCAAATCAGATCCCATCTAACAGCAAATCCATTTTATGTCCCATTATGCACTGCAATAGAAAGTTTGACAATGGCCATTTACTGCTAGGTCATCTTAAAAGGTAGTATTTTTTAATCATACAAATAATCCTATAACTAGTAGTGATTAAATATCAAGTTTAGCTTTGCTCTGATTTTTAATTTTTTTTTCTAACTTTAAGTTTTATATTTTCCAATGTCTGTAGTAGCTTGCAATGAGAGAAAAGTTTGCATGAAATTTGTTATGCTATCTTTTATATTTCTTCTGGTATAACATTTTGTTCTGGTGAATATTTTTGCCATCAATTTCCCCTAATAAAATACATTTTAATATTGTCTAAAATGCATCTTTTTGTATCCTTTACACTAGTATTTGGATTTCCATGCATTTTGGAGGGAAGAACTGTATCATAAATTGTCTGTCTAACCATCTTCACACATTTCATATATTGATGAATTAGATACATGTACTTTAAAAGAAAACAATTATCTTGCATATTTTAATATTTAGGTTGCCTCAACAAACCATTAGACATAATTTTACAATATTTTTTTCCAGGTGCAATTGACCAACATTAAGCTTCATATAGGTTGATGCCAGGATTTTTATACTGTTACACGTATAGTCTAAAATGAATGTATGTACTTGATTTAACTGGCTAATGTTAAATTAAACTAGGTTGTAATGATTACTTTTTGTAAAAGAAAAAAAGAAAACATTTCTGCCTAATACATCATACCTAATTGTAATCTATACCTAATCTATTTTTGTTAGGTTTGATCATTCTCCATGTGATCCCACAATTACTCTACATGGACCTCCAGCTAATATGTTTGCCTGCATAGTCTGTGGCAAGGGATTTGCAAGTAATCAGCAATATAGTGCACACCTTTTGTCTAAGGCAAGAACTTAAGGATATATTGATAAAAGTAGCAAGTTCTTTTCCCCTTAGATTATTCATTTTAATAAAGCTATATGGAGTTGCTCTGACCAAAATTTATTTTTATGAAGGGAAATCATGATGGAAATAATCTCTGAAACTGCAAATTATATTCCTTTGCTAATTGAACTCTCCTGTAGCTGGGAGTTAATTTTCTGTCTTCATCCAGAAAGTAGATTTCTCCTATGTTTTAAAGAAGTGCTAGTTTTCTGGGGGGAAATGGCATCTAGATTTAGGTAGGAAATAAATTTTTCTTGGCTTTTATTCTTAAGTATTCTTTCAATGGGACTTTATTCTGAATATTATAAATGAAGGGTTTCACTAATTTGGCAGTTTCACTGTTAATTCCACCTGCCTGTTAGCTTTCAGCGGGGGAAAAATGGTCAGGAAAGCTTATTAAGGTTTTATTCTGCAGAGAGAGAGAGAGAGAGAGGGACTGAGGGCACTTGGTTTCTACCGATAATTGGCTTCTTTGTTCTCCTAAAAAGAAGAAAGACGAAAGATCAAAAGATGGAGGTGGAGAATACTGTAGTTGAAGCCTTAAATTGATAGGCCTATCCTAAACTCTCTTCCCAGTGTTCTTTAGATTCTTTATAGTAGATCTGAATGAAACATGACATTTTTATGTGTCCCTTAAGGTTGGCAACCCTTAAAGGAGAACTTTTGATAAAAATAAATATTTTTGATTTGTAAGGCTCAGTTTCAGACTTATCACAACAGACTTTTAAATTTTGAAGTGTTAAGTGGAAACAACACAAATATCAAATTAAACTATGATCTTTTTAATATAAACCTTGGGCTAGTCAATTTCTCTCAGCTTAACTCATCTCACAAGATTGTTGTATGGAAAATATGTACAGGAAGGTGTATTGGATATGTTTGCTGCCTTGAGTTATTTGTAAAAACAATAAAGGTAGCATACAAATAAATCAGTTTTACTGAAAACATTCTCTTTCTGAAATCTGTTTCTTATTCAAAATTTTGACTTGCTTGTGTTGTTCTTCCCTCCATTCAGGTTGGTGAAAATGATGGCCATGAGAAAAATTACCCTCCTCAGTTTATTCAGTGCTTTGCGTGTCCTTGCTGTTTCCTCTTCTTTAGCATAAGAGATGAATGTCTGCAGCATATGTCTGGAAAAAAACATTTTTCTCACGCTTTTAAATTGAGTGGTATGTTTAATACACACATGTTTTTCTCTCTGATGTAAGTGGGTAATGCATATATTGTTGGCTTATATTTTAATCTATGGTTACAAAGCTGCAGTACGTTCAAAAATTTATTTTCCATGTGTCTTAAGGAAATGTTCCAATCTGGAAATGTAAATGAAATAGCTCTTTTGTCTGTAATTCCCCTTTTTTGTTGTTGTTCAAAGTGGACTGAAATTACTAATTAAAATGCTCCCTGAAAAGAACGTATTAAATGTTTTAGATAAAGGTGCGAAATAAGATAGGGACAGTCCAGTCAGAATAAGGTTTTCTTGAAGCAGAGAGATATTTGAGACTTAACAATAGCTTTTTTCAGGAAAAAAGACTTGCATTGTCACAGAACTGCAGAGCCTCGCAAGTAAGGATGTTTGCATTCTGTCAATACCTTCCAGCAATGAACAGCACCTGGTGGTTGGTAGAGATTTTTTAAAATGTGAATTGTGCATATGGTACAATATTAAGTAGATATTATTTGGTTATAAAACCTTGTCTACGTGTTGTGCATCAGATTGCTGATGATTTAGTGGGTTTCATAGAAAGACAGTGGTAAGGAAAGGTGGATAAATTCTGTTTGGGGGCAGGAGTGATTGGATTCCTCTTAGTAACCCTGCCTTCTTGTTGACTTATTGCAGATAAACCAGGGAGCCCACTTCCGTTGCCTTTGCCAGCCTACGCAAAGAATCTCCTAATCTCCTTATGCAAAGAGGTTCCCTTCCAAGTGCAATGCACAACCTGTCATCAGGTTTTGCAGTCCCACATAGAGCTTACAGCACACTTCAGGTTTGTGAAAACTTCCCATTTATAAAATGCAATCACAGACCAGTTTTTCTCCCTTCAAATACCTGTTGGATGTCAGGCCCAATTATATTCTGCAGTTTGTGTAATTGCTTACTCCTTTTATTTTAAAAGTGGAGATTAACAAACAAGTGGAGTTTGTTAAATGGTGAAAAGTAGAAAATTCCACACATGTAATAAAAGTGCTGCATTCTGTCTTCACTGCCTTTCCCAAATGTTCTTCCCATCAGTGAAGACAGAATTCAGTGCTGTGTACTTCATGTATGAATTTCCAACGTAGGTCTTTTATGTATTCATGGATTCCTACATTTTAAAGGTTAAAAAAAATACAAAGGGCGATGTTTATTAGTCCTTGTGACAATCACTTCTTTATTTGCTAAGATGGCCTTTACTCAACAAATGGCATGTATTTGAATATTTTGAAATGTTGAGAATATGGGATTTTTTTAGATGATCTTGGACAATTTTTAGATAGATGGGGCCTGGTGGCTCAGCAGACTAATGCATTGTGATTAACTGCAGCTGTCTGCAATTAATAAGTTCAAATCTCATCAGGCTCAAGGTTGACTCAGCCTTCCATCCTTTCTAAGATAGGTAAATTGAGGACCCAGTTTGTGGGGACAGTAAGCTGACTTTGTATAAATATACAAAAATATGAAGGCTATTGCTTAACGCATTGTAAGCCGCCCTGAGTCTCTGGAGAAGGGCAGCATATAAATAAAATTTTTAAAAAATGTTTCTGTACCTTTCCGTTTTAGAATCCAATGTCGTAATGCTGGCCCCGTGGCTGTATCGAAGAAGTGCATCTCCAAAATTGCAGAAATACTGAAAGCCAAAGGTTTCTGTCAAGGTTGTGACACGTTGTTTGTCAATGATGACCAAATTACTCACCATAGTTGCAGAAATGTTGGCAAGATTAAACGTATCACCACAATGGAAGAATCTATATTATTATTTTGTCACATCAGTGAACGGAATAAAAGTGCCCCTCACCTGCAAAATAACGCAAGCCTTTTGAAATCTTCCCTGAAGAGACATTTGGAATTGAATGGCAATAAGAATGAAACTGTTTCAAAATGGAAAAAGCATTTGCAAGACAACAGTGAGACCATTCACGGAGCTCCTACTGTCAAAAGCTGGGTATGCCAGTGTGATTTGGCATTTCTTTCTGAAGAGTTGGCAGAAAAACACATTTTTTCTGAAAACAGAATCTGCTACAAGTGTGGAGTATGTGGGAAACTTGCAGAAAATTCAAGCATTATCCGCTTGCACATGAGCCGTTTCCACGGAGGAGCACATTTAACTAACTTCATCTTCTCATGCCAAATTTGCCAAGTAGCCCTTAAGAAAGAAGATGATGTCCTTATCCATGTAACAGGGCTTCATGATGGACATAACTTTTATTTTGAGAAGGACACTGCTGAAGAAGAGCTAACAATACCTTCAGATTCACAGTACGACACTTGGATTAAACAAGAAGGCCTAACTTCAAGCCTTATCGAACTTTCTCCAGACCAGATGGAGGTTGATGAGAGTCCTTCCCAATGGCAATGTAAGATATGTGAGGAAATATTTAACTCAGAGGACAGCGTGAAACAACATTGCAAATCACTAGAGAGTCATCATTTTCACAAGTACAGGTGTGGCTTGTGCAAAATGACTTTTCGGAAAATGGAAACACTGCAGCGACACTGCCAGGGAAAACATAACAATGTTGTACAGATTAAATACTTCTGTGGATTTTGTGGTGACCTCTTCTTTGATGTTGAGGAGGAATTTTTACTTCACTTCAAGTGCGTACATAGCAAGGATTACGTGTGTGTGTCTGAGACAGCAGAAACCTCAATCAAAAATGACAAAATAGTAGAAGAAGGTAGCCTTCTAAATTGTGGTTGTCGTGAGAAATATGCTTGCAAAAAGAACAGGAAGGTAGACCACAAGAAATGTCAAGAAGCCATGTTGGAAAAAGGAAACATATGGTTTCGTTGCACTTCATGCACTTCTACAACACAAACCTATTCAGAAATGATGGCTCATATCACAAGCCACCCAAGCAAAGACACTGCTCAAGATTTCTATATAGTCAGGTGTGGTTCATGTAACAAACATTTTAATAGTATTGCTATTGCTCATCAGCACTTCCATGATAAACACTGCTTTTTACAAAAGCCTCAGATATCTTTTGGGCCACAAGGAGAAAATAATGTTTTCCATTTCTCTGCTGTGAGGCCCTGTTCAGAGAAGGATGTAAATTCAACAAGTTCTTCAGATGTAAAAAGGTTGAAACTGGAAGATGCAAAGAAAGAACAAACTAGGAAGCTTCCTGAATTGATTGAACAAGGTAGGTGGAATTCAAATTATGCACAGCTAACGAAGCTGATGAAGGGCCAGTGCAAAACATTTGATAAAACGGATAAGCCAAATTATTAAATAATGCAAACTTTGTTTATATAGTGATCTACAGACAAAAACTTTATTTCGGTTACTGACTCATTAATAGAAATGTAATCTTTGGCAAGCACTAGTAATAGCATATTTTAAATCTTTTGCCTTTACTAGAAAATAAAAATTAAGAGATGCTAGGGCTTGGCACTGGAAGTGTGGATTATTTTGAGGAAGGAAATAAACAGCAATAAAACAGCAGATTCTGTGTCTGAGAATTGACAGTCACACCAGCTGTAGAACCTCCTTTGATACAGTGATCTCTTGTAAATATAAGCATTTTCACCTTGCCTCAGAATATTGTGGAGCCTCATGGTGAGGATATTTTTGTGCTTATAATATTCCTACAAAAATATACTGTGTTTTTATGGCTTAAATTTATATTGAGTTCTTGAGAACAATTACATTTTAAAAGCTGTATGAAACACATTTCTACAGTTGAAGAAATGCATAAACATTTTGGCTATTCTTTTCTCCCTCTTTCTTACATATAGATGAAGACAACCTTCCTGATCTTGATTATTTATGCACCATGACTCACATTGTAATGATGGATTTAGATAACTGGGGAAGCTTTTTTGATCAACTGCCTGCAACCCTCAATCAAGGAACTTTTATTTGGGGCTTTCAGGGTAAGGAAGGGATTAACAGTTCAGGCACAGTAGAAGTCTCACAATATAAGGCTTTGTATGTGTTTTACATTGGCCTTCATACGGCTGAGAGTGAATGACTGGCCCAAGGTCACTCAAAGACAAAGACAGAACTAGAACTCTGTCATCCAATTTCTAGTCTCAGTAAAAGAGAATATTTAACTCAGGTTGAAATGAGGGATCCTTGGTGCTCTCTGAACTTGGTTGTTTTCTTGCAGACGTTTCATTACCCAGACTAGGTAACGTATTCAGTGTTAGTTCTAATTATGATGTTACCTAGTTTAGGCAATGAAATGTCTGCAAGAAAACAACCAAGCTCAGAGAGCACCAAAGACGACTCATTTCAACCCTAACCACTAGGCCGAACTGTGTCTCTATATCAGTTGGTTTCATTACAAAGTTTGTGGCCCCATTAACTAACTGGCCATTAGCTGATTGTGGTCAAAAATGATACAATCTGTATATAATCCTCCAATAAGACTGTTAGCATTCGAAATATATAATCCAGTGCATACCAAATGCATGCAGCATAGATTTAACAATTAGAAAAATAACAGTTTTTTAATGATGTCACCTCTGAAACTTTTTAAAAATTTCTTTTACCTGGCAGTCTAGATAGTTCCTAATGATTACTCCATTCCTCTTTCATTACTTAGGTGGACATAGCCATTGGAAACCCCCTGTGAACTGCAAGGCCTTTAATTATCTTAACAAGATTGGGTGTTTCTTTCTTCATCCACGTTGTGGTAGAAGGAGAGAGGCTGCTGATTTTGCAATCTGTGTACATGTAAGTTTTCAGGTTTTGCATTGATCAAATAACTAAGGCTCCGTAATGAGGCTGTAGAACTAGAAAATGACCATAAGGAGGAAAGTTAGAATTTCCTGTATCTCTTATTTTACCGCTATCTATCCATGTAGTTACTAAGAGTTGAAAGCACTTGATGGCACATAATATATAAAAAATATTTTTCCCTCTAGTGGTCATTGACATTTTTGCAAGGTAGTTAAGGAAACCCTAATTTAGGGCTAGTTAATTTAATTTTAACATATTGTTGCGGTGAAATGTATTATACACTATATGTATATATGTATAATTAGTATAATATTTCATTCTTTTAGTTACTTTTTTGCAATTATGAAAGTGCTTATTATTTCTACTATCCTTTACTATTAAATCATTAGTATTAGATTAATTCAAATTACTTTCTAACTTTCTTTTTATAACATAAAAGTAAATGCTTTTACTTTACATGTGGATACTTACACAAAGATTGCTTTAAAATTATATTGACATATAAGTGTCACTTTAATATCAAATAAACAAATACCTTTAAAAAGCCATAAAATGCAGGAATTCATCATACTAGCAATTGCATTTTAGAGCATGAACATGTATTTCAAGCTAGTTGATTAACTGTATTCTTTTTTGTAGTATGTAATGATCCATAATATTATGCATCAGTTTTTGCTTACCCATTTTTTCCCCCACAAATAACATGTGGGTAAGTTAGGAAATATTGGTGTGTATTTCTTGAGGCCATAAGGGGTGTCAAACTTGATTTCATTGGCCACATCAGGGTTGTGTTTGGCCAGGTGTGTGTATGGCCAGCTCAATGTCACTCATGTCAGGGGCGCCTGTGGTGGCCCAAGCTCAGCAAAAATGGGCTCCCGAGCTCCGTTTTTGGCTGCAACGGCCTCCTGCAACCTTCTGCCAGTGAAAACAGAGCCCAGGAGATCTGCGGGCAATCCTCCTGAGCTCTGTTTTCGCTGGGAGAGGCACCACAGACCAGTCCTTTGCTGTTTCTAGGGTGGCCCCGTGGGCTGGATCCGGCCCCCAGGCCTTGAGTTTGACACCTGCCATAAGAGATTCATCTTAAGGTTTTGGTTTTCATTTTAAGCAGAATTGATTTCTTTCTGTCATGAACTAGCTTATACTGTGTAGAGAACTATAATTTAAGGCAAGAGTGGGTGCAAGGAAAGAATTATGGATGCAACAATTCCTGGTGGAGGAGTTGCCTTTTGGGGATATGTAGCCTGGGACATAGCTTAGTTCCTCTCTGTAAATCCATGGAGTTGTCATCCATCAGTAATTAAAGACTGAGAATCATTTTGTCATGCTTGGAAGTCACTTCCTAATTACAGTGTACAATATATCTTGTTAAGAGATTTTAAGCTGTGTATGCTTCTAGTTTCACATGATAACATTTTTTCACAGGTTGGCCGCCTAGATGAACATCTGCCAAAACATATTCCTTTCACCATACTTTCTGGAGACAAAAGCTTTCTAGAATTGGAAGATCAACTTAAGATGACTCAGCGGGCAATCCGCATTCTAGATCCTCATAAGATTGATACTGACATGATGTATTCTATATTAAACAGCATTTCGGATACAGTCAGAGGTTTGTTTTCATTGAGTGCATTGTCTATTAAAAGAAACAAATGCAACAAAATAATACTGACTTGACTGAGCCATTTTACAGTCATCCTATTGAAGGGTAGCCTTGTCATTCCTGATAGAGTTTCATTGACTTACTCTGTTTCCCTTATTGTGGGGCAAGATTAAAGCATCATTCACCAAGGCAGGAGACAAGAGGGATTCCTTGAGGCCAGAATGAAATTATTTGCTATCAGTTGTCACTGGGCTAGGCTGATTATGCCTTACTATTATTTTTCCTTGGGCCTTGACCAAAGAATGACACTGATTTCTGCTTCCCAGTCTCCAGGCAGTTTGCTTGCTTGCTTGTTTATTAGATTTTTATCCCTCCTTTTTTATTTTAACAAATAACTCCAAGCAGTGACTATACCTAATATGCCTTCCTCCTCCTTTTCCTCCCCTAATAACCCTGTGAAGTCCCAAAGATGATTTTTCCATCTTTGTTTTTTTCTTTGAAAATGTTTCAATTTTCATCCAAGAAGTTTCTTCTGTTCTTGGATGAGAAGTGAACCTTCCCTTCCCGCCCCCCCCCCCCCAAAAAAAAACCCCAAGAAAGCCCTTTGGAAAAAGCAGCTTTGGGACAATCATGACCTGGATGATTGAGAATCTCCATAAACATAAACCCCATGAAGTGGGTTGGTCTTAGAAAGAGTGACTGTTGTCAGGAGTTCTGCAAGAGAAGGGCAGATAACTCCCTATAGCTAATCCTTTTCTGACATTCATCCTATGCTGTGTCTAGATGGTGGAAAGCAAGGAGTGGGGTCTGGGAGAGGCTGTTGAACTCTACTCCTTTACATCATTTCATCATTAATAACAAAACAACAAATGCCTGCTATTAAATTTCACTAGAGAAAATTCTGCTCGGAACAAAATAACTAGAAACGAATAAACTTTTGTAAAATTGAAATAACAATATAAGAAAATCTATTATTGTTTTGAAGTATCAGAGGAAAGGGCTTAACAAATGAGGCTGTGCACAAGATGTTTTTAGAAAGAGCAAATGGATTGTAACATGCAGGAAGATTCCTAATAGGATAGGTTCCCTCATCTCCTCCCCCAGCCCCCAAGGTATCTAGTTTTTCCACCAGGTGCCTTCCAAATCTCTGGACCATTCAGTTTCCAAAATTCCTAGCCATTAGTTGGAAGTAGCTACAGTAGGAATTGATGTCCAATGTGTCTGGAGGGTACCATTTTAGGAAAAGCTGCCTAAATCATTTAGGGCTCTAAAAGATAAATCAGGGCTGCTCAGCTTCTATCTTGAAGGTCTCATCATGGAACTTCAAAGGCCCAGTAGGTGAAATCGGAATTCCAGGAGTTTTAGGGAGTGAAGTTGGTGCCTTACGCATTTTACATTGGATGACTGCAGAGACAACAAAAGGGGTATCAGTGGGCTGTAGGGCTCCTGGACCAGGTCATCTATGCCTTGCATGCTTAGAATAGACAAAGGTTTTAAATTAGACTCAGAAAACAATGGTTGACATGTGCAGTTTACAATATTGGAAAAGTAAGACTACAGGACAAAAGGAAAACATGAAGTGGTTTATACATATGATACAATGAAAAATGATTACAAATATGAAAAGATACACAGGTAGAATAAAAGGTGTTGATGTACATTAAATATAATTCTATTTCCTTCTCTTTTTTCTTGTGTTATGTTTTTAATTTTGTTTACTTGCTCTACTTCTGTTCTTTGTATACATATCATGCTATATTGCTCTTAGAATACATTGTGATGTTCCAAAGGCAATATAATCAAAAAATAATTAATTGTTGTCCTGCTGGACAGTCTTAAGAAGCACAGATGTTATACTGAATGTATTAGATAAAATTGCTTCTTTCACTGCAACCACAGGGAAGTTCTAGAATTTAGTAATTGCAAACTTGCTCTTTCAGAAAGACCACACAGCCTGTTGGCAAAGAGATTGAATTAGTTTTCATGTCTGTTTTTCAATTGCAAAAAATAAAGCCAGGCAATTCTTGCTAATCAACAGAAATCTGACAAAGAAAGCCAGTTATTAGAATTGAAATGTAGCAGGATTAAAATATTTGTGTCTGATTATAGAAAACGAAGACATCGACAATCAAATGAAAACGGAACAGATTTTGCAAGAAACGAATGGCCAGAATGGTATGTTTTAATTTCCACAGTACATCAGATGTTATTAAGGACAAAAATCTTGATGGTGAGATGGACAACTTATATACTTAATTAACAAATAAATACAAAATAAAAATAAATAGTATGTTGGAATGTAGGAGTATAGAAATATAGGAAAATAATACGTTGGAATATAGTATTAGATCGCTTTTTTAATTAAAAGTGCATTTTGGCAAAAAGAAGAGTATTATTGAGTTCTATTTTTTGAGATCTTGGAGTACTAATTAATAATGCTGGAGATACTTGCATATCAGTATGAACTCTTCTGATGGTAGAATCATAATCAATTGCATGCCAATAATGATAGTTACATCTAGTTGTGTGACCTCAGTTTGCTTTGTTGTAGCACTTCTGTTTTAAAGCTGCAGATATCATTAATTGGATATGTACATTCTACAAGGAGGGTTTATATTTGATATATTATTTAGAAGCTTCAGTAACTATTATAGAAATTATACAGGTAGTCCTCAACTTCCAACAATGCATTTAGTGACCATTCAAAGTCACGACGTCACTGAAAAAAGTGACGTCAATTTTTCACACTTATGTAGATTGTGGCATCTTCATGGTCACATGATCAAGATTTGGATGCTTGGCAACTGGTTCATATTTATGATGGTTGCAGTTTCTCCGGATCATGTGAACAACTTTTGCGACCTTCCGACAAGCGAAGTCAATGGGGAAGCCAGATTCACTTAACAACTGGGTTATTATGAATGATTCACTTAAAAACTGTGGCAAGGAAAGTCATAAAATGGGGCAAAACTCACTTAACAAATATCTCACTTAGCAATATACATTTTGGGCTCAATTATGGTCATAGGTCGAGGACTATCTATATGTGAACCAGGATGAATATACTTTAGTTCACAGCATGAATGAAAATGGCCTGTCCTAAATTTACTTTAGTTTCTTCCTAAAGAAGAAACTTGGGATGTCTTGAGCATCCCAAGACAAAATTCAGGGGGACTTTTCAAGCAAGCAGAGTAAGACTTCAAGTGCCTTGCCCTGATCTCCAGCTTTTTCTGCTAGATGTTCCCTAACCCAAGAATTTGGGCTTTTTTTCTGCTAGATGTTCCCTAGCCCAAGAATTGGGCTTTCTTTCCCAATCTGTTCTTATGCTGCACTAGACATCAAGGACATTGATGGGTAAAAGCAAAAATTGAAATCCCTGTGGGGGCCATGAGTGGTGGTATGGGATGTCTGGTCCTGGAAGTAAGAATACTAGTGCATTGCAGTAGCAATGATTATCCAATTAGACTGCTTCTCCTGTTTTTCTGCAATGTGTTTTCTCTTATTTTTACTACCTATTGCTGCTATCCTTGGCCTTTTCTTACTTCCCATTGTGTGTCTGTCCAGATGCTGTTTGTTCCAGACTCATGTGAATGTGTGTTTACTAGACATGGACCACAGAAATTACCTGTTTTATGTACAGAAAACCTTGCATATTTTTTTGTTTTTTAAGGGTGGGGGCTGGGGGGGAAGCCACCAAAAGGCAAATTGCTTCTTTCTCTATCCTTGGAAAGCTCCAACTCTTCCCTCCTGCCATGAATTGCTGTTTGGGGACAGATTTTATGCTGGGGGTTTTATTTTGGGGGAAGGAAGCATAACATAAGTTAGCCTTTTCAGAAATTCCCACTTCCATTTTCCCTTGAAATCTGGGGTGGGAGGTAGGTGTGGCCAACTAGCAGAATAAGCAGGAGTTTGGGATTGTTTGGTGGGGAGCTTGAAGGTGGAAATGAACAGCTTACCTTTCTATCACATGCAGCTTTGAGCATTTAGATATGTAGGAGGTAACCAGTTTAAAGTCTCTAGAAGGAGTGAGGCCCCTATGAGATGAGAGGTACCCTTTCCTTTGAGACATCCTTTGGTCTGGGAGGATCCATCTGCTGGATTCTACTGTTATATAAAATCAGGGATGCGGAGTTGGGAGATCATTCTGGATTTAGATAATAAGTTGATGGCTTGATTAACTCTGCAGGCATGTATCCTCAAGATTTCTTCCTATTATGGATAGCAAGAGTAATGTTCATCTGGAATTGTATGGTTTTTCAGTTGTGTGGAATAGAGCACTAATTAGGTACACTTTATTGATTCTTACAAATTACTATCCAAATTGTGCTATTGTTACTTAGGGACAGTTTCACATTCTGATATTTTTATGCAGATACATATGATGATGATGAATTTCAAGAGGCAATTAGACGAAGTCTTGAGGAAAAATGAAGATGTCCAAGTTGGGCGTACCAAAACATCTACCCAACTTCAAAGAAATTGAAATTTGTTCATCAGTTTATAAAAACATTAAAAATGTACTGGTTGTTATTTCAGTGTTTCAGTGGCATTGTAAAAAACAGCTCTATCATCAAGCACTAGCAGAGTTGAGAACCTGTTGTGAAATGTAACTAATGGGATTTCAGCCATCCCTTCTCATGGCTTAAGCAGTAAATAGTTTTAAAATGTGATATGGCCAAGTTTACTTTAAAAATACAAGAACATGGCAATTCTGCTGAATCACAAGATCCATTAACTATTTTTTTCCTACTGTCTGACCTGAAAACACAATGTTATGATTTATGTTGCTTGTTTTTTTAAACTGTTCTTTTCTGGACTTTAATGTTTTACTTCTATTGTTCTCTTGATTTTATTTTATAGTGCAAGAATTGCAGTAGATACAGGTATTAATCTAGAATGTCTAGAGTGCCTTTTCTTCATCAGTTTCTGAGGTGAAGTTTAGACACTAAACTTCACCTCAGAAACTGAAGATTACAGTCTTCAGGCAAACTTACAAGGGATCTGTTGAAATTCACTTAAATTTGAGGTCCAAGAACTAGTTATTGTTAGCTGTCTCCTCATTCTTATGTATATGTTTAATGTGAATGAATATAATGCCGAATAGACTGAGTGTTTGTATATTTTGTTTCCTGTTATTAATACTGTATCAAAGTATTTTCTTGTTTGTTTTTGACATTTAAATGTAACTTCAGGAAGCTGAAGCCTTTGATTTTATGTTTTTAACTTTATTTGCATTTCTCAAAGCATATATAGTTCAGCATAATTAAAATATCAGCTGTTGTTCTGTTGCTTCTCATATCAGTCAAGTACTATTTGAAAGCTTTCATTTTTATTTTTTATAGGTTCATAAATTGCATTTGGTTTAGTTTGTCTAAAGTGTTTATAGATAAATAGAATACAGAAAGATTGTACTAATGTGATCGTACTGCAGGTTTACTTAAAAATTGTTTTGGAATGAAACAATTTGACTTACTTTGTGTAACAGCAAAATAACCTCTCTGTAGTAGGCATATATTAACTAGATTAATATATTAAAACTTGGTGGCTTGGAGGACAGATTGTAATGGTTTGCTCTAATAAGAATATTATGTACATGCTGTTCTCCTAACCCTTCTATGTCCTTTGTTGAAACCTGTGCCTCTACTGATTCTAGTTGGTAATCATTTAATATTTTACCAGGAGCCTAAGAACTTCTCGTGGTAATTACTTTCCTTGCTCCATTCTCCCTAGTATTAAGAGGAGAGGAAAGGGGAAGCCTTTGCTGCAGACATCTGGCTAGTGGCATGAAGTCAGTAATAGTAATGCATGATTACCATACAATGGTTACTTAAGGAAATAATACAAGAGAGTTAATGCTATCTCTTATAAAAACCTCATCTATGTTTAAAATGTTTGTCATTTAGAAATAGTTTCAAACACTCAAATGAGCATTTTCTAGACAGTACTACATTTCATTGGAGTCAAGTATTTCAGCTGCAGAATTGCTGCCTTATTGTATATCAAGTTCTCTAACTCAGTGTTATAAGAAAAACTGTGTGTTTTCTTTCTCATATGCAAATGCACAAGCAGTTTTCTGGACAAAGCCATAAGATTTCAAACTCATGTTTGCTATACTCATGTAATGTAGCACTTTCTGTAAATAATGTATATGCCCTTTTCTTTCTCATATTTTTCCAGTAATCCTCTTTCAAGTTGTTCTTTCCAAATTCTTTCTTCAGCTTGCTATGTTTGGTCAACAACTCTACACGTATTACATACTCTTATCTGTTCATCTTTTTGCTGTAACAATATCCAGATGGTTTTGTTTTTAGCCATAAGAATAGCATTGCGAAGAATGTCTTAGAAATCTTGTTAAAACTGTTAAGAATAAATCCTGTAAAGATGACTTTGTCCCAAGTATATACTATTAACCTCTGAAAATAAAACCACATTTACAACAGTTTAAGCATTTGCCAATGTGATTAATACAAATGCTACATTTAAAAAATTTATCCCAATATATTAATTTTCTGTCTCTGAAAAACTTGATTCTTGGGAGGAACTGAAGGTGCAAATTATTTCATGAAATCCTAAAATACTATCTCTCAAGAAAACCTCTATATTTTTATATTATTTTAAACAAACATTGGTTGGGTATCTGGCCCTCATGCTAGGACAAAGTAAATATTACAAAGGAACTATAAATGGGTGGATTTCAATCAGGAAGGGATATTGCTACTGTCCAACAAAGATGGTCCAGGAAAAGGAGGACCTTTAAGTCCCCAAAAGTGCAGGATCTGCTCTTTTTCCATGGGTGTCGTGGATTATTATCTCAAGATGTTATAAATGCTATAAAATAAAAAGTGGAATAAAAAAGTAGGTCTGATACTGATTGGAATTCTGAAGGTTGTTACTATTGTTTAACTGGGCTCAAAGGTTTACTTCATCTCAAATATTTCTGGGCTAGGATTTGAGAAGTAGAACTTGCAGCTCTCCAGCTGTTGGATTCTAGGTCCATTATCCCCAGCCAGGAATTCTGAAATTTGGAAGCACCATCATTTTGAACTCCACAGTGTCTTCATTCCTGATATGTTACGTATGACCTTTGGGTATCTTTTGAAACTGATATATATCTCCTATAAGAGTTTAATCAGAAATAAGTCACTGAGTGAAAAGGATTATATCCCTGGGTAATGCAAACTTTGGAAAAATGTTAAGAGTTTTTTTAAAAAATATTCCTTTTAATCAGAAAAAAAGAACAAAACAAAAATAGTGATATTGACATGTAAAAAAGGAATAAAACCACAGAGTAATTTAACAAAAAAGTGAAAAATATATGACAAAAATCCAGCATATCATAACAAAATAATTACAATCCTATGCATTACTTTTTATTGCTTTTAAAATAAAAGAAAAAAGTTCAAAACACAAAAAATACATTAAACTTTAAAAATAGGTTTAAAAGTATTTCATTACAGTTAACAGTTACCATTCTATATGTAGCCACAAATTACAATTCTATAGGTCTACAAATTATAATTCAATATACAGATTTATTGTTATAATTTTATAGAAATATTGTAAGTTTAAAAATGTTAATTTTATTTATACACAGCTGGCAAAGTATCAGGTGGCAAGTGCAATTAGGTCTTCAATCCATTGAGTGAAAGGGCCATTGTTTCCAATGCAGCTCTGTCAGAAATGCTTGCAGGATTGCTGTGACTATGTGATTAGCTACAAACTGTAAGGATTCAAACAGGCCTATCTCTGCCTCGCAAGCCTTCCCCGCCCTAGTTAATTACCTATTCATTCCCTATATAAGTAGGAGCTTGCTGCCTGCCAATGCACAGAGAGAGCCAAATGCAGGGGCCTGACACAAATAGAAGGGCTATGTAGAGCTGAGCTAGCTAAAGATGAGCTGGAGCAGAGCTGAAACAAAGTCACTAAATGCCTAAGCTAAAAACTGAAGCTCAGAGCTAGAAAGCCAGAAAGAAGAAAGCTTGCCTTTGCTGAGCTGAGCATGCAAACCAGCATATGCCTGCAAGCTAGCATCCGTTGATGTCTCTGAGCTGCTGCTGCTGCTGAAGCCACGACCAAGAGGGAGAGCTGGAGAGTTTCCCTGTCAGAAGCTTCAAGCCACAATTGAATCAACTCTACAGGTGTTTTGACTCAGGACTTTTCTCATTCTTTCTGCTGAGAAGCCTAGCTGCCACTTTCCACTACCTCGATGATGTACCGATTCTGAAACCACTTAGTGTTATATTAGTTTCTTCCTTCCCCTTTGGAAAGGGTTAAGAGGACTGGTTTCGGTACTGTGGAGAGGAATTTAAGGAGACGGCCTGGCTTCTGTTAATGAAGATAAGTTTTGTTATTGATGTATTTTTAAAGACATAGTCCTTTTAATGTTTTTTAGTAAAGTATATTTTTCTACAAGACTCCTCTGTCAGTTTTATTTCAGCTCCAGTGCGTTTGCATGTGAACAGGTTCACGGTTCGTTGGGACAAACCTCACCCCCTCGTAACAAGCTGGATCAGTCTTGGCATGGTGGACCCATATACATGAAGTTTTTAAGAAGAGATTGGACAACCCTTTGTCTAAAATGGTACAGAGCTGTGATGGCGAACCTATGGCATGCGTGCCACAGGTGGCATGTGGAGCCATTTCTGCAGGCATGCGAGCCATTGCCCTGTGTCAGCTCCACTGCACATGCGCGCATGCCTCCCGCCGGCCAGCTGATTTTTGGGTCTCTGCAGTGCATGTGGGAGATGTGCACACATGCCCATGCTGCCCCTCCCCTCCCAGGAGTCTGGACCATATGGCCCGTTTTGGATGTCAGGTAAGTACAGGGCTCGTGCGGAGGCTCTGGGAGGGTCAAAAATGGCCTATTGGAAATCCAGAAACAGGCCATTTCCGGTCTCTGAAGGGCTGGGGGAGGTTGTTTCCGCCCTCCTGGAGGCTCCAGGAAAGCCTCAGGAGCCTGGGGAGGATGAAAAACGGCCTATCGGAAGTCTGGAAACAGGCAGTTTCTGGCCTCCAGAGGCTTCAGGGAGGCCTGCTAGGCCCAAAATGGAGTGTGGTGTGTGTGTGTGTGTGTGTGTCACACATTTATGATAACCAGCATCTATAAAAACTAATATATTTATTTAGTTTTAAAGGATTTAGCAAGAGTTCTAGTATCAAAGCCTCTCAAGCTGAAAATGTGTTAGTCTAAGAAGAAGATAAGATTTGAGTACAGTTGAAGGGTTAATGGCATACATGAATAGCATTAATCATTGGAAGGAAAAGGAGGGATAAATAAGAATCAGTCTTGAGTTTATAGTATGTTGTGACACAAGCACATACCGGTAGTTCTGCTTTTTCCAATTAAGGTTACATTTTTAAAACCATGAGCTTGAGATACATTTTCTTTAAAATTAAGGCATCCAGCAGCTGCTACAAAACTTTCAGAAATTTTCTATATATATAATTTTTCATTCCTCAATTTTTAAAAGCCTGAAAAATATGCAATTAGATATGATGTTCTTGTAATTCTGGTGCTAAATTGTATACATTCTCACAATTTTGTAGAAATACATAAACTGGGGAATTACTGATTAAAAATTAATGTTAACTACATGTGTGAACACAGCACATGTTTATATCAACATTCATATTTTATGCTTTTATATACAGTATCATTTTCAAGTCAGGAACATGGCATTTCAGTGTGATAGACTTTGTTCCAAAAGGAAGTGGAATTAAGAAAATGCAGTTCAATTAGATTGCGTATAATAAGTATGATTAATAATCACATTTAAGCATTTTCACCTGTTACAGTAAAAAATGCAATTCAAATTATATACTCCTAGATTAAAGGATAAACATTTTTTAAAATAAAAGCCAGTTTACTCTAGTGGCAGGTTAGAAAGTGGGAGAAAGTGGGAGACTATGAGTTCTAGTCCCACTTTGGGCATAAAATCAGCTAGGTGACCTTGGGCCAATCACTCTCAGCCCAACTCCCCTCACAGCGGAAAATAGTGTGGAAAATAGGAGGAGGAAGATGTATTGGATGTGTTCACCATCTTGAGTTTTTGTAAAAATAACACTAAAAGAGATACAAATTAACTAAATAAAAGGCCATAGTTATAGAAATGCAGATCATTTCAATCCATAACACAAAAACAGGAATCTAATCAGCTAAAGACCAATTTGCAATCTCAGAAATCTCAATGCTGTCTTCCATGCTGTCTTCTACATGAATAAAAACAGCTATGGGGGGGGGGGCACATAATTGTTCCCTTCCTTTGCTGCTAACCTAGAGGGTTTTTTTTCTGTGCAAGGTGATAAGAGCAAAGAGCTGAACTAATGGTGGAATTGAGGAAGTGATTTCCATGCATTGTATGGACCAGATGCCCCTATAAACAGGTTTCCCACTTACGTTGTAACAGAATCCTAATTTGTAGTATGTCCTCCATTTCTCTAACCTCAATAAAATACCTTATGCCACCAGACTCCAAATTTTGAGCTTAGACAACTTAGAACTACGCCAACTATGCTTTATGTACTAAGCATAGTACATAAAATTATCTGACACAATGTCCTTCCTGTCAACGACTACTTCAGCTTCAACTACAACAATACACGAGCAAATAATAGATACAAACTCAAGGTAAACCATTACAAACTTGATTGCAGAAAATATGACTTCAGTAACAGAGTGGTCAATGCCTAGAATGCACTACCTGACTCTATAGTTTCTTCCCCAAACCCCCAAAACTTTAACCTTAAACTATCTACTGTTGACCTCACCCCATTCCTAAGAGGTTTGTAAGGAGCGTGCATAAGTGCACCAGTGTGCCTACCGTCTTTGTCCTAATATTCCTTTTTTCATTCCTGTCCTAATATTTACTTTTTTCATATATTCAAATTATGTTTATACTTTTACCTATTATCTTATATATGCTTGACAAATAAACTTATGATTATGACTTCCCTTGGAAATAATATAACACTATTATCTTTTCCCATAATCAATACTGCCTAAAGTAATCATCAACTGTAATCATCAATATTTCCCAGAAATGCTTCAGGTTACTCATTATCCTGAAGATAAGGTCCTGTTCTTCATGTAATTAGAGATTCCAAATCCCAAATGTTGGGAGGTGGGATCATGTTGCCTCCCTTTTGGTCAATTGCCAAGCTTTAGTTCAGACAATTCTCTCAATTATTGTACTCACCACCTCCCTTTGTACTACAACCATGACGAGGAAAACCAGGATGGTGGTTGCTCAGCAAGGCATTCATGTGGGTGGCTTGCTTAACAACCACAAAGATGAGTTCCAGAATTCCAGGCTCAATTGTGCTCCTAAGTCAAAAGCTAGTTGTCCTTTGTCTTTTTTTGTTTTTTAACTTTCTATTTTCTTTTAGTTTGCATTAGATTTCACTATTACAAAATTTTAATAAAATTACACATATTTTAAAACTTCAATTTCTGCAAATCCCTTTTGACGTACAGCATCTGCAGTGATGTGAATTTAGGAGTCCTGTGGACTTTTTTAATGCAGTTATGACAAGTCTAGAGGAGTGTCTTGAGTGTCTGCCAATGTTAACTCACAAAGGCTTTCTTTTGTTACTTACCTGCACTGCAGTAGTTTCTCAGCTTTTTCCTAACTCTCAGCATGCTAGTGTTATCTGGGGACAGAAGAAAGACAATAACTTTAAATGATTTTATTGGAAAAGAGCTCACATATTACACCAAGAATGCATATAAAATTTTACTCAGAGCAAACCTATTACAAGAACACATAAAACAGTAAGTGCCATATGAGCAAAGAAAAGCACAACAAAAAGTGAACCTATTTTGAAGGTTTACAATGGATATTGTATGATTAAAAGACCAAGCTATGAGTGAACTGAATTTAAACTCTGCAGCAACTCCCCAACATGTCTTTAATTCAACCAGGATTTAATCCCATTTTCTGTTTATACGACTCGTCGAATCACATATTAGCCACATATGAAGTTACAAAATGGTATTTAAGTTTAAATATTTAAATTGTGTCATAATGTAGCCAATGTCCCACTTTTTGTAGAGATCCTAGAAGATTAAACTGCTAAAAAATGCACAGTATCGTTTGCGGGGAGGACTTCAGAGGAGCCCCCTTTCCACTCAGCTCTCCTTCCCCCTGGAAATGCAGAGGTAACCGTAGCCAGGACCGTGCAAGAATGAATAAAAATGAGATCCAGACAAGCTGTGAGGACAGAATAAATATTTATTCCTAAAAGCAAAACAGTTTGCCTTTAGGAGAAGTCTGCAAAGAAATGGGCTACAACGCAGTGGTGAAATTGAATTTTTTTTACTACTGGTTCATATGCGCTGTCTCCAACCTATTCTTGGCATCACCTGGCAGGACAAAGTTCCAAATAGTGCAGTCTTGGAACGTGCTGGAATTTCTAGCATGTATATACTATTAAAAAAGTGATGTCTACGCTGGTTTGGGCATGTCGTGAGAATGGCTGATGGTCTGATTCCGAAAGATCTCCTATATGGAGAATTAGTGCAGGGAAAGCACTTCAGAAGGAGACCACAGCTGCGATATAAGGATATCTGCAAGAAGGACCTAAAGGCCCTGGGAATGGACATTAACAACTGGGAAACCTTGACCTCTGACCGTTCAGCTTGGAGGCTAAAGACGCAGCATGGCCTTCTCCAATTCAAAGAGACACTTGTTTAGCAGGCTGAGGCAAAGAGGCAGTCCTGGAACCAGCGAAATCTGGGAGCTGGGCAGGGGACAGAATACATTTGCCCTCAGCATGGAAGGGATTGCCACTCTAGAATTGGCTTTTTTAGTTACACTAGATGCTGTTTTAGGACCTCTTTCTAGAGCACGATACCATCATCTCTTGAGACTGAAGGATGCCAATGTAATGTGGGCATGGCTTGGTGGGTGTTGTGTAGCTTGGTGGGTGTGGCAGGGGAAGGATACTGCAAAATCCCCATTCCCTCCCCACTCCTGGGGAAAGGATATTGCAAATTCTCCATTCCCACCCCACTCTGGGCCCAGCCAGAGGTGGTATTTGTCAGTTCTCCGAACTGCTCAAAATTTCCGCTACTGATTCTCCAGAACCTGTCAGTCCCTGCTCAATTTCACCCCTGGTAGAACAGCAGATTATAAAGGGAGCTTGTCAGAGGTGAAGTGCCTATATGCCAATTCTAGGGGGGAACTTATTTTAGGAATATTATTAATTTTAATTGATTAAGTTTCAGCTTGACTGTCAATTATCCAGTGGAGACACCAATTCTCAGAACTGTCAGATCTATCAGATTCTATTAATATTTTAAGGGAAGGTGGAAAGAGTATTGGATATAAAGCTTCTCATAATGCGGGGTGTGGGGGGGGGCAGGAAATGCCCCTTCTCTGCTTGTTCTTTCGGGTTAACTCTCCCAAGGCCAAACCTTCTTTTCCTGCTTTATGTGGGGCGCCGAGGGGCAGGAGGGTTACACCAGGGAGCCACCGTCATGCCTCTTCCTTGTCCTGTGGAGGAAAAACAGTGGGCGGTGGGCTGGTGGGAACAATCCCATGCGGCTCCTGCTCCGAGTTGGCTGGAAATAACCAAAACTGCAATGCAATTAAAACAAAATCTCGGGAAGCCCAACATCTCTCCCCGCCCCCCGCTTAAGCCTTCAGCTCCAGGCCAGCCGGGGTCGCGCATGAAATAGACCGGGGCGCTCGTGCTTTGGCGGGAACGATGCGCCCAGGGGCAAGAAGAGCCCGGGAACACGCAAGCGACGCGGGAAGAGCCCTTGGCCGTATCACATAAGCCTGAGAACGAGGCGGAAGCTCAGCCATTTGTGCTCTGGACCATCTTTGACCGTCACCTGCTCCTGCAAGTGCCCGAGGGGAGGGGCGACTCCGGGTCGGGAGCGGCTCTTCGGCGTCCAGCTTGGGGCGCCCGCTCTCGTCACTGCAGCTGCTAACCGGGCAAGCGCCGTGCGGCGGGCAGACGCGCCAGGCAACGACGGCTGCACGGCTTGCTATGGCCCAGGCCAAGGTCGGCAACGCCAAAAACGCCGGAGGAGGAGGCGGCGGCGAGGCAACCCAGCAAGCGGGCGCGGATCAGCAGTCCCGAGGTCGCTTCTTCCGCTCCACCTCCATGGCGGACCGCTCCAGCCGCTTGCTTGAGTGTCTGGACCAGCTGGAGCGGAGGTAAGGCTGGACAGGCCGGCCGAGGAGCAGCGCCCTTGGCTCATCGGAGGAATGTCTGTGTGAGAAAAGCGCAGCGTTCGTCTCCCACCTCCCCTTCCTCGCCCTCCCTCCTTCCTTCCTCGGGGCGATTTGCTGTGGCGGTTTTGCAAACTGCTTTCTCACGGGGGAAAAAAAAGCCTTTAAAAACCCTTTAAAAATGCGACTTTATTAATTGGATTGCTTCGATCTCCGTCTAAGCTCTGGACCATTTTGGAGAAGATTTTTTCCCCGTTTGATAAATGGAGGAGGAGGAGGAGAAGCCCCGACGTGCCTTTTCTTGCTTTTAGTTGTACTTGTCAGGCCTGGGTTCAGGATGACGCGAGGTTTTTGAGCTCGGGGAAAATGTTAATGGTCCTAAATATAGTATTAATCTTCCGGGTGCTTTTGAAATGGGACGCGTGGTGGTGGTTTCTCAGCCTCTTGGGACTTTAGCCATGTAGAAATCCTTCCTCCTTCGGAAGATTGTAGCCTTTCCAAGTAGGGAGGTGGGACGAATTGCCTCAAGAGAATTGCTTTTCTATCATTTATATACATCATTCTGAATTAATGAGGAGAGTTTTGAATCTGTTCAATTGAAGAAGGGGAAAAAAAACGAAGTTCTGTTTAAGAGCTGGTAGAATATATGGGAGTTGAGATTAGAAATGGCAGGTTTAATCCTACACCCTCCCTCCTGCAAACGGAGTTAACATTAGATAAGAATTTATATTTACTACTTCCAAATGTTTCGGTGTGTTCTTATGTTTTTATGCATGTTCGGGTCTCTGAATTAGATCAGAACATAAAACATTTCATATACTGACTTCCCAGTGTAGCTTTCAGGGATCTGCAATCCCTGATGCTCATTTTGGTGCATTCCACTGTAGGTATATGGATTAGCAAACCAGCATGCCAGTTTCCTATAATGTTGGGAGACAAGATTGGACCACACTACTTTCTATTGTAAACTAATCTCAGGTAGGGGAGATCCAGATCCCATCAAAAATAAAGCCAATCTAGGCTGAACACCAACAGTGATTGGCTGAGTTTGCATATTTATAACATTGGGCTATAAACCATGGTTCACTAATCAGTAAGGCTAGTTGTACACAACATCTAAAACCAAACCGCATTACAAACCACATTACATAGCATGATATTGCCCCAAATTTTTAATTTCAGGCTCTTTTTCATAATTTCAACAGTCTCGTTACTTAAATGACTAAATTCCCATTGTTTAGCATTTAATTACTTCTTTACACTTGCCATAGATATTTGCTTAGTGTTAAAACAAGATAGATATTCTGAAAAATTTACTCTTTGCCAAAAAACATTTGTAAAGGAATCAAATAACTATGTTTTGGAACACTAACTTTCCTAAATATGATAGCTGAGGCACAGATAAGTTTTAGACATACTGTATTTCTTAATCTAACAAAAGCATTTCAGATTTTTTTTTAAAAAAATAATTTTTATTAAACAGTTTTTAGAAGTTTTTAACAGTTTTCCTCTTTGAACATTTCTGCATCGGTATACATCCACTATATGTCCATTTTTCCCCTTACATCTATATATCTATACATGTGGTTCCATTATCTTTTATATATATTAACATATTAATATATTAATTTATAAACATATATTTTTTGTCATATTTTCAGATTTAAGATTTTTTAATGAATACTATAAAGATGTTTTGGCGTGCTTGTGATGGTATGAATTAATTTTCACAGGAAAATTAATTTATTACTGCAATTCAGGCACTTTTCATGGGAGGAAAAGTGAATAAAAATTGTTTAAATAATTTCATCAAAAGTTTCATACTAATCTTTTAACAACTGAAACTTGAATATAAGGTGCTCATTTAGTGTTGAATATTCTGTATTTTACATTTTTTTCCTATATTTTCTGCATTAATTATGTACTGGTAGTAAATCATGTACTTTGTGGCTTTAATTAAATTACATTTAAAGAAGTTATAGATTCATTTTTTATTTTAGTTGAATAGTACATGACTATTCAGAAGTGAAATCCGCTGACTACATAGCTGGAGTCACAATTATGGACTGATATATCCTGTATATCTTGCTAAGCCCTCACACTTCAATATATGCAAACCAGAACAATGGGATTTACTTTTAGGCTATAATGCTATACATAGCTAAGATTATCCAAAAGGCTATTATTTGCAGAATTAAATACTACATTTTCTAAATGAATATATCACATTTTTTATGGTTAGGTTCCCAAATTCTTAAAAAAAAATTTTTTTTCTCCTAGCATTGCTGTGTTACGAATTTGATATATATATATGCATCACTCTATAATTTCTGCCTCTGTCATAAAACATATTTTAAACTATGTCAAATGAATTGAAAATCTTCTATCATGTTTA
The DNA here is from genome assembly GCA_030761175.1 of Masticophis lateralis. NCBI lineage: Eukaryota > Metazoa > Chordata > Lepidosauria > Squamata > Colubridae > Masticophis > Masticophis lateralis. The sequence continues at coordinate 125,319,770 of JAUDYJ010000001.1, read as the reverse complement.
TTTTGGAATGGAAATTTCACACAAATAAATTATTGACTATTGAACAAGTGTTTAATGTGCCCTATCATAGCTATAGTGATAATACATCACCTTAATTTTTCTGCATTTGTTCAAGAATGAAGAAAAAATTTTGTTCAGGAAAGTGGTCCAGCTTTGTGAGTGAAGTATAACAGGTGCTATGATAGAAGAGACCTATATATAGTTACAAACGAGGAAGGATTCGGAAGGCCCAGCTGTCATTCCAGAAAGCATATGAGATTTGGCCACCTTTTTTGTTGGCAAGATTGTATTTACTTTTTAGGTTTAGTGAGATTTAATTTTACTGAGATTTACTCTTTGCTAGATCTGTGTAGAACTTCAGCTCAGTGGACTACAAAGTGGAGTTTAGGAATTCATATGGTGCTGTTCCATTCTTGCTTGATTATACCAATTCAGATATCGGTTCTTTCCCATCCTAGGGCTTGAATCACACAATCCATATGTCTTAGCATTAGCATTCAAATTGAGGTTTGCATTTTGTATGATTAGGATAACCTGGCTGTAGCAATTCTGCAAATTGACAGAAATCATTAGTCGGGTGAGATAATAAATTGATGGCAAGGCTATAGGATTCTGATTGCAGATATATTCCAGAATGTCAAAGAAAATTAGTTTTATCTCTGACATGGCAATTTTCTGCATACAGACACTTCCGTATGAAAGATCATCCAATGTTGAGAGTCTGCCTGCTATCTAGTTTTGTACATTCTGTACACACAACTGGGTATTAAAGAAGCTCAGCATTTTTTTCATACACTCAGTTATTTGAACATGTAACTGCTATTTCTAGAATATCTAATTTTAGCATGCTTAGTGGACACAAAGTTGGAAAAAGCTGCTTTCTTTAAAAAAATGAAATTATTTATAGGTTGTTTCAGATATAAAACTCCAACAATGTAAAGTGACGCTCTTCCTTCACTGTAATAGGACCAGAATCTGTTATTTACTTGAGTTTATATGCCACTCAGCTCAACAAAGCTCAATGCTATTTATCAAAGGAAATCCGTCCATCTATCTATATCTCCATCTATTTATCCACCTACCCATCCACTCACGTATTTAAACAGTTTACAAGCTAAACAATAGCAAAGCAGCAGAACTTTAATGAATAGTCACAAATCCCAAATTTGTAAATGGAAGGTCAAGTTTATCACCAAATTCAAGACAATAAGATCCTGCATAAGGGAGAGCCGAGGTGGCGCAGTGGTTAGAGTGCTGTACTGCAGCTACTTCAGCTGACTGCTAGATGATTAGATCAAATCTCACTGGCTCAAGGTTGACTCAGCCTTCCATCCTTCCGAGGTGGGTAAAATGAGGACCCAGATTGTTGGGGGCAATATGCTATTTAGTATACTGTCGATTGTTGTAAGCCGCCCAGAATCCTCAGAGAGTGAGCGGCATAGAAATATGATTAATAAAATAAATAAATAAAATAAACCTTCCTTACCTGAAAGGTAACTAATATAGCTTTTGGAAAACTTCCTAACATTATCTAAATGTCTGCATTCTGGGTCAGCTAATTATTCTGGGTAACAGTCATCCAATATTGCTGAGCCAAGTAAAAATTCTTGAGATACACCATTATTTCAAGGGATATGGAACAGGTTTAGACTGCTGTCTATTGATGCTCCTTAATTTACTTTTTTCTTTTCCTTGTTAAATCGAGAAGGGCTGATTGCAGAAGGACATATGTGAAAATTAGACTTTTTAGATTTATTTGAAATGATATGTGAGAAATAGACTTTTCTTGATACTTGTTTTTTTTCCTTTAATAATGCTGGAATTCCCTCCCCTTTCCTACCGTTGTGCAAATACAGTTGGGACAAGGGATAAGAAAAAGATATTTTGCAGTTCTTGCACATAAGATCAAGCCAGAATTTTAATATTAGCCTTCTCATTTTGGCGAATAGGAAGTATTGACTTACTATATAGAAACTCTTCATTGTAGCAAGAATATAGTATGCTAATTTAATTTTATAACTAAGTAATAGATGAAGGCAGGTTGGGAAACATGACATAGGTATAAGGATATTTGTAAACTCTCTTTTAAATTGGTAATTTTTTTCTCTTCCCAGAGTTGAAGCTTTACGTGATGCAGCAGCTTCAATGGAACAAGAAAAAGAAACTCTTCTGGAAATGATCCATAATATACAGAACAGCCAGGATATGAGGAATATTAGTGAAGGTAATACCCCAAACTGCTTTGTGAATGTGTGTGCGTGTGTGCGTGTGTGTGTGTGTGCGTGCGTGCGTGCGTGCATATTTGGAGTGTGATGAATACACATAAGGGAATTTTTTTAGTGTCTTCATAGTAGATAAACTTATACGGGTAGTCCTCGACTTACAATGATAATGGAGCCCAAAATTTCCATTGCCATTCCATTCCATTTCCATTGCCAAAAACATTTAAGTGAGTTGTGCCCCATTTTATGACCTTTTTTCCTCAGCTTTTAAGCAAATAAGTGCAATTGCTTAGTGAGTCATGTGGTTGTTAACTGAATATGGCTTCCCCCATTGACTTTGGTCAATGGGGGAAGGTTAAAAATGGTGATCGCATGATCTCAGGACAGGGCAGTTGTCATAAATACATGTCAGTTGCCAAGTGCCCAAATTTTGATCACATCACCATGTAGATGCTGCAACAATTGTTAAGTGTGAAAACTGGTTATAAGTCACTTTTTAATTGTAACTTCAAATAGTCACTAAATGAATGGTTGTAAATCGAGGGCTTCCTGTACTAAGTGATAATTTCCGAATATATTACAACTGACTGGATTCAATGACGACAATAAGCTGAAACAAATCAAACCATGCTATTTTAGTGTGCTCTAGCCAGTGTTTTTTCTATGGTAAGCTGCTAATACTGATCAAGTCAAAATCTCTGTTAAGTATTATCAACCCCATTACAATCGTTGTATTCCATCCTTCCATGGATTGTAGCAAAAATATGATGCAGTAATTCTTAATTTACCTTGACTCTTCTGACCTTGCCGGTTAATTGGTGTTATGTAAAACTTTAAAACCAGCATTTTTAATTTCAAAATATAGGTGAAAGAGAAGAACTTAATCTGACTGTCAAGCGCCTTATGGGCCGAACCATCACAGTTGAGGTTTCGGTAGAAACCATACGAAATCCTCAGCAGCAGGAATCCCTGTTGCGGGCTACCCAAATGATTGATGAAATAGTCAATAAACTCTTGGATGATTTGGAAGACTCAAAGAGCCGGTTAATATCACTTTACGGCGCTTGTACATCTGAGACACCATCAGGACCTGTTGATCAAAAATTTCAGTCTGTTATAATTGGATGTGCCATAGAAGATCAGAAGAAAATTAAGAGACGGGTAGAGACTTTGCTTAGAAATATAGACAACTCTGAAAAGTCCATCATGCTTCTAGAAAACCAGAGAACAACTTCAAGGGAACTATGTAACAATGGAAAAGATTAAAAGCTTTTGATTCCCATTATGAAAAAGTAAATGTTTTCTTAAAATATACAAAAGCAAAGAAATGCTGCCATTTTAAAATATATCATGCATGGTCTTGTTAATACAGGTTACATGCCCAGAAACTGAAGAGAGTTTATATACCTCTTGTACAAATCCTGAGGGTACAAAGATGGAAGAAGATAGTTCTGGGGAAAAAAACCCTTACATTCCTCTGAGGGGAAAATATGTCTGCTTCCATTAAAAAAAAACCCCCACAAACCAATGAACTCTAAAGTGTCTGCATAAAGCACATCCTGAGGCAACTACAAATGTTAGGCACCATAGAAGCACATAAAACACATGAAGGTTCTGTACGTTTTATCCTATGCTTTTGTTCCTTTCAACAGGCTAGAATGTTCTGCCTTCCATGCCTTCCTGTTTACAGAATACATCTTTAAAGGGCTTGGTACAGTGAAATAAGTAACCGATGCCTTATTTGAGAGAATGTATCCAAAGGATAACTCTTTTCGTAAATGGTATCCCATTTATTCCTTTTAGTACTGTATTGATTTTAGGCCTTAGTATTCAGTTAATCCCTAGAGATAATTTAGTAATATCTGTTTTGTTCTTGGAACAATTAATCTATCATAGACAATTCAATTAGATTGTATTCCGCTTTAGTGAATAAATCTGTTTAAGAAAGATGGTAAGGTGGAAAAAATGCTATAGTAAATGGAAACAAAATTTATATGTACTTCCTTGTTGCTGAATATTAAGAAATAAAATAAATCATGCTCCATGCATTAAATTTTAGTATATTTTGAGTATGCAACTTACATATACATCGATCTCTAAATCCTGATCAATATGAGAATGCCTTAACTATGTTTAAAGTGTGCTCCTATTACCTTATCTGCTCAAAAACATAGTGTATTTAACATTTCATACAAATGTCTATATCTATTACGTTTCCTCTTTTAACTTCTCACAGTATTTCAAATCTCCTTGAAAAGGTTGTACAGGAACATTAAGTGAAAATTGCTCAGATTTTACATCTGTGAAAGATGTTACTTAATAGTTAAAGCTTGGAATATATAATTTCATTCCACATGTCATAATGTATAAGCAAGAAAAAGAGCAGTAGAGTATTGCCAGAAAAGCATGTATAGGAAAATGTTCACTCGGCCAAATTGTCCATACAAATCTTAGATATTGTGCATGTTGAACTATTAGCTAGGACTCTGCATTGCTTTGGATTTTAAACCGTTTACAGACACAATTGTGCTGTTGCATGATAAATCTAATAATACAGACAGAATCGAGCCCAAAATTTATGTTGCAAAGTGACACATTTGTTGAATTTTTCCCCATTTTACATTTTTCTTGCTACATTTGTTAAGTGAATTACTGCAGTTGTTAAATTAGTAACACGGTTATTAAGTGAATCTGGTTTCTCCATTGACTTCGCTTATCAGAAGGTTGCCAAAGTTGATCATATGACCCCTGGACACTGCAACCATCATAAATTGAGTCAGTTGTCAAGCATCTGAATGTAAATCACATGACCATGGGGATGCTGTGTGAAAAATGGTCATAAATAACTTTTTTCAGTGCCATTGTAACTTGGAACAATCACTAAGCAAACTGTTGTAAGTTGAGGACTACCTGTATTTCCAAAGATTTAAAATACAAATTGAAATCTTTCAAAATATAGTTGGAGATTTTGTAAAATAATGTATTGGGATATGTTGGTTTCTAATTTTGCATTATTTAGTAATACACACTCCAAGAGATAAGTTGGTAATTTTGTTATAGATTTCTAATTAGAGGACTGGAAACCGAGTGGAGTGAGGGCATGTGAAACAAACAAAATGTTCCCCCCTGCTCTTCCCAGGGATTTAAAAATCAATAAATAAAGTCACCTGAGCCATAACACCTTTAGAAGGCCAAGGAATATTGATAAAGCTGAGAAGTGAGCATATGCTCTGGGTGCTAAGCCAGGATGAGATAACATTAATAAATGTAACTTTCAAAGACAGCTATGTTTGAAAATTAATGTATTTTTGCCTTTTCCATAAAAAGTTAATCCACCACTAATCTCGCTAAATATGGTAGACTGTTAAATCCAATCATGTTCTGTCAATTATTTTGCAGTAGTGAGCTATGTATCCTAATTTCCAGTGAGCTATCTATCCTAATTTACATAGAGGTAGTCCTCATTTAGACTGGTACAATTGATGAAATTTTACCGCTAATCCCTATATTCATGACCTCTGCTGGTCTGTAAAGCAAAAGAAAGCTGAAGATAAGTACAATGTCAAGGTTCCGACAGATGCCCTAATTAAATCATGAGCCTCAAGCCAAACTTCAAAAGCTCTGACCCCATATAATTTACGGCCCAGATTTAACCCTGTTTCCCTCCCTCCCCCCAGGGTGTGTCATCAGTCACATTCGCCAACAGAGCAGTTTTGTGGGTTGTAGAGATCACTCTCCTCTGGCTGCTGTGGGTAACCCTGGGAGACAGCCTTGAGAGAGATGTCTGGAATGTGCTTTTGTTTTTGGTTGCTGTGCTGCTTTGCCGTTTTCCCAACCCCCTTGCCATGGCAACTCCAGAGCAGGTCAGGAATGCTTTGTGAGTTGACATACAGCCTCATTTAATAGACCACTTTGTTTAACAATTAAGTTCCTGGTATCAACTGTTGTAAATAAGGACTACCTATAACTCTGTAGAAAAGGGTCGTATCTTTTTCTACTTTTAGATTTGCTTCTGCTGTCTCAGGTATAACAAACAGTTGTGCTTCAAGAGAATTGTGTGATGATCTCTACTTTAACTTTTAAGGAAATTTGAAGCAATCATACATAAAAAGCACCCTATGAAGAGAAAATGAGGAAATTAGAAATAACCAAGAAAAAATTAATATGGGATAACATTTTTAAGTCCCTTAAAAAGCTGTCTGACAATACAAGGTTTAGAATAATGCTTTAAACTTAAAGCAAAAAGCAAAACCTTATTAACATTGGGGACAACTTGTGATAAGTGGTAAGATCTTAACTCTGCTTTACCAGTAGAGTTCAATAATGGAGTCAATAACAATTATTTCATTTGGGTTTTGCACTGACCAAGATACAGGATTTGAAAGCTTTAATGGCTCTTTAAAGGAACAAGGCAAAACACACTAATAAATTTTTTAATTAATTTATCAAATTTCTGAATAAATTCAACTGGAGTTTGTTCATTTGCTATACTATATTTATTTTAAAGTATCTGGCTAATTCGTGAAATATTTGGAGCAACTGTTCATAAGATTTAACTATTAATAAAAGGAATATTTTTCCTAAATTAATTTTTCAAAACCAATCTATCATAGTTAAGCAGTATTTGAGAATCTAAAAGATATATGTGGCTATTAATTGGGATACGAGGTGGTTAAATGATTTTGGATTTTCAGTATCATACGTAAAAGAAATAACAATTGGAACAGTTTATTCGCTCCTTTGATAATAGGGTGTCTAGCAAATTAAGTCTTGCCTCAGAAATCGGTTTGATAAAGGTCTTCATTTTTTTTTCTTCTGTTCAATAGCGTCCAGTTCTCTCAGACTGCTTTGTATAAATTCCTGCAGTTTTCTTGTCAAGGTTCTTCAAGATTGGTTTGCCATTGTCTCCTTCTAGGGCTGAGAAAAAATGGCCCAAAACTAACCTTGCTGGCTTTGTATTCAAGCTAGGATTAGAATTCATGGTCTCCGTTTCTATCTTGACGCCTTAAGCCAGTGATAGTTAACTTTTTCGACACCGAGTGCTGAAACTGGAGCGTGCACATGCCAGAGCACCAGAACCCGGAAGAGATCAGCCAGCCAGTGTGCATGCACTCGGCAGCTAGCTGCTCTTCCAGGTTCTGTTGTGCGCATGTGTGCCAGACAGCTAGTCTGGCATGCATGAGTGCTGGACAACTGCTCTCTTTCAGGTTCCGGTGTGCCCATCGGCACGCTGGAACCCAGAAGAGAGCAGCTGGCCTGTGCGCATGCACGTGACGGAACCCGGAAGAGCAGCTGGCGATAGTGTGTGTGCCCACAGAGGGCTCTGCGTGCCACCTCTGGATCACATGCCATAGATTCACCATCATGGCCTTAAGTGCTAAACAAAACAGGCTCTCAATGTTTTCATTATACATCTTCAAAAGGATTAAAAGGTACTAAATATGGATGATGTTTGTTTGGTACTAGATCAAGTTCTAAAGATTGAATAGTTTTAACAACTTTTCTGCATCACTTCAGTTTTTTAGAATCATGTTTTTGGCACTCACATAATATTTAATACATTGTGATCTGATAAATGGAGAATGTTTTGATATCTGTATGGATTTATACAACTCCCTTAACTATAAAAGCATTTTAATGTCTAAATGGGTGCTAATAAGCATCATGTAATACCACAGATTGATATTAGCAAGATATTAGCCGAGGTGGCTCAGTGGTTAGAGTGCAGTACTGCAGACTACTTCAGCTGACTGCTAGCTGAAGTTTGGCAGTTAAAATCTCACCGGCTCAGGGTTGACTCAGCCTTCCATCCTTCTGAGGTGGGTAAAATGAGGACCCAGAATGTTGGGGGCAATATGTTGATTCTGTAAACTGCTTACAGAGGTCTGTAAAGGCACTATGAAGTGGTATATAAGTCTAAGTGCTATTGCTATTACTTGTAAGAAGATATATGGTAATTTACTTGTGTTTCTGTCAGTATGCAATGGAGAGCCTCCTATTCCATAAGCCAAAGGTAGTTGCCCAAACTATCCCAACCATCCAATGAGCCCCATCCCAACCTCTACAGGTAGTCCTCGATTTAGAGCCATTCGTTTAGTGACATTCAAAGTTACAATGGCACTGAAAAAAAGTGATGACCTTTGCAGTATCTCCATGGTCACATGATCAAAATTCAGACACTTGGCAACTGGTTTATATTCATTATGGTTGCAGTGTCCTGGGGTCATGTGATTACCTTCTGCAACCTTCTGACAAGGAAAATCATTGGGAAAGCCAGATTCCTTGAACCGTAACTTAACCCAGTGATTCAGTTAACAACTGGGGCAAGAAAGGTTGTAAAATGGAGCAAAACTCACTTAACTGTCTTGTTTAGCAACATTCATTTCGGGCTCAATTGTGGTCATAAATTGAAGACTACCTGTATTTCCCACCCCACCTCTTAATGACAAACTATATTCTGAAGGAGAAAAAAACATTTATTTAGGGTTTGCTATCGCTTTGCTGAGAGCGGAATGGGACAACTTGCCGCAGTCAACTTGCTAGGGAACAACTTGCTACAGCCAATTTTATGCGAGACAATTTAACAATTCAATTTAATTATTTAAAATAAATAAAAAAATATTTAATTTTTGTCATTCACATTTCATTTTGTCCCTCCTTTTGCATCCTTTCTTTAATGATTCCATTCCACCATGTCTTTGATATTCGTGTAACTCTTGTCCCGCAGCAAGTTATCCTGCAGCAAGGTGGCCACAGTGAGTTGTCACATGGATGAGGTGAGTTGGCTGCGGTGAATTGTCAGTGGAAAGGTAAAGTCTATTTAAGTTGGATCACTGGAACATGAATGGGTAAGGTCTACATTCCATCTTCACCCATGGTTTGAAGCTGCATATATACTTGGGCATAGTCAAGATGGCAATGATGTATTACAAACCTTGATTTTGCTATTATTAACAACCCAAAAAAGCAAAATCACAAATATAAACGTGTAAGGCTATCATTTAATGTAAAAATTTCCATATAAAAATAGCATGCATGCAGAACCTAGTTATTTAAACCAAGATTTTTTTTTAATTATCAATGAACAACTTTGAATATGTCTGTGTTCTTGTCCCATAATGCAACACAATATAATCTGGACCCGTATATATATAGAGTCACCTAGTGACTAGCTAGACGTGTTTAAAGGAAGAAACCTGGTCCGATTTTTCAAAATGAAAAGGGTTATTGTTCATATCCCACCTCATTGCCAACAATGAGAATGGTTACTTAAGCACAAAGAATGGTATATTGTTCAGTACGAAACAGAGGCCAAGTAATCATTGAAAAAAACGTAATTATTTTTAGATTATAATTAAATTAATAGGATGTAAGAACCCTGGTTCAAAATACAAGATACAAATTTTTGGACAAGTAAAATCTCTAAGTATAATGTTTTAGTGTTTACAGACATGAAATGTAAAATAATATTCATATAGGAAAAGAATGTTGTAATCAGGCTGGCAGAGTTCCAGCTCTGGTCTTGAATATATGGTAATTATGTTCCTGAACTATTGATATTTCAACATTTCTTAGAAAGAAGTTTTGTTACAGAAGTTTTGTTACAGAAATACTGTAGGAATAGTTTGTAAACAGAAAACATTGTAGAAGCATACTTCATCAGGGAAAAATAAGATTAAAGGTTTCTGAATAATATTGTAATGTAAAATTTCATTTTTTTAAACACCCTGAACCTAAATATATTAAATGGAGGCATCAGTGCAACAGCAGCGAGACCTGTGCATGTGTACTTGGAGCAAGTCCCATTCATCTGGTGGAATTCAGTATTAGGTAAACAGAGATTAAGACAGGAACTTTACATTCACATAATGTCATCAAAACAGGCACATCATTTAATACCAAAAAAAGAAGGGCCTTAAATAGGAATGCACATTAGATATAAGATGCACTTTAATCTTTTGATAACAAACCCCTTCATATTTTTCATTAAGAATACGAAGGATGTAAATGAATAGAAGATGTAAATGAATAGAAGATTTTTTTAAAAAAGGAACTTCTTATATTCTGTTTGGTTGTACCATTTCTTATTTGCTTGTCCTGTTATCATTTAGAACATACTGTGTGTCTGATAATAATTGACAAAAATAAAGATGTATAGCAGCATAAACATTACTTTTTGGCACAACACAATAAAAAAAGTTAAGGCCCACAGTATAGAGAAAATTGAAATGTGCCAGTACCATTAGAAAAAAAAAATGTTTGAAGTTGTCAAACAACTTGTTTTGTTGCCAGAATCTTCGACTTAGACCTAATTTGTTTTTAGCTACCTGAATCTTTGAAGATGTTTCTGCAGATACACACTGCAGTTAAGTTTCATAAATCATACAAATTACAAATTACATATTGCACCACCAACGTTGCCAAAATTTATACTGGACTGTTTAAAAAAACTGTTAATTTCTGCTTCATTACCATGTTTTCCCGAAAATAAGACCTTGTCTTTTATATTTTTTGAACCCTGAAATAAGCGCTTGGCTTTATTGTCATGTGCTCAAAAGCCTGATTGCGCTTATCAGGGGATGTCTTATTTTGGGGGAAACAGGGTATTAAGGCTCTGCCTCTGAGCCACAGCATCTAACAAGTAGAAAAACTATTTTATGAACGAGATATTTAAGCATTTTAGCTCAAATTTTGTTTAAAATGAAACCTACTGTATATATTAATTCATCATTCCTTTCAACTAGAAAGTTGTCTTACTGAATGTCGAATGAATGCATGGTCAATGGTATTATTTCTGACCCTCTTGAGATCTCACTATTTGCTGTTACAAGTCATTCATTTAATCATCAGTATTCCCTATCGGTGTAGGTCCATTGTGTGCAACTCTGCTAAAGCACTGATAAAAACACCTCTACAGCCAGTTGTGTTCCTTAAGGACTTCAGTTAAACAATTCGGTCAGACCATGATTTGCAGTTCTAGGGTATGCTGCAGCTGCTGAAAGGGCTTCGGCTTTTCTTGGTCCTTTGTTTGTTTGGCCTAAGGTTGATGACATCACCTCCGTTAAGCAAGTTGGAATTCTGTCCAGAATGACTTCCACCTGCCGTATTGAAAACACCTATATAAAATTAAAGCACAAAAGAGAGTTGTGCGTATGGCAACCGGCAATCTTTTAACTGCATCACATCTGTAACTGTACAATTAAAGCAGCTCTGGAAGCCTCAATAAGCCTATTTTAAAAATCAAAGTAAGAAATGCTTTATGGTGAGACTACATACGCAAGTTCAATATATCTGTAGAAGATACAGTTCATAACACTATTTTTATCAGGTGCCTCTCAAAGAAATAGCAAGCTGCTTTTAACCTCTTCATCAGTATTTTTGCCATTAGTTAATGGAAATTACATCATTCTAAAATTCTGATAATATCAGTGGAAAGTGAACTAAACCGAACTGAAAATGGTTAGCTTTAATTTATAACTAATTAGGTGGCTTTGATACTGTAGCCAAAAACTAGTTTTACAAAAGTAAAATAACACAATACTGTCTGCTTGCAGCACGCAACTGTATACATACCAATTCTGTTACTGCTTGTGTGTACAACTTCTGGATCTTCCATTATTCGTTGCTTAAGTTTTTGAAGGTACTTCTCAGCCAAATATCTAAAAACTGTAGCATACAAAATATCAAGGCCTTTGGAAAATACGTATTTTTTATTAGTAAAGCCTACAGTTTTCTTATAAACTGAAAGTTATTTAATATGTTAAAAGTGGCAACAACAGTATTTCTTATATAGGCTAGTAATGAACACACATACACAGGTTGTTAAACGCACACAAGCTGTTAAGTACGAGACAGAAAAATCTCTGTGATGAATACTGTTAGCAATTATATTGTTCACAGAATATTAATTATACAGCGGCAAAACCTGCATTTTGAATAGAACTTTGTTTCATTCATTATAATTATCTCATTTCCAGGTTGCAAACTTCAGTTCTCCAAATATTTTGGAGCAATCACTCTCAGCCCCTGCCAGTCTTATCCAGTCGAGAAAAACTGAAAATAGCTCCCCAGGAATTAAGGTTTTTGTAGCTTTTTCTTCAGCTTTGGAGTTTAAATTCAGCTTGTCATAAACAAATTGTTCATCTGTAATTCAATCTCAAAATTTTTTATCTATGAAAGTACAAAGTTGATGATTCAAAGACACTTTGTTCCCTATCTAGAACATATCATTCCAGGAGCAACTGGGTAGTTTCTGAAAGCAAATTACATGATTTAGAGGTGGTTTGAGGCAGCATTTCCAGGTCAAGAATTTGGAACTGCCAATCCACCCTCAGAAGGACATTCTTTAATGGAAAGTAGAACATTTTACATTTTCAAATAACAGAATTTTTCATTTTGTTCTGTGGCTAAGAGCAAGTTTGGTGTAGTAGTTAAAGCACCAGGCTAGAAACCAGGGACTGTGAGTTCTAGTCCCGCTTTAAGCCCAAAGCCAGCAGCTGACTTTGGGCCAGTCACCTTCGCTCAGCTCCATGAAGAAGGCAATGGCAAATCACTTCCAAAAATGCTGCCAAGAAAAGTGCAGGGACTTGTCCAGGCACTTGCCAGAAGTCAAGACTGACTTGAAGGCACCCAAACACACAAAACCTTTGTACCTGCACAGAGTATATAGTCAAGGAATATATAAAACTTGAACTGGATTATAAACACAAATCCTCCATATGCAATTGCACAGACACTATAAAGAGTACCAGATGAAATCTAGTTGTCATAGAACTATAATTTTTTTATTTTTTAAACCAAATTTTGAGCCAGTCATTCTCTTAGCCCAACCCACCTCACAGGGTTGTTGTGGGAAAAATAGAAGATAGGAGTATTAGGTATGTTCACAGCTTTGAGCTGATTGACATACATAAATACATATATAAATAAGTGGGATAAAAATATAATAATAATAATAATAATAATAATAATAATAATAATAATAATAATAATGATGATGATGATGCCTATCCAGAGTCCTTGAGAAGTAAGCAACAGGTGGATAAAAAAAATCATACACAGTCTAAACATCTGGCTGATCTGCAATTAACAAATAATAATAATGTATCTCAAGACTGCAGCACTTCAGACTATCAGCAAAGACTAAACTATCTCAAAGTTCGTCCATTTAAAAGAGGTTCTCTGAACTTAGAAAATCGGATTCTAGAGGCAAGTATTGAAAGAGATTTGTTGCGTCAATGAGAACCTGGAATTATGCTACTATAGCGCTTGGAAAAAAAACTTAACCTAACCAAAACATTAAAAAGTATATCTTACCTTCTGTTACATTTAAGTCTTCCTTTACCGATGCCCGATAAAATCTTAATTTTAGTTTTTTTGCAAGTGCCTCTGCTTCTTCACTGTTTATTGGAAAAGAAAGCCTTGTTTTAGATACCAATTATTTTTCAGTAAAATAGAATGCATTAATGCAATCTGAACTGAGTTGATAATCTTCATTAGAGTAGATTTAAAAGGGCAGTTAAAAGTTTCTCTTAGTAAAAAGATGAGAGAAAATATTAACATTGATTTAAAATGTTGCCTGCTGAAAATTATAAAGAAAAAACCCACAGTATTTGGTGTAAATATTAGTTTTTCATAATTTTAAATTGGTGAACCAATCAAAACTTGCTCATTGGGCAGTGAAAGTATGTGGTAAATAAATAAATATGAACTACATAAAAATAAAGCATCCATTGATATTCAAATATATATCAATTCCTGACTACACCAATGAATGAGTATTGATAAAAAAAAGTGGATTCTGCACTTGTGAGAAAACACAAGGACTTAAGAAAAATTGGACTTACAATAAAGACATATATCTTGCTTTTGCAAAAAGCAAGTCATACGACATCCTCCTATTGCACTGTTTTTAAAATACTGCATTCGAAACTAAATTTTCTGATTTTTGCAACATTAGAGCCAAACTATTTCCTGGGAGTGTCAGATCCACACTCAAGAAATGCCAATCAGTTTTGTTCATATCGTGAAAAATCAATACAGAAAAGTGCAGGGAGGATTTTTGTGAGTTCATACGGTTTGATGCAGAATGCCTTTTGATTTTTTTCCTTTGTACTCTTTCATTAAGACCTCCCATAGTGTTTATTTTTGGTTCTTGCAGCCTTTCTTGGCAAGAATTATATTTACAAGTAGATCAGCTGTTTTGTTTGGCTATTAACTTATGGTAACTTGACTTTTTAATGTCTTGGAAAGGGTGGGGACAGTTGCTACTGAATGGCATACAGATTAAGAATTGTTTACCTGCATATATAGGTATTCTGTAATAACGGCTTAACATGTATAGTATGTACACGTCTCTAACCTTAAAGATTCTAATTACCATATTTTTCGGAGTATAAGACACTCCAGAGTATAAGACGCACCTTATTTTGGGGGAAAGAAAATTAGAAAAAAAAATCTGCTTGAGAGGCTCTCCGTTTGACAGGCTGCATTTGCAGCCTCCAAAAGCTCCAAAAGAGTGGGGGCCAGTGCTACATTCGGTATATAAGACACATCCAAATTTTCACCCTCTTTTGGGGGAGGGGAAGTGCGTCTTATACTCTGAAAAATACGGTACCTCCATTTAGAGTTGACAAAAGGGTCTAAGAAAAGGGTCAAAAATATGGCTGGCCTTCTTTCCCTCAGGTTGGCTGCTCTACGTTTTGTCTGGTAGAATGGGGTTTTCTTCTGTTTCTCTTTGGGCTCTGCAATGGGTAGTTTTGTTCCACAGTGGTCCTCAGACCCTCTCCATGTTGGGTCCTTGCTGGGTCCTCAGATCCTCTCACTCATAAATCTTACCTAGGCAGGCCCTTCTTGAATCAGCAACTCTTCCACAGTGCATTTTCCCCAGTCCATCTGAGGTAAATTAGCCAATGCTACTCTTTAGAACAATCACTCTTCAATAACTCAAACCTTATCTACCTCATCACCCACCAATCTGTTTTTTTCCACTCAAATATGATTCCCTTCCTAGAAGCTTGGTTTTTTAGAAAAGTCTCTACTTTCTTTGCCTATCAGCTGCCCCTCTTTTGATCCTATAGAAAAATCTTCCTATGGGAAACTAAGTTATTTCTTACTCTCAGGTTCTACTGTACGTAGCAATTAAAATAAAGCAAGGTGTTCATTTAGATGCTTGTGGAGATAGATCAGACTCACAGGAAGCATAGGCTTCACACTGTCCCTTTCTACAAGACACTTACCATACTTTTTGGAGTATAAGATGCACCTTAGGTTTTGGGGAGGAAAATAAGAAAAAAGCTGATTGGTGGTTGTATCAGCCTCCTGGAATACCCCCAATCAGCTGTTCCCAGAGGTGAATTTTAGCAACAGGTTCCTTGGTTGTGGGCTCTGTGCCTTACCAAGATTTATCTTAAAACATTATTTGCAGCATAGCAATAAAACTCGCCTGTTATCTAGTATGTAGTTTGTTCATAGAAGTATCAAGATGAATGTCTCTTTAAATTTATCAAGTACGCTTAAAAGATTTGTTTATTAGAATTCAATGAAAGCACCTACTTTTTTATACAAGAATAATCCAGGAGGTCAATCTTATTCTGAACAAGAACTGTGGGAATTTCTCCGACTTCAGATACAACTTTCTCTCTCCAGGTAGGAATTGCTTCAAAAGATTCCCTATCAACGGTTGAAAACACAAGCACACAAGCCTGGGCTCCTAAAACAAAAATAAAAGAAAGAAATGTAATGCTCAGTGAAAGTTTCCCAAAAAATGGATAAATAATAAATAACCAGATAAATATGTTGGATAAATGCATTGATTTATGAAACTGATAAGGCATTATGACTCAAAAAAAGTGTCCAGTGATCAGTATACAACAGAAAAATAACCAAAAGAACAATATAACTTTAAAATGTAACATATACTGGTAAATTTGAAATACAAAGTATCAATTAAACACAATAACAACATTAACCAAGAGGGGGCTCCCCCTCAACTAGACCTGAGTGCCTGGGGGATGCCTTGGAAAAAAGCCAGGTCTTTTTACAGCCTAGCAGAGTTGGGGGCTGTAATATCTTGTTGAGTGAAGGGAAATCTTTCAAAAGTACAAGGGCAGCCTCTGAAAAGACAGGTTTCCTAAGTCCCTTGGGATGGCAAAGACTAAAAAGAGAACCTGGAGCATGCCCACCCTATGGAAGTATGAGAAGTGGGCAAATGATTATACAACTTAAGTCACATTTATATAAGGTTGACTGCTCCTTCTTCTTTTGCAAATCCTCTGTGGCTACAGCTGCAGTGAGGTTGCTGACTATCTTGAGGCAGTAAATTCACAAATGTAAAATAGCCATAACAAAATAATTCATAGTTAAGTAAAAAAGAAAGAAATGGAAAAGGAAAACGTGTCCCCCCCAAAATGGGGGAAGGTATGGAAATCATGTTACATATCCCAATTTTGTTTCTATTAGCATCCCAATCATTGTGGCCAATAAATTTAATTGCTTTGAATGGGACCTCCAGCCACTAAAAGTTTGCTTTTACTTATTAAGCAATAAAAAGAGCATTTTAAAAATTAGTTTTACAAATAGATGAACTAATAAATAGAGAAAGGCCACTTGCATTATAAAACTCCCTGTGCTGAGGGAGATGAGTCTACAAAAATGAAATATAAATCAATCAATCCTGGTTCTTAGGATCAATCCTTAATTTGTTTATACTACCACTTCCACATAAGGAAGCCCTTCTAGGAGACAGATACTTCAAGATGAACAATAAAACCTTAGTGCTTAGTATTATATGAGTTGGCCCTCCATTACATTTGATACAGCTGCCCAATAGAATGAAAGGTAACCTGATATTCTGAACCATTCTAATTGTATTCTGAGCAGCTTCTCTTGTACTGTGATCAGTAAGAAACCTGTGTACTTAATATCACCCAATTTCCTACACCTTAATTCAGACTCTTTGCAGAGTTATAATCCCTTCTGCAAAATCACACTTGAAGGGTATGCTAATATATTCCTGATCTCTAATTTAGTTGGAAGGGCAATTATTAAAATAGCTTTGAATTGACTTTGTAAAATAAAGCTTAATTTGATTAAGGAATTCTATTTTAAAAGCATAAGAATTTATTTAAATCTGAGAAGGAAGACATTATAACAGTAATGGAAACGTTTAATATCTAAAAAAAGGTAGCTAGGTTATGTATTACACAAGGATAGGCCATCTGTGGCATTCCAGACATTGCTGATTCCCAGTAACCATGGCCAGTAGTAAGAAATGCGCCTTTACATGTAAAAAGTATCAAGTTACATTTCTGAGTCTTTGCAGTTCATAATCATCCTACATTTCAGAGGGAAAAGTTCAAACTGATTTTCATCAAAATAATGATTTGAAAAATTGAGATTAAGCTATATTAGATAATTATTAGATAATAATTTACCAGTGCAATCTTACATATAACCACTCAGAAGTAAGTTCCGTTATATCCAGTGGTGAGATTCTGCCAGTTCTAGGCAGTTTGGCTGAACCATTTGTTAAATAGCTGGCTCGCCCTGCCCCTTGCCCCGCCCCTCCGCACCACTATTTATTCCAATAAATAGTGGTGGGTGAGCCAGCAATTTAACAAACGGTTCGGTGTTTTTTTATAATTTTATTGGCCTTGCAGCTGCCGCGGGACTTCAAAGGGCTGCCCTCAGCTGATCAGTGTTAAAAGAAAACAAATGAGTTGACCAATGCCTGCAAAAATAAATAGGTAGACCCAGTGGTGGGATTCTACTTCTATAGAACTGGTTGTTAAGTAGTTAAGCCAGTGGTTGCCAAAGTAGGCGGTACCGCCCCCGGGGGGCGGTGGGATGCCTTAGGGGGACGCTAGAGGCAAAAGGGGGCGACGGGTGGCTAAGTGGCAAGGAGGGTGGCCCCTACTCTTTGGCCTGTGCCTCGCAGCACTTACCTCGTTGCAAGCAAACAGCAAGAAAAAACAGCCCCTTTCAGCTTCAGCATAGGTTAATTAGCACAAGTTGATTAGATCGGCCTCCCGACTCTCAGCTGATTTGATCTCAGCTGTTTTACGCAGGGCTCTGTTGCTAGCTGTAAAGAGTGCTGGAGCAGATTTTTTTCCCTCTAGCTATGCTGAAAAAACGAAACTGAAAGTAAAGCAGGATCTTTGCTGCAACGTGACAAAATGAGGCAGAGAGAGATTTCTTTTTCTTTTTCCTCACAAAAAAAGGTAGGTGCAAAACTGCAAACAATGGGAAATTTAGGGCAGAAGAGGAGAGTTCAAGATTTTAAAACACAAAAGAAAAAAAGCTCTATTTAACTAGGGAATTGTAATAATTGAGATACTATTAATTGTATATTGTGTTGAAAGCAGAAATGGTTAAGTTGTGGTTTGGAGGAATATATGGAGGAAATTATTTGGTTTATTATTATTGGTAAATATAATTAACTGATTTGTAAGAAATTGGATTGCATGGAAATAATTGAAATATTCATGTTCATATTGATTAATATACAAAAAAGATAGTTATATAACTAATTGGTTTATATTAAAATTTTGAATTCGTATTAAACAACTGTAATATTACATAATTAACCAACGTGAGGATGGGTATAAAAATAAATGACAATGGGAAGGGGTATAATATAGAATAGAAGGGAAAAATTGAATTTGATTAAGATTAGAGATGAAGATGAAGGGTAATATTGGTTTTTTTTTAAAAATAGATGAGGAATAAATATGGCAAAAAGGAAATATAGAAATTGTAAATTTAAATGAAATGACTAAACACTGTTTAAATTTGTGAACCGGCCAAATACTCTGTTCAAAGAAAACACATTGTATGTTTGTATGTGTGTTTCTAACTATTGCTATTTATTCATATTTGTTCTCTTTTATTCTTTAAAGTTTAACAATTCATTCTTTATCTTAATATTTTTATATTTGTTTGGGGTTGGCTTTCTTCCCTTTCATCTTTTTTATTGTACAGCAATCTTTCTCCTCAAACCTACCACCTCTCTTTTTTTTCCTTACTTTCTCTTCCCCCCCTCTTCTTCCCCCCCTCTTCTTCTCCTCCCTACTCCCTCCTTTCTCCTTCTCCTCCTCTCTTCCTCTACTCTAATTTCCCTTCCCTTCCTTCATCCCTCTCTATTGCCGTACCTTTTATGCATATGGACTACTCAGAGGGCTGAAAAAGTTATTTTTGACTGGTCCTCGCACTTTTGATCAGTCCTCAAATGTACGACTGTCCTCACATTTTACGTTTTCGCCCTATCTTGTCACTATAGTGAAGAGAAGCAGTTGTGAAATGAGTGAAACCGTTGTTAAGAATGCTGCAAAGGGCATAAATGATGACCAGTCATAAGTGCGAAGACTGGTCAAAAGTGCAAGGAAATGTCAGAAATGACTTTTTTCAGCCCTCTGGGTAGTCCTTTTGTGCATATGGACTACTCAGAGGGCTGAAAAAGTTATTTTTGACTGGTCCTTGCACTTTTGACCAGTCGTCAAACTTACAGCTGTCCACACATTTTACGTTTTTGCCCTATCTTGTCACCATGATGAAGAGAAGCAGTTGTGAAATGAGTGACATGGTTGTTAAAAATGCCACAACAGGCATAAATGTGAGGATGGTCATAAGTGCGAGGACCAGTCAGAAATGACTTTTTTCAGCCCTCTGAGTAGTCCCTATGCACATAGCCACGCCTACCTGGTCACATGACCAGCTAGCCATGCCCACCCGGTCACATGACCAGCTAGCCACACCCACCCAGTCACAGGACCACCAAGCCACACCCCCAACTAAGCCACACCCACAGAACCGGTTGTTAAAAAAATTGAATCCCACCACTGGTTATATATCTCAGATAAGTAGATGTAAGACTGTATCCTAAATCTATTTTCAAGAGGTAACAAAAAAACCTAACTTTCAATATCCTTAAAATGGAATCACTACTATTTATGAATCACCTCTCAGAGTCCCTATGCGAGGGAGATGGGCAGTTTTTACATTTGATAAATGAATAAATAAAATTATATTTGGACTGTGGAAAGATTAGGAACCAATACCAAACATATGATTTTGGTAGCCATCACATGTGGGACTGACGCTAGATATTGAAGAAAAGCGAAAGATTTGCATGAGTGACTCAAGGAGGGTTGCAATGAAAGTGGTAAATAAGTTAAAGCTACTGGAATCTGGTACAAGCTTGCTGTAGGAAATACAGAAATAACTAAAGGACTAGGAACATAGGTGCCAGCAGCTGAAATTAGCCAGAGGCAGAACAGAAGAGGATGAAGGGATGAGATGGGATGGGATGGGATGGAGATTTTTATCAGACAGCAGAGAGCCTATGAGGAAATCTCAATAGAGTTGTGAAAAAAATGAATCTCGGATTAGAAAAGTATATAAGGAGTTGTGAGTGCAAGCACAGACATGTAGGCTTAGCTTGATGTAAACGAGGTCTAACCAATAGAGAGGAAACGTGAAAAAATGTTTAGGACAAAGAAAAGAACATGGGAAATAAAATATTTTTATTTTATTAAATAAAAATAAAAAAGAGGCAGAGATTTAAAAGAAGACAAAAAGGCTAATAAAGTTCATAATCATCCTATATTTCAGAGGAAAAAGTTCAAACTGCTTCAAAACATTTCAATATGTTACTTGTGAATCAAGCGTGTTACTTGAGACATACAGAAGCTGAGCAATCTCATTCCTAGTGAGTTCAATAGTTACTGTTGTGTAAAGTTATTCTTGACTGTGTGTAGATATATATACGGTTACTCTTTCATGCAAATGGCAAAACACAGTTTTGGCCAGTTTTTGGCTCTGAACTCGGGAAAGGAAAAGTATTTTTTGTCTATTTATTACTAGAAGAGACTTGGGCCTTGTTGGATTTAGTGGGTGGAAGAAACATCCCTCAGACTAGAGCCTTCTGCTAGTGGAAGAGTCATCCAGGTCTTTGGTTAAATAACTAGAAATGAAATTGCTGGGGCTTGTTACCATTATTACTATGTTTCCCCCAAAATAAGATCCTGTCTTATATTTTTTTGAACCCTGAAATTATTGCCATGCGCTCAAAAGCCCAATTGGGCTTATTATCAGGGGATGTCTGATAATAAGCCCAATACCCTGGGCTTATTATTTAAAAATAATGTTTATTATTATTTAATAATAATTATTATTAAATTATTTTAAAGGGTATTATTTAAAAATAATGTTATTAGAATTTAAATTTACCACAAGCCAGAGTCTTTACATTAACAAGGTTTTAGTCTTACCTCTATAATAAGCTTTAGTAATTGCATCAAATTCTTCTTGACCTGCTGTATCCCATAGCATTAACCGGATATCTTCATCATTGACTCTAAAAATATATTCTTATCAATAAGCATATTAAAAAGAACAAGGAACTTGTAAACTAAAAAAAGTACTTAGCAAAATGGCTTTCAGTAATCCCATTGTTTTTCAAGCAGACTTAAATTTCCACTGATATGGACTCATGCATGCCAGAGTATCTAATTTTTCCAATTCTTTTAGCTACAGACATACTGTTTCTGAAGGGTATGGCACAAAGGACAGCATTAATTGAGAAACAACTGGCAAAGAATTAGGAGGACTAAATATACTACGGTAGTAGGAGTGGGTTTGGAGGCAAATTACTTGGAACCTAATTCCAAAACTGAAACTTGTTTAACCGTATCTAAGTAGACCATGTCCTTTTCTTTCTCTCTGCTTTGAGAGAAAATAAAACTACTCTGTGGACTGAAATAAATTAGACATTTTTAAAAAAATTCCATTTATTTATATTGGACTCTTCATGTTCTATACAAATCACTGTCATTCAGTGTTATAAATGTTTATAACTCTTTGTCATATTTATAATATTGCAACTCCATCTTGCCACTACTGGTAAAATAGCCTTTTTTTCTTCTAACAAACTATAGCAATGTTGGATTTATTATTCAGATTAGTAATTCTGGAACTTCTGCAGACAGACTGCCAAATACAGTTAATACAGATGCCTCATGTTCTCATTTATGCAAAAGGCTTTTTCTGAAAGGCACTTATAAATATCCTGAATTCAGTTCTAAAAATGAATAAATAATAATGCTCCCATCTGTTAGATACGTACTGCATTTCTCTTTCCAAGAAATCAACTCCAATTGTTTTTTTATAGTCTTTTGTAAAAATTCCTTTGCAATATCTCTGGATCATACTAGATTTCCCAACAGCTCCATTTCCAACCACAACCACCTTGATGGCCACCTCCAAATCTTCTTCCAGCATTTTGCCCAGTCAGAAAGTTGTAATTTGTTTCTCAATTTAGTATAGATCTCTGAATTCTCTACCTGAAAAAAAGGGAAGAAAATAATAATAGTTTCTTTCATTACAAAAATAAAAATACACATTTTGACTTCTAATTCTCTCATGGGTTTACAATAAGTCTAAGGAGCTTCAATATTAAATTGAAACATCCAAACCAATTAAATTATCTCTGTGGTGGATGGGGAATAAGTCATGAGGCTATTTCATAAAAACAGTTACCAGATCATGTTCATGCCACAGTTAGGAGAATGAAAGGAGCAACCCAAAGAAACAGTTGTGTATATATATTTATTATAAGCTCAGTTGAAGCCAACGGGCGTTGCTATTGAATAAACAAGGATTATATTGCATGCTAATGCTTCACTGTCTTCTCTTGCCTGTTCTATTAATCTTATGCCCGATATAATTATTATTTTGTCCATGTTAACCGGTATATCTGTAATAATTATGTATAATTTTTCCACGTGTCTAAATTAAGAAAATCCAAAGAATTTGCTACCAACATTCACATATACATACCAGGGGTGAAATCCAGCAGGTTCTGGAGAACTGGTAGTGGAAATTTTGAGTAGTTCGGAGAACTGGCAAATGCCACCTCTGGCTGGCCCCAGAGTGGGGTGGGAATGGAGATTTTGCAATATCCTTCCCCCAGGAGTGGGGAGGGAATGGGGATTTTGCAGTATCCTCCCCCTGCCACACCCACACCAAGCCATGACCACAGAACCAGTAGTAAAAAAATTTGGATTTCACCACTGATACATACCATCTTTGCATACTACACTTTGTATCACATTACAACACATTCCTATGTGTATGGATCCACACTTTAACATTAGTGGGACTTTTCCCCCCAGAAACTTCATATATAGAATGTATTAGACAACAGTGTTAATGTAGCATATACATTCGTCTCAATTCTTTGCTATTAGCTTACATTATGCAATAACTTAGACAAACTTAGATAAATCACAGAGAAACAAAAATAGTATTAAAGTTATTAGATGATGCTCACAAATACATGTCACCATCTTACAAGAAATTAATTTATTTTTATGTTACTAAGATGTTTACAGCAAGTATTTTGTAAAGCAGCCTAGCTTTAAAGTGTTCTTTTAAAATAAAAGTTGCAGGATTAGTTCTGGTAAAATAGACAGAATGCTCTCTCTCTCTCTCTCTCTCTCTCTCTCTCTCTCTCTCTCTGTGTGTGTGTGTGTGTGTGTGTGTGTGTGTGTACACTCATATATACACTCATATATTTTTGGGGCAAGATTTACGGGTTCTAAATATGGACTGGGGATACAATGGCAGAATATGAAGCAGGCATATACAGATATAAAAGAGTCAAAGAGCACTGATGTTGTTCCCTAATTTGGTAACGAAATGTTTGCAAGAAAACAATCAAGCTCAGAGAGCACCAAGGTTGCCAAAACTGTCTATATTTTCCTGAATTGGAAAAGAGAGATATATTAACAATCTATACTGAGTATCCGAAATTGACTATTGCCAATGAAGAGGAACATATACCGGATATGCCATATTGATATGCTGAAATAACCAGGACCAATTTTAACAGGCATAACGGCACGATAACTCACTACTGTCAGCATCAAAATGATCTTCCCACTATCACAATTTCAATATAAATGGTAACAACAAAAATTTAAATTGCAAGAAACTTTGTTTTGGACAGTCTTACAACAAGCATTATTACATAAATGTTGGGTTCTCTACCTTATGGATAGGTAGAAATTTTGGACTAACAACCACAACTGAGTCCAAAATTTCTGTTGCTAAGGCGAGTTGCATCTCATTTTATGACCTTTTTGCCACAGTTATTAAGTGAATCATGGAGTTATTAAGTGGATCTGGCTCCCCCATTGCCTTTGTTCGTCAGAAGCCAGCTAGGAGTTTGTAAATGGTGATCACATGAGCCCAGGGCACTCCAACTGTCATAAATACATGCCAAGTGCTCTAATTCTGATCATGTGACTATGGGGAAACTGCAAGGGTCATAAGTGTAAGAATAAGTCACGAGTCACTTTTTTCACTGCCATTATAATTTCGGACAATCACTAAACAAATGGCTGTAAGTCAAGGACTACCCCGTATCATTTTGATAAGCGTTTTGTATTTCATGCTTACATTTTACAAATGAGCACAGTGCCTGCCAAAGTTTAAACATTTTCCAGGCACTCCCAAGTTCTATAATAGCGGGGTTTTTTTTCTTAAAATACATCTAGGATTACTTCAGTTGTCTGTCCACACTAGTCGCCTTCTCTCTATGGATTTATCCTCATTCCATTCATTATGATTTGTAGTCTTTTTTCCTTCCGTGCCCTTTACAGCATTCTTCACCTTTAATCCCATGAATCAAGTGTGCGCTTCTGTATCATTGCTGCAACTGGAAAATAGCTCCTTCTCATATGACCCATTTTTTTCTGTTCTGGAAAAGATTCTTTTATGTTATAGTATTTCTTCCTCCTACTCATTAAGAAAGCCGTATTAAGGGTTTGCCTTAGTAAATCTTCATAAATCTTCAACAGCATTTCCCCTTTATATTTACTGAGTAGGTGAATCCAACCAAAATGTTATTAACCTCTTCCATATAGAAAGTTTTCCATTATACCAAAAATTTCAAAGATTGGTATACGGATGGTCCTTGCTTACTGACCAATCATTCAGCTATAACACTTGAACTAGGGATAGTTACAACTGTCCTTCAAGTTCTGACCATAGCAGCATCCCGCAATCATGTGATTGTGATTTGCAGCCTTCCCTGTTGGCCTCCAACAGGTAAAGTCAATGGGGAAATTGGCAGGAATTCAGAAGTTGCAATTACATGAACTTCTCCCTTTACAACCTATGCACTCCACACTTAATAACGGTAACTGAGGACTGCCATTGCAAAATGTATTTTTCAAGTTTCAGCAGATTTCCAAAAAGTCTTATAAGTTTTATTTGCACTGAATTAGTACCTGAGAAACACTGGGCCAATTAGTTCTATCTTGGTAACAGTGTAGTAGAATACATGGCGTACAATATAAATGGCTAGACCATGATATCTTCCTCCAAGAAATACCTTTATTTTAGCAATGATTACATAACACTTGTGGTACAGAATATAGAAAAAAAGCAATTTCACCGCTTGCAATCACAGAAAATAAATGGTGAACCATTCTGTACATTTCAGTTTGCCTCTAACTCTCCACATAAATCCTTACATGCTAAATCATACCTCTGAACATAAGAGAAAACAATCCCTATCACAACAAAGATATACATGCCTCTCATCAAATGGCAACCTTTTCCAGCAGATGACTTGAACTAACAGTCCCCATAACCCCAAATCCAGCACATTTGAAAGCCATAAAACAGGGAAAGGTTCAGATCTTTTACTATAAAAATTGTAAACTTACACATCTAATAAATGATTCCCCCCCCCCAAATCAAGCATTCTCTCCCCAAAATTTTAGCAATGCAGAAAATCAAAAGTCGAGCTTAATTAAAAACACAGCACAGGAATATTGGTGAACAACCAGAAAGAAGATCATAAAAAGTAGACAGAAGAAGAATAAACAAGCCCAGCCCCCCAATCTCAGAATCTGGGCGGGGGACTTTGGACCAGTCTCAGCCCAGCGTTTTCTTCTTCTGTGGGGGGAAGAGGAAAGGAGTTCCCTCTGGGTATCCCCCGTCGGAAAGGACGGGATGTAAGTCTAAGAAACGCATCAACTAATGTCCGCAGCCTCTCTATACTAAATGTAACGATCTCCAAATAGGAGCTCGTAGATCCGGCAAGCCAGAGGAATTCCTCTGTTAGGGATCAAAGCCAGAGAGAAATCTTGCTGCTATGATCGAGCAAAAGGGAGCGCGGGCGTGGAGAAGTTCGGGGAACGCAGTTTCCAACCAGAGATTCCACAACCCAATCCCAGGGGCGAAGCATCTTCGCCGCGTCCACCCTAGCTCCACACAGAAACCCCCCCCCCCGCGTGTGTGTGTGTGTGTGTGTTGTGTATGCAGCACCACGTAGCCCAACTCGTCCGCCCAGGCCGATCCCTGCACGTCCTGCCATCCCCCAGCCCGAGGATCCTCCCCGCGCGCCCGATCCCAGGCGCAGCGCCCACGAACCCGGGGCGGTCTCCGGCCGGCTCCCCACGAAATCGGCGCGCGGAGAAAGAATGGGCGCCCCCCGCAGGGTTAGGAGAAGCCCGCCGGTCCCGCCAGCCCAACCCGGACGCGCATCTTCAGCTCTTCCCGCGGGACACTCACACGGCCGGAAACGCCGTCAGGGCCGCGGCGAGGCTCGTTCGGGAAAGCTCCCTTCTCCGCCGCGTCTGCTTTTCCGAATGGGGACAGACGTTTCTCCAGCCAGCCTCGCCTGCCGCCCTCCGCCTCCGCCGCCTCGCCTCAGCGGGGGCGGGACCAGCCTCCCTGGCCGGGTTAGAAGTCTGGGGAGGAGGAGGAGGGAGGAAGGAAGGAAGAGCTTCCCGCTTTGGAAGGCCCGCAGGATCTTGCCGGCTTTTTCTTCCTTGCGGTGGCACGAAGCGGCTGAACCTCCCGAAGATAAAAGTATAAAGGGAGCCCTTGAGATGCCTTGTCGGTCCTCGATGTAAACTCCGAGCTACCTTCCGAAAGTGCTTGGCAGGGAGTGAAGTTCCCTGATTTTGGTAGACTTACATTTGACGAGCTCAGAAGCCCCAAGTAGTTTAGCAAACAAAACTGATGGTCATTTTAGGCTGCGGAACCTCTCTGGATACTTAATGGCTTGAAGCTACTTGTGATGTTAAAAAAGTACTCAAAACGTTCCTATTCCAGCAAGCTGGTCTGGCCTAAATTTCCCTTTTAAATTGTCATTTTAAATTTTGTCTTACAAATTGGGGTGTTTTAAATTTGTCTCGGGCCAAAATATTTAATGTATTTTAAATGGTTTTTGACGTTTGTATTATGTATTTTTATCTTGTGGCTGTTCACTGCCCTGAGTCCTTCAGCAGTAGGGCGGTATATAAATTTAATAAAGTGAAATAAAATAAATAAAATAAAGTGAATCTCCTCCTACAGCAAATATGGTTGGCTTCATGTGTGTGTGTGTGTAATACACACACACACATATGTATGTATATGTATATACATACACATACACATATATATGTATGTATATGTGTGTTTATATATCTTGATGTATATACCCCAAGTCCTTGACTTAAAGCCACAATTGAGTCCAAAATTTTTCTTGCTAAGCGAGACCGTTGTTAAGTGAGTTTGGTCCCATCTTACGACTTTTCTTGCCATAGTTGTTAAGTGAGTCACTGCAGTTAAGGTAGTAATACGGTTGTAAAGAGAATCTGGCTTCCACATTCCATGAGTCAGAAGGTTGCAAAAGGGGATTGATCACATGACACTGCAACTGTCATAAATATTAAGTCAGTTGCTAAGCCTCTGAATTTTGATCATATGACCACGGGGATGATTCAGAGGTCGTAAGTGTGAAAAATGGTTATAGGTAACTTTTTTCAGTGCTGTTGTAACTTCAAACAGCCATTAAATGAACAGTTGTAAGTCAAGAACTACCTGTATGTTTATGTGTATATATGTATATATACATATACAGTAGTGGCCAAAATTGTAGAAACCTTTTGGGCAAAGTGTATTTTTGAGTTTGATGGCTAATAACCACTTTTTTTTTTTGAGTTTCAAGATAATCATATTCCACTGCTGGAATGGCCTGGGAATAGACCCAGTTAATAGAAGCAATCATTCAATCTTGGTTTCACTTTGTAACAGCTGTAGAACTAAAAGACTTGGTTCACTCCAAGAGAAGATGTTGTAAGGCTGTAATTCATGCTAAAGGTTACCCAACTAAATATTGACTGATGTGATCATTTTTGTATATCTCATTTTTTTCTGTGTGTTTCACTTTTCTTCTTTATAGGGAACATTGGTTTCATATCGTGATCACAATTTATGAGCATAATTGCCAGGCTCAATTACAGTTGTAAGTTGAGGACTACCTATACAAATTTAATAAATTATCATTAAGATCATAATCTTCAGCCAATTTTTCTATGTTACTAGATACAGATTGTTCAAAAAGAAAAAAAGCTCATAAGTGTTGCTTTAATTAGCTTGAATCTCCAGTTGCTTAAGAGGACATGACAAATAACAGGGAAAGGAACATAGATAATGCTATTCAATTGTTGGTCATCATGAATTCAGGAGGAATTTGCTTTCAATCTGATAAAGCCTAAACACAATTTTCTATATGATCTTATTTATACACACGTATTTGAGATATCCCACTGAAACTGAACTGGGAGTTTAAATAAACATGTAAGAGAATCACCAAAACCAAGATGATAACAGCAGATTAATCCCAAACAAAACATCAGACAACATGCTTAGTTTCTTATGTTTATAATTGCAGTAGTTGGAAATCATTTCATCTCAGTTTAAACATCATAATGGTTTGTTTAATCACAACCAAAGGAAGGCTCAAGCACACAGCAGATTGTTACAATACTGTATTATCTTACTTTTGGATAGATCCATTTCATTTCCTCATTGTTAGATTTTACAACACCTAAATTTAATGCCACACAGATTAATGACAACTCTATAAAACATTTATTGTACATATTTGTAGGAATTCAGATGATTCTTAGGTTGGAATGGGTAATAATTAGGTACTTCTAGTGTGTGTGTGTGTATGTGTGTGGGGGCAGTTATGCTCCTTACTTTGTTCCAATTCTTATGTAGAGACTGAATATTCAAAAAGAATTCAAATAGTAAAATATATCTCATGTTCTTTATCCCAAGGTCTCCAGAACTCATGATTAAAAAGAAACTATTTTCTTTCCCTATAACTTTACCCTGTTGTATCCTTAGATGGCTGGAAGTGAGGAAAAGCCCATTGCTTTTTGAAACTGAAAGAAGAAAGTACAGAGGGTGATTTGCATATTTAAATAATTTTTAAAAACCATAATATAATGTCAACAGACAATACCAACTCAGTGTAAATAAGTTGAAAAGAAGTAACAGCCTTTTATCTACTTTGACTCAAACATTCACAGAGAAGATGTTTGTATCTGCAACTTGGTAGGACTGACAGATCTAGCAAAATATTAAAATGCAGTGAAACTACATTGACTACATAAGTAGAACTACAAATTTCCCGGCTGCAACAGATAGCAGTGAAAGCTGGACCATTAGAAGGGATGACAAAATTAGTGTTTTTAAATTATGTTGAGAGATGCCTTGGCTCACAAAATAACAGTTTGAAGGGACCTTGGAAATCTAACGAGCTCAAGCGGGAGACCTCCTTTGGGACAGATAAAATTAGATAAAACAAGGTCAGGCAGATCCCCATAAGCACTAAATACGAGGCTAAATTTGTTGATATTTTGGACACACAGCACCTAGACAAGCCTCGCTGGAGACATCCTCGATGCCTGGAAGAAAAGAAGACAACCAAGAAAAGGTCAACAAAACTGGGTTCATACAACCCACAATAACATGTAACAGTTTACAATGACTCAAGGAAACAATGAATTGTAAAATCTTGGTGAAATGGCATGTAGGCAACACTGGCCTCCATCTACTTTTGTAACAGTAGTTGCAAGTAAGAGTTAGAATTACCTGAATCACAACAAACACGTATCAAACCAGTAGAACAGCATGCCTTCATGGGTTATGGGTGCTCCATCACTGGAGGCTTTTTAAAAAAGACTGAACATCCATTTGTTTGAAATGACCTAGGGTCTCCTGGCACGAGCAGAGGGTTGGACTAGAAGACCTCCAAGGTTCCTTTCAACTCTGATGAGGATTATGATTGTGCTAAGGTGTAACCAAGAAAGACCTTGTGATCTATTCCAAAACATGAACCAAAAGGGACGAAAATTGCAACAGCCAAAGCCTCTGATCGCTTTCCACAATTTTCAGAATTATTTGGGGGTGGGGGATTGTTTGATTTCAACCAGGGGTCCCCAAACGTGGCAGCTTTAAGACTTGTGGACTTCAACTCCCAGAATTCTGTTGAAGCCCGCGAGTCTTACAAACTGCCACGTTTGAAGACCTCTGATTTCAACGCATAATTTCCTCCCTTAGTCCTCCGATACCCGCTTTAAAATCAGAAACCGGAAGTGCAGGCAAATATGACGCTCACATATTTATCTCTATGGTATTTACAAGCGCCTCAAACGGATGGCTCGAAAATGAGAGACTCCTCTTAAAACACAGGGAACCCTCTCCCCCGCCACCGCACTGGAGGCATTTTACTTCCGGCTACATATCGCCTGTCACGCGCAGTTCCTTCGGTTTGCAGACCTTCCCCCCCACCTCCCCACCCCACTCCGCCTTCCCGCCCCCTTTGAAATGACAGATGTGGAAGAACGCGAGGGCATTGTCATGGCAACTCCCTAGAAGCAGGCGGAAGAGCCAATCGGATGGACGTTTTAACGGAGGAGAGGAGATGACGTCACGAGGAGGACTCGGCGTGTCCTGATTTCGCGCGGGAGATTTAGTTGGCTTTATTACACGGACCTTGGCTGGTCGGTGAGTAGTTTTTTTTTTTAATGGATTCTCCTCTTGTTTAGATGATGATGTCACACCGTTTGTGATCCTACACGCGCTTTATTTATTAGTTAGTCTGACTGAATTCTCGAGTGTTTTCTTTTATGCAAGTAGAGCCACGAAATCCTGCGGTGTGCAGGCGTTTCATTACCCAACTAGGCAACATTACACAATTGATGTTTGATAATGAAACGCCTGCGAAGAAACCACCAAGCTCCGAGAGCACCAGGGACCCCCACAGGTTAAACCTGAGCTACAAATCAATACAGGTGGTCCTCGACTTGCAACAGTTCATTTAGTGACCAAAGTTAAAACGGCGCTGAAAAAAGTGACTTATGACCATTTTTCACACTTACCACCCCCACGATCACATGACCAATATTCAGGTGGACACTGACTCATATTTATGACGGTTGCAGTGTCCTGGGATCATGTGATCGCCTTTTATTGAGCCAAATTATTTAATGTTTTTAATTTTTAGATTGTTGTTTGTCTTGTGCTTTTAATTAGGCTGTGCACCGCCCCGAGTCCTTAGGGAGAGGGGCGGTATAGAAATAAAATAATAATAATAATAATAATAATTATTATTATTATTATTATTATTATTGTGCCACCTACTGACAAGTAAAGTCAATGGGGAAGCTAGATTCACTTAACAACTCAAGTGTAAGTAACCTAATACTTAAGTTAGGTTACTAACTTAACAACCGCAGTGATTCACTTAACAACTGTGGCAAGAAAGGTTATAAAATGGGGCAAATCTCACTTAACAAATGTTTCGCTTAGCAACAAAAATTTTGGGCTCAATTGTGGTCGTAATTCGAGGAGTACCTGTATTGTCATCTATTGGCTATCTGCCTCTCTTCAGATGTGTGGGGGCCATAATTCCAGAGACAAGAGCTTCTTCCAACAGATACAAAAAGTACTAACTTTGACAACGTGATCTTTCCTCCTTAAACGAGGCAGGGACTATTCACACAATGCTCTACTAAATTGCATCTGCAAAATTTGTACTCTACTAGCTGAGCTGAATTCATCTATTGTGGATTAATTTATGGTCCAATATATTGTGTGGAATCACTTGGTTGGATTAAGTGTGAAGCTATGCATTATATATCCACGTCTGGGCATGTTTGGCCAATACAGATAATATGTTAATACAGGTGACTGTATTAATTTAGCAAATCATATTTCTTTTAGTCATAAGTCTCTAGGTATTTAGAGTTAGATGTGGTTTACAGACTTCATTCTTGTTTTTTTTATACTGACAGTTTAGTTGCTAGCCAAAGAATAAAAGGAATGTAGGATTTTTGCTGTAACAATATAGAACAAACTTTTATTAAAGTATTTGTGAGCAGGAATCTAACCTCCTCTTGTCTACCCTGGTTCCCCCAAAATAAGACATCCCCTGATAATAAGCCCAATCAGGCTTTTGAGCACATGGCAATAAGGCCAAGCGCTTATTTCAGGGTTCAGGATCTTATTTTCCAGGAAACACGGTATATTTTCTCTTTGAGGGCAGCAAAGAGATTTTGAATGGATGCTATTCATTTTACTGTTCAATAAAGATGTCCTCAAGTTGAGTTCAATTCCTGGTGGCTGTCTCATGCCATTTCCTTGCTGGTGTCCTGATTTTTACAAAATGTAAAATTTGAATTGCTTTTAAAATTAGGTAGCTGTGTTTGGGGAGAAAATCATAACATCAAATACACGTAAGCAACTTGATCCCAGAATAAAACTTGTATTCTTATATAATATACGTAATGAATATTCTGACGCATGTTTATCTTTTTCTCTCTTGATTGTTCATTCCATTTTTTATTAAAGTTTTGCAACATTCTTTATAGGTTTATGTGGAAAAAATGCAGTTTTCTTCAAATGTCAAACGGGGAGCTTTGAAATTGGGAGATAAACAAGAGTCATATCCTCTTAGTGTCCAGTTCTATCTGCAGCCCCCTACTGAAACTATTTCTCTGATGGAATTTGAAGGTTTTGCAGTTGATAGATTAAAATGTGAGTATATAGGGTATATAACACAGAATTGGTTTTTTTTAATTATATGTAGTTTTTCAGAAGGATCCAAGTTCATATTTTGGTGGAATTGCATATTTCTTTATCTTTTTCATAGTTATAGAACTAATACACTTTGAATTCTGTTTGATATGATAGCATTCACAATACATGTGTTTATTATAATCTGGTTCTTAGTGCTAGAATATATTGGTTGCACGAAAATAATATTTTCAGGTACTGTATGTTTTTAATCACTTCTCCATTGTCATATTTCAAAACTCTTGTTTGGTTTTTGCAGTACTCAAAACCGTTGAAAACTTGGGTGTGAGTTATGTGAAAGGTAGTGACGCTTACCAAGAAAAGCTACAGTTGGAACTTCGACATCTTAAATTTCCGTATTATGTAAGTAGAAGTGAATAATATGCCCTTGATGCGTAGTACCCAGAATAAAATAAAATACCATTTGAGGAGAGATCCAGTTTAAATGGGTCTTGGATGTAATGTGATTTTCACCTTTAAATTTGGCATTTCCTCCTGTACTTCCAAATGATTATTGTAATAAACCCTGCAGTTAGCCCTGTTATTGACTGGCTTTTTATCATTCCATGTAGCAAAGTGTTAAGGTCAGTAGAATACAAAATTGTAGAAAAGAAAAGGTAAATTAGGATTATGCTTTCCTTTTCCCTTCCTCCTTCCTTGCCTGGTACCCGTAGATTCCTAAATTACCCAAAATACTTTTCCAGAGAGCTAGACAAACAGGACAATCTCTCTGTGATGTGACTACAATATTGTGGTTGGTGTAATTGGCCCAAATTAGACAAAAGTGTCTTATAAAAGTTTTTTCCCCAATTGCAATTAATGAAATACAACTTGAACTTTGTTGTACCTTGATTCTCTAAAGAATGCTATGAAGGGAGGAAGTTGCAGGAGATTGGAAATATATGAGGGAAGAGAAAAACTAATTATCTGAGATTACCTTGTGTTTACATGCTGATGTTACCATTCACTAATATATAGTATGCTACGCTGGGATGTGATGCAGGTTTTGTTTTCTTTTCTAACTAGGCTTTGATTGAAGATGATTATGATGCAAGAAGGAAAGATCATATTTCTCATTTTATACTGCGCCTTGCCTACTGCCAATCGTAGGTACTATTTGTCTAGTTATTACAAGATCCAGTTGTTAAAACCTATAGTGTATTATGATTTTCAGATTTATTTGATATTGTATATAATTTGTGGTTTCCAAAATGGCTAGAAAAATCTCTCTAAGTGGATATGGCAGGAAGAAGAAAGTAGATAATATTGCAGATAATATTGCAGATAATATTAAAACACATGGCCTGAATCCCAGCAGTTCTGGGTGATTCACAAATTAAAAATACAGGAAAAAACATATCACTAAGACAAAGAAATGCGCCAAAATTGGGCAGAAATAAAGATATACACTATTCAGAAGGAACTTTACCTACCTACTTCAAAGTCTGGGTGAAAAGCCAGGTCTTTAAGATCATCCAAAATTTTTATTTATTTTTTATTTATTTATTACTTTTTTATGCACCCATCTTCCCTAGAAGGTGACATCAGGCACCTTACAAGTTGTAAAACAATTAAAAAATAATTAAAATATTCAAACTACTGAGATTAAATTATCATTAAAAACTACTAAACTGGAAACTAAGAGACGCAAGAGATGGACAGGATAGGGATGAGGTCATCTTACCCCGTTAGCAACCTTCAATGATAAGCGCCCCCTGGGGGCCCAGACCAACCAACAAAGCCAGATTTTAATACCCTTCTAGCAGGAGTTATAGGTGATAGAGTTTCAAATAATAAAGCCCTATGCCAGGGGTGTCAAACTCGATTTCATTGAGAGCCGCATCAGGGTTGTGTTGAACCTCAGAGGGCTGGGGGTGGTGCTCTGTCCAGGCATGGGTGTGGCCATCGTGGGCATGGCCAGGCTGACGTCACTCGTGTCAGGTGGCATCTGTGGTGGCCAAGTGCTAAGGCAGCACTTCCCTTAGAAGTCCTCCCTCTCGCATTATAATCTTCCTCTCTCCCTCCCTCTTTCCTTCCTTTTCCTTTTCCTTCCCTCTTCATTCTCCTTTCTTCTTTCTTCCCCTCTTTCCTGTTTTTCCTTCCTTGCTCTCTTCCAATCTCCCCTTTTTCTTTTTCTTTCTCTTTCCTCTTTCCCTTTCTCCTTTCCTGTCCCTTCTTGTATATTCAAATGCAAAAGGGAAAACATTTCTCCTTTTGTTTTTAGTTTGTTTTGATAGCCCTCTGCCAGTGAATGTGCCCCATTTTTGGCCGTGATCGCCTCCTGCAGCCAGCCCCCCCCCAGTCCCATTTTTTGCTGGCAGAGGTATCGTGGGCCGGTCCTAAAGGTCTAATGACCCTGAGGACTGGATCCAGCCTGCGGGCCTTGAGTTTGACATCCCTGCTTTATGTTATATACAGCTTTATAAGTAACAGCCAGCACTTTGGCTATAGATGTTGTCTTCCTTAAATATAATACCTCTTAGGTTAATGCTGTTACAAAGCATGATTTCTGAAAAAAATTTAAATCATTTATTGTTGTGAAGGGAAAGTTGTTTTTCAATCCAATAAAAATCCAAAATCTTTGTCAAAAGATCGACAAAACCCTGTAATTAATATTTAATTTTCTAAGAGATAATCCCACATGATTATCTCTTGGAAAATTAAATTAATGCATTAAGCAATAGCCTTCATACTTTTGTATATTTATATTATTGCCCCCACAATCTGGGTCCTCATTTGACCTACCTTAGAAAGGATGGAAGGCTGAGTCAACCTTGAGCCTAGTGAGATTTGAACTTACAGTAATTGCAGGCAGCTGAATGTTAATAACAGACTATTAGTCTGCTGCGCCACCAGGCTCTTCTTACACATTGTCCTCGATTTATGACTACAATTGAGCCCAAATTTTGCATTGTTAAGTAAGACTTAACAATGTTAAGTGAGCTTTGTCCCGTTTTATGACGTTTCTTGCCACAGTTGTTAAGTGAATCACTGCAGTTGTTAGTAACACAGGTGTTAAGTGAATCTTGCTTCCCTAATTGACTTTGTCAAAAGGCTGAAAAGCGGATCACATAACCCAGGGACATTGCAACCATCATAAATATGAGCCAGTTGTCAAGAGTCCAAATTTTGATCATGTGACCATGGGGATGCTGCAGCAGTTGTAAGTGTGAAAAAGGGTTACAAGTCACTATTTAGTGCTGTTGTAACTTTGAATGATCACTTAACAAATGGTTGTATGTTGAGAACTACCTGTATATGCACGCATACTTCAATGAGCATCTTAAAAAACAATTTTCATAAGCAAATAAGCACTATTTTACGACTTTTTTTCTCTCTCTTTCTCTGGGAAGCAGTAGGTAGAATCTGCATTTAAGCCTATATTGGGGAAAGTTATGGCTTAAAAGTTAGATAGCTCAAATTGAGAAAATCGTTATCATTCTACAAACAAATTATGAGAAGAATCCTGAGTTTTCCATCAGGAGTTTCGGCAACATTTTAATAAGGATTATGTTGTTGCCTTTAGGCTTTAGTGTCAAATGCTTATAATAAATGTTTAATTATTCAGATAACCTTTTTGTATCATGTGGTGTCCTAATTTTAAGTTGGTTCACAACAAGTCAAAACGGGCATAATTTTACAATATATGTGATAGTGTGGTCTGTTACAGATTTTAGTAGTTCAGCAGTGCCACCATGAGGCAAAACTTTCATTGCCACAGTTTTTATTCATAACTATTTGATATTGTACTTTGCTATCACAATTATTTGTTCTTAATTTTTTTGTCTATGAACAAAATAGAACACTATTGCTGACTATATATTTAAAATGCTGCTATACTAAAGTTTTTTTCTATGTGTTATTTCACACATTTTTATTGAATGTAAAAATATTACAATTACGTTTAATATGATGTATCTATATTGGTATTATTTGTTATTTATTTATTTTATTTGGCTTATATGCCACCCTATCTCCCAATGGACTCAGTGTGGCTCACAATAATAAAATGCACTTATATAAGTGCATTACATAAACTACTTTAAAAAAGAAATCTTAAGTTATCAAGATGGAGAAAAAATTAAATTATCTGAAAAAACAATGAAAAAGGAAAAATAACCCAAGGAAATAGGAAAAAAACAAACATCACTAAATTAAACTAGAAATCAATTTAATAAAATGAAACACCTAAATGCCTAAATTATATTTATTTCTGTATAGATAGAAATATATTTATATAGCGATACATGAATTTTCCAGTTTATTTATGTAGATAATATAAATCAAGCCATAGTATAATATATAAATGCTGCTCTACATGTATAAAGAATATACGTAATATTATATGCACACACAAATTAGAGATTATATAATTTTATTCATTTTTTTCTATATTATGACTTTATTTTAAACAAAAATTTGAACCTAGATTATATAGAAGCATATTGTCCAGTCTTGCTTGTCTGAAAGTACAGAGTTCATACAAAAGGTGGTCTTTACAGACTGGGATACTGTACAGCCGAATTTCTATGAAGACATGATAACCTGGATCATTTATCCAAGTATAATATATTCAGAGGTTTTCATAGTTTGAAAGATTCGAGTTTTGAGGCATATAATTTAACAAAATATTAATATTTCCTTCTCTATTTTTGATCATAAGATACATATCTAATATTCCATAAAGCCAGAAGATATTGTTTGGGTAATATAGGATATTTCAATTCTGTAATTCAAATTTCTTGCGTGTTATCCAAATTTATTTTTGATTTTTTAAAAATGATAATAGTGGATTGCCATTTTCATAGTAGAAGGCTTAATACCCAATGGTCTTTTAGACAATGCAAGGGCATCAGGGCCAAACAGTATAAATAAACGTTTGAATTCTGCTTTTCTAAGTACATTCTGCTTTTGTACAATTTCTTGTATGGTTGAACAAAATAATCATTTTAAAATTATATCCTGTATTCATAAAATATCAGTCTCCAGCTCACTATTGTCGTATAGGGCTTACAAACTGTACTTTGTTCCAATTAGCTGTAAAGATAGAAAGTTAAATGTAGCGAATAAACTTTTCTATCTCATTGAAATTAAGGCTCTAGAGAAACTCTGATTTATTGTATGTGTCTAAATCAACTGCATTTCATTATGCATTCATTGTTTGATTATAGGGAGGAACTTAAGAGATGGTTTATCCAACAAGAAATGGACCTCTTCCGTTATAGATTTAATCAGCTATCTCAACCGTTAGTTGAAAAGTTTCTTCGATATGCTAACTTGGGATATGATACTGTAAGTACTGTATATTTGAATAACTCCATAACTGGTTTTAGTTTCAAAATTCTTACAAAAAGTATATATGAGGATGCAAAAATAATTGCTGGTGTTGGGCTCCTGTTCATTTTGATCTGCTACTTTTTTATTTTATCAATTAGGAGTTTGCTGCATCATACATGCTGCAATTATTATTAGACTGTATTCCTTTTCTGTTTCCCAGTCTCTCTCTTTCAGCCCTATAAAGGAACACAATGCAAAACCACTTCTGAAAAAAATATTGTAAGTATGAACCAGTTGCCAAGCATCTGAATTTTGATCACTTACATTGAGGATGCTGCAACAGTTGTATGTATAAAAAATGGTCATAAGTCACTTTTATCAATGCCGTAACTTTGAATAGTCATTAAACAAACAGTTGTAAATTGAGGACTATCTGTAATCATATTTACTGACGTAGTGAAACTGAGATTCTGATTGACCTAGACATAAATGTATTGTCATCTTCCCTAAGTGTTGAATTGTGATGGAACTGTGTACCATAGACTATGGCCATAATACAGGAGTGAAATCCATCAGGTTCTGGAGAATCGGTAGCAGAAATTTTGAGTAATTTGGAGAACCGGCAAATGCCACCTCTGGCTGGCCCCAGATTTTGCAATATCCTTCCCCTGCCACGCCCACCAAGCCATACCCATAGAACCGGTAGTAAAAAAATTTGGATTTCACCACTGCCATAATATGGCATACAGATTCAGTGATTTCAGCTCTGTTATTTTTGAGAATAATTGTGAGTTACCACCAGCACTATTCTTATTGGGTATTATGGAACAAGAATTAGAAAATAAATATGGGAAATTAATGTTGTATAACTGTGGCAAGATTGTTGTGAGCAAAAAGTTGGAAAAGCAATGATATTCCTGCAGTGGAAGATCAAATTATAAAATAAACTGAATTTTTAGAAATGGAGAAAATGGAGAAAAACAGGACAATTAAAAAAAAAAGACTGGAAACCTGATCTGGGCTTTTTGTTGAAAGAAGAAAAATTGAATAGAGTATTTCAGGATTTAGGGATTAAAATTGACAAGGAGGATGAGGAAAAGAATTAGATAATTATTTATAGAAAAAGAGTAGAAGGCATAACTATATGTTTTCATTCCCTTTTTTCTTTTTTCTGTTTTATATACATTTATTGTATTGAACAATTATAATTTACACACATATATACAGAGTCTGTATGTGTATGAGAGAGAGAAAGAGAGAGAGAGAATGGTAAATTACCCTGTATTTAACTAGAGGGAAGAAACAAGTTCTTTTTAAAAAAAATAATTTAAATGGAACAATTTTTTGAAATGTCCTCCCTCTTGTTTGCAGCAAATTAAAGGATAAGGTACAATATAAGCAAAAATGAAGGTGAATTGTGTGATATTGCTATCTTTCCTGAAGTGTACTTGGGTTTTTTTCCTTCAGGTCTTTAAACTGTACTGGCATCGTAGTTTTTCAGATTTGTATACGAATTTTTCAGTACATACAGACATAGGGTTCAGGATGCATTCAGAAGCCTCTAATGCTGTTCAGAGTACCTTAGTTATATCGAACGAGGAAGACAATGTCCTGAATAGCCAGTTGGAGGAGCTAATGCTCTGTGTTTCCGTTACTGACAATGGATAAGGAAGGAGAAAGAATAAACAGGGTGGAGGGGAAATGCAGACGTTAGTGAAATTTGATTTTTCTCCAGGTAGCTGCTCTTTGATTTTGTTGCTGTCAGTTTTTTAAAGAAACTTTTTGGGAGAGCTTGGTTAGGCAATGTAAATGGCATTTCTGCAGTTTGCTGTTCATCAATGAATCGCTCTGGCCTCTTTCCTTAATTTTATATCTATTTTAATTGAAAAATAGTAGAGCAGTGTACAAGAATGCTGGTACTTCAGTTTCTCAATTTGTTGATAGTTTTGAATTTTCTTTGCAAGTTCCAGCCAGACAAGGGGCTTTGCAAGTTCTAGCCTGATAAGGAGTTTCTGACAGTAGTTAATTTAAAGCGTTGAAATGCTTGATAATCTACTTTGCTTTGGACTTTTGCAATATAGTTTCCTAGCCATGTGAAATCAATCAACAGTGCATTGCTCATTTTGGATTCAGGTGATTATTATCTGCAAATAATTAGACAACTTAAGGCTGGATCAGGCTTAGCATGTCTAATCCATCAATATTCCCCTAGTGAGAAATTCCCAAGCAGCATATGAAAGTAATAACAACAAAAAAGGCAGCTGCTAATAGTTACTGATCCATCAATAATGTAAAAATTAGCCTAGAAAAGTCTTCTTTTGGAAACTGTCCTACCAAAAATTAATTAGTTAGTTCAAAACTCTGAAGAGCAGTTTCTTTGCTGAAAAAAACAAATCTTTTCCATGAGAGTCCAATTGTTTTGATTTCCTGTATTATTTTCAGTTTTTGTTTCCTGTGGTATCTGACTGGCTTGTTTCTGATTTATTTTTTAAAAAATAAATAAATAACAGTACAAACCATAGTTTAATGTGTTATGTTAATGCATCTGCTATCACTGAACAATCACCACTTCGTCCCTATATATTTCTAATGAAAGGTTTTCACTGACAGAGCCTGGTGGCGCAGCAGACTAATAGCCTGTTATTAACATTCTGCTGCCTGCAATTACTGTAAGTTCGAATCTCACCAGGCTCAAGGTTGACTCAGCCTTCCATCCTTTCTAAGGTAGGTCAAATGAGGACCCAGATTGTGGGGGCAATAAGCTGACTTTGTATAAATATACAAAAGTATGAAGGCTATTGCTTAATGCATTGTAAGCTACCCTGAGTCTCCGGAGAAGGGCGGCATATAAATCAAATTAAAAAAAAAAATTAGAGAAACACTCAAATAGATTTAAGAATTCTTAGATTGGGAGGCTCTATTCTCAGTCACTCAAGTCCTGGGTCACTTCCAGAATGGATTACTGTAACATGCTGTACATGGGGCTGCCCTGAAGAGTACCTGGAAGCTGCAGTTCATACAAAATGCAATAGTGTGGACAGTTATGTTGTGCGCTCCATGATCAGTTCATATTACACCACTGCTCCATAAGCTGCATTGATTGCCAGTTTCCTTCTAAGGTTTAATTCAAGATGCTGGCAATGACCTATAAAGCCCTTCATAGCATGAAGCCAAGTTGAGGGACTTTCTTTTCCTGGTTACATCTACTTGTCTCATCAGAGCTGGCAGGAGAGGCGCTTTATGGGTTCCATCAGAA
The DNA here is from genome assembly GCA_030761175.1 of Masticophis lateralis. Taxonomy (NCBI): domain Eukaryota; kingdom Metazoa; phylum Chordata; class Lepidosauria; order Squamata; family Colubridae; genus Masticophis; species Masticophis lateralis. The sequence continues at coordinate 125,278,085 of JAUDYJ010000001.1, read as the reverse complement.
CCAGGGAATGTCATCTGATAGACCCAGGAGAAGAACATTTTCTGCACTAGCAACCACCCTGAGATTAAACTGACCTTGATTTACTGGTGCTTTGGAAGGCTCTTAAGACATGGTTTTGTCATTGGGGTGGTTTGGAGCTGTTAGCTGGGTTATATTGTTAGTTATTGTATGGATGATACTTCCCTGCAAACTAAAATTTTTAACTATTTTCATTGGTTTTTAATGGTTTTAATTTTAGATGTTAATTTGGGACTATTTATTGTGTACGGTTTTTAAGGATGTGTGCTGCCCAGATTACGTATGTGTGAGATGAATGGCTAAATAAATAGAGTGTTGTATTTCAGAAATTAACTTCTGAATCTTGTTAAACACTATTATCCCTGGGTCTAATGTGATTCTAAGTAAGGGCTATTAGATTAATTATAGATCATTGTATTTTTTATTTCTCATCAGGGACGTGTAGTTGCCTAAGGCCCTCACCGTTATGAATGCATTTCATTTCAGTCCAGCTTCTCAACAATTATATCTATAAGTAAGGACATGAATTGTGCTTACGTTGTCGCCATAGCACTCTAATCTGCTACAATCATACATAGGCAATTTGGTGCCTAGTTTTTTTTGGCAGTCTTCCATTTAATGAAACTTACCAAATGTAATCACTGCCCATCTCCTGTCCTTTTGGAACATTTCCTCCATGAATGTTATTTAGTCTGCTGTCGATTTTGGATGAGGGGAAGACAGATGCCAATTAAAAGCAAGAGCAGTGCTGAAAAATAATGGTATCAGCTGTCCATTAACTAAGCTCATCAGGAGTAATCACTGTACATCAAGTCCCAGAACTGGCACAGTGAATAGAGAATAGAAAAATATTCTTAATTCTGGGTAGTTTAAGCAATATTGGAAGTTCTAGATTTTGAATACCTCCAATTAACAGATCTGTGGGATGAAGGCTTTTAAAAAAATACTACATTCATGTTTTTGTGGCTTCTGTAAATCAGTTGATTTTGTCTGTAATTCTATGTGCCGTACTCTTCTGGTAGATAGCCTCTTTGAACTTGGTAGCATTTTTGAACAGATATATAAAGGATTTTGCTTTCAATATCTGCAGGCCTGCAGATATTGAAATTGGGTTAGATGGTGAATGATGAGCTTCATTTCAAGATACCATAAAATGTTTATAGGTAAAGTCTGAGTTTTGTAGGAAGGTAAGTAGGAAGGAAGGGGGAGGAAAAGGATGGAAGGAAGGAGAAGAAAAGGGAGGAAGGAATGGTAGAAAGGAGGGAGTGATGAAAAAAGAAAGTTGGAGGGAAAGAAGGTTTCTGATGCTTCCTGCCAACTTCCCGCAAGGACATTCAGTAGGGATGATAGCCGATGTTACTTCCTTTCCCAATGCTTTTTTTTTTTTAACCACTAGTGGTCAATTGGTTTCTCTGTTCAGGTAAAGAAATATTTCTGAAATGATGACCTAGCCTAAAGATCCAAAGTAGGCAGCCCAATAAACAATTGTTTATGTCCAGTTATTTAAGTCTGTGAAATAAGACGATATTCCGTGTCTTTCTAAAATTGAAGGAGCCATCTGGATCTATGTAGACAAGCTGTTCCATGATGATGGACAATCACCTGACTCTGGGCTTTCATCTGCTCATTTTCTGGTGGAAGGACCAAAGGCATCCCTTTTGACTCTGAACAGAGAAGTAGTTAATTTTGTTATGAGAAAACAGGAAAAGGGGGAGAAAGAGCAAGCCATGTATGTTAACATTAGAACTTTGAGTTGTACACAAAAGCATATAAGCAACCAATGCAGTACTTGCAACTTGGTTGTGTCATTGTTGAAGTGCCCATTTCCTAGAAAGGGCTACGACTGTTATGATTCCAGATGTTGATCAAGCAGGAGCAGTTACCTAGAAGATCAGAAATAATGTGGCCCTATTCAAACCCAGATGATTTCAGTATGAACAATACCTTCATATTGCTCAGATTCAGTTTTAGATTTGTCTTTTGTCTTACTCAATTATCCCAAAGAATGTAAAAATTGTTATAAAGATTTCAGTTCAGCCAGGAATGGAGATATATAGACCCCATCACCCCAAACAGATGGATGACTTCTTCCAATGGTTTCATATACTGTAGAAAATAAATATCATAGGGCTACTAGACCTCATCCAAGCCTTGTAGCATTCCATAATTATTTATCACCATTCCTCACCCATCACTACCAACTATTGTAAGCCTCCCAGAGTTACCCTGTGGTAAAATGGGTGGCTAATAAATTTCATAAGTTAAATAAACTGGAATAATCTACTTACCCTGCAGCTGGCATCATATTTGAAGAGGTTCACAAGCTTGATTGAATCCCAGATGACTTTGCAAGAGCCACGGTACCAACTATAATTTACACCAAGCTTTTATATCAGTTCTCAGTCTGGGAGTCCTTCTGGACTCACATCTCTTGCTGGAAGAACAGGTGGAAATAATGGTCAAGTGAGATTGCTCAGTTCCCCCTGTGTGCCAGTTTTGGTCTTTTCTTAATTGGGACACACTGAAGATGTTCAAACTGTCACCTGATGTTTGAATTACAGGTAATCTTCGACCTAACAACCATTCAATTAGTGACGATTTGAAGTTACAACAGCACTGCATAAAAATGACTTATGACTGTTTTTCACACTTCTACAACTGTTGCAGCATCCCAATGGTCATGTGATCAAAACTTGGCCACTGACAAGTATTTATGAGTGTTGCAGTGTCTCAGGGTCATGCAATCACCTCTTGCAACCTTCTGACAAGCAAAGTCAGTGGGGAAGCCACATTCACATAATAGCTGTGTTATTAACAATTGCCATGATTCATTTAACAACTGTAGCAAGAAAGGCCATAAAATGGGGCAAAGCTCACTTAACTGTCTCATTTAGCAGTGAAAGTTTTTGCGTGTCATAACCTATTGTGTCATAACCTAAGGACTACTTGTATTGACCATGACTTCTGACTATTAGTTGGCATTCTTTTCTGTCGGTTCTAAGGTACCTTTTACTGCTATTTGCTATGTGGGACTGCTTTGAAGACCACCCAGAAACTTTCGTTGACTGGCTAATCACAATATCATCATATAGAAACATTGTTATAGGAATTTATGGGTTAGTCATTTTATTTCTGAATGCAATTGAAGCGGCTGGTTATTGCTTACAAAACTCTGTATTGCTTGGGGTTTACCTATCGTGGAGACAATTGCAAATTCTGCCTGTGTAACTTGGATAAAAATAAAGATTGCTTCATGAAAGTCCCTTCTTACCCGGAGGTCCAATAAAGGGTGCACAGAGGCAGGCATTCTGAGTGTTAGTTCTCCTCTTTTAGAACAACCTAGGCAAGAATGGCCTTGCTTTCGTGGCTGTCTGGAGATTTGCTAAGACCTGGAGGTTAAAGAGACTGAAGTAAAATCCATGCCAAATGTGAAGATGTTGCTTGATATTGTTGTGAGATGTGATCTTGGTTTTGTGCTATGGTTTTATTCTGAATTCTTTTCCATTTTGTTATTGTTATTATTATATTGTGGAGCATTTTTGGTACATTGCCTATAATCTTTGCATTGCGACACAATATAAACCTTAGAAATACACTAAAATTTACCCAGTCACAGAATCATAGTGTTGGAAAGGCCAGATGTAGGAAGACAGAAAGCAGAAGGCACGTGGCTTTATTTTCTATATAAATCTTGTTTAATAACCAAACGATTTAGATAGAATATCTGTTACTTCCAGGTAAGAAGTTCCACAGTTCTTGTCTTTCTATTAGATGTTATTTTTCAAGCATATCTTCTGTTCCAACTTTTGGCACCTATACCACCATGCTGCCAGCTTATCCCTACATTTCTTTCTCATTTCTACAAAAAGGAAAAAGATAGAAGAAGCAGTTACCTTATGCTTGAAGCCAAGGTCTTGGCCTTTGTTTAGCTTTTCACACTTAAATTTGCATGCTGTGCCCCAGAGATGCATTAATGAGGGAAACTGGTAGGTTTCTACAAGGCAGGCCTTTAATGTGAAGTGTGTCCTGCAACCCAGGAAAGGTGGAATAGGGAGAAACAGCTGGGAATTGCTAATTGCAGCTATATATAGCACCTGAAAGCAAGCAAATTGTTGGCAATGTCATGGAAGACCAGGCAGGTGCTAGAAAAGTCAGTATGGGAGACTGATTAATCAAAGCAAAGTTGGGTAAGAAACATCAGTGGGAGGTGTGGTGGCATAGATGCAGTAAGTTTGGGAAATTGCAGTTAAGAAAAATAGGAATGGATAGTATGGCAGGAAAGAGGGAACCATGGATGGAAAAACCAGAGACAGTGGCAGGCCAGGGTTTCCTTGTGGTTGATGAAAATTGCAAGTTGCCTTGGTTAGGTGGAAGGGAAAGGGAAAAAATGCATAGAAAAGCTGGAGAAGAAAGAAAAACCACTGAAAAGAATACCATCCCCTTTTCTACCCCTCAAAGCATAGTGCCAGCAAAGTTGCTTTGTTCCTAATTCTAATGTTTCTGCTATTCCAACATGTAGCAGTAGGTCTTCTCTATACATTTTGAATGTAATCCTCATGCTTAGGCTTTTTATTACCTTAGTTCTGTAATGTTCAGAGATATCTGTGTTGACAATGGAGAAGTTTAATGAAGTGGGCTCTGAGAATATTGTCTTTGGCTGGGCTTGTTATGGGCATATGGTATAGTTTCAACAGTTTTGGTAAAAGCAAAATGTGTTTGAAGCCTAACTGGACAGCTGCCTCATCTTACTTCCATAAACATAATGGAAGCAACTTAGGGTGGAAAAACACCATGCTCATTAAGAGTTTCAATTCGTTAATTTTCTGTGTTTGATGAGAAACAGATGCTGATTTTCAAGAGATATCTAAATAGATCCTCCTAAGAGTGCTTTTATAGTCAGAGTTGTGAATTGTAAAAATAGTTCAGAGTGAACCAAAACTTAGCTATACACATTCAATTTTAAATGCAAAGACACGTTTTTATAAATAATTTGAATTGGCTACTTGATAAAAATTGGGTTCATAATGGAAGATTCACATGGCACAAATACATGGTATGCTGACTTCCAGGGAAGAAATGGCAGATGGATGATGGCTTCAAGCAAAGTGAAGCCGTTGAAGGAAGCAGAATAAAGAGGTGGTGAATAGACCTGCTCCTTGATAATTCCTTCCTGGACAAGGAGAGGACTTGAGATTGTCCACAAGTCCTCCAGACAGTTGTTCCTTGTGAGGAGACGGCAAGACAATGGCCTCTTGTGGGTTGAGAGCTCTCAGAGATGAAAGAATAGCCGTCTCGCTCAACCTGCACTTGCACCTTTGAAAGGACACTAACTTTGCACATTTCCTTTTCTGATCACTTTAGGAAACTGCTTGTGTGTTATTTATATATTTATTAAATATGTATATGGCCACCCAACTTACAGTGGGGCAAAAAAGAATTTAGTCAGCCACCAATTGTGCAAGTTCTCCCACTTAAAAAGATGAGAGAGGCCTGTAATTGACATCATAGGTAGACCTCAACTATGAGAGAGAAAATGAGAAAACAAATCCAGACAATCACATTGTCTGATTTGGAAAGAATTGGTTAGCAAATTATGGTGGAAAATAAGTATTTAGTCAACTACAAACAAGCAAGATTTCTGGCTCTCACAGACCTGTAACAACTTCTTTAAGAGGCTTCTCTGTCCTCCACTCATTACCTGTATTAATGGCACCTGTTTGAACTTGTTATCAATATAAAAGACACCTCTCCACAACCTCAAATTGTCACACTCCAAACTCCACTATGATGAAGACCAAAGAGCTGTCGAAGGACACCAGAAACAAAATTGTAGACCTGCACCAGGCTGGAAGACTGAATCTGCAATAGGCAAGCAGCTTGGTGTGAAGAAATCAACTGTGGGAGCAATAATTAGAAAATGGAAGACATACAAGACCACTGATAATCTCCCTCGATTTGGGGCTCCACGCAAGATCTCACCCCGTGGTGTCAAAATGAACACAAGAACAGTGAGCAAAAATTCCAGAACCACACGGGGGGGACTACTGAATGACCTGCAGAGAGCTGGGACCAACGTAACAAAGGCTACCATCAGTAACACACTACGCCACCAGGGACTCAGATTCTGTAGTGCCAGACATGCTTAAGCCAGTACATGTCCAGGCCCGTCTGAAGTTTGCTAGAGAGCATTTGGATGATCCAGAAGAGGATTGGGAGAATGTCATATGGTCAGATGAAACCAAAGTAGAACTGTTTGGTAGAAACACAACTCGTCGTGTTTGGAGGAGAGAGAATGCTGAGTTGCATCCAAAGAACACCATACCTACTGTGAAGCATGAGGGTGGCAACATCATGCTTTGGGTCTATTTCTCTGCAAAGGGACCAGGACGACTGATCCGTGTACAGGAAAGAATGAATGGGGCCATGTATCGTGAGATTTTGAGTGCAAACCACCTTCCATCAGCAAGGACATTGAAGATGAAACGTGGCTGGGTTTTTCAGCATGACAATGATCCCAAACACACTGCCCGGGCAACAAAGGAGTGGCTTCGTAAGAAGCATTTCAAGGTCCTGGAGTGGCCTAGCCAGTCTCAGATCTCAACCCCATAGAAAACCTTTGGAGGGAGTTAAAAGTCTGTGTTGCCCAGCGACAGCCTCAAAACATCACTGCTCTAGAAGAGATCTTCATGGAGGAATGGGCAAACATACCAGCAACAGTGTGTGCCAACCTTGTGAAGACTTACAGAAAACGTTTGACCTCTGTCATTGCCAACAAAGGATATATAACAAAGTATTGACATGAACTTTTGATATTGACCAAATACTTATTTTCCACCATAATTTGCAAATAAATTCTTTCCAAATCAGACAATGTGATTGTCTGGATTTGTTTTCTCATTTTATCTCTCATAGTTGAGGTCTACCTATGATGTCAATTACAGGCCTCTCTCATCTTTTTAAGTGGGAGAACTTGCACAATTGGTGGCTGACTAAATTCTTTTTTGCCCCACTGTATATTCAAGTTACTCCAGCTGGTTTACAGCATTAAAAATCCATGCCATCTCTCCCCTCCCTCCATGGTAGCAGCAACACAATTAAACCAACTACTTGATCAACTCTATTCCCATTTGTGGTCCCCGGGTCCGCTGACAAAACTGCATCTTTTAGAAAAGCAACAAAGTAGTGGCCAGTTATACTTTTGGTGAAATGATATTCACCATAGAGAAGAAGCTACCAACAGGAAGGTCTTTTTTCTGGGGTCCCACAATAGATTAACCCTAATAAATGTCAAGTGTTTTTTAGCTATTAGGAAGAGCTATTGGATCAGCAAGTTTGACAGCAACAGGTGAGTTTTCTTCAATCCATAGTAAAGAAGTTTTAAATACAAGTTTCAGGACTAAAAACAACAACATTACAAATACACAGTATGCTTAGAGAAATATTAAAGCAAGAATGATTGAACTATATAAAGCTTTTAAGTATAAATGCTACAATTTCTGCAGACCTCTGTTTATGATGTTCAGCCAGATACAGTTGGTTCCGAATGAAGCTGAAAACATTGGTGCAGAAGTCTATAGAATTCAGCTTATTTGTATATTATGCCAAATGCCGTGTGCTGTTGTAATAATATAGCCTTTGAATGAAATACTTGGCAAATTGCTGTCTGAATAAAATAAATTGTTTTGTTTATTTTTATGTTCACAATGCTAACATAGAGAACCCTGGAAAAATCAGATTAATATAAAGAATAAAATAGCTGTAATAATGCAGGCTCATTTTAGTTTTGCTGTGGAAAGGAACAACTCTTTTCTCATGCAGTTCAATACGTTCTACATGTTTTGAGCTATGGGCTGTAGTATTAGTGGATTGAAAGGTAGCAATCATACTAATCACTCTGCAACTCAAAAATTGCTTCACTATAACAAACTGCAGAATATGAGAACTTCATTGCTGAATGCATGGTTAATATGTACATATGTGGATGCCAGTTGTTAGAACTGACATTCTGTTTTCTAATCTGATACCACTTGGGATTTTCTAAATCATTGCACTTAACCTTTCATCCGATTTGTTGCATGAGCTGGAACAATGAGATAACCACCTCTTCAGTAACTAAGCAATTCAGAAATTAGACATTTTAAAGATGTTCAAAAGGGTTTATTACAATATTGTGTTCTCCCTTTATAAACTTCTGCCTTTGTGTGTGGATTACACTATTACAAAAGGTACTTCTACACATATTCTTATGATACTGTACAGTTGATGGGATGAATTATATGGTTTGGCGCTTCATTCTGAAGCTTTATACCATTTATTGTATTCATCATTCTGATATTTGGAGAAGTTACGAGGTGAATATTTTATGGCTTTAAAATACTCTACATCCAAAGAAATAATGACTGCAACATTTCCACATATGAAAAAGTCTCTACTTAACACTGTTTTCAGAATGGTAAATATTTAGACTGAAATATTATTTTAGATGTTTTGGTCCATATACAGAATGAAATTGGGTTATTTGTTCTGAATATGACCAAAATGTTTTGAGTAGAAGGCCTGTTGGAAATGTCATGTTGGAAGCATCTTCCTTACTGCTGAGACCATTGTAAGAAATGGTTGCAGAAGCCAATGGTAGCAGTGGTTGATGGGATGGAGGGAAGGAAGGGAGAATGCTGTGAAGATGGGGTGACATCCAGGTCATATGGAGGTAGAAGAGACACAGAGTGACACATTTCATTTTTCTGCTTGATCCAAATGATCATTCTGGGATCCCTTCAGATTTTGTTTGAGCCAAATTGTGGTCAGAGTGAAGATTGCATTCCAATAAAGTGGTAAGTCATAGTTTCTACATGACAAGCGATCTTTGGAGCTGTGGTCAACATGAACTGGGATGGTTCATAAAATAGGATTTGGTTAGTTTATTTGATTTAAATAATTGCCATTCATTGTTCAGCATGACACAAGATGGTGCTGTGCTAAATATAACTAAAAAAAGCTTCAGTAAGTGAAAGTGTGTACATGAAGCTTGCTGCTACTCAATTATATTAAACTGTGTTTTACTTTTTATCATTTTCATGCATGTCTTCCTTTTTAACTCTTAATATCTTTTTTAATCATATAATTTTCACACTTCTATAGAGTTAATCTGGAGTTATTTATTCAGGTACAGTTGCCTTAAAAGAATTGTCAATGAATATTATAAATACAACAATTGTTTTAGCTTCCAGAAACTGAAAAGCTGAACATGACAGACAAGCTAATCAATGCAACTCCTGCAATTGGTATCAACGAACTGAAAAATAATGTCTTCTATAAGGTAAGCGAGCAGATGGCAGTCGTGATGATAACTTACAATTCTCCATCATTCTCTTACTGGTTTTACTGTTTTTCTATTCAAAAGAGCAGTGTTGTTATTTCATATACCAGTTCTTTCTTTTTTTGTAAAATATGGGTGATTGATTTACAGGTACTCCTCAAGTTATAACAGCAAATGGGACTGGAATTTCCATGGCTAAGCAAGGATGTTGAAAAGCTCAACATCATTAGATCATATTTCTTAATGATAGCAATCCCTGCAGTCTTTGTTGCCGTCATTAACCAAATTCCACCAATCATTAGCCGAGAACTCAGCCGACTTGCTTGGATTCTTTGTGAGAATATAACAATTCCAAAGTGATGACACATTTAACTCCACCCTCCAGCCTTCTCTTCTACATAAATGGTCATAAGTCAAGGACTACCTGTTTCAATCTATATCCTAATACTACAGTACACTACCAATATCTATGCAAATAAATGGATGAATAATTTTCTAGGGTGAAAGTACAATGTCGGGCTATTGAAATGTAACTTACATTTAAGAAAGAGCTGCAGTTTGTCTGAAGAAGCATTTGCTGAAACTTGAACTTATAAGTACTACTACAGATCTGCTTCACAGAGCTAATTAATATATTCAACAAGGCCATGTCACCTACTTCAGGAAGCACTCTTGATTGCTCTGAGTTCTAGAAATAATTTAGAAATAATTTTAATATCTGAAAATAACAGAAACCCTTCCTTGGTTATACTTCAGCTCTCATATATAGATTTACTGATAATGTGCTCTTGTGATATGATCCTTCTCTCCTAGACGTTGTGTGTACTCTCCCAACCAGAGTCATGTAGCCATCTTCATTGGTCTCTATTTGTCTCAGGAGAGACTGTCAGAAGTAATGGGTATTAAAACAATGCAGTCCATTTTGATGCATTTGCATGTTAACCCACATTTAGTTTTCAATATATATCTTTTGTGAAATGAAAGTATCTGATCAGCAGTTTGCAATCATATCAATTTACATAGAAATTCATGCAGTTGTATAATGCATACCTTGTGACATCTAGATGTTCTTAATTTAGTTTTCCCTAACCCAGGACATATCACTGCTGGTGTGCCTAGAATTTCAAGCTAGCATGGCTGATAAATTTAGTTTCAACATATCCAGTGGAAACTAGACTGTGGTTTTACATCACATAGCCTGAAATCAAAATTTTTTTTCCTGGGTTTTTAAAATTGATTTGTTTTAAATCTCCAGATGTTTTGGACTGCAGAACCCATCACTCATACCCAAAAAAGTCAAATGACATACTGGTTGGCTGGTGCTAGGTGATTATCCCAAACTAGGCTGGATAAAAGTAATTCATTGTAGTTTAAAATAGCATTTTGTATAATTAATTGAAATAAAATTGCAGTCTATTCTTTTATAGATTATACTTTTTTAAAAAAACAGGTCCCTTTCTGTGATGCGGTGGATTTAGTTCGTGTAAGAAAAGTTTACTTGCTTGGTGGATATGCCTATGTTCCTCAACAGGATTTTGTTACCATTGTCCTCAACAGTTACAGAACCAAACTATCAAAAGCTTTGGCGGTATGTATTTTTTTTAATTCCTAATTTGCTGTGTTCTCTGACTTGTTTTTTGTTCACAGGTATCAGCTTTGTATTCAATCAAGAAAAGACTGGTTTTGGTTGAGTAGATTTAGCTTACAGCATTGAAATATTTTAAGCCTAGAAATGATAGTCATGTGAAAAAGTTTTACTGTATTGTGGGATCCTTAATGTTCTCTGAACTGGTTTATTTTCTTGCAGGTGTTTTATTATCCAACTAGGTAACATCATTAGTGCTAGAAGCGGGTGGGGTTTGCTTTCTGTTTATATACTAATGGCTTTCTCTGTCCACATTGGAGGGAGTATTCTTGATAGTTCTTTGATTAGGCTGTTGTTCACTGTTTGATTGTTTGTCTGTTATTAATCCTTTAATATATCTCTGCTTATCTGGGTATCAATTGCTGGCAAGGAGCAGTTTTGGTCTTTTTGTTTTCTTTTTAGCTTTTTGATTATCTCTTTTGAATGGTAGGCAGATGTTGCTTATCTCTGTATACCTGTTGATGGCTGATTTGTCAGGCTTCTTTAGCATTTTTAGATTTAGCTGGGTCTAGGATGCTCACAGTTTCCCAGTTGAAATTAAGGTTAAGTCTGTCTGTGTGTTGTGCAATTAAGAAGTACAGTTAGTCCTCGATTTACAACAGTTCCTTTAGTGAGAATTCGAGTTACAATGGCATTGAAAAAAGTGACTTATGACCATTTTTCACACGGCCATTGCAGCATCCCCATGGTCATGTGATCAAAATTCAGATACTTAGCAACTGATTCATATTTATGATGGTTACAGTGTCCTGGGGTCATGTGATCCCCTTTTGTGACCTTCTGACAAGCAAAGTCAATGAGGAAGTCAAATTCACTTAACCACCGAGCGACTAACTTAACAACTGCAGTGATTCACTTAATGACTGTGCTAAAACAGGTTGTAAAATAGGGCAAAACTAACTTAACAAATGTCTCGCTTAGCAGCAGAAATTTTTGGCTCAATTGTGGTGTAAGTTGAGGACTATCTGTACTGATCATAACTTCTGACAATGATTTGGAGTTCTTTCCTATAGATTCTACTGTATGTATGAACCATTCTGTATATAGAGCAATTGGTTTAGGATGATGTGTGACAGGTTGCTAATTTTAATATGGGTCCATATTGACGGTACAAAGTGGGTTGTGAGAGAGTTTTCATCCAGATAGGAGTGAGGGTGTGGAAGAGAGGAGAACAGGGAAAAAGCCATTGTAGTGGAAATGGGAAAGGAGATGGCGGTTAATGGGATAGACTGGACTGGGAGCTGCTGAGGGAAGAAAGGTTAACAACACTGGGTTTGCTTTACTCACTCTCCAGATCTTTATTTCATCCAAATCCTGGGGCATTCAAAGCATTCCAGGTCTCAGTTGTTGCAAAGCGTGGAAGAGCCCTCAGCAGCAAAACACTGATTTAGAAGAACTTTTGGAACAGAATGGTTTGTTCCGAGTTGAAGACAAAACATTTTTCTCATTTTTGTGCACACTTATAATAAACTCTTTATTCTTGTTATACCCCACTTCCATTTTACTGTACACTCTATAATTATATATAATTCTAACAGCCCTTCTGTGAATAGTAGCCTTAATATTCACGGTCATTTCTTATGACAACTTTTAATGCCAACCGGTTCATTTTTGTTCCAGCTAACTTTGTAAAACTTTAAAATGAAAATATAAAAACGATGGTGGTATCTTGAACCTGAAGTATTATTATGAAGCACCCTATTATTCTTGCTGATGGAATAAATCTTTGTCATTGGGAAATGATCTATCCTTCCTAAACTCTTAATTAACATTTTTATACTGTAATAAGCTTTAGATGGCCAGGATTATGGAATGCGGGAACAAGTTCGTTAAATTTGTATTATTAATGAGATGAAGAATGATGTGACTAGGGCACTCATCATGCACAATTCTGTAACCACCCTGTCAGTTAAATGCCAGTCAGTATCAGGTTGCATCTTTTCTCAGTCATGGGGTTTATGGCATATATTCAGGATATTCCCCCACTGTTTCACGGGATAAAGCTGTGTTCTTTTAAAACTAGAGGCAGAAGGAGGTATGGAGCAAGAGATTTTTGTGCTGAGTAAAGAAAAAAGGTGAAGAATATCTTCAGATCAATTGTTCTGGTAAGCGGCTGAGAATACTGTACACCACAAAGCCATGAAAGTTCCATGGCAAAAACAAAAGCAAGCAAACAAACAAACAAAAAAGAACCCAGAAAACTTTGTTATAATACTATATTGAAGTAACTTCTAAGGAAGAGATAACTGCTCTAGTTAAGAGATTATGTTGCTTTAATATCTTTTGTCTTTATACTTTAGAAGTCTTGTTCTTTCTTATTCTTTCTTCTCTGTACAAGTAGGGCATTATGTGTAATTTTAGATTGAGTTCAAGGTTTATTTTTCTGCTTTTTAATTTCTTGGGAGCTGATATTTAAGATGAAAGCCATCGTTCTCCCATGGTCATTAATTATGGTGGATGAACAGTGTCTTATAGTCTACTGGGAGCATTGTATTGATTTTTGTAAATTGGGCTTCCTATATTATATTTCCTCAGTTCCTTTTTTTTTAAAAAAATAAAGTTTTATTTTTACCTCTTGCTAGATTTATTTGTCTCCTACTAGGAGAGAAACCCCTAAAACCTCTAATCACATTCTAGGTTACAAGTCCAGGAGATTTTCCAAAGTGCTGCTCCTGCATTCCATCGGCTGGGTTGATGTTCTAGTTGCTCTATGGGAACTGAGTGTAGCTCTATGATTTTTTTCTCTTGGATCTATCTTCCTCCCTTCTTGGTAACTCCCTCTCTGTAGCTCCTCCCCCAGTCTGTTCACTCAGTTGCTGAGGGAACTGGAGTGTTTTTTGCCTAGCTCTTTAAAATTGAGAGATATTGCCGTTTTTTGTGGTTAGATTAGTTTAGTTTAGGTATATTTTTTATTTTTGTCGTTTATTGTTGCGTTAGCTAGTTTTCTTATTTTAGTTGTGTCATTTTTCTTTTCTGCTGACTGCTGCTTCGTGGCCCTGCTGTCAGGGAGCGCTGAAGCGCCTGGGGCTCCAGGCAGCTTCGCTTTTCTGACTAGAAGGTCGCATTTGTGGCGGGCGCCATTTTGAGGACCGCTTAAGTGGCGGGCGCCATTTTGGGACTCATTTTTGTTGCGGACGCCATTTTGTCCACGTTTCTGACCGCCCCCACACCACCACCGCTTGTGACCTAGGCGCTTGCTGGCTCGAACGAGCCTAGCCTTTTACCACCAACGAGTCCCAGACAAGCCTTAGTCGCTAGTGGAATTTTTTTCCTGAAGGCTCCTTGCCTTGTCAGGCGCTTGTTGGCTCGCACGAGCCTAGCCTTTACAGGTCAACGGTTATTTCATCTGGCTGGGAGGCGCAAGTTAATTATTTAAGTTAATCTCCTGTGGACTTATTAATTCCACAAATTAATTGGAGCCATTAATTGATTTGCTCACAAATTTGATTTAAATAAATAAATAAATAAATAAATATTAAAAATTAATCAAATTTAATACTTCTATTAAGACCTTTTACTCAGCTACAAGATGTCTGATTCTCCATTATCTTCAGACCTTGAGCCTGAGATTTCTGATACCCCAGCTGAATCTGAGGCACCAAAATCAGGCAAGGCAAAGGCCAAGAGCAGGGCTTCTAAGCTCGTTAAGCCTCGGACCAGAGCTTCTACGATGGCTGACAAATGCGCTCTTCGTCGCCACAAGGCGCTTGAACGCCAATTCGACAAAGCACGTAAGGCTGCCTTTCTTCAGGCATCTTCTAATAAGTCGCCGGCCCAACCGGTTTTTGGCTCCCTTCCTCACCACCTTCCACCAGTATCTCACAATGAGCCTTCTAGGGATCAGGCTGCTATTGACCCAGTAGTACCATCAGCCTCTGCGGAACCTTCTCAGGCTCCAACTTCTGCAGTGGGGGCACAAGTTCCTTCGGCTCCTCTTTATTCTCAGGCTCCACCTGTTACTCCTCAGGTGGACATTCATTCTGTTCTGTCTGATGCTCTGGCCAAGGTATTGGCTGCTAGTCTTCATCATGGAGCTACCTCGAGCCAGGATTCCGCTCAACCTCAGCCTGGTCCAAGCAAGTCTTCTACCAAAATCACCTCGACATGCCACCAACAAGAAGTTTCTAGTGACGATTCTGACATCTGTGAAGAATTTCCTGACGATATGGAGCTGTCAGAAGACGAAGGGCTGTTGCCAGATCAACCTACCTTCTCTGGTCTTTTTCGTCCAGCTCTTTTTAAATCGCTGTTGCACAAAGCCAAACTTGTCACTAAATTTGGTCTTACCCCGACTTCTACTGAAGGGTCACAACAATTGCCAGCTCCTCATGACCAGCTGTTTCAGGTGTCCAAACCGGAAAAAGATTTTGTTCCCTGTCCACCTCTCTTTTCAGAAGTAGTACAAAGTGGGTGGTCTCAACCAGGGTCCCTGACTGCGCCGACTTCTTTAGACAAGAAGTTGTATTGTGCTAGCCCAGAGTTGGAATCTCTTCCAGCTTTACCTTCTGTGGACCAGCCGGTAGCTGCTTTATCTTCCTCGTCCTTGATCACAGGCGACATAGTGGATGGGCTTCGAGCTGAAGATAGAAAGGCTGAGCTCGCCTTTAGGAAGACTCACCAAGCTTCGGCCTGGGCAGTGCGGGCTGCAACAGCAACTTCATTTTTCACCAGAGCGTCCTTGTTATGGCTCAGACAATTACAGGAAACTTTACCAACGGATGATATCCGCTTACATCATGACATAAACAAATTAATTGCAGCAGCGGAGTACTCTGCGGATGCGTCCCTAAACGCCGCTAAATTTGCTTCACGTGCCCTGTCTTCCTCTGTGACATCACGTCGGATGTTCTGGCTCCGCAATTGGCGGGCGGATGCCAGAACAAAATGGAAGCTTGCTACTTCCTCTTACAAGTCTCCTCTATTATTTGGCCCATCCCTTGAACCCCTCTTAATAGAGGATAAGGACAAGAAGAAAATTCTACCCTCATCTTATAGACGTCCTGAACGGCGTTTTTCTCCCTACTCTCAACGACAGTCTTTCCGTTACCCCTTCAGTTCTGGGAACTATTACTCTCAAAGGTCCAACTCTCAAGGTTCGAATCGCCCAGCAGACAGGCAGCCCTTTCGTGATAGAGGCCGGACCACTGCCCCTGCGAAACGTCAGTTTCGAGGCTCCGGCTTCAGAGCTTCCCGTAGGGGCAAATGACTCAGCCGGCGACTCGCCCATTGGAGGCAGACTCCAACTGTTCCATGCTCAATGGGCGACTTCAACGAGCGAACCTTGGATTTTGAGAACGGTGAAATTCGGACTTTCTCTGGAGTTCCAGTCTATTCCCCCAGATCGTTTTGTCAGCTGTCCAGTTTCTCATCTTTCGGACATGCAGACCTTAATGGAGGCAGAAATTCATCACCTCTTGGCAATTCATGCCATAGAACCTGTTCCGGCGGGACAGGAAAGGACAGGAGTCTACTCTACAATGTTTTTAGTTCCGAAGTCCTCGGGCGGTTGGCGAGGCATCCTAAATTTGAAGCATCTCAATCTGTTTATTTCTTACAGAAGATTCAAGATGCAATCCCTGCGGTCTATCCTGGCCTCCATCAGAGAAGGGGATCTGATGCAGTCTGTAGATCTCAGGGAGGCCTATCTCCACATCCCCATACATCCGTCTCACCGCAGATACCTCCACTTCGAGTATGGCAGCAGGCACTACCAGTATTGTGCAATGCCCTTCGGGCTCTCATCGGCCCCCAGAACATTCACGAAGCTGGTAGCGGTGGTTTCAGCTCAATTGCGTCTTCTACCGGTCCGAATCCTCTGCTATTTGGACGACATTTTGATTCTGTCGTCCTCTGTCCATCAGGCAACAGCAGACATTGCAGCTGTAATACAGGTCTTTCAAAGTCACGGGTTCTCCATCAACTACCCGAAAAGTCAGCTTGTTCCGTCCACCCAAATTCTACACTTAGGTGCAGTCATCAATTCAGTGAAGGGACAGGTCTTCCTGTCTCCGCACAGAATTCGGAGTCTGGTCAGCATGGTCAAACTTGTCAGATCGCAGAGGAAGTCCCCGGTTCTTCTCTTGTCACAGTTGTTGGGGAAAATGGTTTCCTGCCTGGCCATTGTCCCTTGGGCTCGCAGGCACTCCCGACCTCTCCAATGGCTCCTCCTGCCCTTTCAGAGGAAAGGCCAAGCATCATCTCATCTCTTGATTGTAGTACCGCCCCATGTACGTCTGTCCCTCAGATGGTGGATGTCCCCTGCAATACTCAAAGGTTGCTTCTTTTTCGAACCGGAAAGGCGCATACTGACTACGGATGCCAGTTTACAGGGCTGGGGAGCCCACCTGGACAGGCAAGTGTCTCAGGGACTTTGGTCTCCGAGGGAGAAGGAGTTCAGCATCAATCTGCTGGAACTGAGGGCCGTTCGCCTTGCACTCAAGTCTTTCCAACCTGTATTGAGGAATCAACACGTGTTGATTCTGACCGACAATGTTACCACCAAAGCGCACATCAACCGGGAGGGGGGCACCAAATCCCGGCTTCTGATGGCAGAAACAGAAAGGATCCTGACCTGGGCGGAACACCATGTCCTTTCTCTTCAAGCGGATCATATCTCCGGTCAGGAAAATACAACAGCAGACTGGCTCAGCAGACAGACACTAGATCCCGCAGAGTGGCAACTCCACCCGCAGATTTTCCAGGACATTGTTCAGAGGTTCGGTCGTCCACAGGTAGTTCTATTCGCAACAAGGAGGAATGCTCAACTGCCAAGGTTCGTTTCTCGATATCCAGAAATAGGAGCGGAAGCTTGCGATGCCCTTCGTTGTCCTTGGCCAACAGGACTTCTGTACGCGTTCCCGCCACTATCCCTAATACCACGGGTAATTTGGAAGCTGATGAAGGAGAGGGCAGAGCTTCTTCTTGTAGCTCCAGACTGGCCCAGGAGACCTTGGTACTCCGACCTTCGGAGCCTCTCAATCGCTCCGCATTGGAACATTCCTCCGTCCAGGATCGCTCTCTGCCAGGGGGTCATCGCGCACCCAGATCCAGTATGGCTCAGGTTGACCGTCGGGCGCTTGAGCGGATCCTGTTAAAGAGAGATGGATTACCAGACGACGTTGTACACACCATACAATCCTCGAGACGTCCTTCAACCACCAGAATCTATCAGGCGTCCTGGAAAGCTTTCGCCTCCTGGTGTGTTATGCGTCATGTGGACCCTACATCAGCGAGTATTCTGGATGTCCTGGGGTTTTTGCAAGCCGGCTTGACGAAAGGTTTAGCACCAGCTACTCTACGTCGCCAGGTGGCAGCGATTTCGACAGTGCTTAAGTGCGAACCATTCCGCACCCTCGCGCAGAATCCCAGGATCCAGGAGTTTTTACATGGAGCATCTAACATATCTCCTCCAACTGTTCATCGATACCCATCGTGGGATTTACCCTTTGTATTACAGTCTCTTACGGATGATCCTTTTGAACCATTAGCTTCCACGAGCCTTAAACTTCTCTCGTTTAAAACTGCCTTTCTGATTGCTGTGACGTCCGCCAGGCGTATCTCAGAGATAGCTACCTTGTCTATCCGCAAAGACCTTTGTATTTTCTACCCGGACAGGGTTGTCCTACGACTTGACCCAACATTTCTACCAAAAATTAACTCTGCTTTTCACCGAGCGCAGGAGTTGATTCTACCTGACTTTTGCCCTTCCCCTCACCATCCTAGGGAAAAGGAATGGCATACTCTCGATGTACGAAGGGCATTGCGTAGATATATAAAACGTACATCTGCATTTAGGAAATCTGAAGCATTGTTTGTTTCTTTTCATCCTCGGACCTTGGGCCAGAAGGTCTCATCAGTGACTATAGGACGCTGGGTCAGGGCATGTATCTCTACTGCCTATGAACGTAATGCTCGCACAACTCCGGGACGTATATCTGCTCACTCTACTAGGAGCGCAGCAACTTCGGCAGCATGGGCTACCCAGTCTTCTCTCTCTGAGATTTGCCGTGTGGCTACCTGGTCGTCGGCAACACCGTTCATTAGACATTACAAAATTGATACCTACGCCTCGGCTGAGGCGTCCTTCGGAAGAAGGGTGCTACAACAAGTTGTGTTGGCCTAACAAAATCTGTGGGCAGTCTCCCACCCCTTATTTCTGGAGCTTGGGTATGTCCCAGCCGATGGAATGCAGGAGCAGCACTTTGGAAAACGAACATTGGCTTACCTGAATGTTCCTTTTCGAAGTGCTGCGACTGCATTCCATACCCTCCCTTTTACTTGAGACTGCTTTTGTTACTGTAATATTTATCTTTTAGTTGGAAGTTTCTAGTTCCAGATTCAATGGTTTACTCGCAACTTCGTGAACAGACTGGAGGAGGAGCTACAGAGAGGGAGTTACCAAGAAGGGAGGAAGATAGATCCAAGAGAAAAAAATCATAGAGCTACACTCAGTTCCCATAGAGCAACTAGAACATCAACCCAGCCGATGGAATGCAGTCGCAGCACTTCGAAAAGGAACATTCAGGTAAGCCAATGTTTGTTTTCTAGAAAATGGGTGGTACGACAGAGAATTACCAAGATGCCTCACTAGGATATGAGATATATCCAGGATGTGTACAGGACTTCTGGGAGAGGAAGTTTGAGTTTGAGTTTGAGTTTATTACATTTCTATACCGCCCTTCTCCCAAAGGACTCGGGGCGGTTTACAGCCATATTAAAACAGTCCAACACAAAAATTAAAACTATTAAAATAATTTAAAGCTATCTGGCCGTAATTTAAAACCCCTTGCTAAAACCCCTTTAAAACCAATTAAAACCCACTTAAAATTTATCTATTCGGTCACGCCAGCTTGGTGAAACAACAGAGTCTTTAGAGCCTGTCGGAAGGCGCGGAGGTCGGGAATCCTTCTTATATCCGGGGGCAGTTCATTCCATAGGAAGTACCATTCCTTTGGTGAGAATTATTATTATTTTATCTTGTATTTATTTGTTAGTTCCAGGCAGCATACGTAATGCTCCCTATTTTCCGCACAACAACAATCCTGGGAAGTGGCTTGGGTTGTGAGAGAGTAAGTGGTCCAAAGTCACACAAAAGCAGCTTTCTTGCCTAAAGGAGGACTAGTAGAATTCATTGTGTTCCTGATTTCTAGATCAGCACTTTAACCACTACCCCTTCTGATTGAAAAGGGGTTATGATTTTAATTAACAGATCTTCTAAGCCGTTTATTGGAAAATGTAGAAAAGGCTGCATTTTAACCCTTGTCAGAGTAGGTAACTTTCTTGGATTCATCTCTTATTCCTGAGAAAAAATATGCATTTTCCCCTTAACATCTGTATATTAAGTGTGTTACATGTCTCAATTTAATTTAGTGCTGATTAGTCTTCTATTAATCCAGTTGGGATACACTTTCTTTTTCTTTGCACATAGGAATTCTTTTTGGCTAGATTATTTCCTGATGCCATTTGATATTCTAAAATTAAAGTGTGTCATATGAATGCCAATACAATTCATGTTTCTGTGAAGCTTATTGCTTTATGTGATTCAAATGTGAATATAGTCAAGAACCACTTAAAGATTAGATGTTTGCTAAGTGATAAGGATTTTATTAAACAGATGGAACCAGAAATGGCAGAAAGTTTCCCACCCCCGCCACAAAGCAGAAATTCAGTTATGCCATCTCTGATAATGCCCAATTATAACATGCATATAAATAGAAATAACTGTTAGCTAAAGTTAAATTTTTTAGGGAAGCTTTGTCTCTTAACTGATACAGATCTTTGGTGCTTGTAAGGTATGAATTTTAGAAGCTGCATATTTTCTCACTAACGAGATTCTGGGAAAAAGGAAAGAAATCAAATAAGACCCTGATTTCCACATTTAAATAAATTAAACAATTTAATATTGTGCCATTTATTCAGGAAACAAATGACATTTTGTATGGGATTCAAAAATTATTAATTAAAGTTTTTGTTTTTAATTTTATTTTAAGTTGCATAAAACCAAAATAGATTAGACTTGATGTCATTGAATCACAGAAATAATCTAGAATTACAAGTACAAGAATTTGGACCTTATGCTATGTTCTAATTTCTTAGTTTATCTCGGTAAAAGAAGAAAAGATCATTTCAGGGGGACTGGCTGAGCCAGAAAGAGGAGTCAAGTGGGGAAATTAGTCTGATATTGTTATATAGGCACGAGAAAACAAGGTTCAACTCCCCCTCTCTTTGAATACCATTGAACCTTATTTAGGCTGGCCCAGTTGCAAATTGCCAGTCTGGGAAGATTCCTATGAAATAGTCATTATAAAAAATCTCCCCCCCACCCTTCCAGCCCATTTAGTCATCTTTCATATATTTGTTTTAGAATTTTATCCTTATTCCTTCTGGCTATATGAACAAATCACTTCAATGTAATCCTTTCATATTGGCCACTTGCTTTTCTATTCATTCCACATTTATTTAGCACCTATTAATTCCTGACTCTTTCCCACCTTGTTTTAACACAAGTGCTGTTTAAGAAGCTCCTTCCTACTGCAGTCAACTTATTATAAGTAGTCCTTGAATTATGACCATTTAATACTGCCCCCTGTTTATCATCACAGGGCTGTAAGAATAGGTGAGGTTGTGGCATACACCAAATGGTATTTGTTCATAAATTACAAAAATTCACCTAAGGATATGGCTTAGAAAACATTTTTTTAAAAAAAAACATTAAAATAAATCTCCATAGGAAACAATGGGAAATCCCTCACCCAAAAATATTTTGACATTATTTTAGATAATTTAGATCAAGGGTGTCAAACTCTATCATGTCATGTGACATCATTACGTATCACAACATTTTTTGCCTTTGCGGAGCTGGGTGGCGTGGCTTGCACATAATGCATCTGGCCTGTGGGCCACCAGTTTGACAGGCCTGATTTAGATTATTAGCTGTTCTGCCCCAGCTCCGGATTCCCAAGGATTGTGACACACACCAACAGTCCTTATCAAAGTTATAACGTACCAAGAATAAACAAAGTCTGGCAAAGGTTGGCAACCAGCCCAGAAAACAAGATACGATAAGACACTCACTCTCCAAAATGCTCTGTAATAATTATACATTGTTTTCAGCAAGAAATTACTAACTGTGTGCGACTTAAATAGGCTAAGGGAGTGGCCAATTATCCTCAAACCTTACTCTCAAGGAGACCTCCTCCTCCTGAGTAGCCACTCCTGCCTTTTGGCAGCCCTGCATGCTCGAGCATTGAGGAGACGCTCCTCCACTTCACTCTCTCCACTTGAAGGAGCCTCTGGAGGTTCTGAAGGCCCAGGCTGAGTCTCTGCCTCTGGTACCACATCCTCTTCAGCCTCCTCGCTGTCCGACGTGAGCGCCGGCTGCACAGGCTGCTGGTGCGACCCCACACCAGCCTCCTCCTCGGGATCAGTCACGATCCGCGTAGGCTGCTGGCGGGCCACAACAATTAGCATCTGTAATGAAAAAAAAAATCCAGCCCTGTGTACCATAATAGAAAAAAACAGAGGTCTTTTTAGTTTCTTAATATAAATCTTCTGGGTCACTGCAAAATATTCTCTGGATAACAAAAGACAATATTCAATGAATGTTTTTCTGAATTTTATTTTCAGTTAGTACATCATCTCAGTGCAGCTTCCTGATTGTTCTGATTTTTTAAAAAATGCCCCTGGCTAGTTTCATATAGACTCTGCTTTTTTTGTAAAGTTTGCCTGCCAAGCGTAAGAGCATCTATATCATTCTTGCTGATGTTTTTCCTTGCAGATTGGGGTGGCTTTGTCTACAAGCAGAAATAGGGTGTGGGGGGGGGCAGTGAAAATGAAGCTACCAGTTCTTGATTGCATGAATAGCATTAACAGTAGAAGAAGAGCTGAGCTCAAGCTTAGGGGTGGACATGCCCAGTAAAATGAAACAAAGCAAAAGTTTAAGAAGAGGTACATTACTTTTGCAAAATTACTCACACCTCTGGGTGTACATTCATACATGGCCTTCACATTGCTTATTTGCAGAATGAAGAGGGGAACAAACTGCTAGAAGTCACCTACTTTTAAAACTCTTATCTTTGACTTAACAGAGGCTTTGCTTTGTTTTAAACAAAACAGTAACTTACCTGATAGGCTAGCAGTTGTACAATTGTGAGCCATCTACTGCCCATCTAAACTGCTTTCCTCTTAACATTCCTCACCCCCATTATGCATCCAGCCTAAATTAATAGCAGCAAAGTCAGGTCTAGGCTAGGCTTTCCTGCTAGGCTGGAAAAGGTTTAGAAAATTAAAGTCCATTTGCTTGTTACAAAACTATAGCCAAACTGCTGTGCTCGGAACACTTAGAGCACTTAAAACAGCACCCCTCAAAACAGTGAAACTTTATTTGATGTTTTAAATCACAACACTTTATTCCATGCTCAGAAAACTCAACATGTCTTCTATGAGGTTAGAATATTGAGGTTGAAACGTTTTGCACATGTCTAGTATTTCTGTTCAGAAAGTCACGTTGTCCACATTACTTTGCTTGATATACAGTTGCCCCCAAATACGAACAGATTGTATACAAAATTGTCTTGTTCCGGTGGAGAAGATATTTGTTGCTAGGAAACATAAGAACATTGAAATAGTTTCTTGGGTTCTTGCAAAACCTTTGGCAATTTGATTCATCAACTTTGTACTTGAAAATTTGCAGAAAACTTTCATATATTTTCACTTCAATTTTTTTTTTAATATGGTGTCCAAATGCAAAAAGCATTTAGTATGGTATATCTCTTGTAATCTATATTGCTAAAGTATAAAATACAATTTTACACATTTTGAAAAATGGATCTGAAGTTGGATTTTATTAAAGGCAGCTAAATTCATAGACCTTTTTTTTCAAGAGTGGGGCCAGGGCAAAGTTTGTGTTCTGATTATCCAGTCTGCAATTGTATCATGTTGAAGATGATACATTAGAGCAGGAGTGTCAAACTGGTGGCCCGTGGGACGAATGCGTCAGGCGCAGGCCATGCCTACCCCAACTCCTTGAAGGGGAAAAATGTCATGATATGTCACGTAACAGCAACATGACACTGCAAGTTTGACGCCCATGCATTAGAGAGATAATAGAGAAAGAATAAATCGGGGCTGCAAATATATATGACAATGGTCAACCATTTATTGGGAAGCTGTAGGATTGAGGACGAATATGTTTTTTACCTCTCAAATACAAAGAAAAGTTTTAAAAGTAAGAAGCTATTTCTTTCTCAACCTTGCCAAAAGACATAGCAGAGCCAGAGAAATATTATCCCATTGCTTGACCTCATAATAATGTATTATCCAGAACTTTATAGCTGTTTTTGAACTAAAGCAATCATTAACTTTCTGCTCAACACCAGTAGGTTATAAAAAAGAGAGCCCAGCCATTGGTAGGACACCATGTTGTCAAGTTCTGTTTGCTGTCGTCTTGGCCTTTTGGAGAAAAGCCAAAGAAATATGTATGTTGCTACTCCCTTCCAAAAAACCAGAGCAGATCCAAGAAAGAGCAGACATTGCACACATCAGAAAACATTACTTTAAAAACACACACACACACACACACACACACACACACACACACAGCAAACAAATGCTACAAGAAAAAATCCTACAACATTAGATATAATACCTTAAAATCGGAGTGGGGTTGGTGTGCTAGTATTTCAACAAATCCTAAAATCCACGTGTACAAAATATACAGTTAGAATTAAGAGATTCTAAAGCTTGGGATTTATTCTGACTGAACAGCTCTCAGAGTCTACTCTATCAGAAATTGACTGCTTATCAAAACTGTTCTCCAGCGCGCTGCTTGGAGAATCCAAAGCGAGGGTTATTCAATAGTCTAGCAGTCAGCACTGAGTGTATGTGTCTTTAAATTTCTTCAGGCACGCCCCCTTTGCTCGTCTGAGCCTCAGTTTTTATTCACTCAGTCAGCTATTTTTTCAGATTTGTTTTTCATCTCTGGTGTCTAGACTATTGAATATCTTAGCTTTGGATTCTTCTCCTCTACTATTCTTTGGACTTTGCATTTCTGGGACTGTATCTCCTGAAAAGGTGGTTCTCCTACATTCCTTCCCTATTGTGATTTGGGGGTAAGTCCTTTTTGGCTTTCCCTTTGCCTCCCTCCTGTCTGACAGAAGCTCTGCCTTGTCTAAGGCACCTTCGCTATGGGATCGCATTCTACTGAACATGTGTGGCTATGGAGTCCCTGCCCTGCTCTCAGCGGCACACTCTTGCAATTCGGAGCCTCCACACCGCTTATTGAGTCCCTGCCCTGTTCTCAGTGGCATACTCCTTCTCTGCGGCTTATCCGACACACTGGGGCCGCTTTTGAGTGGCTGTGCACCTCTTTGATGCCTTGGGGGGGGGCTTGCTGGTGGGGTGCTGAACTAGTGTTGCTCTGTTCGTGCCGTTATCGATGTTTGTGGGGCCGCCATTGCAGCAAGGCAATGTCTCCTCAGATCGGTGATTTTCTGCCTGGCAACAACTCCGTGCATGTGCAGTGCGCCTCCCTGCCGATAATCTGTCTGGCAACAATCCTGTGACTGTGCACTAGCCTTCCCAACGTTTTTCTGCCTCACAACAACGCTGCAGCTGTGCGCTGAAGCTTGTGTAGTTGCTGCCAGCGCTGTGACTGCGGCTGAGCAGCAGGACACTGTTTATTCTTCAAGATCTGGTTTATTGCAACTGCACAGATAAGCGAGTCACTTTAGCACCTCCAGTGGCCAAAAGGCCATTGCTAAGCCCTTTATTAGACCTTTGTGTCTCCTTGGGGTTTGCTTACAGGTCTCCCTGAGGAACCTGTCTTATATTGCCACATGATCGTAACAGGCCTGTGCTGCCAGGGGTAGAGTCATTGTCTGACCACGCTTTCAAAATAAAAATAAACAAACAAATAAACAAATGAATAAAAATAAAGGAGGAACAGTAATAATCCTTACATTACACCATGGCATCTCTACATCTTCTTACCTTTTTTCTTTTCCTTGTATCTCTTTCAGCACTGCTCAGCATGGCTGATTGCAAGCTTTCCTCAGGTCTGGATTACAGTCCTCAGGTCTGGATTACAGTCTCAGGTCCTGCAAAGAAAAAGGCAAAGAAGCAGGTCAAGAATGGGCTTGCCACCGCTAAACCATGATCAGCTGAGAACAGTAAACGTTCTTCAGCGGCATCTAAGGATGATGGCAGATGCCACAAGGCACTGGAGCATCAGTTCAACTTGGCACAGTGGAAGGCTCAGACATCTGCCTCCACGGCAACTGCCCCTGCTGCCCCCCTTGTTGCGCCTCCTGCCTTCAGCTCAGAGACAATACAAGCTGGATCCTTGGGCCACACACCTGTGTCCACTTCCCCTCCGATGACTGCGGTGGCGTTTCCTCCTGCTGCCCAATTGCATGGCGTGGCGGGTCCAGTGGATTTGTCTCGCCCCCGACAATCTTCTCTGTGCCCCCCTCCGGAGGCTATGTACACACATAGCAGCGGGGCTCCACCCTGTGGGATCATCTCAACCGGTACTACACTGCGACCTTGAGAGATCATTACTCACACTATTTCTAAACATTGGCGATCAGTGCCCACCAACAACTGACATCAATGCCTATGTCAACTGCAACCTTTCCTCCTCCTCCTCCACCTCCACCACCTCCTCCCCCTCCTCCTCCCCCTCCTCAGGTCTCCCTCTACGAGGGTATGGCAGACCTTGATTCCTCTCAGCTGGACTATATGCTCATGCAGATGACTCTTCACTGGAGGATGAGGAGGCCCACAGAGACGTGGAATTCTCCGATGATGAGGATCTCCTTCCAGACAGGCCAGCCTTTACTGGCCTTTTTAGGCCATCTCTCTTCAAATCGTTATTGCACAAGGCAAAATCGACTACTCAATTTTGCCTACATCCCCTGTCCTCAACTCTTTGTGGACATTGTGCAATGTTCTTGGACCTGCCGTCCTCCTTACCTGCACCTACTGGCACCTACTGGTCTCTACTGTAAATTATATTGTTCAGCTCCGTGCCCCCAGGACTTACTGTCTTTACCTATTGTGGACACGCCTGTGACTAACCTGACTTCGTTCTCCTCGCTCCTGTCTAATGACATCACCAATGACTTCCAGACGGAGGACCGCAAGGTGGAACTTAGAGTACACAAAACGCATAATGCTGCAGCCTGGGTGGTCAGGGTGGCGACCTCAGGGTCATTTTTCAATAGGGCGACTCTCATATGGCTGTGCGAACTCCAGGAGTGTTTGCCATTGGAGGACACAAGGATCCACCAGGACTTTAATAAAATCATTGCAGTGACGGAGTAATCCACTGATGCTTCCCTCAATGCTGCCAAGTTCGCATCTCGTGCCTTGGTTTTGTCGGTAACATCCAGGCCCTTGCTCTGGCTAAGGCACTGGAAAGCAGACATGAAGTCAAAGTGGAGGCTTGCATCGGCCCCATACAAAGGGACCCGCCTCTTTGGGGAGGCTTTGGACCCGATCCTCATCAAGGATAAAGATAAACATAAGGTCATGCCTTCATATCGGCAGACCGATTGTAGATTCCCCTCGTTTGGCCAGAGGCAGCCCTTTTGGACTGACCCCGGACCCAGCGGGTCCTTCACCAGACAGTACTCTCAGGGATTTGACTGTCCCTATGACAGATCCTCCTTCCAAGATAGTGGCAGACGCTCGGCCCTGGCCAAGCGTCCCTTCAGATGTATGGGGACCTGTGCCTTTCGGAGAGGCAAATGACTCCATCACCTTCCCATTGGCGGCAGCCTCCAATGCTTCTCTGCCCAATGGGAATCTATAACGACGGACACCTGGGTTCTACAGACGATCTGGCTGGGCTTGACCTTGGAGCTTTGCTCCTGCCCCCACACCAGGTTCATCCAGTGCCCAGTGTCATCCAACCCAACCAAACGTCGATTGATCGAGGAGGAGATACAACAGCTCATCAACATTTGTGCCATAGAGCTGGTTCCCACAGAACACTGTGGGACCGGTTTCTATTCAATCTTTTTCCTTGTCCCAAAACATTCCTGGACCTCAAGGAACTGAACAAATATGTATTTTACCATCAGTTCAAAATGCAATCCCTAAAATCCGTCTTGGGATGCATTCGAGAGGGGGATTGGATGACCTCCATAGACCTCAAGGAGGCCTATCTTCACATCCCAATTCGACCGTCGCAACGTCGATTCCTCCGCTTCTCTTACAACAATCGCCATTTCCAATACCGGACAATGCCCTTCGGACTTTCATCCACCCCCGGGACATTTACAAAAATCCTGTCAGCGGTGGCTGCACATCTTCGGCAGATGCCCATCAGAGTCCTTTGCTATTTGGACGATGTCCTCATCCTTTCATCCACACAGACTCAAGTCACGCGAGATCTGGCCATGGTGTGCCACTGCCTTCAACAACACTGCTTCTTCTTGAACCTGCCGAAAAGCCACTTGCGCCCCACTACCAGGATTCTACACTTGGGTGCCATTATAGACTACGTTAGAGGGCAGGTCTTTCTGTCTCCAGACCATTGCCTCAGCATCCGGTCATTGATCCTTCAAATCCTCTCGCTACAGTCCATCCCGCTCTTGCTCCTGTCTCATCTGCTCGGGAAGATGATATGCATCTCCATTATCCCCTGGGTTTTCATGGTCGACTGCTCCAATAGTTCATGCTTCCATACCAACGGTCCCGCCGCAGCAACTCCTCCACTCGGGTACCACTTCCGGCAGAGGTTCGCAGATCTCTCTGCTGGTGGACCTCGTCAGCTCTGATGAATGGCTGCGTCTTCCTGGAACCACATTGTCTCACGGTGACAACTGATGCCAATCTGACCGAATGGGGCACTCACATGCATTCCCAAGTTGCTCAGGGCAGCCAGAATGAAATCAATTGGCTGGAGTTCTGTGCGGTTCGCCTTGCCCTTCTCCAATTTCAACCATCAGTGGAGGGTCACCATGTGCTGGTCTGGACGGACAATGTGACCACAATGGCACATGTAAACCACTGTGTGCTCGAGACCACTGATGGACGAGACATCTCGCTTGCTGACTTGGCCGGAGACTCCCCTCCCTCCGGGTGCAGCACATGTCCAGGTCGACAAACGTAACCACAGACTGGCTGAGCAGGACGTAGATCGACAACTCAGAGTGATGTCTTCACCCGGACATCTTCCGCGAGCTGTCACAACGCTTCGGACCTCCTGTCCTCGACCTGTTCGCACGATGGGACAATGCACAACTCCCTTGCTTCTTCGTTCGGTACCCTTGCCCTCAAGCGGAGGGGATTGACGCACTCGCCATCCCCTGGTTTCTGGGGTTCCTGTACGTGTTTTCCCCAATACCTCTTATCCCGAGGCTCATCCGCAAGATCCTGGCCGAGAAGGCGGACACCCAGGATCACCCCCCACTGGCCATGCCAGGCATGGTACGGCGACCTTCTGAGTCTGTCAGTTGCCCCTCCATGGCGCATACTGGACAACAGGATCTCAGCCAGGGGGTCATACTGCACCCAGAGCCTCAATGGCTGCAGTTGACCGCCTGGCACTTGAGAGGATCCTCCTGAGACGGGATAACGTCTCAGGGAAGGCTATCTACCATTCAGGCATCCAGGCGCCCTTCCATGTGCCACATCTATAACGCCACCTGGTCCTCATTCTGTACATGGTGCTCCTGGGCCCATGTGGACCCTACCTTTGCATCTGTCTCCGAGGTGCTAGATTTTCTTCATGATGGCCTGGACAAGGGTCTTGCCCCAAACACCTTCCATTGGCAGGTGGTGGCCTTGTCTACAATCCTGTCGGCTAAGAACGATCTTCCACTATTGCATGATGCTAAGATTCGGGGGTTTCTATGGGGAGCGGTGAACCTGAGGCCTCCGGTCGTCCACCGCTACCCGACCTGGGACCTGAGTCTGGTTCTTCAGGTCCTTACGCAGCCTCCCTTCGAACCATAAGAGCCATCAGCCTACGACTTCTCACCTTGAAGACAGTCTTTTTGGTCACAATCACTTCAGCCGCCGTATATCCGAGCTGGTCACCCTGTCCATCCGGGAGGACCTCTGTGTCTTCTACCCCAACCAGATGGTCCTCCAACTGGACCCGTCTTTCCTGCCTAAGGTTAATATCCTCTACCACTGTGAGCAGGAATTGGTTCTCCCGGACTTCTGCCTGGATCCGAGACACGCGCAGGAGGTCCAATGGCACTCCTTAGATATCCATAGGGCCTTACGCAGGTATATCCGGAAGACTCAACATTTCCATAAATCGGAAGCGCTGTTCGTCTCTTTTCTTCCTGCAATGATGGGTCGGAAGGTGTCATCATCCACCATCAGGAGATGGCTGACGGCATGCATCTCCAAGGCGTACACGCTTCAGAACAGACCGGTTCCCGGTAGGATCTTACCTCACTCTACACGGAGCGCTTCCACTACGGCAGCTTGGGCGACTCATGCCACTTTCTCTGACATCTGCAAGGTTGCCATGTTGACTTCTTTGAATACCTTCATCTGACACTAAAAAGTTAACTCGTTCGCTTCGGCAGAAGCATCGTTCAGATGACGTGTTTTGCAATTGGTGTGTTCTGCTTCAGTCACGCATGAGGAGCTGTCCTCCCTCCCTACATAAAACTTGCTTGGGCATATCCCTCGCTTTGGATTCTCCAAGCATCATGCTGGAGAACGGACGTTGCTTATCTGAACATCCCTTCTAGGCGCACTGCTGGAGAATCCAACCCACCCGTTCCGGCTGCCAGCCACCACTAGGGTCTTCGCATGTCTCCATGGGCTGTTTCTTCGTGAACAAAAACTGAGGCTCAGACGAGCAAAGGGGACAAGCTAAAGAAATTTAAAGACACATACACTCAGTGCTGACTGCTAGACTGTTGAATAACCCTTGCTTTGGATTCTCCAGCAGCACGCCTAGAAGGGACGTTCAGGTAAGCAATGTCTGAATTCTGCATTTCAACAGTTATCATTTGGGGCTGCTTAGCAGGAGGTTGGTCATTTTATTGCCACTGTTGTCAAATACTTGGAAATTGAATTAATCTATTGTAAATAATCCAGATATCTACTAGAGAAAATAGATCTGTTTCTAATGTCTTATTATTATCTGGTAGTGTATATCTGTATCCATTATTATGTTTACTAATCCATACAGCAGTCAAGATCACTTTAGTTTTTAATACTTCAATATATGCCAGACTCCAAGCAAGTTGCTAATGAATGGAATACAAATATGCTATCATAATTTTGCTAAACAGACATTGTTTGCTATCAGCAGCATCAAGATTTGTTATTCATAGATTTTATGTGCTGAAATATATATGTAATAGCAGCTTTGCATCAGCAGCATACCCTAATATTTCAGAAAATGATTCAGTAGCTCTTCTGATTGGTATCTTTACTATTGCAGTGAATCTCAGTAACTTTATCTTAAAGCAGGGGTGTCAAGCTTGATTTCATTGAGGGCCACATCAGGGTTGTATTTGATCTTGGGGGGCCAGGGTGGGCGTGGCCAGCTTGGCATCACTCGTGTTGGGGGCACCTGTGGTGGCCCAAGTGCTCTGCCGATGAAAATGAAGCTCAGGAGGGTCTCATGAGGCCCTCCTGAGCTCTGTTTTCACTGGCAGAAGCCCCACGGGCCAGTCCTTCACTGTTTCCAGGGTAGCCCCGCGGGCCAGGTCCAAGCACCTCATGCACCAGATTCAGCTCAAGGGCCTTGAGTTTGACACCCCTGTCTTAAAGTGTATTTTTCTTAAGCCAACTGAAAAAAGTTATCATTTTCTAGAAACTTTAAATCTGATCTTCCTTCTTTGCTTTCTTCCTCCATGTCAGGGAAAGTTCCAGGAGGAAGAGGTTTTTCAAAATACAATTTATTGAAAGTCTTAAAGACAAAGATAAAAGCTCATACAAACCTGAGTAAAATAGGAAAAAAACGGAAAATAAATTGAGAAAGAACAAGGAAGAAAAAGATAAAAAGATGTGGCTTCCAATCTTCTCTTTAGCAGTTTTTTTTTTATTGAGAAGTTTTTACAAACATTTTAACCAAGTTTTGAGTCCCACCTCCCTCCCAATTACCCCTCCCTCCCCTCCCCTTTCTCTACCCCCCCACAACTTCCCAGAGCGAAATAAAGGGTATTTCATTTAGCAATCTTAATCTAACATACACTAACTATCCTTTTCATCTCTTTCACTTTAACTCCCTATTTACGTAGCTAAATAATAACATATCTTCTTAAATCCAAATATTCATTCATATACTATTTGAAACATATACTTTGAAACTCTCATATTTGCTTTGAATATAATCAATCCATCTTTTCCAGTCCACAATATATGTTTCTTGTGATTGGTCTTTCAAATGTGCTGAGATTTTCGCCATTTCTGCTAAGTAAAAATATAGAACGCTTCACGAATTTGCGTGTCATCCTTGCGCAGGGGCCATGCTAATCTTCTCTGTATCGTTCCAATTTTAGTATACATGCTACTGAAGCGAGCACTCTATAGCAGTTTTAAATACAAATATAAATTTACCTTTTTCTTTAAAATCACATTGTGACTCTTTTTCTTTTATAATCTTTCCTATCTATTAAAATCATAAATCAAAAGTTCATTTTTTTTTGTTTTATGTAAAAGATTTAGAGGTTTTCAGTCAGCAATAAACACAGATTTTGTGCTTTCTCTAATCAGACCAAGTCAATTGGGTCATATTAGCAAGTTCTATCATCTTTAAGCATTCCTCCATTGAAGGTATTGACAAATCTCTCCATCTTCGTGCGCTCAGTAATGACACTGTGGTTATATACAACAACTAAGTTTCATGTCTTTTTTCCAATTGTTTGTCCATAAGTCCCAAGCAGAAGAATTCTAGTGTCAATTGTACATTAATCTTTAAAACCTCTGAATCAGTATATGGATTTAAATCCAAAAGTTCCAGCTTTTTTGTACATCCACCAAGCATCATAAAAAGTAGACAATTTGTATCTTTTTTTGCACATTTCTAGATTTTTTTCATATCCGCATCCACTTTTTTAAACATCTACCAAGCACCATAATATCTATATGATGCTTGCTGGATGTTCAAAAAAGCTGTGGATCACAACTCTTCTTGTTCATAGTTCCAACAGTGCTTTTGTGCACTCTAAACAATTACTGTTGTGTCATATACCAACATTATAAAAGTTTTCTTTAAGATTATAACTTAGTATAATTTTTAATTCTTTCAATCGTATATTTTTCTTTGTACTAATTGTGTATTATAACCAACATGTTTATCTTTTACTTGTTTTTCTTCTGTTTCAAATTTCAATAAAAGTTTATATCGTTTGGCAATCACACATTCATTTGTACACAATTCTGTTTCAAAATCTGTCGTTCGTCTACTTTACAAAACCCCTTTTGTCTACTTGAAAACTTTTTGATAACAGTAAATAAGAAAGCCATTGGCAGTCATATCCCTCCATCACCAACAAAATACTCTTGATTGTATTTTGTATACCCGTTGACCAAATTCTAGCATCTCATGATATGTTAACTATTGATATTTGCCCATTTTCTCTCATTTAGAGAATGATTCTTGTGCTGAGAACCACAAGGTATTTTCAAATACAACTTGAAGAAGTGGTGATCTTAGAGAGGGGTGGGGAAGATACATGGCTATTAGGAAATATACACATTCTATTTTATTTCAAAAATCTCAGACAAAACAGTTTCAGAGTCTCTGGTCTTAGAGCTTCAGAGTTGAAAGGCTTAATATTTTTTTCCTCATGGAATAATAGTTTCATGCTTTTTGTCAAGGATTTGCACGCCCCCCCCCCCCCCCCCCACTGTTTAGCCCTGTAAACACCATCTATCATTGTAGCTTTTGCCAGTAAATTCTATTTGGAATTGAGAGTAGGGGTATGCAATTTTGTGCAGATGGTGTTCAATAATATTTGATCACCTGAAGTTTCAAACTGTGAAGAAGAAGGCTTTGTGTTTTGGCTTTAATATCTGAAAATTATGATTAATGAGGGTCTTGTCACTTGAGATTTGTTTCAGGTACTGAATTCTGAGTGTTAACCCAAAGTAATTCACTGTAACATAAATGGATGATTTTTATAATATGCATATACAAGGTTATAAGGTAATAATTTTGACACTGCAGTATAAAACATGATTAAAATGACTTTGTCCTCTGGATGCTTCATGTTAAAGTGCAATAGAGAAGTGCTTTCATTTTAATATAATTTCATTTAATGTCTTCCTATTACTGTGTCCCATTTATTATTATTTTTCTCTCCATTTCTGGTAGTAAACAGCAGTTAGAATTTGTTAGGCCATGGTGGAAGTTCAAGGTACTTGCAGTCTTTTTTAAAATTTCTAAACAATTTCAGTCACTGTACAATGAAGCACATCAATATTATTCCTTGCAAGGCCATTGTATGAGATACAATGCGATAAGTGCCCATGCTAAAATAAAGTCAAACTGAATACAAGGGAGCCATTGAGCAGGCAATTGAAATGAACTATACATGAGGAATAGAATACTGGTAATTTCTACTTCCTTAAAGACTTTCTTTTCAGTTTGGAGACCTTTGCCAAGTATCAACTAGGTTTCAGATTAAGATCTTGCTTTGTGGCTATCTTCCTTCCTTCTCCTAGCTTTCTCCTGTATATGCAGAATGGTTCAGGTAGGATATTTACAGTACATTTTGAGAGAATTGGAACTGATCGGTGCCTCTGATGATTTGGAGTTCCATGTTGATTCTGAATTAAGTGTAAAGTGTTATTATTCAAATTACTTCAGGTAGTCCCTAGTCAGTAGAGCACTCAGCCAGACCTCAGAAATTTAAAATAAAGAATTAAGCAGCACTGGACTTGAATAGTTGGATAGAAGACCGCCAGGAAATTTTAAGGCTTGTAGGTGACATTCTGAAATCAATAAAGTAACCCAGGTGAAGGCAGTGGAAAACTTCTTACATATGCTTAGTTAGCAAACTATTTTATCTGAATGCTCAATAAGAATTTTGAGTGAGACAGTTTTAAATTTTAGGAACAGAAATTGTAGCAGAAGGTATAGCTGTATATGGTATTCAAAAATAAAAATATTTTTTGTGAAAATACTAACTTATGATTATGTATATAATTGTAAGATAGCTATTTGAGAATTGAGTGCATTATCAATCTGATAAGGGTATATGAATCAGGGTGGATTTGATTTAAATCAAGTCGATTAAAATCACAATTTAAATCGTGATTTAAATCACTAGTTAAAATGCTTGATTTAAATCATAATTTTTAAGGAGCAGTTATCTCTGTCCTGCAGCAGCTCCTCCTCTGACCTGCTATTGACTCACCAACAGTCCCAATATTGCAGAATATATAGTCTCATGTTATATAACTAAACTCCATTCCATGCTGAATAAACAAAATTATTAATGTATCTTAAATAGAAAACTATCTTTGGATAGATTTTTACTCCAAAAGCATTTTATAAAATACCTGTTTAGATCACTGGCATTAGGGAATTGCCAACACTGAACTGTTTGAATTGCTTGATGGCAACTCAAATTTGCTTACTTCAGGAATCGCTAGTAAGGTCTCATGTTTAACAAATGCAAGCTGTAGAATTAGCTTCCTGTTTGTCTATTTTTCCAGAATGCAAAGATGTTAAATGATTCTGTAATTCTAAAAGTGGATTTTTTAATGTATCACATAAGATATGCAGGAAATCCTCAACATACAACAGTTTGCTTAGTGATATTCAAAGTTATAATGGCACTGAAAAAAGTGACTTAGAACCATTTTTCACACTTATGACTGTTGCAGCATCCCCATGGTCACATGATCAAAATTAGTAACTGACATGTATTTATGACAATTGCAGAGTCCTGGAATGATGTGATCACCTTTTGCAACCTTCTGTCAAGCAAATCACTAAAGCAATGCCGACTAGTGGTTCCCAGAGAAAGAGCCTTTTCTGTCGGGGCACCTACCCTTTGGAACAGGTTACCCCCAGGGATACGAATGATCCCAGATCTTCGTACTTTCCGTCGTGCACTTAAGACCTTTCTTTTTCACCAAGCCGGTCTGGCATAAATCTTTTCTATTTTTTTAAATCTTTATGCTGAAGATTCTGAACTGTTGAGCCAAACTGGCTTAATTATTTATATTCACATTCTATATGTATGTCATTTTAACTGTTCACCACCCTGAGTCCTTTGGGAGAAGGGCGGTATAGAAATTGAATAAATAAATGAGGAAGCCATATTCACTTAACCTTGTTACTAACCTAACAACTGCAATGATTCACTTAACAATTGTGGCAAGAAAAGTCATAAAATGGGGCAAAATCCACTTAACAAATGTCTCGCTTAACAGCAGAAATTTTGGGCTCAGCAGTAGTCGTAAGTCGAGGACTACCTATATATTCAAGTTTCTCAAGCTTTGTCAAAGATTCTTACTGCCTTTAGGTATCCCCCTCATTTATAGTTAAAGGAGAAATAAATACGGTAGGATGGTTTAGATATTTTGTTAGGCTGCAGATAACAGCGGCAACTTAAAAGAAGTTGTTAACAAATATGTTCCTTAGAACTGTTACATAAACAAGCCATCTGTCGCTTACAATCTATAGTAATTCTAATGGTTTCATTTCGGTCAACCATCTATTTTTAACTGGTGGAAATGTTCACAGATGGCAAGCTGTTAAAGAACAAAGTGCTTAGATTTACCACACAATTCTTTTTAGAAGGGCTATCATTGATTTAGCTATAACATTACATTGGTTCCATTTCAAAAACTGAGCTTAACATTAAGCTTCTAATGACTTTCTGAAGTAAAACCACTGAAAATGAGTCTAGCATGTTGTAGTCTGTAGGCTGGTTGATCATGATGCAACAGCAATTCTAATAAACTAGAGACTTCAAAACTTCTTTAACTCACATGGAACAACTGAAGGAATTATAGAGATTACTTGGCTCTTTCCCATACCAAGGCAAGTGAAAATAAAATAAATACTATTTTATAATATTTCTGAAGAATCTTCATTTTGATATTATTTAAATACGATTTGGAAATTCTGTGAAACCAATTTAAGAAAGATAATCAAGCTAAAAATAGTACATAGAGTTAGAATGTGCTGGTGGGGTAATATGTTTCTAAAGAGTTGAGAATCTTGTTTACAAAAAAAAAAACCCAATCCACATTTGGTTTGCATGTTTTTACCTGATAAACATGAAAAGAATAACTCATTATTTAGATATTTTTACACCATGGTTTAGATTTTGTTTTGTAATTAAAAATACATAGTGCATACTAAGAAGTCATTGGGAACCACAAATCAACAAGATATATAGTCTTGCAAAAATAATTGACAAAATAAATAAACAAAACCAGTATGACAAGGTTAATATCAAATATTTTTGCTCAGCTCTTTCATATTGTGATCTTGATTCTTTTAGTGTAAGATTGGAAGATATGGAGAGAGCCAGTCCATAGAATCACCAAAAGTTGGACATCATGACTGAATGGATAACATCACCATCATCTTGATTCTTTGCTTTTTAGTAGAATTTCACTTAGAAATAATTATCTGAATTTTGAGATCTAAGGATTGCATCCAAAATGTCACTTCCACCCAATTTAATTTTGGAAGTTGGATACACTCCAGGGCAGGATCTGGAGATTTTGGCAGAGATGATGGGAAATTTTATTGTCTAAGCAGAAGTCCACTTGTATGGTATCATATATAATTCTCTGTTTCCATTTTTCAATTGCTCTGAGTAATTGAAGTCAGAGAAGCTTACTCCAAATCATTGTATAAATATTTTGCAAAAAAGAGCGTTATTGAAGGATTTCAGTTTCTTTGAACTTACAATAGCTGGCACCTAATAATTTTTTTTAGAACTGATGATCATTGTAACAGTTTATTAGAATATTTCATCCCAGATTTATATAGTTGTTTCAATATCAATTGATATTAAAGATTGATACTGATGTATTAGTGATGCTCCCTTTTCTTGTTTAATTTACAGTCTTCGTTTAATCTGCAGTATGTGCTGATTTAATTTCCATTTTCTCACTGTTAAAATGATTACTAATTGAGCTTATGCAGCATGTGTGTTGATTAAAATATACAAAACAGGCCTCCCCTTACTATTTCCTTAATCTTTTGATTTATGTTTCTTAGGTTCAGTTAGTAATGTGCTTCTGGCATACCGAATTTATTTAAATGGATGATCAACAGCACTAAAAGCACCTAAAGTACCTAATACCTAAAATCTTCTAGCTGGCTATATTATTTCTCTGTGATCTTGATCTATGTAAGCTCATGGATTGTATCCATGTATCAGTTAATGCCTCTTGGGATCTTTGAGCGACAGATACCCTTATGATCCCTCTCAAGCTTTATGACTTTTTGGTGAGACTCCTTTAATGTGCTACTCCTGACTTTAGTGTATTGTGTTTCTCCGCAAGGTGGGGACGTCTGTCAGTGTGGGTTGTGACTGGTTCTATGTAGCAACGGCCGGGTCTACAAATTAGCATGGCTCCGCCCTCCATGCCCAGTGTTTCGACTAGGCCTATGCTGGCCAGACGTGTCTTCTCCAGCTTAGTCCTGAAACACTTATTTTTTGGTTGGAATTTGTGAGTAGGATTGAGATTCGCATTTCGTTTAGCATTGGTTTTTATATGTGATTACCTGAAGCGATAAAGCAGGGGTGTCAAACTCGCGACAACACATTGTCACATGACATATCGCAACTTTCTCCCCCCCCTTCACTAAACCAGAGGTGGGCATGGCCAGTGTGTGACGCACCTGGCCCACAGGTCGTGAGTTTGACATCCCTGCTATAAAGGAATTCTCACATTCTTTTTTTCTCAATAGTTGATTTTAAATTTGTAATTCTGGTCTAACTCAACCTCCCACCCCTTAAAAGGAAAGGGGCTGGTGTATCTAGTTATGTACACATAAACTACAAGAGCTAGAGGGTGGCCCTGTAAATTTTAATTCCGTTTTTACTCCCTCCTCACTTTTTTCTTGCCAGTAAAGCATACAAGTTGTGGGATTCCTGTCCCTCTCACATGCTGGGGTTAGCAGGGAGGGTTCCGGATAAAGATATTCTCCTGGAACATAGATGTTTATACTAAATACCAAGTGGCTATACAGGTAGTCCTCAATTTATGATCACAATTGAGCCCAAAATTTCTGTTGCTAAGGAGGACAATTGTTAAGTGAGTTGTGCTCCATTTTTCAACCTTTCTTGTCATAGCTGTTAAGTGGATCACTGCAATTAAATTAGTAACACAACTGTTACCTGAATTTGACATTTCCATTGTCAAAAGATCACATGACTCCAGAACACTGCAACCATCATCAATATGAGCCAGTTGCCAAGCACCTGAAATTTGATCACTTGACCATGGAGAGGAGGAATGGTTGTAAATGTGAAAAACAGTTATAAATCACTTTTTTCAGTGCCGCTGTAACTTCAAATGAATGAATTATT
Organism: Masticophis lateralis; assembly: GCA_030761175.1. NCBI lineage: Eukaryota > Metazoa > Chordata > Lepidosauria > Squamata > Colubridae > Masticophis > Masticophis lateralis. The sequence continues at coordinate 125,238,613 of JAUDYJ010000001.1, read as the reverse complement.
GTAAATCAAGGAATAAATGAATGATTGTAAATCAAGGACTACTATACTAAGACAGGAAGGCAAAGCAGGAAATGTAAGCCAAAAGGCTTCTGAGAGAGGAGGTCTTCACATGGTGGGCTTTATCCTGCCATGATGGTTACAGTTGAAGTCTTTATCAACAAAAATAAATGTTTCACACTTAATGTTGGAATTTACTTACACATGGAATAGCTAGCATAATTTTAGTTAGTTGAACTTGAACAAACCATCACTAAAATCTAGCTAACATTGCTCAGTAAGAAACTAGGTTCTTGGTTTGGAGTTCAGCTTGCTTTGCATAATAATAATTATTAGCTGATATCATTCCTAAATTGCATAGTATTCACCAGAGTCACCCATGCCTGACTTATATTCCTGACTGCAAAATTGTGAGAGGTATCTTTTTAGGAGGGGCTGCAAGCTTCAGCTAATAGAGGTGGTTTTTTGCTGATTAGTACAAATATTGCAATGTATTAGATGCACGTTAGAAAGTTGGAGCTTTCTAACCCGGATGTCACTTATTTTCCTGGCACAATTTAAGTTGCTGTTTTTGACCTTAAAAGCAAAAGCGGCTGATATTTAATTATGTTAGGCAGAGTATATTTCAATACGAGCTTGTCTGGATATTAAATCCTCTTTAAAATGCACTCACTTTCCAAGTTTATTTGTCCAGCACACAGGAGAGAGCCTTTTATGGAAAATATGGAATGAGTGACCTTTCTGTTTTTAGGAAAGGATTTAAAACCTGCTTTTGAACCAGACCTTTTCAGTTTCATTTAGTTGTTGTGATTTTAACTGTTTTATCAAAAAAAATTTAATCAAAATTGTGTTTATAGCATTTAATTATTATTGCTAGTGGCTTCATTTGCATATAAAGTGATTTGTTTAATTTTGATCTAGCTTGATGTGTGAATTCAGCTATTATGGTTTCTAAATTATGCTCTATGGCAAATCTCAGTTTATAGCACACGTAGTACCTCAGTAATTTTTTTCGTAGGGCCCTTAGGCTAAAACTATGAACTCCCTCAAGCAAATACTTCGTACTTAGTCCGACAGATGTTGGGCATTGCTGCGTTTCCTTCAAAAATGTAAAATATCCCACAGTGCCCCAGTGAGTTTGCTGCAGCACCCTGGAGCACCACAGCACAGTTTAGAAACATTGCTCTGTGACAGAACATCTTTTGCGAGTCAGGTTATTGAACCTATCATAAAAATAAATGAAACTTGTGGTTATTACCTTAAGATTTAATATCTCGAGGTATTAAAAACTCACTGGGCCAAATGGAGTGGATGTAGCAGCGCTCAAGGATATAAAATATATATTTAAACCCGCAGCTTTATGAACCTGTCTAGAACATGCCATTTGCGTATAATAGTTTTTTTCTGAATAAATATGTGTAAGAATATGCTGGAGAACTTGAACGAACAGGAAATAATAGATCGTCACAGATTTTCAATAAAAACTTTATTTATGCAACATTCCCCTTCATCTGCAATAACACCAGAACATAAAGACAATAGGCTGGAACAGACCAAGGGCTTTATATATACATTACACAAACTAATTACTGGAAATTTCCCCAACACATATATACAAGCACATTACTTTGGCATCCAGACTATCCTCCAACCCTAGCTGGTGTTCCTGGGACTGGAAAACAAATATATTGTTAAATATTATTTTAAATTTAAAATACGGTAAATTTCAAGAATTTCATTCTTGCATTCCAGGGGACCACTGGTGGATATTACTGGATGCAGTCTCCAAAGCCTACCTAGTCCATCCTGCCCCCCTGCCCCTCCCCCGCCCAGTAGCCCTCTCCTGTATTCTGCGGCCCTGAGATGCACAGCATATCAATGAATGATATGATGAATGACTTAATTTTTGCACCAATGGTATAAAAATTGTGAAACAAACAAAAATGTATTAATATTTGTTACACTATATTACTTTGATATCTACTTTAAATTATCACTCTTTTGAAGTTTAATTTAAAATATCTGTACTGAAGCAATGAAATTAAGAGGCAATTCCTATCTTGGCTGGACTACCACTCTTGCTTTTTTGACGAGAGAAATGGCCTTAATGTATCCTTGCACATGAGACAAATTGCTTGCTGGCTCATAATAATTATTTCTTGAACTATATCAAGTGAGTTACCACTTTAACCAGCCTCATAAGTTGTAGAGAAAGACAGAATTACATCTCTGATTTCCAAGTACATGTCTCCTTAATTTGTAGCTATAGCATTATTTCACTGAAGTTCCTGAGTAAGGAATTCAACTAGCTTTTTGAAAATTTGAAGCAACACTTTCATCTTTGTTCCGATTGCCAGCCTGAATGGTCCTTTTGGTTCCTCAGAACCAGAGTATTCAAGCAAAGAAAACTTAATTGATTTTTTTCTCATAATCCTTAGCCTTTATGCTTCTCAAGAAATTTTTATAATAATGTGCACAATAATGTGAATATAAAGATACTCACAAGTTTGGTGTCTTTCCTTGACCATAATCAGCTATGCAAATGATGATGGATCCTTGGGAAGTCTGAACTATTTAAAAACAGTAAGAGAAATGTGTCTGATACGTATCAATCACATCTCTAATGAAAATTTTAATAGCAATGTTTCCTAAACTGAGCAATTCCCAGCCTTCTCAGCAAATTGCTGTGCTGGCTTTGGGATTCTGGGACTTCAGGTTATTAGATTTGATATTTGCCCAGGTTGGAAAACACAGTTGCATAGGGAACCTATCAGTTCTCTGGATAGGAGGGAAACGGCAGTCAGGCTGGGGAATGACTTTTCTATGTAGCATAGAGAATCTGCTAAATTTGCATGGCTCCGCCCTCCTGGCCCAGTGTTTCGACTCGGTCTATGCTGGACAGACGTGTCCTCGCAGCCTGACCATGTTTTCCCTTTCTGTATGCGTTGATCGCAGTAATAGCTGGAGGGCTAGTGATCTGAGGAGCTTCGCCTGTCAGCGGCCAGCGGGCTAAAGTCTCTGCTGAATTTTGTTGATTGTATCGTAGCCAGACAGCTAGCGATCTTGCGACATCGCTGCCCAGACATGAGCTCGCAACAGCGGGCTGTCAGGAGGTTCATGTTCTTCACTGGGCTCACAACGATCCGCAGCGCACAGTGAGTTTGTTGTCGTAGCCTCACCATCTAGTTGAAGAGAGCGGCCATCTTGAGTGTGATTGGACCGATTCAAAATGGCGGACGCCATGCGGTCTAAGACATCGTTGAGCTCAGGCAGCTTGGGGAAGCGGCACCCTCTTGATGACCCGATGGAGGGTTCTTCGGGTCTTCCTCCCCCATCTAAGCGGGCCAGGGGTACAAGGCAGCCCCTTCAGCCTCTCTTGCCTCATCCTCCAAGGAGGTTCAGTGGCGACATAAGGCAGTTGAGAAGGCCTTCCTTAAGGCTCAATCTAAAACCAGACCGGTGGTCCAACAATCTAGACCAGGGGTTCCCTCATGGCCTCAGTCACCAGACCCTTCGCAGGATGGTCGCTCTATTAGAGAGCTGTCCCTGGATCAACCGGCTTCTGCAGGCCCTGTTCCTGCCCCAGGGAATGAGCCCCTTTTTCAATCTTTGCCTGCTCCTGAGTCTCCACAAGGCAACCTTGAGGTTCCATGTTTACCCCTGCCTCAATCCCAGGATCCACAATTGCCAGAGGCCTTTGAGCTCATTATCACCAGGGCCATCAGGCAGGGCCTGGCCCAATGCATACAACAGGGCAATTTTCTGCCTGAGTCAACCGCTTTCACAGAGGCCATGAACGCTCTGCGCAGCCTATGGCCACCCGGCCTCCTCTACGCGTTCCCTCCTCTGCCACTAATTTCCAAGACAATTCGGAGGATGCTGGAGGAGAAAGCAGACCTCATCCTCCTAGCCCCGCACTGACCCAGAAAGTTGTGGTATGCAGACTTAAAGTCCCTGTCCGTAACCAACAATTGGCACATATCGGATTCCAAGCTAGTTCTCACTGAGGGTGCCCTACAGCACCCGGATCCCACGGGCCTACACCTGACCGCTTAACGGCTGAGCGGCGCCTTTTAGGAGCGGCCTCTACCCCGGCCCGCGTCATTTCCACCATGCAAACCACATGCCATGGCTCGATTAATCGTATTTATGAAGCCACCTGGGCTTCCTTCTTTTCCTGGTGTAGACGGTCCAACGCCGATCCTCTCTCCGCCTCTGTCATCCAAGTACTGACCTTTCTTCAGGATGGTTTTGAAGCAGGATTGGCGCCTAACACTCTGCACCACCAGCTAGCCGCTCTAGCTTCGGTCTTGTCCCGTGGTTCGACGGATTCCCTCTCCAGGCATCCTTTTCTCCGCAACTTTCTTCAGGAGACGACAAACTTGAGACCTCCAGTTGTCCATCACTTCCCAACCTGGAATTTAAACAAGGTCCTTCAAGTCCTGACAGGGTGCCATTTGAACCTCTCCGACAGGGGTCTTTGCGTTTCATGTCCTTCAAGGTGTCCTTCCTCCTTGCAATCACCTCACCTCGTTGCATATCAGAATTGGCAGCCCTTTCCATCCGCCAAGACCTGTGTATATTCCATACCGACAGAGTCGTCCTTCGCCTCGACCTGGCCTTTCTGCCTAAGGTCAATTCTCTCTTCCACCGGGCACAGGAACTAGTTCTCCCAGATTTCTGCCCCCATCCGGTCCATAGACTGGAACGCTCTTGACATACTCGATGTTCATAGGGCCCTGAAAATATACATCTCCAGGATGGCGCCCCTCTGCAAAACAGAGGCCCTCTTCGTATCTTTCCAAGCGGACTCAGTTGGCACCCGGGTCACGGGACTGACTCTAGGTTACTGGATCAGGGCTACGATATCTACGGCCTACTAGCAGTTAAATCTTCAAGTGCCATGCCACATCAAGGCTCACTTGACCCAGAGTGCAGCCACATCGGCAGTCTGGGCGACCCAGGCATCTTTAGAAGTAGTCTGCAGGGCAACCACTTGGACGATGCTCACACCTTTCATCCGTCATTACCAGGTAGATTCGTTTGCATCGGCAGATGCAGCCTTCGGCTGTTGTGTCTTACAGGTGGTGCATCACTCTTAATGGCTTCCAGACCAGAGCTCTCCCTCCCTAGTGGACATTCAGCTTTGGTATGTCCCCAGCCTGACTGCCATTTCCCTCCTATCCGGAGAATGGACGTTGGTCTTACCTGATACGTCCGTTCTCGATCAGGAGGAAATGGCAGTCAGCCCCACCCTTCTGAGTCCGGCCCAGATGCTAGGGCGGGGTGGGTGGATATTAATTATCTCTTATTGCAGGAAGTCAATCTGCGTCAGCACCCTTGCCGAAACACTGGGCCAGGGGGGTGGAGCCATGTTAATTTAGCAGACTCTGTCCTATGCTACATAGAGGAGTCATTCCCCAGCTTGACTGCCGTTTCCTCCTGATCGAGAACTGGTGTATCAGGTAAGACCAACGTCCATTCTGGAAGGAGAGCATTAGGTGCTGTTAGGGAAAAGATAGATATTGTGTATCTAATGTATTTTTCAATGCACCGTCTTGATTCTTCTGAATTATATGAGCCCAAATTTAAAGTATATTGTTAAATATTATTTATATTTAAAGTATGGTGCAAATAATGGCAAGGAATGTTGAAAAACAGGATGACAACTTAAGCAAGATAAAGATGAAGAATACATTATTGTGCTTAGATAATAATGAATCTGAGATTGACATCATAACTTGAAAAATCTCATTCCATATCCTTTGAGGGAAAAATGATTAAAAGTATTCAAAAACAGAGAGTTTTTTTGAATGTCACATCTACTGCAATAATAGTTTATTTACTAAAATAACACCACCATTGTATACTTTTAGAATGACAATGGATTTAGAATTATAGCGTAGTTAATGAAAAAGTATTCTGTAATAAGATTCAGTGCCTGTCTCTTTCCTTTTGTGTTCTTTTTGGTTTATTAGTAATCCGGCCATTATATATTCTGGTCCTTGAATTCTTTAAGTATGTTGCTATTGCTGAGTTTTAAAAAATGGTGCTGATTAAATGAATTGTAAACCAGGCATGCAATTGGTATCTTTTATCTGATATTTAATGGAAAGAAAATGTTAATTCAGGGTAATGAAAAAGACCTCCAAGTATTGTGGGTGAATAGACCATTAGGTTAATTAAAATGAGGATACGTATCACTGCTGTAGTGGAACTATCATTTTGAGGGAGACAGTTTCATTTAGTGGCTGAATAGTGAAATTCAGGATGCCTCCCTCCTGAGCTAGATTCACGACATACAAGACCAAGATAAGTGGCAAGGGCAATTCAAATTTCTATTCATTTACTTTTACCTGCCTACCATTACTTGTCAGTCTTGACTGCTTGTCACATAAAGGTGAAGATTTATTCAGCCTTATTTAAATCTATTAAATGCAAATTGTGTTACTTCACTGTCCATCACACAGGCAGTTTCAGAACAAAATGTGTTCGTTGTGACAAACCGCATACAAGAAATTCCTGGACCTATTTTAATTATTATACTTGCCATTTCCATTTCTCTAGATGGAAGCTTAAAAAAAAAAAAGACTACAGTCAAGACATTTGTGGAATAGAACATACTGAATACGGATCTAATGATTGCTTAGTTTTCTAAACCTACTTACATTTACTACATATGAAGAGGAAAAATATGTATTCTGTCATGCTTAAAATAATCATTAGTTTTGGTACTTGGCTAGAAACAATCAGATACAATTGTTACATTTCAAAATATGACAATATGCATTAGTAACTATTTACTTGCTTTGAAACGACAACTTGTGATCTTGCTTAGCAAGTATCTTCCCATTTATCCTTGCTTCTTAAAATAAATGTTTTGCATCAATGTATTTTGAACTCTCCAACACTTAAAACTTTTTTCTTGGCTTGAAAATTCTACTTGTCAAATATTTGAAGGTTTTTTTAAAAACAAAACAAAAACAAAACAAATAAATGATATTGCCCTTGCGGAATTTTAGATATATATGTTTCTGTCAATAGCACATAGCTGATCTCAAGAAAACAAAGCAGGTTCAGACTGAGTTGATATTTAAATAGAAACTATTTTGGCATATCAAACCTTGAGAGAATGGTATTGTTGCCATGACAGTAACATGTGTGTATTCCCATAGTCTGACAGTAGGAGCTTATTTCAGAGTTCTTCTCTAGGTGACCTCCTTATTTTATTTTTCTGCATGATACTCATGGCATTGGGTTTTTGGTTGGCTTGTTTTGCTATTTTTCACATTTTGTGTGTGTTTTGTGTTTTTTTGGCTTTTAAAATATCTAAGATATATCTAAGACTTTTCTGCTGCTTATTGGATATTTTATGTGAATTTACTCTAGTCCATTTGGGTCTTCTATAATGTTTTTTTGTTCTGTCTTGCCTGTCTTGCTTCGGATATTCTTCTATTCTCTCCATCCTCCATCCATGTTCTCTCTCTCTCTCTCTCTCTCTCTCTCTCTCTCTCTCTCTCTCTCTCTCTCTCTCTCTCTCACACACACACACACACACACACACACACACACACACACACACACACTCTTAGGCAGGTTGTCTTAAAAGGAAAGCTATACTTCTATATGCTTGAATGTGGACTGCCATTTTCATCCTCATTAGGGACCTTACCTTGCTGGTAACTGCACTTGTTCAAGCTAATTCAAGTAATGCTCCCTTTAGTCAGCTCCTGAACTAAACATTGAGGATGAGGGATAAAGGACTGATCATTGTAGAGAGCACATTTCTCTCTCCACTTACAAGTTGTCCACGTGTTCATATAAACACCTGAATGAGTCCAAAAGTGTGTGCTTAGTATGTAGTTAAGCTTGGGCTTGTGTTGCAGATTCAGAATACAGATTGCCTCAACATTAATTAATAGGATGAAGGGACAGCTTCACAGAGAGTGTAGGAAAAACTATGAATCAAGTACAATCAGACAGTGCTACTAATAGAATTTCAAGGCTAAATTCTGTGAATTTATGGTTCATAAACATTTTTACAATATTTCTAAGAATTTTTCTTCCAAAATCCTTCATCAGAAAAAAATTATCTGGAGCCTGAGTGAGTTACATACATTTACTTTATTTAATATCATTTTTAGAAAATTGCAGTTAATCTTAAATGTATATAGCTAATCAATCCTTCCTTCCTTCCTCCCTCCCTCCCTCCCTCCCTCTGTGGCTTGTCACAAACTAAATGAAATTTTAGCAATTGTAAACTACAGCAAGTCTGCAGTTATGAAAACAAGGCAAGAATAATCATATACAAAGTTATAGAAGGAAAAAAAAGACTTTGCAATGATTTTTTTTTTTTTAGAAATTAACACAAATAAGGAAATTTGTGTTTACAGCTACTTTAAAATAAAAAACCCAAAAGAATAATTTTATTAGAATTAAATAGAGTTATAAAACGGCAAGCTTTGTAATTGTTTTTCAGGTTGGAAGGAAAAGCAATGGGTATAGTCCAGAATGTTAATTCGTAAATTGTTCCGCAGCATGTTAAAGAGTGACAGAGAAATATAATAATGGAATGCAATTTTTGTTCATAATGAGATTTCTCCTGTAGGTTGTTCTGTGGGTGGGTCTGGTATTGCAAGTTTATATTGGATCTGTGAAGTAATAATTGTGTTCCAAATCTATTAATGCAGGACAAGGAGGAACTTTTTGCTGACTTACTTAGGCTCAAATATCAAATTCACTAGGAATTAAGCCTTTATTTTGAAATACTCAGTCATCATTAAATTGTAAATGTAATAATCTTGTATAAAATATTAATTCTGTCTCAGTACTTATGCTTCTGTTCTGATTTGCATTTGTAGAATGTTCGAATGCATTGATTTTCTTTTCTTTGTTAATAGAAGAGTCAGCTACACATCAGGAGATTAAGGGACTTGGGAGGGAATGACAAATTGACACCATGCTCACAATGGGAGGCAGTTGGATTTGGGATCCAGACTGCTGAAAATTCTCTCTGTATTAAAGAGAGATTTTGAGATTAAACTCATGTACTCCAGACAGCTGATATTTTTTGTGAATTGACAGCAGAAACCAAAGCTTGAATACTTCTTAACTTTGTACTAAAGCTGCTTATTCAACCATCCAATTTATCTTCATAATAAAAGGTTCTAGTTTTCCTTTAAGAAAACTCAAGCCAATTCTTTAAAGGGGAATACTATTACTTTTATTAGTATGTTGGAAGTTGAGCAACAGTATCTAGAAATGCACAGCCTTAAAATATAGCTTTTTTATAGTGGTTAATTTTCAGTATTTCTCAAGAACAAAGTATTTAATACCAAAAAGGTATTAAAAGGTTGAAATCAAATTCAAATAATGGATCAGCATTGAAATGCCAACTATCTAGTTGTAGCAGCATACCAGTATTCAAAACTGTGGTCTAATATTGATTTCCCTGGTTGCATAACATTTGCATTGTGACATTTGGCTTCAACATTAACAAAGTAGTTGTTTCTTGATCAATCATTTTTTGGTATTACATGCCAAACAATCACTCAGTGTGACCTATTTCAAATTGCACATTAACTGTTGGGCAAAAGTACTGTATGGGTTTTTAAATTTTATTTTAAGCCTGGAGCATGAATTGTGAAGAAGATGTAATTTGTAAACACAGATAGAAAATTGTATATTTTTAAATCAAGCATTACATGCAGGCAAATTAGTTTCAACAGTGCAATCACATATATAAATTATGCATGTGTCTGTGCATATGTGCTCTCTCTCACACACTCATACACAGACATAGACTTGATTAACACATTCCTATCACAAATTCTGCATTACTTCCTAGGTTTTCTGTACAATTAAATTTATCTGTGTTTTTTTTTTCTTTAATGCTTTCTGATTGGGAGATCCTACCATCCTTCCCAGAAATTCAGAGGGGCTTGCATTTTTACAGCCCTAACATTTTATTGCAATAGTAAACTTTATAGAAAAAAGCAACTGGTCCAAAGTTACCCCAGAGGCTAAACTGTTCTTGACAAGCAGGAAAAGAAATCATAAAGGTTGTGAGAAAATAGATAAATAGTAAGACTGCAGGCATAGATGGGGATACCAGACAAATGTTAAATATATTTCTGGGGTGGTTGTAAGACTTGTTAAATATCTATATATCTATATCTATATGTATATAGAAATATATATTTGAAGACTATATACCGGCATATGCCTAATCATAGAAACATGCCATTATTCTTTTATACAAAAGAAAAGGTAGCAAAGGGGAATGCAAAAACTACAAGAGAATTAGTTAAATATCCCTGGGGAAATATTTGGCAACATTTTGATTGAAAGGGCACGAGAAGTGAAAATTAGAAGAAAAAAAATATATTAGGTACAATGTGGGGTTTTGCCAGGCAGGGAATGTGCAAACCAGAATTTGTTCTCCAGCAGGTCATTGAAAAATATATGCATGTGAGAAAGAAAGTTTTTCACATATTCTTGACTTAAGGAAACTATGTGATATAGTCAACTATGGAATTTTTTGCAAGACCTGAAAGCTAAAGAGTGCTGTATGCTGAAGTAACCCTTGGGTGCTGAACATTACAAACCAGCATGATTTGTAGGTGGGTGTGAGTTTGGCAAAGTCTTCTTTGCTCCAGTTTGAATAAACCAGAAGAAAGTATGTGACATGAAACATCTAAAAGGATTTGTGGGTAAATTTCTGACACCATTCTCATTCTGTGTCTACGATGCCAGAAATAAAAATGACTTAAACAACAGAACAACAGAATCTGGAACAACAGAATCTGGAAGAACAACTAGAAGAGGAAATGCTTTAAAATCCTCTTCCCTCACCCCAACCCTAAAAATAGGGTTTTTTTTTTAGGAATGGGGGAAATCCATAATTTCCTAGTGTACAAAGTTACACCCTCCCCTCTCCTAGAAGAAGGAAATATTTTGGGAAATATTAAAAATCCAGAATATTATATTTTCCTAAAGGAGAAATATGTTTTTAAAGACAGAAAGCAGCCCCCAAGTCTTTCTTAATAACCCCAGCAGGATGGGGCCAGCCTATCTACATGACAAAAGACCTTCAGCTCCAGGGTGATGGGATCAAGACATGATCCTCCAGGACATAATAGGATTATCTAACAGCAGAGCTCACTACATTGCACAATCTCCTAAGGACATTGCATCACCCAGAAAACTTCAACCAAACTTGACTCAGGAAAAACATGACCCCATATGACACCATGGGAGTCTGTAAAGAGCCAATAGAATACATGTTCCTGCATAGGAACAGGAAGCTCAAGTGCATAGCCCAAGAGAAGGTATATATACCCCTCACTCTCAACTCTATGTGGTCAACTGCCCAGGACCTTCATTAAACTATCTTTTTAATCAGCCTCCATGTTTCCAGTGTCTTTCTCCCGGCTTGAAACTGAACCAGATGGATATTTCTCCCAACACTAGCATCATGCATTTCTTAGCTCCCAAGTGAAGGAAGATTTGAAATAACTGAATGCAAATAATTCAACTGCATTTTTATGTATTATTTTTCTTCGATTTAACAAAAAGAAAAAGAAAAATTATCACATTGAAACATGATAGCTCATTATCATAATTGCTGTTTAACAGGATTTGGTGCTGATTTTGTAGTCTGTCTTGTGATTTGTGAACCTCTGACTTTTTAACAGACATGGTGTATATATTATATTGACATGATCAGTGTGAAATGCAGGAATATTGTTCCAGGACACTGCATTTTTGTTGTTCATTTTTGTTCACTGTATAATAAAATATGGGATTGTCAGTTGTCAAAAAAAATGGTTAATGGTCAAGCTTGTCCTTTGCTTGTCTTGTTATTAATTAGATGATCCTGATTAGCACGGAAAAGCACAACATACTTGTACTGAAAACCAATCAACCAAATGCATGTCTTATATCTGTCTTTACTAATGTGAGCGGTAAGGATTTGTACTAGTACGTAGTCCAAATCGAATTTATCAAGCATCAGTCTGATCCATCATAAATTACTGAGTACTAACAATGCATATTGTTGTTTGCATCAATGATAAACAAAGATGCTTATATGGGATGTAATGGACAAATTATTTATTTCAGTCCCAGGACGACTTTCATGAGGGAGTTATGGTAACATTGACAGAAAAGCGATACTATCTGTTGTTCCTTGAGGACAAGATCAGCAGGAAAGGCATAGTGAAAAGCTAATGTTCTATATCAGGTTGATGAGTTATGAAATAAGATCTCTGTCTCATGGATAACACTGTACATGTCTGTTCTGTGTGTGTGCGTGCATACATGCATTATTGCTCCTCTGTGACTTCTTGTGTTTGTTCATTTTTAGCTAACAGCACGATCCCTGCCTATGGTACAAACTGACGAGAGACTTCAACCCCTGCTCGATCACCTCAGGTAATGAAAACACAATAGAACCTCAGTTTAGTGGATCTTTTGGGGCTCATTGCTTCCGAAGACCCACAGTCTAACTCATTTGTACAAATCAGGTCTGGTTTGAGTAGCTGAGGGAATTTTATTTTTATTCTTTTGGATTAAAAAAATGTGAAATCATTTTTGTAAGGTCTAGGTGTTGCGCCTAATGGATCGATCGGTCCTGTGTTCTGGCCCAAAGACAGAATGGGATTGTTTTACTTCTTCTCATAACTGGGCCCATCCGCTCTGCCTGCCGAATAATCTAATCCTGGGGACACGGTGCGTGAGGAGCTCATATACAGAAGAGCACTCTGCTGTTCTTTAGACTATGCAAACCATGGAATTTACAGGGGAAGGCAATAAAAGTGTTTTAAATAAAAAAAGAATAAATCAGATATTAATAAGCTTTTTATTTATGAATGATTAACTTGGCAATGGATTCATTGCAACTTTATCTTCAAAGATACTATTTCAATAGTTGTATCCATAACATGTCTCCTTGAGGACCACTCGGAGGCTTCAGCTGGTACAAAATGCAGCCGCGCGGGTTGTGATGGGAGAATCCCGATACTCCCATGTAACACCTCTCCTGCGCAACTTGCATTGGTTGCCGGTTGCCCTCTGGGTGAGATTCAAGGTGCTGGTGATGACCTATAAAGCCCTACATGGCTTAAGCCCAGAATATTTGGTGGACCACCTGAACCCAGCAACAACTTCCCATTGCCCGGTTCGCGCCCATAGGGAGGGCCTGTTCAGGGTGCTGTCGGCTAGACAATGTTGGCTGGCGGCCCCCAGGGGTAGAGCCTTCTCTGTGGGTGCGCCCACCCTCTGAAATCAACTCCCCTTGGGGCTCCGGCTGGCCCCTGACCTTCGTACCTTCCGCCGTGAATTAAAAACTTGGTTATTCAAGTCCCCTGGCCTGGACTGATGGGGTTTTATATGGATTTTTAACTTTTATCTGGTTTAATTAGGTATTTTAACTTTGTACTGGTTATTGTGGATTTTATTGTTGTGAGCCACTCTGAGTACATTAGAGATAGGGTGGCATATAAATAAATAAAATAAATAAATGAGGAAGTAATTTGAGTGTTTTTACATAATGAACGTGCCATGGCAGATAATTAGCAATATTGTTGACATACAACATCTGTTTCCAGTCAGCACTTCAGACTTCTCCCTTAGGTAATCATTGGCTCACATTTGCAAAATTATATTTTGCCCTTGAAAAAGGGGGTTTATGTTCCCCTTTACTCAAAACCTTTTGAAAAACATAATAATGGAACTATAACTGCATATTATTTATCTTTGTGTTTTAGTTCCTCACATTGCTAAGTAATGTAATCAATTTAAAATTTCAAGAAAAGATTATTATTTTATGGCTCCCTTAATTAGAAACATCTGAAAGGTTATACCTGAATTTTACAAAAAAAGTATTCAACAATTGTTTTCATATGATTCATTAGAGTTCAAATAATCTGCTTCTACTTGAACTCAATGGTCTTCTAACTATAGAAATATTTCTAAATAAATTATTCAGAATTTAATCTGAATAATCAGCAATGTTTTATAGAAAGAAAAAGTCTTAAGTTCTCCAACGTGAAATAATTATTTTAAAGTCATATTTATTTCTTGAACACTAGTTTTGAAATATTTTTAAAATATATGTAAGCAAAAATACTTGGCCTTTTGTTCTCATGGTAACAACAAAAATGCCCTTTTTAATTCAACAAATAACATTTATTTCTTTTCTTCTTTTTTCCACATCATAGCCATGCATATGTTGGTCCAGATTATAACACTGAAAAAGCAACAGGCAAAATTTCATTGGAACAAATTGATGCTGTAAGTGTATCGCCTCCAATTCGCTATAGTTAAACTGAATAATTTTGTCTATCCATCGCAGTGTATTCATGGTATCTCAAACGTACTGATGGCAACATTCATATAGAGATTACAATGGTCTATGTATAAAGAATTGAAGAATAAAACATAACTCATAGAACAATGTATACTTAAATAAACGTAAATAAGTTTAAAATACATGAAACAAGAAGAGAATATGAGTAACACTCAGGAGCATAAGTAAAGCATAAGTAAAGCCCATGCCCATTTGTGAGGGGTTCAGGCATTGAACCCTAATCCCTGGCAACAGCTAATAAGAGGAAACCAGAATATCATCACTGGGGCACCTTGCCTCAGTTGATGCTGTACAGTAATAGACCAGCAAAGTTACCCACTTACCTCTTAAATCACCCAAACATCCCTTCCACTCCCTTGTTCAATTTCCTGCAGTTCAGGTTCCTGCAATTTCCGCAATAATCTGAGGACCTGGCCCGACTTGGCTGCCTGAAAAAAAATTATCTCTTGGACTTACTATATCTGGTTTCAAAACTACTACTTCATATTTCTTATCAGCCAATATTTGTTATTGTCTTGTTTTGCTGGAAGGAGGAAGGAGTGTGCGTGTATATATTGTAGCATGCATTTCTATGGGACAAAATGGTTAGTATTTGCAGGTGATGGAGTGTTATTTTACAAGAAATCAATTTTAATTAGCGGTTGCTAGTTCAGTTAAGAAAAATGTATATTTTTGTGTTGGCCCTGCCCTCTTTTGGAATGGATATATATACAAATATAAGTATGTTGCATGCACATATATGTGGAGGTGTTATCAAAGTTGACAAAGTAGGAAAGCCAGACATAGAAATGCACAAAATTTTTTATCTGTGTTGGTCTTTTTTTCCTTGTATTAGTGGTAAGCAATCAAATTTAGCCTTGTCTTCCTTTTAAGTAAATATGGTAAACAGCTTTAAATGAACAGAAAAATAGTCCCAGATAACTGACATCTGTGACATTAATTTAGAATATATTAGAGAGAGGGATAGTAAAGATGCTATCAAAATAGAAAGAGACTCTTGATTAATTACTTATATTGATTTATGCTTTTTACTGTAATTAATACAATTTTAATATCTTTTAACATCTGTTTTCCATTTATTCTTGTGTTTGCCCAAAAAATTAGAACTAAATGTTGACAGTATATTGAAATAGTGAAATAGAGTTTTTCCTTTGTCCCCATAGTCTACTGTATGCAAATATTCTCTAACTCTTCACTTTTCTGATTGGTGATCAAAATACAGCCTTTAAGTTAATGTAGTCAGCAGATCATTAATCCAAGTTTTCTTGTTACAGCTTTCAGTTAAATCATTTCCTCTCTGCATGCGCCAGCTCCACAAAGCTCTGCGTGATAACCATCATCTCCGTCATGGAGGCCGTATGCAATATGGCTTATTTCTCAAGGGCATTGGCTTAACACTAGAGCAAGCTCTGCAGTTCTGGAAATCTGAATTCATCAGAGGAAAAGTAGACGCAGACAAGGTAAATGGGTTGGTGAGAACAATGCTCAGTTCTCAACAGTTCTCTTTGGAACACTTCTAGAGTCCACAAGCAATGTCCGTGCACACTAAAACATCTGTTTAGTTTACATAAACACTAAAGACAAAAGCAGCAATTGCTTTCACATCCTCTCTGCACAGTTGGATCTCATCAGGATTCTTTTCTCATTATAAGTTTGTATGGTTAGTTTACTTTATGTTTACAAAGATTACAAAAAGAAAATAGGAATTATTTATCATGTTGAAAAGTAATGATGTAGTGATGCCAATATTTATTTTATTTATTTACTAATGCTTCTCTACTGCTTGATATCCAGAGACTCTTAAGTGGCTTACAGAATGCTACAGTAAATATTAAAATTAGGGGGGAAAATCTAAAACATGGACTTCCCACAAACCATAACAGGGCCAGTTGCATAGTGTTGGGCCAAATGTCCATATCCTCAAATGGTTTCTTAAGCAGCTGAGTCTTTAGAATACAGAATAACAGAGTTGGAAGGGACCTTAGTCCAACCCTATGCACAAATAGGAGGTCCTATATCCGTGATGGTGAACCTATGGCATGCGTGGCCAAAGTGACACACAAAGCCATGTTGCCCAGCAGACGAAGCCTTGACTGTTTGTCTTCCGGGTTTCTGGTGTGTATGCATGCATAACGATCAGCTGTCCTTCACATGCGCAGCAGTGCCAAAAATTGCTGTGTGCATGTCAGCCAGCTGTTTGAAGGGGGCGCATGCGCGCCAGAACCCAGAAGTTTGGCTTTTCCAGAGTGTGATCTCTTTGCATGCACGGCAGTGCCGAAAACTGGCCTGTGTATGCACACCGGCCAGCTGAGCGTCGGGCATGCATGCGCACTAGAACCTGGAAGTTCAGCTTTTCCGGAGCGTGGCCCCAACAAGCATGCACGCACGTGCATGCCATTTCTATGCAACCTTTTCAGCACTCAGTGCCAAAAAGCTTCGCCATCACTGTCCTATACCATTCTGGACAAAAGGCTATCCAATATCTTCTTAAAAATCTCCAGTGATGGAGCATCCACAACTTTTGGAGGCAAGCTATTCCACTGGTTAATTGTTCTTACTGTCAAGAAAATTCTCCTTAGTTCTAGGTTGGTTCTCTCCTTGATTAGATTCCACCCATTGCTTCTTGTCCTGCCTTCGGGTGCTTTGTAAAATAAGTTGACGGCAGGTCCTTTCAGGTCCCTTTAAAAGCCATAAGCCACAAATAAGGTGGAGGTTGACTGGATATCAAGGAGTCATCTGTTTCAAAGACAATCATTGCCAAGAAGGTTCTTTTGCTGACATCTGTGTAGGTCAGGGGTGTCAAACTTGCGTTGTCACGGCATCATCACCTGATATACCGCAACTTTTTCCCCCTTCGCTAAACTGGACATGTGCATGGCCAGCATGTGACACATCTGGCCTGCTGGTCATGAGTTTCATACTCCTGGTGTAGGTGATAGTCCCCCAGAGAAGGAATCTTCAACAAGCAATAGCAATAGCACTTAGACTTATATACTGCTTCATAGTGCTTTTACAGCCCTCTCTAAGTGGTTTACAGAATCAGCATATTGCCCCCAACAATCTGGGTCCTCATTTTACCCACCTCAGAAGGATGGAAGGTTGAGTCAACATTGAGCTAGTGATATTCAATCCACTGAAGTAGCCTGCAGTACTGCACTGTAACCACTGTGCCACCTCAGCTCTCTGACCTCCCTCTCTCCCTCTTATTTACAGAGTTTATAGGCCACACTAATGAATTGATTCTTACATTCAAATTCCCCAAGTTTGTAATTTGGGTTAAAATGAATATATCTTGAAGTAAAACAGAGATTATTCATTATAAAACAACCATATACATCTGGACTCAAACATTCTGGTAACACAATTAGAAATGATTATTCTTCCTAAAAATTGGAAATGCTACAACAAAGAAAGAACATTTTATCCTATTTGATGGTTTTTCAAAACAGGTTTTACGAAACCTTAGATTAGGGGTGTCAAAGTCGATTTCATTGAAGGCTGCATCAGGGTTGTGTTTGACCTTGGGGGTCTGGGGTGGAGGGGCCAGGGTGGATGTGGCTAGCTCGACCTCACTCCTGTTGGGGGCGCCTATGGTGGCCCGAGCACTCTGCCAGCAAAAATGGGCTCCCGAGCTCCATTTTCACTGGCAGAGGGTTGCAGGAGCTAGGGAGGCAGAAAATGGCAGAAAATTTCTAGGCAGAAAATGCCTCTCTGTTTCCAGGGCGGTCCCGTGAGGCAGCTCTAAGTACCCACGGGCCTGATCTGGCCCCAGGGCCTCGAGTTTGACACCCCTGCCTTAGATGGACTGCAGGATGGATGGAGAATCTGTCTTGGTAAAGTTGTCCACTTTGCTGCCAGATAAATATGATTGGATTTGATGGTTACCATCACACACTGTCTTCGGTTCTCTACTTTACAGGAGATAAGAATTGTTTGCCAGTTCTGGAGAATACAATGTGTTTGAAGCTTAGCAGTTTCAGGCTTCTTTAGTAATCTACGATTTCAAGTTGTTCAGTGGTTAAAAGATTTGAAATTTTAAAAAATCAAGTCTTTGAGGTAACATTTGACAAGTAAACTCAAATAATCTCCAGACTTAGAAGTTCTAATGAGTATAAAATGCTGAAGGGAACATCTTACAATGAATAGCTAGACCTTTTTCAAAAGCAGTGCCCTGGCTGCTGGTTTACTACCCAAATAAGTTCAGTTGTAATGACATACAGAACTCTTTTTAACTTAAGTCATGGTTGCCTAGCAAAGTACTTGCTCCCTAATGTTTCTGATTGTCATTTAAAATCTAGTGGAAATGTCTTTTTTAGGGTACCACATCTGCCAGGAATTTCATACATGGCAAACCAAGTGAGAACATTCTCAATTCAAGTATTCTTTTAGTTCCTTGGTTAACAAGAAGCATTTGCAAGCTTTCAGTTCAGATGAACTTAAATTTTCTTGAAGTTATACCACACCTTTCTATTGGTATAATATAAATGTAGATTTTTTTTAAAAAAAAATATAAAACATCAAACATACCTGTAAAGCCAATATCCATAAAATAATGAACAATTAAAATCAGAGTAGGCAATCAGATAATTCTAGGAAACGGTATAATCGCTTTATTTTGTGGACTATTCACAATGCCTTATTTTGCCCTTTAATCTGAAGTAATGTACAACCCTAATCAAAATGTTTTGTTTGTTCAGCTGTTAGTAGCCATCAATTAAATATATACTTAATACTGCTCGATACATGGCCCAGCACCTATTTCAGGCATTACCATTATTCTGAAATAAGTATTTCAGACAAGGCATATTGTCTTCCAGATACATTCTTCAAAAAAGAGTTCCTGAGTGCCTTAAGGTTCACATACTGTAATTCGTGAATCATATTATCTTCCCTCTATTCAAAAGGATTCTTTATCCAATGTAGGTTATAAACATTAAGTGAACAATTGAAAATTGAGAATACTGTACAAAGTAATACAGGTAATCCTCAATTTACAACCAAATTTAGCCCCAAATTTCTGTTGCTAAGCAAGACAATTGTTAAATGAGTTTTGCCTCATTTTACGACCTTTCTTGCCACAGTCGTCAAGTGAACCACTGCAGTTGTTAAGTCAGTAACATGGATGTAAGGTGAATCTGGTTTCCCCATTGACTTTACTTGTCAGAAGGTTGCAGAAGGCGATCACCTGATCCTAGGACTCTGCAACTATCATAAATACATCCCCGTTGCCAAACTTCTGAATTTTGATCATATGATCATGGGGATGCTGCAATGGTCTTAAGTGTGAAAAGTCATAAGTCACTTTTTTCAATGCCATTGTAACTTCAGATAGTCACTAAACAAATGGTTGTAAGTTGAGAACTACCTGTATTGATCCCAACTATACATTTGGAGAACGTTATGACTGATCAAGTGAGCAAAATAAAATGTTTCACATAAGGAATTTCAAATGATTCCAGGCTTGGTTCAGCCAGCTGTGAGGTTTTTCATTATCCTGCGGTCAGGATTCTGGAGATATGGATAATATGGGAAAACTCTGTTTTTACCAGATCATAGAAAGGGGGAATGCCACACATCTCCGCGCCCACAACAGAGTCTTTTAAACGAGATTTCTCTTTGTCTAGTTCAGGGGTCAGCAACCTGCGGCTCCGGAGCCACATGCGGCTCTTTGGGCCCTTTGCTGGGGCTCCCTGTCAGGTGATCCCACCATTGGCTGGCCCTGCCCCTTGCCCTCCCAGTCACTCTTCGCCTGGTCTGAGAAGGTAAGGTGACGGTGGGGGCTGGAGAAGCAGCCAGGACAGAGGAACAGAGAGATACAGAGAGGGAAGGAGAGAGGGAGGGAGGGAAGGAAAGAAGGAAGGAAGAGAGAGAGATATGTCAAAAGGATTTTAAATAAATAAAATAAATAATTAAACTTTACTTGACGCCCAAAGACCAGATCCCACACACATAATCCCCAAACACCCACCCACCACAATTCCCCACCCCTAAACCACCCAAACATCCCTACATAACAGACCAAGTAATACTGTCCAACAGTTCACTGATGCCCTTTAGTTCATTGTTGAGTGTAATTTTGTGGTTCCCGTTGTTTTTTAACAACTGGTTCTCTGCCCTAATCACCGGCTGGGTAGGTGTGGCTAGGGGGTGTCATGTGACTGGTGGGAGTGGGCCACACCCACCCAGGTTTTGTGGCTCCCTGTGTTTTATTTTCTGTGGGAAACGGGTCCAAATGGCTCTTTGAGTATTTAAGGTTGCAGACCCCTGGTTTCTGCAAATTTCTCTTCAAACGTCTGCTTCCAGTAACACATTAATTAACAGGAAGGGCTGTCATGTGCTGTTGAAAGAACTACATTTCATCTGTTAACTGAACTATGAGCCAAACTGCTATTTGAAAAACATTTTGAATATTCTTCTAGTCCTCTTGCCAGAGATTAATGCATGTCATTTTTTCCCGTATTAGTGCTGTTAATCTATGATTGATAGATTTTTAAAAGGTTACTTTTAAGGATTTTTGGTAAATTTTAATGAGTGTTTAGGTCTTTAGGACAATTCATATAAAATCCTGCCATTTTAATTTCTGTATACATATACACACAAACATGCATACCGTATGCATAAATGCATGTATACATGTTCTTGAAGAAAGCTGACCCTGTGGACCTTAAAAGACTTCTGGTTTAGCTAAAGGGTAAAATACATTAATAAGAATGTCTTTTGGGTTATGCTTTATTGGGGTTTGCCTTTCAGTTAGTCTTGACTTCTGAAGACTGAATGAGTCCCTGCAGTTTTCTTGGCAAGGTTTTTTCAGAAGCGTTTTGTCCTTGCCTCCTTCCTAGGGCTAAGAGAGAGTGACTGGCCCAAGGTTATCCAACTGGCTTTGTCCTCAAGGCAGGACTAGAACTCACGGTCTCCCAATCTCTAGTCTGGTACCTAAATCACTATACCCTATATACTAGCTCTCGGTGGTGCATTTAGATAGAGTTATTATAGAAAATCTATTATAGATTTATATTATATTATATTATATTATAGAAAACGTAATATAATATATTGTGTTATCCAGGTTTCCAGCCTGATGCCTTAACTACTACACTAACCTGGCTGTCAGAGGACTATAATTATGTGGATTTAAAAGAGTGATGTATTTTTAATTAAGCCCAGTAGGTAATGTAGATGCATGTTAAATTACACCAGGTTTCCCCCCCCCCAAACATCTTTTTTTTTTTTTTGCAAGTAATCGACATGATTACTTAACATCATGGTTAAATAAACTACAAGGAAACTGCCAGATGATATTTAATACAGTTCTATTAAAATATCTAGTCAGTTTTCATGTAAAGAAAGCTACCTGTTATAGAAATAATGTTTAACTCTTGATATTCTGAAAGGTGCTGAAAAAGAGCACTTCTTTTTCAGAGGGCATTCGGTAATTGATCCAGTGATGGTTAGGTGTCCATTAGAGTTGTTTTGTTGTTATTTAAATAGGAGGTCAGACTTATACTTTAGGACTGCTTTTATTTTATTTTGCTAGAGTCTATATCAGGGGTCCTCAAACTTTTTGAACAGGGGGCCAATTCATGGTCCCTCAGACTGTTGGGGGGCCAGAGTGGCTGAGTGGGTGTGGCTATGTGGTCATGTGACTGTAGGCATGGCTAGGTGGGTGTGGCCAATTTAGCAGTCTGTTTTGCCAATTTAGCAATCCATTAAATAATACACACAAATTAAAGTTTAATTTGTCTTGATCCAGGGGATCTTTTATTTGTTTTTGTTTGACTTTTCTTTTTACTAGATCATTTTTTAAATTGTTTACGAGTCTAGTGGTCCACTTCAGAAAACTCAGTTTTGCAGCAATTCTTCTCAGCCCCATGGAGGTTACAAACAACACCTCTCTGTGTCTTTCTCTCTCCTCCCTCCCTCCCTCTTTCTCCTTTCTCCCTCCCTCCCCGCTCCCTCTCATCTCTCTCTCTCTCTCTTTCCCTCCCTCTGCTTCTGTCCTGGGGTGGGGGGAGAGAAGAACCTCTGAACTTGGGCTGGGTGGTGGGAATCTGTCACCTGGAGGCTGCCGAGCCATGCGCTGAAGGCTAGCTAGCCAATGGGGAGGCAGGGCACTCCTGCAGTGTCCCCAAAAGTAACACATTTACATCGCTCACAACATCTTCGCATGAGGGCATCACTGGCAGCCGCTTCCTGTGGCTCAGGAGGTCCGCGCTCTCCCTGCTGCTGCTCGGCCTCCTCAATGTGTACAGGCGGGAGGCAGCAGCAGCAAACGTGACCCAGGTTTCATTAGGTGCCTGCATGTTCTGGGTGTCAAACAGCTGAGTGAGCAAGCCAGCAATCTGCCAGCATCCTCTAATCTGCCTGCCCGCGCCTGGCTCATGCCCCCTCAACAGTGCTGCCCCCTCACCTTTCTCCCCGCCTGTCCCGGCTAACAGTGCTCACAAGTACACTGCAGCTAGGAATGGATGTGGTTTACAGCTCCAAGCTCAAAGCAGCGGGAGACATGGGCTGCCTTGGCGCCAACACCTCTTGGGCTCTTAGCAGTCCGCGGAGGACGCACTCGAATCAGTGCCAAGACAAGGGCCCCAGGAGAGCGTGGGCAAAGACCTTCTTTTTGCCTCACAGAAGCAGACATGGGCAGGAGGCCTAAGAGCACACAGCACCCCCGCACAGCACTATCCCAAAGGACGGGAGGAGGAGGAGGTGGCAGGGAGCAGATCAACCCGCAATCCTGTAAATCCCAAAGCTAGCACCCCTTAAAAGAGAAAGCACATACATGTGTATATATATGCAAGCAAGCAAACAAGTTCGCTACAATCAGTTCTATAAGGGAGCATGCTTCAGAATCAGCCTGCATGCAAAATGCATCGGGCCGCCCACATGATGGCCTGCCCTTTGCTGCTGCTGCATAAATCACAACCATACCTATCAGATCGGGCTTCGGAGCAAAAAAACCCCTGGGATAGCAACCATCCAATTGCAGCGCCCCGTGCCCCAGATATACACACACCACATGCGCGCAAGCGATGGCCCCAGCCTTTTGTACGGCCAACTACACAAAACAGTGCCAAAAGACCACAAAGCAACCCACACAATAGGCACATTTCCCTGCCCTTCCTTTCCCCCTCCCCCCCAGCCAAGTCTCCGGAATCCCCCATACCAGCAAGATCATCTCCCCTAGTGGGGACGGGAATGCATCTCCCTGCTACACCCCTTGTGCAGCCCCCACGCAAACCCTGTGGAACTTAGGATGCGGCACCCTTCCTCATTGCAAGAGGGGAGATGAAAGAACAAAGCAAGCAAATGAATCTTTTTCCTGCTGGCCTCTTTATTCTCCCTCACTCTCAAGGCAGCCCTCTGTCACGGCAGCAGCAGCACACATGGCTGCAAGAGAAAGACAGGCCCTCTCCTTCCTCACTCCTGGGCGATCTTGTGTGAAAAACAGGGCAGCTGCTAGCAAAGAGGGGAAAGTGTGAGGTTGATGCTTCTGGGATGAGGGGAGCTGGAAAGCGTCTGGGTCTCACCTGGCCTTTTTTCCTCTTGCAGCCATGTGTGCTGCCACTGCCATTCTAGCGAGCTTTCCTTGGCAGCAAAGCTGCCTCCACAAAGCATTGTGTGGTGTAATTATGCAGCAGGTGCACCCTCTCCCATTGGGACCCTTCGGTGTCCCCCCCCCCCCCATGGAGCAATGGTGGACTGAAGTCCCTGTCAAATCTTTGAGTTCTTTCCTTAGCTGGCAAAAAGCGCGGCCCGTTTTTGGCCTCCCCCCCCCCAGAAGCACTCTGGTGGCCAAAAACAGGGTGCATTGATGCTTTATGGGGCCTCTGCCACCCTTTTTTTGGCCTTCCCCAGCCCCAGAAGCACTCTGCCGGCCCGCTGAAGCACTCCGCCGGCCTTCGCAAACATAAGCCTGCACTTGGCCGAAGGGTAGAGGCTGGGGTTGAGTGTGGCAATGTGGGCAGGACAGCCCCATGGTCTGCACGGGCCAGATTAATGGCTTTGGCGGGCCAGATCCGTCCCGCGGGCCATAGTTTGAGGATGCCTGGTCTATAGGAATAGATATTTTAAAATGTAAATTAATAACATAGGTAGTAATAAATGCAAATTTGGGGTGCATGTTGTGTTGATTTCTGCTGTGATTTTGTTACAAAGCCACGTACTAAGCTATTGTCTGCCGGGATAAGTGCTGTTATACAGAGAGCAGAAATGACATAAAAGTAGTAAGCCAATCAAAGTAAAAGTATGAGAGGAGAGAAAGAAAACATTAAGTTTTACACTAACATAGCTAAAAGAGTTTAGACTAATACCATTTTCAAAACCTCTCTATACTCTTTCCCTTAAAAATAATTTAGTTTAACTAGGCCGATATACCCCTCCATGCAGGTTTATTTATTTATTTATTTTTATGCCATTTTGAGGATAACATTAATTCTGTCCCCATTAACAATTTAACATTTTGTTTTTGCAGCGAATCAGTGTTCTCTTTGACCTTCATTTCCAAGATATTCATAGAATATTTTTGTTGTTATTTTTGGTATCTATCGGAAATTTCATCGCCTTCTGAGTTTAAACCTTTCAGATATGATTCCTATAATTTCCTGAGATGGCCTTTGTGTTAGGGTTCTATTTTCTATTCACATCTTTCTTTCTTTTTTTTTGTCCGACATCTTTGAGAGCTCCAAGTGTATCTACTTTGGTTGCATTGGAGTCCTGTTTCCTTCTCATAAAAGTTGTTTATAATTATGCTTTTACTATATCACTTTGTAGGATTTTCCTGTTTTCTTAGACAAGTTTCTCCTTTAAGAACTTCAAGCCACTGAATCTGGCCTATCTTCCCTTGAAGTTTATCAACATTTGCTCTTTTGAAATGCAATATGCAGATCTGACTTTTCTCAGTTTCTGAGATTGATATTATAAATTCAAGGATAACACAATCACCTTCCTCTACCATATCAGTCGGTTTTATTTTTTTGCAATGCTCCCTGTTGGTGAGGATTAGGCACAGATAGCAGACTTGTTCTTTCTTCCAACTTCTGACAATTGAAATTGACAGCAAGAGAGGACAAGAATTTGCTGGAGTTAACAAAGTTAACTTGGCAGAATTGGATTCCCTTCAGATGTCATAATAATTGAAATAATTATCGGGATTGCGTGCCTCTTTCAAAGACGGATTGTCTGACACAGAAAAGCCTCATCTGTGTCTTCTGCCTGCCCAGGTAGTCTATAATAAACTCCCGTGATGATATCACTTTTGTTTCTTTTCTTTTATTCTTACCCATACAATTTCAAGGGCATGTCCCTACTTTGGTCCTAGATTTATATGCAAGTACGTATTTTTCTTTTTAGATCATGCAACATTTTCAGTCCTCTATTGTTGTAATGCAGGTGTGTCAAATGCAAGGCCCACAGGATGGATCTGGCCCATAGGGTGCTTAAATCTAGCCCTTGGGGCTGGCCTGGAAATAGCAAAGGACCGGCCCATGATGCCTCTGGCAGCCAAAATGGGGCACGGGGGGCCATGCACGGCCTCCACGCAGCTTATTTTAGGCCTGGATGGCCTCCTGCAACACTTTGCCAGCCCAAATGGGGAACTGCTCCCCTATGCTCCATTTTGGCCAGCAAAGTGTTACAGGAGGCTGTTCAGGCCCCATGGCTGGTTTTGGCCAGCAAAGTACTGCAGGAGGTATCCATCCCATCTCCCACCATCCACCCCCCCAGCCAGCTTGTGGAGAACTACAATGCTGATCCGGCCCTCTAAGAAATCCAGTTTGATACCTTGCTGTAATAGTATCTGGGGATGACCTTGGGAGACAGGAGGAAGAATTCTAGCCTGGATAACAGTCATGCAAAAGGCATCTCAGCCCACAGAGGGAAAAGGGATATGGGAAGCATCTTGGAAAGGAACTTCTCTAATTTTCTGGAAAATAAAAATAGAGGAAGGGAGAGGTGTTTCCAGACTTGGAAGGCTGATGTCGGCCCTTCAGGATAGTCTACGCAAGAAACACAAACCATGAGTAATAACCCTACCATTATTTTAAGGTTACAGTAACAAAAACGTGCATGTAAGAATCTACTGGACTTCCAAAGTCATTCTCACATACCATTATAGTGCGTCTGTTCTTTAAGGAACTTGTAGCTTACAAGTTGCACAACTTGTAGCTTGGTAAGTTGTAGTCAATCACAGATATTATCCTACCATTTCAAGGATGACCATCAAATTGTATTGGTCTTCCTGACCTAGAATCTCTAATTCTCCCTGCTTATTTCCAGTACTCAGTGCATTATATAGAAATATTCGAGGCTTTGAGTGGCAATACCTACAGACTTTTCTGTTGTAATTTCCTGAGAAACTCTTGACTTCCAGGTTCTCTCCTTATTTTTGAATTACCTGAACTTAATCTTTGGTTGCATGCTCCCCTCTGAATTTTTGCTATCTTGGCCCTTTTGTTCTCTTGGGAGGCTCTTCTGATGAGACTGAGTACCTCCTGCCCGACACTTCCTCGTCATCATAAGATGTAGCCCATCTCTTCCAAGGAGTCCTTTATGAAGTGTAAGCCATTGTCATTTGATCCAAATCCTCCTTAATGACACCATCTACGTAGTCTATTTCTGCTGACTATATTTAACTCTCTGCCATCTTTTTTAAGACTCTTCCTTAACACCAGGTTATTGCTTAACTATTTACTCTGAGAAGTATTTAAACATTTGACAAGTTTTAATATCCTTCCTGAATTAGAATAAGTCAAGTTTCCACCAATAGCTTCTCCTGAAAAAATTCAACCAGAAAACTCAGTAGCAAAGAAATGGTATCTAATGACAAGAAAACAATTTCCCTATTCTTTGTACTGTATGTGTTGAAAGTTATTCATAATTTCCTGAAGTGAAATATTTGTGCATTCTAAATTAATAGTGCCAAATTTCATTGCTATCCAGTGACTAAAGTCATATTTTCTTTGAAATTTTATTAATGTATGTTTTTCAAGCTTATAATGGTGCAAATTTATTCTAATTGTGTTAAAGAAAGAGTCTGGTATGAAAATTTAAAACCCATCAGTTTTCCTTAACTTGAATAATGAAACTAAGTAATGTCTGTTGCTAATAAATGCTATATCAAAATGTGTCTTCTAATGCACCATATGGAAACTATTATTTAAAAAAGAAAGTCTTTGTATCAGAATCAATTACATGTGCATGTAGAATTCTTCCAGCTTGTGAAAGTCAGAGGCACAACTCTTCTGAATAATTACTAGGAAATGTGATGGGAGTTATATTTTAGATGTTGAATTGATTAGTGCTTAATAGAAACAAAAATCCAATTCTACAAAACATTTAAATCATGGCATGATTTTCAATCTTAAAAAAATATAATTTATACCCTAGCTTTTCTTCTACTACTTCTATAGGACTCTTAAATTATAAGCTGCCAAACAAATGTCCAACTTCTCTGAAAGTTAAAATCGGGTGGCAATGAGTTTACAATTTTGTTTGCAGAGATATTGATAATAGCTTATCGTTTGGCTACTTGAACATCATAACTCTAGTAGTAGAAAAAGTTGTTCCTACAAGAAATCTCCATTTCTAGTTAATTCCAGAGATGTATAACATTCGGATTTAAGTCTATAATTTGGAGAAGGGTTACAGGAAACACTCTTCTGATAAGTGACAATCTTTATAATGCAACCTTTTGGAGTATTTTTAGTTTATTGTAGCAGGCAAAATAAAGTTACTTTCAAAATATAATATCTATGCACCTGAAATCTCCTCAGTAATTGTTTGCTACTTTTCAATCACTTCTAGCTTGCTAACTCAACAGCTACTGAAGCCTGTTCTTTTCTCATACCTAGTAATTTTGGTAATTGTAATAAAAACTGGTTGATTCAGGTTTTATTAGTAGCACTAGGCTCCTTCATTCAATAGTTCCAATTGTACTGTATTAAATAGTACCAACATTCCCTAGTTTTATAAGAGGTGATAGCAAAATAATTACTGAGACTTTATCTTTCCTTCTGATCCTTTACTCTCATTCCTTTATTCATCTCTCTTCACTTTTTCCCACCCCTTTCTTACAGGGATGGTAGACAACTGCCTTTCTCTTTTGATTCTCCTCACCTCTTAGAAACAGGCTTATTTATGTCCTTTGTGGAAAACGCCTTCACTTGATTCTTCTGTTTGTACTAACTTCTGTCCAGCTCTGAGCAGATCTGAATGACTACCTGCCTAGTAGTTGAAATATTCCTTGGAGCAGCCCTGCAGATGATCCTGTGCTTGGCTCTCCCTAGCAAATCATCCTAAATAGTGCTGCTGAACAACAGTTGGGGAATAAGATAAGAGCAGAGAAGTAACTCCATTTTGTTGTCCCATATCACCACATGCCATTTTGAATATGAGAAGTTGTTTAATAAATTCTTGCCTATTAATTCGAATGTACAGGTGTTTATCCTATTACATGCCATAGGCCTTTTCATTTAGGATCTCCTTTTTATAATGTGATAGTATAATTAATTGTACTGTTTGGGGCATTAGTCATTTAATCCTGTACTTGTACGCACTTAGAGCCAGTTTGATGTCATGGTTGAGTTGCTGGATAGGAAAGCAGGACACCCTTAAGGGCATTTCAGTTCTATTAGCATTCCTAATTTAGTTATGTTAACTTCCTAACAATGAGGACAATTAACCAGTGGAACAGCTTGCTGTCAGAAGTTGTGAGTGCTTCATCACTGGAGATTTTTAAGAAAAGACTGGACAGTCACCTATCCAAAATGGTATACAATCTCTTGTTTGAGCGGGGTGGGGGTGGTGGTGGGGATGGATGGTTGGACTAGAAGAACTCCAACTCCCTTCCGGCTCTATTCTGATTGATTGACCTTATTGGCTTCTCTCTAGAACCCACTTGCTTGGAATATCCCTGTTTCAGTCTCTGCTAATGCAGAAGCGCTATTCAGACTTTCTGTCCTTACTCCGCTGGATAATCAACAGTAGTGGTCTTTTTTGCCCTCACAGTACAGCATAGAACCCCTCAGAACTCACAGCTTCTTTGGTTGCTCTTCTCTCTTTCTCTTATGGAACTCCTCTGACAAACTCCGTTAACCTGTTTTGTTTTGGGGGGGGGGGGAAGACTGTTCTTTAAAATCTGGTGAAAGTCTCTGAATTATTTAACATTGGCTCATAAGATGCGGGATGATCTTCACCAGTGTGGTCGTTGCTACACCACTAAGTTCCTCACTCTCTATGAAGAATCAGATCAGAGTACTTACTATATACTATGCTGAATTATATTCAAAAGCATAGTCAAAAGCATACTTGTTGGAAATAAGTTGTGTGTGTTTGTGTGTGTGTGTTTCTGAGTAAACATTCTCAGAATTGTGCTATGAGAGACATGGAACCTCTGAAGCAGGGGTGAAATCTACTTACCTTCCTTACAGGTTTGGAAGTGCTCATGCCCTGCGTGCGCGCTCTCTTCGCTCGCGTGTGTGTCACATGCACACACAGACCCTCTGCACATGCGCAAAATCTTCTGCACATGCACAGAGGGTAAAAAACACATTACTTTCTGGTTAAAACCAGGAAGTAATGACACACGAGTGGGTGAGTAGAGCCTCGTGCCAGAATCATCGCTACTGATTCTCCGAACCACCTGCCATAATCGCCACCGGATCACCTGATCCGGTCCGAACTGGGAGCCTGCTCTGAAGACCATCATGCTTTCCAGAATTGGAGGTAGAAGTTAACTGCTTTCAGCCTGAAGAAGCCTGGTTGTCCGAATTCTCTTGCCCATATATGGAGAATTTTTACCTTTCAGAGTTGTTTGGAGTTCCCAAAATAATTGGGGAAAAAATTGGAAGATACATTCAAGATGCTAATACTTTTTTCTTGCCACACCTCATTGTTTTTAGTCTCGGTGTATTGACACATAGAGGTCTGTCTATGTGCAAAGAACCATTTGGAAATAGTCTATTGCTGAGCCCTGGGTTGGAGTTCCCTTCCTCCTCAGTGTGTATGCAACTGAATAGAGCTCCTATCTTCCATTTAAGCTCTTTTCTAGTTATTGCATCAGCAGCACTATAAAGAACTTTCTTTCAGCCAATAGTGACAAAATGGTGGAAATGATTTTGACTTGATTGAAAGATAGATGTTGGAAGAAATGACAGGCAGAAACAGACTTTTTGTACAGTTTTGGTTTTAAATGTATTTATTTAAATGTGTGTGCCTTTTGCATCAGGTGCTTGTTGGGAAAACATAAATCAGAATAGACTGTAAGACTGAAATCTTCATAGTGTTGCTTTAAACCAGGGGTTTCCAGCCTTTTGGCTTGCCTGGGCCGCCTTGAGTGAAGAAGAATTGTCTTGGGCCACATAGAAAAGATATAATATAGTTAATGTATATAAATTACATAACAATGTTAAAAGTTCACAGTTTTATGGGCCACATTACTGTCTGTCCAGGGCTACATGTAGTCCACTGACCACAGTTGGACACACCTGGTTTAAATTCTAATTTAATGCGAGCAGTGATGGGTTGCTCCCGGTTCGGCTGAGCCAGTAGCGGTATGTTTCCCAATGGGCAGCATAAGGCCTGCTGGCTGCCAGAAGAAAAAAAGCCCAGAAACTAGTGGCTGTGACTTCACTGAACTAGGGCTGCAGAAAAATCTTGGTTTACATAGGAAAAACCTGGCTAAAGAAAACACACATAAATCCTACGAAAAAGTAAGAACACACACACACAGAGAGAGAGAGAGAGAGAGAGAGAGAGTAGGCATTATATTCATGGGATTAATATATATTTATAATATATTTATGTGTGTGTGTGTATGTGTGTGTGTGTGTGTGTGTGTGTGTGTGTGTGTTCTTACTTTTCGTAGGTTTTATGTGTGTTTTTCTTTTAGCCAGGTTTTTCCTATGTAACCAAGACTAGGGCTGCAGAAAAATCTTAGTTACGTAGGAAAAACCTGTCTAAAAGAAAAACACACACACACAAACAAATATATTATAAATATATAATATATTAATCCCATGAATATAATGCCTACTCTCCGGGCTTCCAGAAGTTTCTTACTAGATGGCTCTCTTCCTAGGATTTGCAAAATCTCTGTTGTGTTTTTTATTGCTAATCTGTGTTTTGTTGGCATGTAATTTTTTAGTTGCATATTTTGTTGTTGTAAACCACTCAGAAACTTTTGGAATGGGAAGCCTTAAACATAATTATAACAATAAATATCTACTACAAAATACTTCAAAATAAATACAAGTTTTTTATATTATGTAGGAATTTATTTTAATCACCACAGTTACAAAATGAGCTAATTGAAAAAAATATGCCGTTTGTTACTCATAACAAGAGCTTCTTTTTAGAGTTTGAAAGACTGTTCTCAACTAAACCGGTTTCCTTCTGTTTCCTTTGATTCTTTTTAATAACTCCATTTAAAGACAGTATTGAGGGGAAAAAATAACCCGTAATTCTATTTTTTTGTAATTATCTACAGAAATTATCAGGCGAAACTCCCTTTCTGCAAAGTGCTCGATAACAGATTCAAATTTGTTGTACTTTCCAATTCTTCTACTTGTAAAACTTTTAACAGTTATGACGACTCAAAGCATCAATATTTCATCCTTCATAGTAACTAAAATCGCATACACTGTACATCCTCTCTCAGTTATAAACCATCTGCTATTTTTATTGTTTGTTTTCACTCTTCAGTTTGATAAAGGATATGCTTACAGCATTCGGCATAGCTATGGAAAAGAAGGCAAGAGAACGGATTATACTCCATATAGCTGCATGAAAATTATCCTGTCCAATCTCCCAGGCCAAGGGGATTATCACGGTGAGTGCTTCTTCCTGACAGGCAGCTTTAGAAGCCAATGGATTGGTTGGCTGTATTAGTGGCAGAAGTTGGATTTGTGGCTTAAGGCAGCCTTCACTGTCAAGTTGAGTGTGCAGCTCCTCTTCTGACAATTTGTCTTATTATTGAACCAGGTCAGGCAAAAGAGGTTTGTTCGGTCTGTGCTCTGCTGAGCCTTGCTGCATTTCTTCTTTTGCTTGTTTTCATCCCCACAGTGTTCAAAGCAACAAGTGCCTTTTCTTTGCTAGCAAACTATCAAAGAGCTATATAAATAATTTGATTTGAGAGTGTCCAGAAACCAGACACTCTCCGGAATCTTTGAGATGTTGTAAATCTATTGATTTATTGTCTCTAGAATGAAACGGGGAGTACTGTAATAACATTTCCATAAATTACATACAATCAGGTTTTCTTCTAAATGTTAAATTTTTCCTTTTCCTCTGAACACTGAGACATCACTTGCCAATTATAGTGAATTGTTTACTTTGTCGTTTATTTCCTCCCAGTCATTTAAATCCAATACCCTAGAGCAGGGTGTCAAACCCGCGGGCCGGATGCTGGCCCTGCCCAGTTTAACAAAGGGGGAAAAAGTCCCGATACATCACGTGACGACGTGAGTGTTACACCCCTGCCCTAAAGTATAGACCTGGGTGCCCAGAAAATTGTATTTAGATGAAGATATATTGATAAATGTGTTTTTTTCTTTTATAAAATGGGTAAATAATAATCTAGTTTATTCCTCATTTTTTCTATGTTCCTCACAGAAGTCATTCAGGCTTGATTGTACAATTAGAATGCTACCAATACTGTTTAGGATATATATTTATAGGACTAAAGAGACAGCCAGTTTGTGCTTAAGGTACCAAGTTAGAAACTAGGAAACCATGAGTACTAGTCCCACATTTGATATGGAACCAGCAGGATGATTTTGCACCAGTCATTCTCTGTCAGCCCTACGAAGCAAGCAATGGTAAACCACTTCTGAAAAATCTTGCCAAGAAAACTGCAGGGACTTTCCAGGCAATCACAAGGAATCAATAATATTAAAGTATTGTTGTGGCCTGCCAGCGGCCTGCGTGGATTGTTGCTGATCCCGACGACGAGGATGCTGGTGTGGTGTCGCGCCAGCAACCTGTGCAGCCGGCGTTTGAGTCAGACAGTGAGGAGGCTGAAGAAGATGTAGTACCAGAGGCAGGGATTCAACCAGGGCCTTCAGAACCTCCAGAGGCTCCTTTAAGTGAAGAGGATAAAGTGGAGGAGTCTCTTATCAATGCACGGCACGCAGAGCTTCCAAAAGGCAGCAATGGTTACTCAGGAGGTCGTCTCCTTGAGAGTAAGGCTTGGGGCTAATTGGCCACTCATTTAGCCTATTTAAGTTTGCACACAGCTTGTAAAAAGCTGCAGGAAACAACGTTCGTTCGTTCACTGATCATTGAGTTTGGATTTTCTCTGCAAACCTGGCTTCTGGGCTTTCTGCCAACTCTTGTAAGACTCTATCTTATCTGTGGAATTTCTGGCAGGTTGTTAAGAACATTTTATTAATAGCCTGCATTTGCAAAAGACTGTTTTGAAGTAAACTGAGTTTTGTTCGGAGTTTGTGTGTGCTACATTCTTTGGGATCCGTAGCTGGGGCAGAACAAGTATTAAAGGAGAGCAATTAAAGCACCGGACTAGATACTGGGAGACTGTGAATTCTAATCCTGCTTTAGCCATGAAAGCCAGCTGGGTGACCTTGGGCCAGTCACTTTCTCCCAGCCCAATCCATCTCACATGGTGGTTGTTGTGGGGAAAGTAAAAGAAGGAATATGAAGGTGGTTATCATATCAATCTTGGATATGTTTACCATCTTCAGTTTGGCCAGAACTACTTTCAAATATCAGTGCCAGTATATTGGTTGAGAATTGTGTCAGGTTATAAGCCAAGATTACTAAAGAACCACAATACTCATGCTGAACAGATCTTGTTGAAAAGTTTGCACACGGAGGGGTAGTTATTTTTCTGTATTTTATAATCTGGTAGATAATAAATAAGCACTGTTTTCTAGATACTCAGGTGCTTTGTTATGCCAATTTATGAATAATTTTTACTCCCCCTTTTCTTTTCGTTAGGATGCCCATTTCGCCATAGTGACCCAGAGCTGCTGAAGCAGAAGCTTCAGTCGTATAAAATACCTCCTTCTGGAATCGGTCAGGTACAGAATCTATTCTTCTGATACTTTGGTAATGAGGCATCAGAAATATCTTTTTAGTTTTATTTCATAATTATGGACAATGAATGCAACTGTCTCTTAAATCATAGTATACAACTTGTTTTGATGTTCTCACCTACTGGTGCAGGCTGCATGCGCAGTGTGCCTGGGAAGATCAGGGAAGGCTGCATCCAGTCAGGGTCGCTGTAGGTGGGAGAAAAAGTGAGAGTAATTCGCTCTAACCAATTGCAACCTTCCCTGCCGGCTTCCCCATTGACTCGAGGAAGTCAGCAGGGAAGGTTGCCAATGACAATCATGTGACTGTGGCTCCCTATAACTTATAATAGCGAACTGGATACCGATGTATGTGGTTTGTGACCTCATGACTGCAGGGATGCTGTGATGTCTGGAACTTTGAGGATGGGTTGTATGTCCTTTTTTTCAGCACTACCATAACTTTGAATGGTCACTGAACAAAAGGTTATAAGTTGAGAACCACCTGAATGGTGTTAAATAATTCCATTTACAAAGTTAATGTCTACTGTCTTATTTTGAACACATCAGTTGCATTGTTACATGGTAAAGAAGATTGAGAGAATGTACTTATTTATTAATAGTTGAATAAATGTTATTTTTTCTCTATAGTATAGAATAATATAGTTTTTTATGATAATGGGCAAGAGAAGTTCTAACCTTTTGTGGCATTTCTTTTAATTATCTTGAGAATGTGAAGGCAGAAATGCATTGTTTTTGTTTGGTTTCTTTCCAACTGAAAAATTAGGATTTTTAAAAAATAAAGTGAAATCCCTCAATGATATAAATATTCCTATAATTTTCAGTGTTGGATGTTAAAAATAAAATGCCTAGAGAAAGCAGATGGCAGATTTGACTAGGCAAAGAAATGAATGTCTTTAAAGAACAAGCTGAGTTACACTGGGGTAGTGAGAAACTGACCTGGAACTACAAAAATGTCTCTAAATATGTTACAGTTGTTGCACTTCAATCACATTTTAAGTCACCTTTCAAATAAAAATGAAGGTTAGAAGTAGATAAAATGCAGCAAGCCTTTATTGAAAGATTGAGACTTTAGGAATAAAAGTAACTATTTTATTTGAAAAATGCTCCATACTGACCTTGAGTAAATGAAGAGATCAATGATTGTAAAGCTAAAGGAAGCTAACCGTGCTAAGTTTATATGTAGCAGAATAGCCCATCATCTGATTTCATTGATATGATCCAGAGAAGAGTGGGCAATAAACTGTAATAAGCGGTCCTGCCTCATAGACCATCAGTAATAAGTGTTTCTGCCTCATACACCCATTGCCTGGCTAAAGCAGTCCTTCAGATCAGAGCATTTTCAGTAACAGGTAGTAGTGGGCTTCTGAAAGTGGAAGTGTGTGTAATATCTTATGGAATGCCACCTGAATGTATCCACACATGCACACAGTGTCCGTACATATTGTGCTATGCCTGACTATTTTTTTAAAAAATTCTCCTCTTGTAGATTGGAGAGAAAGGGATTACAAAAGAGTAAGCAGGCACACAATGGAGAAAACACCAGCAGCTTGAACTTCATACTCAGAGCTGCTAGCTCCAGCATGTTACTTTTAATTCCCCTTTGTATACTTGCTTACTCCCTTGTAATCCTTTCCTTGCCAATGAATGCAAATGCAAACATTAATTCCCTTATTAATTATCCCAGTGCCAGGGTAAGTATTCCAAAATACAGGGGAGTGGGGGAAGAAAGGAAAACTGAAGTAAAATCATAAGTACCATTGCCTCGTATGATTTTCCACCTAGCAATTACTTTGCTTAACAACTGAGTTGCTGGTTCTAATTGTGGCCACTAGATTACCTATATTTTTTCTCAACTTTTATTTGACAAAACCTGTTTTATATTGCTGTTAAAAATATATAGAGTTCTTAGCTTCCCTTGCTGATTATATTTCTTCCAGAAGCCAAGGCAATATGGAGATAAAAGTAAAATTAGTTTGCAAAGTTTTTAACTTAGCTATCAGGTAGGAACTATGTTTGCCCTCAGAGATGCAACAGCTTTATATGAGAGTGGTTGCACACAGTGATTGAATAAAAGCGTGATCCAGAAAGTGCTTCTTGGAATGTTGTTTTCACAGGTCATTTGCGAAATCTTTCCATTGATTGTAGGATTAGTTCATTTAACGCAACAGCATAAATACCTGCACACTTTATAGGATTCCAGGTTCATCACTACAGTTTCAACAAAATGGGACCTTTTAAAGCAGAAGTACCCATATTTTTCTATACGGACTTTAGTAAGATTTTAGAGATCACGTGAAACCATGTTTGTGTGAAAAAAATAAATAAGCATCAGGGGCATTGGAATGAATCCCAGTCTACACCATAAGCACCATACCAGATTTATGGTTCATTTGATAACTCTAAATCCTGCTAAAATTCACATAGAAAAATATCAATATTTGTGCTCGAAAGGATGCTCATTTCTAGAACACCAAGTACCATCAGAATTGG
This sequence comes from Masticophis lateralis, assembly GCA_030761175.1. Lineage (NCBI taxonomy): Eukaryota > Metazoa > Chordata > Lepidosauria > Squamata > Colubridae > Masticophis > Masticophis lateralis. The sequence continues at coordinate 125,201,710 of JAUDYJ010000001.1, read as the reverse complement.
CACATTCTAGAAGAAAATGAGACAACAGGCACAGTTCCAGGAGAAAAATCAAGTATTCTAGTAAACATATTCAGAATATTCTGTTACTAGACTGTGAAATTCTGTATGCCCTGGGTCCTGTGATTCAGATTTAACTGCCTGCAGGCTACCCAGAAAGTTGCCAGAATACTGTCCATCTTTTACTGTAAGCCAAGGAAGTTTTCTATATATGTTAGATCTATGATACAGTATTGTAATATCTTCTTGGTTGGGTATCATTGCAAATTAATTTGAGGCTCTATTTGCAATATGCATACTTTGGGGCAAAAAGTATTTAGTCAGCCACCAATTGTGCAAGTTCTCCCACTTAAAAAGATGAGAGAGGCCTGTAATTGACATCATAGGTAGATCTCAACTATGAGGGACAAAACGAGAAAACAAATCCAGAATCACATTTGGAAAGAATTTATTTGCAAATTATGGTAGAAAATGAGTATTTGGTCAATATCAAAAGTTCATCTCAATACTTTGTTATATATCCTTTGTTGGCAATGACAGAGGTCAGACATTTTCTGTAAGTCTTCACAAGGTTGGCACACACTGTTGCTGGTATGTTGGCCCATTCCTCCATGCAGATCTCCTCTAGAGCAGTGATGTTTTGGGGCTGTCGCTGGGCAACTGGACTTTCAACTCCCTCCAAAGTTTTTCTATGGGATTGAGATCTGGAGACTGGCTAGGCTACTCTGGGACCTTGAAATGCTTCTTAGGAAACCACTCCTTCTTTGTTTGGGTGATGTGTTTGGGATCATTGTCATGCTGAAAGACCCAGCCACATTTTATCTTCAATGCCCTTGCTGATGGAAGGAGGTTTGCACTCAAAATCTCACGATACATGGCCCCATTCATTCTTTCCTGTACACGGATCAGTCGTCCTATCCCTTTGCAGAGAAACAGCCCCAAAGCATGATGTTGCCACCCCCACACTTCACAGTAGGTATGGTGTTCTTTGAATGCAACTCAGCATTCTCTCTCCTCCAAACACGACAAGTTGTTTTTCTACCAAACAGTTCTACTTTGGTGTCAACTGACCATATGACATTCTCCTAATCTTCTTCTGGATCATCCAATTGCTCTTTAGCAAACTTCAGACAGGCCCGGACATGTACTGGCTTAAGCAGGGGACACGTCTGGCACTGCAGGATCTGAGCCCCTGGCGGCGTAGTGTGTTACTGATGGTAGCCTTTGTTACATTGGTCCCAGCTCTGCAGGTCATTCACTAGGTTCCCCCGTGTGGCTCTGGGATTTTTGCTCACCGTTCTTGTAATCATTTTGACTCCACGGGGTGAGATCTTGCGTGGAGCCCCAGATTGAGGGAGATTATCAATCGTCTTGTATGTCTTCCATTTTCTAATTATTGCTCCCACAGTTGAGAGACTGTTGATTTTCTTCACACCAAGCTGCTTGCCTATTGCAGATTCAGTCTTCCAGCCTGGTGCAGGTCTACAATTCTGTTTCTGGTGTCCTTCGACAGCTCTTTGCTCTTCACCATAGCGGAGTTTGGAGTGTAACTGTTTGAGGTTATGGACAGGTGTCTTTTATACTGATAACAAGTTCAAACAGGTGCCGTTAATATAGGTAATGAGTGGAGGACAGAGGAGCCTCTTAAAGAAGTTACAGGTCTGTGAGAGCTAGAAATCTTGCTTGCTTGTAGGTGACCAAATACTTATTTTCCACCATAATTTGCAAATAAATTCTTTCCAAATCAGACAATGTGATTGTCTGGATTTGTTTTCTCATTTTGTCTCTCATAGTTGAGGTCTACTTATGATGTCAATTACAGGCCTCTCATCTTTTTAAGTGGGAGAACTTGCACAATTGGTGACTGACTAAATACTTTTTTGCCCCACTGTAACTATGTTTTTTTTTTTTCCAAAACTGCTACCTGCTTCAGTTCAAAATCAAAGAGACCGTGCCAAGCTTGAGATTCTTTTGGCTGGTTGATTTGTTTTTCACATTGTACTTAACAGGCAGTGACAGCAAAGGCAGATATTTAATCAGTTTTGCTTGTAACAGCAAAACAGACCCAGTAAGCACTTCTTTGGCAGCAGTGGGGTTTGATATATTCAGCAAATATTATTTGTACATCTGTCAATAACTATAAGGCAGTCTCCATAATGAGGACAGCAGGGATTTGTGCTGGAGTTTATTGCCACTCTTGACTTTAAAAGGTCAGCCTCTCAGAAAAAGGGTTAGAAATTTGCATTCCTCAAAAATGTTCCTTCTACTGAAGCTATCTCTCAGTTACAGCAGTTTTCTATGGCTGATAAGCAGCACATATAAAAAGAATAATTATAGATCAGCAGTGGAAAAAAAATGACATGCAACTTAAATTTTAAAACGCCATTGCATTCTGCTGATAAGAATGAGTGCTTTTGCTGGACAGAAGCGATTACAAGGTAGAATTGGGAAGCAAATTGTATTTACAAGAGATAGAAAAATGTTTCTAGTAGGAGTTCAAAACTGACAATTTCTTTTCTTGTTCGGGGAACTGCTGCTTAGAAACAACTTACTTTGAGGGCTGATGTTTTCAAGGGGCGAAACACATGGCTTTCTGCTACTTCTTTTCTAAATTACTACAGTTTCTTAGTTGGTATCACAGTCCCATTTTACTACCCATGCATGCAAAAGCTATGCGTGAGGAGTGACCGCATCTGTTGAGTAATTTGTGTTTCCATTTCTCAAATGCAAACATTTATTTGCAACCATAGAAATATTTTTCCTGGAAATAATTATTCCAAATATAATAGCCACAGTTTTTCTACATTTTGATTTGAGTTTGAGTTTGAAACTTTTTTTAGAAGCACATATGTCAATTCTGTCATGCTTTCTAAAGATGTGTTCTCTTTACGGACTGGAATTGGGGTAAGTGTGTGTGTGTGTGTGTGTGTGTGTTTTAAATGGTTCACTTTCTTTTTTAGATTTTGGACTTGGTGAAAGGTATGCATTATCAGCTGGCCTGCCAAAAATACTTCGAACTGACTCATGATGTAAGTACTTATTTCATTGTTGTGTTTGGGAACCACACTGAAGCCTCTAGAAAAACTAGGAAACTATTCTGTTCACAGTCATTGCCAGTGCCACCCGTTATTAGTTATGCTGAGCTAATGATTAAATAGCAGATATCTTTGATTTCATGTAACAATTAATACTTGCTAATTATAAACTATTACAACTTCTCTGCTTTTCTCCTCCTAGAGAAAGGTGTATGAATCCTGTGGATCCTAGTGTTTTTGAAGCTCAGAGACTGGAATCTGAAAGAGATCTAATCTCTGCAGCTTCTACAGGTTCCTTTGCTCCAATTTCTGATTGTGCTTTACAGTCTCTTAGACCAGTGTTTCTTAACTTCAGCAATTTTAGGAGGTGAGGATTTCAACTTCCAGAATTTCCTAGTCATTTGAGAATTTTATATCATCTGTTATATTTTACAAGGAAGGGAACCCTAGACTTATGTTCTAGACTACTGCTAGAACATAAGGTGAAGACTGAATGCCTGATGACTGTGTTCCAGTTGAGACAAACAATTGTTTTCCTCACGTATAATATGGATACGTTTCCACTTCTTTCTTGTCTCAATTCTTTGTTTGCCTTAACTGATAAACTTGGGCATTTATACCCATACTAATGGATTCTTGTGCTTGAATGCCTCTTAAATACTTTGCTATCATGAATGATTTGGCTGAGCCAATATTCTTAGTAAATATAATGTGTGTCGAAATATGTTAGTAAGTTGTCAGAGCCATTAGATTATAAACAGTAATAATTAGAGCAGTTGCCATTAAACTTGGCAACGCACATATCCATGATTATAAGGAAACTGCCAGTTTTAATGTAGCTTTCACAAGCATAATGCATTTGATATTGTGCTAACTGTTGCCTTTCTAATGATTTATAAAGAAAGACTGATTTGCTTTTCAGTTTTTCTGGTGGTCAAACCTCAGCTTCTTGGTGGATCAAATAATATGCATGAGAAAGTGTATAAATAAGAAATCATTCCATATGGCCTTTGTGTAATAACAGCTTGCCTCATTATCACTTGCCATTCTGCAGCGTCTTGATTAAAGCCGTAAGATCACACAGGTTCAACATCACAGGTTCAGCTTTTTTTTTTAAGCCCCGTGGTATAACACCAAAAGAATGCCAAGTTTTACATGAAGGGTACAGTTCAGATTGAACAGAATCTGTAAAAATGTTTAGCTTTAGAAGATGAAAAGGTGTGCGAGATAAAGGAAGCTGCTTTTAATCTAATGTCCTTTTATTGCTGTGTCAGTCTGTATTAGAAGGTTTGGGGGAGAGAGGTTACTTTGCTTTTTCTGTTTTTTAAGTGTAGACAATAAATGAGTTTGGTTTTAGTTTCCTTGTGCAGCAGAACTTTGTGGCCAAAGTAGAAGATTAATTTCTATTTAAGTGACCTTTTAGGCATTTCTTTGGCACAAATTACCGTTTCAACCAAAAAGAAGAATTACAGTTAGATTTTTTACAACATCCCCCCCACACACAGACATATGTACTATAAATGTAGATTTTTAGAATACAATTAAAAAAACCTCATATACATATGCCTGTCCCATAAATCAGGGGTTCCCAACCCCCGGTCTGTGGACCGGCACTGATCCGCAGCATGACAGAAACTGGATCGCATAAACAAACAAACCCCCATCCGCAAGTTGTAGGCAGCACACGAAACCATGCCCCCTCCAGTCCGCGGAAAAACCTCTCTCCATGGTGCTACAAAAAAGGCAGAGTCTATGCTAGGGTTTATTAGAAAAGGTTTTGGAAACCAAGTGCAATGCCATTATACAAAGTTCTTGTACATCTACATCTTGGTAATTTTGGTTGCCAAGTTTGAAAAAAGAATTGGAAAAAATGCAGAAAAGGGTTATCTAAATGATCAGAAGACCTGAAACGCTTTTCGTAAAAGAACTTTGGGGCTCTTTGCTTAAAAAAATGAGAGATTGAGAGGAGACATGATCAAGATATATAAAATCACGTTTGAGTGATTGATTATGTGCCATCAAGTTTTTTTTTCAACTTGAAGGAGCAAATGGAGAAGGGAAAGGAGAGGCAGGAGTACTAGGTATGTACCAATATGCTGCCGTAAGTTGATCAAAAATAAAGGCAGGTAAAAACTGAAGAAATAACCAAGAGGCGTGCCATAGGTTCGCCATCACAGATCTAAGGTTTCCTTCCTTCCTTCCTTCCTTCCTTCCTTCCTTCCTTCCTTCCTTCCTTCCTTCCTTCCTTCCTTCCTTTTATTTGGCTTATATGCCACCCTATCTCCAATGGACTTAGGGCGGCTCACAATGATAAAATTCACAAGCCATAATACAGAGTTGAAATTTGGTTAGACCCACTAAAATTTAAAACCCTTAAAACCCCATCAGTCCAGGTTAGGGAACTTGAATAACCAAGTTTTTAATTCGTGGCGGAAGGTGCGAAGGTCGGGAGCCAACCGGAGCTCCAAGGGGAGTCGATTCCAGAGGGAGGGCGAACCCACAGAGAAGGCTCTAGCCCTGGGGGCCGCCGGCCCACACTGTCTAGCCAATGGCACCCTGAGCAGGCCCTCTCTATGGGCACGAACCAGGCGATGGGATGTCATTGCTGGCTGCAGGTGGTCCGCCAAATATCCTGGGCCTAAGCCATGTAGGGCTTTATAGGTCATCACCAGCACCTTGAATCTCACCCAGAGGGCAACCGGCAACCAATGCAAGTCGCGCAGGAAGGGTGTAACATGGGAATATCGGGATTCTCCCACCACAACCCACGTGGCTGCATTTTGTACCAGTTGAAGCCTCCAAGTGGCCCTCAAGGGCAGCCCCATGTAGAGAGCGTTACAGTAGTCAATACGTGAGGTGACTAGCGCACGGGTAACTGTGCGTAGGCCATCTCGGTCCAAGTAGGGACGCAACTGGCGCACCAGATGGATCTGGGCATATACCCCCCTGGTCACGGTCATTATATGATCTTCTAGACTCAACTGTGAATCCAGGAGAACACCCAAGTTGCATGCCCTATCTACGGTGAACAATACAGTAAGGATTTTGTAGTAACAGACTCTGACCTTGAAGGCTCTAAACTAAGACCTGTCTAGTGGAAGTAAAAGATTGGCAGTTGGACATTAAGGCAGTGGAGAGGGCATCTTGGATTTAATTGTGCATCCATGCGGTGGGTTGCCTGTTATGTTGGATTCAGAATCAGCTGGAAATTATAAATCCAAAGGATTTGGTTTGTCCCAAAGAAGGGAAAAAGTCGATACACAACAATTTACAAAGTTGCCAAGAGCAATACCAGGAAAAGAACTGACAAAACCTTCAATTTGTTTTGTAGTCAAGGGATTTGCTCCTTTCAAATCCTTTTTACTAGCTATAAGAACCTTGTTTTTCATTTGCTTCTTCTAGGGAGAAAGGTGGCACCCCACCTCCCCCCCCCCCCCCAAATCATACAGAACTGTAAATTAAGAACCGGCAAACAAGTCTCTTAACAAGAGTCACAAGAAACTGAATATACAACCAGGGAATGTGGTTTAGCTTTGTTGTTGTTGCTGCTGCTTGCATACCTGATCAAATAATCTGTAAAAGCAGAAAAGCAAGAAATGAATTGCCTTTGCAGTGCAGCCCATATGTTTGTCTGACATTTTAATCTTTAGTGTTGCTCTTATTTGCAGTAAAACACGGGTAATTTTTGCCAATGTTTGGCAAAAATTACCATTAAAAATAATAGAAGAAATCATTTCACCAAGATTTTCATAGAATATAAGTGGGTTTTTGATTCTAGCTATCTTTTTTTTAAAAAAAGAACGTGGGGAGGACACAGGGAAAAGAAGATGCTGAAAATTGCATTCTTTCATTCAAGCTAATTTAATTTTATCCTAAAACTTTACAAAATATAATAACTGAACATGCTCCCCCACCCCCACCACACCTCCTTTTTTTTCTTTTTTTTTCTGTACAGGTCAAAGAAATTGGATTTTCTCTGAGCCATCCCAATCAGTACTTTATAGAAAGTCAGCAGCTACTTGGCAGCACCAAAGAAATAAAAAAAGATGAAAGGCAGCTTGAAAGCTCCCAGCTGAAACCCAGCAGCCGGACAAGGGCAGATATACCTACGACTTCCTCTTTAAGTACAACAGAAGAAATGGAACTGGAGGGGCTTGAGGATTACTTTGCTGAGGATTAAACAATTCCATCCCTTTTCCGTTTACTTCCTGTTATCTTCCTATATTGCAAAGCGGTGCTGTGTGAGTGATGTATAAAGACATTGTAAATGTGCAGAGTTGTGTTCTACATAGAAAGTGTGGAACAGTACTGTGATATAAAAAGTTTTGAAAAACAGACGTTTTCTTGTAAGCACAAAAATCAGTTGGAAGGTTGAGCAATAAAATGGTTCAAGTCGCATTTCTGCTTCCATGGGCAAATGCTAGAGTTGTAGGCTTTCCACCATACAGTGTTGCTTGATTTCCATGATGGTGAACCTATGGCACACGTGCCGGAAATGGCATGCAGAGCCATCTCTCCTGGCACGCAGGCCGTTGCCCGTTGCTCTTCCGTGGTCCAGTGTACTGGCTAGCTGGTCTTCATGCGCGCAGGAGTGCTGAAAACCAGAAGAGCAGCCGCCCAAAGCTTGTGCACGCTGGGAAGATGATCTTCTGCTTTCCAGCATGCATATGCACCCTGCCAGGTGGTCTGTGTGCGTGCGCGTGCACGCCAGAAACTGAAAGACCAGACGGCCGGTACACATGCGTGCACTGGAGACTGGAAGATCATCTTCCTGGTGCACACATATGTGCCGGGTGGCTGCTCTTCCAGTTTTCAGCACGCACACATGCACCAGCCAGCTGGTCTTCGCGTGCACATGTGCGCCAGAAATTGGAAGACCAGGTGGCCAGTGCGCATGCGCACACCAGAAACCAGAAGATCATCTTCCCAATGCACACATGTGTACCAGGTGGCTGCTGTTCTGGTTTCTGGCATGCGTGCACATGTGTGCACACTCCCATTTCGGCACTCAATGCCAAAAAGGTTCGCCAACCCTGCCCTATTTCATTCTCTTTTCACTCCAAGCCTTATTCCTTGATGGAACTGATTTTGAAATATAGAGAAATGTAGATATTTATAATGCAGTTTAGGTCATTCATGCAAGATCTATTGTATCATAAACAATTCATGATTACTTTATGAATTCCTCCTAAATGCAAAATCTTCTTGCTGTGATTTCAAGCGGCAAAGCCTGTTTCAAAAGGAAACAAGATTTTAAAGGCATGTTGTTAAACTTAGTAATAAAGCTTGTACAATTAAAAAGGAGTAGCTTTATGATCCCTCTTTGTAAAACTGTTGTCTATGTGAAACATGAAGATGAAAAACACAAACAGCAATGAATTGGGTTCACATTAGAAGTAGAGCTATGCACTAATGTGGATAAGGGTGTTTGGGAAACCTGGTATGATTATGAAAATTAGACATTTTTAAAATGTATTTTGCATCTCTGAAAAAGACTACATATTTACGATGCAAGTTCCCATTTCAAGATTGATCAGTTTTGGCATTTTACATTAGAGTACCAAATCAAATAAATGAAATTAGTTTTACATATCAAGAGTGAATGAATGAAATCTCATTAAAATTACCTTGAAGGAAAGTAGTAAATGCCGCCTAAGGTTCAATCTTGTAAGCACTTACATTGGAGGAAACACCATTAACTTGATGGAATTAATTTTTTTATTAGCTCCGTCTATGATAGATGTAAGCTCTCAGGTATACAACTTTCTTAGGTGGTGGGCTTTTTGTGTGTGTGTAGAAGGAACTTAAAAATCTTTGCTACTGATTATATATATATATATATATATATATATATATATATATATATATATATATATATATATATATATATATATATATATGCAGTAGACTTGTAGCCATTAATGAGATGCTCTAGCATTTACAGTAATTATATTATCTCAATTGCTATATAAGTTGTAATCCTATTACTTTTCAGGTAATGCTTCAATGAATTGCCATTAGTGCAGGTTCCTATATGCTGAAATGGTTATGCCCTTATTACGTATTCAGAAGCTGTAGAAAGCAATATATTTGCTATTCTTCACAATTCATGGCATTTTAAGAATTTGAAAGCAGTGAATTCTCAATTGAATATGAAGCTATAAAGTTTTGTCTTCCAAGTCACTGGCTGCTACACAGGTATGTCTTTCATAATTGTGGGTTTCTATCATTTTTAGCTTCTCTAAAGAACTGACTTTTTTTTGGTTTATGGAGTTTAATGGTTCCAATTATTTAACCGAGCATCAACACTCAACAGGAGTATAAAAGAAAATGAAACCACCATCACTACAAATATTCTTTAGGTTTCTAAGCAGCCATCTGTGAACCAGACAGACCAAAATAGTCTGTAGTCAGTGGGTTTTAACAAACCCCATCAATAGATTTCTCTGGACGTGGTGTGACCCTCCATGACGAATGCATGCTGTCTCTTTTGGGCCAGGCTTTCTGTGTATCCCATCCCTACAAGGTTTGGTTTAGAGATCTAAGTTTAACCTAGGGAATCTTGCTTGGTGATGTGTTGAGCTTATTACAGCTTCTCAAAACGTAATATTATTTAAAAAGGAAACTTTAGATTAAGTTAAACTGGATTTTATACCTTCTGGTATTATTTTTATTTATTTATTTGTATCCCGCCTTTATTATTTTTACAAACAATGGTGAAAGTGGTGAACATATCCAACATTCCTTCTACCTGGCATACCTGGCACCCAGAGGCTTTCATGCCTAAACCAGGACCAGAACTCAACATCTCCCACTTTCTAGCCTGGTGTCTTAATCGCTATAGTAATACTCCCTCCCTCCCTCTCATTAATATCATTCTTAAAATTTAAAATGACTACGCTCTGAAACTTACTTCATAATTGAGCAGCTATATCCAGATGCAGAATAAATTGGGAGAGATTTAAACCAATATATAGTAATACAAAATGTTCCTTTGCAGCACTGAAACCTTCATTGTAAGGAACCTTTTCCAAGCAGGGGCCATAAACCTTTTCTTTGGAAACTGGAGTGGCTTCCAAAATTCAGATAATAGAGCAGCACTTTTGAAAAATTGCAGCGAAAACCACAGCACTGAGTTTTCTAGGACTAATAAAAGCCTGAAGTGTCCATTATAATGCTTTGTATTATGTGTTGTGCTTTTGTGGTTGCATATTGAAAGAGCAAGGGAGTTGTGTTAAAGTAGGTGGCTGTTGTCATCTGCTTTTGCTTCACTGCAGATTTCTCTCTTATCAACACTTTCATCTTAAATACACGTGATAGGAAGTAATTTTTCAGGGGGAGGAGATACTGGGATGGTTCACTCAAAAGGCAACTGCCATGCTGCTCAATGAGGTCCCCGTTTCTTTTCAGTTGCATTTCTGATTCTTTCAACCGCTCAATAATGTAAGAGGAAAAAGGGTTTTGGATGAAGTTGCTTCTGAGTGGCCTCATCAATTGTTAATTCACAATTTCTCCATGGCTTCATAATTTCAGGAGATTAAATGATAGAAGAAACAACCAGAGCAATTCTGGCCAAAAAAAAAAAAAAAAAGCAAATACAACCTTGGTCCACACCCTACCACTGTGTTTTATCTGCCCTTATTTTGTTGATGGAATTATCATCCAGCAGTACTCCTTGCGGAATAATGGTTTGAGCTACCTTTGGGCCATTTGGACCTTTTGTGCTTAGGCATCCATGGATAAAATTGTTCTTTCCTCTTTCGGACTAGATGGCATCTGGGCAGATAAAAGAACTAAAGGAGGGGATGACCTGTAAAATCACATGGGACTTGTGTGAAATGTGGACTCCCAGGAAGAAGACAGAGTGGAAGTCGTGGTAGGCTTCACCACACATGGCAGGATTCTTGCTTCTCCTGGTTGATTTGTGCTTCCTGGAAGGGGATAAAATGCAGGGCTCATGAAGTATTAATGCTTTTTTGAATGATGGGATAATGTACCTTAAGACTTCCTCAGTTTAGCCATTTAGAAAAAAATCTCTACCCCATTTCCAACCCTTTTCTGGGAGGTGTGCTGTAGAGATGGTGTAGGATCTTTATGTACCGTAAATTAAGTAGATTATTCAGATCCCTTTTGTTTTGCATTCGGGCCTGGGCATGAAACAGAATTCTCTTGTGAATGTCTTGTGATGCATGGGAGGGATTCTGGTCCTTCTAGGACTGCTGAGTCAGCAGCATTCATTTTCAATTTCCTAAAGAAATTTTTATCCAAATTTACAGGAGCCATTTCAAATAGAAAAATCCACCATGGGAGGATATGGGCTTTGATTGCAGCAACCCTGCCCAAAAGTGGAAGCTGTATATTCTTCCAGCTATCTAGGTCCTCTACTGTATCAGCCAATAGTTTGAAGTAATTGGTCTCTTTAATATTACAGTATTTGTTTGTCAGCCAAATCCCTAGATATTTTTCCTTCTTAGTAAATTTAAGTCCCATGGCTTCCTGTACCTTATTTTTTTGATCCTCTGTTAAGTTTTTGGATATCATTTTAGTTTTATCTTTGTTAATTTTTAATCCTGCAACTTCTCCATATTCTTCAATTCTCCTTAGCAGTATCGGACCTAAAGTTAGAGGGTCTTCCAAGATGAATACAAGATCATCAGCGAACGCTTGGAGTTTGTATTCTTCTCCCCTAATCCTTAGGCCTCTAATATCCTTATCTTGCCTGATTATATTGAGAAGTGGTTCCAAAGTTAAAATAAATAATAATGGTGAGAGAGGGCAACCCTGTCTAGTACCTTTGGTGATTTTGATCTCATCAGAGATTGTTCCATTAAGTAGCAACCTAGACGACTATATAGAATATATAGCCTGAATTGCGTTTATAAATTTAGAGCCAAATTCCATAATTTTTAATTGTTGTGTAATAAAACTCCAGTTGACCCTATCAAAGGCCTTTTGGGCGTCTACGAATACCATTGCCATATCTTTGTCTGAATACCTTTCATAATACTCCATTGCATTTAAAATTACTCTTACGTTGTCTCGAAGTTGTCTCTAAGGTAGAAAGCCATTTTGGTCCTGATGGATGAAGTGGGAAAGAAATACTTTGAGTCTTTCTGCTAGTACTATAATCGACATTTAAGAGCGAGATTGGTCTAGTTCTGAATTAGTGATCGGTCCGAGTTGGGCTTTGAGATCAATGAAATGTAAGCTTCCCTCAAGGATTGAGGTATCTTGGCACCTGTTAAGTCCTCGTTAAATACCTCCTTTAGTTGAGGACTCAGCAAGTCAATAATACCTTTGTATAGTTCACTTGGGAGACCATCAGGCCCAGGGGTCTTTTCCCCCGCTTGCTTCTTAATAGCTCTTTCAATTTCGCCAATAGTAATTTCTTTATTTAAAGTGTGTTTAAAAGAGTCGGGGATCAGTTCCAATTGAAGTTTCTGGAGATATTCACCAAGTTTATTTTCTTGACATCTTTCTTCTCCATATAGGGCTCCGTAAAATTCCTGGGCTATTTTTACTTTTTGATCCCTATTAACTGCCAAATTTCCATTTTTATCCTGTAGGTATTCTATTTTTCTTGCTTCTGCCTCTTTCTTTAGTCTATAACTTAACCATTTCCCAGCTTTGTTTGCATGTTCAAATTGTCTTTGCTTTTCCTAATTTTGTCTTCCAACTCCTTTTGGTCTATTAATGAAATCTCGTGTCTAATTAATTCTATTTCTCTTTAGATTTAAGATTTCGTGGGTCTAATCGCAAGACCTCTTCCACATTTTCTGACTCTGATATTAACTCCACCCTCTTTGACCTTTCTTTTTTCCACTTGTGGGCTGAGTATTTTATTGCCAATCCTCGCACTATGGCCTTAGCAGTGTCCCAAGTATTTTGTAAAGAAGTGTCCTCTCTTTTGTTTTACATAAAGAAGAATTGTAGTTCCATTTTTATCATATTAACAAAGTCCTCATCCTTCATTAATTCAGCTCTCGTGGACCATCTCGCTCTTTTTTTTTAAAACCCTGCCCATTTGATTATTATAGGATGGTGGTCCACCCATACGTTCGTTTTCTTTGACTTTAAGGTAATCTGGACTACCTATAAAGATTAGAGTCCTGGCCCCGTTTTGCACTATATGTACAGATTTTCCTGAGTTGTCAATTCCAAGAGGCTGAGCCCTTGCAGAAGAACAGTGAATCCTGGAATCTATCATAAGGCTTGCATTCTTCCTTATTCTCTTTAAGAAAGAGCTAGGAGGAGTCATCAGTTGGTTTGCAACATGTTATTATTCAGATACTGCACAGTGGTAAATCTCCTCAGATCCAGCAGCAGGAGTCTTGACGCAGTGCCTAAAGGGTATGAGGAACTGAATTCCTTGGAGCCTGTAGGCACAGACTCCCAGAAAGTGCTTGTTCTGAGGGCAAGTGGTTCCAGATTGATTGTCTGGGTTTGAATGCTGTTAAATCTGTACAATTTAGTTCACCAGTGCTTCATCATTTTTGAGTTATTTTTACAAATAATAAAGGTGGAATATAAATAAATAAATAAAATTCTAAATTGTGTGCCTTGACCAGGAAAATCTGGACAACTGCAGTCTTTACTGGAGCAATGGGTTCTAGCATCAATAACTCTTGATATTTAGACTAGGAAAATTTATTATACATAGGGATGTCCTTGAAGATTATTGCGTGGTTACAGATGGAGCCAAATGCAGCTGTACTTGGCAGTTGAACCATTAAATTAAATCTTACAGATTTAATGTAGAAAAACAACAGTGCTGTAAAAGAACATGATTCTTTAGTATCCAATTCCTTGTGTGTCCAATCACAATTGCTCAATAAAGTCCTGTTCTGTTCTGTTCTGTTCTGTTCTGTTCTGTTCTGTTCTATTCTATTCTATTCTATTCTATTCTATTCTATTCTATTCTATTCTATTCTATTCTATTCTATTCTATTCTTGCATGAACTGATTGTATTATATGCACAGCAACCCCTGATGTCTGCATTAATTTTTTTTCATTTGTCTAGATTATAGCATAATTCTACCATTTCAGTTTTTCACAGAAACCCTTTTCTTGCAGCACAAAATTCATGTTGCATTTGTTCCTGCTAAACTTCAGTGCCCCATTAAAGTCCAATTCTCCAAAACATCACTTATTATTTCTGGTTCTCTCTACCTATTCTTTCCCGAGTGAAACAAAAAGCCTTCCTTTTAAATTTTTTTTTAAAGGTTCCTGATGGCTGACCATTTCTTACAAAGGCTTGTTGTTTGAATTACTGAACATGAAATGGAAAGAGGTGGAATGATAAAAGCTGTCATATTTTCAGCTTTGCTGTTGGCAAATTGCCTTGGTTTAGAAAAACCTTTTGGCATTGGCTGTGCCTCATAAGCATCTCAATAGGAAAGCTGTTGCAAATGGAATCGGTGTAACCTTTTATTGGGGCTCTTAATATTTCATGCCTGTACACTGTTACCTGAAGGTGACATCCTAGAACAGGACAGCCCAGGATCTATTGCTCTCAAGAGCAGACAAGTTTGACACATCTTTCTTACAACAAATATGGAGCGGTTGGTGAGTAATGCTAGGCTGCTTCGGGACAAAGAAATAATGCTTGTGTGCCCCATTCCAGCCCAAAGTAAAATACTGTCTGGAATAAATTCCTAGCTGCCATGACACCAGATAAAATAAAATAAAAAGATGGTCAGGACATTAATAGTTGTTTTTGCTATTTTCATTGATTCAACATTTTGAAAATGCCAATCATTTCAAAACAAGAATCGATCGGTCCATTACAGAAACGTCGTTCCTGCCCTTTAAGCAAGTGCCTCTCCAACTACCTTTCATGTAAAAACAAATTTTTTTGGGGGAAAAAAAAGTTAAATCTTACAGACAATGTAGAAAAACAACCACGCTGTAAAAGAACAACCTGAAATGTAAAGGAATAAAGCAATTGGATCGAACGGTTAAATCGGGAAAAAAATCTTCTTTTTGCAATGGGACCTGAAGTAGCTTTCCTTGTACGTGTTCCACTAATTTTGGTGTTACCACTCATGTAGCTATTCCTTCTATCTGATAAGGAGAACACTGTTGGGATTTATAGCAGAGATATTTTAGAAACTGAAAATAATAGTAGTAAAAAGCACAGGTAGTCTGACTTACGACAATTATTTTAGTGATCGTAATGACTTTAGACCAGTTTTTTTCATACTTCACGACTTACAGCAGCATCCCCATGGTCACATGATCAAAATTTGGATTCTTAGCAACTGGCATGCATTTATGACAGTTGAACTGTCCCCGGGGTCATGTGATCATTATTTTTAACCTTCCCAGCCGGTTTCCGACAAGCAAAGTCAATGGGGGAAGCCAGATTCAGTGACTGAATGATTCACTTAACTGCAGTGAATCCATTTAAGAGCTGTGGCAAGAAAGATTGTAAAATGGGGCAAAATTCACTTAGTAACTGTCTTGCTTAACAATGGAAATTTTGAGCTCAATTGTGATAAGTGGAGAACTATCTATATTAAAATTTCATTTTAATTCTCACTCAGACAGGCAGAGTGAAGTCACTATCATACAGTGGTGAAATTCAATTTTTTTTACTACCGGTTCTGTGGGTGTGGCTTGGTGGGCGTGGTGTGTCTTGTTGGATGTGGCGTGGCGGGCGTGACATGGGAAGGCTCCTGCAAAATCTCCATTCCCACAAACTGGGGCCAGCCAGAAGTGGTATTTGCCAGTTCTCTGAACTACTCAAAATTTCCGCTACCGGTCCTCCAGATCCTGCTGGATTTCACTCCTGCTATTTTATATAATCTCAACATAGGGCTGAGTTCAACTCTTGGTGGTTTCACAGGTATGTTCATGAATTTATGCTGGCAACTGTATGTAAGTACTGGCCTCCCACCGCCCTGTGCGTTCTCATAGAGCTGCCCTCCTCCAGGTGCTGACAATGTCGGCTGGCGGCCCCCAGGATGAGGGCGTTCTCTGTGGCTGCACCGACCCTCTGGAATGGGTTACCCACCGAGCTCCGGACGGCTCCCAATCTCTGCCCATTCCGCACCGGCCTTAAGACATGGCTTTTCCACCAAATTCCCTGAACGATTATGGGGATTTTAATTTTTGGGTTAGATTTTAAACTGTATTGTTGTCATCATTGTTCTTGTTTTTATTGTGTGAGCCACCCCGAGTCCTATGGGAGAAGGGCGGCATATAAATTTTAATAATAAAATAAATAAATATCTGTATCTTCTTCTAGAGCAGGGGTGTCAAACTCAAGGCCTGCAGGTCGAATCCAGCCTGCAGGGTGCTTAAATCAGGGCCAGCCTGGAAATATCAAAGGACCAGACTGCGGTGCCTCTGGCAGCTAAAACGGGATGCGTGCAGCCCCCCACATCTTGCTTCCATAGCCTCCTAAAACATTCTGTCGGCCTAAAACACCCCCCCCACACACACCCAGCCCATGGAGGAGAACTTCAATG
This sequence comes from Masticophis lateralis, assembly GCA_030761175.1. NCBI lineage: Eukaryota > Metazoa > Chordata > Lepidosauria > Squamata > Colubridae > Masticophis > Masticophis lateralis. The sequence goes on along the minus strand of JAUDYJ010000001.1, from coordinate 125,185,205 downwards.
TTGATCCGTCCCTTGAAGAAATCCAGTTTGACATCCTGTTCTAGAGTATCTTTTCAATTTCCAAGACTAGCCTTCAACCCTGGCTGTCCCCATCTAAGTTATAATCAGTTCTGATCCCACTTCACTTTTCAAGATCACCCAAGGTCAACGTGGTAATGCTATGTAGCCGGTTAGTTCCTGAATTAATAATACTTTTGGTGGGTCATAAAATATCATACTATTTTTTAATAATGTATTTTTATTCAGGTAAGTATTGCCATATTTCTAGGACTTATATACTTTTGTTCCCTGTACACCTAAGATCCAATTTAGAATTAGAGAATTTTGAAGCCAGGAGTTTTGTTTCTAATCCCAAAACTAATTAATGGTTCTCATACCGTTTTCATTTCAGGACTGTCATTTGGAGACAGAATCATATTACAGTTGCTGTTTTTAGACAATTTACTAGTAGATCTCAGTAGACATTCTGCCTGCTGCTGTTACAGCTGTAAACAAAGCACTGTAATATCTACATTTATACATTAGACTGCAATTCTTATTCTACATTATTAAGTTTTATTATGCAATGAGCACAGGAACTTTTTCCACTGCCTTTCCTTAGCAGGCATTTACAGCTTAGCTACCTATCAGGAGTCTGCAAATCACACAAAATTTGAATCAATTTTACTAGCTGAGCCTGCTGAGAATTATAATTTAACAGGATACAGGGAGGCATAGATTACCTTCCCTTCTCCTAGAATTTTAATATAGAAATGTAACTCTATCTAGAGTCCTAGAAAATTACTGTGTCGAAGGGGAAAAAACCCACTAGAAAAGCAGAGTTTTATTTTTAATATTTAATTTATAAAATTTAATTTATTTTTTAATTTTTAAAAAAACACTAGCTAATTTAAAAATAATCCATGTTATTCATTATTTATTTATTTATAATGTGTTTTGGGACAAATGTTGCCTTTAAAACTAGCTTGCTTCAGGTTAAAAAAAGTGGGGTGGCATCAGGCTTATAGATTAATACACAAGGTAAGACACGTCAGAGGAATGGAATTGAAGATAAAAAGGACAATGAAGAAATTAGTTTTCAAAACTAGAACAGAGCGGTGAGCCATAAACTGCTTTAAAAAGAACAGCAGCAGCAGCAAAAATTTAGACTGATTTTTCCTTGCTACTCCTTCCTACTTGAGTAGTAAGTCAAGACTTTGGTCTCAGGACTGTTGAATGAAGCCAGAGTCTCCCAGGACAATTTTCAAGCCTGATGTTCTATTTGGCAAGAAGCAACGATGAGGTTTTAATGTTTTAATGAGCTAATTCAACTGCTGTACCCAGAATGGGTTCTAGCCTTACCAAAGCCAATACAGGCCACCAATACAGAGGAATGGCTTTTCCAGCTTTTATTGGGGTACTCCAGCAATTAGTCTCAGCAGTTAAAGAAGCACAAATTATATACAGTTATGATTAAGGAAGCTAACACCCTAACAATCACACATTGGGTTCTTTGATACATGTTTCTTTTGACTGGATTTTTCTACTTTACCCTCCTTCATACATTGCATGTTTGTGTTAATAAGCTTTCTTATCAAAAGAGGTGTATCTTTTACTATTATATTGTTATAATATAATAGAGGTTACCAAAGTTAATATATATCTACATGCCTTAGCTAGCATCTTTCTAGCACAGGGGTGTCAAATTCTCTGCCCATGGGTCAGATATGTCATGTACTGGCCGTGCCCATGCCCGGTTTAGCAAAGGGGGGGAAAGTCCCGATGTGTCACATGACACCACCATGACGATGCGAGTTTGACACCCCTGTTCTAGCATGTCCTTCTGACTTGTAACTTTCTTGTTGCTAGGCAGTAGTGTCCCACCATTTGTTAACTGATTGCAGCTGCAACTTTCTAGGTCAGCAATTCCTTTAACAAAGTTTCCTAACTCCAATCCGAGTCCTTCACAACCTTCCCCAAGTAATACTTTTCACAAGTTCTAGAGTAGGATGTTTACTTTCCATTGGCTGAAAGAGCAACTGAAATTTGGGTGAAATGTGGAGGAGTTTAAAGTAGGTAAGTAAAAATTATTTTGCATCTAAAAATCCTCCTATGGCTTCTATTTTTATCTCTACTTACTCAGGATTCTGAAGGCCACAGGAAACATGCTATTGGGCTGTGTGTAGTCTGCAGCCTCATTTTTAGCATTTCTGTATTATATGTGGAGTGGCAAAGCTAACTTGGGAAATTCACACAATCCCTGTGCAGGATCCAAGATATACAGTATATTCAAAGTTAAGCTTGCAGTGATTCAGCCCTCTACATGCGTGCCTTCAAATCAGTCTGTTTTTTAATTGGCTGTACACCGCCCTGAGTCCGCAAGGAGAAGGGCGGTATATAAATTCAAATAAAGTTAAAGTTAAAGTCTTGACTCAAGTCCAGGAGGCTGCCTTGTCATGTCGCAGCTGTTTTCTTGCAAGGATTTTGGAAGTGATTTGCCCTTGTCTCCATCCTAGGGCTGCAAGAGAACAGTTGGCCCAAGATGGGACTAGAACTCATGGCCTCCCTGTTTCTAACCTGGTGCTTAATCTACTAGGCCAAACTGGCTCTCTTCAGCCCTCAACAATTAGGCATTTGGTTTAGTTCATTGTCATTAGTGGACTGTAAAACGTTAATATAAGTTGACTTATTGGCCAAGTATGATTGGACACACAAGGAATTTGTCTTTGGTGCATATACTCTCAGAGTACATAAAAAGACAATATACACTCGTCAAGAATCACAAGGCACCACATCCAATGACAGTCATACAGTACAACAAGCAATCAAATCATACTAGGAAACAATATCAATATAAATCACAAGGATATAAGCAACAAAGTTACAGTCATGAAGTCACAAGTGGGAAGAGATGGGCAACAGGAAAGATTAGAAGACAAATTCCTTGTGTGTCCAATCACACTTGGCCAATAAAGAATTATATTCTATTCTATTATTTGCCTGGTTTTTTAAATCTATAATGTATCAAAAATACAGATAGTTTTGTACACAACATATTTAATGTTCCTAAAAATCAAAATTGCCAACATGATCGCCAATGTCCGATGACGGATATGGCACAAGAAGAAGAAGAAAAACAAGAAAAACAAAAAAATAAAATTGAAAATGAAAACAATATGTGACAGTAGGTAGGATATAACTCCCAAGAAATATGCTGGTACATTGGTGCTGTGCATGTTGATGGATGCCAGAGGAAACTTTGAGGGTTTAACATGAGGCTGACTGGGAGCATTGTCAAGCCTTCCTCCAGGAAAGAATTTAAATCAGATCGGAACTTAAGTGGCTCATTTAGATTGGGCTAAATTGTGATTTAATTGTTTGATAGATCTTTGTGAACACTCTAAGCCAAAACCAAATAAGCTGCATCCTGGCCTGATGAAAAGTTTGAACTAGTGTCAGTCTAGAACAGGAGTGTCAAACTCACGGCATCATGGCGTCATCACAAGACGTATTGGAACTATCCCCCCCTTCACTAACCAGGCGTGGGTGTGGCTGTGGCCACCACATGACACATCTCACTTGACAGCCCTGACCTAGAAGGTTGCTTGAGAAAAAGCCTGCAACTGAAGAGGCTCTTACTGAAAGGAAAGCTTACTTTAAGCTTTTAAATAAACTTAGTCATAAAACATGCAGCCCACCTGTTCAGAGGCAGTTATATTGGTGGATTTCTACCAGTTCACCCCAGTTCATGCAAACCGGCGGTGGCGGCTGGAGGCTCTGCCCACCCGCCCAGACGTCATCATGGATAGTCTATGCATACGCAGAAGGTTCTGCACATGTGCAGAAGTGGTGCATGCGTGCACGGTCAAAATTGTGAACCGGTAGCGAAGGTAAGCGGAACCCACCACTGAGTTATATGTACAATTGATCTAAATAACCAAGCTTAAAACTTCCATGAAATCAATTATGTTTCAGAAACGTACACAAACCCAACGTTTCTTAAACGTTTTCCCCACCCCACTCATAATAAATGCTCAATTTTTGAAGGATAGGAAAGTCTCTTAAATTGTTTGCTGAGCCCTTTGTTAATTTAGCCTAAAAAATAATAGGATGCTTTTATGTTGTCGTTGTTTTTTCAGTGAGCTCAGTCTAGATCCCTTTGCTGGAAAGAGTTTGCACAGTGTGTAATTTGCACTGCATTTATCATCATCCATCCTCCTTTTAAAATGAAAGCCACAGGCACTTTGATGAATGGAAGAGAGAGGTAGCCAATTTTGCTTTAGTTTTGAAATGAATGGCGTTGTTTGTTGTCCTCTGTTAAGGTACTGTTTTGTAGCTTATAACAGCAATTGCTTTCAGTCTTGACCTGAAATTGTTTACTATATTGTTCCAAGCTCCTACTGTGATACTGGTGAGAATCTTGCTTGGTGACTAAATGGGGAAAATGGATGCAGGAACACAGCATGAGAAAGAAGAGGGGGGGCCTAAGGCTTTCTACAGATGCCATGTTGTGTTTGGTCTCCCAATGGCCTCCTGGTCTTGTTACAGAAAACTTCCTTGCTGACCAGTGGTGAAATCTAATTTTTTTTACTACCGGCTCTGTGGGAGTGGCTTGGTAGGCGTGGTGTGGCTTGGTGGGCGTGGCTTGGTGGGTATGGCAAGGGAAGGATATTGCAAAATTTCCATTCCCACCCCACTTTGGGGTCAGCCAGAGGTGGTATTTGCCGGTTCTCCGAACTGCTCAAAATTTCCGCTACAGGTTCTCCAGAAACTGTCAGAACCTGCTGGATTTCACCCCTGTTGCTGACTCTAGACTGAGCATAAGACTGTGTTAACATCTCTGTCTCTGTGTATAAGGGAATATTGGAAAAATTATTCCCAGCTTTTTGTCTCTTCCAAGTCATTCCCCAGGCAATTTCCTCCCTGAGAAATCAAAGATATCGTTGTGTCAGGGTGAGTTGCCCTGATGGACACAGGGCACTGTGTGCATCAAAGAAAAGGTAGAGGAAGAATCCAGAAAGGAAGACCCAGCCAGAGACGAGCAGAACCAAAGGAGATCTGCAGGATGGATTGGCTGGTGCAAAGCCTGCAGCGCTGGAGGGAAGACAGCAAGGATTGCCTGATAAAAGGGCTGGAATCCAAGAAGTCCAGTCCAAGAGTTATTTTTCTCACTTCTCATCTCTCTTTCCAGCTACAAGTGGCTTTTGTCAGTGAAAGTTCTGAAAATCAATGCATGGAGGGAAACAGTGAAAAAATAGATATCTATCTCTATCCGAAGGTTCCACTGGAACAAATCCCATAATTTAAAGGAGAAAAGTGTGTGTATGTGTGTGAGTGTGTGTATGTAAAGGACCTGTCTCTTTTTCACCCTCTGATCTCTCTCTCCCTCCCTTTCCCTCTCCCTCTCTCTCTCCCATCCATCCCTCCATCCATCCATCACACACACAAACACACACACACACACATCTTTTATCCACCAGGAATAAGATTACCTTTAGAACTGCTAGCATGGGTGGGAGATGTCCGATATCAGGCAGTGATTCGGACTGTGCCATTCACTATTGGCCAGTAGGTCACCTGAAATCCTTGTGAATTCCCTTCAGGTATGTTGGAGGACAGCTTCCAGACTGAGGAAGGCTGGGATCAAGTGACCACCATAGTTGGGAATATCAGCATACACAAATTTGTTTCATTTTGGGAATGAGTACATTTGACAAAGAGGGACTTTCAATTTTGCATGAGAAAGGAGCAAGAAACTTTCTATCCACACATTCTACTAAGTACCAAAATTAACAAAACAATAAACACTTTCAAGCCTTTTTTGGCTGTTAATAAGCGTGTGTGTGTGGGGGGGGAGACTGCAATAGAGAATTGCGCCTAGAACTTGACAATGTAAACATATGGGGGGTTTTCCCCACTGAGATTTTATAATTGAGAAACAATGCAATTTAGGATTAATTTTTTTAAAGAATGTAATTTCAGTATGGACTTATGGAAAGTTTTTGACTCCGTTTTTGACTCATTAAAAAGATGTGCACGTGAAAATGGTTAGAGGAAGACTCTTTGTGTACAACTTCTTGGGAGTTTTGTTTGGGTCTAATGCTGCTTTGCTTTGCCTGTTGTTTTCTTTGCATTATCTTATCAGGAGTCTGCATCTTCAATAGTAGAGATTATCTGTAGCTTAGAATTGAACTGTGGGGTCCTTGGTGCTCTCTGAGCTTGGTTGTTTGCTTACAGATGCTTCATGACCTAACCAGATAGCTTCATCAACACTAGTTGGGTCGTGAAACATCTCCAAGCAAACCACGAAGCTCGGAGAGAACGCCACAGACCTAAATCCTTCATGTTAGCTTTTTATCTTAAAGAACGTGCTCAAAAGGGGTCCCCGCCCAAGCTTTATTAACCCTTCTGATTTTGCCTTGCCAATTACAGGTTATTTCACACGGTTTAGACATTTGTAAACCTCACTCTCGCTGGAGTTCTCCAGGAGAAGAAGATGAGGATGGTGATGGGGTTTGCATAAAAGAAGTGTTTCTCAGCAAACTAATTCCTGTTGTAGTTTCACCCCATCATTAGGCCTCAAGCAACTTTAAAGAGGCAAATATTTTGTTTCCAAGCATTATGCTTTGGAATGGTATAGTGTCCTTACTTTACAACGATTTATTTAAAGGACTGTCTATTTGAAATTCAGTTTTAAGTATCAAAAATCATAAAGGGCAGCAGGTGGTATGAAATCGCCTATCAACAGTTGATAATACCTGACTGAGTAGGCAGACAAGGTTATCTGCCACCATCTTCTCTGCTATAGTGAAATATATTGACATTTCTATACAGATTCATAATTATTTCATGTCTATACCAATATACATAAATTATGTGCATATTTTATGCAGATCTATATCCATTTTTTTTCCCTAATTTGGGGTAATGTACTAATGCATTAATTGTCCCTCCTATGCACATCCATTTACACACGCTAATGTTTTTTTTTAATCTATGTAAAATATTTTTTTTAGAATCACCTAACTAATAAGAATAACATTATTCCAGAGTAATAATTTGAAAATTTCCAGTTTCTGGAGAAAACAAAGAATTATTTATGATAGCATAGCATTAGCAATAGGCATTCTTTTACATGACACGATAATAGAATACACTCTCCAAAAACCCCTGTAGAAATCTTTGGATTTAAAATACTTTGGTTTGTAGCAGAAAAAAAAACTTCTAAGATCATTTAATAAGATAGGATAATAAACCACTCAGGATTGCATGACAGCGAGTTGGGTGGCAACTCAATCAATCAATGAATCAATTTACTTTAAGAAAAACTTCCTGAAGTCTCATAAGAGTCTACAATTCAGAGAATTGGCTGTTCTGTATTCCTATCTGTTGGCTAGATAAATATGACATCTACCCAAGTGATTTAGTTTTGGGAAAAATTTAATTCCTGGAACCCACTGTGAAAATACGTTCTAAACCTCCTGCAGTATGGCATTGATGCATATTAGAAGAAAAATGGATCAGACTAAGTATCAGGTGTTACTTTCTTGTACCATCTGTAACCTTCCCAGCTGGCTTCCCACAAGCAAAGTCAATGGGGGAAACCAGATTTGCTTAACAACTGCATGATTTACTTAACAACTGGCAAAATCTTATAAAATGCAACTCTCTTAACAACTGCTTCACTTCACAATGTAAATTTTGGGCTCAGTTGTGATTGTAAGTTGAGGATGACCTGTACATATTTTTTAAAGACAAGAAGGAAGAATATAGCATATCAACTGTTGGGAAGCTGATGGTTTGACTTCTGATGGTTTGAAATGAAGTTCTTTAATGTTTTCCAAATGATTCCAGTTTAACATTCGCCTTTGAAAGTGGAAGATAAGATAGATCAGCTCCACGTTAAATGCTTTTTCTAGGCCAATGTGTAATTTAAGGGGCTGTGGGAAGCTAATAGCTTTACAGAATGGCCTACTTTTGAAATAGGCAAGCAATTCTATTCCTTATGTTAAAATTACAGTATTTTATAAGACAAAATAAAATGGAATTTCTCCACTACGGTGTTTATTTATTGAAACTCTGAAAGCTTCAAACCAAGTGAAATGTGAGATCTAATATTTGCAAATTGCTTCAAAATGAAAATGAGGCAATCGACCTCTGATCTCCGGAACATTTCTGTATTACTATTATTATGTCCAACTGGGTGCTGTTTGGAAAAATGGGTAGTTAGAGGTGGGCATTCAAGATTTTTATATGCAGAGAAGGTAATAAAATTTCCTTTTCTCTTTTTGTTTTTCTGCTCACTAATACTTCCTGATATCTAAAAGAAAGGTATAACAGTACTATAAAAATACTTAGGAGGGAAGTTCAGTGAGGACAGATTTCCTTATTGACTAGAATAGAATATTCTTTATTGACCAAGTGTGATTGGACACACAAGGAATTTGTCTCCGGTGCATAAGCTCTCAGTGTACATACAAGCAGCCAAGTGATAAATCCTCACCTTTATGTAAATGCTAGGACTGTGCAGCATTTCAGATTAAATCGAAAACAGATGCTTTGGTTCATGCTTCAGAATAAAAGTCACATTTGTCTGTTACTCATTAAGAATAAATGTTGCACATTTGTTTGTTACCGATCTGTTTCCAGAATCACTGCACAATCATAGAAAGTGATATAACTGTTTTAATGAGTCACAAGTAGCTTTATTCCCATTCTTGCATTTTTTTGAAATTTGCAAATGCCAATTCCCCCCCCCCCTTAGTCAGATGATATAAATATACCCAAAATTCCACTCTAGCTAGATTCATCCATAGTTTTGGTGCATAATAATTATCCACCATTTGATCTGGTCTCCCAGCCTCCTTTGTTGTCACTGACTAGAGGGCAATTTACTTTTCAGGATGTATAATGCATAATGAAGAAAGAATTAAGTCTTATTATGTTCAGAAAGATCAATTTTTCAAACTTTCTTAGTAAGAATACCAGTATTTTTCAATATCCAGCTTTCCAGGCTTCTCTTGTCAGCAAGGGTTTCTTGCTGCAGAAGTGCTCTTGCAATTCTGAATGTTTCCATCACAGGTATGGAAGTGTACACAGTTCTTCTTGTTTGGTTTTGGGTTTCTTGATTAAATTTTTTTCCAATAACTACTTCAATAGTGCCCTGCATTTCTGCATTATTGCAATGTTAGTTCTAGTTTGGGGGGGAGGGGGAATAAGTTTTCTTTATTATATTTTTATTTTCTTCTTTCCTCCCTTCAAAAAAGCAGTGGAAGGCAATAAATATGCACGTAATATTTCTAGGAAATAAGTTGGGCTGGGAGAATTTCACTGGTACTAGAAAATCTAGGGAGCTTCCTAGTTAAAATGAGGATTTATCAGCCTTATGTCAGTCCTCTGATCTGTATGTCATGTGGCTTCAATAAACTCCTTTGCACAGACATCAATTTTTCAGGCAAGTGACAGAAGTTTCTCATTTTATTTAGGATAGTGTACTTTGTACATAGAAGAATTAAGCCCCAGAATTCTCAACATCGCTGTTATTACTGTGCCGGTGAGTGTGTGTTTTAAATTAATCCCTTCTCTTTCAAAATATTAACATGGGGTGGTTTTGCTGCACATATTTCCTACACAATCCATAACCAACTGACAATATCTAAGATTGTAAGAGGTGAAATGAAGCGTTGACAAGGTTAAGGAGTACGTCAATATATTGCACATTAGGAAAATAAATGCTAACCGTCTTAGGCACCCATTTGTAATAGACTCTATATTGTTGATGAGGCTTAAATGCTTAATTCAGGTATTGACCAAGCATTATACAAATTACTGTGAGTTTTCAAGATGGATTTGTTTCCTTAACGTTTCCAGAAATGAATATATAATGTATATTCGCAGTTTATGTAACATATTGTTGCTATTGAGAGAATGAGTTACACTTTTAAATTCAGATCCAGACTAGATTAGTTATATGTACATGTGTATAGTTTGTGCATATATAAGGAGAAACAGTGCCCATGTCATTTATTTATTTATTTATTGGTTTGATTTATATGCCGCCCTTCTCCAGAGACTCAGGGCGGCTTACAATGTGTTAAGCAATAGCCTTCATACTTTTGTATATACCTGCTTAGTAGAGCTTTTGGCCTTCCCTAAGCCGTGTTCTTTTTTATACAAAGTCAGCTTATTGCCCCCACAATCCGGGTCCTCATTTTACCTACCTCGGAAGGATGGAAGGCTGAGTCAACCTTGAGCCTGGTGAGTTTTGAACTCACAGTAATTGCAGGCAGCTGGCACCTAAATGCTACTTAACAGCACTTTAGTCCACTGCTCCACCAAGGCTCCTTTTAGGGAAAATAATTATCTGATCCCCATAGGATAGCACTATCAGAAGTACAATTTTTGTTGTTAGCATTAGAGTTGATAGGAAGGAGTTATATATAGATAGTCCTTGTATTACAATCACAATTGAGCCCAGAATTTCTGTTGTTAAACCATACAGTTGTTAAGTGAGTTTTGCGTCCATGTTAGGACCATTTTTGTTAAGGGAATCACTGCAGTTGTTAAGTTAGTAACCCGGTTGTTAAGTGAATCTGGCTTCCCCATTGACTTTGATCATCAGAAGGCTGCAAAAGGTGATCACGTGACCACAGGTCACTGCAACCGTCATAAATACAGGCCAGTTGCCAAGCGGTTAAATTTTGATCATGTGACCATGAGGATGCTTCAGCAGTTGTAAGTGTGAAAAACAGTCTTGAGTCACATTTTTTTCAGTGCCATTGTAACTTCAAATAGTAATACTAAATGAATAGTAGTAAATCAAGGATTACCTGTAAGTCATACATGATAACTAGTTTTCAGAATATGAGAATATTCTGATATTCAGTTTTCAGCTGGATATCAGAAATATCCAGCTGATATCTTCAAAGGTTACAGGGTTTAATAGACCATGTTGTTTAAGCCAAATGTAGTAAATACTGTAAGTAAGCACTTGCTCTGGTAACATTATGTTTCTGCAGATTCCCATGGTGATGTTTCCATTTCATCCCCAGCCCATGAGTGAGATAGACTTAAGTTGTCCTAAGTTTGTTTGTTGTTAAGATAGCCTATTTCTCCTTATTACAACATTATCTAAAAGCAGCCTTAAGAGGTATAATATATGTTTTTGTATATATATATATATATATATATATATACAATATATGAGTATATAATATATGAGTTTTGAATCCCTGTCAGGGGGCAGTGCACTGCCGGAGCGAATATACAGACCGGCCGGAAACGGCCAAGCGGAGAGGATGGTGAGGCTAACCAAGGAGGCGCTCACCAAGATGGCACCGGGTGACTGGCAGGAGCGCATAGACACCTTCCTCCTCACCCAACACATAACACCACACGCAACCACCAAGAAGTGCCCATCAGAGCTGCTGATGGGCAGAAGACTCCGCTCAACCCTCGACAGACTGCACCCCCAGTACCACTCGGAGGTGCCCGCAACCGCCAGCCGCCAGCTCCGCTGTTTTGCCGTGGAAGACCCCATCTACGCGCTGAACTTCCACGGCTCACCAAAATGGCTGAAAGGAAAGATTCACAGCACAACTGTCCGGAGCCGCAGAAGCACCCTCCGACCAGGAGGGCTGTCAGCCGATGAATGGACTGTGCAGGTCTAGTAGATTACGCAAACGGCCTGCCTACTTACGTGACTTTGTTGTTGATGGACAGCTTAAGATCTAGGGGGGAGGAGTGTTATGTCCTTATAAGGACATCCACCGGAGATTGGCCGAGGCATCCTCCGGCGGGAGTTTTGAATCCCTGTCAGGGGGTGGTGCGCTGCCGGAGCGAATATAAGGAGAGCTCCGGCAGCACCGCGCCAGTTCTGTTCCTGTTAATAAACGTGTTACATGAACTCCGCTGGTCTCATCTTCATTCCTGCGCCGATCCAACAGTTATGCCTGCAAAACCAGAAAGACCTTACATGGTAGACCATGTTCTATCTATCTCAGGGTGGTATTCACTTACCTTTGCTACCGGTTTGCAAATGTGAGTGCGCATGCGCGTGTGCTTGCTACGCTCATGCACGCCTCCACACATGAGCAGAGCCTTCTGCGCATGCACAGAGGGTCAAAAATGGGACATGATAATGTCCAGGTGGGAGGGTGGAGCCTCCCACCCTCATCGCGCAATCCGGATAAAGCTGGCTGAATTTCACCACTGATCTATCTCAATCAAAATTTTTAGCTCACAGAAGCACGTTAATCTGCCTTCATCTGATGAAGCATCTCCTTGAAGCAGCATTCTGTCTTGAGGCAGCCCAGCACATGTGATATCCTCCATCCTTGCAAGGTAAGGCAGATAAGCCTCACACTGTTTGCTGTAGATTTGGCAGAAGTGGCTTCTGTGAATATGCAGCCCCTTAACCGCTATGTACAACTATTTAAATTGGGATTTCGAAGCATCTGCACAGGCCTTGTAGGTGGTCCTAATTATAAGTTGCTACTGTACTGCCTTCTCCTCTGGAAAAGCGGTCTTGTCTAGGGCTTCACGATAGCTTTGAGATTCTGTGAGGATGGAAAAATGAAGGATCTCTCATGTCTTCATCATGGGTGTCAGGATGATGGCAAGACTGGCTGGGGATGAACAGGAACTGAACAGGAACTGAACAGGGACTAACCGGAGCTCTCTTTTATCAGATGCTTCTGGTTCATGCTGAAAAATCCATGGGCCAGAGGCTGTGACTTCCTTCCCTGAAGCAACTTGTGTGAAATATCCATATTCAAGAAAGGGGAAAATATTCCCTTGTTAGTATTCAGGCACACCGGCTACATTCTGATAGACTGCTTTCCAGGTGAATTATTTTAATATCGGTGCCCTATATTTTCCTGGAAAATGTAATTTTGCCTCAGCAGGATAGCACGTCTTGTACTCTGGCAAAGTTTTGTGGGAACATCAATACTGTACTTTGACAGAGTGTTCTTCAGTCTGAAAATCAACTCCCAGCTGGAAGAGACAGCAATAAAAGAACAAGTTCTTTATTCACTTATACTAAAAAGTTTTATTTTTAAAAGTCCTTGCACAGAGCAGTGTTTTCCTCTCTACATAAAATTGCAAGACTTTTCAATCCTCACCAAAATTTAAAGTATAAATATACATATATTAAAATATATACATTTAATATATATCTAGGTTGCTTGCTTCAGGCAAACTATAATGAACTGAATTTAGAAAGACTTCTATGGTTATGTTTTCTCCTATGCTATGCACAAGGCTGGGGTTTTTTTTTTCCCTGCTGAATTTGTTAACCTCCATACATAGACATCATCACATCCTGCAGACAGGCAGACTTGGTTACTGGATTATGGCAGCCAGAATATTTGTCTGGCTGTTTCTCTGGTTATTTTTAGTCTTCTTTCTGTACAAGAAGATAGTGTTCTCTTTTATCTCACACTACCAAGATTTTGCATTCATTGGCAAAATAACTTAAGCCTTCAGATTGTCAGGAAGTACGGACCAACCTATACATGCAGAAATCCACCCATTATATTACATGCTTAGGACCAGTGGTGGGATTCAAGTAATTGAACAACCGGTTCTCTGCCCTAATGATTTCTTCCAACAACCAGTTTGCCAAACTGCTCAGAAAGTTAACAACCGGTTCTCCTGAAGTGGTGCGAACTGGCTGAATCTCACCACTGCTTAGGACCATATTTGTTTTAGTGCTTTTCTTTTTTAAAAACAAACAAACCATGAAGTGTTTTTTTTTAAAAAATATCCACTGAAATCCATTAAAGCTAAAGCACCATTTTCTTTGTTGACATTTTGAAGCAGAAAATGTATAAAAACTGCAGGGTAAGAAATCAGCTTAACCTCATTTTCAAAAGAAATGGTTTGCCAACTCCAAAAACGGTATTCCAAATCCGGACCCCATTATCCTACCAATTTTGTGCTATCTGCCATTGCACCAGGGGTGGGTTCCACTTACCTTTACTACCGGTTTGTAATGGGAGCGCACATACATAGTGCTGGGGCTCGCAGGTCACAACTACTAGTTTGCCTGAACCAGTACAAACCGGCTGAATCCCATCCCTGCTTGGAACCCTGACAACCTATGATATTCTGGGAACTCAAGTCTATTCATTTGCACAACATTGGAAACATAGATTTGCTCCATCAAATATGATGATCATAAAAAAGGTGCTAGAATGTGCAGAAGCAGATGAATTAACAATGGAACTAAAAGACATAGAGGAAACGATTTATTACAAGACATGGAATAGATGGTATAACTGGTTGGAGAAAGAATCCAAAATTAATGTATAAATGTATAACCATAAGAGAAGATATTAAAGAGGAGCAAAATAGTTATTGTGTAATAGATAGGTATACATTGTAGTGAATATAGAAATTAGTAAGTAATACCGTGTTTCCCCAAAAATAAGACCCTGTCTTATATTTTTTTGAACTCTGAAATAAGTGCTTGGCCTTATTGCTATGCGCTCAAAAGCCCAATTGGGTTTATTATCAGGGGATGTCTTATTTTGGGGAAACAGGGTATATAAAATGTATGTGTATATAGTTGGTTAAAAGATAAAATAGTATCAAAGATGCTGGTATCTGAAAGCTGTAAAAATGTAACAAGGATGTTAAAGATGTAAATGTTGAATACAAATTGTTTTTTTAAAAAAAAGTCTATAATCTGAAGCTTGTAGGAAAGTTGTTTTAATATATATTTATTAATTTTAAAAAATAGCAGTCTACTAGAATTTTTGCATAAAAATACATGTGTCCTTATAATTCTCTCCTTGCAATGCTAGATAGGGTTGTTTGATTTTTTTTAAATGTTTGAAAAATTATTATAAATTTGCTTATTTGAACCATCTGTCTGATAATAACCTTAGTTTGACTTAACCACCATTATAATGAATGCACATTTGCATACAGTTTTATTTATTTTAATGTTTAGAGGAACGGCTATGATGAAGTTGCTTTCCATAATTGCAATTAATCTTTCTTCAGTTTAATGGATCCATTTCTTACTATAGTTGCTTCGTAGTTTAAGTCTGAAAAAGTGGTAGCATGACATTAAATAAAATAAACAGTTTGCAAAAAAAGAAGAAGCTGTGACTAATGAGCTTAAATAAATTTAGCCGTGATTTTAAATCAGGTTACCTTCTAGCTTAAAAGATCAAATTTCCTGGTGTTTTAATTTTCCGATTTGTGGACTCTGGTTCCCATCATCTAATCCATATTGATGTGTGAGCTGGTAAAACTATGTAGCACTTTGAATTCACAGACTAAGAAGTCTTTTTCTCATGTATAGGTACATTCTGGATTACCTGAGGCATAGCCTTTTTGCTGAAGTGTTTACCTATCCAATTTGATTGAGCAGATTGGGCCTACTGCAGATACAAAGAATCTCGGCTAGCGGGAACAAGAAGATGGGCCTTTTCTGCGCTGGGCCCTGCTCTGTAGAATATCCTCCCCTTGGAGTTTAGAATGTCTCCAAGCTTGTTGGGCTTTCATAGGCTGTTCCCAAGCCTAAGGTACTGAATGTGTTTGGGCCCCACGTTCTAGCTTTACTGTTAACTAGCCAAGTATCTCAGCTGCAGTATATGTTTGTTTTGGGTGTTTTTAATGTTTTTAAAATGGTTTTATTGTATATTTTTTGAACTGTAAACCACCCAAAATAATTGATGGAGATGGGTGGCTATAGAAATTGAACTAATAAATAAATCTGTATACTGCGCTTCTCCTCAACTCTGTAACACAAACATAATCCCCCCCATTGAATTGAAGTTGGAGAAGCCAACAGCATGATTCCAGAAAAAGGCACAGCTGCTTTAAGAAGCTGCAGATCAGTGCTTTGTGAGTGTCTTTGGAAGCATTTGAACAGCCCTACTAGTTAAGAATGACGATGCAATCAAATGTAACAGCAGGATGTAAGATTCTCCATAGACTGCTGGGTAATACTTGGTCGTACCAAGTAGCCTACTCATGTCCTCATACAATAGCAGCTTTGTTTATGAAAAAATACTGTATCAAAGAAAGGGATAAATCTTGAAAAGTTACAGCCAGCTGCAGATTTACTAGCTAATCTAGAACAAGCTGAATATTCAAATGTCTAATTTCCACTTTTAGACACAGGAAGTTCTAAGTACTATAAAGATTAGACTGGGAAAGTGCCAGTGGATTTCCAAGTAAGAGCAAGTCTGGCTCATATGTTGCAATATCTGTGTTTTCATTGGCTCCTGTGAATGTTCACATACATAGAATATCATGCATGTGGGTTTGTGTGAAATGATGGGCTGCTTTGGTGCTCACATACCAGTTTCTATATTTTTGGTTTGTGCTGATGTAATTAAGCACAGCATGGAAACTTTCTTCCTGGATATCTGAGGTTTGCAACAGGGAGAGTTTAGGAGACACCGAGTGAAAACCAGATCTTGACCTCCACCTACATGTCTTCTTTCTACTGGATAAACAGTTTGCTATGCTGCTTTACTATTGGTGGCTGGGTACTTAGAAGAAAATTCACCAGCTACGAAAGTGCAATTATGATATCATTAGACAACATGGCCAGCTATCAACACATTTGTTTTTAGTTCTTAGTGCACAACTTTGGCAAGTCTGCTCAGAAGAAGATCATGCACTTATTTCGTTTTACGCGAAGTCCAGCCTCCCTGAATTTGGCCAGCACCCGCCTGAGTCTGTCCCCTAGCTGTTTCTCGTCTGTTGCGCTAATGAGTACATCATCAAAGTAGGGCACTACACCTGGCAGATCCTGTAACAGACGCTCCATGGTACTTTGAAAAAGTCCGGGGGCTGTGCTGACTTCGAATTGGAGTCTGGTGCGTTTAAATGCACCTCTGTGGGTGACTATAGTCTGTCCTTTTGTGGTAGTGCCATCTACCGGTAGTTGCTGGTATGCCTGTGCAAGTTTAGTGAAGATCTTGTCAGGGCCCAGCGAATGGAGCAAATGATGCACAATGGGGATGGGGTATGCACTCTGCTGAAGAGCCTTATTTAATGTGCATTTGCAGTCCGTGAAGATGCGCACAGACATGTCTGATTTGACCAGAGTCATTATTGGGGTTTCCCACTTAGCGTGATCTACTGGAACTAACACCCCCTGCTTGATTAGTTCATCCAATTCTGAGTCAATTTTGGGTTTGAGCGCAAAAGGCACTTGTCTAGCCTTCAGTCTGATCAGAGCTACGTTGGGGTCTAGGTTAAAGGAAAGGTTAAAGGTTAAAGGGTCCCCACGTACTTGCCCAGCCAGTCGTCGAAGACATCTTGGAACTCCTGCATGAAGTCATCCTTCAAGGTGCTGCCCCTGGCGCTGTGGAATCCCATTCCGGTGGGATCCCATTCTGGTGAATCCCATTCCTAGGGCCTTGAACCAGTCCAGCCCTAGGAGGCTCGGGAGTGTCTCACTGACTACAGTGAGGGGTAGCTCCTTCCGATATTCTCCACAGGTGACCTGGAACGTGCCGACTCCTACCACAGGGATGCTGTTCCCCTGGTAGTCCCGAAGCTGAATTCGTTGGATCTGGAGCTGGCTCTTCTTAACGTTGGGGAGGGCGGCCTTCAGGGTGGCCCAGGACATGATGGACAGGGACGACCTGGTGTCGATCTCCATCTCACAGGGTTGTCCTTCAATCTTGACCATTGTGTCAACTTTTTTCTCGATGGTCACGCTGGCCTGGCCAATCCTGGTGCTGCAGGTCTTGTGGCTTTGAAATTCACGCCTTTTCCTCTGGTCGCCATCTTTACTGGTCCGCTTATGCTGTGCTGGCTCTGATTGGCTGAAGTTGTCCTGGGGCTTGTGGTTGACTGGTAGGCTTGCCCTCCAGACTCTCGCCAAATGCCCCTTCTTCTCACAATGCCTGTAGATGGCATCCCTGAACTTACTGGTTTGTCTCTGTGTGCCCCACTGCAGCTTGCATAGCTTCCGCGTTGCTCTTTCTGCTCCCGTGTCTGTCTTTCAGTTTGGAAGATGTCCTCCTCCAACTCTTCCTTTCTGCTGGTCTGGGTGGCTTCTTGGTGTACCAGTGTTGACCTCAGGGCTCCTTTCAGTGTCTGCAGAGACACTGGTCAATGCAGTATCTCTGCAGCCTTGGTTGACAACTCGTGTGCTCTGGCCTCATCGACAGCGATGGATAGCATCAGATTCTGCCTTGCAAGCAACCTTCTCTGTAAGCGTATATCTCTTACACCACAGATTAGTTGCTCTAGGAGCGTATCATCGAGGTCCCGGTACTTGCAGTGCATCACAGGTTTATGCAGGGCAGCCATGTATGCGCTGATCGGCTTTCCTTCATGCTGCACTCATTGCTGGAGCTCATAGCGCTGCACAAACTTTGATGGTACTAGGGCGTAGTGTGCCTTGAGCGTGGCTTGTAGCACTTCCCATGAGATGGTCTGAACTGGGGTCAGTTCCGAAAGTGACTCCGCCATGTCAAAGACCTCCGGTCCACAGTGGCTCAGGAACAGGGCCCTCTTTTGGTTTCCAAGGAGGCCCTGCACGTCGCTGGCTTCCAAGGCTCACTCAAACCAGATGATGTACGTCCCCCACTTCTCTCTGGCCGGGTCGAAAGGCTTTGGCAGTATGAATTTTTTTAAAAAATTTTTTTGATTTATAAACCGCCCTTCTCCGGAGACTCAGGGCGGCTTACAATGCGTTAAGCAATAGCCTTCATACTTTTGTATATTTATACATAGTCAGCTTATTGCCCCCACAAACTGGGTCCTCATTTTACCTACCTTAGAAAGGATGGAAGGCTGAGTCAACCTTGAGCCGGGTGAGATTCGAACTTACAGCAATTGCAGACAGCTGATGTTAATCACAATGCTTTAGTCTGCTGAGCCACCAGGCCCTTTGCAGGCACAATGCGGACATTGTGGTAGTTCTGCTGTGTATGTCTTGTCAGCCTGGCTGAATCCGCTGTAGGTAGCTCTTCTTTGGTTTGCTTCTCAGTGCCTCAATCCCACCTTCGTCACCAATGTTGAGTTGGGTGATTAAGGAGGCAGAAGCAAGGTAGTGACAACAGCTCTTTAATGTATAGTAAGACTTCAGCAAAGGTTACAGGCAAACAGCTCTCCTTAAATACTCTGCTGGCCAGGGAGCTGACCAATCGCAAGTGACCCATTGTAGTTTGAATCTCCCGCCAAAACTCATATACATAACATAAACTGTGCTGTGTTAAGTGAGCCTATGTTCACAATCTTAATGCTTTCATTTGTCCCAGTATACACTTGTACTGGGATGTGGCTTTTTCTGATTTTACACATATCCCTCTTCTTGGAGTTTGGGAAATCTTTGAATTCAGCTGGTTCTACTCCCGAAGGCATCTGTGAAAACCTGTGTGTTTTCTCTCTCTCTGTCTCTCTCCAAGGTGGCCTTACCATTTACATGATACATGAGTGGTGGTGGTACAGTGGTGGGTTGCCCCCGGTTTGCACTGGTTCTATAGAACCAGTAATAAAACCGGCGGGAGGCTCCACCCACTGACCCTGACATCATGAAAACTTCTAGACATGGTTCCTAGACATCCCCATAACCATTCCTGACTTGCTTATGTGAAAAAAACCCTAAATTCTGGAAATCCCCACCCTACTGAAAAAAGGACACAGATTTGGATAGTTGTAGTTGAGGACTTCTGTTGCAGCTTGCTACAATCTTACACAGAGATCTCTGTATGTTAAGAGAAGATTTTCCCTATCAAATTTTTGTAGTTGTCAGTGGGTGACCTGACTGGTAGAACAAGCAAAACTCTATTGTGATAGAGGCTAGTTTTAGTTTCGAAGACTCCATGCCAGGAGGGAATTGAATTGATATCTTCTCCTAATAACAAAAGCCTTTTTAAACAGGATATTGGGATATAAGCTAACATTCTCCTGAGTTGAAAGATTTGTTTGTATGATGATTGAATTATCTCTTTAATTACGTTTGAGTTAGCATTGTGGGTGCTTTGAGGCACTCATTGGTAGAAAAGAAGGTAGAGATTAATTAAACATTAATTGTATCATTCAGACAGATTTCCTTATGGCATGTGGATATACAGGTCTTATACTGCTCAGTCAAGAGCTAATTCAGTTCTATAAATGTCTGAGGCTTTTGTGGTGAAAGAAATGTAGTGGCACAAGGATTGGACGGAGTTTCTCTTTGGATATTTATCCAGACAAATGAATGGATACATTTAAACAAATGCCCAGTTTATTTGTTTATTTATTTATTCTCTCTCTCTCTCTCTCCCTCCCTTCCTCTCTCACTTTCCCCCTCGCTCCCTATTATGATAGTTCTTTTGCAGTCTGAAGATAGTCAAAGATCCTTTTGTCCTCTGAAGAAAAACGGTTTTGAAATCTTGTCTAGGATCCTGAGAGATTTTCAAATATTCTAACCTCTGCAATTTAGAACTGAACCAGGTTGCTTTATCGAAGAGTGAAAACTGATTTATATTAAATTAGTGGGCTGAGGGCACCTAATTGCCATAATTAATCAAGGTTTTTCCCTCACATTCCTTTCAGATCTTCTGTGACCGCTCTATTTAATTTGAGTAGTGGATTGAAATACATCTCCCAGAATCTAGTTCTTCGATGTTACAAAATGCCATTTCCCTTTCCTCTGACAGTCTTCCCTATTTTATTGCTTAGTTGAATATTGATTTGTATTGAGTGCAATCTAGCGTTTCTTCATCTTCTTCCTAAGTGTTGGCTGCATGCTGCATGCTGCATACAGTTAGAAGAAGGGAGAGCTCTGTAGCATTTGCAGCCACTTGTTTTGTTGGAAAAGAATTTTCTTCAAAGTGAAATTCAGGTGATAACCTACAATATCTTTCTATTATTGACACGTATTCTGATGCTAAGCTTTGCTTTATCAGTTTATACTTATAATTGGCTGAGGAAATGTCCATTTGGGCAAGAGATTTTATTTGTGTGGCTGCCACATGACCAAAAGCAAAGCTGCCAGGGCTAGCGAAGGGCAACCTGTAGATTGCAAACACAGACTTCAAAGACATAGTCCATCCTTTCTAACAGAGAGAGAAGTGCTTCCTCTAAGAAGACAATTGGACTACAACACAATTTAGTGTTCTAGAGCAGGAATCTCCAGACTTGGCAACTTTAAGACTTGTGGACTTCAACTCCCAGAATTCCTCAACCAACTATGCTGAAATTTCTATTCCATTTGGCCACCATTCTATTCCTCCCTGCTCAATAGTCATTCATCTTTCTGTGGACCAGTTCAGACCATTGGCTAAAGTGTGGGGAGGGGTTCCATAGTGTTGTTTTTCTAACTTTTTCTTTGAAAAAGGGTCTGAGGCCTGAAAACATACATTTTCTGGCTGTAGATGTTGTTCCTTTTGTTACATAAATACCTGCACTAATCTTGTGTTTTAATTAAGTTATCCTTCTTTGTGTATGGGCCTAATTTCCATATAGCTTTTTCTTTCAATTGTGACTGTTTTTCTAGTCTTAAATGATTCATCTTTCAAACCCCACCTTTATCTCTGAAATATATAGTCAAGGTTGTCCTCAACTTATGACCACAATTGAGCCCCAAATTTCCATGGCTAAGCTTCACATTTGTTAAGTGAGTTTTGCCCCATTTTACAACCTTACTTGCCTCAGTTATTAAGTGAATCACTGCATTTGTTAAGTTAGTGACATGGTTGTAAAGTGAATCTGTTCTCCATTGACTTTGCTGAAGGTCATAAAAAATGATCACATGACCCTGGGACACTGCCAAGTATCATAAATACATGCCAGTTGCCAAATGTCCAAATTTTGATCATGTGACCATGCAGATGTTGCAATGGTTGTGTGAAAACTGGGCATAAGTCACTTTTTTCCATGCCATTGTAACTTTGAACGTTTTACTAAACAAATGATTATAAATCAAGGACTACCTGTATAAGACAAAGATTGATATTTTGCCTTACACTATCTTGTTCCTAGAATCTACAGAACAATGACTCCAATAAGTATAAGTGATAAAATGTCAATCAGTTCCTAAATATCATTCTATTTAAGTATGTAATATTTACTCTCCACATTCTCAAATCTTTACCTGAAAGTTTTCTTTGATGACATGCCATCAAGTCATTGTTGACTCTTTGCAATCACATAGACCCAGTATACTCCACCTTGGTGATTTTAAGAAGTGTGGACTTCAACTCCCAAAATTCCCTAGCCAGCCATGCTAGGGACCCATGCAGGGTGGGCAATTCTGAGAAGTGGAAATCCTTACATCTGAAAGTTGTCAAGGTTGAGAAAGACTGACGTAGAGGGTCTTCTTATATTTATAATTAAGGAAGAAAAGAGTTGGGCCATTCTGGGAATGCTACCCAATTTATAGAACACCTTTTCAAAGATTGCTGAATGAAACACTTTAAAAAAAATGCTGGACATTTTAAGAATCATTTTGATATTTCAGAATACTAATGCACTTCCTTGATTGTGTTTTTGTTACATCAGGTGTATTCTTCTCTTCGTAGCTTTTTATGTTACTCTGATGCTGATCTAATATTATTTTATATAGTTTAGTATAATTGTATTTTTACAATATATTTCAGCTAGCTATATACTGCCCAGAGAAAATGTTATCCCTTTAGCACATATCTGCAAGCTAAGCATTGGTTTTATGAATGGGAAAGCCAGCCAAGAAAGTTTATTTGAAAGATAAATAAAGAAGACTCATTTGAGTGGCTGCTGTAAAATGCTATAAAAACAAACACATAATGAATGCATTGCTATATAACTGAATCTTGCAGCTAAAAACTGTTCCATTTATACCAATGAGTTTTTATTAATATTTAATACTATTCCCTTTGGTTGATATGAAATCCTGTTTCCTTTTAGGCCATAGGTTTGATGTGGAGGTATATAACTAGGTGAATAGGAATCTCCCTTATATTTTTCCTGTCAACATCTCTTGAAGATTTCTAATCTAACATTTTGGTTTAAATAATGGCATCCCACCAATCTCCTATTGTGGCTACGCCTGGCTCACTTAGAGCACCAAAATCATTTTGAAGATATTACATCGTCAGTGGTGGGTTGCTACTGGTTTGCCCTGGATTGGGTGAGCTGGTAGAAGTGGTGGTGGGAGGCTCCACCCACCCGCCCGGACACTTCTGCGCATGCACATGCATGTAGTGACAGGTTTTGAAACCCACTACTGGTATGCTTATAATACAGTCTTTTCTGGGCTGCTATCAAAACATTAGCAGCTGCTGAGCAAAGCAAAACTATAGCTTATATATCTTTGGCCTATGAGTAGGCCTCACTTAAAACACTTAATAATGCCCCAAATGCACCTCAGAATTTTTGTTGCTAAGTGAAGTGATAACTAGGAAAAACATACCGTGACCATGCTGCTTAACAACAGCAATTCGAGCAGTCCAGCTTGTGATCATTGGATAAGGGCCGTACTCTTGTTAGAAAAGGACTTTGTGTTTCTCCTGCCCTGCATGAATGACCAGTTCTATCCTGCTCCCATGCTGGGCCTGGCAAGTTCCCTTCATCAGACAAGGCTCTGATGCTCTGCCAGACTTACCTCTGCTTCAGTTCCCTTTACCCACCTATTTTCCCCATCTCTGCCCTTTCAGCCATCCTGCACTCCACCACTGCTGCCTCCCTCTGCTGCACCCACCACTCCTGGATGACCTTCATCACCTCTTTCCTCCTGCTGTTGCTGGACTACAGCCAAGTGCTGGGCAAGGTGCATGGCCCTGGTATGCATGTGGCAAGCATGGCAGAGTGGCCCAGCCAAAGGGAACTTATTGGGCCTGGCTCGAGAAGAGGCAGTGGGATGGAACTGGGGGAGGATGCAGGACAGGAGTAGAGGTCTTCTATCTGTGGCTGTTGGCACTGCACAAGTGCAGGTAGTCCTTGACTTTCAACCAAAATTCTCATTGGTAAGTGAAGCAGTTGTTAAGTGAATTTTCCCCCATTTTACGACCTTTCTTGCCACAGTTGTTAAGTGAATCACTTCAGTTGTTTAGTTAGTAACAGGGTTGAAAAGTGAATCTGGCTTCCTCATTGACTTTCCTGGTCAGAAAGTTATAAAAGGTGATCATATGACCCTGGAACACTGCAACCATCATAAATACATGCCAATTGTGATCACGTGACAAACAAATTTTGATCACGCAGCCATGGGGATGCTGCAACAGTTGTAAGTGTGAAAAATGGCCATAAGTCACTTTTTCAGTGTTGTTGTAACTTTGAATGGTCACTAAATGAATGGTTGCAAGTCAAGGATTCCTGTACTAGATTTGTGATTAATCCTCACTCATTGACCCTAATAGGGAGGAGGATTTCCACTGCTAAGTGGAACAGTTGCTAGGTGAAATATCACATGACCTTTACTGCTTAGCAACAGCAATTATTATTACCTCAGGAATAGAAGTCAGGCGAGGACCGTACCATTGTTACGTGAGGACCTCACACTTTTGTCTTGCTGTGCTCACCTCTGCTTCAGCTCCTTCACCCATCTCTCGCCTGTTGGCTGATCTCTACTCCCTGCCACTGCCTACCCCAGATGTTCCCCTTCACCCACAGTGGACTCTCATCATCTGCCTTCTCCCACTGCTGAGGAGGTATGCCAGGGGTGAAATGCTATCAGTTCAGACCATTTTGCCTGAACCGGTAGTAAAAAATGCTACCGGTTCGGACGGACCAGTATTTCCGACCAGCTGTGCTGCGCGATTTATATTCGCTAGAAAGCAGGAACTCCTGCTTTCTAGTGAATCTAAATTGCGCGGCACAGCTGTTTCCTCCCTCGCTATTCTACTTATCTTAGAAAAGGCTTCTTAAGCCTTGTAGGCCTGCAGTGCTAATGCGTGCAAAGCGCATATTTGGCACGCACCGCGTATGCACGTGCACAGCAAACCAATAGCAGACTTTGGAGTATTTCACCACTGAGGTATGCCCAGCAGAGGCAGCTGCTAACCCTTGCGACGCCTTTGCAACCTCTTCCTATTTAGCAATAGCAATAGCATTTAGGCTTATATACTACCCCATAGCGCTTTACAACATACTCTTTCTTTGTTTTACCACGCGAAAGCATTATTTGCATATTGCTGCCCAACAACCTGGGAAGGATGGAAGTCTGAGTCAACCTTGAGCCAGTCAGGATCAAACTCCAGACTGTGTGCAGAGTCAGCCTGCAATACTACACTTCAACCATAGCTCGACCAGGTCCCTTATTTCTCTTTCAAAGGCCTTGTTTCAGGCGGCCTTGTCGAGGCTTCACAGAGGGACAGCAGCTGCCCCAAACAGACGTGCCTCAGGGGACGAAGAAGGTGGCAGAGGTCAGTAGAGGTTGGTGGCAGTGTGACGCAAGGGGCCAAAAGGCCAGAGTTAGTGGGGTGATCGCGAACACTTTTTTGTGTAAAGGTTATCCAAGTGCAACCTGTTTTCATAAAGCTGTAAGGAAGTGTGGGGATTAATATCAATCAGATGTTCCTAAAAGATCTTTTCTATTCCACCAGAAAAGAAAAATAAGTATCTGCTATTTCACAGTTTTGGTTCCGGAGGTTGCTACCTGCCTGTATAATTGGTGGAACTTCACTTATTAGCATCATAAGGCAATTCTTGTCCCCAGGCAATAGTTTACAGAGACCTTTCTGTTCCAAATTTAAATTTGTTACTTTAAAGAACTTTCACTCTGACTGAGGTTTTGGCTTACCGATGAACTATGTAAGAACATATTCCAAGCTGTTAGACATTTCATGCATATTTGTGATTATCTAAGGCTCGGTTTTCTTGAGCAAAGGTTTTCAAGAGATTTTCACCTCCATAGCCATAACACTCCAACAGATTTGTGTTTTTCACCAGATGATAGGAATCCATCAGGCCACAGGATTCTTTGCAGAGGGAAAATTCTTCCCTGTTCCAACATAGGTTTATTACAATATATATCTATATCTATATCTATATCATCTATATCTATATCTATATCTATATCTATATCTATCTATCTATCTATCTATCTATCTATCTATCTATCTATCTATCTATCTATGTATGACAGGCTGGCCTTTCTGTTCCTCTTGACCTTTGAAAGTAAAAATGAGAAGCATCCGTTCATTTTGGTCCCCTGAGCACAGCTACCTCTAATCGGTTATCCCTTTGGCTCGGTCTTAAGAAACATCCAAACATCTTAATTTTCTTAGTATCTGGTGTCTCCCTTTGAACTCAAATAGCAGTCTAATAGTTTTGAGTTTGAAAATCTGAATATGGATGTGAAGCCTTACAAATTTACTTTCTAACTGAGAAAGCAAAGCAATTTTTTGGTCTCATGGGACCTGAGGTGACCTGAGGTAAAAAAAAGTTCAAAGTTCTTCAAATAATCAATAATATATAGGCCTCGTCTACTGAATCTGTTAATACATTGCTGATTTATTTATTTTTTTGCTTTTAACTGGAAGAAAAGAACATTAACACTACAGGTAGTCCTCAATTTACAACCGTTCATTTAGTGACCTTTCAAAGTAACAAGTGGCCCTCACACTTACACAGCATCCCTATGATCATATAATCAGAATTCAGGCACTTGGCATCCAGCATGCATTTACAATGATTGCAACCTCCCAGGGCCATGTGATTGCCATTTGTGATTTTCCCAGCCATCACCTGTCAAACAAAATTAATGATCAGTTTATCCACTATGGAGGCAGAATTCTCATGTTTGTCACTAGTTTGTACTGATCTGATTTACTATAAACAACTAATGATGGATGTTACTTTAAAGGTAGATTATCCTATTATAATTTATGAAGATAACCAAGCTGCTATAAAAATGGTGACTAATTTAGCAGTTAAGACAAGGTCTAAGTATACTGATATTCGTTATTTAAATGTTCGTCAGAGTATTCAAAGCAACATGGTTCAGTTGGAATATTGTACGTCTGAAAACAATATTGCTGATAATTTCACCAAAGCACAGGGTGCAATTAAACGTAAGATGTGTTGCGAAATCTATGGCTTGAGAATATAAACAGATATGTATTGGCCTGTCCAAAGGGGAGAATGTTAGGATATGGTGTAAGCCTAACAGGTTGTACAGGCAATATATGGACAATATATGTGTTCTATGACTTTAACATGAATATGTATTATATGACTTTAAGTTTTACTGCTAAGTCATTGTAATGCTGTGTCATGCTGTAATTAGATAATCACTAGTTGTAAACATATTTAAGAAGGGAACTGAAATGTAGTCAGTTGATGATATGCTACCATTGTGTGTGTAGTTGCTACCATTGTGCTATCATCGTGGATGGATCTGCTACCATCATGGTTTGTTACCAGAGTGAACTTGCTATAATTACCAACTACTGTTTGTATGGTAAAAAGATTTTTGTATCACTGGATTGATTGGCAAATCCAAAGACTTGGATTGATTAAAGACTATGAGATTGTTTTTTCACTATAAAGTAAACCTTTGATAAACCAGTTTGTATCTTATTCATTGCTCTCAGCACCATTTTCCTGTGCTCTACACTCTTCTGGTTGGTTAACTCAACAATATCCTTAACACAGTCATTTCCTTAATGATTGTATGATTCACTTAACTGCAGTGGTTACTTAACAACCATGGCCAAAACTTTTGTAAAATCAGGAGCAACTTACTTAACAACCAACTTGCTTTGCAATGGTAATTCTGGTCTCAATTGTGGTCATAACTCAAGGACTACATAACTAAAAGTGCTAAAAGCTTGGTTTACATCTATATGCAACATCAATGGATATTGTAGTAATGATGTATTTTACTTCAATCAATGGTCCTTGTAAAATAGATAGTTTGGTTTGCAAACAAAAACTAGTTCAACTCACCTGTTTACCAGCAACTCATCTAGCCCTGGAGCAAGAATGCTCTCTATGGGATTAGGCAAAAGAGCATAAGTCATCATGTAATAATAAATGTATAATTGCTCCAGGAAAGTGGAAAAATATTCTGTCACAAAAGGTTTTGACCCCATAATGGGCCATTCATTGCTTAATGCATTGTAAGCCGCCTGAGTCTCTGGTGAAGGGCTGCATATAAATCGAATTAATTAATTAATTAATTAATTAATTCATTCAAATTTTCTGACCTTGGAATTGTTTCAGGATTCAACTATTCCCATACCATTTTGTGCATCTGCTTCAATATCAAACCATTTAAAGACCAGAACTTTCTGTAGCGGCATATTTAGCACACCTCTGATTCACAGCACTGAAATGTTTTGTATTTCATCAGTTGCTGGCAGCAAGACCCAAACAGTCTGTAATTATTGGTGGTCATCCATCCAGTTTGACATGAGTTTTGGTGAACATCCTCACAGTGGCAACAAGGGAATCCTCATTATGTTGAAGTTTGGTTTCAGAATTGTTGTCTGAACTATGGTTGTGATGTTCAATTTCATGGAGAGAAGGAACTTTTTCTGTCTCATATAACTTCCTTTGCTTCGAGTTGATTTTTCAACTGAGAACTGAAACTGATGTAATGCTAGAATCACATCATTCTTTTCTTCAGGGACATATAGTCAGATATTGGTATGATTGCTGTTTTAGGTTCTTTCTTTCTTTTTTTAGCCCTGGTAGTTTTTTACTTGCTTGTCTGCTTTATTTTTGTTAAAACTGCTGAGCAAGTGAAAGTACAGTGGAAGAAAATAGGCATTTTGATATATAGCTTTTATTTGTCAAACTATTAAACAGGTGGCATATGTTATGTAAACTTCTGAACTGAAAAAATGGAGACAATTTATTTCAGAGTATTAGCGGTAAAATAGCCGTATTTATTTTGTTTTACAGTGTCATGGCTTGGATTTTGTCAATTGTTCTATTGTCAAGGTTCCAATATTGCTTATGAACTTAAAAAAAGAAAAAATCAAGCGCAAGGAAAAAAAAGAAGAAACATTGCCTCAGGCTCACCATCTAAAAACCTTGGATGACTTTATATAAGTTGAAAAGGGTTCATCTGATGTCTTCTTAATCGCTCCCCTAAACATCAGCTCAGTCCGCTGTGTGAACCTAGCCATTATAAGTCTGATTATGGTCTAGCCCAGAGACAGGTAATGAAAAAATATAGTCCTATATCTTCCCTTAGCATCCATGTGTCTCCCTGCCCATCTGACTTTTTTAAAAGATCCTTTCAATGAAATAACTCTTAAATAAATAATTAATTGGCAATCTGGCTTGCTGCAAAACGAAGCACCATCCTCGGGCATAATATTTATTTGTAAATACTTCCAGGTTCCAACAAATGTTTCACTGGAACACTGGAGCAACCATCTTAGAGGCTAGAGGGGTTCCATTTAATGATGATTCACAGTGCTAGCCGGCAAATGTTTAAGAGCAGGCTTTGCTGGCTTCATTGCTGCCACTGCAATGCACTACTAGACACAGAGTAGCTGATTGGTCTGCTAGGCATAGTGGTTCAGCTCTACTTTCAACAGGCTTGCAAGATTCCAGAAAATGTAATAATTTGTTTTTGCAGGCTGGTGCAAGCTTGCTCCATCACACCACTGATGATTCATGACTCTCAATTCCCATTAATGGCAGCTGTTTTGAAATACACCTACCACCTGCTTTTACAATTCCCAATATGATCCCATCCCCAAGAGTTTGCTTCTCTGGCATAGCATGCGTGAGTGAGGACTACTACTACGGCTTGTTTAAAAATCCATTGTTAAAGCAAGGACTTTTTGTGCTGAGAGAAAAATTGCTTCACGTCTCACATAGGCAGAAACATTCTCTCAATAGATATTGTGTTTCCCTGAAAATCAGACCTTGTCTTATATTTGTTTGAACCCTGAAATAAGCGCTTGGCCTTATTGCCGTGCACTCAAAAGCCCAATTGGGCTTATTATCAGGGGATGTCTTCTTCTGGGGGAAACAGGGTAGTTTTCATCTCATCAAATGTTCTTAATGCAAAAATAATATCAAAACTAATTAATTAATTCAAAACTAAAGAATTCATTTCAATAACTTCATTTTTATTTATTGGGCCACTGTCTTCAGTGAACAAGAACAATAGAGGGGAAAATGTTTGACATGGGACACAGGAAAAAAAGAAAGGCATGGAAAGAAGATCCTTTCTGTCTTATTATGTTATCTGATAAGCAACAACAACATTGACTTTTAAGTTCAGCACGTCCACACAAAAGTAACTTAATCCTCCTGTCTAAATATTATGGGTGATGCAGTTCCAAGATTGTTACAGCAATATTGCTAATTTCACACCAAACCTGGGGTTCCTCTAGATTTTAGCCTGGAAACTCCAACATTTCTGGAAGCTACCAAATTAAAGAAAATTGTTTTATAGTAGAGCTATAAATCTGTTGCCTATCCAATTTATGGCACTCTAGTAACAATAATCTTGAAATCTTAGTCTCCATCTGCTTGGACTATTACTCAGGACTTCACTCTCTTGGTGACATTTTTCATGGGCTAATAATCTTGAGAATTCCTCCTAGGGCTTTGATGGCAAGCCTGTGGCACGCGTGTCACAGGTGGCATGTGGAACCATGTGACCTGGCATGCAGCTCAGCTCTGGCGCTCATGAGTGTGCTGACCAGCTGATTTTCGGGCCTCCTGGGCTCACCAGAAGTAGGGAAACAATCTGTTTCTTGCCTCCAAAGGGCCTGGGGGGGTGATGGGGAAGGTCCATTTTTCTTTCTCACCTGGCTCCAGATCCTCTCTATGCATCTGGGGAGAGCGAAAACAGCCTTCCCCACCCACTCGGAGGCCCGAAACGGCCTGTTTCTCAACTTCCAGTTGGACAGGAAGTGACATTTTTTGCTGTTCCCCAGCCTCCAGAGACTCCTAGAGAGGCCTTTGCCGCGGCCCCCTCTTGGCACACAATAGCAAAAAGGTTAGCCATCACTATCCTAGGGAATGGACCATTCATGACAAATAGACTATAAATAGTTTGGAAGGGGAACAAAAAGATAATTTACTTTTTAAAAATTATGAATGATTGGTTACTATATCACTTAACTTTTATCTAAATTGTTTTTTAAAAATGCCTTTTCTGTTTTAGGACTTTTAAGACTTAAAAAATCAAAATCAATGTCAGATATAGTTAATTCAGAATTTATTCACTATCCCTAATAAGGAAAAAATGACTTCAGAATATATTTCATAAAACAGTATCTCCTTAGATTCAAAGATGTCCTTATTAAATTTTTATGATATTTCCTTAAGCTATAGACATGCAAATGAACTTTTTGTGAGACATGCATATTAAGATTCTCCCTAGAAAATAATGTACAGGTGTAAATTAAATACAATAAAGTTTAATTTTTCCTACTTCTTGAAATGTCTAAGCACATCATGCGCTGATAAATTTCTCCTGCCATCTTCCCTTTTCTTCTCAGTGTATAGATCCTCATAAAATATATAGCTGGGAAGAAGACACAGCTGAAATTATGCCCCCATCACTTTGACATGAATTTGACTTAATCACCTATTTTTAAAAAATGCCTAACCATGGTGCCTGGCACATATATTGGCTTGTTTTAAATATAATTTTATTAAGGATTTTGATTATAATAGTAAAAGTAATGCAATTTAAACTTAAAGAAAAGAGAATAGAATAAAAGAATAAAAGCACAAGTAAAAAGAAGAAAGAGAAAGAAAAGAATGTAATAAAGAAAAGAAATATGTAAAGAAGTGACTGTCACTGCATTTTTATATTTACCAGCAGAGCTATTATTTCTGGACTTCAGACTCACCGTAGTTATATTTCTTATCTCAGCACCTACTATGCATGTCATTGCATTCTTTTGTACTTCTTCTAGAAACTTTCCTTTGTTCTCCAGCCAGCTAAGGTCAGGCTGGGGATTCTTTGCCAACATGTAATCTATTTTAGATTGTGAGATATTTTTATTTTCTTACAATAAATATGAGTTTAATTAGAAAATGTTTCTTCGGTTTTATTGATCAAAGTATGCAGCAGGATAAAAGCCACGATCCAACTCAAAATGAGAGCAATTACCCCACGCAAGGTAACGGGACTGATTGCCGCTCTGACAGTGACTTCCAACCTTCACTACAAGTATAGACAAGTTTAGTGATTCTCTCCACCCCAAAAGATTATACATCATCTCTTCCCATTCCTTATCTATAAACACATCCATAAAATATCAGCTTTTCAATTCCTATGTTAGCAAAAAGTTTACAACACCTTAGAACTTTACAAAATAGGGTCTTATTTTAACCTTGATCAAATAAACAACTTTACATTCCTTGCTTTTAGTTCTAATGATCTTAATCTTTAGTTCATTCAAATATTCACCATATTTTTCGGACTATAAAATGCTTCGGACTATAAGATGCACCTAGCTTTGGGGGCGGAAAACAAGAAAAAAAATCTGCCTCTGCCTCCTTGCAGCAAACAGCCTGGTCAGCTTCAGCACAGCCTGATTTAGCACAAGCAGCTGATTGGCAGTTGGATCTGCCTCCCGGAATACCACTGATCAGCTGTTCCAGGCTGCGGGGATCACCACCAGTCCCACCTATCCCTACTGCCTGAAATGGGCTTAAAACAGGATGCGCGAAGACCGAAAATGGGGCATGCAGAGGCAGCAATAGGTGGCAGTGATGATGGGTGGCGCCAATGGTGCCAATGGGTGGTGGCGATCCCTGCAGCCTGGAACAGCTGATTCCGGGAGGCAGATCCAACCACCAATCAGCTGCTAGTGCTAAATCAGGCTGAGCTGAGGCTGACCAGGCTGTTTGCTGTTTGTTGCAAGGAGGCAAATTGCTGGGAGGCAGAGTCTGAAGGGTGGGAAATTATAACTTTTTTAGATCAAGATTTTATTTCGCTTTTTGTTGCTTATTTCAAATTCTTTACATTCTTAAACTTGTAATTATTTCTTTCTTTTGCTTGAAGTAGAAGTTCAAATCACCAACAACTTTTCAAACCATTCAAGCCATTCTGAAGGTCTCTAATAGCTTTAAGAAGATTAATAGCCAATTTTCAAAGTGCTTAGAAAATGAGGCTTGTAAACTTAGTGTCCTTTAGAAAATTCTGCCATGGTTGTGAGTAAAATGGTTAATCCCTCTGTCTCTTGGTGCTCAAACCCGCAGAAGACCAATATCCTGTGGTTTCTTTGCAAGGCGCAGCTGTCCAGAGCACATATGGGCAATCTTCTGTCCTCTCCTTGTCTGGACAGTCCCAAAAGTAGCTTTTTTCCCAAGAGAAAACTGGACTTTCTTGTTTTTCTTTGAAGATGTTTTGCTTCTCATCCAAGCTTTGACTGGATGGTGTGGGAATGGAAATATTTATACTCCTTGCAGGCAGCTGGTCATTTGCATTCTTTTAGCAAGTCATTAAGACCACCTGGAGGTATAAACCTCCAGATAAACAGATAAATAGCTGAAGAAAATTCTTGAATGAGAAGCGAAATGTCTTCAAAAGAAAAACCAGAAAGTCCAGTTACCACTTGAAAAAAAGCACTTTTGGGACAACCATGACTTGGATGACTGAGAATCTCCACAGGTTCTAAAGAACCGGTTTACTTACCAATTCTTTGGTCTTTGCCACGGCCATCAGTTCTATTTTTGCAGAGATGTCTTCAGTTTGCCATACCTCTCCCAGAAGGTTGCACACACAAAAACCTTTGTACATATGACTTCTTGCCCTGTTGAAGGAATGTCACTTTTTCTACTTTTGATTTCACTGTTGCCAGGATCACTTTGGGCTGGCTGCTGGTATTGATCTCTGTAGGATTTCCTGCAGGAGACTTGATTTTTGCTTCACTTGGCTGATCTGAAGAATATGAGAAGAGTTGAAGGAGGGAATATGATTGTTGCTAAATTTCTTTCCCTCTCTTGTAGAGCAACGAGAGGTTATTACTTTTTGTAAAGGTTAAAAGGTTTTACAAATAAAAATGTCCTTGAGACATTGTTGACTCCCGGTGACTGCCTGGATAGCTCCTGCAGGTGGGTTTTCCTTTTTTTAAATAAAGTATTTAGAAATGGTTTATCTCTTTCCTAGAGCTCAGAGAGAGGGACTGGCCCAATCATTCATCTGGCTTTGTGCCTAAGACAGGACCAGAAGTCCTGGTGCCTTAACCTCTTCATCAAACTAGCTTTATTTACAGGATTAAATATTAAATAATTTGCCATAGCAGGGGTGCTATTCAGCAGGTTCTGACAGGTTCTGGAGAACTGGTAGTGGAAATTTTGAATAGTTTAGAGAACCGGTAAATACCACCTCTGGCTGGCCCCAGAGTGGGGTGGGAATGGAGATTTTGCAATATCCTTCCCCCAGGAGTGGGGAGGGAATGGGGATTTTGCAGTATCCTTCCCCTGGAGTGGGGAGGGAATGGGGATTTTGCAGTATCCTTCTCCTGGAATGGGGTGGGAATGGAGATTTTTCAGTATTCTTTCCCTATCATGCCCACAAAGCCACACCCACCAAACCACACCCACAGAACCGGTAGTAAAAAAATTTGAATTCCACCACTGCTCATAGGTATCTTTATTGATTCAATTATTCCATCTTTGGATTGGTTCCCCACCACCCGAAAGACTTGTCTATCTCTTCCAACTCCTAGCTTGAATGTGAGAATTTATTGGCTAATAAGATTTCAAATATCTTGCTTTTGTTCTGTTTGTTGTTGCCATCTACTGTTTGTCTGGATTTTAGCAGCCCAGATGTGGCAGGCCTAAACAAGTTCTGGGCCTTTTAACACAAATAGGGGACAATGCAAGCTAGCATGAACCAACCAAGACTGAACTCCATAAGTGAATTGCACTTCTCTTGGTATTCTGCCCATCAATTACAAAATGGAATCTCTTTGCTATTCACTCATACTTTATTCAGACTACATATCACCGAATGCCAATTTGAAAGTAACATTATTCTCTTATTTACTGTTCTCCCATACTTTTCAGCAGTGAGAATGAATAGGAAATCAATGCTATTAGAGGGAAGAATGACGAGCTCCTCTGTAGGAAGTTGTGTGCCTGGAGATTTAGCACTCTTGCAGACCAAATCTCTTCCTTGCCTCTGAAAACCTGACTTAGGAAGGAACAAGAAGAAGAATGGCTAATTCAGCAAAATACATTGTGCTCATTATCTCATCTTTTTAGACCATAGTATATCTAGTCAAGGATGTTCAATAAACCAGAATCAAGCAATAGTCTTGCAAAAGAACAAAATAAGCATAGCTTGTTTATCCAGTTCCTGGATTGTTTTCTCTTCTTCCACCCCCTCTACCACTCCATCACGGTTCTCTACTGGTCAGTGGTGGGTTTCAAAATTTTTTATTACCGGTTCTATGGATGTGGCTTGGTGGGTGTGGCATGGCTTGGTGGGCATGGCAGGGGAAGGATACTGTAAAATCTCCTTTTCCTCCCCAATCCAGGGGAAAGGCTACATCAGACCTGTCTTCTTCTGTTTGTGCAATATGTTGCAGAAAATAAGCATGCATGCTTATTTTCTGCAACATATTGCACAAACAGAAGAAGACAGGTCTGATGTAGCCTAAAACACCTGGCACAAAGTCCTGGCATGCAAATGCCAGCTATCTTGGCACCTACACATTTCCAAAATATTTTCTGCTATAATTGACTTTTCCTAGTCTTTCTCCTGTACTTCTCTGTTTTCTGTCAGGTCAAATCTCCTATTGCTGGACTCTCTTAATATTTGCTCACTGCTTGGTTGGTTCTCTATATTGAAAGGATTCCTAGGCCACTATCTTTGCTGTGAGCAGCTCACAAAGAAGGTTCATAAACACAAACAATCAACATGTAATTCAGCACTCAGCAAGCACAATAAACCAGAAATCCATCCCTGCAGCCAATACAATCAGGAGGGAAAAAAAGCCCCCAATCCAAGCATAATTCTAAAAAAAATTGAGCCTTACTAATACGCCTCTTTCTGAATAGCACATCTTAACCAGGGGGAGAAATAAATACTGTACAACAATGGTACCTGATGCTCCACAGAGCTGTATCACCACCTACCTGATTTCTGTTTGTTGTACACCCACTTGTGTCTACCCTTGTATCTAATACTAACTCTAATGTTATGCCCCCACTCTCATTCATGGAGTGGAGTGGGATGGGGAATTACATGGCCATAGAAGCCAGGAAATCGCCATTTTTATTTTCTCCGCATACGGGGTGGATACAATGAATTAGTAAAGGGTCTGAAATAATCAAGGGAAAAATAATTCCTACCTTTTAGAAATAGGTCTGGCTGATTTGCATACCTAGTTATTTAAAAGCAGTGGCATAAGCAATAGGAGTGACAGGGTGTAGCTGCTCTGGCTTCCTAATTTTGTATGTAGCTTATTCAAACAATGCCAGATTTTATGGCATTTTGCTTTTCCATGGAGAGCATCTTTCAAGATAGCCATTTTAAAGTATTTTGCCACATTCTGAGAAATACAAAGCTGATTGGATGACCTTGGGCCAGTCACTCTTTCTCAGACTTAGGAAGTAGACAATGGCTAATCACTTCAGAAACTTTGCCAAAAAAACTTCAGGAACTAGTCCAAGCAGTCGCTAGGAGTCAACACTGACTCGAAAACACGCAGGCACATGTGTGCGTATGCGTGTGTACACACACACACTCTCACACACACAAGTTAGATATGTCTTATCTTTGTTTGACTTGTTTCAACCCACATCTCCTGGTAGGCCAGCAATTATGTTAAAAGGATAATTGGTCTTAATATCTTTGTCCCTTTCTTCAGTGGAACACAAGATGGCAGCCTTGGGGCAAAGAAAACTGTTTTTCTTCATTTGCTTGAATTCCTGTCTTTGACAGTTTTTTTTAATGATAGTACACAAAATTAGGCCATGTGGAATTGGCTGTGGGTCGAGGTACCAGATACATTTGCAGTCCTTTCAGAGAAGAGCAGCAAAGACGTTGTGTGTCTTTTTCATTGCAGTAGAATTGATAGAGATAAAATCATCCTGTATTAGAGTTGAACTATATAGTTTAGTTCTGTTTTATTCCAGTTGCTAGAATCGAATATCTGAGGTGCAGATTTAGACCTAAAAAAGTGTAGGAAGTTAGCACCCACCCCTCTCCTAGAAGAATGAAATATTTTGAGAAATATTAAAAAGGCAGAATATTATATTCTCTGGATGAGAAATGGAGAAACATGCTCTTGGAAAGGAGCCCCCACCTTTCTTAATAACCCTCAGCAGATGTCAGCACTTAAGAGATAAAGAAATATTCATAAGTAAATTCCCTGCAGCAAGGACTGAACAAAGGTAGGATTAGCCCTCAGCTACAATAGGAATTGCCCAACAAGCCCCTTCATTGCATCAGCCCAAACTTCAACCAAAGTTAGCTCAAACAAACTTCTAGGATTTCTATATGGTACCATGGGAGTCTGTCAACAGTCAATAGAATACATGTTCTTGCACAGGAACAGGAAGCTCAAATTCAAAGCCCCAAGGAAGGTATAAAAACCCCTCCATCTCAACTCCATGTGTTCAGCTACCCAGAATCACATGTGCTTGGTAGTTCTGCTTCATCAATAAATGGACCCTCTTTCTAATCAGCCTCCAGCCTCTATTTTGTCTCCAGTGCCTTTCTCCCAGCTTGGAACTGAACCAGATGGATATTTCTTCCAACAGAAGTGACCAAGCATCCAGGGATTTCTATATCGAACCAAATAGCAATAGCACTTAGACTTATATACCATTTTACAGTGCTTAGCTCTCTCTAAGTGGTTTTACAGAGTCAGCATATTGCCCCCAACAATCTGGATCCTCATTTTACCCACCTCAGAAGAATGGAAGGCTGAGTCAACCTTGCGTCTGGTGAGATTTGAACTGCTAGATTGCAAGTAGCTGGCAGTCAGCAGAAGTAGCGTGCAGTACTGCACTCTAACCACTATGCCACCATGGCTCACTAAACTATTTAGTCTTTAATCAAACAATCTATATAGCTGCACATCTCATACCTGTGAGTCCAGGCAGTGCAGAAGATTAAAATCAAGAAAATAGAGTACAGCAAATACAATGATAACAACTATGATGATGATGCAATATGCTCACACCTAAAATCAGTCAAATATTAATTCATACAACAAACAACCTATGACCTACTTTAACACTTCTCCTTTTGCCTATATTTAGAAAAACAGTAGACCTCTGTAATGATTCGATTTGAAGGCAAAGAGGTGCCTTAGAGCAGTGGTCACCAACTGATGGTCCATGGACTACTGGTAGTCCAT
The DNA here is from genome assembly GCA_030761175.1 of Masticophis lateralis. Taxonomy (NCBI): domain Eukaryota; kingdom Metazoa; phylum Chordata; class Lepidosauria; order Squamata; family Colubridae; genus Masticophis; species Masticophis lateralis. The sequence continues at coordinate 125,147,031 of JAUDYJ010000001.1, read as the reverse complement.
GAGAAAATTTTGGTGGTCCACAGAAAAATTATTTGCATTTTTTATATTGCACTAAATCAGGGGTCCTCAAACTACGGCCCCTGGGACAGATATGTGCAATGAATGTTTGTGTTGATGCAGAGGGTCTCCCCCTTCAGGGTCTTTTTGTGTGGGTTGGAGGAGGACAAAAATTCTGACTTGGGGTCTGCTTCAACCTCCTGATCCGGGGCTTTGGCGAAGGCTGGAGGGAATTGCCACTGGTGGTGAAGAGCCGGAGGACCTTGTTCCAGTGGGACTGTCTCAAGGCCTGGAATTCGCTGACCATCTCAGCACGCTGAGCTTGCATATGGGAATGCAATGCCGCTACCTGGCTTTGCATTCCCATATGTCTTCCCTCTGCTTGGAAAGCCTATGCTTGTAGTCCTCAGTGAGGTGCTTCTGCTGAACCGCCTTCTCGGTCAGATCCAATCTGAACTGAGCTGTTTTGCCAACTCTTTCATGTGGTGGCTGCTTAACTCCAACAACTACTTCCTCTTGAGGCACTAAGGAGCCTGGGTGGGGAGACAAGGAGTTGGCCATGCCACCAAGTCACATGACTACCTAGCCACGCCCACCCAGCTGGTCATTAGGCAGATCATATTAGTGGTCCACGCAATTTAAAATTATGAATTTAGTGGTCCCTGAGATCTGAAACATTGGTGACCCCTGCCTTAGAGCACCTGGAGACACACTCAGAGGACCAACCAGCAACCTTAAGAAAAGACTCAATTGCTGCCTGAAAGAACTAAGTATATCCAAAACTATCTTTTTGCATCCCCATCTCCTCTCCCCACCCCACTTTTGAAGCACAACAGGCACAGTCTATATACCAAATCAGTTAGAAAAAGGTTGACTTAACAGGTTTCTTGTAGAGCTGATATCACATTTTGTTTAGTTTTTGGGGAAAAGACAAAGTCACCAGGAGGAAAACATTTATACTTCTCATCTCATGTCCAGGGGTTCCCTTCAGTGGAATAATAATAATTAAAAAAAGCAGGACCATCCTAGCTATATAATTTAACGTGAATTTTTTGCTTAATGCACAGAGATTCAAGTGGTGGATGTTCTTACCTAAGCGTTCCCAAACCACGACACAAACTCCTTGTGCCGACAAACCCCCCTTTTTATTAAGTTACTGTGAATTTCTCACATTCACATCCAACAAAGTCTTTCAAGAGAGCATTTATAGTCACAGACCTTATCTGGCTTGGAGAGCTGCCAGGCCGATATCTTCAAAACTTGGCAAGGATTCTCTGAGAGTCACAAACCAATTAAGCGAATTAATTGTCTCCTGCAAACTCCCCTCTTGGTTTGCTCCTCTTTTATTCCCAATGGGAGGGGCCATTCATTGTCCACCTGTGGCCTTACTCCCAAGTTGACCCTTGTTCCTCAGCTGTTCCCTTCATCTGGCAACTCTGCGCATGTGCACACTGGGAACAGACTCCAGCTGTTTGTCTGCCTCACTGATGTCTGACTCCAAGGGCAACTGATAACTATCAGACTGCCCAGGCCCCATCTCTGCCTCTGACGTAGAGCCTTACCCAGACTCCAGGACTGGCCTATGTTCCTCCCCAACCTCCTCACTGTCCGAATCTGCTGCCAGATCTGCTGGCTGCTGGTGGGCCACAACAGTGGAATGCTCAAACTAGTTCCTAATCTCCATTCTAAACTGATCTTTCTTGTATTTATTGGTTAGGTTTATATTGTTCCTTTCACGAAGGATTTCCAAACAGTTTAAACAGCACTTTCTTCTCTCATTTTCCCCAACTGCAGCAGTACTGTGAAGTAGGTGGAGCTGAGAGTCACGGGTCCCAAATTTGCCTGACCCAATATTTTAACTACTTTCACCTCACTGCTCGTTTTGTATTTCTTAGACCTTGAACGTTGTGCAATTTATAAAAGTCTAAACATACAGAATAAATAATAAATCGAGAGAAATGGGAAAACGTTGGCTAAAAGTTATTGAGGTGCACAAAATTAGATTGATTACCTATTGGGACTTAAATGCAAGCTCTGCAAAAGCTTCTCTCCTTCTATGCTTTGTGTAAGTTCTGAGCGGGTGAAAGTCACCCTAGAAAGCACAACAAACACCAAAAAAAAAAAAATTGTCCTGGCTAGTGTATGATGGCAAAGTCTACATAGAAATGGGTTCCCCCTGATTCTGACATGCTGTAATTGGCAAGAAAAGCCTAAGCAGCAAATCCCTCTCCTGCCTTTTCACACAGGCAGCTTATTTATTGCTAATGAACCATGATCCTCCAAACAATTGCTGTGTGGAGCACATTAATTATGGAGTCAAAACAATCAGTCCCCATTGCCATAAGCTTCCCTGCCTTTCTGTATGCTAGAAAGGTTCTGTTGACTGAAAAGTCGAGGGCCAGTTCTGGAATCTGGCTTGGAAGAAGGTATGCTTACGGTCTCTATTGTCTGTATTTCTAAAATGCTGTCTAGGCCAGGAGGGCCGCATCATGGTTGTGTTTGATCTTGGGGGGGGGAGGCAGGGGCTGTGTGACCAGGGGGTCATGGCCAGCTCGACATCACTTTTGTCGGGGGCGCCTGTGGTGGCCCGAGCACTGTGCCAGCATAAATGGGCTCCTGAACTCTGTTTTTGGCTGTGACGGCTTCCTGAACTCTCTGCCAGCAAAAACGGAGCTCAGGAGGGCCATGCACAGCGGGGCGGTCCTTTGCTGTTTCCAGGGCAACCTTGAAAGCCAGATCTAAGCATCCTGAGGGGCCAGATTCAACCCCTGGGCCTTGATTTTGACACTTCTGGTCTAGGCCTACACAACAAGGGTTAACCTTGAATTTGCAAATAAGCCCATTTGATTAGTTTTCTATTTATTTATTTTTCATCTCACAAAACAAGTGACTTTTATAAGTTATAAAACAATAAATAACAATTATTCAGTTCAGTTCTTTGATGGGCAGACATCTCCTTTAGGTTCCTCATAATGCTAAAATCAGTGTCGTTCTTAACTACGGTATTTAGGAATCTGAGATGTTAACTGCCTGCCCTGGATAGGACCTGTGGGGCTTCTTCCCATATGATTATGCTATTAGCTAAACCATTGGCTAAATTTGTATAGAAAAAAAAGGAGGTGAGTAAGTGTCCTGTTGATTGATGGCTGCTAACAACAGAAAGGAGCATACCATCATTAGGTGAAGATCAGATACGGAAGTCAATGAGTAATAAGTGGGGGGATTTGCCTTCTAATTCTGTGTTTGGATTTTCTCTTTTGAGAAAGCAGCAGTAAAAAACTATAAATGCATGAACTCTGTGTCTTCCATGCCCATTTCTCGATATCACAACATAACTCATTGTACTTTATGTATTGTCTTTTCACAGTGTTTTGTCCCATGGGGTGAAATATTTCTGTTCTAGCCGCATTAAACAAGAAATACACCTGTCTCTTTTATGTAATCTCTACTTTCCCTAGAGAAGTGTAGATAGCTGTGTATATGCCTGACTCTGCAGAAGTGAAATGCGCTTACAAAATGTGCTTACAATGTGAGGCAGGTAAATCTTTTTTTCACAACTCTTTCTACCTTATTCCAGCTAAAATAAATGTCATAGTCTTATAATCTGCAATTAAGTTGGGATATCATTTTTATGTATAACAGAGTTACTTTCATTTTATCCAGATGATCAGGCTTGTTTTATATAAATATCTCATATGAGTAATACCTGGTTGATAATACACAATATATCTAGACGTACTGAAGATGATCAAGTATTCCCTGGTGCCAGCTCAGCTATGATTTTTTTCACTCTTTCTGATCTATCTCACAGACATCAAGAAAAGATTGAACCTAGTGGGAATACTACTTCAACCTTGTTATATTGTAATTTCCCCTTTCCTGAACTTACTCTGATAGAATGGGAGGAGGACTGAAATTGGCAGAGGACGGCCTTATGTTTCCAGCTTCCTGACAGCAAAAGGTAGCTCTGAGGACTTTAAGTCTTACAATATTGCCATGGAGTACAATCTCTTCAATAGCATCTTCACAAAGAAGTGCTTGGGTAGTGCCTAACTGAACCGTTATGCACTGGTTGAAATTTTAATAAGCTTTGTCCTTGGTTCATAGGAACTAGAAGTTAGAGGATTTGGCATGTTTATTAAGTAGAAGCATGTACCCAAGTCCTGCCCTCTTTGAAATGCTTCTATAATTCACATGACCAAATTTTCACATTGGACCATACAGGTTTCTCCCTTGCATGATGAATCATCTGTTTTTGTTTGAATTGATTAATTGTGGAAATCTTATGTACCATAAGCTATCAACAGCTTAAGGATGGGTAGTAAAATCAGGGCCAGTAGGAGTAATCTCCCACCCCATTAATACAATCAACCTGTAAGACTGACTTTACTTATTTACTTACTTACTTACTTACTAACTTACTTACTTACTTACTTACTTACTATTTATTTAGTTGTTTGTTTGTTCCGTTTACATAGCCACCAATGTGAATGATTCTAGGTGGCCAGCAAGAATAAAAATATAAACCACAACCAGAAACAGTAAACAATCCTAAATATACATGGCAAGGAAAATATTTAAGAATATTTTTAAAGAATATTCCACTTTTAGTCCAACAGCTGGAAAAGAGCAGATAAGCCAATGGGGCTTACTTAACCCCTCATCCCAATTTGTTTGTTTGGTCAGAAATATGTATTTTTCCTTGTTACCATTGATCACATTGTATAATAACAGTAATATTTTTGCTAGAATTGGTTTCCTATGCTGCTTTGGATGTCAGCAACAAAGGTTACAAGGACAAAAAAGGATACTAATATATCAATTTTTCTTCATGGGATCTTTGGTCCAATAATTGTCTGTTTGTCTGTTTTAAAACAACCAAACAAACACACACACACACACCACACAAAAGCCAGGGACACCATATGTGAAAGACATAGGAAACTGAAGATTTAACCATACACAAACATGTCTGGGCCAAAGTGATGATAAGCAGTCCCCTCCTCCACTCATCTTTTTCCTTGTGATCTTTTCATGTGTGTGTGTGTGTGTGTTGTGTGTATGTGTGTGTATGTGTGTGTGTGTGTGTAAGTATGTGTATTTGGTGGGTTCCAGACTGGTTTAGAAACTTTGGTATGTGATTTTGTTGAGACTGGATTTTAAATCCCCTTGGTTGCATGTTCTTCATTTCATGCTATTTTCCTACATTTCCTAACAGCATGTATCCTCTTATAGCAAATTAGCTACTGAAGAATAATATTTGAGATGCCTCTCAGTCTATTTCGCATCTGCTGTTCCTTGAAAAGAGGTGAAAATTAGCCAATTTTTTTTCAGTGGATTCCAGTCTTTCTTCTTCCTTTGTCTGATACACGTGCTGAATAGAAGGTTCATCAGCTAATGTAGCAAGGATTTTGGGAGTTAATCTTCTAAGATATCAATGTAACTTAGAAAGTACAATTGGATATTGTTGTCTGTGTTTATATATATATCATAGTTAACTTGGTTTTTGAAGTAACCCATTTGGGGTTTGAACAATATGATTTAGCATGTCAGGCTAATAGACTAATTCAGAAGCCAATTAAACAATTTGAAAGCAATGGTTTTTGCAAAACTCTGAGCTGAAAAAACAAAACAAACCACAAACCCACAAACCCTGAGATGACGAGTAACCAAGTTTAGGATATTAAGTCATATATTGGTTTTGTCTTTCCCTTTAACACATTTGACTTGCTTAATTATGTTGTGAGAAGGCATAATTTCAGTAGGCATAACACTCAAAATGATCATGGAATAGTTTTCTGACTTCTGGGAAAAAAAATTGGTCTTGCACACGTTGCTTAAAAAGGTAGGCAAATCAAAGAGATGTTGGTCCGAAGTGTGCAATTCCTGCCCATCAAAACAGTAAGGATGCACTGAAGCATCACTCAAATCCATCTGACTTTACCAAGACTTGCTCTGTTGGTACTGCTGTTCCTCAGGGTTGTAGATTATGGAGGGTGACGTATGGTAAGGGTAATGTGCTCCATGAGTACAAGGGACAACTACTTGTACTCATGGAGCATGCGCAAGATGGCGGTTGTATCCTGAACGCCGGGAAGAGGACGAAATGGGCTGGCGGTTTTTAGGGGCGCTGCGGGGGTTGCAGTCCATCGGCAACCCCCCGCCCGGCCAGCGGAACACATGGTCGTTGCGCTGGTGGGTTTTTTAGCCCCCAGCGTGTCTTGTAGAACTTTTCCGCCGTCGCCATCGGCTCAGCAGGAGCGGGAGGCGCCGCGAGAGATGGCGGCGAGAGAGAGATGGCGACGAGTGGCAGCGAGCAGCGGCGGCAAGGAGCGGTGAGCTACGGCGGCAGAAATGGCGAGCTGGCGGCTTTAGGGGCGTTGTGGGGTGGCAGCCCATCAGCAACCCCCCGCCCAGCCAGCAGAATATATGGTCGGCGCGCTGAGGGGTTCTTTAGCCCCCAGCGTGTCCTTTGGAATCGCCGTCGGGCTGGAAGGAGTGGGAGGCACCGCGAGAAGATGGCGGCATGAGAAGAAGAAGGAGAGTGATGAGTGAAATGGTGGGGAGCGGCGACGGGACGAGATGGTGCCTGGCTGGGGCGAGAGGGCAGCCAGCAGCCAGACCAGCTGGCGCCCAGGCACCCTGGAGGAGGAGGTGGTGGCAGAGTGCCTGGAGGAGGAGAGAGTGGATTGCCGGAGCCATTGGCAGAGGCCAGCGGACTTGTCAGCAGCCAGCGGGGGGGGGGATCTCATTTTGGCCCCGAATTCATCAACCCCTATTACGCCTGTATATATTGTCTGTATGCCCCCGGGGTTATTTTTTAGATTAGACCTACCGACCACCTCCCAGACACACTGACTACCTTGCACTTTGACTATCTTGCTGCTTGACTATTTTATTATCTTTTACTATCTTACTATGACCATTTGGTTGATTGGCCGGACTGGAGACCATGGCAGTCATCGGAGGACTTTGGAGCCGGTTCTTTTAATATTATCTATTCTGAGGGGGTGTTGCATTTTTAGGACAGTATGGCCGGACCTCTGTGAGAGAGTGGCCCTGCCTTGTTTCAACTTACTGGACCTTTGCAACGAACCACAGTGAGAGGGTGGTTTGACACCCCCCAGCAGGACTGGGCAGAACTTAACAACTTTATCGCTACTGTGGGAGGGTAGCGAGGACCCTCCGGATAGACTGGTCCGCCCCTGGACATTGTTTTATCACTGCGGAAGCCATGTTTTTATTGTCCTCTATGTTTTTTATATATTGTCCCGGATGTATTCAAGGTCCACGCTTCTTGCCCTGCGAGATTCCCCCCTCTCGCAGGCCTGGCCCTCCACACTATCGAGGGCCTACCTTAATGACGGGTCTTGGGACCCCGAGAGGTGGCATGTGGCAAAAAAGGGGCTGAGAGGGTTTTTAAATCTGTTTTTAAGAATTTTAAGGGACTCCGGGGTGGGGGTGGGTGAGGGTTTGGGGGGGAACCCAAATGGGAAAAGGACAGGCTTGGTATTGGGTGTTAAGGAGGGTGTAGACTCTGGAGGTAAGAGGGCTCCCAGAGAGCCCCCTGTCGAGGGTTGGGCTATAGAAACATTGTGTGGGAGGGGCAGATATGGCGTGAGCGGGGGACCGTATCATGTGAAGGGGGCACGCACTCGCTGTCTTCGAGCGATTGCGTGCCCCGGTCCCCGGAGCTATTCCCGTTCCCCAGGTTGTTCGGAGTCTCAGGACCCGAGGCTCCGGCTGCTGTTATGCAATGCCAGGTCCGTTGTAAATAAGGCCCCCCTCATCTGTGACCTTCTTCAAGAGGGGGGTGCGGACCTGGCCGGTATTACTGAGACCTGGTTGGGCCGCGAGGGTGGGGTTCCCCTCGTGGAGATGTGCCCGCCAGGTTTCCTTGCATTTCACCAGCCGAGAGCTCAGGGCAGGGGTGGGGGAGTGGCGGTCATTATTAAGGAAGGTCTGGATCCGAGGGAGGCCACTGTTCCTCAGATAGCCAGGTGTGAGTCCATCTTTGTGAGGTGGGGTCCTGGTGGGCAGATGGGTTTGTTAGTCGCGTACCTGGCTCCCTGCCGCGTGGCAACGACCCTGCCCGAGCTTCTCAATGTTGTAGCCGATGTGGTGATTGGCACCCCCAGGCTTATGGTCATGGGGGATTTCAATCTGCCATCTATCGGCGAAACATCTGAGATAGCTCGGGAGTTCATGGCTTCCATGACGGCCATGGACCTGACCCAGGTAATTCAGGGCCCAACTCACATTGGTGGACACACCCTGGACTTAGTTTTTGTCTCTGGGCAGTGGTTGAGTGATCTTGATATTGGGGATATAGGCTTAGAACCCTTGTCATGGACTGACCACTCGCTCCTTCGGCTCGACTTTCTGACCGCTGCACCTCACCGCAGGGAGGCGGAACCGACCAGATGGTTCCGCCCCAGGCGCCTGATGGATCCTGATAGGTTCCAGACGGAGCTTGGGCCATTTCCTGAGACACTGACACACGACTCGGCCGAGGACCTGGTGGCTGCCTGGAATAGAGCGGCCGGTGGGGCCTTGGATCGTGTCGTGCCTTTGCGGCCTCTGACCCGGTGCCGAACCCACTTAGCTCCTTGGTTTACCGAGGAGCTGAGGGAGATGAAGCGCCGGAAAAGACGCCTAGAGAGTGGTTGGAGGGCCAGCCGCTCCGAATCTGACTTGACACTAGTAAGAGCTCATATTAAGATTTACATAGTGGCGATAAAAGCGGCCAAGTCTAATTACTTTGCCGCTCTTATCGCATCATCAGATAATCGCCCAGCCACCCTGTTTAGGGTGACCCGCTCCCTCCTCCATTCGGGAGCGCGGGAGGATCCCTTACAGGGACGTGCTGAGGATTTTGTTCAATATCTGGATGATAAAATAACTCAGATTCGGGACGATCTGGCCGCCGACTGGGTGGGTTCAGGCGGGGTGACTGAGCCAGGTCTTGAGAGTGTTATCTGGGCTGAGTTCGATCCTGTGGCTCCCGAGGACGTGGACAGGATTCTGGGAAGACTGAACGCAACCACATGTTTACTGGACCCGTGTCCCTCCTGGTTGGTGCTGGCCTCCCGGGAGGTTACACGAGGCTGGCTCCAGGAGATTATAAATGCCTCTTTGAGTGAGGGTGTCCTTCCGCCTGCCTTGAAAGAGGCGGTGGTGAGGCCCCTCCTCAAGAAGCTCTCCCTGGACCCAGCTGTTTTAGCTAATTACCGTCCTGTCTCCAACCTTCCCTTCCTGGCGAAGGTTGTTGAGAGTGTGGTGGCGTGGCAGCTCCCCCGATACCTGGATGAAGCCGTCTATTTAGACCCGCTCCAGTCCGGCTTCAGGTCTGGGTACAGCACCGAAACGGCATTGGTCGCGTTGGTGGATGATCTCTGGAGGGCCCGGGGTAGGGGGTATTCCTCTATCCTGGTGCTGTTAGACCTCTCAGCGGCTTTTGATACCATCGACCATGGTATCATATTGTGCCGGTTGGAGGGACTGGGGGTGGGGGGCACCGTTTTACAGTGGTTCTCCTCCTACCTCTCCAACCGGTCGCAATCTGTGTTGACAGGGGGGCAGCGGTCGACCCCGAGGCGCCTGGTATGTGGGGTGCCACAAGGGTCGGTCCTCTCGCCCCTCCTGTTCAACATTTATGTAAAGCCGCTGGGTGAGATCATCCGTGGTTTTGGGGTGGAGTTCCATCAGTACGCTGATGATACTCAGCTGTACATTTCCACCCCAGACCACCCCAACGATGCCGTGGAAGTGATGTCCCAGTGCCTTGAAGCTGTGCGGGTCTGGATGGGGAGAAACAGGCTTCGACTCAACCCCTCCAAGACCGAGTGGCTGTGGCTGCCGGCGTCCCGATATAGCCAGCTGACTCCATCGCTGGTTATTGGGGGCGAGTCATTGGCCCCCACGGAAAGGGTTCGCAACTTGGGCGTCCTCCTGGACTCGCGGCTGTCTTTAGAGGATCATATGACGGCCGTGGCCAGGGGGGCTTTTTATCAGGTCCGCCTGATTCGCCAGCTGCGACCCTTTCTAGATCGGGACTCCCTACGCACGGTCACTCATGCTCTTGTCACTTCCCGTCTGGACTACTGTAATGCTCTCTACATGGGGCTCCCCTTGGGGTGCACCCGGAGGCTCCAACTGGTGCAGAATGCGGCTGCACGGGGGATTATGGGAGCGACGGGACGCTCCCACGTGACACCTCTCCTGCGCGAGCTGCATTGGCTGCCGGTGGACTTTCAGGTGCGTTTCAAGGTGTTGGTAATCACCTTTAAAGCGCTCCATGGCTTAGGGCCAGGGTACTTACGGGACCGCCTTCTGCCGCCAATTGCCTCCCACCGGCCGGTTCGCTCCCACAGAGAAGGCCTCTTCAGGGTGCCGTCAGCCAGACAATGCCGGCTGGCGACCCCCAGGGGGAGAGCCTTCTCTGTGGCAGCACCCACCCTTTGGAATGATCTGCCTCCGGAGTTAAGAACAATCTCTGACCTCCCAACCTTTCGGCGGGCTTTAAAAACCCATCTCTTTCAGCTCGCCGGCCTAGCCTGATTCCTATAACATTTTAGCATTTTAGAGTTGTATTTTAAATATGAAGTTAGTTTTTAAATTTTATGGCCACTTATATTATTGTTTTATGAAAATTTTAACTTTTGTATGTTCGTTCTTAATTGGCTGTACACCGCCCTGAGTCCGCAAGGAGAAGGGCGGTATATAAATTCAACTAAACTAAACTAAACTAAACTAAACTAATATTGTTGCACTGTGTGACCACACCACATTCCCAGTCTGATTTGTCTCCACAAGAGGAGTTTAGAAATTTATTTCAAGTCATTTCTGCTTCTAGGTGGCAGGAAGGTTAACTTCTTAAAAGGTTTAGGAATGTAGATTTGGTCTAAGGTCGCTGGCTGCTGCAGAAGGTTGTTGGCTCTAATGTGCAGATGTCACATTATGCTAGTTCTCTCATCTATCTTTGGTTTTCATGCATTGTCTCCAGGTGACACTAACATTTTTCTTTTAGGCAACGTGTATGGTTGTGTATTTTATGCAATGTGTATGGTTGTGTTTTGCATTCCACAGTGCTACCATTCACTCCCGAAGCAAGGCTCTTCCTTTCATTGAGCCCTGCAAATCATTCTCACCTGATTCCAGACGGCATGATTTACAAGGGAACCATTTTCAGCCCTGAGTAATGCTTTAATTCAGCATCCGATGCCCTATGGAATGGGCTACTGCAAAGACTGTTCTCCAGAGAGAAGAATGGATCTGCTGTGTATCACTCTACTCCAGAAAGCCAGCTTTCGTACCAATTTTGTTGTCAGTTAATTGGTAAAAGGAGAGAGGCCGGATCATGCAAATTGTTTCTCAGTAATTTGGAATTTTCACAGGGTGATTGTTATGGCTATGAAGCAAATGCAGTTTAAAAATATTAAATTGGAAAATTTCAGCGAAGAAATGGTGAACTGAAGGCAACTGCAGTGCAGAGGTGGGTTTCAGTAGGTGCTGACCAGTTCTGGAGAACCGGTAATGGAAATTTTGAGTAGTTTGGAGAACCGGTAGTAAAAATTCTGACTGTCCCCGCCCCCATCTATTCTCTGCCTCCCAAGTCCCAGATGATCGGGAGGAAATGGAGATTTTGCAGTAACCTTCCCCTGGATGGGGGAGGGAATGGAGATTTTACAATATCGTTCCCCTGGAGTGAGGTGGGAATGGAGATTTTACAGTATTCTACCCAGTGGTGAAATCTAATTTTTTTTACTACTGGTTCTGTGGGTGTGGCTTGGTGGGCATGGTGTTGCTTGGTGGGCGTGGCTTGGTGGGCATGGCAGGGGAAGGATATTGTAAAATCTCCATTCCAATCCCACTCCAGGGGAAGGATACTGCAAAATCCCTATTCCCTCCCCGCTTCTGAGGCCAGATTTGTCCTCCAGTAAAGGACAAATCACTTAAATTCAACTTACTAATACCACATGGAGAAAATATTGGACATATTGAAGGATATTGTGAACAATGGACTCAGAAGATAATTTTAAGCGTATTTGCCATTTTAGATGCATTGTGTTCAAAAGTTATGGAAGAAGAAACAAGTGTTACCAGACAAGTCTGAGAATGATCTTTATGTGGATTTTAAAATGATAGGTTACAAGAATGATATGGAAAAAGATGCTATACTGGATACACAAATGAAAATGGCTGATGAATTAAAAGACATATATACAAATAACAAATCAAAAGAGTGACCTGGATAATTTTCCAATATTGGATTTACAAAAGATTGCCACTTCCCACTGAAGACAAGCCACTGGGATTGGGAAAGCTAGGAGTCAGGAGGCAGTTTAAAAAAGAACCATCAGTATGGTATGCCTTTAATTTGTTTAAAAAGAATTGAGAAGGGGCCAAGGAAGGATTTCTAGAACACTGCTAATTTCTACTTCTGGATCAATTTATATTCAGGGACAACTATTCGTTGGAGAGCCTTTGGGCTGGCCATAGCAGCTATTGCTCTTCAGCTTCCTGTCCTGGTTGTAGCTCTCTCAGGACTTCTCCTTTTCCTTCTCCTTCTCCTTCTCCTCCTCCTACTTGAAGGAAAAAAGAATATGGATACTACAGGATTAACACATCACAGAATGTAAGGAGTTCCTTTAACAATAGTCAATTGAACAAGCCATAATAATCTGGTAAACATTAAACTGTCATAAACCATGCCCAGATTCGGATACCATAATAAACACAAACTAAATCAACTCTACTATGACTAAGTACAGTGCATAATCACAGGCCAGTCTTTGACTGTTATACATATTAAACTGTTGGAAATGCTGGGATACTATCTGCTTTTTCTCCATAATTCCAACATGTAGCTTTGTAGGGGAAAGTCTGAAATGATACCAGGGTATATAAGCATTCTGCTACTAGCAGAAATTCCTCTGGTTGCTTCCACAGAATAAAACATGGTTGCCCTACCCAGAGAGCTGATGATGGGCTGTGGCATTCGTTACTGTACTTGCTATGGCTCTTTAGCTACAATTTCTCCTGGGCATATTGATTTTTCTTGCTTATTTTTTTTTCCTGAGAGAAATAGGGAGGTTATTGAATCATGCTGACTTTTATTTTAAATCTAAAGTGGCCTAAGGCCACTTCACCATATCTTCTGCCATCATTGCCTCATAGTTAGCAAGTCACTTAAGACCATAGGTGTCAAACTTACAGCATCATGTTGTTATCACATGATGTATTGCAATGTTTTTCCCCTTCACAGAGCTGGGGTGGGTGTGGTCTGTGAGTGACGCATCTGGCCCATGGGCCACCAGTTTGACATCCCTGCTTAAGACTTTCTACTCTCTTCTGACCCTCAAATGTATAGTAATGGCAGCAGCCAATCCATATCCATATCCCAAAAACTTCAGGAGCTTAGCCAAAGCTAGACGCTATCTGAACCAAATGATCTTTTACTAGACAGCTTGGGATATTCCATTATCACAACCTGCTCAAAGGCATCAACAACTATCAACAACCAGCTAACTAACAAACTCTTATCTGCCTTATCATTCATTACATTTTTTGCAATCTGCCCATCATTTCACCAGCTCATCTCTTCCTGTAACCAGCCTCCACTATTTTTTAAAAAAACAAGATCTTTGTCTACAGTTGTACCTATTCCATTTCTTTTAAGCTGTGCTTGCTAAAAAAGCAATAAACTGATTTTTGGACTGCAAGAAACTATTGGAATTATACAAGTTGGTGATATCTGAATAATGAGATTCCAATTTGCTGAATTATATTCTCATATGATATGAATACCATATGATGTAGTATATTATTTGTTGGAAGAAAGGGAGGGAGGGAGGGAGGGAGGGAGGGAGGAAGGAAGGAAGGAAGGAAGGAAGGAAGGAAGGAAAGAAAACCATCATTTGGAAATGAGGGAACTATTATCTGAATGGACATTTCTATGTATCCATTCTGATGCCACAATGACAAAATATGTGATGTCACAATACAAGATACCCCTCTCTTTTAGATTAGTAGTGCAACATTCCAAATAAGTATTTAATAGGTCAACAACACATACAATATTTCTTTAGTTGCCCGTCCCCTTCTCTTCCTCTTGTCTCCCTTTTCCAAGACGGCCTTCATAACAGAAATGAAAATAAAATATAATTTTTCACTATGTCTTTCCATTTGGAGGAAACCTTTGAGTGACACCAGCTTTAGACAAGGGATCTCCTTGCCCTCTTCTCTCTCCCCCCTCTGCATGTCCTTAAAATTGCTTCAGCAGAGGGGGAAAAAAAGTCAGATTTCCATTGTTGTTTTGTAGCAGAGAATTTGCCTTAAAGGTATATTAAATGTAAAAACTTATTTAAGCTAATAATTTCCTCTTTGCTCTGAGATTCCAACTACATATAGCAATGGCAAATCCTTGTGGAGAAAGTCCAGGTTTCCTCCAAGGATCTCCAAACTGAAAAAATGAAAAAATTACTCAGGCCGGTCAGTTAGTTTTCTGCATAGAGTAAATGAATGGCGCTGCTTTTCGCCATGCATGCTGCTCTCCTCCATGGGACAATTTGGTTTCTCCAGCCATATCTCTTCCTGATCTGACCTCACTTCCTGTTGCAGAGATCATCTTGATGAGACGGATGGATGTCAGTAAAGACCAGCCAGGTCTCTAAGGGCTCAGCAGCACCTTCTCAGGATTGTCTAATTTTTATTATTTAACTTTTATCCTGCCTTTCTTACTTCTTTCTTCCATTAATCCTCGCAGGCCTCTGACTTAAATATAGCACGATAATTAAGGGTCTGATTTTAATTTATTTCTGTAACTCTCACCATACGTCACATTGCCATGTCTTTTGCCTTATTTTTAACAGAAGGAAATGTAAGATAGTGAAGAGAAAAATTAGCAGAGCCAAAAATAACAATATTCCGAGTTCCCGTTTAATATAGATAAGTTGCTTCATCTACGGTATGCTAAGGCTGTTTATGCATAAATCACTTAGTTCAGCCTGGATCCAACACTGATAGGACATAATTGTTCTTTAAAAGTTTCACGAAGAAATCACAGACTGTGAAATTAAAGCAGGGTTCTGTTGTTTAACTTTGCATTTCTATCAGCTGACAGGGTAAGAAACAGGCAATGGCAAAGATGCCTCTTTTCTTTGTAGGATGAATATTTTAGAGATAACATTGATATTCTAATTCAGAAGCTCCAGTGTCTGTAGAGTTTGAAGCCAGAGTATTTTTTTTTCCTTAGGTCACAGTACACTCTGATTGATACGGCTGGCCCTGGCATAAATAGTACCTTAGCCGATGACACCTTTAGTGATGTTATTTTTCCATAATCTTCTCTTCCTCGATTGAGAATGCCGTATTAAACATCATCTCTGAGAGTCACCAGGCAGCATAGCCAAAGGTCGGTCCATATGCCTGAAGAAAGAGAATGCCTGACTTGGTTGCTTACTTGATTTCATGGAAGCACATTTCAGTGGCTAAGGATAATCCTACGTTTAGAGTTATCACACCGTCTGAGATGCAGGCTGCCAAAAATGCAGACTATCATTATATGTCTGTGGAGATTCTCAGTCATCCAGGTTATGGTTGTCCTAAAGGTGCTTTTTCAAAAGGCAACTGGACTTCGTTTTTTCCTTGAAGGTGTTTGGTTTGTCATCTGAATAGAACTGAAGAAGCTTCTTGGATGAAAAGTGACATGTCTTCAAGGATTGAAGGTGTTTGGTTTGTCATCTGAATAGAACTGAAGAAGCTTCTTGGATAAAAAGTGAAATGTCTTTTCACTTTTTATGAACAAAGAACAAAGTCTGGCTGCCTTTTGAAAAAGCACATTTGGGACTATCATTAGATGATAGCAAATAGTATCTTGGTTAGTTTTTTCTTTTTTGAGGATCTAGATTTGGTGGTATCACCAGTGGCAGCAGTCCACGACTGATAGCTGTTACTGATGGCAAGAACAACAAGATCTTCTAGCTTTTCCCCTTTAAATAAGATATCAGCATCATTCTTTATTCTTCTCTTTCCTTCTGAATAAATTCCTCCCAAAGACATGTGGTGTTTTAAGAAAGCTAATGAGAAGAGTCATGGCAAAGCTGAGCACTTCTCACAGCTGGGCTTTCTCCAAAGAGATTATCATGGAGACAGGAGTTTCAATCACTGCCAGGGGAAAGGCCCCAATAATGGCTTTTCAGCAGCAATGTGCTCCCAAATATAATCACATGCCACCTTCATCAGTTTCAAGTGGATCCTTCAGCATGAAGGACACTGAATTTTAGCTTGCAAATTCTCCTTTGCAGGCACAGATACAGCCTGTTGTTTCTCTTGCTGGTGCTATAGGTGAAATGCAACTTTAATTAAATGCAACTTTAATTGCAGCCTTGAAGTTACTCAATTGCTCTTGGTTTTTCCTCATTCTTTCTCATCCCCGTGCTGTCTCTTCCTGCTGCATTCCAAAGTCTTATTAAAAAAACAACTGAAGGGTTCTTAGAGATGGGAAGTAATGAGAAGGCACAAATAGCAAAGACAGAACACTGATATTGTTGGTAAGGTTGACAAGATCTGAGCATCTGTAAAACACAAGCTCGTTTTTTTCCTTCACTGAACATGTGCTAAGAACTAGAAGTACTCTGGACAGATTGAAATTCTGGCCTCAGGCATTATAGTAGGTTTGAGTTTTATATATACTGTATATATATAAAATATATATATTGCTGCTCACTGTGACTGTGAAATCCAGTTCCTTTACCTTTTATTAGCTTCTTGGTTAGAGAAGATTTGGGCTGCAAAAAATTAGGCCAAGCAGTAAAGGATTTTCCACAAAGAAGAGTTTTCTGTTTGCTTTCATCTAGTGATTGTTAGGACCTCTGCATCTCAGATAGGGCATTCTTTTGGTGCCAGTAACTGATACAAATCTGTTCAAACAAACAGAAGGTGGGGAAGCAGATGCTTCACTAGCACCACAGCCAGGTGAGAGAGAGCGATGCTCTTCCTTGCACCTTCCACGAGCCTAACAAGTAAGTCTACTCTGCATTCAGAGAGAAGATAATGGGCAGGTGGCAGTTGCCACTTCCCTAATAAACATTTTGATTATACCTACATAATTAATTTTTGGATATTAGCCCTCAACTAACAAAGGCCATAAAGAAAGGCCTGGAGGTAGTTCTGTGTTCATTTCCCCTCAATATTAACTTTCCTATCACATATGGAAAGTCATGTCAACAACACATATGGAAAGTCATGTCAACAAATTTATTTGTGAGAGTACTGAAACTTACGGACTTCGGATGTTGAATTTACTAGAATTAATAAATGAATTGTAATTGGCTGCCTACACAAGCAGTTTCAAGGGTCTTGGTCAAAAGAGCTCAAGATAACTTGACTGCAGGTTCCACTTAATTTATTACAATAATCCTGAGAAGCATGCCTAATCAGATTTCATCTCACAGCTGGACAAGCAGTGGTAAATGTGAGACTTTATGGATTCAAGGCTTTGAGAGAAAATTAGCTGGGTTTTCAGAATGGATATAACAAATGAATGCATAAATAAATAGTTTAGACACAAGCCAGACATTTTAAAAAAAATTATCTGACCAGTGTAAGCTCTTTAGGAATTTACGTCAAATTTACGTCAAAACCATAGGATCCCAGTCAAGGAGCAGGCATTTCTGGAATGGAATGGAGAAAAGTGGTCTGCAGGGTATGATTAGCCAAACAAAACTTTAAGTCATAATCACATGGTTTGAAGGCAGACTAACCTAGATCTGTCTCCCATATGCTGGCACCGCCTAGATCAATATTGTCTTTTGTGAGGCTGGTCAAAAGTGAATTTGTAACATTAATTGTTTGCTGCCTTTTAAAATTGCCGTCCATGCAACTAAGAAGAAAAATCCACCCAGATCATTTGAAATTGCAAGCAAAGAGACATTTGTTCTCTAACTGTGGAAGGTTTAATCTCTGAGTTAGGTTTATTAATTTGTTTAATTTTTTAACAATTTAATCAACTGTTTAAATAAATCTTTTTCTGTTCTTAAAAGGGTTGCCTTCCAAATTTTGAGTTTCATTGAGTTTCCTCTATGTTGAACTGGTGAGCTTTTTCTAAGGTAGTTGTGGAGGTCCAGTATTTCAATATTATGCTACATCAGTAGGTTATGCTATTTCACTGCTTGTGGTTTCACCATTGTGCAATTTTAGCCTTGCCTTGCATTAAATGGGCAAGAGACATAGAATGAAAGCAATTATATCACTTCCAGCTGAGAAATCTGGCACTATTGTGCAATTTTGTTAGATTACTGGCACGGGGTTCCTGTGTCCAGCTCTTTGGGGAGACAAGAACAGATGGTGGCAAATAAGACTCAGCAAGGACTGAAGGGAAGTTAGTGTGCCTGCGTCAGACTGAAGTGGTGGTCATTTGCTGGTTATCTGACTTGGCTTCTGACTATAACAGACAGCAAAACATAACAGACTTGCCATGTTTTGCATCTGTTGGTAGATGCTGTTGGTTGAAGAGGAAAGAACAGAAACACGAGTACGCTAAGGACATGTAAGTCCATCTCACTCATAGGCTGGAGATGCAATGAAGGCAATATCTTGGAGGACCTGCACGGTGTTGTCAAGAAAAATTTCTACCACATTTAAGCCCAATGAGGTTAAAAAATTCCTGAAACAGGCTGTACTTTTTCTCCATGGAGAAGATAGCAAGCTGTCTGAGGTCCAACTGTGCAGAGCAGTGGATATTTTTCCCATGCAAAACAAATAAGTCCTGATTACTCCTCTCTCTGGTGTAAGAGCGGCATGGTGGCCTCGTGGTGAAGACACTTACTTCCCAATCGGAAGGTTGAGAGGTCAATCCTAGATAGTGGCAGATATTTCTCTCCTAGGGTGCCAAGAAAAATTCTTTGCTGTGTATTCCATGTGGTGTCAGGAAGGGCATCCAGCCGGTAAAGACTCAGTTCCATCTAGTTATCCTGACTCTATTCCAAATTAAGGGATTACAGCAGTGGTGGGTTGCCCCCGGTTTGGACTGGTTCTATAGAACCAGTAGTAAAACCGGCAGGAGGCTCCGCCCACCGACCCCGACATCAGGAAGCTTCTGTGCATGCTCAGAAGTGCACGCGGCCCCATTGCGAACCGGTAATAAAGGTAAGTAGAACCCACCCCTGGATTACAGGGTTTTAAAAAGAGAGACTCCTTTCTCTGGTATATTCTGCATGGAAAAAGCAACGATTTTTCACAAAGGTAATTGAACCCTGTCTCTTTTTGGCATCAGAAGAGGAAAAGCCCTGCTTACTAACATCTTCTGACTGATCTAGATTTTCTATCTGTTCCATGTCTTCTTAGAGTTGAAAGATCTCAGTAATCAATTTCCATTGGTTAGGTCTGAAGAGGCCCTGTCACAGGGCATCCAAATGAAACTCTCCTTACAGAATACCTGAAGTGTTAGAAAACTGAAAGCATAACCCATACATTATAAGGGCTGTTTCTCTTTTTGTTTTAGTGATGTCAACTACAATGAAATTCACCAAGCCTAAGCCTTAATAGGTCAGTAGTCCCCAAAATTTGAATTGCTGGAAAAAACTGAAGGTGCTCTTAACACTTCCAATTTCAAGAGAATATATGCATACAGTTTCCTTGGCAATGGTTTAGAAGTGACGTGCTTAATTTTCTTTCTTTATTGAAAAAGTTTTACAATACAAAAATTTTTCCATTTTCTCCCCCCCCAATCCCCCTCCCCTACCCCTCCCATCGTCCCTCCCCAACCCTTTCCCTCCCTATCCCCCCCCTGACTTCCGCTACAAATTTTAAAAAAAACAAAATTTAGAACAAGGGAAAAAGAAAAAGATTATTAAATATTCAAATTCTAAATTAAACAAATTTCGAAAGAGGAAGAGAAAGAGAAGGAAGAAAGAGGGCAAAAAAGTAAAAAACAAACTAACAAGAACAAACATTAATATATTTAAACAATATTATAATAAAAAAAATAGTTATAATTAAAAACACCATTATAGTTCTATCCTATCTACACCCTTAACTAAAGAGAAAAAAAACCCCCCAAAAACATAGAACACAGAGAATATATATGCATATGTAGTTATAATCATACAGTTATATCATAAAAAAGATTATCTTTTATTTAATTCATTTCTCAGTCTATATAATCCAAATTTCGATCTTCTCTTCAACTTGATTGATGTCAAATATATTTCCTCTCATAAATCCGCTTCAATAATCTTCATCTTGCCGCTGCCCCCATCAGCAAAGTAAAACATTTCTCCACACAACCCCCCGAGTGACTTTATATAAGTAAAATCCAACCACGAAGATATTCACTCCTCTAGGAAAAAATCATTCCAACTAGCTTATACTATACCTAAAAATAGGCTTTTGCAGCCTTTCAAACAAAAGCTGCATTCCCAGATGTTCCTTTGAAATTAGTTCAAATCCTGCCACCCTTTGCAATTCAACCCTTCGGGTTATAAAATGTTTTCAAGTTCTTAGTCTTCTTCTAGACGATATGTTCCACCAAAATATATAATTGGGTAACCAATGATCGCTGCTAGTTTTGCAGCAATCTATCAAAACTCAGGATATCATGTCCAATCCAGGATAAACTTCATAGTAAAAGTTTTTATAATCCATTTTAATATGTGAGTTTAAAATTAATCCAATTTCGAATAAACTTTTAACCAGTTATTGTGCTTAATCCATTTTTTCCAAATCTTTCAATGCTTTCAGATTCAGTATCAAGCCTAAGCCTTAATAGGTCAGTAGTCCCCAAAATTTGAATTGCTGGAAAAAACTGAAGGTGCTCTTAACACTTCCAATTTCAAGAGAATATATGCATACAGTTTCCTTGGCAATGGTTTAGAAGTGACGTGCTTAATTTTCTTGTAAGATTTTTTTTTTAAAAAAATAAAATTTAAAATTTTATTAAAAAAAAATCTCCCTAACTGCTAAATGCCATGCAATTGCTGTGTGTGTGTGTGTGTGTGTGTGTGTGTGTGCGTGTGCACTCTCCCATCTAAGTATTAACAAGAACCAACTCTGCTTAGCTTCTGAGATCAGCCAAGGTCAGCTAGGTGATTCCACCTGCTAAAACTTTGCTATGAATTTTTATTAACATTTTCCTTCCAGGAGGAATTAGTTACTTTATTCTCATGGATCGGCATGGATCCTTGTTAGAAGATTTTCAGATCTGTGTGAAAGATTACAGTTTTTGGAAGACAAAGACCAAAGAGCCTTGGTGGAGCAGCGGACTAAAATGCTGTTAAATAGCATTTAGCTGCCAGCTGCCTGCTATTACTGCAAGTTCAAATCTCACTAGGCTCAAGGTTGACTCAGCCTTCCATCCTTCCGAGGTAGGTAAAATGAAGACCCAGATTGTGGGGGCAATAAGCTGACTTCGTATAAAAAAGAACACTGCTTGGGGGGTGGGGGGCAAAAGCCCTACTAAGCAGGTATAAACAAAAGTATGAAGGCCATTGCTTAACGCATGGTAAGGCGCCCTGAGCCTCCGGAGAACGGCGGCATATAAATTGAACCAATAAACAAACAAACAAACAAACAAACAAATCCAAGTCCCAGGTTTCAGGACAAAAATGTCTACTTCCTTATAGAATCAATACTTTTAGTGGTGCTTGTCACTACAATTGATCCACTATATAGACCCAGTTTTCAGTTTTGTGCATGCATTGTATATGCTCATAGGAGGAAAAAAAAATCTGTGATTGCCACTACATTTTATCAAATTAATGCAGCCCTTGCCATTTCATGTAGCATATTGCGTTATTTGCTACACTTCACTTCCTGGCATTCTTTCCTTGTACGAAAAAGTGAAACAGAATATTGCATCAGTTCAAATATGTTGTATGCTGACTGGGATTTGTTTATCTTTGTATGTTTTTGGATACTTAACCTTATGGCTCTAGAATCATTATGTGCTCAATTAACTCTGGCTTATGTGCTATCTGCTTTTAAAGACCATATTGCTCTTTTCCTAGGAAAAAAGAATTGCACAAAATTCTGATTGTTTGGGGCACAACAGACCAAGTACAAGTCTGGTGGTACATTTTTTTCTTATCACGGGTCAAAAGAGAACAGATGTAGCTACAGAACATAGGGTCGAAAGGGGACAGACAGTTAACTCAACAGAACTGTACTATACCCACTGTCAGTGCTGAATCATCTGCTGGAATGCTGCAATGGGACTCTTAAAATAATGAAATAATCTGTATTATTTTGGCCTAATCACCTGCTTTAATTGTAGCTTTATGTTAAATGCTCTCAGGAAAATCATAATGTTGAACATCACTAATTTCTTTTGGCCAAGGATTGCTCTTCCAAATTCAGACTTATGCATACAATGAAAAAATACAGCAGAAAAGTTTATCTCCTCTCTCTCTTTTTCTCTTTCTCTCTCCTCCTCCCTCCCTCCCATCCATCTATCCATTTTTAATTATCCATCCATCCATCCATCCATCCATCCACCCACCCACCCATCCATCCATCCATCCTCCAGTACAAGTAAATGGGGACAGTAGGACAGCGACAGTAGGCACAATGGTGCGCTTATGCATGCCCCTTTTATAGACCTCTTAGGAATGTGGTGAGATCTATGGTAGACAGTTTAAGGTTGAAGTTGTGTGGGTTAGAGGATGTAACAACAGAGTCAAGTAGAGCATTCCAGGCGTTGACCACTCTGTTGCTGAAGTCGTATTTTCTGCAATCGAGTTTGGAGCAATTTATTTTTTATTTATTTATTTATTTATTTATTTATTTATTTATTTTACCCTTCTCCGCAAGGACTCAGAGCGGCTCAAAACAATAAGCAACACAAGTCCAGAATAAAATTCAGACAATAAAAGAACTAAAATTCCCATTAAAACCCCATTCAGTCCAAGCCAGCATGGCAAAAGAACCATGCTTTAAGGTCATGGTGGAAAAAGCGAAGGTCAGGGACTACCCGGAGCTCCAAGGGGAGCTGATTCCAGAGGGTAGGTGCACCTATAGAGAAGGCTTGCTTTCTACTGGCCATCAGCCGACATTGCCTGGCTGACAGAATCCCAAGTAGGCCCTCTCTGTGTGAGCTCACCAGGTGATGGGGAGCTGTTGCTGGCCACAGGTGATCTGCCAGATACCCCAGCCCTAAGCCATGTAGGGCTTTATAGGTAATCACCAACACCTTGAACCTCACCCGGAGGGCAACCGGTAGCCAATGTAGGTCACGCAGGAGGGGTGTGACATGGGAGCATCGGGACACTCCCATCACTACCCATGCGGCTGCACTCTGCACCAGCTGAAGCCTCAGAGTAGTTTTCAAGGGCAACCCCATGTAGCGAGCGTTGCAATAGTCAATCCGGGAGGTGATGAGTGCATGGGTGACTATGCGTAAGGCATCTCGGTCCAGGTAGGGGTGCAACTGGCGCACTAGACGAATCTGGGCAAATGCCCCTCTGTTCACGTTTGTAACATGATCTTCTAAGGTCAACCGTGCATCCAGGAGGATGCCGAAGTTGCGCGCCCTATTCACAGGGGGCAACACCTCTCCCCCCTATGACCAAAGATGGAATATTCCCTTGGAACCAAGACACCGGTACCCACAGCCACTCCGTCTTGGCAGGGTTGAGTCGGAGCCTGTTCCTCCCCATCCAGAACTGCACCGCCTCCAGGCATCGGGACATCACGTTGAGGGCATCACTGATTCGGGGTGGATATAAAAAATTGGGTATCATCAGCATACTGATGATACCCCACCCCAAAACCATGGATGATCTCCCCCAGTGGCTTCATATAGATGTTAAACAACAGGGGAGAGAGAACCGACCCCTGAGGAACCCCACATGTGAGGGGCCTCAGGGTCGACCTCTACCCCCCGCCAACACCGCTTGACGGGGGGTAGAGAGGTAGGAGGAGAACCACTGTAAAACAGTGCCTCCCACTCCCAACCCTCGAGGCCCTGCAGCAAGATACCATGGTCGATGGTATCAAAAGTTGCTGAGAGATCTAACAGGACCAGGGCAGAGGAATATCCTCTGTCCCTAGCCCTTCAGAGATCATCCACCAGTGCGACCAATGCCGTCTCCTGTACCCAGGCCTGAAGCCCGACTGGTACAGGTCTAGATATGATGCTTCATCCAGGACCAGTGGGAGCTGATGTGCCACCATGCTCTCAACAACCTTCACAATAAAGTGGAGATAGGATGAAAGTTGTTTAAAATAACTGGATCCAAGTGGGCTTCTTGAGGAGCGGCCTCATCACCGCCTCCGTCAAGGTGGCAGGGAAACTCCCCTCAGCCAATGACGCAGTGACCACTGCCTGGATCCAGCTACGTGTAACCTCCCTGGTTGAATAAACAAGCCAGGAGGGACATGGGTCCAACAAACGTGGTGGTGCTCAGTTTCCCCATGATCCTGTCCACTTCTTCAGGAGTAACAGGATCGAACTCGCCCCAAACAACCATACCGGTCGCCACCTCTCTGATCGACCCAGTACAGTTGGAGTCCAGCCTGTCCCGAATCTGAGTGATCTTGTCTGCCAGAAATTGGCTATACTCCTTGGCCCGTCCCTGCATAGGGTCCTCCCCCTCCCTCCAAGTCAAAAGAGAGTGGGAGACCCTAAACAGGGCGACTGGGTGATTTTCTGCAGATGCGATGAGGGCAGTGAAGTAAGTACTTTGCTGCCTCCATCACCACCAGATAAGATCGTGAAAAGATCTCAACTGGGTTTGGTCAGACTCGGAATGGCTGGACCTCCAACTGCTCCTCCGGCGTTTCATCTCCTGAAGTTCCTCCGTAAACCAAGGAGTCAGCCGGGATCTATGTCAGGTCAGAGGCCGCAAAGGCACAACCCAGTCAAAAGCCCCGGCAGCTGCCTTTTCCCAGGCATCCACGAGGGTCTCGACCGGGGCATGGGAAAGCAAGACAGGGATATCCCCAAGCTCCGGCTGGAACTGCTTGGGGTCCACCAGGTGCCTGGGGCAGAACCAGGTGGTCAGTTCCGACTCCCGGTAGTGGGGGGTGGCATAATGGAAGCCCAGCCGAAAGAGATAGTGATCGGTCCATGACAGGGAGTAGATGACTGGCCCCCACTGAACTCACTATGCCACTGCTCTGAGATAAAAACCAGATCGGGCGCGTCCGTCCCCCCCACATGAGTCAGGCCCTGAATTATTTGAGTCAGGTCCATGGCTGCCATGGAAGCTGTGAGCTCCTGGGTTGCTCCCGACGCCCCACCCAGGGACGGTAGGTTAAAGTCCCCCAGGAACAATAAGTCTAGGGAACTCCACCACCAACCCCGATAGGGCGTCCAGCAACCCAGGCAGGGCCAATGATATGTAGCTGGGAGATAGGTATGTAATCAACAGACCCCACTGACCTTGTGGACCCCATCTCATGAGGAGAGATTCACATCCATCTATCTGAGGAACAGTGACCTCCTGTGGACCATGGGACTCCCTGATAACCACCGTCATCCCCTCCCCTGGGCCCTCGGCTGGTGTAGCACCCAGAACCCTGGCGGGCAAAGTTCAGTCAGGGGGACACCCCCCTCCAAGCCCAGCCAGGTTTCCATAATGTAAGCCAGGTCCGCATTTTCCTCCTCGATCAGTTCCCTGATGTGGGGAGCTTTGTTAACTATGGATCTGGCATTAAAATAAACCAGCCTAAGTCCAGGGGGCCTCTCTCGCAGACCCCCAGGAAGGT
The DNA here is from genome assembly GCA_030761175.1 of Masticophis lateralis. Lineage (NCBI taxonomy): Eukaryota > Metazoa > Chordata > Lepidosauria > Squamata > Colubridae > Masticophis > Masticophis lateralis. Next base: position 125,121,327 of record JAUDYJ010000001.1, on the reverse strand, counting down.
AGGCGGAAACTGGAGGGCCGGAGCAGGCCACCGCTTGAAGATAGCAAGGGCATGCTCCCAAACTCCAACAAGGCCCTCCGTTCTTCCCTCTGCGGCCATTCCCCATCACAACCAGGATCAAGACCTGTTCCCCCTCCCTCAGCATCCCTGGGACCCCAACCCGGCTCCAACTTTGCTGCAACCCACCTTGGGCCTGGACCACCAACAACCCGGAGGGGCCCCCTCCGCCACCTGCAGGGTATAACCCGCCCCCCTCCCCAATCCACTTAAAAACCTAATTAAAAATTGATACAAAGAACCCCTTTTAAAAACCCCAACCCCTTCGTGCCACCTCTCGGGATCCCAGGACCCGTCCTTGAGATATTTCTTGGCAAGGCCGGTGGGCCACATCCAGGAATGAGGGGAATTCCTGAGGGCAACCAATTCCGCGCTCGTGTAGGTTTACCTTGAGTTTATATCTATTGTTTGCCTGTGTATTATTGCGGTTGAAGCTGAAGTAGTCATTGACAGGTAGGATGTTGTAGCAGACCTACCCTTAGGTCAGACTGTAGGTGGTATAGTTCTAGATTTTACAATCCCAAAATTTCGAGCCTGGTGGCATAAGGTATTCTGTTGTGACCAGAGGAGTGGAGTACTCTTCTTGTCAAGTACCTCTAAATCAGGCCCTGTGATTATATATTATATATATTATATATAATATTATATATTATATATATATATATATATGTGCTATTATTATAAACAACTGCATCCTCTTTGCTGATGATGTAAAACTATTCAACACAACTGACAATACTGCTGCCCAACAAAGCAACCTTGACTATGTATCTGAATGGTCAAACAATTGGCAACTCCAAATCTCAACCAACAATCACTCTGTTTTACACATTGGCAACAAAAATCAGAACACCAAATAGAAGCTGGGTGGATACGACCTCGTAGACGACCCTCACTCTGTCAACGACCTAGGAGTACGCATCTCAAATGATCTAAGCCCCAGAGCTCACTGTAACAGCATTGCCAAAAAGGCATTAAGTGTTGTTAACCTAGTTTTGCGAAGCTTCTTCTCCAGTAACATTGTACTGCAAACTGTGGCATATAAAACCTTTGCCAGACCAATTCTCGGATACAGCTCGTCTGCAACCATAGCTGTCTTTAGAACTGAGAGAACAAAGGAATGTAGAAAAACAGCATAATGATCCTTGTAGTTTTTGCCTCCATCCAGCTGAAATATAATTCTGGGGGAAAAAAATTAGCATAGAAATTTGATTTCTGCCTTCTTCGGATGAATCTCTAAGTATAATCAACCGAACTATCAGTAAATTGCACCATCTATTTTCCTAGGAAGATTAAACAACACTGAGGAAAATGATCTTGATGGTCTTGATCTTAAAACTACGAATCTGCATCACTTCAAATAAATGGCAAGGACTGGTTCTTATAGCTAATCCTCCAACACTTCTCAAATATTTGTCTTCAGATTTCTTTTTCTAGAAATAACAAGCCAGCATCTTTTTTTTTTTCCAGTTACATCCCTGCAGTGAAAGCACTTCACATAGAACAGTCTGGCATGGATAAAAAGTGTGATTGTAGGTCAATAGGGTACAAACTAAATAGATATTTAAAGGCCACTTTGACTGGTTAAATTTTATTTTGAAGCACTTAGAGATACAATTTAATCACACTTGTTCTAAAAGTACCTGCAGCAACTCACAACAGGACCAGTGTGAAGAGAGGGTATTATATGTGGAACCTCTGTAGTTATTTTTATTTGTGTGAGACCAAACAAACAGACAAAAGATTAAAAATATACAAATGAATGCATGTTTCAAAGGGCTAAACAATGTTTTTTTCCCCCCAAAGTCAACTACTGCAGAAGTTTTCTCAAGCAATTTACATTTTCTAGCCTATATTTTACTTTGATACCATAAGGATGGGGTTATTTTAAGACTGTGAGATGTCAGGACAGAATTTTAATTTGAAGAACTTCCCTCTTCCTTTCTTTCCCTAGGACATATTTAGACAAAAAACAAGCCGGGTTCTAGAGGAACAGATTCATTGCAGTTGTTGAAAGTTCAAGAGAATTGTACCTTTATGATGGATGAAGAAAAACTCATCACTTATAAGGTCATATGCAAGGGTCAGTGGTGGGACAGAGCAGAAAAGTGTTCATTTATCATGGGTAGTCAGTTTGTTACAACAGTAATTCCCAAACAGTAATTCCCACTTTATATAGGAATTCTAGGTCTCCTTCTCAGGGATTGTCTCAATGGGCTGAGTCCATATAAAGTGTGAACACAATATGCATCCTAGGACATAGTGAATTAAAGCTGGAAAAAGTGCAAAGAATAATAATAAACCAATTAGGGGACAGATTAGATTTTCCGTGAGGAAAAGTTTAGGAGTATCTGGGACGCTTTGAAAAAAGAAGAGGAGGGAACACAGGTATACAATGTTTATGAATCGTGTTAGAGACTTGATATATGGAGAAATGGAAAGATTTATTACTGGCTTTATCCAGTAAAAGTAAAATGTGGAATCTGCTGCTACCAAACTTTATTTTTATTTTATTTATTTTATCAAATTTGTATACCGCTTTACTCCCCGAAGGGACTCAGGGCGGTGAACAGCCAAATAAAATACAGAACATACAAAAGTTAAAAATATTTAAGATAAATTAAAGGATTAGGCTGAAAAATTTAAAATCCAATCATATAAAACATTTAAAAACCAATTATAAAGGGGAGGTTTAAGCCAGACCAGCCTGATGAAATAGGAATGTTTTTAAAGCACGGCGGAAGGTACATAGGTCCTGTATCCTCCTTATCTCAGGGGGGAGCTCGTTCCAGATGGCTGGTGCCCCCACAGAGAAGGCTCTCCCCCTGGGGGTCGCCAGTTGACACTGTTTGAGTGATGGCACCCTGAGGAGCCCCTGTCTGTGAGAACGGACTGGTTGGTGAGAGACTACTGGTGGCAGAAGGCGGTTCCAAAGATACCCTGGCCCTAAGCCATGGAGCGCTTTGAAGATAGTAACCAAAACCTTGAAGCGCACCCAGAAGATCACTGGAAGCCAGTGCAGCTCGCACAGGAGTGGAGTCACATGGGAGTGCCACGTCGCTCCCATCACCACCCATGCGGCCGCATTCTGGACCAGTTGGAGCCTCTGGGTGCTCCTCAAGGGGAACCCCATGTAGAGAGCATTACAGTAGTCCAGGCGTGAGGTGATGAGGGCGTGAGTGACCGTGCGTAACGAATCCTGATCCAGAAAGGGACGCAACTGGCGAATCAGGTGAACCTGATGAAAACTCCTCCCGGCCACGGCCGTCATATGTCCTTCTAAAACTTGGTGAAGTTTGGCATGTAGATAGTTGGCATGTAGACAGTTTTCAAAGAGAAGTGAACAATTTCATAGATGAACAGGCCCTTAATAATTACAAAGGGTTATATTCTTCTGGGAGTTATAGCTACTTTTGTTTTTAGTTAGTCCCTATTTTTTTTTCTTTTTCAGCAAATGACCTATCTGACCTGTGTACAAAGAATAAATTCTGCCTCATATTTTTTTGAGAACCAGACTCCACAAAAGTGAGGAGGAAAATTTACAATCGTAAAGAAGCATGCTATCTGTGCATGAACTGAAGCATTTATTTCTGAATCAAAGACACCATTCGATATAGGTCTAAAAAGCAGACCATGTTTTCTGCTAATGATATCACAGGTGGAGAGAAACATGGAGAAATAGCAATAGCATTTAGACCTATATACAGCTTCACAGTGCTTTACAGACCTCTCTAAGCAGTTTACAGAGTCAGCATGTTGCCCCCAACAGTCTGGGCCCTCATTTTACCCACCCCAGAAGGATGGAAGGCTGAGTGAACCTTGAGCCTAGTGAGAATTGGTGAGAATCGAACTGCCGAACTGCTGGCAGCCGGAAGTCAGCAGAATTAGCCTGTAGTACTGCATTCTAGCCACAGCTCCTAGATACAACCATGTTTCTAAGTATATGTGGTTCCTAATTCTTGTTAATAAAACTGGTTTAACTGGGTTGCAGAGTGGTCTTATTGCTAACGTCCAAGTTAAACTGAACTTTTTTGGTCACAGCACCTACTTTTTGGAAAATCATACTCCCCAAAATCAGATTGGCTCTGACTCTGTTGACCTCCCATAAAGAGCTGAAGACTTGGATCCACTGTAGGGCCTGGGGCTCAGGAGATTAAATGTCCCATTGAGTGATGTTGGTTTATTCTCCTGGGGTTCATCCTTGGCTACCTTGTTTTTAATTTCGCTACTGTTTCTCTTCTTCTTTGAATAAGTTGATAGCTGTCCAGAGTCTGTTTGCAAGTTGGGTGTTTGCAAGCTAGGTGAATTGACGACATCAATGAATAAATAAATTCACTGCAGTGCATTTCAAATTTTTTATCGGGTGGATAAAAGAAGGTGAGGAGAACTGTAGCTCTGAATTATAGCTGATCTCAGGAAGCTGATGGAACATTGGAAATGTGTTAGAAAAGAGGCTGATTGAAAGGTTTATTTTTAAAAAAAGAAAAAAACAACATATTTTTGTTGTTGTTTTGTTTTGCTGCTGTTGGGGAGCATTAGCCTTCCTCATTTTTCAGCATTGTCGCTATAGTTGTGCTTGAAAACAGGAAATTGCAGAGGAGGCAATTGGGCCAAGCAGTTTGGTGAGGCCCAAATGAGTTGGAGAAGGCAACTGACTTACCTATTACCAGGAAGAGAAGGGAGAAAAATCATATGAGATCTGTTTAATGGGAGGAGGGGGAGGAGACAGCTTTTCAAGTGATAATCTAGTTTAACAATTAACTTGTAGATGTGGATATAGATACTGTACAAATACTTCTGTTAGAATCACACACACACACACACAAATGTTAGAGTAGCTAGTTCTGTACTTGTATGTTATCCCAGGATGTCCTGAGTTGACAGGGTCTTTATATCTTTATTATGTTTCAGATCTAGAAAATGTTCCTTAACTCTCAAATAGTGAAAAAAAACCCCATGTCATTTGATGTTGCTAGTGAAAGGAGAAGTAGTTCATGAAATGCCTTTTTGAAAAAAAAAATTTGGTATTTTTTGCTGTCATCACTTAACATGGCTCTCCTGCTACCTCTGTTACAATGGCGTATGAGAATATTTATCATCATTATAAAGCAATCCACCAGGCAAGACAAAGCATGAGGAAATCTCTGTTATGTTCAACTCAATTCTTGATAACTACATGGACATATCCATGTAATTTTCCTAGCAACGAGAAACTAGAAAGATTCTAGATTTTGATGACTATGTTTTAAAGAAATACAATAATTAATAATCATACAACCAATGACACAATACTTCCACAAGAGTTAGTACACTGAAAAAAATGAAACTGCATATTTATATTCAGAAGCCAGAGCAGTTTCTTACACCCTTTGAGACAAAACTGAAACACGACTGGAAAGATTGGACAAGGAAGATAATTGTCTTGATGCAATCATTTAAATAGTGTCGGGCAAGATATATTGTACCTTTGGTAAAACTAGACGGAATCACTCACAGCTACATTGCACAGGAGTTGAATCAATTGCTGGTATATTTCCAAAATCCTATTTTTGACCTATACACATGAGTAAAGTCCATGGTAAAGTCCATATTGTCTAGATCAGGGGTGTCAAACTCAAGATCCGTGGGCTGGATCTGTGATGAGACCAAATCTGGCCTGTATGGCCATCCTGGAAACTGTAAGGGTCCAATCCATGTCACTTTGGCCTGGCCCCCGCCATCCCAGTGGGCAGGCACATGCACAGGCCCAGTCCTCCGTCGCCGCATGCAGAGCAACTAAAGTAGCCTGTGGGACTACAGTAAAAAAATAGTTCACACCTTCCAACCTCATGAGATTTTTTATTTTTTTCATGAGAAAAAAGTTGGAAGGTCTGAAATATTTTTTTTACCATAGTCCCGCAAACTACTTTAGTTGCTTTGCACGCAGTAGTGGCGAAATAAACTGGAAAGGTTAGTGAAGGGATGTGGCTGCCCTGGGTGACGTGAGGGGGGGCGGAGGCAGGGAGTGAGGGTTTGGTCTGGCTGAAGGACCCTCAGGCAAGCCAGGGCGATGTGGGTGGGGCAGCTCTTTACACCCTGCCTTGATTCTTCCTCCACCCCTTGCCTCACTTCGTTCTTTACCACTTCTTCTCCTTGCTCACTGCTATAACTTAGCAGGAGGCTGAGCAATGCACTGGTGTGACAGCCACAAAGCGAGGTGGGGGGTGGTGGAGTGCAAAGCAAGGTGGGGGTATGGAGCTGCCCCCCATGCCCCCACCGGCATACCTGAGCACCCCACCAGCCAAGCACTGAAGTGCCACAACTCCTGCTTCAGCGAGACAGAGACTGATGGGGGGTGGAGAGAGAGTGAGTGCACAATCCCTGCTTTAGTTGGGACATTCAAGCTGCTGGCAGTGGGGGGGGGGGGAAGAGCCAACCGAGCAGCTGTTCTTCTCTTCATCCTTCTCGCCTAAGCGGCAGCAGGCTCCATAGGACAAGGTCTCATTCCTGCCCTGGCACAGTGAGCTCTGGTGGGCTGGATGCGGGTTTGAAGGGCCTTGCCCGCAGTACTTCCTTGCTCAGTTGAAGGCTTTATTCAGCCTTCAAACAGTAAGGTTAGCCATGGAATCAGAATCAGCAGGGAACCAACGCCATCCATAGCCCTGGTGTGCTGCTCACTTATGTGGGCCAGCCTTACTGTTTGAAGGCTGAATGAAGCCTTCAACTGAGCGAGGAAGTACTGCGGGGTCAGGCCCTTCACACCTGCATCCATCCCGCTGCCACAGTTCACTGTGCCATGGCAGGAATGAGACCATGTCCCATGGAGCCCACTGCTGCTTGGGCAGGGAGGACGAGAAGAACAGTGAGGCTTTGAGCCAGCTGGCAGGGAACAGGTCAGGCAGTGGTGGCTGGCTGGTTGGGAGGGGGGCAATCATTAGGTGGCTACCACTGCCAGCAGCTTAAATGCCCCGACTGAAGCTGGAGTTCACCGCACTGGGGGAGAAATGAGAGGCCCTGCTTTCCTGCAGAGCCTGCACTGCTTGAGTGGGGAAGATGAGGAGAAAAATGGCTGTTCAGTTGGCACTTCCCTCCCCCCCCCGCCACTCCAGCAGCTTGAATGTCCCAACTAAAGCAGGGATTGCACTCTCTCTTTCTCTCATACACATACAAAACACATACACAGAGTTTGGAGAGTCCTCCCACTCTGTCTCTGTCTCACTGAAGCGGCAGTTGCGGTGCTTCAGTGCCTGGCTTGTGGGGCACTCAGGTAAGCTGGTGCAGGGCATGGGGGGGGGAGCTCTGCACCCCCCGCCTTGCTTCGTACTCCACTACCACACCGCCTTGCTGCTCAGCTGCCTCCTGTTGCCCACACTGCTGCCAGCAGCTTGGGTGCCCTGTATGAATTGCTCGCTCTCTCCCATACACACACACACACACACAAAATTGGATTGCTCTCTCTCTCCCCCCCCCCATTTGCACGCAAGTGTGCTCTTGGGGACAACAAGGTCTCATTAAATAGTTAAGTGGAAAGTAGTTGGGGTGGGGGGGAAGAGAAGCAGGAGACTGGCAAACACTTTTTATGCCAAGAATGAAAGTTTCTGGGTCCCTGACTCTGCAAAAGAGGATGGGAGCCTGAATCTGTGAAATATTATAGCACCGAGGAGCGTCCATTCTCAGCACAAAAAGCATTTCCCAGCCAACTCTCCTCTCCCTTCCTCAAAGCAAAGACAAAGAAACAGAGAAACAAAGAGGGCCTATTCTATCATTAGCCCCCCCCCCCCATGGCCTTCCCCACCCTGAGATACCTCGTATGCACATTAGTATTCTTGAATTGTGAGCTCTTAGTTGCAAACAGTTATTTCCAGTGGGGAAAACAGGATAAAGAAAGAGGGGAAGAGAAGAAAGAGGGGAAGAGAGCAAAGAAGGAAAAAGGAAAGAAGGGAAGGAAGAAGAAAAATGAAGAGGGAGGGAGGGAGGGAAGGAAGGAAAGAAGGAAGGAAGGAAGGAAGGAAGGAAGGAAGGAAGGAAGGAAGGAAGGAAGGAAGGAAGGAAGGAAAATTATAATGAGAGATAGTGAGGATAAATCCTGCCTTAGCACCCGGCCACCAGCAGCCCTGCTGCCTTTTGCCATCCCCTTGTCCCCTCCTGACCTCTCCTGGTGGTCTCCCATCCTATCACCGAGGATGCTTTGGTTACAAAGCCAGGTCTCCTCATAAGAAGATGGAGTGGGCCTTCCACTGACCCACACACTTTGCCCTGCTGCACACACCATGAGCAACCTGGCCAAGGAGAGTAAGCACAGCAGCAGTGGGAGCTGACCACGCCCACCCTGGCCCCTGAAATCAAGACAAAATCCTGATGTGGCCCTCAATGAAATTGAGTTTGACACCCCTGATCTAGATGATGTTACAAGAAGCAGGCTTTTTTGGTGGTGGCCCTGCCACTTATGGAGTTCAGAAAGCGATAAAGGTCAGAACATCAGAATATTGCATTTCTAAGAATTCTAAGAATTCTAAGAAACAGATCATATCAAATCTATTAGATTGCTTTAAAGAGTTTCTGAAGCATCTGCAATCTTACATTGAAAACCTTGTAAAGAACAGCCAAAACCAGCGGTGAGGTTTGTTGTCACTGTAATCATCCATCAAAGTGATTCAGGTCATTTTTTAAACATTTGAGATAGTATTTCAAGGACTGCGAGATGGAGAGCTGTGATTGAAGCAAGTGCATTTTTTGTTTTTAAATTGAAGTACAATATATATGATAGTAATTTAACAAAAATGGAATTCATCTGGTGGCCGATAAAGTAATCGAGTGCCTGCACCACAGAATGGTAGGTCTACCCGAGGACATTGATATTGAATTAGTATAATTGGTTCGTGTCTAAGTTGTCAATCTTCTTAGAATCTTTACATTAATCCTAAAAAAAGAAAATTACGTTGGAAAGCAAGGCAAGGAAAAGTATTTAAAGTGATTGCAATCTTTGAGTCTGGGTTCATCTCAACTTAAGAAGAAATTTATCTTGTCCTACGGATGATGCTTCACCCTATGGAGTAGGAACTATATTGTCTTATCAAATGAGCCCAGAGAAAGTTCTATTAGATAGACCTAATGGATACTGAATAAAGCATAACATTATTTTCAACTGAAAAAAGTGGAGACTAACCATTATATTTCATTTAAAGAACTTCCATCAATATTTATATCAGTGTCCTTCTACTTCACAACTGATTATCAACACTTGTTAAGACTACTTAAGGAATATAAATCCCCTTATAGTAACCCCTGAAATATTATTGGGCTTTAGCAATACAGATAGTTCTTGTCTTGTGACCAATCCCTTAATAACTGTCTGAAGTTGCAATGGACTTGAAAAAAGTTACTTACGACCCATCCTTTAAGTTATGATAGTTGTATCACGTGATCACATTTTGGGCATTTGACAATTGGCTCACATTTATGACCAGTTGCAGCATCCTGTGATCATGTGTTTGCATTTTGAAATGGTTTTTTTGCCATTTTCTGGCAAAAAATGCTTATTAGATAAGCTGGATTTGGACTCACAACCATCTGATTTGTTTAACAGCCAAGTGATTTGTTTAATGAGCATGGTATGAACAGTCATAAAATCAAGTCCAGTTACATGGTGACCTGACTTATAATCACATTAACTTACAACCAAAATTCCACACTCAGTTGTGGTCATAGGTTGAGAACTACTTGTAACACTTCATGTTCCCAAAATCTGCTGTAAGGCAAGCTATCAGCATGGCGGTGTGAAGGCACTAAGGAGATTACTGCTTTCAGATTTGGCTCTAGGGAAATGCATTTTGAGGGAGTGACATATCTTGCTGGAATGTTTGGGAGAAGCTCAGTGAATGTTTCTCAAATAATAACAAAAATTTTACAGTTAAATGGTAAATAATTGTGCTTAAAAATCCCTTCTTTTACACCAAACATATAGAATTAAGTAAGGAGACCTGTCTATACATTTCATGGATCAAACTGTAGATGATCTCAATAAAAGTATGATAAGAAATGCTGTATTTTTTTGCCCACTTGAAAGATTCAGCCTGCAGTTGTGTCGGGTGGTTAAAACTAGATGTTGGCTTGCAAAAAGTGATTTAATACTATCCTGCCAGAAGCTGTTGGAAATATTTTCCATGAAGTCTATCGCATCAAAGAAGACTGGCAAGAAACGTTGGCATATTTGCCAAACATGGATAGCCTAAAGTAATGGGTACGGATGATTTACCAAAATTTACAATTAGAAATGAAATTAAACAAACTTCATCAATCAAGAATGGATTAAGTAGTCAAGTGGGGAGAACAATGAGGATTTTTAAAGAAGGACTGAGAAAAAGGAGAACGTGGAAAGTGAAATCAGTTCATTTCCTTTTGAAATATAGAACACTGGTATCTGGTTATGGTATAAATAGCCATAACCAAGTCCTCATCATCTACCAGGGTTGGGTTCTAAATTTTTTTTACTACCCATTCTGTGGGCGTGGCTTATTTTGTGGGCATGGCTTGATGGTCACGTGACAGTGAGCATGACTTGATAGTCATGTGACTGGGTAGGCGTGGTCAACTCAATGTCACCCACGTCAAGGGGAGTCATAGTTTTTTGACCATGCCCCTTGTTCCTTCCTGTCAGGCCCAGTTTCGACTCAGTCGGCGTGAGAGAAACATCTCTAGTAGATCAGGCTTTCAGCCATTGCCTGTTCAATTATCTCAGAGTCACTGCAAGTTTTTGGACCAAACAATTCTTTAGGATTTAGCAGAGGTACTGGTCTACCAAGCTTTTAACTGCTTGTAGAGCTGTACCAGTCTACCCATTTGTTTTTGGAGCATACCAGTCTACCCATTTGTTTTTGGAGCATACCGGTCTACCCATTTGTTTTTGGAATGTTCCGGTCTACCTAATTGTTTTTGGAGCATACCAGTCTACCCATTTGTTTTGGGAGTCCACTGGTTTACCACCACACTGCCTTTTACCGCTGATCAGCTGTAGGGCGGCCCTTTGAAGTGCCGTGGCAAGAGTTTAAACAGTTTTTTTGCCACTCTGCCACCACTGAGAGCATCAGAAACTGCTTTCAGGCAGCTTGGCCTCAATTGCCAATCTACCACCACTGAGCGGTTTACAAGGAGCGGATCAGTTTGAGCCAATCAGTTGGGAGGCTTCCTGGCTTCTCAATTTAAAGCTACGGTGTCTTGTTTTTTTCCCTTCTCTTCTTTCTCTAGTGATTTTTTCCTTTTAGCCAATCAGCTGGGACTTGGGAGGTAGCGAATAGATTGGGGGTGGGGCCAGGCAGAGGTGGTATTTACCAGTTCTCTGAACTACTCAAAATTTCCACTACCAGTTCGCAAGAACCAGGGAAAATCGGTAGCAACCCACTACTGCCATCTACTAATGGGAAAGAAGATCTATACTCAGTGTCCTGTATTAAGAAAAAAGATTAAAAAAAACCCAAAGCTGAAGTCATCCCCCCCCACCTTTGCTATAACTGTCCTAGGACTGAAAGTGGAGATAAAAGCCCTATAATTATCTCTCATGTTATTTTTTTTCAAAATGGGCAGCGTATAAGTCAAATAAATAAATGAAATAAATATAAATAAATAAAGTGAAGGGAGCGCGATAGCTCATTGGTTAACGATGCTGACCTTGTCTGTATTGAAGACCTGAACACCGCACAATGGGGTGACCTCCTGTTATTTGCTCCAACTCCTGCCGACATAGCAGTTTCAAAGCCCGTAAATGCAAGTAGATTAAATAGGTACAACTTCAGTGGGAAGGTAACACTGTTCCATGCACATTGGAGTACATTTAGAGATTGTATTCAGCAGGTTCTGGCCAGTTCTGGAGAATTGCTAGCGGAAATTTTGAGTAGTTTGGAGAACCAGTAAATACCACCTCTGACTGGCTCCGCCCCCATCTATTCTCTGCCTCCCCAGTCCCAGCTGATCTGGAGGAAATGGGGATTTTGCAGTAACCTTCCCCTGGAGTGGGGTGGGAATGGAGATTTTACAGTATCCTTCCCCTTCCCCTTCCACGCCCACCAAGTCATGCCCACGAAGCCACGCCCACAGAACTGGTAGTAAAAAAATTTGAATCCCACAACTGAGTACAGTCATGGTGGCCAAATGACCATGAAAATATCTTTGGACAATGCTGGCTCCCTCAGCTAGGAAACAGAGATGAGCACCGTCCCTTAGAGTCAGACCACAACTGGACACAGGAAACCTTTACCTTTCAATAAATAAGGCATTAGGTAACAACCAACAAGGCTGCTAGCTTTTATTAGCACTCAATTATCTGGAGGTATAAAATGATATAAAAATGGCATTTGCCTAATAAGTGATTGGCTAAGGAAACAAGTTTATGGAACAGAAACAGAACCATGCAAAAAGTCTGATCATTTTGCATCAGATAATTTGGATTCAGACAGTTCATCTCCTTCCAATCAGGCGGAGTCAGGAGGTCTAACTATAAACAGATTCTCCTTTCTGTCCAAGGAGAAATCTCCTCCTGCGGGGAGGATGTTATCCGGTGAGAAAAAGATTGCTCAGTTAATTGAAGGATTATTCTCTATAAGTAATGTAATTGGACTTAGATGATAGGTGTTTTCTTTTCAATAAAGGGTCTACAAGGGTCTTCCTGCATCTGGTCTACAAACAGAAAATAAATTCTGCCTCATATAGTTGAAAAGCGAGAACTCAACAAGTCTTAATGTCAATTTGTTGTCACTGAAATCGGAGACAGTGCACTGTGATCCAGTGGCTCAAAAGCTGTGTTTGAGAGCTTCCCAAATTCACCTGGCTGGCCATTGTGTTACATAAAATGCAAGACTAGATGAAATGTTACTTGACTGAGAAAGGTTCTTGTATGTATGCCATAGAAATTTATGTCATGCACTGAGGACTTATAGAAGGAGTCATGGAAGTTACAATATTTGAAAATATATTGCTCCCTCGTGATCTGCAATCCAACTAGTTGAATTTATTTTGATTTAGTCAGTTCTTGATAACGCACCTGCTTGTATCAAATTCCCAAGGAAATATCAAAGCCAGATTTATCACGCCCTTCCTATATCACTAACTATGTTTGGGTTCACCCTAGTGAACCACAAGTTGTAAAGCTTTGACAGAGACAATATCTACTTTGGGATTTTGTTACAAACCAGTCAATCACAACCCGTGAGTTGGAGAAAAATTTAAGACTTTGAACAGAGACTGGTTGGTGGGTTAAAATGCCTGGATGATTTTCTTAAGGACTTTCTGGTGGTTTGTAGTATGAAGCTTTTAGCCAAGAATATTGCTGGGTTAGATCCTTTTGAAATTCAGTTCAGCTAGTCTGCGTGAAGTGTCTGATGTACTGAATGTCTTGTTTCAGCAACGAGTATGTATTTTTCTTGACATAAGATTTTCTCTACTATGACCCTCGGCTGTTGAGATATTTTTTTCTGCTGCCAAGTTGAGATCAGGCAGCTATTGCTGTGCTCGCATGAGAAATACAGTCTTGCTGTAATAGCCCTAGAAGAGAATGGCTGCTGATGTCCATTTGCATATTGCTTTGGATTTTATGGCATCTCCAAGTTATACAGAATCTAAATGAATAAAAACCACTGTCCCTAAAACATTTATTGCCCCTAGGAGAATGGGCTGTAGTGGTATTAGCAAGCTGGTAAACCATTACTGTGGCAATGCATTTTCTGCTACTACCAGCTGTGATCTACTGTTCCGTATTTATGCGCTCCTTCCTTCCTTCCTTCCTTCCTTCCTTCCTTCCTTCCTTCCTTCCTTCCTTCCTTCTTTCTCTCTTCAAACTTTTAACATGGATTCTGTCTAAAACAAAATTATACTCCTAGATGTTTTTTTTTTAAAGCCAACAGAAGTAGGATTTATTTCCTAGGCAATAGGATCTAAATATTTGAGGTGGGTATAGTAAAATAGTATCTTATATAACTCTTGCTTAAAATAGAATAGGTGCTATATTCCCATTTCCTGGAACTTACCCTCAGCTCCCCTTCCTTTCTCCAAATGTCCATTTGAGCAGACATTGAACTTCTAGTTCAATGCTCAGAAAAATGGAGCAGCAGCTTCTATGGGAATTGAATGAGTCAAACAATGTAAGCATTTGGCTATTTTACTTATAAATGTGAATATTGTGATGTAAGTAATGAAAAACTTACAGATGATTAATATAGATGTGTGCTGTTAATCATTGTCAGTGTTCTTGTTACTGAGGAATTCAGGGATGTGGCTGAAAATATTATGGTGGCACTGAGAAGGGTAAGTGACAAGAATTATGTCATCAGATCTTAGGTGTTAGTTAACAAAATATGAGATATGGGCTTACGAATCATTGTAGAAATATATTTAAGAAATATATTTAAGAGGGCAAACACTGTTGGCATAAAGCAGATAGGCTCTGAGATTGATTTTTAACTTTAGAACAGTGCTTCTCAACCTTGGCAACTTTAAGAGGTGTGAATTTGTCCCTTGGAGACTTGGTTGTAGTAAATTGGCTATGGCAAGTTGGCTACTGCAAGTTGTTCCATTCCAAGGAATAGTTGTAGGTCACTTTTTTCACTGCCATTGTAACTTTGAATATTCACTAAATAAATTGTTGTACATGAGGATAAGGCAATTGTCTTCCCCACAGTTTACCCATTTTTTGCAGATTCAGTTGCTAGAGAGTAGAAAATCTGTTGTTTTCTTCCATGAGGCATAAGACCATGTCTATTGGATTTAGCCACATCTTTTTTTAAAAAAAAAATCCTACCATAGTTCCCTATGACACAAAATGTTCAACAATTGATGTCTAGAATACACTTTACATTAGTTGGTTTGTTTCTTATGGTGAACTGGTGTTTATGTTTGATATTACAGTGTTGGCATCTTTCAATGCTTTTGCTAGCTTTGTCTTTGGAACAAGCTTCAATGCTGGCAAACATATGATTTTTTATGCTGTTCTATATGCTCTGTGATTCTTTGTTTCAATTCTTCTACTTCTTTAATTACAGAGCTTTGTTGAGTCTGAGGAAAAGAATTGGGTGCCTGGTTTCCAAATAGAAACAATTCAAGACCTATGCTGGTTTTCTCTATTCCCAACTCTCCCTGGTTTGCCTCTATGGCTTGAGTTACTTCTGACAAGGCTTTGTATTCTTTGTCCTAAATAGATCTTTTCAAATCTTCCCATTCTGTTTCTCTGAATATTTTTTTTATTTATTTATAAGTCAGTGGTGATTTTCTAGTCTCTGTTGTTATTTCTGATTCTGGATTTCCCTCCCAGAATTGATGCATTTATTTCAAATATGCCCTTTTTGTTGAAATTACAAATAATTATTTATGTTCTATCTCTGTATATTTGCAGGAGGTAAAACACCTTTTCTTCCAGTTGTTCTGAAAGTTTTGGTCCTGTCTGCTCAACCAGCAGCCATGAGCCCTATAGCCCATTTTTTCCCACCAAACTTCAACATCTAGTATTATAGTCCCTATAATGACCGGGTGATGACTAAGCTGGTGTGTATTTCTGTAAATTATTTCTCACATATTTTTTATGAGAGAGACTCTCATCTGGCTCCTCTGGTGAGACCTGTCCAGTACAGTTTGACCTCTGGTAGAGCTCTTATTTTCCTCAGAGCACAAAAGCCCCATCATCATGTCAAGGTATTGCCTCACTGGGAAATTATTATTATTATAGTTTGTTGCATAGGCAGCCAGGTGTTCAGACTTGATTTAGCATTTTTATTTACCTATCAAAACCTTTTCAACTATCTGGGATAGTCAGATGTGTATCTTTAATGGTGTTGTAGGTATCATCACAGGTTGTAAGCTGTTTTGAATAATGTTATGGTTTGCAATTGACTGATAGTGATTTTTGTCAGTGCTGATAGTGTTCAAATGGTGCTCCAGTTGTTTTGAAATTGCTCCCAATATGCCTATTAGTTTTGATACTATTTTGCTTTCTTTTGCCACAGTTGTTCCATTTCTATTTGAAGATCTTTGTATTTTGTTATCTTCTCCAATTTTTTCTCTTTTTTTCTTCTGCCTCAGGTACTTCCATGTACTTCTAGTGGTCATCCACTAGGACACCTAGATTTTTCCTATAGTTGCTACTATTGAGCCAAGTACTGCCTACTCTGCACATTTGTTTATTCCTGCAAATTTAATCAGCCCCCCTTCTATCCTCTCATTGATGAAGATATTGAGGAGCTCAAGACAGAACCTTGAGGTACCCAATTGCATCCTTCCCTCCAGGTACATTGAGGGCTACATACTGAGTGTATGCAACAGAACAGAACAGAACAGAACAGAACAGAACAGAACAGAATAGAATAGAACAGAATTTAATTTTTTATTGGCCAAGTGCGATTGGACACACAAAGAATTTGTCTTGGTGCATATGCTCTCAGTATACATAAAAGAAAAGATACATTCATCAAGAATCATAAGGTACAACACTTAATGATAGTTATAGGGTACAAATAAACAACCAGGAAACAATATCAATATCAATATCAATGAAGATGTAGGTTGTGCTCTAGTTATCAAATGTTTTACTGAATTCTACATATGCTATATCCATAGTATTTCTGCTTATTTATTACACTAATTAAGTTATTAATATAATCACACATCCTTATTTATATATGGTACCTGTGTTTTCTTTGGTCTTTTTCCAGCCAGCTGATTCTCACTTGGAAGGTCTTCTTCCTCTTGGGCAGGCCCTGGCAAAAAATAACAAAGCAACTAGTACTTGTAAAGCTAAATTTAAGAAGAAATAAATCACTTTCGTTTTTTAAATGAAAATAATTAAAATGTTGTTAAGTTGAAATTATACTCACTTCCTTGATTTTGAAGGAGCTTCTCCTTCAAGTACTTGTTTTTTTTTCACAAGACTTTCGATTTCGCTTGCCAAGAACTCATTCTCCTCCTCGAGCTAAGATGCAGAAATTATAAGAAACATTCATCTATCATAGGATACAAATAAGCAAACAAAAAGAGAAGCTTAAAACAGGATTGTAAGGGAAGTGAATTACTTACCTCTCTTATCGTGGCATTTTTCTGAGCCATCTTCTCCTGGTGTACTTCATTGAGATCTTTCATCTCCTCTTGCTCTATTTTTTTATGGAAAAACACTTGTGTTATTACACAATATTCATGAAAGACATTATATATTAAGCCACCAATGATACACCAAATTAAGACTGGTCTTTACAAATGGCACAATCCATTTAAAATGCAATGCAGGGAAACAGATCTTTTTGCCTTTCCCCCAGTAACTTAAAGGGAGTTCAGAGCCTCTCCCAAAGACAGTACTCCTGAAGGAAGGTGTTTTTCCCCTCTGTGGTGCAGAGGAAGGAGTACCCTTCTATCCCCACTCCTGCTACAGGTACCCACACAAACAATATGTTTGTTTGCTCACCTTTGTCCCTCTGATGTTTCTTGTATTTCTGGAGACAGAACTGCCAAAAGAAGACAAAGGGGTGAATTAAGCTCATTCTTGAAAAGTATAGATCAAAGTGCTATTAAAGAAAGTACTACAAGACCCAGAAAGCTGTCCTGTCTTCCCTTCATCCTTTTCCAAGCTATGCTTCCCCAACTTTTGACACTTCTTCATTGAACTTTGCAGGGATTGATAATGATGGAGAGAGCTTTACTTCTGGCTGGAGTCATATCCAATTGCAATGCGCTTTGGCTGTCTTCTGACCATTCGTTCTAAGCAATTGAAAATTTTGAAAAGGAAGTTAACTACATTGATCTATTATCAATTTTATATTATAGCATCTTCATATCCTAGTTTTCAAAGTAATTTATATGCGCCTTCTCTAAGCAAAATGTTAATATTCGCAATTGGGACAAAATATGGTGAATTTGGATTTTTAGCAGCAAACAGGCTGATTACAAATGAAGCTTCTGAGAATAATTATGTTGTAAAATCCTGTAAGAATAAAAATGCAATCCTCTAGCTCTGAATAGACTATTGAAAACAATATTAATCTTGCCAATAACCCATCTAATTCTTCTAAGAAACTATTTTATCTCAAAACTGGGCTCTGGAAGGAACAATATTAAAATTTGATTTGAAATATATATATATATTCATTCATTCATTCATTCATTCATTCATTCATTCATTCATTCATTCTGAGGTTTTCGCGGGTGTTTGTATCTGGTCTTTGGTTATTTGGGTTTTCTCCCTCATAAAATTAGAAGTGTCTTGGCGACGTTTCGACAAAGTCTCATTTATCATCTTTAGGCTGGTGTTTTCGGCTTTGTGCTTCTAGGAGCAATGTGTGATTGCAGCTGTTTCTTCCTTTGAACTGCTAGTGGGGGTGTGAACTGATTGGGTGGGAGCTTGGCTGTGTTCTGGTTGGATGGGGGGGTTGGCTGTGCTCTGATTGGCTGGGGGTGTGTTCTGGTTGGGTGGGGGCTTGGTTGTGCTCAGGTTAGTCTGAGTTGCAGGGGGATTTGAGCTGGTGAGCTGTATTGCTGTTGTTTGGCTTTGCGTTCGTGGTCGTGCCACATCTTCGTGGTAGGTGTCAGTCTGCTTCATGTATGGATTGGAGGGGTTTAAAATGGCTAATGATGCAGCTGTGGTCTGGCTTCTGGTCCGTGGTCATGCCTCATCATCGGTGTGGGTTTGAGTCTGCTTTCTGCGTGGATGTGTGGTGGTGAGATGCTGCATGGGCAGCAGAGCTTTTGCTGGCTGCCAGGAAAAAAGCCTATAAACTAGTGGATTGTGATTTTACTGAACTATAAAAAACTTGGTTTAAGTAGGAAGAACCTGGCTAAAGAGAAATACATACATACATACATACATACATACATACATACATACATAATATTTTATTAATCAGGATTTTATTTGTTTATTTGTTTATTTGTTCATTTATGGGAGGGGGATGTCTGTGTGAAAGTTGATGTGATTTCCATAGGCTACACAATTTGCCAGATTTGGCAGAAAACAAGTATTGCCTCATGATCTTTCTTTTTCTTTTAAAAACCTATCTCATAATTAGTTGCCAACTTTAGTACCACTAGTTCAGTATTTCTCAGCCTTGTTCATCAGAAGAGATGTGGAGTTCAACTCTCAGAATACATGCTGGAGAGAGAATTCTGGGATTGGAAATTCATATATATTCAAGTGGCCAAGACTGAGAAACACTGTCCTTGTTAGTGGAGAAAGAGCGGGAGGGGGAGAAGGAGTAAGGAGACCTCCCACCGGTGACTATTTGCATGCTTTCATTAATTTTTGTGGCAACATATGTCAATAGTTGGCCAATCTCTTCTTTCATTTTTTTTTTAAAAAAAAGACATTTCTGGGAAATTACCCTTCCAATTATACTAGGAAGAGGGATTTGAGGGCTCTAGCCAACCCCACAACTGTATAGTTCCTTCCAGATCCCATTACTTATGTCATATTATCTGTCATGTTACTTCTTTGAATCCCAAAACCTAGAGTCAGACGTGCAAGTTGATAAGTAAATAAATAAATAAAAATAAAAATAAAGATCTGTTACCTCAAAGAGGGCTTTCCCTGCATAATAAAGGAATATCTCCATGATGGAAATAAATTAATCCCTAATTAAGCTAAACTAAACTAATTCTAACTAAATAAAAAAATGTATCAGTTATGATGAATAAAGATATAAATAAAGATATATAAGAATAAATAAACAAATAGTATGTGCCAATAGGTGTAATATTAAGTAAATAGATGAATAAGCAAACAAAAAACATTGTAAAGTAAAGCAAACCTAAACTATGTGAATACAGTGAAATAAAAACAAAGTGAAGCACCTACACAGACCTAAAAGCTCTGGTGAATAGCTTTCATTCAGCCCACCCAAAAGTGTTAGTTATTTCTCCGTTGTGAATTCATCTACCTGTCAGCAGTATTATGAGGCGTGACCTCATGAAGGAAAAGTAAGGCAAACTGATCCTCTGAATGAATGCTACTCAGAGTGTTATCTATTTTTGAATATTGCTAGAAAAGTAAATACAAAATCTTGCTGATATGTCTGGTGGAATCAGAGGATGAAGTACAAGAAAAATGCAAAAGAAAAATTAGCGTTCCTGAAGAAAGCAGGGAGATGTCTGGAGAAATATGCACAATTGAGAGTGAAAAAGTGGTGCAATGGTGAATGAGCAGAATTGGAGAGATTTCTGGGTTTGCAGAGTAAAACACAGTATTTGAACTTTCAGCAACAGCCCTTTATTTTCTGTCCAGATCTGTCAGTATACATATTGCAATATGTTGCATGACCATTATTATTTGAATACAGTTGCTTTTTCTTACTGTTTTTCTTTCCACAGCAGAGCCTTTGTAATGTCCAGAATAAATGACAGAAAATCTATTACATTTAGGGAGCATGTGAGCATTGAGCATTTAAACGGAAAGCACAACTTCATGGCATGGGACTGGGCTATTTGAGGGACCGCCTTTTCCCGCTTATACCAGCCCCCCCCCAATCAATCTCACAGAGCAGGTGTGCTATGGGGAATTTCAGCTACGGGTCTACATTTGATGGATCCCAGGACACCTTATTGTGGTGCCTGCCATATGGAATAATCTTCCCAAAATTAAGTCGGCCCCATTCTTTTTGATTTTGCAAAAAGCCCCTAACTCATTTGGTGACCAGGGCTGAGTCTGATAGAATGTGCACCCGAAGGAGCTAAGGGGGAGAGTTTGGACAAGACAGAGGTTTTCCAGAAAGAGACCTGGATCAAGAGACAGTGCAGACTCAAGTTGGATGAGAAAGCAGGGAAGACTTTCAGTGTAACTTGAATTCCCACAATACTCTCTTGGGGTATATCTAGTAAATTAGAAGCTTAAAGCTTGAATGTGGCAAGATTCTGTCAATTAGGTTTAAGCAAATAAAGGATTGAACTCAGTTGGATTTCGCTGTGCCATTTCTGGTCTTGATCCTGACACTGGGTTCCCTTGGAGTCAGAAACCTATCTCATTGGCTCCATTGTTGTGGGGGACATTTTTATTTCCTTCAACTATGGGGTTTTTAGTTTTTTTTAAGGATATTCATTATTATGGTCTTTGTATTTGCTATTTTGCTCTCCCTGGTTTTTTTTGAGAGTGTAAAAGTGAGGGATGAGAGGGGGCACACTTTCAGAATTGCATGATTCTGTTAATACAACTTCTAAAGGTAGAACTAGCATTTCTGGTTCTGTTTCTCGCCTAGATTACCTTCCAAATCTAATATCAATCTTGAAAGTCAATTTGATGTCAGTTTTTGATGCAAGGGTATTAAACATTCTTATTGGAAAAATAAGCAATCTAGGGAATTTTTTTTCCTGATGTACAGAAATTTTTATACCTTAAAAGTAAATCTGATGTAGAGTGCAGTTCTCACTGGAAATCATCCTTGTACTATACTGTAACTGAATACATGGTGTAGGGTCCCCTGCTTAGGCAGAGGGTTGGACTAGATGACAAATAAGGTCCCTTCCAACTCTGTTAATCTGGTAAAATATGGATTTATGCCTTATTCAAAGTTTGGGTTATCATGGTATAACCACTTGAGTAGATTCTCAATACTAATCCTATTTATTATAGCTTATAAATCCAGCCTGTGAGTTCTACAGTATTGAACCTGGTTCTTAATACGTATCCACAGTACCTGTAGCTAATATATAATAGCTGTATTATTGTTATTCTTCTCATCTTTCCTGTTACCTGTCTCCTTTTCTACTTATGACAGTAACTTTGTTGCTTGTATCTTTTTGATTTATATTGCTTTGTTTAGTTTCCTAGTATGATTTATGTTGATTGCTTATTTAGTATCCTATGACTACCACTAAGTGTTGTAGCTTATGATTTATGATGAATGTATTTTTATGTTGACAATGATCATGATTTATCACTAGTGTTTATGTACACTGAGAGCTTATTCCTTGGGTGTCCAATCGCACTTGGCCATTGATGTATGACTGTACTCTGTTGCTAGTATCCTTAAGATTTATATTGACTGTTTCCCTATGACTATCATTAAGTGTTGTACCTTATGATTCTTGATGAATGTATCTTTCCTTTCATGTACTCCGAGACCGTATGCACCAAGACATACTCCTTGTGTGTCCAATCACACTTGGCCAATAAAGAATTCTATTCTATTCTATTCTATTCTATTCTATTCTATTCTGTTCTGTTCTGTTCTATTCTATTCTATTCTATTCTATTCTATTCTATTCTATTCTATTCTATTCTATTCTATTCTATTCTATTCTATTCTATTCTATTCTATTCTATTCTATTCTAAATCCAGCCTGTGATTTCTACAGTATTGAACTTGGTTCTGTTCTGCCCCAGCTCCAGATTCCCAAGGATTGTGACAACACTAATGGTCCTTATCGAAGTTATAATGTACCAAGAATAAACAAAGTCTGGCAAAGGTTGGCAACCAGCCCAGAAGACAAGATACGATAAGACACTCACTCTTCAAAAATGCTTTTTAATAATTACACATTGTTTCCAGCAAGAAATTACTAACTGTGTGCAACTTAAATAGGCTAAGGGAGTGGCTAGTTATCCTCAAACCTTACTCTCAAGGAGACCTCCTCCTCCTGAGTAGCCACTCCTGCGGGCTCAAGAATTGAGGAGAGGCTCCTCCACTTCACTCTCTCCACTTGAAGGAGCCTCTGGAGGTTCTGAAGGCCCAGACTGAGTCTCTGCCTCTGGCACCACATCCTCTTCAGCCTCCTCGCTGTATGACGTGAGCGCCGGCTGCACTGGCTGCTGATGCAACCCCACACCTGCCTCCTTGTTGTTGGGATGAGCCACGATCCATGGAGGCCGCTGGCAGGCCACAACAAGTTCTTATTACGTATTCACAGCTTAAAGCTGAATAGTGATCCTTATTTTTATAAAAGGAATATAATATATTTTATAATTCATAAGTGCTTAATGATATACTGTACTGGAAAATTCTAATCCCCAGGACATCCTAGATCCCTTGCTTACTTATTTGCATTTTATTTTTTTACATTTTTGTATGTCTTTTTAAAGGGACGCGGTAACTCAGTAGCTAAGACGCTGAGCTTGTCGATCGAAAGATTGATGGTTCAAATCCCTAGTGCTGCATAACGGGGTGAGCTCCCGTTACTTGTCCCAGCTTCTGCCAATCTAGCAGTTCAAAAGCATGTAAAAAATGCAAGTAGAAAAATGGAGGCCATCTTTGGTGGGAAGGTAACAGCATTCTGTGTGCCTTTGGCATTTAGTCATGCTGGCCACAAGACCATGGAGATGTCTTCAGACAGAGCTGGCTCTTCGGCTTTGAAATGGAGATGAGCACAGCCCTTAGAGTCGGGAACAACTAGCACATATATATGAGGGGAACCTTTACCTTTACCTTTATGTCTTTTTATCTTCCTTTGCTTATATCCTTTTTCTAAAACATTTAATTAAAAAAATAAATTTTAGAATCTTCAGACTTCTGTGAAATACATCTTGCAAGATATATGACTTTGGTGGGACAATTGTATAGAATAGGATGATCTTTCTCATTGACAATCTAAAAACCTTGACACAAAGTTGCTCCTTAACTTTGAGATAGTCTTCTTAATTTTGATGATCTCATCTTTGACAAGAATCCTCAATGGTCTTTAAACCTCAACTGTCTCATTCCTGACAGAAGTAGGCAACACATTCCATGGTAAGGTAAATTCATCCTCCTTGCCCTTGCTAAAATCCAGCAGGATGCAGTCCCTAAAGATAGGTATGAATAATGGGGATTCAGAGCCTGTACAGGCTGTTCAGAAACCTCCATGAGGTGGAACTTAGAGTTCTAACTGGAAGAATGTTGCAGGTTTGCTGGGAGTCAACCCTGCTGGGCTGTAGATAGGACAATACACTCCACTAGCATATTGGTTTAATCTGAATCAGACATGTGAACTAGCATAATGAGTGAAAAACTTGGTAAAGCAGAACACTTTATAATTTATAGCTATAAATTGTTCCTAGTTCCCCCAATCCAACTAATAATTCCCCTTTGAATCTAAATATTGATTCATGATTAGCTTCTGCTCAAGCGGCTGTGCGCTCATCTAGAAAATGAGATGTTATATAGAAGTAACTGTAAAGTAGAAGTCTTCCTGGAGCAATCTCTGCTATTTCTGTGGGCTTTTTGAACACTGCAGAATTTGGTGAAATGAGTCTCCAAATGGCTCCAGGTTGTATAGATCCAATAATGTTTGTGTCAAGGTGATCTATTTAAACAACCAAATAGAGACGTACCAGCTGACCAGTTCCTATAAATTTGCCTGGGGGACTGGGATATGGCTGGCCTTCAGAGAGCTTGCATCACAGCTCCATCCTTCTTAGCCACATTGCCACTGGGGCAAGCAGGAGCTATACTGCAAATCATCTGGAAGCCTCCAGCTGAACATGGGAGTAATTAATAATTAACCACAACACTTGCATAGTATCTTCCTTGCCATCAATACAACACTGTTTTGTACCAGCCATTCTTGTTGCCAACTGAATGCTGAAAGTCAAGGCTTATTAGAGTTCTCTTTTCAGGAGCCAAGAAGACTCTACGATTCTTCTGACAGCCTTCCTTGAACCAAATGCTGTTGTTTGTATCAGTCTCATCTGGTACGGATTCTCTTCCAGTTCACTTAACTCACAATAATAATTCTCCTAGGAATGCTCCCAAGGAAAGAGTGCAAGGGAAAAAAAATAGAAAATTTCCCATAAAAAAAAAAATCCTTTCCAGAAACATGGAGAAATCCCGTCCTGTCCTGTCAATCAGTCTTTGGCCATTTGAACAGTGCTGGTCTAATTTGTTCCCAGCTTTGCCCTTGGAAATCATTGCATCCATGCCAGCAGCAGCAACAGCAACAGCAGCAGCAGCAGCATGCCATCTGGCCAACCGAGTGAGTAATAGCCAAAGCAGAGCATCATGACACTGTGAACTAAATTATCATACTCTCCCGCTCTTTTGCCACATGCTTATTGACTGTTGAATATAGATAGCCTCTTAAAAATATTGAGGTATCGACTGGGGTGGATCATAATGAGTTGATGTCTATACTGCTTTTAAAATGCAGGACAAAAGAGTACTTACATACCTACCTACCTACTTACTTGCTTATTTATTTATTCAATTTGTAAAGCCACCCATTTCACACATGTGACTCTGGCTGCTTCACATCATTACCATTCTTATGAAGAACCAACAATACACCCAGCTAAAGATTCATTTTAGATTGCGATAGTGTAGGAGTGGATGAGAAAGAGGACCGTGGTAACTCCAGGTAAATATTATGAGGGGAAATAAATTTTCAGGAATCAAACAGCACAATTACTGCACAATTAAGACAAGTATGACAATTTTCATGTAGAGATGTGGGTTTTTTTTTTCCTTTGGAAGACCAGTGGAGAGCAAATGGCCTTTCTAGTTCATGGATATCTTCAGACAACATATCCTGCATGTTCAAAATCACCTTTTGTACCAAGGAAAATGACCAGAAGCCTTATACGGATTGCTACAGAGATGAACTCATGTGCATAATGATAAAAACACAAAGGAAACTATTGAGTTTGCTGTTACGTAATAAATCTTGCAATTCACTTCACAGGCACCTGAAACGATACAATACTTTATCTCATTATGGGTACATGGCTCTATTTGTGGTTGAATGATTTAGTTTAATAAAGGTTTGTAGGTAGTGTGCATGGTTGCGATAATATCTACATTAGGCTTTAAGGGGCAGAAAAGGGACATTTTGGAGAAGTATGATCCTTTTACTTTGATCCTGAAAAATAAGCAAGGAGACTTGTCCAAAAGTCAAGATGGAGTATTATTTATTTCATCTCTCTCTCTACCCTTCTCCCTCTCCCTCCCTCCCTCCCTCTCTCCCTCTGAAGTGGCTGAAGCTGAAGGAATCATTTCCCAATTTATTTTCACAATAAACCTGTGAAGTTAGTTGTGTCAGAATATTCATGAATGGGATAGAGGCAGGGTAACAAGGTCAGCCAATGAATAGGCATAGCAACAGATCAGCCAATGAGGGCTGTTTTGGAAACCAAAACTGGAAGGAGTCTGGGTGTGGTTTAGTTTTGTAGTCAGCTCTAAAACGAAACTAGTCTGAACAAGTCTGCAACTCTCCTCTGCCTGTGAACTCTGCTATTGGTGTAGTAAATTTACTTCATGCGTTATTATGTATATCAAGAAGTTAATGAATCCTGCTGAATCAGTTTACCTGAGTGTACTTTCTGGATTTGATTTCTACTGCAAATTCTGATAAGTTGACTATGATGTAGGAACTGAAATAAAGTCACTTTGTGGTTTCTAGAGTGAAGTTGGGAAGTTTGCTTGAGCCTCCCAGATCCCACCTCAGAAGATTCTGATGAAGCATTGCAAGCCACAACTTTTCTTCATTGGCTGCTCTTTCCTGCGATCATGTGATTGCCATGTGTGACTTATGGGAAGTCAGCAGGGAAGGTCGCAAAAGGTAATCCATGACCAGGAGAAGCTGCAGTATTTTAATGGTGAGCTGATTGTCAACTGTCCAAGTCGCAATTATGTGACCACAAGGACATTGTAATAGCCACAACTGTGAGACCCATCATACATCCTCCTTGTTCATAGTGTTCTAGCTTCAACTGGCTGCTGAACGAGTGGACATTAACTGGCGGCTACCTGAATAACTTAAGCTTTACCTTATACTCAGGTTTACATTTGCTTTTCAAAATAACAGGTGATTTATGGCAATGGCTATGCCTCCAAGATGGACAAAGCAGGATAGAAGAAGTGCATTGTTTTAATATGGTTTTTATTAAAATATATATTTTACAATAATAAAAGACAAGCATACTATAAACTAGTAAGTGAAAAAAGAAAGGAGAGAGAGAGAGAGAGAGAGAGAGAGAGAGAGAGAGAGAGAGAGAGAGAGAGAGAGAGTAATTTCTGATCTTTACAGCCACTCCAAATGAATTTATTATCTATTCTTCCTCTTTAAGATTACCTCACAATTCACTTCTTCCCATATTCTGCTTTTTAAATCAATAAATCTCATAAGTCACCAATTCATTTTTTCTTGTTTTCAGGAATATATAGTAACCCACAGTTCTCGGGACATAGATAAATTATCATCAAACATTATGCAAAGACTAAGCTTTCAGCAGAAATCTACTATGCTGTGAAAGGTAGAAGAAAAGAAAAGATGAGACAACAGCAGCAAGGTAGGTGGATTTATTTCTAGTAGTGATTGGTTCTGTATGGAAGAATTGAAGGACCAGGTTGGGAACGGATCTCCTGGAGAAAATTTATATAGTTGATTGCTAGAGTTTACCCTGACTCATGCCACATAGTGAAAGTCAATGTCTCCAATGAAGCCATATTATAAGGTTGTCTTTGATCCTTTCTCAAAATCTCCACTGTGTAAAAATGTAGAGAATCTCTTAACATACCCCAATTCTTCTTTTCATATAGGCTCATGGAATTGCTTCAAATAACTCATGATTACATCATGTATTATTCTGGAATTGGATCTCTCATTCTACATACTATTAATTAATTTATTATGTTTATATCCTGCCTTTCATCAAAAGTAGTGTTCAAGGTTTTATAGACACTCTGATAAAATAACATTACAATTCATGAAATCTTAATGCTAAACACACACACCAAAAAAACAAAACAAAAACAAAAACAAAAACCAAATCACATCAAGGAGATATAAATCATAGTATCTACCATGCTGAAATTTAATTCAGCAATAAAATGGCATGAATTAAATCAATACTAAATTCCTACCATGGGTACAATTTGCTGGCAATTGCTTGCTCTACTAATAAAATTCCATAGTTTTTGTTTGAAGGAATGATTACAGAGTAGTTTACCAACAGGTAAGAACCAAGTCAAAGCAGAGTGATTGAGAGCCTAATATTCAGGGTTGAAGTGAAATAACCCGGATAACTCTGGTCCTATAAATAAACACTTCTAATGAATTCTGCTATATAAATATGTTTCCTGGAACAGGCGATACTAGTAGCTGAATTTATTGATGTTTGTCATTCTTGAATCATCATAGCATTGAAAATCATGTGGCAGTTATGTTAGATGACTTTTTAAAAAAACTCTCTCTATTTGGTTGTGGTCTTGGGAGCACAATTTTGAAGTGTCTTCCCTAGTGCAGTTGGCATGTATTGTATTAATGGTGCAAGTCAGCAGTGAAATGCACTTACCTTTGCTACAGGTTCGGGAGTATGAGTGCACATGCCTCTTCTGTGCTTGCGCAGAGGGTCAAAAATGGGACATAATGACATCCTGGTAGGTGGGCGGAGCCTCCCGTTGCTGGCGCTACTGGTTCGTGCGACCTGGATAAATCTGGCTGAATTGCACCGCTGGTGCAAGCAGAGAAAGAAAAACATAATTTAAAACTATAAACGAGAAGAACAATACTGGTTCAAATAATACTGTATGGGAAAAGGAGACCAGAGTTATGTTTGCTAATGTCTATCATTCCTGGCTCAAAAATTGGTAAGAATGTTTTGAATGCCCAGGTAACACTTCTGCTTTGTGAGTTTGTGTTGGTTGCCAGTTTGCTTCCGGATCTGATTCAAGGTTCTGGATGTTACCTATAAAGCCCTACATGGCATAAGGCCTGGTTACTTGAAGGGGGTTTTGTCTCTCATAGTATCTGCTGAATTGATTCACTCCCACAAAACTGGCACATTCAAGGTTCCTTTGATTAACAATGCCATCTCTCAGGAGCCCAGAATTCTTCTCTGTAGTGATGCCTGCTCTCTGGGATAAAGTTCCCCCTAAGATCCAGATGGCCCCCAATCTGCTGTTGTTCAGAAAACGCGAAGCCCTGGCTCTTCACCCAAGCCTTTGACAAGGGAGAAGGAGACCTCTCACTTCATTCCATCTGGTCTGTCACACTTGCCATCTTTTATCTTTTTTTTCCTTTTTAATTGGTTTTATTGTAATGTCCTTGTTTTTATTGTGCTCAGAATCACTGGAAATTGAGTGACATTGAGTGGTGTACAAGTTTGATAATATATAGGAAAAATATGCTTGATTGGTAGAGTTGGTGATGTGAAAGACCTGTTAAAGGTTACTGGTCATTTTGTTGATTTCTGTAAGCCTGGAGAACTAGGTCCAAATACTTCTAAGTCCCCTCTTCTCTCCTTCAGAATCAAATCAGCCTCTTGGGTTGCTAGAATGCTGAGCACTACAAAGAATGTGGGATGACAGCTTGTGACGCATGTCTATTATTTTGCATGGAACAAAATTGTTCTGAAATTGACCCCATGTTTAAAGTCTTGAATAATCGGATTTAAACTTTTGCTTTGTCCAGAATCCCATCTAATTCCACTGATATGGTATCATGACTGGTTGAAAATTAAATGGTAGCTGTCAGGTTTCGAAGTCGTCTTAAATAAATTGCATTTCAAACAAAGTCTTTGATGAAAAAAACCTCTTATTTATTAAGCACGTACATTCTAGCTCCGACTCATCACAGCCAATTCTGGCTTCCTCAGCCCAAACCCTCCTTTTCCCCTCCCCACTCCTCTGCACTCATTGGCCATCTTCCCAGTCACTCTGCCCCTAATCTACTGCTCCCACTCAGAGGAATTCCCTCCCTCCCCTCCCATCTCCTAGGTGATATTCTCTTCAGGGAAAATAAGTCAACCGTCCCTTTCCAGATGCCTCCACTTCTCCTTCTTATGTCAGCATTAGAGTAAGTGCAGCGTGAAATGCTGACAGTAGCTTTATTATTTGTCCCATGAATTGTTAGGATGCTGGGATTAGCCACTACAAAAAGTTCTGATTTGTTGGCTAGATTCGGGCATCACAGATGGAATATTTTTTCTTAACTTCCCAAAGCAGTAGACTATTTCCCCCAAAAGGATAGTTTTCAATATCTTTATGTAAACCTGTATAGGTTATTCTGATACCCTAATTAGAACAATACACTACCAAATAGGCATTTTTTTGGCTGATAAAAAAAGGGTAAAAGAACCTCTGCGAATTTTACTTCACTAGTTGTTGCTGATTGTAGGGGGTGGTGCTCATCTCCGTTTCAGGGCCATTGAGCCAGTGCTGTCCAAAGACATTTCCGTGGTCATGTGGCCAGCATAATATCATGGGGTGCTGTTACCTTTCCAACCAAGTGGTACTTATTTATTTATTCGCATTGTATGCTTTTGACTTTTCATCCTTCTGAGCTTGGTAAAATGAGGACCCAGGTTGTTGGGGGGCAATACACCGACTCTGTAAACCACTTAGAGAGGGCTTTAAAGCACCGTGGAGCAGTATTTAAGTGCTATTGCTATTGAACTGCTAGGTTGACAGGAGCTGGGGCAAGTACAGGCGCTCACCCTATTATGTGGTGCTTGGGTCTTGAACCTCACCTGTTGGCTTTCCAGCCAACATGTCCAGCATCCTTTGGCTGACAGAGGCCAGTGAAATAAAATCAAAGGAAATATACCAAGATCCCCCGTTGAATCTTGCCTGGTCTCTAACAAAGGGTACCAAGTTCTACTCCAACTTTGTTCAAACTGGGAAGTGGAGGTTGGGTGAATTTTCATGAACAGAGCTCATACTAGGCTTTGCACAACTGTCTATTTATGCTGTTATAATGTGCAGTTAGCATTCCATTAAATAAAGTACGTGTGGTCATGTATCACTTTACCATGTATTGAACCTCTCACTCCCTTTAAATCATGACATTTCTCATGCCAAGAGATTATTTTTTCAGTTTTATCATACCGTGCATATTTACTTATAAGCCTGCCAGTAGCACTAACATTTTAATGGACTTACTGCTGATTTTTTTTTCTTTTCCATTGCCAAGAGAGAGAGATTAAAAAGATCACATCAGGCATAAATGGTATCCTATAACTTGTGGCCATCACACAACCCCTTCCTTGTTTTTATATTGCACAGTTAGTGCAAAAGCAATACTGGTAACAAAACCCATGAATATGATGTGAATGCATTTGCTTTCTAAACTAACTATGCATGTATTAGGATTTACTTATAACTATTTAAATTATTTCATGTACCAGGGGAGTGAATGCATTGAAGAAGGCTCCCACCCCACTCTCCCCACCAAAATTATATAGGATTGTCTTCTTGAATGTCACATTTGCTTACTAAAGTCCCTTGTTGGCTTTAAGATCTCACATGAACAGGGAATAGAAACAAATGGAGCTATGTTGTAATAACAAGAAAAAGCCTCTGTTCGCTGCAAGAGCTTTGAAAAGAATATTTAAGAGTGCCCTTCAGATTTGGTGCTTGCAGTTGTCAAGGATTTATGCAAGAATTATACATAATAAGGTGATTTTGATTCCAACCTGTTTGTTTGTTGTTGTTGCTATTTGTTTCAGCTCCTGAAGACATCAGTTACAGTTGCAAAACTATTTCAAATCCAGCATAGGGGCATTATTAGTTAAAATGATGAACAGGGATGTATAAAATTCAGAGGCTTTGTTGGTTACATGGTGATTAAGCAGCACATATTCAATAAGATTGTCCGTATATGATATATAGCACAGCATTCTGTACAATAATCCTCAATGTATGACCACAATTGCTAAGTAAGGTGGTTGTTAAGTCAGTCATGCCTGATTTTACAATCTTTTTTTTGGCCATGGTTAACCTTATCACAGCATTTCTCAGGTGAACCATAAAGTCATTAAGTGAATCTGGCTCCCCCATTGACTTTGCTTGTCGGAGGCCGGCTGAGAGCACATGACCCCAGGACACTGAAGCCATTATAATACATGCTGGTTGTCAAGCACCCAAATTTGGGCCATGTGATTTTGACGATGCTGCGATAGTCACCATTACAAGGATCATAAGTCACTTTTTTCAGTGCCATCATAATTTAGAACAGTTGCTAAATAAATGATGATATTTAGTTGATGACTACCAATATTACAAGCTATCAACATAAAGTAGATTTGAGAACTGAATGTACGCCTATCTGATATAGCAGGACAATAGAGAACAGTACAGACTTTCAAAATGCATATAACAGCTGTAGTTTTCAGTGCTATTAAAGGCCACAGTATAAGGATATTTACAACTGTTTTATAGTTAACTAGGACAGTACAAAGTTTGAAGCTAGGGTTCACTTGTTCTTACATAAAGATTCACACCTGTGTGCACACACTTACATAAAATTCACACTTGTGAATTACAGTATCCTCTCCAGAAATCTTCCTTGATTTATTTTTCTCATCAAGATCCCTTCACTGGCTCAAGGTTGACTCAGCCTTCCATCCTTCCGAGGTTGGTAAAATGAGAACCCATATTGTTGGGGGCAATAGGCTGACTCTGTAAGCTGCTTAGAGAGAGCTATAAAAGCACTATGAAGTGGCATATAAATCTAAGTGCTATTGCTATTTATCGTATTAAAAATTAAAACATTTAATTAAAAATTAAAATGTAAAAAAACCATATTCTCTGCTGCTTCTCATGATTCTTTGATGGCATTTAAATATTGTGTTATTTTTCAACACAGGCAGATACATCATTTTGAGTTTGCTAGCCCCAGAGAGGTTCCTGGGGGACTCCCAGGGGATCACACTTTAAGAAGCATTCTTCAAAAGGCATCCAAAGTATTGTTGTGCTGATGTAATGGTTAAAAAGGTTAGGTTTTATATTTCCTGGGTGATCCTAGAAGATGCGATAGCACTAATGAGAAAATAGACCATATATAATCAACAACGATGTATTGTGGACAACAAGATGCTTAGCTCATCTATTATCAATCAACAAAAACAAGAACTCTGTTATAGTCAATTGGTGGAGTTATATTTGGTTTGATGAGTCAAAGACTTAGATAAAGAGAAACTTCTTGCTTGACCCTTGGTGGCTTCATGGGCCAAGTGTTTTGGTGTTTTCCCACTGAAATACTAACCCGATCTGATCCTACTTTGCTTTTTTCAAGAGCAGTCAAGGTTGGCTAGTGCTACCACCTGCTGCAACTGAAGCCCTGCCGGTCTGCCCTCAATTAAATCCTGGCAAAAACTTTGGTGGGCAAAGAGTGTTCTGTGAAGAAAAACATAGGAGCCTGGATAGCTCAGCAGACTAAAAGCATTGTGATTAACTCCAGCTGTCTGCAATTACTGTAAGTTCGAATCTCACCAGGCTCAAGGTTGACTCAGCCTTCCATCCTTTCTAAGGTAGGTAAATTGAGGACCCAGTTTGTGGGGGCAATAAGCTGACTTTGTATGAATATACAAAAGTATGAAGGCTATTGCTTAATGCATTGTAAGCCACCCTGAGTCTCCGGAGAAGGGCAGCATATAAATCAAATTTAAAAAAAAAGATTTTGTGCAGCTTTTTATCGAACTAAGTATACTTCTGTGCAGAACAGTAGAAGTATACAAGGGAAGGTTGTTGAGAAGGTGGTTGGCACACAGCTTCAGAACACCCTGGATGAAGCAGATTATCTGGACCTCTTGTTTGGATTCAGACTGGGCTACGGTACTGAGATGCCATTATTTGTGCTAGTTGGTTATCTTTGGAGGACTTGGGATGGGGTGGTGCAATCATCCTGGCTCTTCTCGAACTCTTAGCGACTTCTGATACCATTGACCATGGATTGTTTCTGAGCCAGTTTCAGGGGGAGTGGGAAGCACTTTTTGCAGTGGTTCTCTTTCTTTCTCCATAGCAGTTTCAGTCAGTGTTGGTGGGAAGGGAGAGGTTGACTCCTAGGTTCTTATTTATTTACTTAGAAGGTTTATATGGCCTCCCACTCACTCACAGTGACTTTGGGCAGCTTACAAAAAAAAAAAAAAAGCCCAATATAAAACAATAAAAAACAATTCCCTTCCCCCTGGTGGCATCATACAATCAAACAAGCAACTTGATGGGCTCCATCCCAGTCTGGGTTCCCCAGGCCCATTGGCAGAACCAAGTCTTTATGAACTTATGAAAGAGTGTCAAAGTGAGATCCAGTTAATCTCTGCAGGAATGATATTCCAAAGGGAGGGAGTCACCATGGAGAAGGCCTTCTTTTGGGTAGTAACAAATGTACTCCTTAGGAGATGGGACCTGCAACATTCCTTGTCTCCCCACTCTTTGGGTAGGGTGGATGTAACTGAAAAGTGACGGTCCCTCAGATAACTTGGTCCCAAGCCATGAAAGACTTCAAAGGTGACAACCATTGAATTGCATCAGTGGTGAATTCCAATATTTTTTTACTACGGGTTCTGTGGGTGTGGCTTGGTGAGCATGGCTTGGTGGGGATGGCAGGAGAGGTATATTGCAAAATCTCCATTCCCACCCCACTCCGGGGGAAGGATACTGCACAATCTCCATTCCCACCCCACTTTGGGGACAGCCAGAGCTGGTATTTGTTGGTTCTTTGAACTTATTTATTTATTATTGATTAATAACAATCAAATTAGTTCGATTTATATATGCTGCCCTTCTCCAGAGACTCAGGGTGGCTTATAATGCATTAAGCAATAGCCTTCACACTTTTGTATATACCTGCTTAGTAGGGCTTTTTGGCTCCCCCTGAGTGGTGTTCTATTTTATACAAAGTCAGCTTATTGCCCCCACAAACCTGGTTATCATTTTACCTACCTCGAAAGGATGGAAGGCTGAGTCAACCTTGAGTCTGGTGAGAATTGAACTCGCAGTAATTGCAGGCAGCTGGCAGCTAAGTACTACTTTAACAGCGGTAGTTTAGTCCACTGTGCCACCAAGGCTCTGTTGCTGCTCAAAATTTCCGCTACCGGTTCTCCAGAACCTGTCAGAACCTGCTGGATTTCACCCCTGAATTGCATCCAGAAGCAAATTGGCAGCCAATGCAGCTGCTGCAGGAGAGGTGCACAAAACCACATGAGCTGCTGCATTTTGAACCAATTGGAGTTTGCGAATGCTTTTCAATGGCAGCCTTATGTAGAGCAAGTTGTAATAGTCAAGATAGGAAGTAACCACATTCATGCAATGTGGAATGCCTCAAGGCTCTGATTTCTCTCCTCTCCTCCTTAAAATCTACACAAAATTGCTGGGTAAGATCTTTTGCTGGCCATAGGGTGAGGTGTCATCAGCTGATGATACCCAGTTGCACATCTCCACCAGGCCAGCAGGTGATACTGTCATGGTGTTGACTGAATGCTGAGTTCTCAGAGGAGGCTGTGAAGCTATGGATAGGGAGGAACTGATTTCAACTCTGCAAGCATGTACGGTAGTTGGCATAGTAGTACTATGGTGCCAGAATGGAAATATGGAGGGAGATTTTTTTTTTTTTGCGTAGGGTGGGATTGTTGTGATCTTTCTTGTGTTCTTACATGTTGTTGTGAGCTTCCCAGGGTAATTGTACATAAGACAGGTGTACAAATAAATGCAAAAATTAGCAAATAATTAAATAAACATGTAAATAAATAAATATATATTATGCAGCTTCATTGTCCCTGTTAGTGAAACCTCTAGACAAAATTGAAAATGTGCTTTGTCTGGTGCTCCAAAGAAACTCATTGTGTCTGCAACTCAATTGAATGGTTTCAGGTGGGCTAGCTAAACTGAAACCTTCAATGTTTTAATTTTTTTGAGTATCAGTTTAGGGACCTTTCAGTTGTGTAGGAAAAGGCTGCACCTTACCTGTCTCTCCAAACTATTTCTGAATACCTATGATCCATCCTAGCCATCAATTATCTGACCACTTTCTTTTCCCATGCGTCCCCTTTAGTGTCATGTACAAACTTCTAGTCCAGAACACCTTTATCTGGGCTAAGTACTCATCTCTTGGGTCCATGCCTAGACTAAACATGTATATTTTCAAAATACATCTCCCAGACAGTGAGTCGTTTGTAGACAGATTATTAAATAAATATTTCCCACCAGTGAGCTTTATGAACAGGCAAACTATTAAGACCGGATGCTCGGTGCTATCTCATCTGATCCCTTAAAAATCCATAGGAGGGTATTTTTAAGGGATGATTACTTTTAGAATAGAAATTACACATGGTTAGATTCAGATATGCCAGGAGAGTATAAAATTGCAGTGCAGTGTCTTCAAGCCAATAGAAGCCATTTCACCTAATTTTCTGGCAATTACACTCTCCCAAGGGAACATCAATCTATTTATTTATTATTGCAATTTTATTTATATCCTCCCTTTCATAGAATCATAAAGTTGAAAAGGGCCGTTTAGACTACTGTGTTCAATTTTCTACATTCCTGAGCGATAGGTATCTAGGCTCCCTTTGCAATGAAGGGGAACCCACCGCTTCCCTAAATAATTGATTCCACATCCAACTGCTCTTATCGTTAGGAAGTATTCCCTCACATTCAACAGGAAATTGCCTTTTGTAAGCATAGTCCTTTATTCTGTGTCCTGCCATATGGGATAAGAGAGAATGAGTCTTAGCTGCCTTCTGCATAACATGTATTCAATACTTGAAGAGTGCTATGCTATCCTCCTCCTCCTCCTCCTCCTCCTCCTCCTCCTCCTCCTCCTCCTCCTCATTAAACCTGTGCATTTTTTTCTCACTCTCCACAGGAGAGTGCCTTGTCTCTTTTTATTGTCCTTCTCTGAATTTGTCCAGTTTCTCAGAATCCCAATCTTAGGAAATTCTCATTCTTAACTTATGTTAAAGATAACTTGCAGTTGAAAGAGGAAAAACAAAACTCACAGGAAAAGTCTCTCCGTGATTGAAATTCAGGCAGAACACATTCGAAGCATCAAGATAAATATAGGGGAATTTTTGCCAGCACCATGGTTGCATTTACACACATACTCAAACACACACAACTCCCCCTCGATATTATGCAGTGCTTGAATTGGAAACAAAAAGGACTCAAACACACTGAAATAATCTGTCACTCTAAAATTCAAATTCATTGCATTCTGCTACTGTCAAAGAATCTGGCCAGTTGAATGAAGTCTTTTGTTCAGAGTAAGATTTTCCCTCACTGACTGAAATTAGGTTAACTTGCATCACATTAGTATGCTAAAGAATTTCTGCTTTCGTTGCTCTTCCTGGAGCTGAGGAAGGAAGTACTTTTCTCTTTTTCTTTTTTTTCTGACAACTCAGATTTTATCAGATTTTTCAAGTCCAATGAGCCATCCAAGTGTGAGAAATTGACTTATTTTAATTTACTAAATCCCCCAAGAAGGAGAGAAAAAGTCTCTCAGCAGTTCAACGATTTTCAGCAAGGGCTCTTACCATCTAGAAAGTAACCTTATGCTTGCAGGCTAATGGGGCAATCCTCACTCTTTCGAGCTCTATGTAGCCCGTGATACACCCTGGAGCCTGTGAACTCTCAATTTGTGAGTTTGAGCCATTGCTAATTAGGCAGCCTTGCAGATTGGATGGATGGATGAATGAATGAATGAGTGAATGAATGAATGAATGAATGAATGATCCCAGACAGATTTGCCAAGTAGAATCTCTTCCAACCTCTGCTGAGTTTATTCTCATCAAGGCAGTGTCTAAATCTTTCATTAACACAGGTACTTGAAGGGGTGACTTCTTTTCTCCCTACTCCATCCAATAAAATCTCTCTCTCTCAAACTGGGAATGTTTTATAACCCTTACTTGGGTTATTAAGAAACCCCATATAGGCACATGGACAATATATACATTGGCACATTAGGAACTATATTTCCTATTAGGAAACCTTACTCTAAGCTACTAAATAAATAGTCCAAAAGCCGAACAATTCTTTTCTCCAAAATGCAGCTGCCAAGAGATCCTGAACTTGGATGCTTGATATTAGTTTCAAGGGTCAAGCCTTCAATTTGCTTCCCCCCCCCACCCTTTCCTCTTGTCCTAGCAACTTTACCTCTGGGTCTAAATTTCCAAAGTAGTTGTCAGCATCTCCTCACAGGTGAATTCAGGCTATGTTAACTCAGCTGCCAATCATGACTCTAGAATTCTTTGCACAAAGCCTCCTTCATCCCTTTTTCACAAATTGTCTTTCTGTTAGCAGTGAAGGTCTCCTCACCCTGCTACTTTCTAATCTTCTTTTCCTCCCCCCCCCACTTTGGTGCCCAAAAGGTGGGCTGTGCTGCACAAATCCTGTCTGCTCTCAGAAGTTAAGCAAGGCTAGGCTTGGTTAATACCAGGGATGGGAAGCTTCCAGGAAATACCAGATTGTAGGCTGGATTGGGAAAGACAATCCTCTAAGAAAGCAGGAGGGGGGAGTATTGCTGCTACAAAAGCTACATCAATTTGTCCAGGGAATCCCTAGGGTTTATGCTCAACCAGGAGAGCGCTTAAGTGGGATGAAAGTTTTCCCCTTTCAAAAAACCATTATTCCAGCTTCTGCTGCACTCAGGCCAGTAGATGATGAGTGAAGTACTTTAGAAGACTGTATCTGCAACGCAGGGTTGAAGTTCTTGGTGGTCTCTGAGTTTGGTTTTTTCCTTGCAGATGTTTCACTACCCTTCTAGGTAGCATCATAAGTGTTACCCATGCTAAAGTACTTTTGCAGTAAATTCTCTTCCTTCTAATTGGTGTATAAACCAGTTAGCCTGTTTGGTAGGCTTTCTTCCATCTATTTTTCATTAGAGACTCAACATCTGCATTCTTACCTCCAACGTTTGTCCTCAGTCCCTTCCCTTTGTCAGAATGCTTCATAGTACTTGACAGTGTATTTTAGCATGGTCCAGCCATCTTTGAGATGAGGAAATGGCCCTCCTCATTATGTTTATTTTAGTGTAACAGAATTTGAAGGTTCTAGAAGATGGAATACATCACATTTGGAGATTTTGCCTTAATTACAATTATTCCCAGTTTTGCTTTTAAGTCATTGTATATCTCTTCCCAAAAACTGGACAATCCATGGCTTTACCCAGTCTCTTGTCTATGATTCCTTCTTTCAAAAGCAGCCTTACACTTTAAACGCTATCAACTTTGTTTCCTAATTGAAGACTCCCAAAGATGCCAACATTATCCGGATCAAGTCGCA
This sequence comes from Masticophis lateralis, assembly GCA_030761175.1. Taxonomy (NCBI): domain Eukaryota; kingdom Metazoa; phylum Chordata; class Lepidosauria; order Squamata; family Colubridae; genus Masticophis; species Masticophis lateralis. The sequence continues at coordinate 125,082,376 of JAUDYJ010000001.1, read as the reverse complement.
TTATTGTCTTTTTCATTTCATTTCATGCCTAATTCTAATTTTTCTGATCTCATAGTATCTTTGTTTTAACGTGTGAGTTGAATTCCCCTTGAACGTGGTTTGCACTTGAATTCATTTGCCTGTAATAAATCAACGATGACTTTTCCAGAGATCCATCTGTAGTCTGAGATTTTCCTTAACTATCCTATTGTTGTCATGTTCTTTAAGAGACATCCATGCATGCACTGAATTTTCATGTGAACATGTGCAGCAGATATACAAATGAACATAGTTTGTAATAAGAAATTTTAGAAATAGCATCACTAATAAAATCACCAGAAATATTTTTAACAAAAAGAAATGGTGCTCTGAGATTGTTCCCACAAGAGAGAGTTGATGATCATATTCTTTGTGTGAGGTACAGATAAGGAGAAGATGGTCTATTTGGTACTAGAATGGACTTCTCCCTTCCCTTCCCTTCCCTTCTCTTCCGTCTCCTCTCCTCTCTCTATAAATCTTACGTGGCATGCTTACTATATTTGTGTGCTCCCATTTGCGAATCAGTAGGGAAGGGAAGGTTTCCATCTTAAACTGAATAGTTAATACTGATATCTCCACCATGTTATTATTATTTTGCATGTTAAAGAAAACAAATATAAACAAAATAAACAAAAAAAAAAGAGCTTTAAAAAAAGGAAAAGAGAGAAAATAAAAAAAAATAGTTTCTAACTCCACCCACTTTGTCCTTCTGCTAATTTGCACAGTTTATAAACCTTTAGGGCCCCCTTAGAAGCTGAACTGTATTTATTTACTATACTGCGTAATCTATTGTATGTATGGGCATACCCCAAACGTTTAATCCAAGAACCCCAGAAAGGACATTGGCATCTTAAAATACTGCTCGACCACTTCTTTTTGTGCTTTCAGGGAAGGGGAGTTCTTTCTTGTCCTATGAAACGATTGGGGAAAGCTCCCACTATGGGGCAAGCCTTGTGCCCCAAAGGATTATATTACTTACCCAGTAGTTCACAAAAGCTCCTGTGGAGTTTGTGTATAGTTTACTCCTTGGGGCAAAATTGCATTCTGATTTGCTTGTTTTTTCCTCTTTTATAAACAAATTCACACAGGTTTGGCAGAAGTAGGCTAGGCATAGGAGGTATCATTTTACAGAAGGCCAAGTGATTGATACTGTGGGTGTTAAGTTAACCCTTCTTGTTTCAATTTTTTTTTTTTTTTTTTGTGCAGGCCAGTGACATTCAGCTAACGGAGCTGTCAAGAGTACCAAATTGCATGCCACATCTCATCAGCCAAAGAAGATAAATTACTACAAAAGTTGACACTTTCCATACATAAATATGCACCTGTGCAAGGCAGCCAGTAAACACCTCATTACCTGAAGGATGGAGAACAAACCAGGATCTTGAATTCAGTTATTGGCAGGTTCCCTAGTCTTATAATCCTATAACTAATTAACAGTTGTTTGTTTATTTTAACAAGAACATTTTTTTTTCTGCTTGTTAATCTTTTCTGTTATTTGACTAGTGGGTTGTAGTGCAAGGAGAGGAAAGAATGGCGCTGCTGGATAATACATTCCTTACCTTAACAACATTTCATTTGACAAGATCTTTGACAATAATAGGATGCATCAATTGATATATCACAGCAATATGTCACGTTTGCAAGAGAGGAAAGAAGAGCTTTCGCCTTTTAAATTGCATATTTGGTTTTCTATAGCACCACTATATTCTGAATAAAAGTAACAAAATAAATTGACATTGACAAATAGATGACAAAATCTATAGCAGGGCAACAGCTTTATTATTCCTGTATGGCCTGCACTGCGTTTTTGGTTAACAAATAACAGTAAATAAAATATAGTATTTGTTGGCAGTTCAGCACATCCCAAGTCTTGTGGATCAGGTGTTTGTGTGTGTGTGTGTTTGTGTGTGTGTGTGTGTGTGTGTGTGTGTGTATAAGATCGAAAAAAGGTGCTAATAATGATAGCACTAATGATGATAGGAACTGGGGAGAATTTAGTTAGGGCTAAGGATTTTGGGTTTTTAGCCTGATAACAATGTACCAAGATCTGCTGATCAGAAATGGGACTGAAAGAATTTGGAATTTTAAACATCTTCATATGACAGTGAAAAATACAGAGTCTCTCACAAGGGTGTTTAGTTCTTAAAATTCTGCCTTTGAATTTTATACGTATACAATTGTATTGGTGATGCCAATTTATGGGGCTGCGTTTGTTTTCTGTTAGACATCTCATCTCTTAATTGCTAATGTCAGACAAATTCTGCATGGATTTCTCCATGCTGACAAGAGCTGGACCTATTAAATTTGGCACTAAAGAAGTCTTGCTTTGTTTCATTTTTTTTAAAAAGAAAAAAATACTGTTCTTTAATGTGTATATTTTTTCATAAATCATCCCAAAGATACTGATTCTAAAAATTCAGGTATGAGAACAAGGTGAAGCTGATTTTAAATTAAATCCTCTGGTTGACTTACGTGCAGTGTTTGTATGTTTTCTTCTTGTGCCGTATTCGTCATCGGATGTGTTGATGATCCTATTTTTATCAACAGCTGCACGAAAAAATGCTGCTGAGTTTTGTCCAAACCAGTTCCTTAGATTTTGAAGCCATGATGTTCTTCTTCATTTATATGTCAGTTAAAAAAAATCACTATATTGATTTTTAAAAAAAGTTTAAATAACAACTTACAGTTGTGTACTAAAGGAGAATCCTGAATAATCGCTATACAGGAGGCTGGAAGAGGAAGAGTCAAATAATAGATGTGCTTCTGAGGCGAATGGATGGGCCCTTGCTTTTTCTTAACAGAACAGACCATTCGGATTGAACACTATAACAGAATCACAGAAGTGGAAGGGATCTTGCTTCTAGTCCAACTCCCTGCAAAAGTAGAAGACCCCATACCATTTCAGATAAATGGCTGTCCAATTTCTTTTTATCCTCCAGTGATGGAGCACTCACAACTTCTGAAGGCAAGCCATTCCTCTCGTTTATGGTTCTAACTGTCAGGAAATTTCTCCTTAGTTCTAGGTTGCTTTTCTCCTTGATTAGTTTCCACCCATTGTTTCTTGTCCTGCCTTCTGTGCTTTGGAAAATAGGTTGACCCTCTCTTCTTTGTGGCAGCCCCTCAAGTATTGCAATATTGCTTTCACTGTTATCGATATGTATTTATATTGTGGGGTGTGCACCAGAGGTGGGTTTCAGCAGGTTCTGACCAGTTCTGAAGAACCGGTGGCAGAAATTTTGAGTAGTTCGGAGAACTGGTAGTAAAAATTCTGACTGGCCTTGCCCCCATCTATTCTCTGCTTCCCAACTCCCAGCTGATCGGGAGGAAATGGGGATTTTGCAGTAACCTTCTCCTGGAGTGGGGTGGGAATGGAGATTTTACAGTATCCTTCCCCTGCCATGCTCACCAAGCCATGCCCACCAAGCCACACCCCCAAAACTGGTAGTAAAATTTTTTGAAACCCACCACTGGTGTGCACAAAGGGAGGCTCAGCCAACCTCACTGTACACCTGTTGTGCTTTGACAATAAAGGTTGAATTGAATTGAACGCTGCTGTCATGTCATTCCTAGTCCTTCTTTTTTACTAAACTAGACATACCAAATTCCTGCAATTGTTTTTCATATATTTTAGCCTCCAGCCCCCTAATTATCTTTGTTGTTCTTCTCCGCATTCTTTCTAGAGTCTCAACATCTTTTTTATACTGTATTGTGGTGACCAAAATTGGATGCAGTATCCCAAGTGTGGCCTTATCAAGGCCTTATAAAGTGGAATTAACACTTCACGTGATCTTGATTCTATCCCTCTGTTAATGCAGCCTAGCATTGGCTTTTTTGGTGACTGCGGCATACTGCTGGCTCATATTTAAGTGGACAGATATCTCTTCAGAGATATTGGGTGGAATATCCCCAATTTTCTGTGGTCTTGTCTAGGCTCAGCTTCATTTACCATACATCACTAGTTTCCTGCAGATATTTGGTAATATCCTCCACAAAACCTCCTCCTCCTCCTCCTCCGCCTTCCCCCCCTCCTCCTCCCAGTCTACCACATTATGTTGCTAAAAGTAATTTAAATTACTTTAGTTGCCTATCCCATTTTAAGGTACAATATTTATATAGCTGCCTCTTTGTTTTGGTTGATGGAGTGAGTTGTAACGGTGCATAGATCAAACAACATCATCTTGATAATACATTCCACAAAATATGTAAAGACAGCATCTACAATGAGAATCCATTCATTTAATTCTGTTTTAAGCATATTTGCAGAATAATGAGAGGGAAATATAAGGAATACAACCTGGCTATGCAACCTGGCTATGCAATTTATTCAGATTTTATAGGATTCCATGTGTAAGAACTGCCAGTCATTTATGATGTTGTAGTGGAGCATTACTCTACATTAAGTGGTTTCTAGAAGTGCACAGTCAGCTCATTTCTAATTGAATTGTTTTAATTATTTTAAATAGCTTCTCTTTTTCTCCCCAAACCATATTCTCACCTTACTTTATTGTGGAGTATGATTGTATGCAAGGAATTCCTCCTTGCATTTCGTTAGATTTCATTTTTGTGACAGTTAAATAATATCAAGTTGATGAAAAATTGTTCTAATGAATATGAGGTGCATATGTATGATTGTGTGTCTATAGCTGTACCTATATCATCTATATCATCTCTATGTATTGTATCTCTATTTATTGCCCAGAGTCTCAAAGGTGCTCTTTCTGTATTTTTCCTTGAAGATGTTTCGCTTCTCATCCAAGAAGCTTCTTCAGTTCTGAAGAAGAAGCTTAGTTCTTCAGTCCAAAAAGCTATGTGAATGAAAAGCGAAATGTCTTTGAGGAAAAACACAGAAAGTCCAGTTGCCTTTTGAACAAGCACCTTTGAGACAACTATGACCTGGATGACTGAGAATCTCCATAGACATTGCCCAGAGTCATTGACTGAGGTGGGCAATTATAGAAATTGAACCAATAGGCAAGTAAATAAGCTATAATCTACCTATCTATATTACACATAAATTACAAGAAGCAATCAGAAATATATAAGTCAAAGCCATTAAGGATAAGCGTTAGAGAGATATGGATGTAAAATGAGAATGAGAATGAAGTGCTCCCCAGTGCCAGGTAACAAGTCCAACAAACAAGGCATGGCATGCCTGTCTGATTTTCCTAGTGCCTTCCCTTCTCTCCAGTGGTGAAATCCAATTTTTTTTACTACCGGTTCTGTGGGCGCGGATTAGTGAGAATGGTGTGGATTGGTGGGCGTGGCTTTGGCATGGCAGGGAAAAGATATTGCAAAATCTCCACTCCCACCCCACTCTGGGGTCAGCCAGAGGTGGTATTTGCCGGTTCTCTGAACTACTCAAAATGTTTGCTACCGGTTCTCCCAATTACTCAAAATTTCTGCTACCGGTTCTCCAGAACCTGTCAGAACCTGCTGGACTTCACCCTGCTTCTCTCTCTTATTCGCAGTATCTGTCAGTGTCCTTTGAAAAAGCCGAGAAGCTATCATTTCTTCCTAAAACAACTACATTCAGTCTAGTGGTGGGATTCAAAATTTTTTACTACTGGTTCTGTGAGCGTGGCTTGGTGGGCATGGCTTGGGCACGGCAGGGGAAGGATTCTGTAAAATTTTTATTCCCTCCTTATTCCAGGGGAAGGTTACTGCAAAATCTCCATTTCCTCCTGATCAGCTGGGACTCAGGAGGCAGAGAATAGATTGGGGGGGGGGGCGGTCAGAGGTGGTATTTACCGGTTTTCCGAACTACTCAAAATTTCTGCTACCGGTTCTCCAGAACTGGCCAGAACCTGCTGAATACCACCTCTGATTCAGTCCATATCCAGGTTTCCCTTACATTCTGGCTTGGGAATAAACCACTTGAAATCCATCACCAAATTCACATCAGTGTACTTCTTCCATTGTTTGTTTTTCACTTTTTATATTTTGATTCTTTGAAATTCCAAATGTAATACTCATGTGCATCTATTCAGTTTTTATATTTATTATAGTCAAGCAACCACTGGCCTCTTATTTGCTTCTATTCAGTTGTATATTTATTATACTCAAGAAACCATTGGCCTCTCAGCTTCATATTTCTACATTTCAGGAAGGGATATATGCTAACACCCGATTGGGTCTTTGTTATTGTTACCCCTAGTATTTTCATGAAGTTGATGGCCTAAATTTGTAGGTCCATAAATGAGAGGTGGGAAAAAAGAGCTAAAGGATGTAGCAGGATGTAGCAGTATAGGATAATTAGAAAAAGTGGAAGATATAAATACAAACAATACAGACTTGGAAAGAAGGCAGAAGAAGGAAAAATGATGTGATTGAAGCCCAAGGAGAAGACAAAGTCAAGAAACTTAGAATAATTGACAGCTTTGGATGCAGAAGATGATAGAATAGACAGTCCCAAATAGGGTTTTCAACCTGAAATAGGTCAAATAACAGTAAATGGAATAAATTTCAGGGAAATCTTTGTTCTGCTTGAGCTCCACATTGCCTGACAACCAGGTGAAGAACTTATTTTTCATTGAATAATATTACATGCCTTTTCGAAAGTAAGCTATCATGTAATTGCTCCTTTTTCCTACTAAAATTAATGTCAGCAATTTTGGGAAATGTACAGAAAGGATTATACCCAGCAAAGGATCCTAAGACTTTGGCTAATAGGCATGGAAAAGAACAGTCAATATTATCAGAGTAAATGAAAAACTGTGTCTAGATAGGAGAATGCAATAAGTTGCATCTTCTAAAGGAATTAGTTCAGGATTTTTGCATTTCAAATTGGATGAGGAAAACTGATAATTTTGAAATCAAACCAAAAGAAACTGTGTTTCCCTCCCACTCCCCCCAAAGCAAAGTTGAGGAATAAGACGTCAAGGAAATACAGTTAAATTGGTGTGGCCTATTTTTACCATTGTCATGTTTGTGTGCAACAGCAGAAACATCAGCGTCTTACAATGCCATAAAGAATATGAAGTTCGTTATGTTATAAATTTTCATAGGCTACGGAAGCTTATGCTGCTATTTCTTTACAATTGGTTTTAAAATTTATTTTCTGCACTCTTAAGAGAGTAATACAAATTATCTGCTCTTAATTGACTTTTCTTTCTCTAAACTAGAGCAACATTGCCAGTGAGTGATGCCTCTGCTCTCAACCACACATCCAGGTTTTCTCAAAGATGGAGAACAATTGCTCGCTAGAGACAAGAAAGGAATCGGAAGACTAAAGGCAAAATTAGCAAGTGAAAAAGCATCCTGAAAGAAGGTAATGTAAAACCACTTTTGTTCCATTGCAAAGAAAAGGACATGGACAAATACCCACCAGAGGTCAATAGTTTTAATTTTATTCAGCAGGCACAATAATCTCAGAAAGGAATGTACAGGTAGTCCCCAATTTACAACTGTTTGTTTAGTGACCATTCGAAGTTACAATAGCTCTGAAAAAAGTTACAACTGGTTCTTGCACTTCCAATCATTGCAGCATTCCCATGGTCATGTGATCAAAATTCAGCTGCCCGGTATAATCAGCATGTATTTACAATAGTTGCAGCATCCAGGGTCATGTGATTGACATTTGCAACCTTCCTAGTTGGCTTCGGACAAGTCAAGTCAACGTAGGACGTTAGAGTTGCTTAATGACCAAATGATTCACTTAACTGCAGTGATTGGCTTAACAATCATTGGAGAAAGATAAGCCCCCCTCCCCCCTCCCTCCCATAAATTTGGGTACAACTCACTTAATAACCACATTGTTTAGCAGCAGAAATTCTGGTCCTGATTGTAAATTGAGGACTACCTATTCAGATTTATATGGCAGGAAGGCAGGTGTCAATTAGATAAAGCAAATATAAGGTAACAATCTGACCAATAGGACAATGTTCATGGAGTGGAGGATGGATTTTAAAATCATCCACGAAGGCCTTTCGCTATAGTAACCTTGGTCATAAAGCACAAACATATATAAAATACTGTACATGCATGGTGCAGCAATCTAAAAAGAATAAAGATGTAAATAGGCTTTTTAAAATAGTGTACTTAGGTGGTTTGGCTTCTAAATATTATACTGGAGCAAAGAAAGAATATTTCTAATGTAGACATGGTTGATTGAATTTAATACTAGTGTGTGGCATCTTGTGGGGGTAAAAAAAGGAAAAAGTTTTCAGAAAGCCTTTGGGTCTTAGCCTTAGGCAAGCTGTAACTGATTTAATTTTATTGTGCCAAACTCAGTGAGCTAGGTTACTTTTAATGGTGTTTTACATTGTGGCTGCCAAATTACACTGACCTACTTTTTATAATGTACTTAGACTAGATTTCCTTATGAAGTTATGAAAAACTTTGTGGAATAGAGTACGAAAACAATGAAAAATCTAAAGTAATAAAAACATTCTTTGCAGTTGACTTTAGCCAGGTTTAAAAGCCACAACCAGTGGTGGGATTCAAGTAATTTAACTACTGGTTCTCTGCCCTAATGATTTCTTCCAACAACCAGTTTGCCAAACTGTTCAGAAAGTTAACAACTGATTCTCCTGAAGAGGTGCGAATTGGCTGAATCCTACCACTGACCACAACTATTTGCTCCATTGGTGTACTTTATATGAAGTTAGGGCAATAATTATGTTAACCAATTCAAAATCACCAAACCATAAAACATAGGCAAATTACTGGCTCTCAAGAACTCTCTAATAAGCAAAGTAATAAATGAAAGCAAAAATGAAAGAAAAAAATAGGGAGGATAACAAAAAGTCAGGAATCCTCATGTTATAGTTATAGACCCAGTCCCAGCCCCAGTATAGAAAACTGTTGTGGACATTCCAGGGAGGTTTCTCAAATACTGGGATGGTTTCCAGATCTATTCCAATTCTTCAAGAGGCTGCCACAATGAAGAATGGTGATTGATTCCTCATTTTTTTAAAAAAACCCTTCATGTTTCTTAATAGGTAATTGAAATCTCATAGAGGTAAACAGATAGCTTTTTTGAACAGCAGAAATAGGCAAAATCTATTTGATCAGTTTTTAAATTAACAAAAAGGGAGATAAGTTTAATTGGTGCAGGGAAATAACTGTTTTCTTGGGCTGAGCTGGATTCCTAGTGATGACTTTGCAAACAAGTCTAACTTATTTTTTCTGTTTTGGCAATAATTTGGAAGTGGAATAGCATCCACTTCCTAATTTCTAATTTCTAATTCCTTATCTAGTTTACACTCCTATGATTCCATGTTGGTCTCCATCCAAATACTTAATAAATTTGACTGCTTAGCTTTTCAAGAACAACAAGGATTTTATGTAATAGATTATGGTCAATTCAAAAGATACGTTTTGCAATATATGGAGATGCAAGGAAATTCCTTTCTTCCATTCTCATTTGTTTCTCATCTCATCTCAAAATAGTGGGAAAAGATATTGCCACCTTTTGCTCCTGTTTTCAACAGTGATGGCCAGATGCAGGAGTTAGAGAGTATTACACAGGGTTTGGAGTAGTGGTGGGATTCAAATAATTTAACAACCGGTTCTCTGCCTTAATGATTTCTTCCAACAGCCAGTTCACCAAACTGCTCAGAAAGTTAACAACTGGTTCTCCCGAAGTGGTGTGAACTGACTGAATCCCACCCCTGGTTTGGAGGCTTGCTCATCCTTGTGCTAAGCCACAGATCAAACTTTAGGATTTAACACTATAACAGAATAACAGTGTTGGAAGAGACTTTAGAAGTTTTCTAGTCCAACCCCCTGCTCAGCCAGGAGACCTTATATCATTCTAGACAAGTGGTTGTCCAGTCTCTTCTTAAAAGCCTCCAGTGATGGAGTACCACAACTTCTGTGATACCATTTAGTATGTTGTTGGATGGAACAAAAAAAATTGGTTTAATTTTACAATGATTGCCTGCCTTTCAACACTGTTTTCTTCAAACCCAGAAATAGCATACAAAATAAGCCCTGGTTGTAATGCCGTATTTCAGTTTCCACAATGAACTCGTGCTATAAGAAGAGAAGTGGATATTTTCAGGTTATATTGCTTTGCAGACCCCTATTTTAGGAGGTTATCAGCTTCTTTGCAAGCTCAAGTTTTCAAAAGCTCCATGCACACAAATTGCTGGGCTTTGAAAAAGTGATATTCAAAAGTATGTCCCAATGCATATTATTAGTGTCATTATATTTTATTTATGTACCTAAATATCATAGAAAGCAAATGTAGTAAAGTTTATAATCCTTTTCCAGTAAGAAAATATCTGTATTTCTGGCTCATTCTTCAGGGAAGAAATGCATACATATGCCTACACGTGAGCAAAAGTGAACACAATATGTATTTTTTTTTACCTGGCTAAAGGTGTGCATCCCCCTAGAATAGTTTTCCTTTACCTTTTCAGTTTCATACCTGAACAGCCACATGAAGTTATGGTATACGTATTTATAGCATCATTGGGGAGAACATGTTCCAAACAGCTTTATGCAGAAATGAAGACACACATACTCATAAACGCATGCACACAATTTCTTCCCTCATCCTCTTGAGCTGGAATCAAATTAGCTTTGCTTATTGAATTCTAATCTTTAAGATGGGTTTTCTGGAGAAGCTTGTTCTGGTAGCTTTCTTCAGACTCAAAAATCAGGCTGACTTTTCTCCCTTTGGTCCATGCCAGCTTTCTTTCTTTTTTTATTCCGGTTATAAATAGTAACGCTGGGGAATTTACAAAGGTTTGAAACAGTTTGAGTTGACAAAGATGCAGTGTTTCTCTTCCAATTTTTCTACAGAGAATTCCTGTTGTTTGAGAGCCTCCTAATATCCTCAGCTGGTAGTATTTCTAGACAAGGTTGTTGCTGTGATATACAGGACGGCTTATTTTACTTCCCATAGTTCTCTCTCTCTCTCTCCCACTCCCCCCCCCCCAATATTTATTTTATTCAATTTCTATAGCCATTCGACTCAACCCAGTGACTCAGGATGGCTTATAATTATAGAACAATTAAACAATTAAAAACATTAAAATAATGAAAACATCCACAGAATCAGTAAGTACAATAAGCTACTGTGATGATTAATCAACTAATAGTAAAACCAAACAATGGAGCCTTTTACATATTCCTACCTAGCCCCAGGCTCGGGTACACAGCCAAGTTTTAATGCCTTGTGAAAGGCCAGCAGGGTTGGGACCTTTCTAATCTCTGAGTGGAGACTATTCCAGAAAGCTACAGCAGAGAAGGCCCTTTTAGCCACTGTTTGACTGACAGGATCTGCAGCATGCCCAATCTGTTGGATGGGTAGAAACTCCTCAGGTAACCCAGTCCCAAGCCTTGTAGTGCTTTAAAAGTGACAACCAGCACCTTGAATTGCACCCGGAAACACACCGACAGGCAGTGCAGCTCATAGAGACTGAGGGAATGAAAATTGGGATTATTCTCACTACTGATTATTATGCGCTGTGCTTTAGGTTCTTAAGTTAAATACTGCATTTTGGGAATTCAGAGGATCAGTAGTGGTCTCTTAAGTTTTTGCATACTATTAGTGGAAGAAGTATTAAAAAAGGGGATTTAAGTTTATTTACAGAGAGGCATTATTTTATAATTTGCTGAGGCTCAACTAAAAGCCTGTTTTTTTTTAAAAAAAATGTTTTCAGAGAGTACACCTTCTAGGCTTGGTTACATTTGATTCGCCTGGTATTAAAACTGCAGTTTGCTTTGGTTAGCGTTTTATGGTTAGCACAAAACCCTCACAGCAATGAAAAGCAGAGAGTGAAATGAAAATCTGAAATGAAAATCATTAGTCTGCCTGAGATACCTCAAAGGGAACACAATGATATTCTGGAGTGCAATATTTGTTATTCTCCAAATTATAACAATTTCGCCCAACAGAGGTGCAATAAGTCCCATTTACAGCCAAGGGGTTTAATCAAATAAAAGTTATTGACTGCGCTGTGATTATTAGACAGCTGATGTAGGGATTTCCAATGTACTGTGCAATTAGCGTTAAATGATAGAGCTTCTCTGTTCTACATTAACATGCCTGCACAGACAGAGATTTGTACCCCTCCCCATCCCAAATTAAAGTTCATCCATGTTATCTCTCTGCTAGCGTTCCTAGTGGGCTACTTAGCTTTTATCTTAATTGCCCTTTCATGTTTTCTGTTCTGTGAAAAGGAAGAACCAATAAAGCTTTGATTTTTGATGCAAATTCAAGTGGAACCCTGCTGTGGGCATTCAAGAACAAATCTCCAGCAGACATGGAAGAAGAAATATTCTTTTTTTAAACTTCTGAGAGGCTACGAAGTAGCTGCTTTTCCTTGTAATCCTGGATCAATAATCAATTCCATGTTGAGACACCTTTGGTGTTCCAGGTCACCATATAGGGTAGAAGACTAACTATTGCCATATGACCTCTGAAGGAGCCTAATATTTAAGAATTTACTGTGCAGAAGATGGTGAATGTGTGATAGAAATACAGGTAGTCCTTGGGTTGCGACCACAATTGAGCCCACAATTTCTGTTGCTGAGAAAGTTGTTAAGTGAATTTTGCTCCATTTTACGACTTTTCTTGCTATAGTTGTTAAGTGGATCACTGTAGTTGTTAAGTGAATCTGGGTTCCCCATTGACTTTGCTTGTCATAAAGTCACAAAAGGTGATCACATGACCCTGGGGCGCTAACCCAGTTGCCAGGAATCTGAATTTTGATCATGTGACCATAGAGATGTTGCAACGGTTATGTGAAAAACAATAATAAATCACTTTATTCAATGCCCTTTTAATTTCAAACTGTCACTAAACGAACTGTTGTAAGCCAAGGACTAATTGTAGAAAGAACAAAGTACTGCTGGATTCTTAAACATGGGGCTGAAATAGATTGTGCTAATATGGCTTTGTGAAGACAATTGCCATAATGTTGAAGCCTAGAAGATCAGTCTGGGAATGACCCCTGCCCAAAGAGAAAGTGTCCCTCACCCCACTCTCTCTCCTTCTCTCCCTCTCTCCCAAGGTTAGGTCCTAGGCCTGATAAACAAAGTTTGTTAATCAGCACTTTTCAATCTTGCTGGGGCACATGATGCAATTTACAATTTTGTATGCACATGTTACATGCAGATATTTGAAGCATTTCCATTCCCACCTCCTGTGTAGGAAACCTAGAGGTTGGTGTGAGAGCAATAAGTTTGATGACTTAAAGCAGGTATCAGAGAAAATAAGTTTTTTGAAGAAAAAAAAAGAACTTATTTATTTTATTTTTATTTATTTTATTTCGAATTTATATACCGCACCTTCTCCCTAGGGACTCAGAGCGGTGTACAGCCAGATAAAAACATACAATACAAATATTAAAAACAATAAAAAAGAAATATATTAATTTGGCTCCAATTTAAAATAACAAACCAATAAAAAATATTAAAAAATATATATAAATTAAGCCAGCCCGGCTTGTTTAAAAAAGAAAGTTTTTAGGGCACGGCAGAAGACACCAAGATCTTGGATTCTCCTTATCTCTGGGGGCAGCTGATTCCAGAGGGTCGGTGCCCCCACAGAGAAGGCCCTCCCCCTGGGGGTCACCAGCCTACATTGTTTGGTTGATGGCACCCCGAGGAGGCCCACTCTGTGGGAGCGCACAGGTCGGTGGGAGGTCATCGGTAGCAGCAGGCGGTCTCGAAGATAACTAGGTCCTATGCCATGGAGTGCTTTAAAGGTGATAACCAACATCTTGAAGCGCACCCGGAAGACCACTGGAAGCCAGTGCAGCTCACGCAGGAGCGGTGTTATGTGGGAACGCCAAGTGGCTCCTGTGATTACCCACATGGCTGCATTCTGGACCAGTTGGAGCCTCCGGGTGCTCCTCAAGGGGAGCCCCATGTAGAGAGCATTACAGTAGTCCAGGCGCGAGGTGATCAACTATGGTGGATCATAGTAGTTTTTAAGTGATAATATTTTCCGGCCCACCATAGATGAACACAGTATGTAATTCTATGCAGAAGTTTGCCTGCAGTAACAATAGACCAAACTGGGGAAGCCTGTATCTGTGCTATAAGTCTTTTCTTATTATTCTCTAATTCACCACACTGTCTTCAGTGTCTTTGTGCTTGATCATTGAGATTGGTAAAAGATTTATGGACTTCTGGGGAAGAAATGGCAGACTTGAAAACAACTCTGCAAAAAACAGTTTCCAGTGATAGTAATTTCTGGTGGTTGTAGAACTCTGGGAGATGAAGAAATAGCCATTTTGCTCGAACTGTAGGTGGCACTTTTGAAAGGACACTCTTTTTACATGTTTACTTTTTTAACTACTTTTGGAAATTGATTGTTAACAGCTTTTCAGTTATTAAGGATCTTTGGGTGGACAGGTTTGACATTACCAGGTGGGTTTCCTTCAACTCTTAGTAAAAGAAGTTTTAAACATCAGTTTAAGGACTTTAACAACATAGTTTTTGGAATAAGCAGCTAAAAGGTGTTTAAAACTTTGATTTTAGAAAGCTACAAATGGATTAAGAGCCCAGATAAATTTGAAATAAGATTTTGGAATTAATTATAAAGAATTCTTCTCATTGAAAAAGTTTTTTTTTAAAAAAAGAATCTTTAAAAAAAGATTTTAAAAATTGGACACTAGAGGGAACTATAGGAAACTAAAGATTCCGATTAAAGGAGAACTACAGTCAAACTTCAGTTATAAATACAGAATGACATTGAACATATTGAAGGAACTTTGAGCCCAGAAATTAGTTTCAAGGGTATTTGGCTCTGTAGACTGCTTAAAAGTTAAATAAAAGTCCTTATGGAAAAGGAACAAGTTTAACTTGAGAAGATTGAAACTACTTGCATTAAAAATGATAGATTACAAGAAGGGCATGGAAAAAGATGTTACTGGGTTTACAAAATAAACTGGCTGATGTCTTAATAACTACAAGGGATAGACAAATAAACAATTGAGAGTGTGACCTTGATAATTTTCCTTTCTTGGATTTACAGAAGAGGCTCATTAAGGCTTGTTAAAGCTTTGAAGAATTTTGTGAAAAGAGACAAAGAAAAAAATGAAAAAAAAAACCAAATTCTAAGAGTATTTGAAGAAAGGAAAGATCAAGATTGTTAGAAATAAAAAGAAAGAATATAAAGTTGGCTTATTTGATCAAGGATAAATATTGTTATCTCTGGTAACTCTTATTGGATTTTTGCTGACATCAGGACTGAAATGACAAGGCGTTATGGATTTGTTTATTGATAAGATGAGATATGAAAAGAGAAGATCATTTGTTGCACTTTTAAGAGAAGGTGTTAAGTTACTAAAATTGTTTATACTTGTGATGAAGGGGAAATCAATATCTACCTATCAATCAATCTAACTATCTAAATATTCTATCTTAATTTTTCCATTTTTCTTCCTTTTTTCTTTTCTGCACTTCTACTTTTCTTTTTTCTTTTGCATTAGTTTTTATTGTTGTAACATTATCTTTAATAGCATTACTATAGAAAAGATTGATACAAGATTTATAAGAATTTATAGTTGGCTCTGCATACAGCTGGCTCCCCATGCTAAAAGGAATTTTGATTGCATAGGACAGGAGCACTATGCATTCACAAACCTTTTCCAGGACTTTATGATACAGTAAATGTAGGATGGTTTCTAATGCTGGATATATACAGAGAAGGAACAGGCAACCAGTTGCCTTCAAACTTTTTTCAGTTTTCACTCTCACTAGCTGTAGCCATTATAGCTGTTAGCGAATGATATTGGAATTATAGTTTAATAAAATATTTTGACTTATCAGTGTAGTTATAATCTTCAACATTTTTCCTTTGAAGTCTCTAACTCCCTGTGTCGTACCTTCCATCTACAGTACTATTTTTCCTTTTTCACAATACAGCTGTACATAGAAAAAAAAAGGACTCCTGGAGTAATATTGAACAAAACTCCCTATTCCTGTCCTATCATTGTGGGAGTAAATACAGCCAGGTGTCCAAACTTCCTATTATGAGATTATACAATTAATTTGCAGTAGTCAACAGATTCTAAGCAGCATGATGTTGATAGATTTCAAAAGATTCTTGTAAAAGTTTTTCTTTTTCCTCACATGTCAATCAATCGACAGGTCCTTCATAAAGTGAAGTAAATGTGTTTTTGAGAGAGACTAGATAGACAGTTTGTATTTCCAGAGAGTGGTTCTTTTTCTGGTATCTCCCTACATATATAAAGGTAAACCTAAGTGGAGTTTTGCACTGATGAAAAGAATGTAATGGGATGGATCCATTGTGAACAACAAAGCTTAATGTTGCAACTCTGTTTAAATGAGTCTTCGAAATGGTAACAACTTCAGATGCTTCCTATCCTCTAGTTGTTCTTACTTTCTTAAGTAGCAGATGGATGAGTTTTACTTGTTAAAGTGAATTGACTTTTTCAAAGGCATTTCCACCGTGTTGCCATAAATCAGTGGGAAAAGCAATGGGTGAGAACAGTAAATCAGCACCCTGGGCTTTGTCATTTTGCCATTCTGCCTTCAAACTGTGAGTCAACATCTGTTCTCAGTAAACGTTGAAATGAAAAGGTGTTTTAAACATCCCCTCCCCACCCCAAATTTGCAGTTCTCTGACATTTTGAAAAGAGTTGGCATTAGAGAAGATTTTGAACTCTTCTTCATGGTACCAATAACTTGCAAGGGGAAGGAAGGTTGTCATACTTTGCACGGTCCTGATTGACAAGCCCTATTGTGCCCCAATAATGAGGTCAGTAAGTAGCAATGTCCTTAGTGCTTTAAAGTGCTTTAAAATCACCACATGATTCCTCCCCCCTCCATCAACTGCAACTGTCAGATGTTTTTCAGGTTACTTTAGTACAATATCTATTCTAAGTTCATTTGTATTTGGGGAAGAATGCTAAAGGTGGAACAAAATAAAGAAACTAAGGATTCTGTCAGGTGCAAGAAATCAGAAACCAGGTTTGTTCAAATAAGTACTAGTTTATTTCATGCTGCCTCTAAAGAAGAATCTGAACAACTACTAATGGTCAAAGCCAATTGGCGATAGATAAGAGTCAATGGAATTCAAGGTAGGCTGGACTTGGATCTCTTGTGAGTACATAGGGGCTCCAAACTGATAATGCATTTGACCCCGCCCCTCGTCATGTCCTACAGATTCCTCATTTTCATTGACATTCCCATGAAATGTCACCAACCAGTGCAAAAATAGCCCTCGAATATTCTCCTTCATGTGGGAGGGCAGAGGATGTGGAGAGTTTTGATGGATATCCAGTTTAATCATCTGTCAAACCCAGGACTAAGAGGCCTGATCCATTCGGTGGATGAGGTTATCTGACAAGATGGATGATGGGAGGCCTGGCAACTAAAAAGATGCCTTTCACCTTTTCTTCTGTCACACCTCTCAGCCCTGTCAGATGATGCCCCAGATTATCAGGATGGCAAGAGGACCATGTGGGAAAACTGGCACCTTACTTCCTGGTCTTTGATGCCTAGAATTGATTTGTGAAATCAGAAATCTAGTGGAGAAAGAGCTTTCTGACAGCACCTGCCAGCTGACTTGAAAAATAGCTATCAGAGATTGGAGAGGGAGTTAGTGCAGTGGAACAGGACAGACTCCACTTCACCACATGATTCCTCCCCCCTCCATCAACTGCAACTGTCAGATGTTTTTCAGGTTACTTTAGTACAATATCTATTCTAAGTTCATTTGTATTTGGGGAAGAATGCTAAAGATTTCTCTTTCTTATGGCATCTGTGTCTCAGATTCAAAGTCACTTTGCTTTGAAAGGCCTATGGAAGTAGTAAAAGAAGAAAGTCCTTGATTTGGATACACTAAATGATGGCATCAAAATTCCTTTCCATTGTTGTGAGGATCTGTTTTACAACATTTTTGAGAGTCTGCCTTCAATTTTTATAGCATCATTTTTTTACCCCACACATATGAGCCTTCTTCTAGAAAGGCGTTATCACCTTTATGCTGATGGAGATAAGATGTCATAATATTCCTTATGGAGAGATCTGTTCAGATGCTGCTACTGAGTCAGTATGACACATTTTTCTCCATCACACATTTTACTATATTTGGCATTTGAAGCTTATAGTCCTACTTGCAGCCATGGTTTGGGCAGAAATGTCCCTTCCTTCCTCCCTTCCTTCCTTCCTTCCTTCCTTCCTTCCTTCCTTCCTTCCTTCCTTCCTTCCTTCCTTCCTTCCTTCCTTCCTCCCTCCCTCCCTCCCTCCCTCCCTCCCTCCCTTTCTTTTCAGGTGAGATTTCCCGGAATCTACCAAAAGTTTGCTCAATGCCATTAGGAGGTTTTGAGGCCTGAGACCTCCTCTGGCAGGTAGTATATAGCTATTTTTGATGGTCTGGAATATTGCTGCCAACGTCTCCCTGTTGTTTCTTTTTTATTGGATATGGTATTGTAGTTGTTTTGGTCTCCGATCATAAATCTATAAAGTAAAGTTTCAGGCTAGTTTTAAAGACAGGTCTGAAGTTTATAAATTGTTAAAAAAAGTTGACAGGGATAGAGTGGCAGCTGTGAAATGAAATGAAAGAAGCAGTCTACTCCCAGGGTCAGCTGTTAGGCTACTTGTAACTACAAGTTCAGTAGTACTCTTTAAGGGCACTAAACTCATACTTGAAAGCAGCCAGAATGTGGTCTATCTCTTTCAGACTGGTGCTAAAGCTGTGTTAAAAAATAACTCACGCTTCTATTCTTTCCAACTCTGGTAGCTTGGGGATGAATGGCAAGATCCACTAAATGTAGCAGAGAAGTGAGGAAGAAAGGCTTCTTATCCAGTAGATTTTCAATTTAATGGATCAACTCTGTATAATCAGAGAATTAGTAAATAAAACTGTACTTTCAAAGCAGACAAGCTGTGGGAAAGTGTTCAGGAGCCTAAGAGTCTGTGTGTCCCCATACCAACTTAAAATTGCTGCTAGAAGCTGGCCAGATCCCAATATTTGACAGTATGTGAAGCATTGTAAATTGTGTCCATAGCAAGTGTTGCGATAGAAGGACGGAAATATTTCTTTAAGAGATTACTTTAAGCTGCTTCATGTGTGGACTGTAAACAAAACCAATGTGAGCATGTTATTTAAATGTGGTTAAAGGTGTCTTTTGCTGCCATTACCGGGAGACAAGGACGAGCCCTTTGCTTGAATAAAAAGAATGAAAGTGCAAGGATTTTTCCCCCCTAAAATGATGACTGGCTTTACAAGCATGATGCAGTCTAACATATGGTCTAACATGGCTCTTCATGTTACATGTACCCAGCTTTTTTGTTTGTAAACTGAGGTGTACAATATTTTGTCTGAATCCCAGCCAACTGGAAACAGCTTCTGCCAAGTATTTATTTATACATTTCTCAAAATTTATGTCCTACCTTTCCATGAAATAATCCCTGCTCCTTAAATTCTTCTTAAAGTAGGGCAGCAAAAATAAAAGCAAATAATAATAACAATATCTCATAACAGGAAAAAAAATGAGAAAAAGGGTAGTTTAGGAACAGTAATTTTCAAAAGGTTGGAATAAAATCAGCCAGTCAGCTTCTACACTTCCTGCAGGCTATTTGAAATTATGGAAACCTCAGTTATATAAGACTTGGCTCTATATATCTGGTGGTTTGAGAACACAAATTAAGATTTAGTCCATTTTCCATGAATAATTTTGCTAGAAAATTCTATTTTATTCAATATAATAAAATGGTAGCAGAGGTTTATTATATAGCTATGCAGATTGGTAGCAGAGGATGGTTACATAGCCAAAGATATCAAATAAAATGTACAGTTTATTGTCACCATGACCCTTGCTGCTTAATGGTTTTAACTGTCATAGGAAATTCTCCTCAGAACATAAAGAACCATAGATTATAACCATAGATGCAAACTAAACATTGCCAGCTACTGGCTGAATAATTTGGTAGTTGCTGCAATACAAAATACATTCTAACATGTATTCCAACAAATTTAGAGTGGGTGTGTCCTTCCTTTTGGCTTACTTGGGCCTCATTGAGTGATAAGGAACTGTCTTGAGCCAAATATATAATATAGATAAATGTAAAATGTAAAATAATATATTAATGTTAACAGTTTACAATCTTATGGGACCACATTACTAGCTGTCTACGGCTGCAAATGTCCTGGTGAGATGATACAGAGCCGTGATGGTGAACCTATGGCATGCGTGTCAGAGGGGGCACGCAGAGCCTTCTCTGTGGACATGTGCATCATCGCTAGCTGCTCTTCTGGTTTCTGGCATGCGCATGCATGCTGGCCAACTAGTCTTCGTGCGTGCCAGAGCATCAGAAACCCAAAGACCAGTTGGCTGGTTTGCATGTGTGTGCGCACCAGCCACCTGGTCTTTGGGTTTTCAATGCTCCAGCATGTGTGTATGTGTGTGTTCCAGTTTGGGCACTTGATGCCGAAAAGGTTCACCATCACTGATATAGAGCCTGTCTCTCATAATGGATGCCCTGGCAGAGACATTATGGTTTGGAATATGTATAAATCATCAGCAGGAGACTGAGTGGGTGTGTTGGTGCTACAGCCACAAGATAAGTGTTGGGGCATGGATGGCCTGGCTGTGGAGGCCCTGAGGTAAGCCGGTGCAGGGTGCATGGGTCAGCTCCACCACCACCCCGCCTCACCTTGTGACCATGACACCATGAGCAACCAGACGGAATGGGTAGGCAGCCAGCTGTGCAGGCTCTTAAGTAGGGCTTATTTTGTGGGTAGGTCTTATATTAGGTGCGCACATAAAATATGCTAGGGCTTATTTTTGGGATAGGTCTTATTTTCAGAGAAACTGGTATCTATAATTCCCATTATTTTAACAGTGCAAATGTGTACATTATGCACAAAAATAATCCAATGATTTTGGTGGAATTTGTTTCTCCATAAGAGAATATAGACTTTCAGCTTAGTCTGCAAGGACATCAGTCTGTAGCTTTTGGTAACAAAGTGGCTACCTTTGGCTTTGGATATTCTGGGATCAAAATTTGACATTTTAAAAAAAATGTTGAGATAAAACATTGCCAAGGTCTTTGGAAGATTTCAGAAAAATCACAAAGTACATCTTTTAAAAATTCTGCATTGTTGAAATTCTATCACAGAAACACACAACACAATTCCTTAGGAGGTTCATTTGCTTAGATGGCAGAAGTTCCATGAAGGAGAATGAATGAAGTGCAATATAAACATTAATCTCCAAACCCAAACCAATTCCCAGTTTCTGCCTAAGGCTGCCTAATTTACCCAAGTCAACTGTTGCTTAAAAGGTTGCATTTTTGGCCTGTGAACTATAGAGACTTTTGAGGTAGGTGGGTAGATTTGTGCTTTTACTTAATGAGCCAGGAAATCTCAGTGATTTTTAATGGCCTTAGTTCTATTTTTGTTGTTGTTGTTGTTGTTGTTCATGCATGAACAGTTAGAAAACAGCCAAAAAGGAATTTCAGGCAGCATGCTGATAAAGAAATAATCCTAACTCTCCATTTCATTACATAAATTGTTACTCTTGTGACAAGGTCACATTTGAACCAACCTCTTTCCTTGTGGCATCAGGCAGCCTGCTTTGAACATCTGCTTCTTTTTTCAGCCTCTTTTCAGCTCTTACAGCACTTGTTTTTCTACTGCAGCTCTGCTCAATCTGAGGCTCTCCATGGGGGTTGGATTTTAATTCCCCGAATCCCAAAATTACATCATTATGGGCAGAAGATTCTAAGAGCTGAAATCCAATACATTTGGAAGGCATCAAATTAGGACCTAAGCCTGCTTTGGTATGCTAGAGTGGAAAAAATGGCATTACTGCATGATCTGTGGGTATTTATTTATTCTAGTCCTGCCTCAGCCATTAAAGCCAGCTGGGTGAGTTTGGGCCAGGCATTCTCTCTCAGCCCAACCAACCTCTTAGAGTTGCTGTTATGAGGAAAATAGGAGGAGCAAGGTGTGTTGGATAACTCATTACCTTATTTGTAAAAACAATGAAGGCAGGATATAGAATAACAGAAAGTTGGAAGAGAACTTGGAAGTTTTCTAGTCCAATCTCCTGCTCAAACACAAGACTCTATATCATTCTGGACAAATGGCTGTCCAATCTCTTCTTTAAAATCTCCAGTGTTGGAGCACCCACCATTTCTAGAGGCAATTTGTTCCATTGATTAATTATTCTAACCGTCAAGAATTTTTTCCTTAGTTCGAGGTTGCTTTTATTGTATCCTGCAATTTTTGGAATATTGCAATTTTCATGGTTATATTAGTTTAGTTCCATGCCCAAACATGCCATGCTGGTTTTTATGAATTGTTATGTACCTCTTAGAATGATTATATGAGAAAGGCAGCAATATATTTTAAATCCTATAAAGCTGTCAGTCATTCAACACTGATATCTTACTTATTTCCTCACGTGGTAAGGCCATTTTGATTGCTGGGTGATGGTTTATGAGTGATTTTTCAATAGTTTGGGCCATATTACAAATGATGAAATTTGCACAAAGTGATAGAACTTTGCATTATGACTTTCAGATTTACAAGATATCAACCTTGGGGTTTGTTTGTTCATCCCCTCCCCCCGTACCCATTACAACTACCCCATGCCTTCTGGTGAAAATGATCACATAATATGCAGCAGTCGTGGGTTTCAAAATTTTATACTACTGATTCTGTGGGTCTGGCTTGGTGGGCATGGCATGGCTTGGTGGGCGTTGCTTGGTGGGCATGGCAGGGGAAGGATACTGTAAAATCTCCATTCCCACCCCTCTCCAGAGGAAGGATACTGTAAAATCTGCATTCCCTCCCCAATCCAGGGGAAGGTTACTGCAAAAATCCCCAATTCCTCCCGATCAGCTGGGACTTGGGAGGCAGAGAATAGATGGGAGCGGGGCCAGTCAGAATTTTTACTACCGGTTCTCCAAACTACTCAAAATTTCCTCTACCGGTTCTCCAGAAATGGTCAGAACCTGCTGAAACCCACCTCTGATATGCAGGCTGAAGTTCTGAAGTTAACTGTACTTGTTGAGACACCAAGTGAGAGTGATTCAGCCTGTTACTCTCTGGACAATGTTGCATTATTTTGTGATACGATAATCTTTTTTTTTTTTTTTTTGCTTTCACCTCATTGCTCCCAATCTCTTTGTAACAACTTGGGAGCTCTTGGACTTTTTTTTTTTTGTCACTTTAGCTAAATCTAGGAGCACTCAAGACAGATTAAATGACTAATGTATGCAATCTTGCCTTTGGATCCCCACTATAAATCAGTCAGATGTCTATTAAAAGCTTATAAGCAAGTAACTTAGATTCTGTTGAGTGGATTCCAATATCTGATAATTGACAGACACAACCATTTTGTTTCCTTAATAATAAAGAAGTTTGCCATTGATTTCTTCTGGAGGAATTTGATTTTCCACTCTAGTTTAGGAGTGTCTGGACACCTTATTTACTATGATTCTGTATAAAAAAAAATTAACTCTTTAATTTTTTTTAAAAAATGTTTTAAAACCCAATATATGTGATTCGACCTATAGAGCACAAGATCTGGTTATCTGAAGGACCACCTGTCTCTCATAACATCATCCCAATTTATTTAATCTTGCAGGATTGCTGTGTCCTTTGACTGGATAATGTCATTCTCAGGACCTTTCCAGAAGTGACATTTGAATGAAGTGTCATGTCCCACCCCATCCCCCCCACCCCCCAAGATCTGGATGCTAGTGTTTAGAGCAGCCATGAAGGGCTGCTCTTCAGTCAGGACTTTGGTGAGACTGCTCACTTCATCACACTTTCCATGTTTTATCTTTTATTGATTTCATTTTGATTTCTTTATTTAATTGTTGTGAGCTGCCCAGAATTGTTGGGAGTTTGACAACATACAAGTTTAATACATAATTATTATTGTTATATCAAGAATTGCATTTATATATAACTGTAAATATTTATTTATTAATTATTAAACTTACATATCACCCATCTTGCCTAGGTGGCTTATATCAATAGCACTTATATGCTGCTTCACAGTGCTTTTACAGCTCTCTCTAAGTGGTTTACAGCATCAGGATATTGCTGCCAACAATCTGGGCCCTCATTTTACCAACCTTGGAAGGATGGAAGGCTGAGTCAACCTTGAACCGGTGAGAATCAAACTGCTATAATCAGCAGAATTAACCTGCAATACTGCATTATAACCACCATGCCACCAATAAAATATGTTTATGTGCTTTTATACCAGTAAAAGCCACAAGATAAAACATTTAAAAAATCAACACAAAAATTGGCTTAAAATTAACAAATAATATAGCAAGGAAGGGAGCAAGATGCACACGGAGAGGAGTGGGGTCTCATCCTAGTCCATTAACCACCTCCAGTATGATACATCTCCACTGGAGGCCCAGACCAATTGGCAGAGCCAGGTTATGTATATTAATGTGTAGATTGGACCATGTTGTGTATTTACACTTATACCATATTCTGTCTGTTGAACCTTTTTATCCTGCAGATTCTTGCTTTACGCTATTCTGTTTTTAATTCTCTTTCCCCACTTTTTTGTTATGGTAACCTGCTAAGAAAATAACATTATGGGGTGACTCTGTGTACATCTATAATAAAAATGGAAGGAGAGGTCTTTTGCTTCCCAAAGTATGTCATGCTTCATGAAACAGGCACAGCAGGAGAGACATTTTAAGAAATTATGTCCTTGTGTTGGGGGAAAAAAAAAAGAGGCTCATTTGAGAATGTCTATACAGATTACCTCCCATCCTCCCTGCCATCCTGCAGAGGTGGAAACTGATGTTAGGTATGAAATTCTTATGAATTCTATTATAAAGACAGTACTGTGATTTTTTTGTTTTACTCCATTCAAGCTTTGGGGTATTTTCAAAGATATAATATATTCAGAAGTCAGTCTTCATGTAATACTAAGTAACTGTAGATTCATGCTTGTTTGAATCACTGCCCTAAATATAATACATCTACTTATGCATTGCATTTGCTGAGCATGCAAATTTTTAGCCATGTAGAATTGATGAAGACATTTTGTTGATTTCCAGATTTGGAGAAAAAGCATCATGTTTAAATTCTTTCTAATCTCTGGGTTTGTGTCTTATATTTGCCAGACGCCACATTCCAAAAACTGCAAAGACAAGACAAGAAAATTAATAACTTCTAATTAAAATTAATTGCCTGTAAAATAAGATCCCACATTCATCACATAAATTAATCCTCCATTTGATATACTGCCCATTCTCTCTTGCACACACAAACTACTCTGACAAACAAAAATACACAGAGATATACTCTGTGATACACAGAGTATACACAGAGATACTCCTCACTCCTTCATTCAGATTGCAGAAAAGTAGGATCCAAAAAAACCCAGGATGGTGATGTGGTAAAGGGAAGGGATAGCTGCCCTAGGAAAGGAAGAAGAGAGAGAGAGAAAAGTGGGTGAACATAAGAAAAGATATGGAGAAGCCCCTTGTAAGGACTGGAAAAAGGTTTAACACTCAGCAGACGAAGATCGGTGCTTGTCACAAGCAATAGCGAATCCCTAAAGGCATCCATGCTTTTAAATTGCTAATAAATTTTAGGGATCTACATCCCTGCCTGTTTGTTTTCAATGGTATATTCCATTCTTCTCCACTGGTTCAAAATTACCTCCTGCTCACAGGATTCTTGGCTACTAAGGCAGCTTGCAAGAGCCCCTCTATGAGGAAAATGGGCTACTAAGAAGTTTGATAGATAGAATAAGATAGTTGGAAGGGCTCTTAGAGTCATCTAGTCCAACCCCTTGCTCGAGCAGGAGACTCTAGAGAGCTAGAGCTAGATAGATAGATAGACAGATAGATAGAGAGAGAGATATAGAGATAGATAGATAGATAGATAGATAGATAGATAGATAGATAGATAGATAGATAGATAGAAATGGAGAGAGAGAGGGAGGGAGGGAGAGAGGGAGAGGGAGGGAGAGGGAGAGGGAGGGAGAGGGAGAGGGAGAGAATTCTCTATGCCACTGAATGCTTCAATTTCTCCTTGGATGGAGAAATTGAGCATCACCTTCTGAAGATGCCCTCATTTTAAAGGATCCCATTTTGCAGAATGGGTCAATCCAGAAACATAACTCCCTCCACCCTCCGGGAAGGTCGCCCTCTTGCCTTAATTGTGGAGTTGTCATAACCCAGTTTGTAACATAGCTGCAGGGTGTAAAAGTGGCATGAAGGATAATTGGCCACCCTGTGCTTCAGAATGGTATGGGTTCTCACACTCTACCGGGATTAACGATGGCAGAGATTATATTTTTTCCAGTTTAAAATAATATCACTCCCTTATTAAAATCAAATACTATTTTCTCCTGATCTGTGATTGTTTTGTTTATTTATAGTCTCCCCCCCACCCCCCCAGGACTGCAGTGGAAATGACAGTAGGCATTAATATTTAAAGCTGGAGAGCTAACTAGCTACGTAGGTATCTACTTGGCTCCAATGTAATGTGAAAATGCTTTGTACAGCTGAAATGGATATTTACGCTTTCCCTGTCAGAGAGGCAGTATCAGTTTTGTCAATTAAAACTGTGTCTATCTATGTGTTCCATCTGCCACGTTTTGCAATAAAGTGGAGAAACTTATTTGTATTTGTTTGAGGATTAATAGATTTTTTTCTGTTTTTCATTAGAATAATGTATATCTATTTCGCGTTACTTTGATTTAAAAGTGGAGTGGATGAAGAACAGAAGGCAAAGCAGCAGCACAGCTTGCTTAGAAGCACCTCTTTTATTTCAGGCCAACCCTTGAGATTATGAGAAAGAAAGAAAAATGAAATAAGCACTTCCACACTATTGGATTTTGAGTCTTCCAGCCCTCAAAAGCAGTTTGAAAGCAATCTACAGCAGCCTTCACTTTCAGGGACTGAGAAACAGAACAAGAAATAATCCAATTTCTTAACAGGGAAATTAATAAAACAACAACCAACATTCCTTGTGAAAGAGGAGAAGAAATTAGAGGGCCTACTCCTTGCTTTTTTTAAAGGGAAGCTACTCAATAGAGTTCTTCAGGTTTGTTTTCCCTAACAGGACCTACTAGGGCAATTGATACTCAGGAGCCAGGAGGATGCCTGAGCCAAGAAATTCAAGGGCAACATGGCATGTCCCCAGTCAGTAGTGTGCAACAGCAGCCAAAAAAGTCAATCAATCTTAGATTGCATTAACAAAAGGATAGAATCAAGATCACATGACGTGTTAATGCTGCTTTACAAAGCCTTAGTAAGGCCACACTTAGAATACTGCATCCAGTTTGATCACCATATTATAAAAAAGATGTAGAGACTCTGGAAAGAGTGCAGAAAAGAGGGGGCTGGAGCTAAAACTTACAAAAACGGTTGCAGGAATTAGATATGTCTGGTCTAGTGAAAAGAAGGTCTAGAGTTGACATGATAGTAAGCATGCCAATATTTAAAGGACTGCCACAAACAAGAAGGGATCAACCTATTTTCCAAAGCACCAGAAGGCAAGACAAAGAACAATGGATGGAAACTAATCAAGGAGAGAAGCAATCTAGAACTAAGAAGTTTCCTAATACTGAGAACAATAAACTAGTGGAATGGCTTGCTGCAGAAGTTGTGGATGTTCCATCACTCTTGGGTTTTAAGAATTGATTGGACTACCAATTGTCTGAAATAGTATAAGATCTCCTGCTTCAGCAAGAGGTTGGACTAGACCTCCAAGGTCCCTTCCAACACTGTTATTCTGTTCTGTTCTGTTCAGCCTCCAAGTTTTCAGTTGAACACTGGCTTTCAATTGGTTGCTCTTCTATTACTCTGAGTTGGACGTAAATTAGCTGAACTGCTAAAGGCAGAGAAAGTGAGCAGGCAAGCCGTGTAGGATCACAGAGCTCTATTACCAATGTGGGAGCAGTGCAAATGCAATTGTGGGATAAAGGTTTAATAAAAACCAAAGCACAATGTACCTACATCAACTTGAGTTGACCCAAAATAAAGGCAGGATAAAAATCAGTCATTCAATCAATCAAATGTAGAAGTAGCCTAGTTCATAGTTTTACTATTTGATGTAAAATTGCTGGAGAAAAGAAAACATATTAAAACTGTACAATCAATATGGCAAAGAAACCCTGGGTTCCCTATTTATCAACTTACAAATATTCATGTAATTATATTACTTTTGAGTTTGATGGATCAGTAAAAATAGCAAGACAGAAATACTCTTCACAGAGTTCTAATTTTGAGATAAATTGGGAAGCTTGCCTAGTATTTATTCTTAAATATCCATGTTTTAAAAATGGAAGCTAACACTGAAAGGCGTTTAATATGTTAGTAACCCATGGCGTCTTGTAGGATATCCCAACTACTAGAGTACAGATTTTAGGAGATGGGATATGGAATAAGTAAAAGAATATCCAAAAATGGCTTCTGCTTTGAGAATCATCTCATGAATGGAAACGTTCAAGATTCAAGACTTTAAAGAACAATCCACACCTGGTTGCAATTTTTTTTTACTTGTCTTATTGTTATTTAAAATGGAATGATTTAATTCATCAGTTGGAGAAAGTAACGGGCCATTAATGCTATATGCTAGTGGTGAAGAGCAGGAAAAGAACCACTTACTAATGTCTTCATTTTTCATTTCTTCTAGAATGCAGAGTAGACTGCTCCAAAGATTTTAAGATTAAGATTTAGCAAGACTGTAATCTACCGTACTCGATAGTTTAGCTTTGATATGCTAATTTAGCATTTGTGTTTGATTAAAGTTGTTTAATGAGGAAAATCTCAGGTTAGTTTTCAATTTTATGTTTAAAACGTCGTTCATTTAAATTCATCCTTATTGGCACCGCCTTCATTTAATGTTAGTTTATTGCAGATGCTTTATTGATTTTCATTTCTCTTCTCTGATTTGAGAAGCCAGTTTGGTCTACTGTTTAAAGCATCGGGCCAGAAAATAGGAGACTGTGAATTCTAGTCTTAGGCATGAAAGCTGCCTGGGTGACTTTGGGTGACTAATGATGAAAGGGAATTTTTTTCTGTAATTTTTTTCTCTAATGTATTATATACATATTTGTGCACATTGCAAAAGGTACGGTATTTCACATGGATTTGGCATATTTTTTTGCACAGGAAGACTTTAAAAAATGACAACATTTTAAGGGTTCACTGATGTGAAAGAGGGACTCTAATGTGCAGCAAAATACTACCACCACTACTACTACTGTGACCTGAACTCTGATCACATTACTGTCATCAGAAAGGAGAACAATGATAATGAGAACAATTAGCAATAGGAAGGGCCTAGATATTACAAAGTTAGCTCTTTGACTTTGAATGGCAGTTGGGGTGTTTTTATTTATAATGTAAATAATGAATAACAGCATTGTTTTGTTTTGGGACCAATGGCATATGGCCATATGGGAATATTGTGTTGATAACCTTTTCTTTAGAAATATTCAGTGATCTGTAAGAAAAAAGCAGGTGACACTGCTTTCAAGTTTCACTTTATTTTGCCTACTCTTCCTCTTTAGCATATTTTTTAGGATTTAACTTCAGCAATTCTTCACACATCTAAATTTTGAGGCTCTTAAATAACTCTCTTTCTCTTTCTCTTTCTGACTTTATACAAAGATTTACCCTCTGTACGGTTACAGCCATTCGTGTTTGAATTCGGTGAATATAGTTTAACTACAGCTTTCATAGTCAAATATTAATGAATACTTCATTCTATGTATAGTATTGCTTTGCCGAATGGCAACTTGCTGTGAAGTTAATTACTTTGCAACTAGGTTGTAAGATGAAACTCAAAAAAGAAAAAAAGAAAAAAAAAAGAAGATGACTACTGCAAGATATGGTCTTGCCATTGCTAGGGAATACCAATAAAACGCTTTTATAATCAGGCAGAGCAGTTTCACTATAAGAGTAACTTTATGATAATAAAGCTGCAGATCCTTTCCTTTAAATATTACCATTTTGTGGGTCCTTGGAGTGTGCTTTTTTCACACTCCAAGGACTCACTGCAGCTCCTGCCCTATGGAACACTGTCCCCTTGAGAACTCACATTCTCACCTCCCCCCTTCCCATTATCCTGTGCATCAGGATAATGAATGTGAGTGCATCAGAGAATGGAATGGGACAACTTGCCGCAGCCAACTCACCATGGCCAATTTGCCACCGCCAACTCACCATGGCCAATTTGCCACGGCCAGCTTGCCACAGGACAATTCACTGTGGGACAATTCAACAATTCCTTTTAATTATTTAAAATAATTTCATTTTGTCCTTCCTTTGCATCCTTTCTTTAATGAGTCTATTGGACTGTTTCTTCGATATTAGTATAACTCTTGTCCTATGGTGAGCTGTCCCACAGCGAGCTGGCCATGGCAAGTTGTCCCACAGTGAGTTGGTTGCAGTGAGTTGGCTGCAGGGAATTGTTGTAGAAGTAGAATTGCCACACCAGGTTTGTCTATTTGAGGTTTGTTGTTCTTTTGTTCATCATTGTATATATTACAGTACTTTGATTGGTTTATCAGCTTCCCAGAGTTATTTTTACTATAAAGGTAGTCCTTGACTTACAACCATTCATTTAGTGACCATTCAAAATTGCTGAAAAAAGTGACTTATGACCATTTTCACACTTATGACTACAGCAGCACCCCCATGGTCATGTGATCAAAATTCAGATGCTTGATGACTGGCTCATGTTTATGACAGCTGAAGTCAAGTCCTGGGGTCATGTGATCATCTTTTGCAACCTTCTGACAAGCAAAGTCCATAGGGAAGCCAGGTTCACTTACAGACCATGTTACTAATTTAACAACTGCAGGGCTTCACTTAACAATGGTGGGAAGAAATGTTGTAAAATGGGGCAAAGCTCGCTTAACAACTATTTTGCTTAGCAATATTTTGGACTTAATTGTGGTAAAAAAACCAAAAAAGTGCAAAAAAAAATCAACAGAAGTCTATATAGATTTGGGGAATACATATTGAACATTGCTCTGCATTATTTTTTTAAAAAAATTTATTATTTTATTAGTCAAATTTATATAGACATCCATCTCATGAAAAGTGACTCTGGGTGGCGGTAAAATAATCAATAAAATGCATATATGATGCATATATTAAAAATATAAATACAAAAATCAACATTAATTAATCAACATTAACTAGAAATAAAAATATATACAAACCCCATAACGAAAATGAGTACATACATTCTCAATAATGGTGCCATCTAAATAAGACTCTGGTTTTCTGGGTCCCCAGGCCTCATGGCACAACCAGATCTTGATGGACTTCCAATACATCAAAAGGGATGGAGCTGACCTAATGTCTGAGGGGAAAATGTTTTGTAATGCAGGTGCCATGGCAAAAAATCCTGCTTCCCTGGATCCAACAAATTGTTCCTTTTTTTTTTGTTATTTGAATGTACAATATGTTATGAAAAGAAATCACACTTCCTTTATCCTCTTTCATTGTCTTCTCTTTGTTTGGATATTTTAATGGTCGGTCTATAGCCAGGACTTGAATATGAAGAGAGCTTTGCTGGTTGAGCCATAGACATTTATATTACAGGCCAATTTCACAGGTAAACCCTTCAGCTTGAAGTTGGTCAGCTAGAATCCACCTCCTTTTCCCACCAAGCAATGGCCTCCAAGAAGTGGTAGCAGATTGACCCTGCTTTGACAGAAAGAAATCCCTTTGTACCAGTTACAATAACACCTGCTCACCAATGCAGAAAAAACATTCAACTCCCATTTGAAAATCTCTATTATGAAAGACCTCCACAGTGCTTAACAGCTCTTATCATCAGGAAATCCTTCTTAATATTCAGCCTGAATCTCTTTTTAATATCATCCACTGGTCTTTATGCTGCTTTCACTTTTAGCAGTCATTCTCCTTTTGCGTGCGATGGCCTTTTAGATATTGGTCACCCCTATTATATCTCCCCTTAGTCTTCTGTTTTGTAAGCTAAACATATCCAGCTCTTTTAAGGATTGCTCCTAGGGTTTGGTTTCTAAGCCCCTCATTATGTATCCCTGAATATAAATTGCTCCACCATCTCTGGGTCCCTTAAAGTGTGGTACCCAAATGGATTCAATGTTCCCAGCATAATTGGAAGTATCAATTGGATCCAAAGCTCCCAGTCATGTAGAGTTGAATAGAATTACTTCCTCCTGTGCTCTGGATATAAAACTTCTGTTAACACAGTTTACAAGATTGCATTGTTATTTTGTTGTTGCATCAAACTTCTGAAGTCATATATATCTGTTGGTATTTGAATCCTTGGATTCATTTGACACATATCACCTCCAAGCCACGTTTCTTCAGTTCTGTACTTAAAATTTGATTTTTCCATGTAAACGTAAAATCTTACACATATCATTACTGGATGTTATTTTGTTGGCTAGCCTTTGACCCAATGTTTAAACCTATTGAAATGAGATTTTGTTGGTTAAGTTATTCACCAGGGACCTGTAATGCATTGTCTGCAAATCTGATCAAGTGTCAGTGCTATTTTATTCTGTAATTTACTGCTAGAGTGCAGAATGGCACAGGCTTCTAAGTTTCAATTCAGGGCAAGGAAAGCAGTTCATGAATAGTGTAGCCTGTATTCTGGTGTTCTCTGGCATTTTAATGTTTGTCTACTTTAATGGAAGTTTTTTTTTTTATTCCTAAAATGCATTTTTTAAATCAGATAAGTTCCTAGCTCTTGCTAGTGACTTGTCTTTTCCAGGCTAGGGAGTTAAAAACACAGCCAGATTCTCACCTGCAGCTCTTCAAATTGCAATGTCCACAACTGAGAATTCACATCAGTCTCTTCCCCACAACCCACATACTTGTCTGAAATATAGATTTATGTACAGTACACACACAGATGTGTGTGTGTGTGTGTGAGAGAGAGTGTAACTCTGTTTACTCTACTCTACTCTACTCTACTCTACTCTACTCTACTCTACTCTACTCTACTCTACTCTACTCTACTCTACATTCAAAGAATCTACTTTTCCCATTTCCTGCTTTTTGTTTTCCAAGCCACTGATATAATTGGAAATTCTTTGAAAGTACACTTATCGTTCATATGTTAGTAACTGTAATGTTAGAATACTCGTAATCTTTATCTTACAACCAGAGGTGGGCTGCGGCCGGTTCACACCGGTTCGGGTGTACCGGTTGTTAAGATTCTGCACAGTTTGTACACACACACACACATATATGTACAAGAAGGCAAGTAAAATACACAATCAAGAAATGTTATTTGAAGTAGGTGCTTTGTAAAGCACCTACTTTACAAAGGTGTAAAGTACCTTTACAAAGGTGTGTCAAGTCTTCCCAACCACTGTTTTGCAAAAGCATTCACAGCAATATCCATCAGAATCCAAATATAGGGTTCCAACTTTAGGTGACATTTATGGCTGCTTATTTTGTTTCTACTATTAGTAAAGAAATGAGTGAGAAATCATCATTTTTATAATTATTCCTGAAGTGGAAGAAACAATTATATAAAAGGCTTCAAATGTAATTGAATATATAATTACAATTAAGCCAAAGATGCAATTCCAGTAAATTAGAATTTGCTCACAGAAATTCCCAGATTAACC
Source organism: Masticophis lateralis (assembly GCA_030761175.1). Taxonomy (NCBI): domain Eukaryota; kingdom Metazoa; phylum Chordata; class Lepidosauria; order Squamata; family Colubridae; genus Masticophis; species Masticophis lateralis. Next base: position 125,048,840 of record JAUDYJ010000001.1, on the reverse strand, counting down.
CATGACATCTCCAGCAAGTGATAGGAAAGCTCTTTTTCCACCTAAGGCCCAGAATAAATAGTACTGTGTTAAATAGACTACAAGCATAAAGGTAAAAAAATGATGTATGCAGTATAGATGTAGATTCTATTTTAGATGTTTCAAGGGTTTTGTGGCTCCCTGTGTTTTCTTTTCTGTGGGAAACAGGTCCAAATAGCTCTTTGAGTGTTTAAGGTTGCAGACCTCTGCTCTGGTGTGTGTGTGTGTGTAAAAGGCAGCACTGATCACTGATCATAACAGCACAAGAACAGACACTAAGAAACAGATCTACAGAAGCAGGGATTTACCACACTAGATAGAACCCAACGGTTAGATCAGTGTCTCTCAGCTGGAAGATATAAGGACTTTAACTCCCAGAATTCCCCAGCCAGCCATCAAGAAATTTCCTCAGAAGATTGTGGGCAATAATAGAGCTAAGTATCTGTGGAAATTCCAGATCCAGAAGGACAGGCAGGCATTAGATAATCAACCAGACACTCAGTAGTAGACAAATTAAAAGACAATGACCAGAAGAGCTCAGGAGGCCAGGCAAGGCGAGACAAGACTAGGTGCCACTCGATGTACATGATGTCTAGTTGGCCACACCCACCCAGTCACATGACCACCCAGCCACGCCCACCCAGCCATGCCTGCCCAGCCAGTCATTAGGGCAGAGAACTGGTTGTTAAAAAATTTGCAGCTCACCACTGCTTACATTAGTTTAGCAACAGTTTGAAGTTATAATAGTATTGAAAAAAGTGACTTATGATCAGTTCTTACAAATACAAGGACTGTCACAGCATCCCCATGGTCATGTGATCAAAATTAAAGCACAAGTGTTTATCATAATTGCAGAATTTGGAGCCATGTGATTGCCATTTGAGACCCTCCCAGCTGGCTTCGGACAAGCAAAGTTAATGGGGAAAGCCAGATTTGTTTAATGATTGCACAATTCACTTAATAACTACAGCAATTAGCTTAACAACATGGCAAAAAAAGACTGTAAAACTAGATGCGATTTAACAATCTCCTTGCTTAACAGTGGAAATTCTGGTCCCAATTGTGATCCTAAGTCAAGGATTTCCTATATATAAAACATAGGAATTCATTTATTCTATCGTCCATGCTTCTCTGTATAATATAGATTGACACACTCTTTTTTATGGCTTGTTTTAAAATGTAGATGTTAAGATGGTGTGTCTAGGCTTTCCCTTTCTCTTCCATTCCCTCCACCGATAATTCTGTCACATGGGGGCTATTAAGAGATGGTGACTAGGCCTCAACAACCAAGAAAAGTTTCATGGCTAAGTATGGATTTCTTCACCCACCTGTTCTTGTGGGGATAAAATGAAAGAACAAACTCATGTAAATTGCTTTGAACTCCAGGAGTAAAAGTAGGATCTAAATCTAACAAAGAAACAAGTATTGACCTCTGTACCAGACCTTTGACTCTCTCTGCACATGCTGTATTTTTTTGGAGTATAAGACGCACCAGGTATAAGACGCACCTTTTTTTGGTGAGGAAAAGAAGAAAAAGAAATCTCCCTCTGCCTCTGAGCAATTTTGCCTCATTGCCGCAAACAGCCTGCTTTACTTTCATGTTCATTTTCAGCATAGCTTGATTTGCAGAAGGAAAAAAAAGATCTGCTCCAGCAATTTACCTCCTTGCAGCAAGCAGCAGTGGCCCCCACAAAACAGCTGAGAGCAAATCAGCCGAGAGTCGGGAGGCCGATCCAATCAACTTGTGCTAATTAGGCTGTGCTGAAGCTGAAAGAAGCTGCTTTTTCTTGCTGTTTGATTTCAAGGAGGTAACTGCTGCAAGGCAGAGGCTAAAGGGTGGGGCCAGTGGGTGGGCGGTGCTACATTTGTTGTATAAGACGCACCTAAATTTTAACCCCCTTTCCCTTATACTCCGAAAAATACGGTATATAAGGGAAAGACATGCCTGACAACGGTTTTTCTTTACTTAATTGCAAAATTTATTAAAATAATTTTAATTTATAGAATTAAAATAAACAAGAAAAAAAAGAATGGTAAATAGAAAATATTGTACACAAGTCATAATGATCAGGATCATATTTAGATTGATTGACATGTCTTGATCCACATGACTATTCTTGGTTACTTTTCTTCTATTTATTGCATCTTTCATAACTAAGGTTTCTAAAGCGATAATATGAAACTGATGCATTAGATATAAATAATATTCTGGGAGAAAATATTTTCAAGAATATACAAAGCCAGAACCAGAAAATGTAGCCGCTTTCATCAAAAGACCAAATCTTTAACATTTTAAGTATGACTTTTTTTAAAATAAAAAAATTATAAAGTTAGACATAGAACTGTTTTATTACAGTCTTATAAATGCATTTTTTTCCCAAGAGTATGGCAGAAATAATTTTTCCAGTTCATATTGGAAACAGATGTTTGACAAATCAATTAAGTATGTAAATAGCATCTTTCCAAGTGTAGTTGCTTTTGACATCAAACAAACAAACCTACCCTGTATTATTGAGTATAGTACTGAAAAGAACATAAGCATGACGCATACTCTTATTTTCATACCGCCTTTAGTGTCAGAGTGATTTACTATTATTCAAAATCACAATTATACATTTTTTCTCAACAACTGAAATGAATGTGTCCCAGTATGGCGATCTTTCTTCAGTGTGGAGGATAGACAAAAGTGTGTTTATGCACGCATGTGAGTGTGTGCACGCATGTGAGTGTGTGCGTTTGTCTGTGTGAGTGTAGGGGTGGAATAAGTAACCAAAAATGCTTTGTAACTCCCCTCCCCATTTCTTAATTAAATTTGGTTATCATTGATACATAAGGGCAGTTTGAACTTATCTACACCTGTTTGGAGAATAATGGAAAGTTTGACTTACATGATTCAGAGTGTAGTAGAGGTGAGATCATGCAGAAATTACTTAAACGTGTATCAAATGCTTGAAGAATAACAGCAGAGCATTGCCCTTTTCAAAAAATAAATGCCTACCTGGATCTCCAAAAGAATTTTTTTTCTTTTTAATATATATATATACATATATATCCCTTTTGATTTTTAGAGCAAACACTGGAGCAACAGGAAGCAAAGGAGGAACCACAGAACGAAATTGTAGCAGTAAATCTATTGAAGTTACCAAGTTATTTTGAAGCTAATTATGGCTGTGTGCAAAGCAAATGAAGTGAGAAGAACTGAATTAATGAAGACCGCTACCTCCTACAAGCTAATGAGGCATGCTTTATACCAATAGCTCTTCAAATTGAAAAATTAAACTGCTTCAAAAGGGGAAAAACATACTAGGAAGTTTTGTTAAGATTAGCAGAGAACACAGAAAAATCTTATAGCGGGATTTATGTTCTGAAATTGCTTAGAGACTAGACTGGGCATAGTTACTGTTCTTCCTTTGAGATCTGGCTTTTTTTATGTTGATTTCCCCTCAAATTCATGTAGGGTTTCATCTACCTCAGGTTAGAGTGTTTATCTCTTGTGAGATAATTATTCCATAGTTTATTATTTTCTCTCTTAATAAGTTACAAATTATCCATTTAATTTTTTACACAAACATACTGAGTTAAGTATCTTTTTATTCTTTCGAACTGAAGTGGAATGTTGGAAAATAATTAAGAAAAGGACTCAGAACTCTGTCAATCTGTCTATCCATCCATCAGCAGGATAACTCTCCAAAACCTGAATCTAGTGTATGTGAAGAAGTCAGCAAAACAGCAAAAAAATGAGTAAGTGAAAAAAAAATTAATTTGGATCAGGCTTGGAGTTGTGGCAATTCTATGGAATCTCTATGGAAAAGCCAAGTGGATATTTGGCCCTACACAGCTGTTCACAAGAAAATTAGATTCTCACAGTCTTATTAGCCAAATTTGTTGAAAGAAAGAAGGGTTCAGGATGCACACGTGTATGATTGATACTAAGAGGGGGAAGGAACTCACAACAGTACAAACAGAAGAAGAGACTGAACTGCCATCTGTCAGAAATGGTGTAGGGCAGTGATGGCTAACCTTTTTGCCATCGCATGCCAAAAGTGAGGGGAGTGGGGAGGGGGTCGGCCACATGTTGCCTACGCCCATAATTCTATGTCCCCTGCCTCCACGCATGTGTGCGTGACACCCCCCTGCATTTCCCCTGCTTTTGGCATGTGACGGCACAGTGGGCCTGGTAGGCCCATTTTTCTCCCTCCCCAGGCTCCAGAGCCTTTCTAGGAGCCTGGGGAGGGCAAAAACTGCCTTCCGCACCCCCTCCCAGAGGCCCTCTGGAGGCCAGAAACGCCCTGTTTGCCGACTTCCAATGGGCCCAGAAGGCCCAAAAATCAGCTGACTGGTGTGCGCATGTGCAACAGAGCTGAGCTCGCGTGCCCACCAATATGGCTCTGTGTGCCACCTGTGGCACGCGTGCCATAGGTTCTCCATCATGGGTGTAGGGTCTCCTGTTGTGCAGGGGGTTGGACTAGATGACCTACAAGTTCCCTTCCAACTCTGTCATTCTGTTATTTTGTTCTGTTAGGAGGCCAGAGCAGTGGTAAAATCCAATTTTTTTTACTACCGGTTCTGTGGGCTTGGCTTGGTGGCTGTGGTGTGGCTTGGTGGACATGGCTTGGTGGGCATGGCAGGGAAAGGATACTGCAAAGTCTCCATTCCCACCCCACTCCAGGGGGAGGATACTGCACAATCCCCATTCCCTCCCCACTCCTGGGGGAAGGATATTGCAAAATCTCCATTCCCATCTCACTCTGAGGCCAGCCAGAGGTGGCATTTGCCGGTTCTCCAAACTACTCAAAATTTTCGCTACTGGTTCTCTGAACTACTCAAAATTTCTGCTACTGGTTCTCCAGAACCTGTCAGGACCTGCTGAATTTCACCCCTGGGCCAGAGGCTGACTGTGGAACAGATCACAAGCCGCTTGTCTTCAAGTTCATTTCCAAAGCAAGTTTTCCAAGCAAGCTGCAGTGTCTTTTCAAAACAAGATAGTGCAGGTTTATGAAGGTAATTCAGATTTGCGAAAGGTTCAGGGTGTCATGTGTTTGTTTACCCGAGAAGCTGGCTTAGAAAAGGAAGACCGAAAAGAGAGCCAGATGTTTTTGTTTTAGTTGCATAGCTGGGTACAAAACAGTAGTGGTTTTCACTTACCTTCACTACCGGTTTGGAACTTTGAGCAGAGCATCTGTGATGAAGTCTGGGCGGGTGGGTGGAGTTTCCTGCCGCTGCTACCGGTTTGCCCAAACCGGGGTGAGACAGTAGAAACCCACCACTGTTACAAAAGGAAAAAAGGTCAGTGTGGGAACTGTGGGCGAAAACGTAGCTGGGGAAATGAATAAATGCTAGCATTTCCTGAGGCTGCCTGCCCTGCAAGGCAGAGCCAAAAAAGGCATAGATGGAGGGGACATAGGTGGGTCTACAGGGGGACCTATGGTGCCCCTTGGTCATATGTGTGTGTGGATTGCCAAGCACCTGAATATAGGTAGACTTATGGCTTCAGTTGCACCCAAAATTTCCATTCCTAAGTGAGACAGTTGTTAAGAGTGTTTTGCCCCATTTTGCTACCAATTGTTAAGTGAATTACTGCAGTTGTAAGTAACATAGTTGTTAAGTGAATCTGGCTTCCTCATTGACTTTGCTTGTCAGAAGGCTGCAAATGGTGGTCACATGGGCCCAGGACCAGGGGTGAAATCTACTTACCTACCTTACCAGTTCAGAAGTGCATGCACCGTGCGCGTATCATGTGTGCGTGCAGACCTTCTGCGCATGCACAAAACCTTCTGTGTATGCGCGGAAGATAAAAAAAAACATTACTTCCCAGGTAAAACCAGGAAGTAATGACATCCGGGTGGGTGGGCGGAGCTTTGCTCCACCGTCATTACCAGATCACTGAACCAACGGCCAAGATCGTTACTGGACTGGGTGATCCGGTGCGATCTGGGAGCATTTCACCTCTGTCCAGGACTCTGCAACTGTCATACATACATGCCAGTTGCCAAGTATGTGAATTTTGATCACGTAACTGCAATGGTCGTAAGTGTCAAAAATGGTCCTAAGCACCTTTTTTCAGGCGTACTTCAAGAAGAGGACGACAGAGAATGTGGTGGCTGGATAGAGTCACTGAAGCTTAAATGGACTCCAAAGGATGGTAGAGGACAGGAAGGCCTGGAGGAACGTTGTCCATGGTGTCGTGATGAGTCGGACACGACTTTGCAACTAACAACAACAACAAACCTTTTTTCAGTGCCCTTGTAACTTCTAATAGTCACTGAGAAAACTGTTGTAAGTTGAGGATTACTTGTATTGAGCCCTGCAGAGGAGTTGCAACAGTCATAACTTCGGACACAGGTCATTAGTCCATTGTTTTTTAGCATAGTCATAGTTTTAAATGGTTGCTTAAGGGATTGCCACAACCTGTATTATTATTGTGCCTTTGGGTCAGTCTTGACTCCTAGTGGCTGCCTGGGCAAGTCCCTGAAAGTTTCTTGGCAAGATTTTGAAATGGTTTGCCCTTGCTGCTTTCCTAGGGCTAAGACAGAGTGACTGGCTCAAGGCCACTTAATGCCTAAAGCAGACTTTGTGCTTAAGGCAGGACTAGAACTCAGGCTCTCTTAGTTTCTGGCCTAGTGCCTTAATCATTACACCAAACTGGCTTTTTAACTGGATAAATATAGCTTTGGAATTTTCCAGGATATTAAAAAAAACACCCCTGTTTATCTTGATATCATGCTTCTTGAGAAATGAATGCAGATATCAATTTATATTAATAGGTTATATTCAACATCTTACAAAAGTAGACCTGCTATCAGCAAGATAATTCTTCCTTATTTTTTTCCTTCTCCTTTCCCCATAAAATAATTCATTCATGTAATACATAGACATGCACACTAATAATTTATCTTGAAATTCATAAATATATGAAGACACTGGCATTTAACCAAACAACGAAAATACAGAACATCGTGTTCCTAACCATTATAAATCTGATGATGATAACTTGTTTTGCTCATTTATACTGTTGAATGTGCTATTAAGCATAGTAATAATAACAACAACAAATTAAGTGGCTGAAAGGCTGATGCAATTGTGAACAAATAAATGTGAATCATGATGTTTTATAACAAAATCAAACTCAATATAAGCTCCTTGGCTCACTTCAGAATTTACGCTGCTTTTAAAAATGTTCCATGTATTTTTATGGAACTGTCTAAGAACTAGAGTAATATCTAATCATTTATATATTTATTATTATTTTTTTTAAAAATACAAATGAAAACACCTTTGTAACTCCAAAGAGGTTGAGACATGGATGAAGAAGATAAAGGTGTGAAAATGACTATTTCCACTATTTTTTGTCTGACACTTCCTTGTAATCAAATAATGTATTTGCATGGTCCATGATTACATTACTGCTAAATACATGCATAATGCAACTACATTTAATGCAGTGCATAGCAAATATATTTCTGCTTTCAGTTCTGTTCATTTTTGTCCTTTTCTAAGCTACAATAAGCTTGCATTGATAAAGCAGCTGCTGTAGTAGACTTAGACCTTTGACCGTTGACTTTTTCCCTGAAATCTCATTTCAGGCTAACATTTAGAAAGAAAGGAAAAGGTACCGGGGATGCTTTTGGGACATTTTAGTCAACTCAAAAGAGTTTGCTGCTGGCACTGCAATCTGGCAGAAAACCTGTCCTATCTTTTGTTTACTGGCAGTATAAGGGGGATTAATCAGTGTTAGTTTAAGAAAGTGTGTTTCAGGGAGAATACATCAGTAATTGCATGCATCAAGTTCCTTGAAATTATGGAATAGGCAGCTGCCTGTATGCTGTCAGAGGAAACCAACCAGGGTATTGGACCAGATATTCAAAGTATTTGTTGTCCCCAAAATTGAAATTGACTCCCTGTCCCAAAGAGAGGGCTACTATTCCATTTCAATTATTATTTTTTCTTTGTTATGGAGCTGAGTCAATATGTATGTTTGGAACAGGTGCTGTTGGTTAGAGGATGTCAGTATCTTGTCGAAGGTTGGAGGGAGGGTTATTGTTTTGAACTGGGCAGTGGTGGAGCCTTTGGGGGTCATTTCCTTACTGGACTGAGCTGGATTGTACCTCTGTCTTTTCCATATGGTTTATATCTAGTGCCTGACTGTTTGGTAGCTTGGAAAGGAAGGTCCATTTCCTTACCTATTGTGGCTTGGAGAGTTAACCTGGCAGATCGGTACTGGTTGCAGGGCAGCAGGATTGTTGGACCACCAGTTGCATGGATTGGCTGCTTCATACTGAAGGTGCTTGGTGTGTTTTATGGTGACTGGCCATGCCATGGTGGGAAGGATGCTGGGACCATTGCTGCTGTTGATGGAGGAAGCTCCATTGGCCTGTGATAGGCACTGATCTATACAGCAAGGAAGTACAGGGCTACTGGATCATGGATGAGATCTCCCTTTTTTTCATTGCACTCATATGGAGATGAGCAGTGATGGGATTCAAATAATTTAACAACCGGTTCGCCCAGAATCAGGTTGGCCGTCGTGGGAGTTGTGGCCCATCCCCATCCTCCAGCTCTGCCACATATGCGGGATGAGCCTTTCACGATGGCCAACCTGACCCTGGGTGAACCAGTTGTTAAATTATATGAATCCCATTCACACTGTCTCAGCCCTATTCACCTCACAGGGTTGTTGATGGGAGGAAAATAGGAAGAAGTAGTAGTATTGCAGGGGTGAAATCCAGCAGGTTCTGATAGGTTCTGGAGAACCGGTAGCAGAAAATTTGAGTAGTTCGGAGAACTGGCAAATACCACCTCTGGCTGGCCCCAGAATGGAGTGGGAATGGAGATTTTGCAATATCCTTCCCCCAAGAGTGGGGAGAGAATGGAGATTTTGCAGTATCCTTCCCCTGCCATGCCCACCAAGCCACGCCCACAGAACCGGTAGTAAAAAAAATTGGATTTCACCACTGCCCAAATCACAAGGCTGTGATCACACTGAAGGAGCTATAACTCAATGACAGAGGACTTGCTTTGCATAATGAAAGCCCCTTGTTCAGTTCTTGGCATCTTCAGTTAATGAAGCACAGCTAAATGAGCTGGGAAGAGAACTTCTGCCTAAACTCTAGGATGTGCTGGCAGAGAAGGACAGAGGTGTGGTTTCATCTTATTTTGAAAGCATTCTGTTTGGGATGGCTGTTTGGGTCTAAAACAACTTCATATGATTCAATGGGCAAGTCAGTCAGGCACACAGGAGACATAGTACCTTTGGGGTTTTCTTTTAAAGCTTGAAGAATTTACAAGAATATTTTCAAAAGAGAAGACCTCCTATTTAAATTCCCTCCAAAATATCTATATTGCATTAATTTATGCAAATTGGGCATAAGAGTCCAAGTTTAACCCCTGTCATCTGAACTTAAAAAAAATAGGTGGTGGATGATGGGATCTGTCTTGGAGTTGCTATTATTCAGAAAAGAGAAGACTAGCTTAAGTGGGCTAGGTTACAGGTTCTGGAGAACTGGTAGTGGAAATTTTGAGTAGTTCGGAGAACCGGCAAATGCCACCTCTGGCTGGTCCCAGAGTGGGGTGGGAGTGGAGATTTTGCAGTATCCTTCCCCTGCCATGCCCATCAAGCCATACCACAGAACCAGTAGAAAAAAAATTAGATTTCACCACTGTAGTATTGGATATGTTTACTGCCTTATTATTTCTAAAATAATAAAGACGGAATAAGATAAAAGAAAATAATAAAAGAAAATATAAGAGTATTTTCACCTTGACCTTTAGGGCTGAGAAAGTACTTATGGTCCTATCCTTGTTGAAGGTCTTCTATGCAAAATATCTTCTAGAGCAGAGTTCCCCAACCTTTCTGGCTTTGCAGACCAGATGGGGGGGGGGGAGAGAATGGTTCTGCAGTGGGCACATGCCGTTTGCACAAATGGAGCACACATGCATGTGCTCACCCACTGCTCATGCAAATGGGGATCTGTGCACGCATGCGTTCACCCACCACTTCCATGGCCTGGTTCTGAATGGCTCATGGCCCAGTATTGGCCTGGGGCCTGGGGGTTGAGGACCCCTGTTCTAGACTCCCACACATTCCTGGATACTCAATCCTGCAATCTCTCTCCTCTTTAGCTCCCCCATCTTAGCACTTCTCTCTTTTCCAAACAATGCTGTGCCTTCGGCCTTGTTCTTTCTCTCCTCACGTTTCCTAGCAATAGCACTGTGGTGCCTTTGAGAAAAACCCTTTGGGGAAGAGAGTTTTTATGACCTGAGAGCAGTGATGGGTTGCTACCGGTTCGCCCCAGTTTGGGCAAGCCAGTAGCAGCGGCGGTGAGAGGCTCCGCCCACCTGCCCAGACGTCATCAAATATGATCTGCACATGCGCAGACGGGTAAGTGAAGGTAAGTGAAATCCACCCCTGCCTGAGAGCTAGAATTTAAAATTCTCCACGGGTTACCAGGTGGGTTGCCAAGTAGTAATAAACAACCAGGCTGGCCTACTTATATGCCTTTAATAGCCACTTCATGTCCTGAAATCAGCAGGCAAAACTTTACACAGCATGGATGTCTGGCTTGCCACCTACTAATGTCTGCAGCTAAAGCAGCTATCAAAGGCAGAGAAAGAAAGGCTATTAAAAAACACACACAATTGATTTTGAAACTGAAATATTTCATCTGCAGACTAGAGCAGAGAAGCCAATCCTTTATATACAGTAATTCTTGTTTGGGTTAATGTGTGTGGATTGTTTTGGCACACAATATTAATTTCACTTAGCCGAAATGAAAAAGTTAGAAAGACCTTGGAGAAGGGATGCATAGTTTGCCTCAAGGCTACATTGGCCCAGTGTGACGAATCACCTGTGTTTCATTTGTCATGCTTATTCTTGGCAAGCACGGTGACTGTAGTACTTGTGCGAACAAAACAAATCTTCTCCCACCTCCCACCTCTGTTTTTTCAGGGGAAAAAAAAAAAGCCTCCAGCAGCTGTGTTCCTCTGAACAAGAGAAATTTATCAAAAAAGAAAGAAAAGGAAAACAGAAAAGGAAAGCACTTCAAAATGTGGAAAAAAAAATTTGGAAGGAAAAGAAATTATTTCTGTAGCTCAGGGATACCTGAGATTATTAAGAGTTAAAGAAATGCTCAGAAGGAATATGCATCAACTTCCCTAGATGGTGTCCGAAAGATATTTGACTGGTTTGTGCTTTGCATTGTTGAGACATCAAAAAACAAATACAGTAAAACCTTGATTTAATGGTTTAGTGGGAAGGGTTTTGTTAAATGTTGAATATCTTTTAAATTGAAGGTTCAACTCTAAGAAGACCAAGTAAGGCATGGTTGGTTATGTTGCTCTTCTTTCTCCTGCTCTCCTATTGGCTATTCTCAGTGGTGGGATCCTTCCGGTTTAATAACCAGTTTGGTGATCGCGCACTTCGTGTGCGTGCACAGTTCGAAGAAATCTTCACTTTTGCGTTCCTTCGGAGGAGAAACACAGATGAGGCACTGTGTGACTCAGCTGAGAAGATAAAGGTAGGAAAATAGTGTGGGTGGGTGGGCCCATCTAATCATTGGGGCAAACCGGTTCGCTCCCAGCTGATCGTTGGAGCTACCAATCCCACTTAGAATCCCACCCCTGGCTATTCTCTATGAATTTCCCAGAATCCTCCCTGCCTCCCTCCCATTCCTAGCCTTAGGTCTATGCTGCCAACTTTTCTCTGTGACATTGACCAGTTCATCAATTTTTGTCAGTCAGATAAACCGAAGGCTATTACATATGTGCAAACTTGTTGCAGTTGGCCTGCATGTCTGTCATATTGATAATCCCAGGGATAAGCATGGATGTATGTATTTGACAACATGACCCTATATCAAAATGTAAGTGAAATTGAAACATGCATATCAAGGTGATGCATGAATGCTAAAGCCCTATGAACTACTAATAGCATAGATTTCAAGGATAGATCTGTTGTTTGTATTTTGTTGAACAAACACTCTCCTATGTTTGAAAATTGGTAGGAAAAAAAAACAGTTGGAGAATGTTTGCTCTTTTTAAATTGACTGGCCAATTTCAAGCGAAGCTCAGTGCCTTAGTTTTTATGCCTGTCTCTCTCATCTCATATCTCTACTGGGAGGGTTGAGTAGAATTTTTTTTTTTAATTAATACATGGTGTAAGGAAGCTAAACTATGCTATGGTATGAGAAAAAAATCTATGTTATGTTGGAGGATGTATTGGGAGATGAGGCTGGAATAGGTAGATAAGATCAACTAAATTTATGATTGGAAAGAGTTAGAAATAGATCAGATGACTTAAATTATGTGAATGTCCATTTTGGTCTAGTGATTAAGGCACCAGGCTAGAACCTGGAATGAAGGTGAATATATGTGTCCCAGGATAATGTTGTAGAATCCAATCTGGGTCAGTCTCTGGGACCAGAGGTTTAATCTTCTGAGCTTTCGGATCCTCAGGGAACACTCGAGCAGAGTATGCGCTTTGGGCTATTCTCTGTGTGTGGTGTTTATATAATGCCTGTTGTGTGTGGCTTTTAAGATGTTAATTGAGAGGTTGATCGCTGGCTATTATGTCATTGGCTGTTATTTCCTTGTGCTGCCAAGCCAGTGCCTCCTAAGTACTTGATAAGCTGGATGGTAAATCAGCACTCCTGTTGACTGATGAGGGATCCGTTTCCCAGCCTCTAATCACTTCCCTGCCTGTTTTTGTGCTTGCTCATCTAACAATCTTAGCAGCTGCAAAATTGAATGTATGTCCTTGTTCACTGCAATGTGAGAATGGAATGTTTATTGCAATGTGAGACTAGAAACTGGAAGATTGTGAGTTCTGGTTCTACCTTAAGCATGACAGCCAGCTGGTGATCTTGGGCCAGTTACTCCCTCTCAGCTCAACAACCATACAGGGTTGTTATTATGGGGAAGAAAGGAGTAAGAAGTATGTTCACCACCTTGAGTGTTGAAATAATAAATAATAAAGGAAGAAAACAAACAAACAAATATCACACTGTTATGTGGAGTTTTTTTTCTCGAAGTGTCTCAACTTTTTTTAGAATGAATTGATTCCAAGTTTCTCTTAATTTTTTAAATTAGTTATACATTATCTCTTCTTAGTCTCTTCTCCTGTTTGGTAAAAAGCAGTAACAATAATAACAATAATACAGGAAAGAAATGATTTGCACATACCTTAAGGATTTTATTTAAGAAGTTATCAAAATCACTCAGCAGTATATAACACCAAGCAGGGAAGCTGAAAGCATGGTGAGATCAAAATAGCTATGCTTTTAAAATTGGAAATAGCTTTTGATTCCACTCCAAACTAGGCAAATAAATCACTGTGACCACCCTCTTTCTACTTTGGGGGACATGAGCACTGAATTAGGTATATCTGTTTGTCTGCTGCCTTACTTTGACTAAGGCAGACATTATTATCAATTAATAGATTCTGGTGAAGTCTGGCAACAATGACTGGATGAATTTTCAAAAATCCATTTAATTAGCTTTTTAAAAATAGTAGTTATCTTTAAATTTAATCACATTAGTTGACCATACAGTATATCTTGGGTAATAATTTTTCCCCACTTCCATGGAGCAGAACCCTGACTGAACTCTGAGTAGACATGTATGGCATTATGTTTCTTAGTTACTACCGGTAATTACATCCTCTTTTTTACTTAGCAGAAGTTTGCATTAAATTGTTACCGAAGACAATATAGGCTGGGAATGAAAGCACATTCTGAGTCCTAAAGGCAGAAAAGGACTGATCCCATAAATTAAGGAAATAGCACAAAGTTGTTTAGACAGGCTACTTCAAGAGAATCCTAATAAACCGCTATTACAAATATATTATGGCTAGAACAGATTAACAGAGCTGAAATTACATGTAGTTCATTTAATGACCGTTTGAGGTTACAACAGCACTGAAAAAAGTGACTTATAACCGTTTTTCTCACTTATGGCCATTGAGGCATCCCTATGGTCACATGACCAAAATTCAGACCCTTGGCAACTGACTCATATTTATGATGGTTGCAGTGTCCCTGGGTCATTTGATCACCTTTTGTAACCTTCTGACAAGCTAAGTCAATGGGGAAACCAGATTTACTTAACAACCATGTTACTAACTTAACCATTAAATGTTTCACTTAACCACAGAAATTTTGTGCTCAGTTGTGGTCATAAGCCTTTAATGTGTTTGCATTCATTTTGTTTTCCTTCTTTTCAGAAGTTAAATTTTGATTTTTTTAGTACATAATGGTAAACTGATTAGGTCCCCAAAATATATGCATCCATTAAAGTTTTCCAACAATGTCATCAAGTGAAAATATTATGATATTTATAATTTTGTTAGCTGGATTCACCAATAAATTGCAGAAAAGTAAAAAATAAGGAACGAGTTAAAATCTTTCCTCCTCTTTTCATTTTTCTACCCAAAATACTCACCCCAAAGGTGTTTTTGTATATAAAAAGCTGCTAGTACAGAACCTAGTAATGCTTATTTATATTGTGCACATTTATTTTAGCATCACCAAAAGGCATCCAAAGAGCTCTTTTTAATCCTCTCGCGTTTTATACTTTTTAACAATTTTATTTTTATTTTTGAGGATTGCACTGACTTTCCAGCAACTCTCCAGTCATTTATGACACTATTAAAACACATCCCAAATCTTTGTTGCAGAAAGATTGTTCTAGCTCATTAAAAAGTCATAATTGAAGCGGGGAGAATGGAGAAATGTTTCTTATTCCATTCTAAGGTGGAATGGAAAGTTACTTATGCGTATGTTTGTATGCATTCTCGTTAGGCTTTGATGAGAGGAGAACATGTGAATTAAAAGGAAGCACAGAGTAGTGAGCTGTAAATTACAACGCCAAGCAATCCGAATTTTTATCAGGAGGAAAATAGATCATTTAACATTTAGGGTATATTAGAGGGACCATTAATTTTTCATATAGAATCTGAAAAATGGGTTGGATCACACTTCGACTAGAAATAACAAATAACTGTAGCATATAAATTGCTGACAGTGTTATATATTTTCATCATTTTTAGTGAGGAGAGAGAAAACAATTCTGTGTAACTGTCCTTCCTCCTTTGAGAAGCTTGGTGCAGTCTTTCAGTTGTTTTAGATGGCAACTTTTTATCTATTTATTTATGTGATCTATGCATCACTAAATTCCAAAACTCCCTAAGCAGCTTACAAATAATGCAAAGAACAGAAGGAAGAATGAACCCAACAGCATTCAGTAGCAACAGTAAATCTTTCTGCCCATTAACATGCTGGAGGAAAGCAATTGTGATAAAACAATGGTCTTTTGCAGGGAGGCGACCCACCAAACTATCAGTCCCCAATGGCTTCCTAGAATAACCAGATCTTGGGGCCTTCCTGACTTCCAACAAGGTTGGTGCTGATGTGACTTCATGTGGGATACTGATCCAAACTACAGAAAAGGCACATTATAATGATTCTTGATGACCACAGTCCCTCAAAGAGGACTCTTGAAGGACATCCTACCTTCCAGATTTTGTTGGATGGAAGAAACTGCCAGGAGAAAATGGTTGGGTTAGGGTTGTAAATGTTGTTTCTCAAATGACTAGCAAAATAGGAGTTCCTACCAAAGCTAACCTCCTATAATGCTGGCTTAGAAGTTTTACTGCAAACCTTTTGAGGCTACCATACTTGGCGAAATATAAGCAAAATATTTTCCTCTGCTTTCTCCCAGATTAAACTGAGACATTTCTTCATGAGATAATCTAAGAAGGACTTAGATACCTTTTTCCTTCAGCAAAGCAAGATAAAATGCTTGGCACAGAGGTACAACACACGGAATGTGGGACTTAAGATACAACCGAGACGCCACGTAAGAGAGGAAGCTGAAGAAAAGTCAGGTTCTTCAAGACCTTCCAGAAGTCTATTAGATTGAGGGTCACTTGGATCCCAGAGAGGATGCTGGTCCATAGGACAGGTACTTCAACAGAGCAGGCCCTTCTCCTAGGACCATTTGATGGCATTGTTTTACAGGGGGGAACCAGATCTGGTGGGATGATTTGAAATAATTAGAGATGAGGAATCCCTCAAGTAACCTAGCCCACTTGAGCTAGTCTTCTCTTTTCTGAATAATAGCAACTCCAAGAATTAAACAGAGATAGATCCCATCATCCACCACCTATTCCTTTTAAATTGAGATGAAAGGGATTAAATTTGGACTCTTATGCCCAAAATCTTATGCTCTATTAATAAACTGTGACCCCTCTCTTCATTTCCTTTTTATTTCATTTGCATAAATTAATGCAATATAGATTTTTTTTTGGGGGGGGGAATTTAAATAGGAGGTCTTCTCTTTTGAAAACTCTTGCAGATTATTCAGGCTTTTAAAAAAACAAACAAAAACAAAACAAAAACAAAACAAAACAAAACAAAAGCAAAAGCAAATGTACTATGTCTCCTGTGTGCCTGACTGATTTGCCCATTGAATCATATGAAGTTGTTTTAGACCCAAACAGCCATCCCAAACAGAATGCTTTCAAAATAAGATGAAACCACACCTCTGTCTTTCTCTGCCAACACATCTTAGAGTTTAGGCAGAAGTTCTCTTCCCAGCTCATTTAGCTGTGCTTCATTAACTGAAGATGCCAAGAACTGAACAAGGGGCTTTCATTATGCAAAGCAAGTCCTCTGTCATTGAGTTATAGCTCCTTCATTGTGATCATAGTCTTGTGATTTGGGCCTCAACATTATTAAGTGTAAGTGGACTGTGAAATGTTTAATGCCCCTTGTTAGGCAAAATATGACCAAATAGTTGGTTACCTATATTTTTTCCCATTTTTTCCTCCTGTCACAGTCAAACCCCTGACAAATTCCGATTTTCTTTAAGTGGTAGGTCAGATCACCTACCACTTAACAGAAGAAGAAATATCTCTGTAGTTGATTAAATTACAGATAGATTTTCAGCCCTGGTAATAATGACCAGGTCATAGGTAAGTTAGGATTCATATTTTTATGAATATCAACAAAGATAAAGCAAACTCCCCAAACTAATCATTATTTACCAACAAGGTTTAAGAAATCAAGCAGAATTTTCTTTTCAACATACAGTTGTTAATTTTGAGAACATCCAAAAAGTATAAATATAGCTGCTTTGGCAGACAATTGAAAACTTATTTTTTAAAAGAAATTAAGGCTAATTTAAACAATGCTTTTAAAAAGTATCTGTTTGTATTTAACATTTTTCCTATCATGTATCCTATCAGCTTTTTTAAAAATCACAATTGCTTGTTAGAATAATTTACACATTCAACAATTCAGCGCATAAAACAATGACATTAGCAGCAATGTGTCAATCTAGATTTTCTTTGTGAGCACTTGAGATGATACTTTTAAAAATATTGATGTGAATGGATCCAAAGGAAGAAGGAGTTAAAATAGAAAAGGATAACTTTTCTTAAATATATTTCAAAGCAAGCGAGAGTCTCATTAAGATTACTAAAAGTGTATATTATTTCTCAGTTTGCATTTTTTGTTCTCTCTCTCTCTCTCTCTCTCTCTCTCTCTCTCTCTCTCTCTCTCTCTCTCTCT
Source organism: Masticophis lateralis (assembly GCA_030761175.1). Classification (NCBI taxonomy): domain Eukaryota; kingdom Metazoa; phylum Chordata; class Lepidosauria; order Squamata; family Colubridae; genus Masticophis; species Masticophis lateralis. The sequence goes on along the minus strand of JAUDYJ010000001.1, from coordinate 125,031,258 downwards.
CGCAGTTGATTCATTTATGTAGTTCCAAGTAGACATAATATAGAATTCTAGAATCCTGCAGTTGGAAGGAGGGATTGGTGGCCTCTCCAAGTGCAAGAATCCAATCAAACATTTTTGATGTTGGTCTGCCCTCTACTTAAATACATTGAATTTAAGAGAAGCCCACCATTACCCCCAGGTTGTAATGTCAAAACTACATCTTTATAATACACTCTAGACCTGTGATGGCGAACCTATGGCACACGTCCCCAAAGTCCATATTGCCCAGCATGCGTGGCCTTGCCTGTTTGTCTTCTGGGTTTCTGGCCTGCATGCCAAAAATCGGTGCGCACATGCGCACTGGCCAGTTGATTATTGGGTGTGCATATGGGCCAGAACCCAGAAGTTCAGCTTTTCCAGAGCACGATCCCTTTGACCAGATGATCATCGGGTGCGCATGCACGCTATAACCTGGAGGTTTGGCTTTTCCAGAGTGCGGCCCTGACGAGTGCGAGCACGTGACACTTCAGCAAGTGCTGAAAAAGTTCACCATCACTGCTCTAGACTTTTTGCAGGTATTAATACTGGTCTGTAGCTTCCCTGAGTCCTCTTTTTCCTCCCTTTTGAAGAGAGATTTGCCCTCCACTCATCTGGCACTTACCTGTTTCTGAAAGACAACACATAAAATGTTAGCCAGACTATTCTGTCAGGATACTTATATATGTAATTCTTCTCACTCTGGAGAGTTAAATTCAAAGTAGGGAGATATTTCCTGACCTGTTTCTCTTATTTGAGGTTTCAACTTTGGACCTTCATCTCGCTCTTTGGAATTTCGTGGTAGAAATGAATCAAAAGGAGAGTTGAATAGCTCAATCTCTTCCTTAGTATCTATTAGTATTAGCCTTCAAGCTCTAAGCCGCATATGTATTGATGCTTTTCTCTTGTTTATAAACACACACACACACACACACACACACAATCTTTTTGTTATTCTTTGTATGCTGTCCAATTTGAGCTCATCCCAACATTCCCTTTTTACCATTTTGGACTACCTGTCTTCTCTTACTTTCTGAGCTGCCATTTTCCCACTCATTAGAGATCCCTTTTGTTTTCAGATGTTAGTTAAGTTTCTTCTGCTCCTTTCTATTTTTTCCCCTCCTTGAAATTGTTCGCTGTTATATTTTTAAAATGTTTAATACTTTACCCGTTTTGAGCTCCTTTTCTCATTAGACGTTGGGCTCTGCTCAGTTTTCGTTCCTCTTAAAATCAGGAACTCCAGATTATGTGCTCACTTTTTCTTTTCAATATTATTGCTAGAATTTACTTTACTGGCTAAGTGTTTCTTATTGTGAACGAATATACACTCGGAAGGGGAAAAGGAAGAATGGATTATTAAAGGAAGAGAGAAAATTACTGAGTTCTGAAAAACAGGAAGGCAGGAGAAAGCAATCCAAAATAACCCCCTTAACTTTATATGGTATGTGGTAGAGAGAAACTCTGACAGGCTTTCTAGATTCTGTTATTTTACCCTACAACGATAAAGAACATTTCCCGCTGCTTCACTTTCTTGTCCTTGCCAATCTCCAAAGGCTTAGTATCAGGTCAAGGATATCTGATTCTCTTGTGCGTTTATCCACCTCCTCCTTTGAGTTTGCATTCTAAAAGATGTCTTTCAAGGACTTAAAGAAAACATGGATAACTTCCACTTTCTTCTGTCTTATAAAAGCCCACCTTTCACCTGCATCAATAATTCCCAGAAAATTAATGCATCCCTGGGTATTACGCATACAGGTGAAACTTGGCTAAAATGTTAAGAGTTGATTTGGGTTTCACAAAGAAGAAAACTGGTCCTTGCATCTGTAGCAGCGTGGACAAGATAACAGAGATAACAGGGCAAAGGCTTAAAGCCAAAAATAAAAAGTGACTTCACATAAATAATGGAAATTCTTGAACAGAAAGGCTGAAGAAAAATGTGGTGTCTTAATTCACTTTGTCTTTAAAATTCCCTGGGGTTAAAAGAGAGCTTTTCAGTTAATGCCAGATAATGACAGTCAATATATCATTGACTCTTTCATAGTCTTTGTTCTTATGGAATAGTTCTTTTGTTGGGGTGAATTTTCCAAAGAACAGCTGGCAGAGTTTGGGTGGTGCCGCAAACACATCACACAACAAAATCAGGGATGTGGGACTTGATGCCGTTCCATGAATTTAAGTATAACTTTCTTGCAGTTATTAAGTTAGTAGACTAGACTAGACTAGACTAGACTAGAGTAGACTAGACTAGACTAGACTAGAATAACAGAGTTGGAAGGGACCTTGGAGGTCTTCTAGTCCAATTCCCTGCTTAGGCAGGAAACCCTACACCATTTCAGACAAAAGTGTAGCATGTTCAGTAACACACGTGTTAAGTGAATCTGGTTTTACCCATTGACTTTGCTTGTCAAAAGGGGATTGCATGACTTGGGATACTGCGACCGTCATAAATACATGACGGTTGACAAGCATCCAAATTGTGACCATGGGGATGCTACAATGGTCACAAGTGTGAAAAACTGTCATGGGTTTTTCAGTGACGGTCACTAAATGAATGGTTGTAAGTTGAGGACTACCTGTAGATACTGGAACACTGTTTCAGTTTCTAAGAGGTAGTAAGCAAATGCCTGTTTATCTACAATACCTCTCTTTGGAAAGGCCATTTTGTTCATTGATAAAATGAGTGACAGGAGTAAACCCTAACATCAGTGAAAAGGCAGGTCTGTCTAGATCAAGAGAGGCCAGCTTGTTAGGAAGAACCAATTCTTTAGCAGTGCAAATGTTTTTTGATGTCTAATGATGTCAAAGGTGATCTGGAACTTGTTTGAGGTTTTGGTCTTTTTTTTAAAAAAATCAACATTTTGGGAGGCTTTACAGTGTGAGCAATGAGAAAACTAAATATCCATTCCAACTTTCCTTCTGGAATCTCATTTATGTCCAATTTATATTCCTCTGACATTGATTAAAGTAGCCTGTCCAACTGAAAAGGAGAAAGAAGACGATAAATATCTAATGAAAGCTAATAATATAGAACAATAGAAAATGGGTTAGACTAACTTTCATGAGGCTGATTCATCAAACATTTCAAGAATGCTGGCTGGAAATTGAGGAAGGCTGGAACAGCATGGGGAAGACTGAATTTAGAATTTATTAATAATATTTGAAAGTTTTTTTTGAAGTTACTTAGTGAAATACATAAGTATTGCACTAAGTAATACGTAATGAAATACTTAAGTATAGCAGTGGTGGGTTCCCCCCGGTTCAGCCTGGTTTTCCCAAGCCGGTAGCAATGACGATATGATGTCACCAAACTGGTTCTGCCCCCCCCCGCACTCCCCTGCCCCCCCTCCACCCCGCCTGCATTATTCTTACCTTTTATTTGACCCCACCCCCAATCTATTGCTGCCTCCTGAGTCCCAGCTGATGGCTAGAGGGAAAAAACCTGTTGAAACTCTTGCCGTGGGGCTTCAAATGGCCGCCCTACAGTTGATCAGTGTTAAAAGAAAACAAATGAGTAGACCAGTGTCTGCAAAAATACATGAGTAGATCAGTGCCTGCAAAAAATAAATGGGTAGATCGGTACAGCTCTGCAAGCAGTTAAAAGCCTGGTAGACCAGTACCTCTGCTAAATCCTAAATAATTGTCACATGACCATCAAGCCACGCCCACAAAATAAGCCACGCCCACAGAACCGGTAGTAAAAAATTTTAGAACCCACCCCTGAAGTACAGGTAGTCCTTGAATTATGATCACAACTGAGCCCAACATTTCTGTTGTTATGCAAAACATTTATTAAGTAAGTTTTGCCCCATTTTATGACCTTTTGTGCCACAATTAAGTGAATCACTGCAGTTTTTAAGTTAGTATCATGGTTGTTAAGTGAGTCTGGTACATCACATTGTGACCGGCTGTAATCTGAGGGCATATGTCGTCCAGTATCTGACTTTTTTAAAATATAGTTGCGATTCAATGGTTAGATGGCATAGACATTGAACGTAGATCTTTTTAATATTTATATTTTATTGTGTTTTACTAATCTAGGTGAAATGTTAAAATGTATTGCTAGTCCCTGTATGATGTAGCATATGCTAAATAAATACATAAGTGAATTTTGATCATGTGACCACAGGGATGCTGCAGTGGTTGTTAAGTGTCAAAAACAGTTATAAGTCACTTTGTTTCAGTGCTGTTGTAACTTTGAATGGTCACTAAATGAACTATTGTAAGTTGAGGCTTACCTGTATGACATAAACTATCATAAAACCAAGATCCATCCTCCCTCCCTCCCTCCCTCCCTCCCTCCCTCCCTCCCTCCCTTCCTTCCTTCCTATCGTTTCCCCACCCTCTTCCCTTCTGGTCTGTCCCATTGCTTTCCCTAAGGCATATAATTTTTATGAGAGAGATAGTTTCCATGGGTTTCTTTCTATGAGGGACAAGTATCAAAATAATTAAATAACCAGGGATATGCATATTCTTGGCCTGTGTTCTACCTTAGTTTTCCTATCCAGGCTGCTTGCCTGGAGCACTGATTGGAGAATCAATCACAAGCAGTGAAAGGTTTTGCTCCCATTATCAAATCTACGGGGAATGCAGAGTTGCTCCCTAAGTATAAACAGAAAATATGATTGTTTTTTTTTAAAAAAACAATTTTTAGTGAAGTTTAGAAATGCAGCAATAAAAAACTAATACTGAGAAAAATATAAAAAGAAAAAAGTAAAAAGTTCAGAAAAAAAGGGAGAGAAGGCAAAGGATGTGTGTGTGTTTATACCCACCCATACACACTGACACATAACACACACAATTAAAATTAGAAAGAAATGGCTTCCCTTTTATCAAAACATGTACAAACATTTTCAGTAACTAAATACTTTCTCCAACATTTAACCAAGGATCTATTCATCCCATATGTCATCCTTTATCCATGAGCAAATAATAAAGCTCCATCACTTGACCTTAATCAGTAATAGTCCATTAACAGTTACCATAAATTAATTAATTAAATACACATGCGCACATGCACGCATGCACACACATACTTTAAACAAGTATATTATTGTAATATTACAGTGGTTACCAGCAATGACCGCTAGGAGACACCATACAACCAAGTTTCATTATTGTTTGAACTTCTCAAGCAAGTTTTTAGAGAGCTGCCTTTGGCTTGGAAGTAAGCAACTTGTGAGTTGGGTTATGGATGCCAAGCTGCCTCAGACTGAACATCAGGGGAAGGCAGGTTGAACTCTTCCCATAATTTACAGACTGAGAGACCACCACCAACTCCATGTAGTCAAGGGAGGCTGGTATAGTAGCGATAAACCCAACTGCACCCTAGAACCCAATTCAAACAAAGGATTTAATACTTAACTATCTATGGACACAGTCTCACAAAAAGCCATTACAATTTTTTTACCATCCCCCCCATCCTCACACTCAACTATACAGTTACTTACCCATCTCCAGTATCAGACTACAACACTCCCTAGCTGCTTCTGCTTTCAACCTCTCACTACCCCTAGCCATGCCTGGCTACTGTGGGTTACCCGGTCACACATCCTACATCCCAACACAATCTACTTTGCCCTGATAGCTCTAAACAATTGGGTCAGCTGTTTGGATCTTTCCACTTGTACCACACAGTCCCCAGTCCAGCCCATGTCCAACCTAACAATCTGGCAGACAGTCCAGCAGATAATCTCATCTGGTGGCAAACTGATCTTGGGTGAAAGAGAACCTGGGGGAAGACACATCTATCTGTCTTTGGGCAGAGCAGAGAATTAGACCAATAGCAACCTGTCAGACATGAAAGATCAGTTCCACACCTGAAGGTCCAATTAAACTGATTTATTGTGACTCATGTCTATGTACAGGAATATTCTCAACTAACAGTTGCTAGCAGTTAGATAAGGATCAATGGAATTTAAGACTGGTTGGATTTAGCGCCCTTTGTATCTGTGTAGCAGTAGTGGGTTTCAAATTTTTTTACTACCGGTTCTATGGGTGTGGCATGGCTTGGTGGGAGTGGCAGGGGAAGGATACTGTAAAATTTCCATTCCCACCCCACTCCAGGAAAGGAAACTGCAAAATCTCCATTTCCTCCCGATCAGCTGGGACTTGGGAGGCAGGGAATAAATGGGGGCAGGGCCAGTCAGAATTTTTACTACCGGTTCTCCGAACTATTCAAAATTTCCACTACCAGTTCTCCAGAACTGGTCAGAACCTGCTGAAACCCACCTCTGCTATGTAGGGATTCTAGGCTGGCTCCTCTTTAAACTCTGCCTCCAGGTTCTGCCACTTCTACACAACTTCAGCTTAGCCTTCTGCCCAGGTTTTTCACTGCAAAGCTTAGAATGTTCTTTTTTAGGGGTCCACTCCAGAATGCCAAAGTCTTGCTACTATATATCTGGTTCTGGAGACCCTCCAGCTGGCAATCACGTGCCAGTCATGATTAATGCCTTTCTATACAATCCACCCCAGAATCTATCTCCATGCAGCCAGGAGCTGGCATCCATCTCCTGATACCACCACACAGCAGGTTTCTCAACTCCAGCCTCTACTTGGAAGTGCCACAGCCAAGTGCTCTCTACAGAGTTCAAATCCATGCTGACACCCTCTCAAGTATGCCATTAGCGTCAATATTCTCAAATCTGCTGTTCCCACAATACTACAGACAATTAACACTGAATCCGCCCCAGGTACCATCTTGGGGAAAAATTACAAAACCCCACAATTTTTGTTCTTATATCTTTGACTGTTATATCCCAACATGCCCAATGTGGCAGTTGAATGTTAAGCAGCATTCCAAAGTGAATTGTGTCATCTGTACAGGTCCAAAGTGAGTAAACCAGCCACCTGCCCTAGATCTGTAAGCCACTGAACATCCATCATTCTGACAAACGTGATCTCTGCGCTGAAGATCATTGGAAGGTCAGCTTGAGTTTCTCAGTGCAGATATTCGGTTCCAAATGTTTCTGCAACTGTGGTGCCATAGTCTTTCAAATTCTGTCTTTCTTTTTTGTTTTTTTAATGGGAGATGGAAATTAGATGAAATGTGGCAGGCTCTAGAACAAGGCAGTGTAGCTTGGATTTCTTATGGTTCACAAATGCTTTATAACGGCAATAATAATAATAATAGTAATAATATAAACATGCCAAATCCAATCTAAACATCTCTCTGATAGTGTAGTGAACCAACAACAGCTCAGCCAAAGGATATTGCTGAAAAGGAATATAGAAAGAGAGATTTCAAAAATTTAAATATATAGATTTGCACATGGCTTTCATTAGTAGATTTTAAAAATTATTCTTGTAAAAAAACAATCGTAGGATCCCTTATAATGAATCATATGGAAGATTCTGCAAGTCAGAAACAGCTCTGGGTTAAGAGTTATACACCAAGTGTCCTCTAAGAATATATTCTAATGCAGAGGTCTTCAAACTTGGCAGCTTTAAGACTTGTGGAGAGCAGAGCTGGCTGGAGAATTCTGGAAGTTGAAATCTACAAGTCTTAAAGCTGCCAAGTTTGAAGACCTCTGTTCTAATGTTATCACTACTTGGCTTTTGGCTAAGACCAAATGTACGTATATTCTAAGGCCATATTGAGAAAGACTTGTGCAAAAATGGTCTTCCCTACAAAATAAAATTATAAAAGAATATAAAATAAAATAAAAATAAAATAAAATATATAACAAACAAAATTTCTTTTAGTCTTTTAATTGAGTTTTATTCACCATCTTGAGTGGGTTTATATGTGTTTCCATATGACTTTTCTCAATGGCCAATAGGATATTCGTATATACTCCTTGTATTTTGAAGCCACTGCTGAATATTGTCGGAACCAATGTCAGGTTTCCCTCAGATTAAGCTTTTATAGTGCTTTTGAATAGGTATTGAATATTTAAGGCAATGAGGCTTAAAACCTTAATAGTACTTGTTACTTTGAATATAGCTGCTATTTCAATGCTTTATTATCTCAGCTCTATTTAGTGGCTAGTAAATTAGACAAGGAAAAATGGTTATCGCTTTTATGGAATCCTGCCATATATACTAGCCCATGGTCAAAATACTAGATCCCTGTTTAGCTTCACTTTGAGTTTTTAAACGATCATCAATTTCATCTTATTAGCTTGGGTAGGAACTCCTATTTTGCTAGTGATTTGAGAAACAACATTTACAAGCAACCTTTCCGGACCAATGTTAAAATGAATAATGCATTGTTAGGTGAAATTGCTGTATTTCACTGTTTTCTTTCAAGGGCTGAAACTCTTTTATCTTACTAAACTAAAAAGAGTGCCATTAGTCATTCTTGGATTAAGAAGAATTATGGTAAGGGAGATTTTTAAAAAAATTGTGGTGGTTTTCTTTTATTTCCAAATGGCATGATTCGGCAAAGCAGATTCTATTGTAGTTCAGACAGAGTGAAGGATTCATTATTGCCTTCTGTTCTAATTAATAAGGTGACCAATCGTCCTCCTTTAGGGAGGACAGTCCTACTTTTGTAAGTTCTGTCCTCTCTCGAAGTGTCCTCCTACATGTCCTCCTTTTCAATATTTGAAGACTAATCTGTAAATCTCCGTATTCGATCGATGCCGATCTTATCCGTTGCGTGTGATGTGACGTATTTGTATTTGATATGACGATTCGTCAAGGCTCGGTACAGTGTGGTGAGACACAATTATGAGTTGCATTCTCTGCATAGGAGAATTGTTTTGAGAGAGTGTGCCGTGCGCAAGAGTGTGCCATGCGCAAGTGGCTTTGTTTACTTCTTATCGAAACACGACACGACATACACACACACATGTCCTCCTTCTCATTGTAAAAAAGTTGGTCACCTTATAATTAACCTACAAATATTTTGTAACAATGAGCATATGTTCATGCAAAAATCTATCTATCTATCTATCTATCTATCTATCTATCTATCTATCTATCTATCTATCTCTATCTATCTATCTATCTATCTATCTATCTATCTATCTATCATCTATCAATGTTGTATCAAAATATTTGCTGATTAAATTGTCTTCAGCTATAGTATATATAAAGAAAGTTGAAGAAATTCCATACCAAAGATATACAGTACATGAGGGTAGCTGACTGTGTTGTGCAGAAAAATAGGTATATAATAAGTAGTTACTGTAGTTATACAGTTACTACTGATTGTTTAGCCTAGTGATGGTGAACCTTTTAGGCACAGAGTGCCCAAACTGGAAGGCCTGCATGTGTGCGTGCGCATGTATGTGTGCGTGCCAGAGCGCCAAAAACCTAACAACCAGCTGGCCAGCACGCATGCGCACCTCAGAAATCTGACAAACAGCGGAAACCTCGGAAACCTGACGAACAGCGGAAACCTCGGAAACCTGACAAACAGCGGAAACCTCAGAAATCTGACAAACAGCGGAAACCTCGGAAACCTGACAAACAGCGGAAACCTCGGAAACCTGACAAACAACGGAAACCTCAGAAACCTGACAAACAACGGAAACCTCGGAAACCTGACAAACAGCAGAAACCTCAGAAACCTGACAAACAGCGGAAACCTCGGAAACCTGACAAACAGCGGAAACCTCGGAAACCTGACAAACAACGGAAACCTCGGAAACCTGACAAACAGCGGAAACCTCGGAAACCTGACAAACAGCAGAAACCTGGCTGAGCTGGGTGACGGCGCGTGTGCCCACAGAGAGGGCTCTGCGTGCCACCTCTGGCATGTATGCCATAGGTTCGCCATCCCCGGTTTAGCCTCTTTTAAAAAAGGATTGATTGAGAAATCAGATGGCATGGAGTAGTAAGCGAGTACATGCAACACTTCTTTAAGTTCTTTTATTTCCATTTATTTGTTAAATTTATTTGCTGCCTATCTCACCATGGGGTGCTCACAACCATAAAAAAGGAAGAAAAGGAAAGAGTGTAAACAGAAATAAAGTAATAAAACAATAAAATAAACAATGAAAAAGAACACAATGAGAATGCAACAATATGATAACAAAAAGAACCACAGGTGGAGAGCAGAGAGTAAGGGAGGAAGATCTTTTGATTGCAGCACAAAGACATTATTTCATTGCTTCCATTTCTGGAGGAAAAAAAGTAGGAATCACAAACTTCTGATTCTTTCCTTTATTTGGGTCCAATCTTGCCCTTTCCTACAGCTTTACGGAAATTGTACCTCTCTCACAAAAAGTAAAAGGCCTGAGGAACCTTGTCCCTCCCCCATTAACACAGAAAAGAATTGGGCAAATTGTGACGCTGCTATTTTACAATAAGCAAACCTGTTAATCATGTAAAAGCTGCAGCATGAAATCTAATCACGCATCTACATTCTGTGGGAATGTCAAGGTCACCTACTGTAGAGACACTGACATGATAGCTTCTTTCCATTTCATTATTAGGGTCCTAACTCTCATAGGATGAGCATTGGTGATTTTTACACTAACATTTGTGATTTGGGGCATGACATGGAAGACAGCTCTGCAGGCAATGTTTTCAGAGCATATGATGGCTGGCCAATAAGAAATTATGCTTAAAACACAGGTTAAGGTCTCCCACCCCGCTTCTGGAAGCTAGAAAATTCAGTAGTTTCCATTTCATCCAGCTGTTCCAAATATGTTTTTTTTAAAAAAGAAAAAACAAATTGGAAATTAGGGAAATATGCTACTCAGAGCTGGTTGATTGGAGCAGCCCATAAGTTCCTAACATATAGTACAGATAGTCCTCAACTTACAACCATTCGAATCCTATGGAGATAGAGCGGCATACAAATTATATTAAATAAATAAATAAATTTGTTTAGTGACCTTTCAATGTTACAGTGGCTGTTAAAAAAGTGATTTATAACCACTTTTCACATGTTCGTTGTTCTTTTGTTCATTATTGTCTATATTACCAGTACTTTGATTGGTTATAAGCTTCCCAGAGTTATTTTTACTATACAGGTAGTCCTTGACTTACAACCATTCATTTAGTGACCATTCAAAGTTGCTGAAAAAAGTGACTTATGACCATTTTCACACATGACTATTGCAGCATCTCCATGCTCATGTGACCCAAATTTAGATGCTTAGGACAACTAGTTCATATTTATGACAGTTGCAGTATCTTGGGGTCATGTCATCACCTTTTATGACCTTAAAATACACTACTACACTACTAACTTAACAATTGCAGTGATTCACTTAATAACTGGGGCAAAAAAGGTCATAAAGTGGGGCAAAGCTCACTTTAAAAGCTCATTGTCTGCTTAGCAACAGAAATTGTAGTTGTAGATCAAGGACAACCTGTAAATACATAAGCAGCCAAACGATTTCCTTCAGTTTTTGTATCCCTGTGTTTGATACGGATTGTTTCTCCCACCCGCTAAAGAGAAACCTGCTATCTTCTCCTTATATATTTTGTCTCACGAGCTCAGTCAGGTCTGGCTAAAGATTAAAATCTCCTTCTGTGCAGAAACCTTTCAATACTTCTGACTTTTGAACTGATTAGAATTTCATTTCTCATAGTAATCTGTTTTTTTTTTAAAGCCAGTCACCTATACGTAACAACTATGGATGGAGAGAAAATGGATTGGAAGAAGGAGACATTCATTAGCAAGTAAGTGTATGGGGATTAGAAGAGTCTGTCTGGCTCACAAAGCAGAAATGGCATTTAGTATCTGAGTCTCCTTCTAGACAAAATTAGCAAATGCTGCAGTGAAGTTTAAAACCTGCTGGTCGCAAAATTGGAAATTGGTTTCCTGGGGCTCTCTGTAAACTCTTCATTACTTTACTCAATCATGCTTCATTAGCAAGTTAACAGACAGAATACCACTGCACATTGGGAGTTGTTCACACGCCAGCCCTTCCGTCTCCTTGAACGTCATTTAAAACTTGAATGTCCCAGCAGATTTGATATGGTGTGTCCACCGGCATCTTCTCTTTTGGCTTCAGCATGGGCAGCTTGCAGATCATGGCCACTCAACCTCCTGAAGATCATCAGGTGCTTTTTAGCCTGTTTGGTTAACTGGAAGGTTTAATTCAAAGGGATTTGTGGTGGTATTAACATACAATCTCCAAAAGTGTCCAGAAGGAAAGGAGGATGGGCAAGAGGTAACAATGGACCATAGATGTCTCATGTTAACTTCATCCTGACAAATGTCCTAGCCCAGTGAGGGCAAACCTGTGGCATGTGTGCCAGAGATGGCATGCCGCACCCTCCCTGTGGGCACATGAGCCATTGCCCCAGATCAGCTCTGCTGCACATGCACGCATGGCTCCCACCGACTAGCTCGTCTTTGGGTCTCTGCTGCACATGCATGAGGGCATGGTGCATATGGGGGTGTGCACACATTTGTGGGGGGTGGGGCACATGCATGGGGGCTGCATGTGCATTGCATTTGGGGGGTTCAGGCATGTACACGCTTTGGGCACTCAGTCCGGAAAAGATTAGCCATCACTGTCCTAGCCAGATCTTCCTCACATTCAATCATTCGAAAATGGAGGGGTAAAATACTTCTGCTTCATATATGTTTTTATTCCAAGTTCTGAATGACTTTTACTGACTCACATTCAGTTATATTCTTTGTGTTTTGTGCTGGCAATAAAGGATGAATGTAGAGACCAAACAAATAAGCCGGTCTTCTTCCATGTCCAATTCAAGGTGATGGTTGTGAGCTTTAAAGCCCTACATGGCATGGGGCCAGGTTATCCATGGAACACTCTTCATCCCATTGTATCAGCCAGTCCCATCTGGTCAGGCAGGGAATATTGTAGCCAAAGAATCCAACTGACTGGTCCAGGAGGGAGAGCTTCTCTGCCGTGCCACCCCTCCCTCTAGAAAGCTCCCCTCCCCCGGAGGTGAGGCAGGCCCTGATCTCCTGGCCTTCTGGAAAGCTGTGAAAGCATGGGCCCCATACTGTGACAGCTTTACACAGTATGGGGCCCATAGAGAGTCATGTAGCCATGGGGCTGGTTAGCACGCTGAAAGCCCTCCCTCTGCCTCTTAATCAATTTTTGACATTCCTTGCCTCTTTTAATTTTACTTAGTGTTTTTGTGTTTCTAATATTTTATTGTACATTGACCAGAGTCCCTCTGTGAAAGAGATGGACAATGGGATATACTTATATCTTGGGCCCAATTGGCAAAAGAAAGCTCAACGTATTGGTTGGAAATATGCGGAAACGGCCTTCATTCTGCAGTGGATAGACAATGGCTAAAATGATGATACTTATATCTTACACTATATTTGTTATGTCCTTATAAGGACATCCGCCTGGGATTGGCTGCAGATCCTTTCGGCGGGAGTTTTGAATCCCTGTCAGTGGGCGGTGCGTCTGCCGGAGTGTATATAAGGAGAGCTCCGGCAGCGCACAAGCCGTTCAGTTCTTGTTATTAAAACTTGTTACTTGAACCCTGCTGGTCACTTCTTCTTTCCTGCGCCGATCTAACACTGGCGACGAAGGACTAGAGAAGAACCTCCGCGTGGCACGATCGCCATAACGAGCTGAAGTCACTCGACGCGGTCTGAGAAATGGCAACGCCGCAAGCGCCGTTCGCCTCGCTGACTCCCTTCAACCCCAGCCGGGAGAAGTGGAGTTCGTATATGATACGTTTCCGCCAATTCCTCCGGGGAAACGGCTACAACAACCTAGACGACGAGAGGAAGAGGGCTCTCTTCCTCGCTAACTGCGGCTCCGACGTTCTGGAACTCGCCGTCAACCTCGTCGCACCCAGGGACATTGAAGTCATGTCCTGGGTGGATCTGCAGACTGCCCTGCAAGACCACTATGCCCCAACGGGCACCCCCATTTCGAACCGCTTTACCTTCCGCCAACGTAATCAGAAGGAAGGCGAATCGCTTAAAGACTTTGTGGCGGCATTGCGTCAAATCGCTGCTAACTGCGAATTTGAGAACGTTGACAATGCCTTACGCGACGGGATCGTCTTCGGGATGAGAGATGCCAACCTCCAAAAGAAGTTCCTAAGCAGAAAAAGACTGTCCTTGAAGGACGTTCTTGAGGAGGCTACGGCTGCTGAAACATCCGAGACCGCCGCTGCTGCCATGCTCCAGTCCCGAGGGATCCATAAGATCCGCAAACCGTCATCGGAATCATCCGACGACTCGTCCACTCCGACTGATTCAGAGGGAGAATCAACCGTTTTAAAAGTTTCCCGCCCAACCAGGCGGGAAATTCAAAACGATGGCCGCCGCGCCGCTCAGTGCGGCAGTTGCAAGGGACACCACCCCCGCCAATCCTGTCGCTGGCGGGATGCCACCTGCAGACGCTGCCTTAAGAGGGGGCACATCGCAGAGGCATGCAGAGCCTCTGATCCTGTTCCGGAGTCGATCAAGCCCCAGAATCCAGAAAATCGTCGCGACTCCCAGAGGTCGTCCAAACGGTCCTCAACCCAGCAAAAGCGCGACGACCGCACCAGTTCTCATGGCGGCGCTGTGAACCAGACAACGATCGCCCTCACCAGCACCAACAGTGCCACAAAATTCCACGTGACACTGTTGGCAGAAGGCTTGCCGTGCACGATGGAAGTCGACTCAGGCTCCGTCTATTCGATCATCGACTGGAACCAGGTCAAGAGGCTCAAGCCGAATCTCTCCAAGCGCCAACTTGAACCTCTGCACTCCAAGCTGGTGGATTTCGGCGGCAACCCCATCGGCGTCATCGGGCGGACCAACCTCCGGATCGCCTTCAAGCAGTTCCAGGGCCAGCTTCCCATAACCGTCGTGGAGCATAGCCGCCCGACCCTGCTGGGCGTGGAGTGGTTCCAGCCGCTGGGGCTTTCTATTGGAGGCATCCACCAGATTAGCTCAGGCGAACTCGACTCACTCATCGGAGAGTTCCAAGAAGTCTTCGATGGTAAGTTAGGGACGTTTTTAGGGAAACCCATCTCCTTTAATCTGGACAAGGGGGTAACCCCAATTCGGCTCAAGCCCCGCCGGGTTCCATTTGCCTTGCGGGCTAAAGTAGACGCTCAGCTAGATAAGCTGATTGCCCAAGGTATTCTGGAACCCATCGATCATGCTTCATGGGAAACTCCCATTGTGACTCCCATGAAGCAGGATGGATCTGTGCGCATCTGCGCCGACTACAAAGTGACCATCAATAAGGCGTTGCCGCAGAGCGCATACCCCGTGCCAGTAGTGCAACATTTGCTGCACTCACTCGGCAAGGGCAAAATTTTTGCAAAACTGGACCTGGCCCAGGCTTACCAGCAACTGCCAGTAGATCAGGAAACGGCGGAGGCACAGACTATTGTCACCCATAGAGGCGCGTTTAAGTGCAACCGTCTCCAGTTTGGAGTCAGTGCAGCCCCTGGCATTTTCCAATCCATGATGGAACGCCTTCTCCAAGGCGTTCCAGGGGTGGTGCCTTATTTCGATGATGTACTGATCTCTGGGGACTCAAAAGCTCAACTCCTGGACCGGCTAAGGCTAGTGCTCCAGCGTTTCAGGGAGAAGGGCTTGAGAGTCCGAAGGGACAAGTGCATCATTGGGGTACAGGAAGTCGAGTTCCTGGGCTATCTGATAGATAGTTCTGGCATCCACCCCACCAAATCAAAAGTTAAAGCTATCCATGAAGCTCCCAGCCCCAAAAACAAAGCGGAGCTTCAGGCTTTCCTTGGATTGCTTAACTTCTACGCTATTTTCCTCCAGCAGAAAGCCACTGTTGCTGAGCCGCTCCATCGCTTCCTGGCGAAGGCGGTTTCCTGGAGGTGGGGACGTGAGGAAGAGTCTGCATTCAGAGCCGTTAAGCAACTTCTGACCTCAGACAGTGTGCTCATTCAATACAATGAGACACTGCCCCTCAGACTGACCTGTGATGCTTCCCCGTACGGAGTTGGCGCTGTGCTCAGCCATGAACTGCCTACCGGTCGTGAAGCCCCCATCGCATTTTTCTCTAAGACTATGTCTAGTGCTGAGCGCAACTACAGCCAACTGGACAAAGAGGCGTTGGCTATTGTTGCAGGGGTGAAGCGCTTCCACGAATACCTGTATGGACGGCAATTCACCATTGTCACCGATCACAAGCCCCTCCTCGGCCTACTAGCAGGGGACAAGCAGACCCCAGCCTTCATGTCCCCCCGGATGACGCGCTGGTCCATTTTCCTCGCCGGCTACTCTTACAGCCTCGTCCACCAGCCTGGTAAAGCCATCGCAAACGCCGACGCGTTGAGCAGGTGCCCATCCGCCGAATCCGTGGAAGACCCGGCCCCCACGCTCGAGCTGCTGCATATTGACAACGACAACAACTGTCCGGTGACATCTGCCGACGTAGCGACGCACACGCGAGCTGACCCCATCCTCCGGCAAGTCCACTCCTGGGTTCTGAGAGGCTGGCCGACTCGAATGGACAGCGACGACTTCATCCCGTTCAGCCGCAAGCAAGGGGAGCTGTCCACCATGCGCGGCTGTTTACTATGGGGAGATAGGGTGCTGATTCCCAGCACTCTTCAACGAAGGACTCTTACGGCGCTGCACAAAGGACACCCGGGCATAGTCCGGATGAAAGCCCTGGCACGGAGCTACGTCTGGTGGCCGACACTGGACAAAGACATTGAACATTGGGTCGCCAGGTGTAGCCCGTGCCAAGAAGTCAGAGCCGCCCCGCCTCAATCTGACCCGATGCCCTGGGAGACTCCGAGCTCCCCCTGGTCGCGCATTCACATAGACTTTGCGGGCCCCATTCATGGGCACCACCTCCTCATCGTGGTTGATGCCTACTCCAAGTGGTTGGAAGTCGTCCCCATGGCATCCACCACAACGGAAGCTACCATCCGTGCCCTCCGGCGCCTTTTCGCGACCCATGGACTCCCTGACGTTTTGGTCTCAGACAACGGGCCCCAACTTACGTCCGTGCCCATGGAAGCTTTCCTGGCTGGCTTGGGCATTCGCCATGCCCTTTCTGCCCCTTACAGACCGGCCGGAAATGGGCAGGCTGAACGGATGGTGCGGCTCACGAAGGAGTCGCTCGCCAAAATGGGCCCGGGTGACTGGCAGGAGCGCATTGACACTTTTTTGCTCACCCAGCATATCACGCCTCACTCTGCCACCCGAAAATGCCCCGCCGAGCTTTTAATGGGCAGGAGACTCCGGTCTCCCCTGGACAGACTGCACCCGCAATACTCCTCTGAGGTGCCCGCATCCGCCAGTCGCCAACTTCGCCAGTTTTCCGTCGGTGATGCCGTTTTCGCTCTGAATTTCCACGGCTCGCCGAAATGGCTTAAAGCTACAGTACACAGCACAACCGGTCCCAAATCCTACCGCGTTGAGCTGGACGATGGACAGATCGTGAGACGTCATCTCGACCAGCTCCGCAAAAGGTGGAGGGAAGTGAGCGAAAACCACCCCGACGAGGTAGGCCTAAACCACCCCGACGAGGTAGGCCTAAACCACCCCGGCGCAGTAGGCCTAAACCACCCCGACGAGGTAGGCCTAAACCACCCCGGCACAGTAGGCCTAAACCACCCCGACGAGGTAGGCCTAAACCACCCCGCCGAAGTAAGCCTAAACCACCCAGACGAGGGAGACCGGCGACCCGAGGGACGAACAAGCACCCCGGCACCTAGCCTAATACCAGATCCGGCAAGGCAAGTAGACCGGGGACAACCCAGCAGGGGAAGCCAATGTCAACCCTGCGAAGTAGGCAACCGGCAGCCCAGAGTTGGGGACCTCCAGCCATCAGTCCAGGAGACCCTACAACAACCCGCCAACCGCGCAGAAAACCAACCCTGCAAGGAAGGCCTCCACCACCCCGGCAGGGTAGGCCAGCACCAACCCGACCAGGTCGAGCAGCCCAGCGGCCAGAGGGAACATTCGACACCACCGCCAGACCAACCGCGCAGAGAGGGCCTACACCACCCCTGCAAGGTAGGCCTACGCCACCCCGACAGAGCCGACCAGTCACCATGTCCGTCCACCTGCCGCCCCGGGAGTAAGCCGGACTCGACCGGAGACCCCGGGGGCTTAACCCAACCACCACCGCCGGACTCGCACCCTGACCCAGACCGGCGCGACCCCAGCCCAAAGGGGACCCGAGGGAGACCCAGGGACCTACCGTGGCTCAGGAGTTCCGGACCGGCCGAGAACAGGGATCCACACCGGCGGCTCCACGATCCGTGCAGGAACGAGGCAGACCAGCATCGCCCGCAGGCGGAGGTCCGTGACCCGGCCGGAGGTTCGGACACAGTGCCCGCGTCCTCGACGGCCAGATCCAGCCCGGCACCGGGGAAGAAGCCCCGAGCAGAGCAGACACCCTCCGTCCGGGAGAGTGTCCATCTTGACTCTGAACTGCGCAGGTCTACGCGGGCACGTAGACGTCCTGTTTATCTTAGTGACTATTTCCCTGATCGACTGACTAAGAACTAGGGGGGAGGAGTGTTATGTCCTTATAAGGACATCCGCCTGGGATTGGCTGCAGATCCTTTCGGCGGGAGTTTTGAATCCCTGTCAGTGGGCGGTGCGTCTGCCGGAGTGTATATAAGGAGAGCTCCGGCAGCGCACAAGCCGTTCAGTTCTTGTTATTAAAACTTGTTACTTGAACCCTGCTGGTCACTTCTTCTTTCCTGCGCCGATCTAACAATATTATATTTTATTTATTTGGCCTAGTATGGTTAGGCACACAGGGATAAAAAAATAAAATAAACAATTCCCTCTCCTGCTCTATATATTGATTTGATTTGAATGTGCATGGCAATAGCAATAGCACTTAGACCTATATACCGTTTCATAGTGCTTTACAGCCCTCTCTAAGTGGTTTACAGAGTCAGCATATTGCCCCCAACAATCTGGGTCCTCATCCTACTGACCTGGGACATTTGGAAGGCTGAGCCTGTCTGGATCAAACAGCTGGCATTTGGCAGAATTAGTCTGCAATACTGCATACTAACCACTGTGCCAGCATGGCTACCAGTGGTGGGTTCTAAATTTTTTTACTACCAGTTCTGTGGGCGTGGCTTGGAGGTCATGTGATTGGGTGGGTGTCGCTAGCTGGTCATGTGACCGGGTGACCATGGCTATGTGTATAGAACTACTCAGAGGGCTGAAAAAAGTCTTTTCTGACAGGACCTCGCACTTTTGACTGGTCCTCACACTTATGACCATCCTCACATTTATGCCCGTGAAGCATTCTTAGCAACCATGTCACTCATTTCACAACTGCTTCTCTTCACCATGGTGATAAGATAGGGCAAAAAACGTAAAATATGAGGACAGTCGTAAATTCGAAGACTGGTCAAAAGTGCGAGGACCAGTCAAAAATAATTTTTTCAGCCCTCTGAGTAGTCCATATGCATAAAAGGCTACAGCAATAGAGAGGGATGAAGGAAGGGAAGGGAAATTAGGGTAGGAGTCAGGGTAAGAGAGGGAGGAAGAGAGGAGGAGAAGGAGAAAGGAAGAGGAAGTAGGGAGGAGAAGAAGGGGGAGGGAAGAGAAAGTAAGAAGGAAAGTAAAGAGAGAGGTGGTAGGTTTGAGGAGAAAGATTGCTGTACAATAAAAAAGATGAAAGGGAAGAAAGCCAACCCCAAACAAATATAAAGATATTAAGATAAAGAATGAATTGTTAAACTTTAAAGAATAAAAGAGAACAAATATGAATAAATAGCAATAATTAGAAACACACATACAAACATATAATGTATTTTCTTTGAACAGAGTATTTGGCCGGTTCACAAATTTAAACAGTGTTTAGTCATTTCAATTAAATTTACAATTTCTATATTTCCTTTTTGCCATATTTATTCCTCATCTATTTTTTAAAAAAACCAATATTACCCTTCATCCTCATCTCTAATCTTAATCAAATTCAATTTTCCCTTCTATTCTATATTATACCCCTTCCCATTGTCATCTATTTTTATATCCATCCTCACATTGGTTAATTACGTAATATTACAGTTGTTTAATACAAATGTAACATTTTAATATATATCAATTAGTTATATAACTATCTTTTTTGTATATTAATCAATATGAACATGAATATTCCAATTATTTCCATGCAATCCAATTTCTTACAAATCAATTAATTATATTTATCAATAATAACAAATCAAATAATTTCCCCCATATATTCCTCCAAACCACAACTTAACCATTTCTGCTTTCAACACAATATACAATTAATAGTATTTCAATTATTACAATTCCCTAGTTAAATAGAGCTTTTTTTCTTTTGTGTTTTAAAATCTTGATCTCTCCTCTTTTGCCCTAAATTTCCCATAGTTTGCAGTTTTGCACCTACCTCTTTTGGTGAGGAAAAAGAAAATCTCTCTCTGCCTCATTTTGTCATGTTGCAGCAAAGACCCTGCTTTACTTTCAGTTTCGCTTTTTCAGCATAGCTAGGGGGAAAAAACCTGCTCCAGTACTGTTTGCACCTAGCAAAAGACCTCTGTGCAAAACAGCTGAGAGCAAATGAGCTGAGAGTTGGGAGACCGATCTAATCAATTTGTGGTAATTAATCTATGCTGAAGCTGAAAGGGGCTGTTTTTTCTATTTTTGCAGACACCGGTCTACTCATTTGTTTTCTTTTAACACTGATCAGCTGTAGGGCTGCCCTTTAAAGCCCCACAGCAAGAGTTTAAACAGTTTTTTTTCCCTCTAGCCATCAGCTGGGACTCAGGAGGCAGCAATAGATTGGGAGTGGGCGGGATAAGCGACTGGCGACCGGCTGGGAACCGGTTTGGGGGCGTGGCCAACCAGTCTTATTACCGGTTCTCCAAACTATTAAATTTTTTTACTACCGGTTCTTGCGATCTGGTGCGAACCGGGAGTAACCCACCACTGATGGCTACGTATCTGGCCATAGTGACTCTTCAGTAGCTAAGAACATATACAAAGATGTTGTGTATTAGTTATCATGATTCCTTGCATCTTGAGAATATGTACAGAGGTCTTAGAATCTTAATATTCTTTCCTTAAAATATTAAGTTAAACTCTGACAAAGATATTCTTGACAATGATGGTGATGTATACATATTGTTAGGATTGTGAGACTGGGGCACTATGGAAATTTGATTAATTCACTCACAAACATATATACATACACAAATATTCCAACATGTACCGACTAATCTACTATGATTCACTCCTAACATACATTATTTACCTATAGATAAAAGATAGGTTATGGAAAGAAGAGATACTTGCATGTAAAGTTTTAGGGGCTGAAAAAAATTATTAAGTTTGTAGTTGTGATGAAAAGTGGAAGGTTCTTTAAATATTTCTTTTTTCTTTCTTTTGTATCCCTTTTATTTTCTTTTTTCTTACTTTCTCTTCTTTTAGAGTTTAGTCTGTTTTCTTCTTTTACTACTGTTATTAAAACTTCCAATAAAATTATCAAGAAAAAAAATTACAGTAGAAGCTGTTTTCTTCCTGCCTAGATAACTTGTTAAGAAAACAGTTGCTCGAAGAATCTGTAACATAGAAGCTCATAGAGACACAGCTAGTCTCAGTAAGGCCGGTACACAGAGATGGATGAGTCTCTACAAATGTAATTTTCAAATTGAAAAATATTTACTTATCAACATGTCTAAGTATCTTAGGAGGATATCTTCCCATGCCAGATCTGAACAACTAGGCACAGTAAAGTATAGAAGATATAATTGAGTTGCTTATCATGAATGTATATGTATCAGTGATGCATCAGAGATTGAGGATATAGAACATATATTATATCAGTGTCAGTTGTATACCACAGAAAGAGATCATTATCTTGGACAGTATATAAGATGAATGGTTCATCAGGAGCCACATCTCTGAACAATATATTTAATATGTGGTCAGAGCTGAATTTTCACATAAAAGATGGCCTTTTAAAAAAATAAAACAGTGCAATTGAGATCCACACATACAGATTTGATGGAGTAAATTGTAAGTGTGATGAGGATACATGATTTTGTCTTAGTTATACTCTTATGAATGATTTTATTTATCTTTCGCATTTTGATATGGCCTTATCGTTAATCAATAAAGTGCTATTGATCAGTAAAAATCAGCCGCATAGATGTTTGCTACAAATATTTATTTTTTGGAATATTCGTACATTGTTGAAAATACTATTTTAGTGATTAAAATGTTTAGTGATTAAAATTAAAATAAAACTAGAGTGTGAAGGTCTCAGTTTCAAATTCTTGAAGAAAAAGAAAAAAAGAAAAAAAGGAAACAAAAAATTAAAAAAATTCCCTCTATTGATATAGGCAAGCTATTCATGTAATGTATTCTCCTGTGAAGTTATATAAGTTCATTAGGAACATTACAAGTTTGGTCAATTTATTAGGAACATTACAAGTTTGGTCAGGGAGAAATAAATAAAGTTACAAATAAAACAATAAATAAATAAAATTACAAATAAAACAATAAATAAATAAAATTACAAATAAAACAAAAATTGGCATATGCAACTTTAAATAGTTCTCCAACTGGGACTCTAGGCAATATAATTCTTATTCAAATTTAGAAAGAAAAGTTGATTTTTCTGACCATTGTATGCTCCTACTTCATATAATTATTGATGAATTCCAAGAACAGTAAAATATAAACCAAGAAATCAATACCTTACCTAAAACACTGATCGGTTGTTGTAAAGATTCCACATGTATTAATGATCTTATAATTCTGCTTATAAGGCCAAAATGCTGCATAATAGAGCACAGCTGGGAGAAAGAACAATTGAAAAGAAAAAAAGAGGAACTGAGGATTAAGTTGCAATTTTAAAAATAAAACTGGCATTGGAATTTGCCACAGGACATCAAGGGAGGACATGGTGCAGGTAGTCCTCGATTTACAACCGTTCATTCAGTGACCATTCAAAGTTACAATGGCACTAAAAAAAGTGACTTATGACTGTTTTCCCACTTACAATCATTGCAACATTCCAGTGGTGAAATCCAAATTTTTTTACTACCAGTTCTGTGGGCGTCACTTGTGGGCGTGGTGTGGCTTGGTGGGCATGGCAGGGGAAGGATATTGCAAAATCTCCATTCCCATCCCACTTTGGGGCCAGCCAGAGATAGTATTTTTCGGTTCTCCGAACTACTCAAAATTTCTGCTACCGGTTCTCCAGAACCTGCTGGATTTCACCCCTACAGTATAACCATGGTCACATGATCAAAATTCAGACACTTGGTAATTAGCTCATATTTGGGACGGTTGCAGTGTCTCACTGTCCCGTGGTCATGTGATCATCTTTTGCAAATTTCTGACAAGCAAAATCAATGGGGAAGCCAAATGCATTTAACAATCGTGCTACTAACTTAAAAATTGCAGCAATTCACTTAACAACTGTGGCAAGAATGGTCATAAAATGGGGCAAAATTCATTTAACCATCTCACTTAGCAACAGAACTTTTGGGCTCAATTGTGGTTGTAAATTGAAGACTACTTCTAAGAGGGACAACACAAGGCTGAGGAGCAAATGAGATACAAAAAGAGATAGAATGCGATAGATATCGCTTCTAGCTATAGAAGAGCTCAAGACAGCTGTTGAGCATAGAGTAGGGCAGTGCAAATTCCAGATGTTTTGGAATATGAAGCAATGTGGACACACCTGTTCCTTCCAAACCATTCCCTTAGCTGCATCATTTTTTTGCTGGGGTCACATGGGATGCTTTGGGAAGTAGTTTGCAGTTTCCACCCCATGTATAGAAAAAAAAGACAGGGCAGCATTAATAGTTCCAAAAGAATTCTGACATTTTTTCAGTGCTTTCCCAAGCTTCTCTTTCGAAACATTTGTCTGGCTCCCCACTAAAAAGTTTCACAGATTAAGTCTGATTGGAGACCAGCAGCTTGCTACTCCAACTCAGTAATGTTCAGGGTCAAGAGAAATCTTCTGCTCAGCAAGGGCTCTTTTGATTGTTGTCATTGCTGGATAGCAATTTTAGGCTTTTCCGCAGCAACTCTTTCTGTGTAACTTAAGGAGCGCGTGATGAGAGGAAGACAAGAGAAGCTCACAGAAGGCTAAAGAAATAAACACTGGAGTTAAATTTCAACGCCCGTTCCTGGGAGGACTACTGTAGAATAAGAGTTTGTGGGCAAAAGCTATATAGATGCTGGGCAAAAATAACCTTGCTAATTGCAAGTGATTGCCTTCAAATTTTTAAAAAATGGATGACATGCAAATATTTACCTTTGGAATAATACAGGTAGTCCTCGATTTACAACAGTTTGCTTAGTGACCGTTCAAAGTTAGACAGCACTGAAAAAAGTGATTTATGACATTTTTTCACACTTACGACTATTGCAGCATCCCCACAATCGTGATTTACATTTGGATGGTTGACAACTGACTTGTATTTATGATGGCTGCAGTGTCCCTTTGCAACCTTCTGATCAGCGATGTCAGTGGGGAAACCAGATTCATTTAACAACTCTGTTACTAACTTAACATCTGCAGTGATTCACCTAACAACTGCAGCAAGAAAGGTCGTAAAATGGGGCAAAACTCACTTAACAAACTACTCACTTGGCAACATAATTTTTGGGCTCAATTGTGGTCATAAATTGAGGACTACCTGTAATCATGAGGAAGAAATGTAGTTCCTTCAAATACCTCTGTGTACTTTAAAGGAAGGCTTTTTAAAAAGAGAATGTTATAACAGTCTGTGACATTTAAAGAAAAATATGCTTAATGTTTTGACCTGCTTTAATCCTGGCTTAGTTGGTCTTTTGGTTAATACCAGCACAGATTAATCAGGACTAATACAGACATTTTTGGCTGCAGATGAGAAGCTGAGGTTGATAAGTGATTCCTTTAACTGCCCGCAATGTAGAGTTGGTATGTAATTTATTTCTGTGGGAAATGATTCTGCTGTGCAGCTCAGATATTAAATCCTCAGTCAGAAAAAGAAAGGTGTTAACAGTTATTCAGGGAACAACGATGGTTTAACCCTGTTATTCCATTTCCTTTTCATCACAGCATCTGTGGTAGCCTGACCTCATAATCAAGCCTGATTATAAAAATGTGGAACCTTAAATTGCTCTTAAACGCTAAAATTTCAACAAGTGACTCTTAATTTTTCTGAATCAGAGATAGTGGGGTGGAGAGATTCAGGTAACAGCATATAGCATCGATATACATTAAACTTATTCATCTGATAAATTATTTTAATTGTAGAAAATGGAACAATTTCCTTTAAAAACCTTAAAGACGTCACTTTTCATTTGATATCTCAGAATGTAATTGCAATGTAAGTTTTAAAAATCAGTTTATTAAAAATTATTGCCTATCAAACAGATTCTTTTAAGGCAATTTTTGACTATGGAAATGTTGAATGTTGTAAAATGATGGAATATCTCAATTTCTGAGATTTCAACCATTATTATGCTATGGCTTGCTCAACAATGATCTATTTATTATTTTGTGATTATTTCCATTTAAAGATTTCAGTCTTCTCCAGTATAATTTAAATTGTAATACACCTAAATATAATTTTTCCTTGGGAATAAGCCCTACTAAACTTAGTAAATCCTTAACTTTTGTTGTCTGAGTGGATGTGAGATCTTTGAATGTTCACATTTGGAGGAGTTAGAATAAAAGAGTTAGCATGAGGTCTCCAACATCAGTCTTTTTAAAATTGTGAGCAATTACTTTTGGCTTATACAAAAACCTCGGAATGGCTGAGGGTTCTTTTCCCCAGGAGTGGTTTATAGAATCATCCAACCATTGTTTTGCTGATATAACATAATGAGGACAGATTTTATAGTGCTTCCAGAAGATAATTTAAGTTACTACTGAGGCAATAGCCTGAGGAAGGAGGAAATGTATTGGCAAAATGATAGGCTGTGAAATTAGATCTCAGGAGGTTTGACGTCCAGGCTGAAGACAGACATTCAAACTATATATATGTTGGGTGAATGTAGATAAGTTGAAGCCCAAATGAACCCCATTGAAAGCTTCTACATTTCTAGGAATTCTTCTACAAGCCAGGTGGCTTAATCTTTAATCTTTAAAACTAAAAACATGGACAGGAAAATGTGGATGGAGTTAGTTATGCCTAATTTTTGCAATTTATTTATTTATTTATTTTTAAAAATATTTTCTTTTAATACAAACATTCCATCATTCATTAAACAGTATGACATCTGGGTACAATTTTTTAATGTCATAACAGTTAAAGCTTACCCCCATATTCATTGTTTATATCTACTCTTATTTTAATACTAATACTTAATACTTAACGTATCTATTGTTGTAACATTTCTCTTCTTAACTTATTTAACTTTATTATACATTACTTTCATATTTATTCTCTAACCATTGATAAAATAAATCCCAAATATTATAGTAATCAGATTCTTCCTTTCCTTTAATTGCAAGTGTTAATCTATTCATTTCTGCACATTCTAATATTTTCTTAATCACATTTTCATCTGTAGAAATCTCTTCACCTTTTCAATTCTGTACAAACCCAATTCTAGCTGCAGTTATTAAATGAATAATCAAATATACATTTTCTTTACTATAATTTTCTGATAAAATCCCCAACAGGAATATCTCCGGTTTTAAATCAATATGCTGCAGTATTTTTGCAATTTATTGTTTTATTTAGTTTTATTGCCCATGTTTCCCCGAAAATAAGACCCTGTCTTATATTTTTTTTTGAACCCTGAAATAAGTGCTTGGCCTTATTGCCATGTGCTCAAAAGCCTGATTAGGCTTATTATCACGGGATGTCTTATTTTGGGGGAAACAGGTAATAGTTTTATTACATAGTTCTTTTACAGTTGAAATGGAATATTGTAGAATTCCCAGATCTGAGTTTGAAAATCTGGACAACCATTAGATGGCAGTCCCTAGAAAACTGTAACTGCAAAATTTTGTATACAATATATTTTTGCAGGTCAGTACATTAAGCAGACCTGTATATTAATATAATCTGCAAACATATAAATTGGGTTCTGTCATAGAAAAAGTGGTGTTAGGGTACACTAAGGTCTTTTCTAAAGTTTGCTAGTGTTATTTTGTGTACCAAACAAATCTGGAAATTAGGCAACTCGCATGTTATTTTGTAAACTTCAGCTGGCGTAATAAAGGTATTGTGCATACCCACTTTTTAAAATCTTTTTTGTTAGACAAAATAGTTTTAGTTTTCAGTGTTTTAAGTTGCAACAGGATGGCTTGGAATTTTATTTATTTCACTATTTTTAGATTTCTTCATCTGGGTTATAATCAACACAGCTGGTCAAATAAAAATTAAAACAATAAAACAAAGCACAAAGCCAATTATAAATGTAGCAAGGCAAATCCACAAAAATGAAAAGCTGTTGGAATAAAACAGGTGGAATCCAATTAAGTCTTTTTGATGGAAGGAGAACTTGCCTCAATCTTCAATCATATTAATGGGTTGGTAGGTGAAAGAAAATAATCTCCCACCAAACTTTAAAAAAAAAAATTAGTCAAGAACTTGAGGCTGTGAATAGAAACTGCAGTGCTTCCAATTTTACATGCTGAAAGGTAATACTGTATCAGCAGAATGAAGGATATTTGGCTTTACTTCTGCATATTACAGGTGGTATATATCGTACCTCCCTGGATTTGAAAAGAGGTCTGTTTACTAATTGCCCATCTATGTGTTTCCCACAGATTTCAAAAATTTAAGTTTTCTTTACTGCACTTTTCTTCTTGGTTCTAGGAAATTAAACGCAGCAGAGCAATAATGTTTGAATAAGTGCAATAGCTCAGTATTTAACTCTCACAAAGCCATAGTATTCCACACAATTATCAAATGTGCATAAAAACCTTTATATATAAAGGGAGGGGTACCAAGGCCCATTAGCCAATGGACAATCTAAAGGAAACCATCATGTTAGTGTTTGGGAACCTCAGAGAAAATGCTGCTACACTTAGGAATTCTCAAAGAACATACATCAAACAAACAATGAACTGTTTAGAGGGCAGTGGCAGGCAATTCAAGTATTTAATATAATTTATATAATAAAATGACTAAGGCCCTGATTTTTGGTACATCCTGTATATTTTTATGGCTACATATGAGTTCAAGGGGAGGTAAACCCAATTCCTTGTATAGGAATCTGAACTATCACTAAAATACAGTGTAAATCCTAAAGGTTTTTCCTATCTGGAGTTGTTCACTGTTGCTAATTTTCATTTGTTTTCAAGTACTAAATATAATCCATAAAATTTTTTAAAAATAAAGCAAGCAATTTACTGTAGTCAGTTTGGTCTAGTGCATTGTCACAGCATCGTCACATGACGTATCATGAGTTTTCCCCCCTTTGCTAAACTGGGCATGGCCATGGCCAGCACATGACGCAGCCAGCCTGTGGGCCGTGAGTTTGACACCCCTGGTCTAGTGGTTAAGGTATCAGGCTAGAAACCAGGAGACTGTGAGTTCTAGTCCCACTTTAAGCTTGAAAGACAGCTGGGTGACCTTGGGCCAATCATTCTCTCTCAGACCAACCCAATTCACAGGGTGGTTGTTGTGCGGAAAATAGAAGGAGGAAGGTGTGTTAACTTGTTTCCCACCTTGAGTTATTTAAAAAAATTAAAAAAGGCGGGATAATAAATAAATAAAAATCTAGAAGTCCCCAGATTTCTTTAATATCAAGACTTATTTAAGTCATGGAATAGACTCAAATGATGAATCCAGGAGTGAAATGCTCCCAGTTCAGACCGGATCGCCTGAACTGGTAGCGATGATGACAGGTGGTTCAGAGAACCGGTAGCAAAAATCCCTGCGTTCCCCCCTCCCATGCCCAGCTGAGCTGCGCAATCATCAGAGGCTTTTTTTTTTTAACTTTTAAAAGCATTTTTTCTACAACCTCTTCCAACGAAAAAATGCTTTTAAAAGTAAAAAAAAAAGCCTCTGATGATTGTGCGGCTCAGCTAGGATCGTCAGAGGCTTTTCAAAGCATTTTTTTAAAAAGCCTCTCTGATGATCCCAGCTGAGTTGCCTGATCGGCAGAGGCTTTTCAAAGCATTAAAAAAAATGCTTTGAAAAGTTAAAAAAAAAAAGTTGGCTACACCCACCCAGTCATATTACCCCTCCGCCCAAGCCACGCACACAGAAACGGTAGTAACAAATTTTACATTTCACCCCTGGGTGAATCCCATAATATGACGTGTTAAATGCCAACACCATCTCTCTCGTCTTAGTAGAGAGGGCTATCTTCCCAAGGATGTGCTTATAAAATCCAAGCTTCTTCAATATCTGTTGTAATGTATAAGTATATTAATTAATTATCCATTTGAAGCACACATCTACTGGCACTGAGGAACTTAAGGGGAAATGCACTTGTGAGCCAGTGTAATAACTGCTACTTCACCCAGATGAATGTAGACTTTTGAAAAACAGAAGTCTCCAATGACCAGTCTCCAGTGATTTAAAAGTGTTAAATTCTACACCCAAATATCTCTCTGGAATTGGCTTTAAAAGTCAAATTTAGAATTTTGTAGACAAAGTGACAGTAGGGTTGGTTTATCTGAGGTAAGCTAAAGTTTGGGACTGTGGCTTGATTTGGATTCAATTCAGAGGAGTTGCTTCAAAAGAAACAACACAAACATACCTCCTATCTGCAGTTCATTAAGGTAGCTGCACTTTTTCAGACTCACAAAGCTGTTTCCTTGTTTATTTTACTGACAATTATATGCTGGTTCAGTTGAAAATGGCTCTAATGACTCTAAGTCTAGGATGCAGATTAAAAAACACAATAAGAAAATATAATTATGACACATGACATAATTATGAGACCCTCCAACCCTCTCCCAACCCAAACATACAGTATAGAACCAAGACAATTAACAATTAGCCATTCTAGCCACTGTTCTCTAGGAGAGACCTATAGACCACATCTCAAAGGTTCTCTAACAAAGCCCCATCTTAAAGGCCTTTCAGAATCCTGTTATCATGGGGTGTATTTTGTCAGAGAAGATAATTAATTGTGAAAAATGCCCTCCCTATTCTCTAATGGCAATACATGGGGGTATTGTTCCAGAGTTTGGAACTTGGAATACATTGATTGATTGATTGATGAAACTTGAACTCATGGGCTCCTGCTTTCTAGCCTAGTGCCTTAACCATTAGACCAAACTGGCTGTATTTTGGAGGATTCATATTGAATTCAAGTCCTCTTTTGCAATTCATATTGAATAGGCAGAGGTCATTGGAAGCAGATGGCTTCTGAAACGTGACATCAAATCTAGTTCTAGACTGCAGCAAAAGTAGTCTAAAGTCCTAGACCTAGAGGTATCTAGCTTAATCAGGCCACAGCATTGTTCAATCCAATTACATTTCTCTCTAAATTCTTGGAACATTTGGAAATCTTTATTGTATGCAACTTTTATATTTTTGTATTTGCATGTGTATAATTTGATGTCACCTGTTCATTGTAATGTAATGATTTCATTTATCTGAAATTTTACTGTAGGTGTTCTGAAATTCTATTTTCATGAAGTTAACTTTTTGTCTGTTTCTTTGGTTACGTCCAGGGTGCTATTGCAGATGTCACAATTAAGATATTTTGTTTAAATGTGGTAGAGCTAAGATTCAAATGAGAATCTTACTCTTAGATTCAGATATTCAGCAGCAGAAAATGCTACACATACATTATAATAGATTTCAGTACTGCTGAAAATAACTGGCAATTTAATTATTCCATAGCGTAAAATCCTCAACACCATGGTCTTCTGGATTAGTGCTTCATGTCAATTCAGGAGTGAAAGCTAGCAAATTCTGACAGGTTCTAGAGAACCGGTAGTGGAAATTTTGAGCAATTTGGAGAACTGGTGGCAGAAATTTTGAATAGTCCAGAGAACCGGTAGAAGAAATTTTGAGTAGTTCAGAGAACCGGCAAACATCACCTCTGACTGGCCCCAGAGTGGGGTGGGAATGGAGATTTCACAATTTCCTTCCCCCAGGAGTGGGGACGGAATGGGAATTTTGCAGCATCCTTCCCCTGCCATGCCCACCAAGCCACGTCCACAGAACTGGTAGTAAAAAAAATTGGATTTCACTACTATGTCAATTATCATGCCAGACAATTTTCATATGTTCTCTGACATAAGAATTTATCTTGGTTTGAATGAGAGAACTGAGGTGGAATATTAATCCTACTAAGTTACCACTAAGGAACTATTAAGTTACTTTTCAGAAGCTTCATCATTACAGAAAAAGCTAACATTGTACCACTAAAATCTGGCAAAATTTGAAAGGAAGTTGAATGAAAATATTTTGGCACAAATATATTTAAAAAGTTCATGGCAGGAATTAGATTTTTTTAAAACTATTGCCTTTGATATCTGTTGGAAGGAACAGTCTCTTGTTGAATGCCCATAAGAAATTAGCTAGTTGGGAAATTAATTAGAATTGCATTCTTAATATATCTTGAGGTTCCAGGTGGGGGAAAACATTTCTAAAAACTTTGATTAGGAATTATAAAATGATAAATGAAGTAAATGGTCTTGTGGTGTTATGAAATGAACATCTTTAATTGCTGCTGTGAAAATTGTTGCTGAATCTTACAATACTTATAAGGAATCTAAACATTTTAGGCAAAATTTTAACAATTGATTATAACTCAGTGATAAACACTTCACTTAATCCTCCAAGGGAAGATTGAAGGCAAACGAGGTCCAGACAGAAAAAGAACATCATGGCTTCAAAATCTTAGGGACTGGTTTGTCCCTAACTCAGCAGCACTTTTCCATACGGCTGTTGACAAAAATAGGATTGCCAACATGATCACCAACATCCGATGATGGCTATGGCAGGAGAAGGAGAAGGAGAAGGAGAAGGAGAAGAACACTTGCTTTCCAGATTAAATCCATGGCATCATTGAATACTGAGAGAACCATGTAAATTTAGATAAACCTGCCACTATTGGGGTTCAGTTAATTAAGATTTCATTTACACAAAAAGGCCAAATTGAAGAATATATTCAAATGCATACCATATAGGGGACAATAGGAGAGTCAATAATGTTAAAAAGGAAAAAATAGCAATACAATGAGGTGCCACAGCAATTTCTACTACCATTTTATCATTATTGTTCAGTCACTCCAGTTGAAGAGCAGTATAGTATATTAAAGCTAGCGATAGTGTCACACCTCATGAATAACTTCTCTGATGTATCATTTTATCTGAGTGTTGCAATCAGTAATATGTTATTACCTCTAATCAGTGAGCAAGTCTCGTGTACAGCCTTTCTGAGTTCTCATTTCCCTCCTGAGTTTCTCTGTTAGTAATTTTGTGAATGGAGCAAGCAGGAAACTGAAAGCATAAAGCTTGAAATGGTTAGATGTGAATGTCTAGGATAATACAATTATATATATGTAGGAGTCTTAGACTATCTGTTCCTTGGTATTTTTGGAAAAAAATCAACCCAAGAAATGAACTGGCCTTATAAGGCTGCTTTTACCACTTGATTGGACCAACAACATAATCCAGGAGATGCTGTCATCATTTCCATTAGCTAGTATTCCCTGTCCCTACCTTAGTTGTGACTGCATGACAGTAACTTGTTGCTAATATCCAGGGGTGGGTTCTACTTATCTTTGCTACCAGTTTGCAATGGGATTGTGTGCGCACGCTCACTTTGGTTGTGTGTGCGTGCCTTGCTTCTGCGCATGTGCAGATCATCAATGATGACATCCGGGGCAGTGGGCGGGGCCTCCCACCGGTTTTACTACCAGTTCTTGTGAACTGGTCCAAACTGGGGGCAACCCACCACTGCTTATATCCTTGTGATTTATATTGATATTGATTATTTCCTAGTATGATTTGATTGCTTATTGTACTATATGACTGTCACTGGATGTTGTGTCTTGTGATTCTTGATGAGTGTATCTTGTCTTTTTATATACACTGAGAGCATATGCACCAAAGACAAAATCCTTGTGTGTCCAATCACACTTTGCCAATAAAGAATTATTCTATTCTATTCTATTCTATTCTATTCTATTCTATTCTATTCTATTCTATTCTATTCTATTCTATTCTATTCTATTCTATTCTATTCTATTCTATTCTACTCTACTCTACTCTACTCTACTCTACTCTACTCTACTCTACTCTACTCTACTCTACTCTACTCTAGTTTATCTCCTCTCATGTAGTGGTGAAGATGCTGTGCTAAGAAACCTGGAGAATCTAAGCCTCCCTTAGACATAAAAGCTGGCTGGGTGACTGGCCCAGCCCCTGTGTCTCAGTCAACTAATCTCACAGAGTTTTTACTGAAGGAAAAATATGAGGCAGGAAGATTAGGGTTGTTACGTTATGTAAATAACCTAGAGTTATATGCATAAATAACTTAGAGTTATATACATAAAGAGAGAGGGAAGGTTGTAACATCCCAGTAATGACAGATAGAGGGAGATATAATGAGAGATGTGGGATTGGACATCTAGGGGAATGGGCTACAGGTATGTTGTTCCTGTGACAAATACAGTCCCTTAAACTTGCTTCTTTGTCCTGCATGAAGTGCGTGCACAAAGAGAACCGGTAGTAACGCTGTTTGGAACCCATCGCTGCATGGGGTGCATTGGGCTTCAACACAATCCAAGCAAAATATCAAGTGGCTTTAGATATTTGGAGCTCCAAGTAACCAGGATTTTCAACTGCTAGTCTTGAATGAGGTAGCATTGCCGCCCCAGATGGATCTAGTGTGCAATCTGGGAGCCCTCTTGGACTCATGACTTCTACTAGAAGAGCAAATGGCAATCATAGTGAGGAGGCTATGCACAGCTTAGAATTGTGCACTAGTTGCACCCATTTTTGGATTGGGAGGCTTTGCTCATGGTCACTCCTGCTGTCATGATTCTCATCTGGATTACTGCAATGCTCTGTACATGGGTCTGGCCTTGAAGAGCATTTGGAAACTTCAACTAGTGAGACTCCTTAGGGCTAACATGTCTAATATTCTGTCCAACCTGCCAGAACCTCTTGGCATCTGTTGCATGGCTGCCTGGAAAAGGTTGTTGTGAGTCATTCTCCTATAAAACTTTTTCCCAAGTTCATCTTCTTCTGAAACAGTCTTGGAAGCCTGGCTGAAAACAAGATCACATATAGCTTTGGGAAGCCACTGTAGGCATTATTAAGCCTATATCAGATTCAGATGTCTTCTTTTTTTTATTGAAAAAGTTTTACAGATACAAATTTTTCCCCTTTCCCCCCCTTCCCCTCCCTAACCCTCCCTAACCCATCCCTCCCCACCCATGACTTCCCTTATAACCTTAAAAAATTTACAATTCAGTTTTAACTCCCTAAATATTAAAAGGTGAAATCCAAATCATATCATGTCATAAAATTCCCCCCCGCTAATCTACCCCCTGTCAATACTAAAAGTTTCAATATAACATTCAAATAGTAGCTATCTGATATTCCTTATTTTCTATTTATTCTACACATAGTCTATCCCAAATGTTAAAAAGTAGAATCCAAATCATATCATGTCATAAAATTCCCCCCCATTACTCTATACCCTATATATACTATAAATTTCTACATAATATTCTCTACATAACATTTCCTACATAACATTTTCTACATAACATTTTCTACATAACAATTTCTACATAACATTCAGCTAAAAGCTATCTGATACTTCTTTGTTTGGTATTTATTCTGCACATAGTCTATCCATTTCTTCCATTCCCTCACAAAAGTTTCTTCAACTTTCACTCCTTCTCCCTTCTTGAA
Organism: Masticophis lateralis; assembly: GCA_030761175.1. NCBI lineage: Eukaryota > Metazoa > Chordata > Lepidosauria > Squamata > Colubridae > Masticophis > Masticophis lateralis. The sequence continues at coordinate 124,996,614 of JAUDYJ010000001.1, read as the reverse complement.
ATTATTGACAGGGCTAGTTCAAATACTTGCGTTTTTAAAGTCCCGGTTTCACCCTGTTTGTTTCTGTTGCTTTTTCAATGCTGGCGTTAAACACGTCGTCTGGCTCTGCTTATGCAGAGTTGTCCCCGGAGTCCGGAGTCTCGGCGAGCTGAATAGGGAGCCTCACCCTGCTTCCTCCCCAGAAGCAAAAAAGACAGTCTGGGGGCTTCGCAGGGGGCTCTACCTGGTCTCGCCGGCTCTCCTCCCGATTCCTTAGGAACACGAAGTTTTTCAAGCCGCCTCCCAGCTGTAGAGGCGGTTCTTTACGGGCAGCGGGGCTGGCGGTCCCAAAGAGACAGCCAGCGATGACGGCAGCGCCAACCGGAAGCCAGATTCAGATGTCTTTTAATCCTTGGTTCTAACTTCTTTCTTTCAACCTTCACGTGTGTCATGCTTGGTAAGCAAACATCTAAAAGTATGATAGCAACACTAAATTATAATGTATATATTATTTAATATAAAGTATATATATTTGGGTACAAGTTAGCATGATGTGTAAACCCAGCTGTGTGAACCATGGTTTTATAGCTTAAATGAACATTTGGAACAAACTACTATGGCTTGTTTGGCAAACCATAGGTTAGATTATGGCTGAGTGAGATGTATGTATTAACCGTGACATTTTAACTTGATTTGTGACTTACTTATTTTTCTGCTGAAGGAGTCTCACACTCTCCAAATATTTCTTATTTCTATACAAGTATCATTGCACACTGAAGAGTACTAATAACTCCTTTCCCTAGCTTTTCCCATGTTTGCAATCTCGGTGACTCATTAAACACTTGCTTCTGACAGAATGTTGTATCTCACAGAAGGCCTAGTGTGGTGCCATGCTGCTTTGTGGGTGACAAAACTGCTGACGTAGGTACTTCTTCAATTGAAAACTTTCAAATTATGTTCAGTGTGCCCAGGATTCATCCCATTTTAACTAGAATGTGCGAAGAGCCAAATGCTTATTCATTTTAAAATGAAAAACCCTGTTGTTCCACTGTACAAGCTCAATCATAATTCTTATTATGAACAACGTATTCAGAATCGCAGCAGCTGCAAAGAAATGATCTGGAGGAAAGGATAGCTATTGTGATGATAATGCAGTGCCATAAACTTTGTCATTCTACTAAAATTAGAGGTTAGCCAGAATCCCACGGCTGTACGGCTGCTTGTGTATAATTCTCATAGCCTTGTCCTTATTAAAAGGAATGATTTCTACATTGTTACTTTTAAACAGAATATAAGTGTCAGTTTATAATGGAGAATAATTGATACTAAGGGTGTGTTGGTCCACACAAAGCTTCACAGCCTCAGAAGGAAGAACAGTTTCATCTCAAAGGAGCCATGACTGATACATAATACAATGAATTAGCAGACTCCACTGAGAAGTATTTTATGGGTTAATATGTGATATATATTATCTCAAAAGACTGCAAAATATTGATCACTGTCTTATCATGAATCAGACCATTGGTTTATTCGGGTTGGCATAGGCAAACAGATGCCTTCCATTTATTTTAAGCTTCAATTTTCCTTCTGCAAAGTTTGGTCAATGGCTTAGGGAATTGTCCAGAACATCTGCAAAGCACCAGAAAGCCTACCTTGATGTTGCTGAATTTCATCTACTCTATTTCATCTACTTCATTTAAATAAAGAGTAAGCTGTCTGCATTATCAAAAGAATGGATAAAATCCCCAAACATAAACCATCAACATTGGAAGGAGCTGGCCTAGCTAATGGGCTTCATAAAAATGTATGAACCAGAGACAAGAAAGAAGAAATATTCAAAAACAAAGCTTGACAAAGAACAGAATCTAATAATAAAAATAATGTTTTTATTGTGAGCTTCCCCTTTAAATACTATGGTAAGTAAGTGCAATGACATTTGCAGATATTGTCCACCCAGATCCCACGAAGAAACTAAAGATATAGCAATAACACTTAGACTTATATACCACTTCATAGTGCTTTACAGCCCTCTCTAAGCGGTTTACAGAGTCAGCCTATTGCCCCCAACAATCTGAGTCCTCATTTTACTGACCTCAAAAGGATGGAAGGCTGAGTCAACCTTGAGCCTGGTGAGATTCGATCTGCAAAACTGCTGGCAGCTGGTGATCAGCAGAAGTAGCCTGCAGTATGCACTCTAACCACTGCGCCACCATGGCTCTAAGCATATAACTTATGCTTAGTTAATAATGGCCAGGACATACCATGATTGATATACAATACATCAATCTGTTTGAAGACTATAACTGAGCTCAGAAGTAAGGAACATCTTGTAAGGAAAATGACAGAATTTAAATTTTTTCACAAAGAATCAAGACTATCTATTATGGCACATGTCTTATTTTTATTTTTTACATTTTTTTAAATCTCACCTTTATTATCACTATAAATAACTCAAGGTGGTGAACATACCTAATGCATACATAACCTCCTATTTTCCTCACAACAACCTGTGAGGTGGGTTGGGCTGAGAAGCAGTAACTGGCCCAAAGTTACCCATCCAGCTTTCATGGCCAAATTGGGACTAGAATTCACATTCTCCTGGATTCTAGCCTGGTGCCTTAGCCATTAGACCAGGGCTGTCAAACTCGCGGTCCATGGACCGGATGCATCATGCACTGACCATGCCCACACCCAGTTTAGCGAAGGGGGAAAAAGTTGTGATAGTCATGTGACGCCGCCATGACACCATGAGTTTGACACCTCTGCACTAGACCAAATCATATGTATGACATGGAAACAAAACAAATAAAAACTATGGAGAAAATTGAAAACTCCCCCCCCCCCAAAGTCACAATACAGCAATGGAACAAATCTATAAAATTTACCCCAAGTTAAAACTTAAGAGATAACTGGTATAAAAAGTTTTATAGTGGGTGTATGACTCCAGCAATAATTGCTAAGATTAGACAAGTCATGTAGCAATAAGCACTAGAAAAGTCACAAGACAGCAAGAGCCCTTTACCATATGTGGTGGACATGTAAAACAACCGCAGAAGCAGGAGTGAAATCCAGCAGGTTCTGACAGGTTCTGCAGAACTGGTAGCAGAAATTTTGAGTAGTTCAGAGAACCGGTAGAAGAAATTTTGAATAGTTCAGAGAACCGGCAAATACCACCTCTGGCTGGTCCCAGAGTGGGATAGGAATGGAGATTTTGCAACATCCTTCCCCCAGGAGTGGTGTGGGAATGGAGATTTTGCAGTATCCTTCCCTTGCCATGCCCACCAAGCCATGCCCACAGAACCGGTAGTAAAAAAAATTGAATTTCACCACTGCTCAGAAGTGCTGGAAAGGAATATACAGCGCAATTCAGAGAATTTTAAAAATCAAATTGGAAATAAAACCACATTTTACTGGACATAATTCCAAAATGTAGCCACACAAATACTTACAATTTCCTAAGATTCATTTTCATGGCTGAGAGGATCAATTTAGCATTCTGGAACAGAGATACATTATTGACAAATCAGAGTGGAAACTTAAGCTTGGAGGATATGCAGTAATGGCAAAGTAAACTGTAATATATCAACATTTGACCAAATGCAAGCAAGAATGACTTCCATATGTATTATATATTATGCAGGAAGGCAAGCATAAGCATTTAGAATGTGGTTTTTAGGGGGAAAATAATTGACTAAAAAGCTGAAATACATGAAAACTTTAAATGTTTATAGCTACTATATATCTATTGGAATACAACGAAGAGGAAGAAAGAAACTAAACATTTGCTATAAAGTTTTTAGTAGTTTTTCTTTTTTCTTTCTTTTTAAATTATGCCTTTAAATATGAAAATAGTGAAGACTTTGGCATGAGCTCAGGGATCCAAAAAGATCTCTGAAATCCTTTTCCTTACTGTTAATGTGTTTTGTTTTTATGGTTAATCTTTCATCACTGATATACTGAACACTGACAATAGAATTTCTGTAACTTCTTTGTCTGAGATTATATCACTGTAATAACAATTACAGTGTATTACACTGTAATAACAATAACAATAGGGATGTTATTGTTAGCTCAGTGGCTAAGATACTGAGCTTGTCAATCAAAAGGTCAGCAGTTCAGTGGTTCAAATGCCTAGTGCCACGTAACGGGGTGAGCTCCCGTTACTTGTCCCAGCTTCTGCCAATCTAGCAGTTCGAAAGCACATAAAAAACGCAAGTAGAAAAATAGGGTCCACCTTTGGTGGGAAAGTAACAGCATTCAGTGCACCTTTAACATTTAGTCATGCCGGCACATGACCACTGAGACGTCTTCAGACAGCACCGGGTCTTAGGCTTTGAAACGAAGATGAGCACTGCCCCCTAGAGTCGGGAACAACTAGTACATATGTGTGAGGGGAACCTTTACCTTTACCTTTATCAATTCTTATTTCTTTTTTGTTCCTTCTTTTTCCCTTGTTCCCCCCCTCTCTCTCTCCCTCCCTATCTCCCTCCCCCCTCTCCTATGTGAACAAAAATCATTTAAAAAAGTAAATTCTATGTGCATATCCACAATTATTAATGGAAGTCAGCACCCCAGGTTTATGAATAACTATGTTTAGAAAAGATTGAGGCACAGTAAGAAATTCATTTTATAGCTCAGTGGTAATCAACCTCTTTGAAGGGTCTATATATGCTTCTAGAAAAGCAGCATTTGACTGTCCAACATGTATTTAATTTTTCCCTTCAATCACCTCAAACTGCAACTTGATGATAGCTTCTAGGCAAGCAAGGGGGATACATTCAGTCTTGTGGCTTTATATCCCAGTTTTGCAGTTTATTTATGTACTACTTGAGTACCATAGTGACACTCAAGTGAGGCTCAACACATGGTGTGTTAGAAGAAGGCCTAAATGTTAATGCCTTGTTTCTAGAGCATCTTGTTTATTCATAGACAGCTAACAATAATTAATACAAAAAGGAAAATCTTGAAAACATACAATATAACCTAAACTATAAACAATTTGCAAATAAAAACCTTTTATAATTTTTTTTTTTTAAATCTCAGGAAAAACTGTGTGGCCAAATGTCACTTTTGAGGGAATGTATCCTGTATATGTGTATACAGAGTCGCTTGGTTGAGATGGATGGCCATAGAAATTAAATAAATAAAGTGTGCATGTGTGCATGTGTGTATTTTTATTAAAAGTTGTAATACAAACTATAATAAAGTAGGCAGAAGAAAAGAAAAAAGGAAACCAGAAAGAAAGTTAAAGGGGCAAGAAAGGGCAAAAAGTAAAAGAAAAACAGAAAAGAAAGAAAAAATACAAAGAAGTGGCTTCCAATTTTCTTTACATCAATTATAAGGACAATTATAAATGTTCCTCTTGCTCTATGCTTACAACTTGATTGTATTCTTTTTATAAAGAATACAATCTATTCTTCTTATCTAATTAACAAAACTATACATCTTAAGTTTATTCCCAGCCCCCTGATTTTATGCAAAAAGTCTACGAGGAGAATCCAGCAGCAGTAAACATTGATATTGCCTTTTCTCTGATCAAAGAAGTCACTTTGGCCATCTCAGCAAATTCTATCATCTTCACCAATCATTCCTCCATTGTGGATAAGGCTGAATCATTCCATCCAATAATCTTGCTGCAGTTATCACTTATAAAAACAAAGTTCCATGACAATTTTTCAGTTTTTGTCCATCAATCCTAAAAGAAACACCTCAATTGTACATTAATCTTTAAAATTCTCTTAATCAGTATATATCTTTGAATCCAAAATTTTCTAGCTTTTTTACAGATCTACCAAGCATAATAAAATGTCATTTCTTGTTCAAATTTCCAACACAAATTTGAAGTGCTTTTATACATTCTAGACCAGTGGGTTCTCAACTTTTTTTTCACCACAGATTCCCTTTAAATACCTTTTATGGCCCCTGAGACATAACTCAAGATTTAAATCGTAACATTTCTTCAAACCTCCACAGACCCCTGTGTCAACATTGTGGTCCCCCCCCCACTCCCCAGAGATCTGTGGATCACAGATTGAGAAGCTTGTTTTAGAACAATTTCTCTGGTGACATACTAATGATACATCATTTTATAATCATTTTGAGATTATAACATAGTGTACATTTCTATTCTTTAAACCATATATTTTTCCATTCTATCTGCAAAGTAAAAGCTCACTTTATCATGCATTCTTTCACTTGTTCTTCTTCTGTTTCAAATTTCAATCAAAGTTTATGCATTTTAGCACTTGTATATTTATCATTTGTACACAGTTTGATTTCAATTTCAGTCTTGCAATGTTCAAAACCATAAACTCTTTCATCAATTTTAAAACTTCTAATAACTTTAAATAAGTAAAGGATTGGCAATTATATCCCTCTGCCAACAGTTCTTCTCTTGATATTATTTTGTATTCCCTTTGAAAAAATTCTAGTTTCTTACAATAGATTAGCCCTTTATGCTTGCCTATTATTTTTCATTTATAAAATTCTTTTAGTGCTGAGAGGCACAAAGGTGTTTTTGGACATAACTTGGGTTTGTATGTATACCATATTCTCAATATGGCATGTTTAGCATAATGCCTGCACCACCAAGCATAAGAGCCTGGTGGCACAGCAGCTTAAGCAGCAGCTTAAGTGGTGTTAAAGTGACACCAGCTGCCTCCAATTATTGCAAGTTCGAATCTCACTAGGCTCAAGGTTGACTCAACCTTCCATCCTTTCAAGGTAGGTAAAATGAGGACCCAGATTGTGGGGGCAATAAGCTGACTTTGTATAAAAAAGAACACCGCTTGGGGGGGCCAAAAGCCCTACTAAGCAGGCATATACAAAAGTATGAAGGCTATTGCTTAACGCATTGTAAGCCGCCCTGAGTCTCCAGAGAAGGGCGGCATATAAATTAAATTGTTTTTTAAAAAATCCATATTAAATAATTGATTATAAAAACAGCAAAGTGGGCCTATAGTCAGAAAGTACAAAATTTCTTTCAAAGTTCTATGGTCCCGAGACATATGTGGCGAAGTATTCGGGTTATTACTGACTATAAGGCAGCTTCCCTGACATAAAAGGATGACAAGGATTTTCTAAACAAGTTAATATGTTTTGGGGATGGTTTGACAACAACATTCCAGCAAGGAAGGCTGTTCCCCTTTCTGATAAGCAGGTGCTCAGGTTTGACACAACTGCTGTTTGGAAGGTCCTTCAGAAAGTCAATAGTCGGAAAGCTGCGGATCCTGATAATATTCCTGGGTGAGTACTTAAGGAGTGTGCTGACCTGCTATTCACTGTTGTCACAGATATCTTCAATCTCTCGTTGCAACAGGCCATGATTCCATCATGTTTTAAAACTGTAATCAGTGTTCCAGTGCCCCCAAAAATTATAATCACATGCCTTAAAGATTACTGTCCAGTTGCACTCACCTCCATTATGATGAAGTGTTATAAAAGATTGGTAAAGGACAATTTGGTTTCATGCCTTCCCCCTACATTTGACTCATTACAGTTTGCCTATTGGAAGAGCTGCTCTATAGATGATGCACTTTCCTGTGTGCTTCATCTTAGCTTGGCACACCTGGAGGAGGAGAATACTCATGTGCGAATGCTGTTGTTGATTTTTGTTCGGCATTCAACACAATGATGCCTCAGCATTTGGTGAACAAACTGGGCCTATTAGGTTTTAATACTCCTTTATATAATTGGATACTGGATTTCCTTATTGATAGGTCGCAGTTTGTGCGAGTTGGAAGAAAAGTTTCCCTCTCCATCTCCTTGAGTACTAGTTCCCCACAGGGCTGTGTCTTGAGTCTGCTACTGCTCACCTTGATGACCCATGACTGCTGTGCCAAATCTGCTATGAATCATATTGTGAAGTATGCAGATGATATGGGAGTGGTGGGTCTTATCCGGGATGACAATGAAGAGGTGAAGGCTTTAGTGGACGGTGCAATAAAAGCAACCTGGTTCTAAATGTTAATAAAACAAAGGTCATTGAAGATTTTAGAAAGAGCTGGCAAAGTCATACTCCACTCAGTATCAAGGATGCAGCTGTAGAGGTGATCAACAGTATTAAGTATATGGGGGTAAAGATAATTAACAATTTGAACTGGTCTCTCCACACATCATCTTCAGTGAAGCGTGAAAACCAGTGTCTGTGTTTGCTGCATCGGATGAGAAGAGCACATCTTTCTCCTTCTATCCTAGCCACTTTTTGCAGAGGCACAATTGAGAGCATTTTAACAAACTGCATCATTGTTTGGTTTGGTGACAGCAGTGCCTCAGATAGAAAGTCCATACAGAGAGTGGTAAGGACAGCTGAGAAGATTATAGGAAGCTTGCTTCCTGTTATCCAGGACGCTGCTTTTAAGTGCTATGTGCTTAAAGCTTAAAGCATTGTTAGAGACCCCACAAACCCACTTTCCAAAGTTTTCTGTTGCTCCCCTTTGAAAGGAAATTTCAAAGTATTTCTAGCAGGACTACTAGATTCTGTAACAGCTTTGTTCATTATGTCATCCATCTGGTAAACTAGCAATATTTTTCTCTCTCGCCATGTACCTGTATACATCTGAACTATGTTGTTTCTCTGTGTCGTATAATATATGTGGGTATTTGCACATTTTGTATTTTTCTATTTATTTATGTATGTATTTATCTATTTTGTCATGTTTATGTAGTGTATATTGGAGGTGGTGACCCTTTGTAAGGTGTATGCAGTGAAATTTCATTTTAATGTATGCCAATTAATGTACATTCAAAGTGACAATAAAGTTATTCTAAGTTCTAATTACTTTTAAAATCCACATTACCATTGATGTTATCATACCACAAATTACCTTGCTATCCAAATCTCAGCTTGTGTACTTTTAATTCCTATCAGGCTCCAAAATATAATTTCAGTCCTTTTCTACATCTTGTAACAACTTATGTTTCATTTATGATTTTTCCGCTGCTGCACAAATTTAGATATGTCCTTCTGCCACTATATTAAATGTTGCATCAGTTGTCAAAGCAGGCATTGTTGGAAATAAAAATATTGTTCTAAGCAATACATTCATTTTTATTACAGAAATTCTCCTCAGTAATGACAGTAATGGTATCTCTCATTTAACAAGTCTTAATTTCATTCCATATCTTAACATAGTTATTTTGAAATGATATACAATTCATATTTGTTATATTGATATCCAAATATTTTACTTTCTTCTCAATTTTAAAACCCATTTTAACTATCAATTTTTTTTGATCTTCCATCTTCCTGTTTTTGTTAACAACTTTGCCTTCTGATTGTTGAGCAAATGTGTTCCATAATCTGGAAATAACCCAGGAGAAATTCATCCCTTGTCTGGGATGGATGAAGCAGTTCCTTTACCATTTTCTTGACCTTGCTGTAGATTAATTTTAAACACATGTCATCTGTGATATCCTATTTTAATTATTTCCCATGGACATTTATATAAAGAATGTTGTGTAGTAGCAGAGAAATACAATTTTTGTGGGCTCTCTCCTGATAATCCACATTGTAGCAATTACATGAAAACAAATATTTAACTCTAAGAATTTATTTATTTATTTAGCATCTAGTTCATCGCACATGGACTAAAAACATATTAACATTTCACCTTAATTAGTAAACACAATAAAATATAAATTTTAAGAAGAACTGTGTTCAAATACCAATGTCTAATCCATCAAGCCAATGAAGCGGAGCATTGTTTATATTTTTTTAAAAAAATCAAATATCGGACCAGTATATATTTACTCAGTTTACAGCTGTTCATGATGTGATCTACAGTTTGACATGGGACCCTGCAGTTATACCAAGGGGAGGATACTATGCCCTATTTATACAAAGAGTCCTAACAGACCCCATGTGAGGTGTGAATCCTATTCAGGATTGTCCAACTCTAAGAAATCTCCTCCATATACTTCTCATTTGCTCTTGGCCTTATGACACTGACATCTATCACATACAAACCTACTAGGGATAGAGTGCAATATCCTCCAGATTTTTTTGAAATACAAGTTCAATCAACTCAACATTATGGGAAAGATACAAATATTTCTGAGAGTTGTAAGAAACTCTTAAAAAAACAAAACCTCGGAAAATAGCAACTTGCTTGCTTTTGACCCTACTTTGATCTCTTCATTTATAACAGAGTCTGGATTATACTGCATTAACTGAGTTCCGTGGAGGAAGGTACCATCCAATTTAGTTTATTGTTAATCAAATTAAGTATCCTTAAATGAGGAAATATCCATTTAGACATGAAGGATCTCTGCACTAAAGACTTGATTGCTGGGAAAATCACTGCTGATTTGCTTTTTGTATTTTCGAATCAGCGTCAAACTAATTGAAAGAGCTTTCTAACAAGCTGAAATAGAGGTCTGGCAAAGGTCTTTAAGAAGTCCTGAACTGCAGTGAAGAAGGTGAATGTGTATTCTTTTCTTTACAAGCAGCCATTTTATTTTTTTTTCAATCAAAATTTTTATTGTGGTTTTCATTTTCCAAAATTCCAGTACATAATTGATCAGTGATACTTTTCCCATAGGTTAGATTAATTATTCCTATATATTCTATAACTCCTAAATATATATATTTAGGAGTTATAGAATATATAAATGGATATATATATCCATTTTTAATTCGGTTATCAATCCACCTGTACCAATTATCCCACACCATATAGTATTCTGAATCCTCTTTTTCATTTAGTTCTAATGTTAATTTATTCATTTCGGCACAATCAAATATTTTTTGAATAATAGATAAATAAAATTGGATACAAGAATTAATTAACAATAAAATCGAATAGATTCCAGAAACTTTTCTTCTGGGAGTTCTAAAGACTAAACATGACAAAAAAAAAAACCCCAGGATATTTAATCATACACATACTTACAGCAGCGAGAATGACATATGCACAATATTGGAAAGGAAACAATATACCACCAGAAGAATCTATTATACAAGTAGCCATTTTAATTTGAGTAGCTGTTGGGTTTGGATTGGACAGACTTTCTTAAAAAAAATGGGACAAAATAAGTTAAGGCTGAAGGCTAACACTGAAGATCAAGACCTCATACAGCAGCGGTAAGGCTGAGAGATGGTGCTTTCGCTCCCACAGGGAGACAGCAAACACGAGTTAGTTATCACCTGTGGTGTCTTATCATAGAGATGCTTATTATGAATTCTGGGCAAGCTACTTTTTGGTATAAGCATATGCAAGACCAAGGCATGCATAGGAATAAAGAAATGTAATAACCTTGCATCCAGTCATCTTTATTCCAATCATTCAGTTTTTATCTTCCTGCTGTTACCTCAACTATATGATTTTTGATATGTGGGTATCCTACTGTTGCAATATCTTGATATATGAACCATGTCCGGCTCTTGATTCAACAGATGGAGTAGTGAAATGAGAAAACAAGCAAGGCGTATAATGAAATGAGTAAACCAAAGCCTGTAGGAATTTGGGATCTATAAGAGAGCTAGTTGGCAGAGACTTGCTAGTTCGCTGAGAAATGCAACCAAATGAATTTCTTTGATTAGGATAACCACCATTAGGAGCTGCAGTCCATAATTTAAGGGTTTAATTAAATCTAAAGTTGCTGCTCACTGTTCATTTAGCAGCCATGGCTGGAAAAGAAAAAGGCATATTCTCTTCATCTTTGCCTGGCAAAGCTTCAGGCAATTTAAATTAGAGTCACAGATTGAGATATAATGTTGCTACTTTTTTTGGCTAGAGTTAGTTAGCAGTTAATAAAGGTTACGCTACTAGAGACTTCTTCTCTTACTGTGGCCCATTTATTTGGATTTTTCTGACATGGGATAAGCCTATATAGCAAATCCTAAACTAGCAACCAAGACCTTTTTTAAGGAGCAGGTTAAGGACTATTTGATTCTGATATTAGCAATATGTTTAGTCTGTTATTTAATTGCAATCTTATTTGCTTGGTGTGTAAAAGCGTGTTATTGGCTGCTGTTTTTTCTTCAGTCCCAAGTTTTATTGGTTTATTGCAAGCTTAAGCTCTCTACAAGAATTTGAATTACTAAGGGTCCAAGCAAATTGGTGGTAGATATGAGCCAATGGACTTCAAGATGGGCTGGACTTAGATCTCTGTGGGCATGAAGCAGGGGAGAGTTCCACTTACCTTTACTCCCAGTTTGCGTCACGCCCATGCAAGGATGTGCTTTGCCCGTGTGCATGCGCTCTCTCTTCTGCACATGCACAGATCACTTATTAAACAGAATCACATCAGATACCTGTACAATTAGCACAGGGGCCCCATAAGGCTGTGTGCTCTTTCCACTTCTCTTCTCTCTCTATACCAATGACTGCATATCAAACGATCCATCTGTTAAACTACTGAAGTTCACAGATGATACAACAGTGATCGGTCTCATTCGAGATAATGATGAATCTGCATACAGATGGGAGGTTGAACTACTAGCCTCATGGTGCGACCAGAACAATCTGGAACTCAACACACTCAAAAACGTAGAAATAGTGGTGGACTTTAGGAGAAACCTTCCCATACTATCACCACTTACAATACTAGACAACACAGTATCAACAATAGAGACCTTCAAATTTCTAGGTTCTACCATATCTCAAGACCTAACATGGACACCTAACATCAAAAACATCATCAAAAAAGCACAACAAAGAATGTTCTTTCTGCGCCAGAAAGCTCAAACTGCCCAAGGAGCTGCTAATACAGTTCAACAGAGGAATTATTAAGTCTGTCATCTGCAGCTCTATAACTGTCTGGTTTGGCTCTGCAACCCAACAAGACAGACACAGACTTCAGAGGATAATTAGAACCGCAGAAAAAACAATTATTACTAACCTGCCTGCCATTGAGACCTGTATACTGCACGAGTCAAAAAGAGGGCTGTGAAAATATTTACAGACCTCTCGCATCCTGGACATAAACTGTTTCAACTCTTACCCTCAAAATGACGCTATAGAGCACTGCACAGCAGAACAACTAGACACAAGAACAGTTTTTTCCCCGAACGCCATCACTCTGCTAAACAAAGAATTCCCTCAACACTGTCAAACTAGTTACTAAGTCTGAATTATTATTACTCTTCTCATCATTCCTATCACCCATCTCCTCCAACTTATGACTGTATGACTGTAACCTTGTTGCTGATATCCTTACGATTTATATTGACTGTTTCCTAATATGATTTGATTGCTTATCTGTTCCCTATTACTATCATTAAGTATTGTACCTTATGATTCTTAACGAGTGCACACTAAGTGTACATTCTTTTATGTACACTGAGAGTGTATGCACTAAGACAAATTCCTTGTGTGTCCAATCACACTTGGCCAATAAAGAATTCTCTTCTCTTCTCTTCTCTTCTCTTCTCTTCTCTTCTCTTCTCTTCTCTTCTCTTCTCTTCTCTTCTCTTCTCTTCTCTTCTCTTCATCCCTCCTACAGGCTCAGCCTGGTCATCTCCTACAAATGAAAAAGAAATAAAGCTCTTTGTTGATCTGAAACTGAGATTAGACCATGGTCTACATGTAGCTTTTCAAGGGCTTGCTATAATATATATATTGTCCTAGGGAGGGTACAACAGGCTTATGTGAGGTTATAGGGCTATAGGAATATGAGATACATTTAATTTTAATTTACTTGTTTATCCAAGACTATTTGAAAAAAAAAACTTTTCTATATTGCTACTTTGTAAGAAGATGCATGATCAATTCACTCTGGTATCCTCCTGTAAAAAGAAAGAATACTCAGTTTGAACGAATTTGTGCCTTAGGGGGGAAAAGATCTTGTTTTCCCGAAAACATCATTGTTATTTATTTTAGAAACAGAATGAAGAAAATGGAAATTGGATATCAGAAGAAAAAAAGAATGGCACCAGAAGAGGAAAGAATAGTCAGGACATAAAAAGTTGAGAGCAATTGCTCCTTAACCCAAACATGTCCCTAACCTGCATTCTTCCAGATTTTGGAGGCTGAAATTCCATGCTTATTTCAGTCCTCTGGAAGAATGTTGGTAGAAGGAGGATTTTTAAAAAAGGGACTGAATTCAGATAAATAATATATGAAATTATGAAAAAAGCAGTAAATGGAAATTCAGGTTTTTAAGGAAGGGAAAGTAAGGATCAAGTGAGAGTTTCCATTTGAAGTTGAAAAAAATGTATATTTGAATAAATACAGTTAAATCCACAGGGTAAAAATAAATAAATGAGCAATTAACGAGCAGATCAATAAAAAGGCAACAAAGAATATGTACCACTGAAACCTAAGGGAACAGGGCAAATTTAGCTTGATAAAGGAAAGGAAACCGAGTTGGTACATTAACATAAATGGGGAGCCCCTCTGTCCTATTTAAATATATAGTAAATGGAATCTTAATTAAAGTTTCTGAAGAGATCTTTGCCTCCACAGGAATGTCCATATATATACATTCGTGTCTGCAAGGATAAACATTTTATACTATACATCAGTGGTGGGATTCAAATTTTTTTACTACCGGTTCTGTGGGTGTGGCTTGGTGGGTGTGGCAGGGGAAGAATACTGTAAAATCTCCATTTTCTCCTGATCAGCTGGGACTCAGGAAGCAGAAAATAGTTGGGGGTGGGGCCAGTCAGAGGTGTATTTACCAGTTCTCCAAACTACTCAAAATTTCCGCTACTAGTTCTCCAGAACTGGTCAGAACCTGCTGAATACCACCTCTGCTATACATTCATTGGATTCTGCACAATCTAGAGTCATGTTCATACAGTTGTGTTACATTTATACTATATTTCAGGTCTGCTGTGGTGGCTAATGTCAATGAACAGTATTATCAGAAATGGGACTTATAAGGATTACCAGCCTGGTGACTGCTTCTATTACTCCATGTCCAAAGAGGATCTCAGATGCAAGTCTCGATAGATATGGTCAACACAACTATTAAAAGTATGCATGAGAGAAGATATTCCAAATCTCTGGATTGTCAGTGCTCCTTTCCTTCCAAACCTTCAGGTAAGCTATAGCTCTATTGAAAGTCAAATGACAGTTTGCACAAATGCATGTTAGCTACTTCAGCATAACAGCTCATACTTGTTACATGGGACATAGATAAACTTTTTGTCCCTTGCTACTATTTAGCCTTAACAGCAACGACCAAAGCAGCACTAAATTAACAAATGGGGGAGTCTCTTCTCTGCTCCCTTATTCTTTACAAATGAGACTAATGTTATGCTATTCCTGTACAAATCCATCCCTTCATGAAATCCTTTTAAACCATTAACTAATGTATAAATGGCCAGCCCTGTGGGTGGGTGAGCTTGATATTCACTTATGGCAGGAGTGGACAATTAATTTTCCCACGGAGCCAATGAGAAACTGGGACTTTGTGTGAAAGGCTGAACCAATAGGGCTGTGAAGGTGCATTGGCACACAAACTCACACTCACACTCACACTCACACTCACACTCACACGTACATAAATTGGAAAAAAATATAGCAGTCGTGTTCAGAATAAAAGCAATGCAGTTGTATTGCATGAACTTATTTATATTTGATTTCTAATTTCTGATTGACCTCATACGGGCCAGACAGGGAGAGCCAGGAGCCATAAAATACCCAGTTCTGCACTATGGTTATGGTGTGTAAGAGCACACTTAGTTAAATCCAGTGATTATGTTTTTGTTGTATGTACTCCACTTTTTAGGCTGAACTTTCCCTCTAAATAAAGACTTCAACTTCTTTCAAATTCCTGCTGGTTGCCTGGGCCCTAACCACAAAAATTACTAGCATTTATCAGTTCTTTGTGAAATATCCTTCTTTTATATGATGCCATTCATCAGCTATTGTTTAAAAGGGAATGGATGCTGAATATGCTTCTCCAACAGTTCTATTCTAGGACTAGATCAAAGCCAGCTGATTGTTTTGCCTTTTAATCACAATATGCCCTCCCTCATTTCTTTGTAAGGTGAAGGATATTCTGTAAGGGGCACAATGAGCTTTTGTCACCTCCTTTTAGTTCTCCTTATATATCTCACCAGCAACTTTCTATTGTGTAGGAAATTATTGCCATTTAAATCTGTAGGAGACAACAATGGACCTGCTATAAGGAAGTCTTGCTTTCTTCTCTCTGCCTCTGGTCTTCCTTGGATGATCTCAGCAAATTAATCAAGGACCTTCTTGGGTGAGGGGTCATTTGAGAATTCCTGGCTGTAGGCTAATCAAAGAAATATCCTGGAAAAAGACAGCGATAAGCCATTTTCATAACACTAACAAGAAAGCTGCACAAATGCATTCTATAGCAGCAGAACTCAACTCAACCACATTTACCTACAATCTTATTGAATACATGTCTCTTTAACTCCTGGATCTATAGACAAGTTCTCCTCTACCTACATTGGCACTGATAATTTCTTCCTGCCACTCTCAAAGCCCTAGTTTGGGTAATGAAGCATCTGTGAGAAAACAATCAAGCTGGGAGAGAACCAAGGACCCCACATTTCAACCCTGACTTACAAATATTCTCCTTTAGAGTGAATAAAGATTAAATAAAATGGAACCCCTCCCTACCATTAGCAATGGTACAATTTGTGGACTGCAGTTTTTAAAGTCAGTTTAGGATTAGCAAAAGGTTCAGGCAGTTTTAATTAAGCAACTAGTCTGGTTTGTGGTCAAATGGATTTTATAAGGTCACGTAGAAGAACTGATGATGTGCATTAAACACGTATAGGGGTAGTACAGATGATATAGATTGTGGCTTTATTTCAATTTTCCCTGAAGGAAAATGAATTTCTCTTTGTAATATCCTTCTCTTCTTTACATTGTTTATCTGCCTTAGACTTATCCAACCTGACATTCTCCAGATGTCTCCAGATGTCCTGGGACTTTCCAGCTGGTATGACTGGTTGAGAATGCTTGTAATTTTAATCCCACAACACATCTGGAGAATGCCAGATTGAGAAGGCTGATATACATTATATATGAACAAGTGTCCATGTTTATAATCACAATGTTTAAATTTGTTTTACTGAACTTAAACAGCCAAAAGTAGTATGTAGCAATAGCAATAGAACATAGACTTATATACTGCTTCACCGTGCTTTCCTGCCCTCTCTAAGTGACCTATTGCCCCCAACAATCTGGATCCTCATTTTACCAATCTTGGAAGGATGGAAGGCTGAGCCAGTGAAAATCAAACTCCAGGTGATGGACAAAGTTTGCCTAAAATACTACACTTAACCACTGCTACCAGGGCTCCTTGTATGTATCTAGAGCTTCTACCATTAATATTATTTCTTTTATTATTACTACATATTTATGTACTGATATATATGTAGTATAGTGGCATCTTAAATAATATTATGTCTTTCTTAGTTGAATTACTCTCAAAACTAATGTTCCTCTCAAATGAGGGGGGAATCAAGGCAGAAGAAGAATCGTTATTTAATGGGAACAAGAAAGAAAAGATAATGGCTTCATGGATGATTTAGGATTTGTATTCTTTAAATCTGAGCTTTTTTAGAGCAGTTTTTATTATTACAATGACTCAAAAACATCACTGTGGGATTTGGGGAATTGTGTATGAGAGAAATTCAAATTATCCCTCATACATTTCAGAAAAAAAATATTTTTTATTAAGAAGCCAATGCTCTTGCTTTTTGGCTAAACCACACACTTAATGAATTACTGGGATATTACTGGAATCTCTTCCAAATTGATATGTCTATGGAGATTCTTGATCATCCAGGTCACGGCTGTCCCAAAGGAACTTTTTTCTTGGTTTTTTCTTTGAAAACATTTTGCTTCTCATCCAAGAAGCTTTTTCAGAACTGAAGATTCATAGATTTTCAGTATTTTATTGGGTGTATATGGCTCAATAAATTGCAGGAGCTTGAATTCATTCACTTTCCTTTATCTCCCATGGGAAAATATTAACCCACTTAATTTATTATGCTGAGAGTGCTATTTTTCTCCACATCTGACTTCTTGAAGACTTAACTGGTGATAACCTTGACGTACGATGGGTGGCCTATAAATTTTATAAATGAATAATTGAATGAACAAATAAATAATAAATAATGAGATAAAAATTCTGGAACTTTTATAAGCTCATAATTGCTTGTGTTAATATACTCTGCCTCTTGTCAGATAATTAGGATAATTTATGTATACATTTTGAGTTGGATTTACAGTACAAATGACTAAATGCAAACAGCTTAATATCTCTTGGTTGAATTTTAGTTTCTTGGATGAGAATTTTTAGTGCAAAAATCCTTGGTTTGCATCAGAACAACTATTAATTGCTGTACTTCAAAGACTGATGTGTGGTTTCTTAATTGTCACTGTAATGGATTTTACCTTTCACTTGGCATGGTGATTGCTTTGCAATTCAGGAATGATTAATGGCTGTCTGATGATTATCTTTGCTTGGTTAGGCCTTAGGCAGATATCATGTAGACAGTTTGTCTTGACTCTGATTTTCCATGAAAACCTTCAGAAAGTATTTGGATCATTTTAAACCTCCCTAGGAAGAAATGGGAGATATATATGCACACGATTACACAATTGAGAAAAACAATAAAGCAGAATTTAATTTCCTTTCAACGGGTTCTTAGATTCATCTTAACATGCAAACCAGATTCTGGTCCGAATATCCTCTGGAGAATTGCTGTTAGCAACTATATAGGTTCCAGATATGGGACATTTTTGAGCATCCTATTACTAGTTGAGTCTGAGCTCCAAGGATATTTTGATGGATGATGTTCTCTTTGCCTGATGTGGATCTAGAGAAGTCAATGGCATATAAGGTATTTTTCATATTATTAAATTTATTCTTAGAATGGAGTGGGAGAATAGGGAACTTCGTATTTACTCTGTTGGAGTTACTCTAAGTGTCCTTCTGAGCATAACACAATGGCACCTGGTACAGCTTTGCACTTACCACTAAAGAGATAAGATGTTGCACGTTTTTAGGAATTTGTCTTTCTTACCATCTGCTGTTTCCTTACAGGTGGTCCTTGACTTATGACCACAATTGACCCCCAAATTGTTGTTGTTAAGTGAAACATTTGTTAAGGGAGTTTTGCCCCATTTAGTGACCTTTCCTGCCACAGTTGTTACATGAATTGCTGAAGTCAGTAAGTTAATAACACGGTTCCCCATTGTCTTTGCATGTCAAAAGGTTGCAAAAGGGGATCACATGACCTTGGGACACTGCAACAGTCATAATTATGAACCAGTTCCCAAGCATCTGAATTTTGATCACATGTTCATGGGGATCTTACAAAGGTCGTGAAAAATGGTCTTCAGTCACTTTTTTCAGTGCCGTTCTAACATTGAACGGTTACTAAATGAACTGTTGTAAATCGAGAACTACCTGTATATAGAATTGCCTGTTGCCCATCTTGTAACCAAAGGTCTGTTTGTAATTTGAATTATTTTGTATCTGTAAAGTAGATATAATTGTATTTAGCAATGGATGTTGGGTATGTGCCAGTGGTGAAATCCAAATTTTTTTACTACTGGTTCTGTGGGTGTGGCTTGGTGGGTGTGGTGTGGTGTGGCTTGGTGGGCGTGGCAGGAGAAGGCTACTGCAAAATCTCCATTCCCACCCCACTCCAGGGGAAGAATATTGCAAAATCTCCATTCCCATCACACTCTGGGGCCAGCCAGAGGTGGAATTTGCCAGTTCTTCGAGCTGCTCAAAATTTCCACTACCGGTTCTCCAGAACCTGTCAGAACCTGCTGGATTTCATCCCTGGTGTGCACGTGTCACCTTGGGACTGTTACAAATATGTTCTTTTTGTGATTGACCATCTTCAGAAAACTTTTACATTTACATTATTATAAGTAAATAATTTGGAGACCAAGCTTTAATTTCATAGTCCTAACTCAGTAAACCAACCAACTGGATTTAATGTCATGATAAGATGGTGGAGAAGGAAGAGATAGATTGTGGTTTTCTCTCATGTTTTCTCTCCTACAGTAGTTGATGATACTGTAATAGAATGTGAATAATCAATAAAGAGAGAATTTTGGTGTTATTTCCCATAGCAGGTGAACTAATTCTATCTTTCCCTCAGAAAAATGGCGGAGGGCAGCTTATATACAATTCAGCGTATCATAAAGTACTTTTCAAACAGGTGAAGCCCATTCTTTTGGCTGTCTGAAATATAACTTTGAAGCCTCCAGGCACTTCATTCAAACTTAGGAACCTCATTTATCTCTATAGGGGAGCAGTGACTTAAGGCTGCATTCTGGTGAGATTTATATAGAAACAAGATCCATGGAATTGAGTTCTGCATAGCATATGCACGGCTGCACTGTAAGAATGAAGTACTTGCCTGAAACGGAACAGAACCTTAAAATTAGCCCTGGAAAACGGTGCTCGGCAAAGCTTTGAAAGGTGCTTCATTATAGCAGTGCTTCAAGCCTCACGCTCTTCTGAAAGGGCTTCACAAAGGCAGCGTGTCCTCAGCTGATCCGGAGCTGCTGCTCCTTGGCTTCCCTTTTGAATTCCTTGGAGGCTCCCTCCAGCACTTCCAGGAGTTTGACTAGGCTGTCAGTGACCCAAAGCATCTCCACAAGATGAGGCGTGTTACCTCTTCACCTTCCTGAGAATCACACGGCTTCCCTGGAGTGAAGCATCTCAGACAGGTGAATGGTATCTTCCTCGCCCGGGCTTAATGGAAAGGCCTTTAATTAAGGCAGGTATCCAATTTCCAGATATCTCTCTGCCTGAACACACCTAGGGCCTCCATTTGATTTTTAACGTAAATGTTGCACAGAATCTAGAAGCAACAACAACATTAATTACAATAATGAAGTTATAAAGGTTGTAAAATTAGAGCACCCCCGCCTTTTTTTGCTTTAATTCGAAACCAGCGATAGATCTGTGGGCTTATACAATTTCAGCTGGTGCCAAGAACTGAAGGCTCCCATCTCAGTACTGTTTTATCTGAAATTGGGTGGATCAAAAACTACTGGTTTGCACAAAACATTTTGTTTTCTTCCTTCTTGAAGCCGGCTACTTTCTTCATTGCTGAACCAAAAATCGCATGGAATATGGAATTATTATAAAAGCCTGAACATTGGGCCCTCATTTTTCAGCAAACGCCAAGCAGATGTATGAATGTACTTAACATATGAACAAACATTTCTAGTACACCTAAGAGTTTATTTTGTTTCCATGTTTGTATGAAGTGGGGGTGAGAAGTTTTTTGTTCTCCAAGACTGGAAGAAGGAGGGGGTGGGCACTGTTTCAGTGATCCCAGTTCCCCATTTTCCTATTGTTCAGCCAGATGAAATGTTGATCGGCTCCTACTGATCTATATGTCTTCTCAACATTGGTAACTTAGATTTTTTGGCAACAATGATAGAAGTAGCAGAAATTCTTGTTTATTGATGTACAATGTTAAGATTTAATGAGCTATAAATCTCCCACTACACACAAAGAAATGCATTGGGAAAATTTGCCAATTTGGTTGAGTGATGCAGGATTATCTTTGTAGGCAGAAATCCATCTGTAAATATAAAATCAAAAGCAGCATGTTAAATGTAATTTCAGTATTCCTTCTGTATTGTTCCCAAGGGCATCAATATTCATGGAAAGTCCTTTCAGAACTGATGGGGAATATTAACACTGAAACTTTCAAATCCACCCCTATCTTTAAGACCTGGGTTAAATGGAACTGAAATTATTTAAAACGAGATCAGATTTTCTATTCTACTAAAATCTGGGAAATTTTATTGTAAAATCAAAATAGAATTATCTGAAGTGAGTGTGGACGATAAATGTCCACTAAATCATTTATTGGGATAAATTAATCCACTTTCTGAGTGTTTATCTCTAAGCTGAAGCTGCTTTCTTCTGGAGAGCTATTCAGGTTTTTACCCCTTCCCAATTTGACCTTCATTATCTTGTTCCCAAATATCAAATACCAGAGATATTTTCAAAATAGCAGGAAACATTTACAGCTTCAGCAGGTTTGAGGTACTTTAAAGGATGGCAGGTTTCTTTGTACTTTATATTTTCCAGAGATAATTGATAACTCCAACTATTCACTGTGATAAGAAAGCTTTTTAGTCTTATAATTTAAAAATATCTACAAAAATGCACTTTAAAAACCTGAGTGGTTATTATAGAAAGTGTGGGATCGAAATACAAAAGGATGGATATTCAGTGTTTATATTTAAAATTTCTTTTGTTTTATTCTACTCCCTTAAGTGACATACTGCCTTTATTGCTAAATTGTAAATTCTGTACAACATGCAGTGATCGGAAGAGCATTCAGCCAAAAGGTCTATTTCACAGTGTTTCTCAATCTCAGCAACTTTAAGATCTGCAGACTACAGTTCCCAAATTTGCTGGCTGGGGTATTCTAGTCCAATTTTCTATTTCTCACAGGACCAAACCAGATACTCCTGGGTAGTTCATAAGCAGAATACGAGAACCATAAATCCCTCCTGCTGTTGTACTCCTACAACTGTGTTATTGATAGATATGCTGCCTCTGATTCTAAAAATGGTATCTAGGCATCTGGATAAATAATCACTGATCCCTTAACCCCTGTAGTTGTTTTCCTCCTCCACTACTACTACTACTACTACTACTACTACTACTACTTCTTCTTCTTCTTCTTCTTCTTCTTCTTCTTCTTCTTCTTCTTCTTCTTCTTCTTCTTCTTCTTCTTCTTCTTCTTCTTCTTCTTCTTCTCCTCCTCCTCCTCCTCCTCCTCCTCCTCCTCCTCCTCCTCCTCCTCCTCCTCCTCTTCCTCCTCCTCCTCCTCCTCTTCCCCTTCTCCCCCTCTTCCTCATTGTTTAGTGCAGTGGCTATTCTAGGGGTCAAGCAAAAATAGGACAAATCCCTCCTCCCCCTTGAATTCTCTGCTAACGTCTCCTTAGAAATACTGGTAAGAAAGGTTTTTCAGTGTTATGCAATGTAGTTCCAGGTATGACTACTAGTAGAAGGACTTTTACTTTGGTGATGTCGTAGTGATGGCAATCACTCCAGGGGTGGGTTCTACTCAGTGGTGGAATTCAAGTATTTTAACAACCGGTTCTTTGCAAACTGCCCAACAACCAGTTTGCTAAACTGCTCAGAAAGTTAACAACCGGTTCTCCCAAAGTGATGTGAACTGGCTGAATCCTACCACTGGTTCTACTTACCTTTACTACTGGTTCGCAATCACTCCACATACATATGGAAACGTATGACTAGGTCCCCCCCCCCCAATTACTTGCATGAATTGGGAATTGTATTGTCTTGTATTTTCTGTTATGGATTGCACCAGCAGAGGCTAAACGAATTTCGTTGTATACATGATGTACAATGACAATAAAGACTATTATTATTATTATTATTATTATTATTATTATTATTATTATTATTATTATTTAATCTGTAGTGAGATTCGCAGTCTTTGGGGCTGGTTAATAGCTCAGCAGCTCGAGTCCTAACCAAGGACCTAGGAACTGTTAAGATATCGTCGGAGGATGTAAGCTGTTCCGAGTAAGGTGGTTTTTTGTAGAGTCAAAATGTTCAAGTCCGGTAAATTTAGAATTTCTAAATAGCGGGGTAGCCCTTTGGGTATTGCTCCAAGGGCTCCAATTACAATTGGAACAACACATGATTTCTTTTTCCACAGTCGCTCAACTTCGATTTGCAAGTCCCGGTACTTTGTGATTTTTTCTTGCTGCTTATCTTCAATCCGTGCATCACCAGGTGTTGCAATGTCAATGAACCATACTTTTTTCTTTTCAACTACCATTATGTCAGGTGTGTTGTGGACCAAGTGCCTGTCAGTCTGAATCCTAAAGTCCCACAAGATCTTGAGTTTCTCATTCTCTAGAACTTTCTCAACCTGATGTTCCCAGTGGTTTTTGCTGTACTCAAATCCAAACTTCTGGCACAATTTCCAGTGAATGATCTTAGCAACACGGTCATGGCGTTGTAGGTAGTCGGTTTGTGAAATTTTGTTGCATCCACTGATCAGGTGGTCAACTGTCTCATCTTTCTCATTACAGAGGCGGCATTTGCTGTTGGTGGTAACATGTTGAATTTTTGCCTTCATGCAGTTTGTGGCTAGGGCTTGTTCTTGAGCTGCCAAAATAAAACTTTCTGTTTCTTTTTTCAGTACTCCTGATCTTAACCAGTTCCAAGTTAGTTTCTGGTCACCTTTGCCTTCAATACTTTTCAAGTATTGGCCATGCAGAGCTTTGCTTTTCCAATTTTCAGCTCGCTGCTCAATTACTTCTTTCTTATATTCTGCTTTTGTTTTAGTTGTCTTTAAAAGGCCTCCTTTATTTACTTCTTTAATCATTGGTTCTTCACTTTTCTGGATGTAATCATTCAAGCTGCATTTTTCTTCTTCCACAGTCTGCTTTACTTGTAGGAGTCCTCGACCACCCTCTGTTCTTGGTAAATATAATCGGTCAACATCACTTTTAGGGTGCAAGGCATGATTCATTGTCATAAGCTTCCTTGTTTTTCTGTCCAAATTGTCTAACTCCATCTGGGTCCAGTCAATTATTCCTGCAGAGTATCGAATCACAGGTATAGCCCAGGTATTTATGGCTTTTATGATGTTTCCTCCATTCAGTTTGGACATTAATATCTTACGAATTCGCCGAATGTACTTGGCTGAAGTTATTTCCTTGACTTTATTATGCATTAAGTTACAGGCCTCTAAAATCCCAAGTACTTGTAGCCTTCTTCTGATTTTACTGCCTTTATCGTTTCTTCATTCTCTAGTTCTATTCCATCCTCTTCTATGATCTTACCTGCTTTGGTTGCTATTGTTGCACATTTGTCAATTCCAAACTGCATACCAATGTCTTGGCTGAATTCTTTTGTGTGTTCAGTTAATAAATTCAGTTCAGCTTTTGTTTTACCAAACAACTTCAAATCATCCATGTACATCAAGTGCGAGATTTTCAGTCCTTTCTTTGCAAGTTCGTATCCACAGCTCAGATTTTTCAAAATGATTGTCAGTAGTAGCATTGAGAGTATAAAAAGTAGGGGGGAAAAGTGTCACTGCATTTTTATATTTACCAGCAGAGCTAATATTTCTGAACTATCAGACTCACCGTAGTCATATTCCTTATCAGCACCTACAGCACCTACTACGCATGTCATTGCATTCTTTTGTACTTCTTCTAAAAACTTTCCTTTGTTCTCCAGCCAGCTAAGGTCAGGCTGGAGATTCTTTGCCAACATGTAATCTGTTTTAGATAGTGAGATGTTTTTATTTTCTTACAATAAATATGAGTTTAATTAGAAGATGTTTCTTCGGTCTTATTGATCAAAGTATGCAGCAGGATAAAAGCCACGATCCAAGTCAAAATGAGGGCGATTACCCCACTCAAGGTAATGGGGCTGATTGCCGCTCTGACAATGGTAGCAGAGGATGGTTGATTTATGGCTATTCCTGGTTTGTTACTTTTGATCATGACCGTCTAGGCTAATTAGACAGATAGTTGATTTAGTGACTGCGGAACACTAAACAATTAACTTCTAAGATGCCGAGAAAGAAGAAAAAAGGAAAAATGAAAGAAAAGGGCAAAATGAAACCCTTCTTATCTTCTTCAGATGAGGATGATATGGAAAGATCTTCCAGATTTCAGCCTCTCGCATCTGCCACTCAGCTAGAAGCAGAAGAATCAGACAAAATGCTCTTAACGAAGCTTCAGGAGGAAAATAACAGAAAAGCTGCTTCTGAAGGCGAAGTACTACGACCGAGGTCAGTAACTCAACCTTCTACTTATGCATGCTCTCAAACTTCTGATTTTGAAATGCTTGGGGCCAAGCCAAAACTTCCACAAACGGCAAAGCCTTTTTCCTCCCACGCAGAGGGAGAAACATTTTATTATCCCTCTCAAACCTTCAAAGTCTCTCCTCATGAGCAAGCTATAAGAAACTATCGTGACCAGATAGAAATTTTTGAACGTGAGCTATCTGAGGCAAAAATGGCTTTATCTAGGCTTGAGCCAGATAAGAGAGAATCCCACGTTCATGAAATCTCAAAAACCGCCATTTTGCCTTCTTCTCTCTCAGAGCCAAAGACATACCCCCTGGTGGATACTGTGTCAGGCAAATCAGAACAGAGAGTTGTGTACACGTCACATGTGCCTAGTAAAGTTGTCTCTTCTCAGATTTCACATGATGTAGATAGAGAAGTAAAACTAACTGAATCAAGCCTGCAAACTGCAATGCCACAAGTGTCTCCACAGGCTCAATTTTCAACACCCCCTGGTGGTGCTGGGGTCTTTTTAGATGGAGCACAACAACGCTTAATATAGCAAAGGCAAATGATTGCATCTCCAGCAGGTCATTTTAATATTGCAGCTCAGATGCCACAGGTACAAGCTCATGCACACGTGTCTCCAGCTGTGCAACCAGGGTCAGCCCCTGGTCCACCTCCAGCACAACAAATGCCTTTGCCCCCACAGCCAGCACCTCAAATGCCTATTCCTCAACAGGCATATTCTGTTGCTCCACTGGCTGGTGAGTCAAAATTAAAGATGTCAGGGCAGAATTACAAGGCCTGGGTCAGTGAGGTTGGACTTTTGTTACGCAGAGAAGGCACACATCATATGGTGTTTAACCCTCCTGCCCAACCATGGACACCTGAAATAAGAGATTTAGAGACTAAAGCCTGCACAACATTATTGATGTCCATGGATACTGAACTGCAGGTTACTTTTCCGCCTGATGTAACAGCCCAACAAATTTGGGTCCAATTGGAAAATTGCTACAGGCCTGTCTCAATTGAGTCTTCATGTTTGCTCATGTCTGAATTCCATGGTTCGAAATTGAAACCTGGTGAACAAATTGGAGGACATTTGACCAAACTGAAAGGTATGAGGAAAGAATTGAGAGAAAGGGGCTATCGTATTGAAGATATTCAAATGATTAGCATTATCATTAACTCTTTGAACTATGAATGGAAAGATGCCATTACAAAGATTAACCAAGTGCCTATTGCTCAACGCACAGTGGACAATGTGTGCAGACTCTTAATTGAAGAAGAATCACTGATGTTAGCCACACCACACTTGAGAGGACCACCTGCATCAAGAGCTCCAACTAGGCGTCCCTTCCGAGGAAGGACCTATGCTCCAAGGATGCCAAGATGCAACATCTGCAACCGTGTGGGACATGCAACCCGGGATTGTCCCCAACGAGTTCCAGCTCCCGTCACGTACCAGTCCAGAGGCAGAGGCAGAGGCGGTAGACAAGGTCGTCGTGGTCCAAGACATGATTCGCAAGCTCCACTCGCCACATTGGCTTTAACCAATGATCCACAACCTCATCCAGAGTACGACAGACGGCTTTTGTGGACTTTGGACAGTGGTGCAGCTTTCCATGTTACTTACAGAAAAGAACTTTTCACAGAGATGCATGAGCCTGAACCTGAACTACGTGAACTTTATTCTTTTTCCAATCATCCTTGTCAGGTCAAAGGAAAATTTACTGATGCAAGAACCTAAGGACCAACGTATAACTCGAGCCGCAGGAAAGCAAAGATTAGAGACACATCAGGGGAGGATACCACAGGAAGAGAATGGAACAAAAGGGAAAAAATTATATTCTGAAGCTGTGGGAGGGGCGAGACCGAAGACATCAGCGGTTGGAGAGAGTCTTCGTCAAATGCTCAAAGGGCTTCATTCATTCTCAGAATGACACTCAGATTTTTATCATGGAACGTGAACGGTCTGAACTCACCACAGAAAAGAAGAAAAATATTTCATTACTTGAAGCAATATAAAAATGATGTTGTTTGTTTGCAAGAAACCCATATTAGAACCCAGGACCAAAAATTCTTAATTTCAAAAATTGGATCACATTTTATATCTTCTAGTTCGGTCAAAAGGAATGGACTTGTTTTTTATATTTCTAAAAGAATACCAGCTAAACTTATAGAAGCGGATGATGAGGGGAGATACATCGCAGTCGAAATAAACGTACAGAATGCTTTGATACTTCTAATTGGCATTTATGCCCCGAACCAGCAGCAGGAAAGTTTCTATAAAGTGTTGAACAATAAAATACTGCAGTGGAATTATAAGTCTTTTTTGATCATGGGTGACTGGAACGGGGTGATTGATGCAACGCTTGATAAAAAGACATCTGCCAAGAAAGGGAATAAGTTACCATTGACTTTTTTTTCATTGAAAGAAGAATTGGAGTTGAAGGATGTTTGGAGAATTCATCATCCCAAGGAATTGGATTTTACCTTTTTTTCTGATAGACATAAATCTTTTTCGAGAATTGATTTTATGCTGGTTACTACTGATTTACTTACTATAGCGACTAAGACCAAAATATTTCCCAGAACTTTAACGGATCATAGTCCGGTGTGGATGGAGATAAATTTTGGTAAAAGAGAAAGGAGATCATGGCGTATGAATGAAAACTTATTTAGATACGAAAAGAATATTATGGACCTTAAGAAACATGTTAAAGAATTCTTTGATATTAATTTGAACAAAGGTACACCTATTGAGATTGTATGGGATGCATGCAAGGCTTATATGAGGGGTGTACTGATCTATATGAATTCTAAATACAGATTAATACGTCAGAAGTCAAGAATAGATCTGGAGACAGAGATAAAGGAGAAAGAGCAATTGCTTATTAAGAATCCGACTGATGAAAAGGTACAATTAACGATAAAACTCCTGAAAGATCAATTTCAAATATTGATGGCGGATCAGACAGCAACTAATCTGCAATACGCTAAACATAATACTTTCTGCAACGCTAACAAACCTGGCAGATAGTTGGCTTATACTCTGAGGAAACAACAAAGTTCTCGTATGATAAACACTATTGAGTATAAAGGGAAACAAGTGTATCAGCAAAATTTAATACATCAAGCCTTTCTAGCTTATTATTCTAAATTGTACCAAGCTGATAAAATTAAAGAGGACTTTATCGATGAATATCTGCAGAAGAAGAGAGTTACAAAAATTTCAAGTACACAAAGTGATAGACTGAATCGACCTATAACATCTGAAGAGATTTTATACGCAATAAAACAATTGAAATTATCAAAAGCTCCTGGGACAGATGGTTTGACGGCAGTATATTATAAGACTTTACAAGAAGAATTGGTTGAGCATCTTAAGGATTTGTTTTGTAATATTCAGCAGGGGGGTAAAATACCCCCCTCGTGGAAGACGGCTTTTATTTCACTGATACCTAAAGAAGAAGAATCTGTTAAACCTGAAAATTTTAGACCAATATCTCTCCTGAATACGGATTATAAAATTTATGCTAAAGTATTAGCCAACAGATTGATGCCAGTTATTCAAGATGTGATTCATGAGGACCAAGCAGGTTTTATAGAAGGTAGACATATGAAGGACAATGTCAGGCAACTCATAGATTTGTTGGAATATCTTGAGGAAAATAAACAGACTTCTGCGGTGCTGGTGTTTTTGGATGCGGAGAAGGCCTTTGATCGAGTCAACTGGGATTTTCTAAAAAAGATTTTGCACAAAATGGATTTTGGGGCACAGTTTATACAAGCGATCTCGGCAATTTATCAAGAACAGACGGCACTAATTATTATTAATGGCAGTTTAACCACCAATTTTAACATACAGAAAGGAATAAGACAAGGCTGTCCATTATCCCCATTACTGTTTATTTTGACTTTGGAAGTGCTGTTGAACGCTCTACGGGACTCGGATAAATTGAAGGGAATAGTCGTAAGGCAAAGAGATTACAGAACAAAGGCATTCACAGATGATCTGGTTGTTACCCTAACACGACCTTTGGAATCAATCATCCAGATGAAAAACATCATAGAGGAATATGGTCTGGCTTCAGGTTTTAGCCTGAACCAGAAAAAGACTAAGTTAAAAATATGTTGGAACCACAAAGGAATGAACTTGAAAGGGTGGCAGGCTTTGAAATAGCTACAAAGGTGAAATATCTAGGGGTCCAAGTTGCAGCATCTAATATAAAACTCTTTCAAAATAATTATGAGGAACTTTGGCATAAGATACAAAAGGACCTCGAAATATGGAAGAAGCTGCAACTATCTTTGCTTGGTATAATAGCAGCTGTTAAGATGAACGTTCTACCTAGATTTCTGTTTTTGTTTCAAATGATTCCGGTGCTTAAAAATGACAAGTTTTTGATGGAATGGCAAGCAGGTTTAAATAAATTTATCTGGAATGGGAAAAAACCAAGAGTTAAACTTAAGATTATGCAAGATGCTCGTGAAAGAGGTGGCCTTAAAGTTCCAAATCTACGTTTATATTATGAAGCTGCAGTGTTGACACAAGTTGGAGATTGGATTGGAACAACTAAAAGAGAAATTTTGAATATAGAAGACCATGATTTGCAATTTGGATGGCATGCTTATTTACTTTATGAAGATAAGAGAGACAGTGTATTTAATAGGCATACTTTAAGACATGCTTTGATGAGAGTTTGGAAGAAGCACCAGCTTCAATTGGATTACAAAATACCTTTGTGGTTGGATCTTGGGCAGATTATGCCAAATATAAAGTCACTCGGGGGGTTGTTGTACAAAGAGATACTTCTTAATGATGGGGGCAGATGGCGTTTGAAATCTTTGAATACCCTGTTGGAAGAAGGAGTGAACCTAACCTGGTTGCAGTATTTTCAACTTCAAGCAAGATGGAGAGAAGATCAGAAAACTGGATTAATGTTACATGAAGAAGATTTGGTGACTCAGATAAAATGTAAAGGGCCGATGCATATTAAACGAGTGTATAATTTACTGTTAGAAAGAGATTCAGAGGGTGAATTAGTTAAAGACTGTATGATAAAATGGGCACAGAATTTTGCAGAACCAGTAATGTTGGAAACATGGGAAAAGATTTGGGTCCAGAATGTTAAATTTACACAAGCACAGAATTTGAGGGAAAATTTTTATAAGATGTTTTACAGATGGCACTTAGTTCCTAAAAAGTTATCATGTATGTATCCAAATGTTCAACCTAAATGTTGGAGGTGTGATTGTTTGGATGCAACATATTTTCATATTTGGTGGACGTGCAGAAAACTGAAAGCATTTTGGATTAAACTTTGGTGGGTAATGCAGAACATTTTGAAGAAGAAGCTGGAGTTTTCTCCTCAGTTTTTTTTGTTGGGAATAGTTAAGGGTTGTTCAGCAACTGACACTAGATTAATTTTATATATGATTACTGCAGCTAGATTATTGATAGGTCAATACTGGAAGAAAGATAATGTACCTACTATAGAGGAATGGATACTGAAGATGTCTAATTTTGTAGAGATGGCTAAAATTTCTGCATACCTAAAAGAAAGGACCCATGAAGCTTTTGCTAAGGAGTGGAGGAAATGGGTAGAATACATGAAGAATAAATATCAAAGTAAGAAGTTTCAATTAGTGCTTAATTGAATTTATATTTTGCATATTATTATATTTTATGTAATTGAATTTATAATTTTAATATTTAGACTTAATTTTAAAGAGAAATATACTATGTATTGTCCGACTTTGATTTTGATATATGGAATATTGGGAATTACAGTTAATGTTATATATTTATATTACTTATATGATAACTCAATTTATGTTTAAAATTATTTTACTAGATTTTTTAAAATAGATTGTTAAGAGTTAAGTGTTTTTATATTTGATTTATGTTGTCATATATTGGTTTAAAAGAAAAACTTTTTTATTACTTAAGGTTAAAATTGGTTTTAAAATAAGGTTAGAGTTTTTTCTTAGGTGGATCTCACCTTAAAAATTGTTAAATATGTTAATGTTAATGTTTGTTTAATAGCGGAAGTCAAGGGGGGGATTGGGGAGGGATAGGGGGGATAGGGAGGGGGTGGTAGGGGGGTGGGATGGGGAAGGGGTTTTAAAAATAAACTGTATTGTAAAACTTTTTCAATAAAACAACAACAACAAAAAGAATAACCTCACAATATTTTGCTGAGTTTCTCATGTAAACAAAAGAATGGTGACGGGGGAAGATATTTGTACTGTGAAGTGAACAGCCTTTCCTTATGATTGCTGGGAAAATTGGTAGAAATGTCTTCATGCTTAGTCAAAGTTTGTTCTGTGTGATTTCAATTTTCTCAATTTCCAGACTGGGAAAATAGCATTGCTTTTTAAATTCCTGACAACATTGAAGTGTCATGGATAAACTGTCTTTCTTAAAGGTATTTTAAAAAGATGTCTGGGAAAGGTTAATGATCCTGTGAATTTTGCAATATTAGAGGACATTTTGATATTACAAATGTAGTGATGGATGGAGCGTGCCTCCAAACTTGTAATTTGTTATTTAGCTACCTTAATACCTTTAATTAATCATCTATATGTTGAAATTCTTGCAGATTCATCTCCATTTCAAAGCCGAACAGCCAGTGCTGTCCAAAGACGTCTCCGTGGTCATGTGGTTGGCATGACTAAATGCCAAAGGTGCATGGAACGCTGTTACCTTCCCACCAAAGGTGGTCCCTATTTTTCTACTTGCATTTTTATGTGCTTTTGAACTGCTACGTTGGCAGAAGCTGGGACAAGTAACAGGAGCTCATCCTGTTACAGTGTTAGGGATTCGAACCTCTGAACTACCAACCTTTTGATTGACAAGCTCAGCATCTGAGCCACCGCGTCCCCCTATCCTAGAGGGATAGAAACATCATAAAATAATAGAGGAAGAATAATATTGTTATATACTTACTGGTAGCAGTAAGTAAAGAGAAAGATAGAAAGAGCGTAGCAGGATGGTTAGCTGTATTTGGAATGTTTGGAAGTGTGAGAGATGACTAGATGTATAGAAAGAGACGTGGTCAGAGACTAATGTGGTTGAGACTAATGTGATAGCTAAGTGCTATTTTACTTTTACAAGGAGCAAATCACATGGCTTAAGAAGGTTAAATCACTACAAAACAACCCTTACAGTTCAGCTTTGCAGAACTAATAACAATATTGTAAGAATATTTGATGCTATGAACCATTGCTGACTGCAGAGAGATTCAGATATCATTAAAAAGAAGAAGAAATGCAAAGCAAAGCAAAGCAAAGCAAAGCAAAGCAAAGCAAAGCAAAGCAAAGCAAAGCAAAGCAAAGCAAAGCAAAGCAAGAAAGTCCACTGTAACATCTGCAGCAGAATTGAAAAAGCTGTCTGAACATTGTAAATTTGACAAAGGATTAAATCCAGCATTGACAGATCAGTTACTCTGTGGAATTCTGAAAGAAAACATTAAAAAAATAAGACTCAACAAAGGGAGATTTAACATTTAAGGGAGTGTTTGAAATTGCTATCTCCATGGAAACCACTGCTGGAAATACTATGCTGGAACCAGGAGTAAAAGCAAGTGTGAATACTCTAAACTTCTAATAACATACAAAAGGATAATAACAGGTCAAAATGAACTGTGGTCTCATTGTGACAGAGGTTCTCATACCCCAACTCAAGGTAGATTTAAAGGAGAAGCTTGCCTTCAGAAGTTGTAGGTGCTTCATCACTGGAGGTTTTTAAGACAACCACCTATCTGAAATGGTATAGGGTCTCCTGCTTGAGCAGGAGACTACTATAGAAGACCTCTGAGGTCCCTTCCAGCTCTATTCTGATTGATTGAGAAAACTGCAGAAAATGCAATAAAGTTGGGCATACTGTTTAGGAAAAGCAAACCATATGCCAAGGATAAGCAATCAAGACGCTATTTGAAAAAGGAGAGAAGTAGTGCAGATCATAGATAGAGAATTTGTTAATAAAAGAGAAACAGAGATGGCTCACCTAGAATATATATAGCATAAAGCTGCCTGGCTGCCTAGATATCTAGTGCTCTTTAGATGACTTTGTTGTCACCAAAGAAATCGATGAAGCACATCTGCAAACCTCAGAATAGTTTTGCTGGGACTCTTGGAG
This sequence comes from Masticophis lateralis, assembly GCA_030761175.1. Taxonomy (NCBI): domain Eukaryota; kingdom Metazoa; phylum Chordata; class Lepidosauria; order Squamata; family Colubridae; genus Masticophis; species Masticophis lateralis. The sequence goes on along the minus strand of JAUDYJ010000001.1, from coordinate 124,962,778 downwards.
CATTATGCAGCAAAGCTGTAAAGAAGGCACAGAAGAGGCTGTACTTCCTGAGAATGCTCAGGAAGATAAATCTATTTCAGCATCTACTTCTGTCCTACTTTCGCAGCACCATTGAGAGTGTCCTGACATATGGCATTCTTGCATGGTATGGGAGCAACTCTGTAGCGGACAAAAAAGCTCTACAGAGAATCATTAAAACTGCCCAGAATATCATCGGACTCCAACTACCAACCCTGGATGACAACTTCGAATCTTGCAGTTTGAGGAAGTTGCATAACATTCTCAGATATTCTTCCCATCCTACTTACAATCTTTTTACACTGTTGCCTTCTGGCAGAAGATACAGAACAATTAAAACTCGGACCACATGACTTCTGAATAGTTTTTATCCCAGAGCTATAATTGCACTCAACAATGAACTAAAGGGCCACCATCAGTGAGCTATTGGACAGCATTACTTGGTCTGTTGTGTGGATGTTTGGGTGGTTTAGGGATGGGGAATTTGTGGTGGGTGGGCATGTGTTTTGGGATTGTTATGTGTGTTGGACCTGGTCTTTGGGTGTTAAGTCAATTTTGTTGTTTGGGTATACTGTGTATACAATGACAGTAAGGTTGTTATTGTTGTTGTTGTTGTTATTATTATTATTATTATTATTATTATTATTATTATTGAAATATAATATTATGTATTGTGATCATATTGTTGAATCACAAGGTCTGTGTATATGTATACTTGTAGAGGAAAATTGAAAGCCCAAAGCCATAAGAAGTTCCATAGCTACTGTTTTACGATCAATCAATAAACAGATTGCTGTCAAATTTAGCTGCTGTGCTGTGCCTCTTGAACACTTTATGACAAGCATGGTGATGAAGAAAATTGTGAGTAGGTTTTGACCAAAACAAAGAAAATAGTGACAACAGACATGTTGCACCGTCAACACAATCTGCACTTATGAAGGAACATGGTTTGTAATTCTTCAAAATGGTATATGCGGTTAGTACTATTACCTTACACATTAATGAAAGATAACAAGAGGTTTTGTAGCATGCTTATTATGAATAAATCAGATAGGAAAGTGCTTAACTTGGTTTGAGGAGTGAAATGTTTCAATCATGTTTCAAGGGAGTTGAGGGAGTAACTTCAAAGGGAGTTTCAAGTTACTAATCCTTGTTTCAATGAAGTTTTAAGTTACCTAATAATTAATTACCTAATTACCTAAAGAGACTCTGCTTGAATGCGACGTTGGACAAACTTCCTTAGAGAGCAGAGTACAAATTCGAAAGGACACCAAATTACTCAAATGCATATGGATTGTCTAATTTTTCTCTGCTGGGTAAATAGTCTGAAAAATCCCTATGGGATGAGATCTCCTTTGAATTATTTTCTCTCAAAGGGATTGAGAGTCTTTTAATTGCAACAGATATTAAAAAAGAAACTAGGAGAGATCCTTCGCCATCTCACATCTACACAACAATCCAGAATGGCTGCAATATGCAGCAGCAATCTAAGTTTCTGGAGTTTTATTGCGGTGAATTCTCACTCTACAGTAATCGTACTATATATTATGTGGTTTCTATGATCAGTTTAGTTGACTTTGTAATGTATTATATTTTGGTTTAAAAATTCAATTTGATTATATGTTTGTACTTGTATCTTGTTTACAGGTTCTTTGGAATAAAAGACAGCCTAAAATGTTCATAACACTCAATCAGTCAATTGACATATTCAATATCTTAGTTCTGGAATACAGTAAAGACTATGAGAATGCTTATTTCATGGTTGGGGGATGTATGGAAACCACTCTTGAATGCTTAAGCAACAATACCGAAGTGCCATTTTATTTTATTAAAAAATAAAAAAAAAATCCCTAAAGCAATTGACAAATAGTCCTGATAGATTTTTTTATTAGCTTTCTTACATTAATTCAAGAATAATATACCTGTTTAGACGTTTCTTCACCAGTAATGTCTGACAATGCAATCCTATGCACACTTACCCTACAGCAAAGTTAATTTAATGATACCTTAATAGGATTTATTTCTTATAAAGCTCCATGTAATTTTCCTAATGCATGTTTTAAAAACTCATATTAAGTTAGAGCTGACTTTTACATAAGCACCAGATATTGAAAGACATAATTAAGCAGCAAACAGAAAATAAGTGAAATGTTTTGACTAGCTGCTTTACTGTGGTGATTAGTTTTTCTCAACACTAATAGCTTTTACTTATTCGCATATAATTTTACCTGCTTTTTAAATAGGAAATCTCACTAATCTCACTAACAGAAATCACCTAGAATCAAGTCGCCTTTGTTTAAAGACTGTACAGGTAGTCCTCGACTTACGATGATAATTGAGCCCAAAATTTTTGTTGCTAAGTGAGACATTTGTTACGTGAGTTTGGCTCCATTTTATGACCTCTCTTGCCACATTTGTTAAGTAAATCACTGCAGTTAAGTTAGTAGCACAGTGGTTAAGTAAATCTGGTTTCCCCATTGACTTTGCTTATCAGAAGGTCGCAAAAGATGATCATGTGACCCCAGGACACTGCAATAGTCATAAGTATGAGTCAATTGGCAAGTGTCCGAATTTGGATTACATGACCATGGGGATGCTGCAATGGTCATAAGTGTAAAAAATTGTCATAAATCACTTTTTTCCATGCTGTTGTAACTTTGAACAGTCATTAAATGAATTGTTGTAAGTCGAGGACTACCTGTATATTGTATTTATTTCAGGGGTGAAATGTAAAATTTGTTACTACCGGTTCTGTGGGCATGGCTTGGTGGGGGGTAATGTGACTGGGTGGGTGTGGCCAACTTTTTTTTTTTAACTTTTCAAAGCATTTTTTCTAATGCTTTGAAAAGCCTCTGCTGATCAGGCAACTCAGCTGGGATCGTCAGAGAGGCTTTTTAAAAAATGCCTCTTTGATGATCAGGCAACTCAGTGCTAGCTCTTTGGCTTTGAAATGGAGGTGAGCAGCACCCCCTAGAGTCAGGAACGGCTAGCACATATGTGCGAGGGGAACCTTTACCGTTACCTTTAAATAGCAAATGTCCGAAGTCTCAGAAACTGTTCCAGTTACAGTGGAGAACAATTAAAAACTAGCAGAACTCATTCGGCCTCTCAGTTCAAATGCTTTTGAGGGAGTGGGCGACAGCAAGATCTTTTAAGACTTATGAAAGAGTTATAGGGTTGGGACCATTCTGATCTCTGAAGGACTCTGACAGTTCTTCAGAGTACAGAAGGCACAATTCCTGCATCCAGTGGTGCCATTCTTCAGTGGCCAAAGTTGTATTAGTTCTGAAGGGTCAAGTAGAATCAATCCAATTATTTCTGGAGATTGTCTGTCTCACAAATAACCTGGCCCTATACCATGTAGGGCTTTATACTTATAAACAGGACCTTGATTTGCACTGGAAGTCCATTTGAAACCACATGGTAACTGAAAGAAAGCCATGTGATCCTTGGGAAAACTCTTCAAACGGATTCTTTTAAGAATGACAGTCAGCTAATAAGTCATTTTCACTTGCAGCCTTGCTCAGTTTTAGGAGTCAAACCAACAGCCAAAACTTTATAGTGGGAGACATTGTTTGAATGGCTCCTGGCATCCCTGGATTTTTGCTGGATTGGTAGATGCAGTATCGTCTTCTCATTCTTTACATTGGTGGCCCTGAAATGCAACAGGCAAGAGATGAGATGCTTGTTCTTTTATGTCCGTGGCAGTGCGGGAAATTAAGAAATCTGATTTACACCTATCTTTGCTCTTCAAAAGGATCACAGCTGCCTTGAAACTTTGCTTCTAGTTAACTTCTAGGGTTTTTTTTGTCAGGGTGAAAAAGAAAGGCCTTTCTCTGTAGAATTAGAGCCCTTATACTTATGGGAGAGAAGTATTTATCACTTCTGATGGATATCTATGATGACTTGAAAAGCACACTCACTGTCAGCAACATGAGAGGCCTTTGTAGCGTAACAAAAGCCAGCATCATTCAATTTCCTCCAGTTGCATGCAGCTCCTAGCTTTTGATGTCCGTAGACCTGCCTTTAATCTCTACGCAGGTACCTTTACTAACAGGTCTTAGATGAACATAAATTGAAAGAGGAAAGATAGAACTCAGTACGGAGAGGAAATACATTTTGTCCATGATTTAGAAGTTCTCTAGAGCTCCAAAGCATTAACAGGTTGTTTTACATGGAAGAACAGACTAGGGCAGTGCTTATCCCATTAATGGGAGGTACAAAGAAAGAATTACAACATGGGAAAAATATCTGATCTCCTTCAGTATGTTGCGTAAAGAAATCCCCTTCAGTTATTACAACGTGTGTATACCAAGTAAGCTGGTATCTTAAGCAGCAGTTGATAAGCATTTGCAAGCTACCGTATTTTTCGGAGTATAAGATGCACTGGAGTATAAGACGCACCTACCTTTTTTGTTTTGTTTTTTTAAAAAAGGTTTTTTTTTATTTTTTAGAGAAACACACATACAAGCATACAATGTATTTTTTTGAACAGAGTATTTGGCTGGTTCACAAATTTAAACAGTGTTTAGTCATTTCAATTCAATTTACAATTTGTATATTTCCTTTTTGCCATATTTGCTGAGGTGGTGCAGTAGTTAGAGTGCTGTGCTGCAGCTACTTCAGCTGACTGCTAGTTCAGCTGATCAGCAGATCAAATCTCACTGGCTCAGGGTTGACTCAGCCTTCCATCCTTCTGAGGTGGGTAAAATGAGGACCCAGATTGTTGGGGGCAATATGCTATTTAGTATACTGTCGATTGTTGTAAGCTGCCCAGAGTCCTCGGAGAGTGGGCAGCATAGAAATATGATTAATAAAAATAAAAACTAAAAAATAATATTTATTCCTCATCTATTTTTTTTTAAAAAAACAATATTACCCTTCATCCTCATCTCTAATCTTAATCAAATTCAGTTTTCCCCTTCTATTCTATATTATACCCCTTCTCATTGTCATCTATTTTTATATCCATCCTCACATTGGTTAATTATGTAATATTACAATTAATACAAATTCAACATTTTAATATAAATCAATTAGTTATATGACTATCTTTTTGTATATTAACCAATATGAACATGAATATTCCAATTATTTCCATGCAATCCAATTTCTTACAAATCAATTAATTATATTTACCAATAATAATAAACCAAATAATTTCCCCCTCTTATGTTACTCATTTTCACATCTTAAACTCTCCCAATAATCCACATAATTTTGCCCATATAATCCTCCAAATCACAACTAAATCATTTCTACTTTCATCACAATATATAATTAAAAATATTTCAATCATTACAATTTTCTTAATTAAATTTAAAAATGTTCTAGCTGTTATCCAAACTATAATTTACTTCTTTTTACTTTCACCATCATATACCATTAAAGGTATTTCAATTGTTACAGTTTATATTTATTCATATTTCTAAAAAAAAAAAATAAAAAAATAAAAACTTATCACTGTCTAGATTTCAAAAATGCAAATATTCCAATTATTATTCATTTCATTTTTACAATCATGATTTCCCATTTATTTCTTACTACTATTCATATTTCAATTCTAAATATGTATAACATTTTTCTCTTTCATTTCTTTTTTTCCCTTCCCATTTTTATTTTTCCCTTTTTCTTTCTCCTTTTTTTCTTTTGTGTTTAAAATCTTGAACTCTCCTCTTTTGCCCTAAATTTCCCATTGTTTGCATCTACCTTTTTTGGTGAGGAAAAAGAAGAAAAAGTAATCACCTCTGCCTCTGCCTAATTTTGCCTCATTGCACCAAACAGCAAACAGCTTTCTTTACTTTCAGTTTTGATTTCAGCATAACTTGATTAGCACAAGGGGAAAAAAAATCTGCTCCTGCAATTTTCTTCCTTGAAGCAAGCAGAGAGGCCTGCGCAAAACAGCTGAGAGCAAATCAGCTGAGAGTCGGGTGGCCGATCTAATCAACTTGTGCTAATTAGTCCATGGTGAAGCCGAAAGGAACTGTTTTTTCTTGCTGTTTGCTTGCAAGGAGGTAACTGCTGCGAGGCACAGGCCAAAGGGTGAGGGCCAGTGGGTGGGCAGGACTACATAATTGTATAATGTATAAGTGTATAAGTGTATAAGACACACTTAAATTTTCACCCCCTTTTAGGGGGGAAAAAGGTGCGTCTTATACTCCGAAAAATACGGTAAGCAGTTCTGAAAAATCAGTGTTTTGCGGAGGAAGGAAACTCAATAAGTATTTCAGTAGTAAATGTATTTTATAGGATAAATGAATTATGTGAGACATATGAGAAGTTTTTTTTTAACCACTTGATCTGTGACTGTTATGTTCATCTCAAAATTCCCTAGGAATTTTGGATGATATGGATGATATGATTTCTAAGAGCTTGCAAGAAAGGATTAGGTTAAGAAATTGATAGCATGATTTTGAAGATAGATCTGAATCCAGGATGCTGTTTGAATGTTTTGCGCACAACACTAAACTCAGGGTAAGAAAAGTAATGCTGGAACTGTATGCTAGTCATATAGTGAGCAAGTTTATTCTGGGCATAGTATGCGCACCTGAAGAGAGAAGAGGTAGGGAAGGGATAAGAGAAGGCTTGGTATGGTCGCTCTTAATGTGTCTTCCAAAGCTTTTCTTCGTGACACCTTAATATCTTTTATCTATAACCTTTGGCATTCGGTGACATTGAATTTTAGTATTTCATATACGATTTTGAAAACTGACAGTTTCAGTGAGATCTCATTGAGTCCATGCTGATTGTTAGAAGTCTGGCAGCGTTTGATAGAGAACAGTTTTGGCCACTTGATGTGATACATATCTGACAGAATACTTTAGTATATTGGATAACTGACTTCTGGTGTTTGGCTCTATGAATATTTGCTGTTCTATAAATATTTGATGCATTAGATGCTTCTCTCCAGCATCTCAAAGTAGATCTTTGAAATAGTCAATATAGTAGATGGCAGTATATAATTTCTAAACAGAGGAGTCACAGATGGAATCTCACTCACTCTGAATCCCAGCTCGTATGTCTCCTATGTACAAGAGTGGTAGAAATACACACTGAACTGGGGATATCTTCCTATTTGTCAAATTACATATTCCATATTCATTCGAAGCTGGAATTTACACAGCCTTAGCAGAAGGAAAGTGTGCATCTCTGATGTTCATACCGAACATTTAAAAATATTTAATTTAGGGCAGGATCCAATCTGATTTACTTGAAATAAAGTGTTTTCACTCTTCGTCAACTGGTAAAGCAGGATTTCATCTCTACTTTCTCAGCTGCTGAAGCTTGTGTGAAATCATAGCCTCCTTGTAATACAGATAATCCTTGACTTGTGACCATTTGTTTAGTGACCGTTTGAAGTTACAACAGTGCTGAATAAAGTGACTTATGACCAGCCTTCATACTTACAATTGTGACAGTGTCTCTGTGGTCACATGATCAAAATTCAGGCACTTGGCAACTAGCATGCAGTTATCATGCTTGCAGCATCCCATGGTCACATGATGACCATGCATGAGTTTCCCAGAAGGCTTCTGACAAGCCAAAATCAACTAGGGAAGCCAAATTTGCTTAACCGCTGTGGCAAAAAAGACTGTCAAACCGGGTATGTTTCATTAACCATTGCATCACTTAGTGACTGAAGTTCCAGTCCCAATTGAGCTAATAAGTCGAGGACCAACTGTAAATCAGTGGAGATCTGTATCAATGGTCTGCAATTCCTCACTAAAGAAGGGCATTTGGTAACTGCATAATTCTAGCCCAAAGCAGCTGTGGTCCCTTTATGATAGACTGATATGGTAGATGCTGGGGAGGGCTGCTGGGATCATTCTCTACACCAAAGGCCAGATCATGGGGAAAGCATAGTCCAATTCTGTACTGGTGTGTGTAATGGTATGTGAGAATGACCTTGGGAAACTGGGGAAAGAGCTACAATCTAGTCAATAATCTGATAAAAGATAGTTGAGTCTGAAAGAGGAGGGGTTGAGAGTTTTAGAAGGACCTTCTTTCATTTTTTGTAAAATAAAAATACAGGACAAGTGTCTTTTCAGATTGCAAGATTCTGTTAAAGTAACCTTACAATAAATATAGAATTAGTATTCATTGTTATGCTACTTGCCTGGATCAATTTGAAGGGCAAATACCAATCTTCCTACAGAAGACTAGAGCTCTTGATAGATTGTAAGTATGGGCAATATTGGCTGTAAAAATAACTCACCTATAAATTTTGCTCCTTGCTTAGTAAACACTAATTGCATTTGACAAGCGAGATCCTTTAATTGAAGCAGGGATATGCATACCGCACTGAGAACAGATGAGCCTCTTACCTTGCATCCCATGTTGTACTTTTTTCTGGACCCCCATTGGGAACTTCATGAATGGAAGGTGCAGTTTTATTTCTTAGCACAATTGCTTGAAGTGCAAGACTAGTTCCATGCAACTCAAACTGCGTCTGGGCCAGAGATGTTTGAAATAACAGAATATTGTTGAGTTGCCACAGGTCATGGTTACTTAGAGAGAAATGTCCTGTAATTTCATTAGGTCCCACGCCTATTTCTTTCCATTGGTGCTGCATCTGTCAAGATATTCTAACACTGAGGCATCTACAAGGAGGATGCAAGAAGATGAGTGCAACCACACAGTTGAATCCCTTCTCCTTTCTAAGTAAGTAACATACAAACAACTTGTAAAAAAGGAGGTGGAGCTTTGATTGCACGGCTGCCATTTTGACTTTCTTCAAATCCCCTGAAGATCGCTGCCCAACATTATGCAATATTCACATATTTAACTTGCCATCTAGCCAACTCATATAACCTCTCCATACTTAACCATGACCCTATGAAACAACACATTTAAAATCAATACATTAAAAACAGCTCAAGTAGCAATTTGAACAAACATATTGGCACAGAACACAGAATAATGAGTTGGAAGGGACCTTGGAGGTCTTCTAATCCAACCCCTATACCATTACAGACAAATGACTGTCCAGTCTCTTAAAAACCTATAGTGATGGAACACTCACAACTTTTTAAGGCAAGCCATTCCACTGGTTAATTGTTCTCACTCTCAGAAAGTTTCTCCTTAATTCCAAGTTGCTTCTCTCCTTGGTTAGTTTCCATCCATTGTTTCTTGTCTTACCTTCTGGTGCTTTGGAAAATAGGTTGACTCCCTCTTCTTTGTGGCAGCCCCTCAAATATTGGAACACTGTCATCTGTTCTATATTACTGTACAAACTTTCTTCCTTACTTCTTTTTACAGTTAAATAAATAGCTAGCAATGTTTTCAGGATGACATTGAACTGGTCTATTAGTTTCATCTTGGTTATTACTTATAACTTTGTTCAAATATCCTTCCAGTCAGGCCTTGTCCATGGCCAGTACTTGGTTGAATGCTCCTTAGATCCACACTGAACCTGCTTCGGATAATGACTCTTTAGATAATCCCCTGACTGGCAACCAAATGATCAAGGCTCTCCATTGCTTTAAAGTCTCCATTGTCAATTATGTGGTCTTGATCTTAGTCTTCTTGTATTTAATCTGAGTCCCATTTGTTTTCACTGTACTCCTTGACTTCCATTCCTAGAACCAGCAAATCATTTGTACTTTCAGCCATCGTCTTGCATATTACTCTAGTTAAAATTCTCCCATTATCCAACTCTTGATAGTCTTTGGCATTTCACCCTCCTTCTGCCCTTCAGCCCTTCTTCAATCCATTGACAAGGAAAATACCCTTATTCAGCCTGGCTTCAGGGCATACTGTGATGACATTTATTCAGGCGGTGGGTGGGTGGGAAAGGTTCAGTAAGTAATATCCCCTGCATATGTAACAGGGACATGCTTATGTTTAATCCAGTCAAACTGCTGCTGTCGTGTTTAGTTTTGCCGTGTGATGCAAATTACATTAAGGCACGGCACCAACTGAGCATGTACTGTAACAGGAAGGAGTCACAGCCAAGAAAGCCTCAAGGAGACAATTATCTGAGACAGTCTTTTAAAAGGAGCATTTGCTGTGAAAACAAATCCTTTAATGCTGTAGCCTAGAAGGTAGAATATAGATGGGGAGCTTAAGAAAGAGAGAGAGAGATTTTAATGCTTTACCACACGGGCTCTTTCAGAAAAGAATGATTCTGTCAATAGATAGGGAGCTGTGCAGGTTAATTCTTACGTGCATATCACTTGATTTGTAAGCTTTGGCTGCTTTCTAGCTGAATGAATTTTGAATTCTGAATGAATTTTGAATTCATCAAAACAGATTCGCCTTCTGCACTTGACAGTTGCACAGACAGTAATTGAACATAGTGGTGGGTGGGTGGGTGGGAATGAGAAAGTGAAATTTTAAGAGGGGTTTTTTTTTTGGTCATATCTTTGTAGTACTTCTAATACCACTGACTCTGGATAATTCCAACCATGATTTCATTCAGGCATGTGAAGTCTCTTTGTGCAAGCTAGAAGAGCCGTGAGATGTTCTGCCATGCCTCGATCTTTCTCTTAACATAGTTGGAAAAAGCATACTCTTGCCTTAAGCCCTCTCTGTAAGGCACCTTTGCTGTCTGAAGAATTTACACAACACACTTCTCCTATCACCTGTCGATCAGTCTGGATGTAACTTCAGAGATGTTGTAGCATGGACTGTTCCTCTTGTACATGTAACAACATAAGTTGGCCTCTGAGCATGCTTGCTTCAGCTCTTCTGTTGGCTGTGTAATGGTGTTTTCTGATTATCTGCTAACATTCCCAAATTGGTATGCACTGGGACCCATTTTGAAATGTGTAATCCAGCCAGGCTATAAAAACTTCTCAACTTCAAAATGAAGTGCTCTTCATGGTTTCACCCTGGGCCATGCATAAAATATACAGTCAATACAATGTAAGTATAACAAATGTGGCAAATAGTTATTTCAATGGTTTGTCTGTGTGAAATCACTAGGCAGGAAGCACCATGTATTTCCTTGCCAAATCTATCACACTGTATCCAAAAACAGCTAAATATCAAAGTGATCAATTCAATGAATTGTGGGAAAAAATAACAAGAAATAGACAGAATAGCATCTTATCAGCAAAGTGTGTTCCAATAGGTATTCCAGAAGTGGTATGCCTACATATGCATGCATGCATGTATGCATACATACATAAATATGTATGTGTACATATGGTTTACAATACCATATGATGGTATTATGATTTGTTAATTTTATTATAACATACAGATAAATTCTGTAAACATAATTTAAGATGGGTTACAAGATATCTGAAGAGGCAATGGACAACTGAAAAGGAAGGCATACTAACTAATTTACTTGGCATCTATGACAAAAATCAGCAAAAGAAAAAAAAAGGTACTTAGGTCTACATGTATGTGATTTTACTTTTTTTCACATCAGAAAGATTGGCTTTTTAATCACAGTATTTTGCTAAGAAACATTTATTTTCAAGAACATATGTTAGTGATAATATAGAATCAACAATGATTTGCTTTTCAAATTTTACCCTAGAAATGTATACCGAGTCATATTGTTTACAGACTACAGTGATTACAGATTTCAAGAAGCTGGTTAGAAGTCCATTACTGGAATCAGGAAACAAATTAAATAATGTAAATCGAGGTTGTCAAGTCTATCAAAGACAAGAGGAAAAAGAAGCAGTCAAGAAAAGAAGCAGTTTGGCGTGGTGCTGAAGATACTGGCCCAGAAACCAAGAGACTGTGAGTTCTAGTCCCACTTTAGATATGAAAGCCAACAGAATGACTTTGTGCCAGCTACTCACTCTTTCTTGGCCCAACTCATTTCATAGGGCTGTGGTGGTGGGGAAAATAGGGGGAGGAAGGCGTGTTAGATATGTTCACCAAAAATAAGAAAGGTAGGATAAAAATGAACAAATAAATTAAAACAATTGTTCATTCTCTTGAGTTCACTAATATATATAAAAAGGTGGGATTAAACATGAAACTCAGTCAACTGAACGTTTAAAAATGTATTACAAATATTATTGACTGGCACTGATGGTTGATAGGGGTTGCTGCCAACATCCTAGGTATCGACCAAGTACCATCCGCTGCTTCTCCTTCTCCTTCTCCTTCTCCTTCTCCTTCTCCTTCTCCTTCTCTTTCTCCTTATTATTGGTTAATCTGTAGTGAGATTCACAGCCTTTGAGGCTGGTTAATAGCTCAGCAGCTCAAGTCCTAACCAAGGACCTAGGAACTGTTAAGGTATCATCAGAGGATGTAAGCTGCTCCAAGTAAGGTGGTTTTTTGTAGAGTCAAAATTTTCAGGTCCAGTAAATTTAGAATTTCTAAATAGCGGGGTAGCCCTTCGGGTATTGCTCCAAGGGCTCCAAGTTACAATCGGGACAACACACGATTTCTTTTTCCCCAGTTGCTCAACTTCAATTTGCAAGTCCCAGAACTTTGTGATTTTTTCTTGCTGCTTATCTTCAATCCGAACGTCACCAGGTATTGCAATGTCAATGAACCATACTTTTTTTTTTCAACTATTGTTATGTCAGGTGTGTTGTGGACCAAGTGCCTGTCAGTCTTAATAATAATAATAATAATAATAATAATAATAATAATAATAATAATAATAATAATAATAATTTTATCAACAATACACAAAAGTGTGAATGTTTATTGTTGTGAAAACAGTACAAAATAAAAAATAAGATACTAAAAAGCCAAAGAGTATTTGATTTTAAGGCTGTGTCCTCTTTCTGCCTGATGTTTGGTAATCCTAAATGTAAGTGGATGTGGTTAGCAATGCCCTCATTTTGCGAGCATCCAAAATGATGTTCATAATTAGCCAGTCAAAGTTCCATCCTTTTCTATAAGTGTACAGATACCATAGTGCAGAATGCCTACGTTATTTAAGGGGCCTTATATCCTTGTATCAAATTCTTTAGCCACCTAATGAGAAGGAAGGACTCACTGGAGAAGAGCCTAATGATGGGAACGATTGAGGGCAAAAAAAGGAAGGGACGTCAGAGAACGAGGTGGCTGGATGGAGTTACTGAAGCAGTCGCTGTGAGCTTAAATGGACTCCGGAGGATGGTAGAGGACAGGAAGGCTTGGAGGAAAGTTGCCCATGGGGTCACGATGGATTGGACATGACTTCATGACTAACAGCAATAAAATATCCTTGTAATTGCATTTAGGATTGCAACATTAAAATTCAATCCTCAGAATACTTACCTGAAAGTAAATCTTGCTCATCCTGAATTAGCATCCATAGAGTTACTCTTTGGGGTTCTAAATCTATGAACAATTATTTAGAAATAAATTTCGCTAGCTAGCATGGGGCTGAGTAAATAGGATCTGTAAAGCTGCAATCTTGTATAAATAGGTCCATTTAAAGATAGCTAAATATATTTTGACCATTCTGCTGCTTCTGGTCATGCAACAGAATAATCAAGCAAGCAAATTTCCATTAACCATGACTTGTTTGTTCAGTTAGATTAGCATTTCAAAATCAATAATTTCTTCTGCAATTATTTTCCACCCAACCTTATCTCAATATGACGGAGTATTACAGGGTGTGATAAACTCTATGAATTAAAAAAAAAAAAAAAAACCCAGACCACAATCTGGACTGGACTATTGCTTTTTAATACAGTAAATCCAAATCTAACTGCTATCATTTTCTCTATTTTGTGTTGCTTCCTTAATCAGGATCTACATCCCTAAACTGCAAAATCCAGATTCCTACTGGTTGGCAGCAGACAATTAGTTTGCATCATCTTGTTGCTGCACTCTAATAGACACTCACAACTTTTGGAGGCAACCAGTTCCACTGGTTAATTGTTCTAACTGTCAGGAAATTTCTCCTTAGTTCTGGGTAGCTCTATCTTTGTTCAGTTTCCATCCACTGCTTCTTGTCCTGCCCTCAGGTGCTTTGGAAAATAGGTTGATGCCCTCATCTTTGTGGCAACCCCTCAAATATTGGAATACTGCTATCATGTCACCCCTAGTCCTTTTCTTCATTAAATTAGACATACCCAATTCCTGCAACTTCATATGTTTTAGCTTCAAGTCCCCTAATCATCTTTGTTGCTCTTCTTTGCACTCTTTCTAGAGTTTCAACGTCTGTTTTATTTTGTGGTGATCAAAACTGGATGCAGTATTCCAAGTGTGGTCTTACTAAGGCTTTGTAAAGCAATACTAAAACTTCACATGATCTTGATTCTGTCCCTCTGTTAATGCAGGTGGTGGTATAGGAAGTATCTGGCTCAATAATATTAACTGCAAGAGAGACTTTGGAGTCCCAGTAGACAATCACTTAAATGTGAGCCAGCAGTGTGCTGTAGTCTCCAAAAAAAGCCAATGCAACCTTGCAGTTACTACTATTTATCCAGGTACCACCTATACCAGTGGTGGCAAACCTTTTACTCACTGAGTGCTAAACAGGAATGAGCGTCGTGTGCTTCGCACATCTGCGGGCTATCTGCGCTAATGTGCGGCTCCTCCCCCATTTGCTGCGCATGCAACCACACCATCTGCACATGCATGCAGGTTTCGTGCGTCTCCCCCTGTGCGCTGTGTATGCAATCACACCATCTGTGCATGCATGTGGTTTTTGTGCATGCAATGCACGCATGTGAACACTGCCTATGCATCTGCGTGCTACACACAAGTACTCTTGTGCACATGCACAAACATACACACATGCACTGGAGAGCTCCAAAAACCAGTTGGGTCCCCTGAATTGCACGCATGTGCACCGGAGGCCCGAAAACCAGCTGGGGCGTGCATACATGCACAGTTGCAGGTGAATTGGGTGACAGCTCACATGTCCGGAAAGATGGCTCTGTGTGCCATCTCAGGCACGTGTGCCATAGGTTCGCCATCACGGACCTATACTATACCTGTACATTTGTTTTTTCTTGCCTAAGTGTAAATCCTTACTTTTCTCATCATTGAATTTCATTTTGTTAGATAGGGCCCAGTGTTCAAGTCTGTCGAGATCCCTCTGGACTTTGGACCTATCTTCTGGGGTGTTGGCCATTCCTGCCAGCTTGATGTGGTCTGCAAATTTGATGAGTTCCTCTTCTATCCCCTCGTCTAAGTCATTGATGAAGATATTAAAGAGTACTGGGCCTAAAACAGAACCTTTGGGTACCTCATTGCTTCCTTTCTTCCATGCAGATGGAGGGAAGGAAGCGGTAAAACAAAAACTTTAAACATGGGCTTTGAGTAGGCCAACCAATACAGAGAGGGGATATTAACCACAATCCTTGCCGGGGATATTATTGAGTGTTTAGTTACCCTTATCCAAGTAACTGACATTTCTGTTAATTTTAGTGGGGATAGCATATCTGCAGTTTTATTCCTTTGCAGATGTGTTTGCTCTGCCAAACTTAGATCAGGCTTGTATTGCCTACTCAAGTTTTTTTGTGGGCTCAGCTATAGGATTTTTGTATGAAAGATGGAGGAAGAGAAAAATTACCTCAATTAGGTAATGAGCGGAATCCTTTGATTTAACTGTTTCTGAATCACCCAATTGTGTGGAAACAGGTGGTAATGTATTCCGCACGTGCAATTATTTTTGACACTTAATAGAAACAGCGTTATTTTATTTAAGTAGAAAACTCAGTTAGAATGACTTAGTCGGGGTTTTAAGAATTAAAAAGAAAACCCACCGTGAACATACAAGCAATTAATCTACAGACCTTCCTTGAATAACGAATTTCACTGTAATTGCCCACACTCCGCTGTTGATTTGCAATGCAGGCTAGGCGACCATTTGGCTTCCCCATGAAAATTCAGAGTTGTCTTGTTCTAGTAAACAGATTGCTGTGATGATATACGGTGGTAGTTAAACTCTCTGCTTTGTTTACCAATTTTGTTTCATGCTTCATTTGCTGGCTCTCTCCAGCATCTCACAGCGTATGATGATGCAGGCTCAGTTGCACGCTTGGAAACAATCTCTTGGCCACTTTCCAAAAGCTGCATCCGTGTGCCAGAGACTCTTCCGCCTGTGCTTCCGAGCAAAGCCATTTACGTTGCTTTTGGCACCACTCTGATGTGCCTCCATACCTCCCTGAGAGTTTTTAAGAAGTTGGAGCAAAATGCTTGGAGAAATGCCTTGGGACAAAGTGCAGTCCTTCAGGTTTAGGCCATTTTTTAAAAATCGAGGAATTCAACTGATGGTTTTATGTTGTAAGCCGCCCAGAGGTTGTTAGATACGAGATGGGTGGCAAATAAATTTCATTTTAAATAAACGAACAAATAATATAATGATTACTGTCATGAATCAAAGGGGTACAATACTCAGTTTATTAATGCCTAGAAATAGCAGCCTAAATCCTAAATCTTCTCCTATTCAATAGTAGTAATTTAAAATCTAGCTGACACCTAAAATATAGAAGTGTGATGGAATGTGGTGTGGAGGTGGGTCCCTAGGAGGGAGCAAGGCATTCCAGGGGAGTAAATGCAACTTACTCCAGAGGTTATGTGTGAGAGAAAGAAATAGAATAACAAAGTTGGAAGGGAAAGAAGATGAAGGCAGTGCTTCCCTAATAGTTCACAGAGTATATTGTAAATGCAGATAGTAGAGTCCTCAGTCTTGCAAAATTTTGTCTATAATACAAAACAATAAAGAATTCAGCTTGGAAGAATTGCCACCTCACATTCTTAGTTTTGGACGTGACAAGGAGAGCTTGATTTGAAACCCGACCCTGTTATGTTTGCCACCTTAAGTTATTTTTGAAAGGTAATCAAGGTGGGATATAAATCAAGGTGGGATGATAGATAGATAGATAGATAGATAGATAGATAGATAGATAGATAGATAGATAGATGATGGAAAGAAAGAAAGAAAGAAAGAAAGAAAGATGATAGATAGATAGATAGATAGATAGATAGATAGATAGATAGATAGATAGAGATAGACAGACAGACAGACAGACAGACAGACTACAGAGAGTGATCAATTCGGCACAAGAAACCATTGGTTGCCCTCTAACACCACTGGATGATATATCCAGGTCTCGCTGTTTCAGCAGAGTAAGGAAGATGCTTAGGAATGATTTACACCCTGGTCAGTGTCTTTTTTCACTTTTGCCATCGGGCAGAAGACATCGAAGTACAGCCAGCTGGACAAACAGATTTAAAAACAGCTTCTAGCCAGGGCTGTCAGACTCCTAAACACAATCACAATCACTCCACATACATATGGAAATGTATGACTAGGTTTCCCCCCACTCCCCCCAATTACTTGTATAAGGATTATTTTCTATACTATTCATGTCATCTTGTATTCTTTTGTTATGGATTGCCACCAGTAGAGACTAAACCAATTTTGTTGTATACATGATATACAATGACAATAAAGGCTATTATTATTAGATAGATGATAGATAGATGATAGATAGATAGATAGATAGATAGATAGATAGATAGATAGATAGATAGATAGATAGATAAATGATATATGATAGATAGATGATGATAGATAGACAGCTTCTAAACCTTTGAGCCAATACTGGGTTTTTAAATTGTGATTATTTGCAAGGCTATGTGTGTAGCTGTAGATAAACCTTCCTCAGCTGATGATACTCCAGCTTTGGTAGGACTACTGTAGCTACAATGACTATGAAATTCTGAGAGTTTTGGTTCTAATATCACTTAATCCAGTGGTGGGCTGCAACCAGTTTAACAACTGGTTCTGTAAACTTACACATACACACCTAATGCACTTGTACGCAGCATTCAAAATACTGCAATTTGAAGCTCAGCTGCTTACCTTCTAAGGCAGCCCCAGGAAGTAGAACAGCAGAGGCATGGAAATCAGCTGTGCTGCACAAATCAGCTGAGTCAGAAAGAAGGAAATATAGGACAGGATAGGGCGGGTGCAGGTGGGCGGGGTCAGCTGATGGTCAGAACTACCGGTTTGCTAGAACTGGTCCTAACCGGCAGCAGCCCACCACTGAGTCCATCACATTGGAGAAATCTGCTTTAAATAAATCAGCCAGGCAGCATGTACAAAACCTCATTCTGAAAGAACAAACAATCTAATAATAGACAGAATACAAGTAGGGAGAAAAAGGAGAGATGAATGAGGAAAAGTGTGATTACACACCTTTAAAAGGAGGTTGCATCTGAAGGTGAAAAAAACCCTAAATCGATGAATAAAGATCTGATTATTTGAACGATTGTTTTTCCCTTTATGTCCAGGCATAAAGGACTGTAGCTCTTCTGAAAATGTCCTTGTTACACAAAAAAGGGATTTCATCTGCCTTGCTCTCAATCCCACCATGTTATATCCCTTAAACACTGAATCAAACGTTATGCTTTCTGAGAATTGTTAAAACATCTGTAAAAATGCAAAGGCAGATTGAATGTGTAATGGGACTGGGTTAAACACTGGGAGTTGAAGTCCACAAGTCTTAAAGTTGTCAGGTTTGGAGACTCCTGGTATAGACCAAGGATGCCTGACCTTTGACTAAAAAACTTATCTTTCAAGCAGTCTCCCTTTCTTTCTCCTGTCACAGGGTAATGGGTTACCAACATAAGAAGGGAGGACCCCATTCCACCTTTGTCATTCAGACCACTCACCAAACCATCCCATCCCATCCCTGACCTGTCAGTGAACCCCCAAGTAATAGAGCAAAAAACTGCTTAAGGTTTTCTTCCCATGTTGATACTTGAGCCAAAACTGAGTGACTGTGTCACCCACTAGGAAATTGGCAAAAATCAAAGCTCCATCAAAACCATAGGAAATGCCCTCAAGATATGAAAATCCCTTGGACTCACAATAGGATTCTCCAATATAGGCCTATCGCCCAAGGTCAGCACTTGGACACACAAAGAGGCAGATTATGAGCCATGGTGGTGCAATGGTTAGAGTGCCCTACTGCAGGCTACTTCTGCTGACTGCTGGCTGCCTGCAATTTGGCAGTTCAATCCTCACCAGACTCAAGGTTGACTCAGCCTTCCATCTTTCTGAGGTGGGTAAAATGAGGACCCAGATTGTTGAGGGCAATATGCTAATTGCTTAGAGAGGACTGTAAAGTACTGTAAAGCCATATATAAGTCTAAGTGCTATTGCTATTGCTGTCACATCCCCTCAGGGAGAGAGAACCACATTTTCTCTTTACTGGAGTCAATTCAACCTTCTGAGGTAAATTTTGTTTGCAGGCTTTCTGAAAGAAAGACCAAACTGGCCTATAAATGTTTCTAGCTCTACCTTTCAGTGTGGGACCATCTTTGATTATTAAGCTGTCTGTTTTGATCTCAAATAAATCCTTCTTCTACCTCAAGCAGGTATATTGTGTTCTTTGACCCATCCTGGAAGAGACCAAGATTTTTCTTCTAACACACACATACACACACACACACACACACAAGCATTGCTATGAATTCAACTGCCCACCGAGCCAGCGTCAATTATATCCAGCCTACAATTGTTCTTGCTGTCTGGATAGTCCTTTGCAGTTGACCTTCAAGGCCTTGTGTCTATAGATTGCTTAGGATCCTGCTGAGATTTTAAGAGAATTCATCATTTTGAAATCTCTGGAAGACATCACACCTTTGCCTGGCGCTATACGATTTTATGAGTTTAATTCAGCGGCTGGCCTAGATGAAAACTGTTCTGAATTTTGTGCGAAAAATACTAATGTGATTCTTGCCTTTCATACTAACGTGGAACATTTCTGCCTTGGTGGCTGCAAGCACAGCTCCCCCCCTCCCCCAATATTGTCTGGACATGTACATCTATGCAACGAACTGGAGTAAATTTTGAAGTAGAATCACCAAGTCTTGGAAGACACAGCTGCTTTCATGCTTCCAGGAAAGGAGTTTTGCTCATGCACCATGCACTGTATACTTCTCCTTCCAAATGGTTTGCCTCACTAAACGCTTACTACCACAGACCCCAAGCAGTCAACCTTAGATTCTGTTTTCTCATATTGACCTGTGCTCTCCTGTCCTCTAGAGGACACAGAGACCAATTCTATATCATTTCATTTCATTTCATGCCAGAGGAATAAGTGACTTCCGTTCACCTCTGTGATGCCTTTGAACGTTGATGATTCATTTAACAGGTTTATGAGCAGGGTCTTAGGCAACTCCCAGACAGGGTTCTAAAATGCAGGAGCGGTGTCCACCCAATGACAGGCTTAGATTCCGGATTGTACTTAACAAGACACTAGTCCACTGTGACCCCAAATGCATGGCACCACATGCTACTCAACTCAACCTGTTGTTGTGAAGGAAAGATAGTTATTCTATTACAAATTTGAAGCAGAAAATAAAAGTTGCCATGAGGTACTAAATAACAGGAGAGACATTTCACCAAAGAACCCACAGGAGTGGGATATGGAATAAAACATTGATTTTTCCTTCCTAAGGATCTTTAGGATCTTTGCCCCCATCTTTTCCACCATAATCCATTTTAAAAGAAAAGATTGTTCCCTCCATTCCAGTGTTCCAAAAATATCAAAGACAAACAAACAAACAAACAAAACCCCTGATATTTTCTCCTTATTATTCTGATATTTCAGAATTCTGGGAGTTGAAATCTACAAATCTTAAAATTGCCAAGGTTGTATACCCCTAATATAAGCACAAGGATTCAATCTGAAGAATAATTTCTTTTAGATTTGGACATATAAATATAATATGTCCATATGAACATATAAATATGGGAACTGACCAGAGTTGGTTGAAAGATGGGTGCCTATATAAATATTTTAAATGGATAGACAGGCAGACAGACATGCTTAAACAATTAACCAAATAACCACCATTCTAATTAGTTCTTGAGACTTATTTTGTTCTCTCTGAAACATGCATGTTGATTTTTTTGCATGTTCAGGTAGTTCTCAACTGTTCGTTTGGAGACAGTTCGTTCAAAGTTACAATAGCATTGAAAAAAGTAACCTATGAGTGTTTGTCACACTTATAACCAGTGGTGGGATTCAGCCAGTTCGTACCACTTCAAGAGAACCGGTTGTTAACTTTCTGAGCAGCTTGGCAAACTGGTTGTTGGAAGAAATCATTAGTGCAGAGAACCGGTTGTTAAATTACTTGAATCCCACCACTGCTTACAACTATTGCAACATCCCCATGGTCATGTGATCAAAATTTGGATGCTTGGCAACTGATTCATATTTATGACAGTTGCAGTGTCCTGGGGTCATGTGATCACTTTTTGTGACCTTCTGAGAAGCAAAGTCAATGGAGAAGCCAGATTCACCGTGTTACTAACTTAAGAACTATAGTGATGCACTTAACAACTGTGGCAAGAAAAGTTGTAAAATGGGGCAAAATTCACTTAGCAATAGCATTTAGACTTATATACCATTTTACAGTGCTTTACAGCCCTGTCTAAGCGGTTTACAGAATCAGCATATTGCCCCCAACAATCTGGGTCCTCATTTTACCTACCTTGGAAGGATGGAAGGCTGAATCAACCTTGAGTCTGGTGAGATTTGAACTGACAAATTGAGGCAGCCAGCAGGCAGCAGAAGTAGCCTGCAGTACTGCTCTCTAACCACTGTGCCACTGTGGCTCACTTAACAAATGTTTTGTTTAGCAACCATAATTTTGTGCTCTGGTTGTAAGTCGAGGACTACCTACAACTGCATTCCACAAGACCAGACTACCTTCATTCATCTCTGTCTTCCCTTTTCTCAAACACAGCTTACCTTCATGTTGTATTGTGCCATGCCACACTGTGTCATGTCATGTCATGATCTTTATCATTTTACTCTTCTTAGATTCCAAATTGAAATCTTCTATATGTCATGGTCATAATCAGGTGGACCCATTGGTACTAACCTCTGCTGTCCATTGTGGTTTTGATCAATCAAAGCTTTCTCATAATGTTTTTAGCAAGTTAGAGAAAATGTAGACCAGGTTACCAGCTTGAGTGATATTCATACCACAGATAGCATTCTCTACTAAAAGTAAAGGCAATATTAGTGGATTTGAGCATTCTCGTGCTATTCTACACAATGTAGGATTAACACAGGGATATTTTGCAAATCAATATATTGGCAGACCCTTTCCAAAAATTGGCTTTCAAATATATATATTTTCATACTACAGAAGAGGAAATAATGATAGAAGAGAATATTTGTAGTTCAGGGTTGAACTTGGGGGCCTTGGTGCTCCCTGAGCTTGGTGATTTTCTTGTAGACATTTCATTACCAAATTAGGTAACATCATCAGTGTATGGTGACAGTTTGGTAATGAAACATCTGCAAGAAAATCACCAAGCTCAGAGAGCACCTTGAAACCCACAGAAGGGAATTTTTTAAAATACATAACTAATAAATGTTTTAACTGCAGCTAATACTTATTTTAGTTTTGGTTAAATTTTAAAGTACATTAAACTAATTTCAGTATTGGTTTTCTCTATTCCTTGGAGCGTAGCTCTTGGAATGCTATTTGAAGGGCAATGCTATTTGAAGGGCAATGCTATTTGAAGGGCCCTTGGCCTAAAAAATTGTTTAGCTTACTATGGAGAATGATGT
The DNA here is from genome assembly GCA_030761175.1 of Masticophis lateralis. Classification (NCBI taxonomy): domain Eukaryota; kingdom Metazoa; phylum Chordata; class Lepidosauria; order Squamata; family Colubridae; genus Masticophis; species Masticophis lateralis. The sequence goes on along the minus strand of JAUDYJ010000001.1, from coordinate 124,940,294 downwards.
GGATTTTAATTTAAGCAAGACTTCTAACTTGTATTCTGCAAAAAAAAAAAAAAAAAAAAGCAAAAAAACAATCCCAAGCCCCAACAACTGTCAATTTAGAAGATGGAATCCTGTCAGTTCTCCCTGCTCACTTAGTTGCCAAATGATCTGAATCAGCAGCCAATTTCATGCGATCTGTAGCAAATCACTCTATGGAAAGTCAACTAACTGCCAGTGTTCAAATCCTAGCGTTTAAAGCAGTCCTATTTTCCTTGGCCAGTGATGATGGATGTCTGTTTGATCATGCTTCAACCCTGTGATTGTTTCCTAATGGTTCCATCTCAGCTGTCATCTTCTATCAGGAACAATCAGAAATCCAAAATCAAAAAAGGAACAACCTTTTGCTCTCCCCAGTTTCAAGGTATGTGATCGTAACTTTGTAGGCAAACATTTGATGTTTTTCTTAATATCAATATTTTATGTTTTACTTAGGCTGATATTGTTCATTACCTTATGTCCTATGTCTCATTCCTAGTCCTTTCTGTGTATTCCACAAGCCTGTGATTAACCTGGATCAGGTGGTTGGCTTGTTCTGTATTGCTATTGTATTTTGCAGCATGAACTTTTGTCCAAGTTTTCATTGTTACAGACTGTGGCCATTTTTGTCCTAGATAGAGCTGTTCTACCTCATCTTTGCATTTAGAACAGCTTTTCTGCCCCTGTTGCTCTCTATCTTTATAGATGAAGTTTTCACACATTACTTTGTGACTTTATTTCTGGAACGTGCTCCCTTCCCTGGCTGAAATAGTCTTTTTGCACATCAAATAATATTGAAAAATTGCTATCATCTATCTATCATCTATCTATCTATCTATCTATCTATCTATCTATCTATCTATCTATCTATCTATCTATCTATCTATCTATCTATCTCACGGGTGTCCAACTCATCATATTATGTTGCCGTCATGTGATGTTTCACGATGTTTTCCCATCTGGCTCGTGGACCACCAGTTTGACACCCCTGATCTATCATCTATGACAGCGGGGGTCAAACTTGCGGCCTGCAGACTGGATGCATCACATGCTGGCCATGCCCATGCCTGGTTTAGTGAAGGAGGAAAAATCATGATACGTCACGTGATGGCAATATTACGCAGTGACACCTGTGCTCTATAAGGTATCTGATTCTAAGGATTTGAAGATAATAGGATAGAGAGAAACAACACCGTGACAACACGAGTTTGACACCCCTGATCTATCATCTATCATCTCTCTCTCTCTCTCTCTCTCTCTCTCTCTCTCTCTCTCTCTCTCTCTCTCTCTCTCTCTCTCTCTCTCTCTCTCCCCTCTCTCTCTCAATTAAGGGGAAAAGTGTCCCACAAAAAAATTCTATCTGGAAATTTTCAGGTAGGAAGGAGGGAAGGAAGGAAGGAAGGAAGATAGGCAGGCTGGATTACTGCAGGATAGATGCAAATTTCTCCTGGAAAAGCTGACAGCAGATAGCCATTGTCATCTTTGAAAAATACAGCTGGGCAATGTTGAATAAATATATATCTTTAAATTAGTAATACAAACAAGCCAATACAAGTTGTGGGTTAATGTTACTTATTTATATATTTATTAGGTTTAGATGCCATCTTCCCTTCAGGAGGTCGAGGTAATGTATAAAGTGTAGTGATCCTGTACCAAGCCATACAGATATAGAAATACAAATGACAGACTCAATAACTCCTTTATAAAACTGTATCAACAGCTCCTGTGGCAGTCTGAATTTCCTGAGTTGATGCAGACAGAACATTCTTTGTTGTGCCTTTTTAATGATGGTTCTAATGTTAAGTGTCCATTTCAAGTCCTTGGAGATGATACAATCCAAAAACTTGAAGGATCCTACTGCTGATATTGTGCTGTAGAATATAGTAAGATGTAATAAAATAGAAGGGCTCCTCCTAAAATCTACTCTCATCTCTACCATTTTAAGCATGTTCAGCTCCAGATTGTTCCAGCTGCCCCACAGGACCATTGGTGTCGTGAATGAGGCCAATGACCGTTGTATCTTCTGCAAAGTTCAATACTGTACAAGTCAGTACAGTACAATTCAATGTCTATGAAGATTTGGCTCTGCTTGAGCTTCAGTTTTTGCCTGTTTAGAGTTTATCAGTCAATATTATCATCTCTGCAGACCATGTAAGTGGGGTGAGAAAATGGCCTTTGGATATCTTGGCTTACTTCTGTGAGGATATTTTCCTTGCACCCTACTATAATGCCCAAACAACAGGACCCTGGACTGAAAGTATAGTACTTGTCGCCTTTTGCGCAGAGTCCTGTGTTCCTCAGAGCAACTTCTTTGTTCTTTCTTCTTATTTGTTTGACCTTCATAATGAGAACAAGTTGATACAGCTATGGCTAATGAGCCAATTATTCTTCCTGAGAATAGCATCCATGGAAGCAGTTTTTCCCCACTACTTTACTGTGGGAATCAATTAAGAACTATTCTATCCTTTATGTTTGCATTGGTAAGCCTCCCTCAATGAGATAATTGATTGGTCAGGAACAAAACTACCCATGAAACTATTCCCAAGCAGGTAATTCGGGCTTTGCTGTGAGGTTCACTAACTCATGTCAGAAATTTAACAACCTGAGTTAACGTTGTTTGTTGCAGCTGTAGCAAGCAGATGTATATAGAATGAAATTATGCCAATATTCAATGTTAAATAGCAGGTAGCAAGCATAGATATTTTCTCCACATAGACAATGATATATAGATTTACGGTATCTGCACTAGTTACTGAGTTTTGCCTCACTTGGATTTGATTATGGTTTTAAGGGTATATACGGTAACTTTTTGGGATTGTGGTTCCTTAGTGTGTATACATATGTGTTTGTGTGTGTGTGTGTATGTACACAAATACCCCCCCACACACACATAGGAACTACAATCCAGAAATGTTACATACCTTTAAACCCATAATACAATATTATATTAATATATTGATATGATATGATATGATATGATATGATATGATACGATACGATACGATACGATACGATACGATACGATACGATATGATATGATATGAAAGGGACTGTGTGTACTCTTTGAAAGATGCACTCTATGAATTGCTACGGCAGCCACACCTGTGACGCACAAACAACCACATGAGCATGGAAAAATAAGTGGCTACTTCGGTGATTTGAAAAGAGATGCTTTGAATGAGCTCTCACATCTTCTGAAGCACCTCTTTTGAAGAATATACACAGCCTTTGTATACATAAATGTAATACAAGTTATAAATAAATTACAGTACAACTGAAGCCATGCTGTGGATAAGAGTTACAGTATTACCAAGGTAAGTATAATCCCTATTTCACTTGTTTCCTGAGTGGAAAACTTTTCTTGTATCTGTTAAATTCCAGCCTGTTAATTCCAGCCTATTTTTCTAATCTATGAAAACTATTTTGAATTTTATTTCTGTCTTCTAGGGTAGCCACTATCCTGTTCCGCTATTGTGTAATGTCCAAATATGATAAACATTCCATTTACCCCTTCTTCCAAATTGTTACTGAAAATATTGTAGTGTGCAGGAATCTCGATCCTGATTCTGAAAGCCAATTTGACATGGAAATCCAGATAATGAGCATTCCTTGAGTATCCAGATAATTGTTGCACTCTCCAGCTTACTAATGCAAATATTATTGACTGTTTTGTAAAATGCTGTGTTGAAGTCAAGATATATTAGGTCTACATTCCTATAATCTATTAAATAATTTACTGGTAAATAATGAGATTAGTCTGGAAAGTCTCTTTCTCTTGACAAATGTATTGTGGCTTTTTACCGTATTATTTTCATATCAGTCTTTCAATCATCTGCTCAAGAATCCCAGGTACTGAAGTTGTTTGAATTCTCATCTTTTCCTTTTCTCCTTTGTAAAGATGCAAACAATATTTGACCTTCTCTAGTACCTGGCACTTCATGCCCATTCTCAGGATTTCTCAAGGTTAAATTAGTGGTGAGACCATCCGCAGGATCCTTCAGTACCCTAGGATGCAATTTTTGTGAGCTATGAGATTTAAACTCACACAAAGCAAAGGTTTGAATGTTTCTATAACCCTTGAGGTGTATTTCTACATCTTTCATCCTGTTCCTAGAATTTTATTGTAGAATAGTTTTTTTGTTGGTGAAAACAAAACCAAAAGAATAGTTAAGCTGCCTTGTCTTTTCTTTTGGTACTGTTAACATTTGGTTGTTTTCAACAAGATAAATGTACTGATTACTTTCTCTTGATGTTGGACTAGGAGCAAGGAGAACAAAGTTCACCCTCAGTCATGGAAACTGAGTGAGTTTGGGCCACTCACTGTTCCTCAGCCCAATTTGTCTCATAAAGTTGTGTCAGGAAGAATGAGAGGAGAGAATGATATAGATGCTGCCTTGAGCTCTCATCTGAAAGGGGAAGGAAGGAGCCTTTTAATCTTTGATAGTTTTTATCTACATCATTCTCATTCTGAGAATTACCTCCCCTGATATAATATCTACAGCTGATATCACATCTACAAACCTGGGCTACAAGTTTTTCCTCCTGTTGTCTTCTTCCTTCTTACCTTCCAGTAACTGGTTTGGTATAGCCTGGGTGGCTATACAAATTGAATCTCTCTCTCTCCCTTTCCCTCTCCCCCTCCCCCCTCTCTCCAATGAGATGAGCTACACAAAAAACTCAATGAAAACTGGGATTGGCATCCCAGTTTTCATTGAGTTTTTTGTGTAGCTCATCTCATTTGAAGGAATGTCTACCCATTTTTCACCCTAGATGGTTACTCTTTTTACTTATGCTCAACTTTAGTTTTCTTTAATATTAGGAACACCTGTATTATGTTCTCTCTTTCCTCTGTGTTCCTGCTATTTCCAATGGTCAAGGAAAATTTATTCTCATGTTTCTCCTTCTAACCGCTGAAGGGGGAAGATATCAGACAGGCAAACCAACTATTTCTTGGAATAATAACGTTTTGCAGATAGGGCATTCTAAGTAAGCAATGATAATGCTTTAATTCAGTGCTCTACTTTTATTATATTCTTTACAGTGCTTTACAGCATGCTTCAAAAACTGCAGAGTGACTTAAGAGTCATCACGTTCATGGCAAGAACTAAAAAGTTCAAAATAAATTGGACCATTGAGTAGGATAAAATCAGCTTTCCTATAGTATCTTTGGATACTTTCTCATGTTATTCTTATGGATTGATGTAACTCTGTCATTTCTAAAGTGTAGGTAACCCAAGGATGTTTGTGCAAGCCTGCATGTTTATGTCAAGGTTATTCAGTTTTATTACAAGATAAGTATGTTCACCATGAATACTGATGGATGTATATAGAAATATAGCATATTTTTCTTCTCAGATGACTCCACGGGAAAAGTGAATTCATTCATTATAGAAGAAATCATATCCAAATAATATGCTTTAAGCTGCTAAAACCCCACACCCAGGATATATTTGAAAGAACCTATACTTTTAAAAGTTCCATCTTCCATTGTCTGATTACTTTGCACTCAGTGTAACTGATACAAAGCTCTGTACCTCATATAAATTAATGCTTCTCCTCTTGGACAAACATTTATTGAGACAGATGGCATATCAATCTGGTTTAGAAATTCATGCCCAAGATGTTTGCTTTATAACACTCAGCTGCACGTTCTCATTCCGTAAGACACATATAGGGCAAATGTACTCATATGCATGGTCCAAATACATCAGTATTGTGATTCACCTAAGAATGTTGCCCACATATCAAGATCTCAGGTAGCTCTGGGATTTAGTTGAATGGCACTGGATTATGGCACATATTGACATATACATACATAAGAGCTGTTCAAACAATTGGGGCACATCTAAAAAAAGGCTCTTTGAATCAATGAGAGCTAATTAAAGTAGGGGCTGCATGAATGGCTTAAGGCATCTAAAGAGGTGGAGAATTTTGTATATGAATGCTGTAGGTTGAGGGGTGTGTGTGTGTGTGTGTGTATGTATGTTTATGTGTATGTATATATATGTATATGTTTATATTGAATGTATTGATTTGACTCCATTTACATAATGAATTGATTACAGGTAGTCCTTATTTAACAACCACAACTGAGACCTGCAACTTGTTTGCTAAATGAAAAAAAAAATCACATGATTGTGCTTACAATTTTACTTCAGCTTTCTTTTTTTCCTCACACTGCACTTTGGAATACTGAAACTAGGACTGGGATAATTAACAAGAAGCAAATTAATGTTTGTATTTTCATTCATTAGATGGGAAGGAATTATAGGAGAGAAAACTGGCACATACATATCTGGGAAATACATATCAAAAGAAATGAGTTAGTGCCAGTTGTTTGTCTAGCAGATTTGCTGCTCCCATCCCTGAGTATGATAGACAAATACAACGGTATTTCCCATTGTGTGCCTACTTATTCTCTGTTAATCCCTTTTCCTCAGATGTCTCTGCTCTGAGAGGGGGAAAAAAGATAAAAAACAAAGGGTCATGCACAGGATAACACAAACTAATTTGTAATGGGGTCCATGTGATTGAGAGATAGATGCTGCAAATGTTGTAAACATGCATCTTGACTGTAAAGCTATTTTTTTAGAACCATCATAACTTCAAAGAGTCATTGCATAATTGAAGCACTCAATAATGGAAGTTTATCTATACCATTATTACAACAAAAGCAGTTAGTTATTAGAGTAGCAAGCAGAATTTTTGCTATCCTATGTTTTAGGCATAGTCAACATGACTGTGTCCCAGAGATATATTGTGAAATTTGGTACCATTATACAGATGGTTAGCAATTTGGTTAGCTTTAAATCAGAATTAAACAAATGGTGGCCAAGGCAATTTCTGTACTGCAGCCATAGCTTCTCATCTCCTGTGCTATTCCTGACTGTTTTTAAAGTCAACTATAGATATTCTATGATGGATTGCTGTGGGATGATAGTGAGACTGGGTTAATACTCAGTTAGACTCTGGGAATGTAAAATCTGAATGAAAGTTCCCCTCTACTGTTCCCTCCCAATTTGATGAAGACTATCATAATTGACTGGATGCTTTTTGAACTGATCTACCAATTATTGCATTTTCTTAGTAGGAATTGTTCCTTTCTTACTAGTCCCTGGGCCTTTCCTTTGCTTTCCAAGATATAGAGCTGAGTGTTTACTAGATAGATGCCCTTTGAAGAGTAATTATTTCTGGGTTATAATGCATGTATGATATGCCACATGCTAAACAAATAAACAAACAAACAAACAAACAAACAAACAAACACATTTCTGATTAAATTAATAGAGAGCCTGTTCGGTCTAGTGATTTAAACGCCAAGCTAGGAAGCTGGAGACCATGAGTTCTAGTCCTGCCTTGGGGATGAAAGTCAACTGAGTGACTTTGGGCCAGTCGCTCTCAACCCAATCCACCTCACAGGGTTATTGTTATGAGGCAATCAGGAGGCTGAAGATATGTTGGATACGTTTGCTGCCCTGAGTTATTATTGTAAAAATAATAAAGGTGGAATACAAGTAAATGAAATAAAACAAATCAACAAAATGCTATAAACATACAGACTTTGTACTAGTTGACATGTATCAGAAGTCATTAAACTTATTTATTTCAAAGCGCTTAACATAATGGTGAATCATGACTATAACTTTATAATTCCATCAAGCGTTAATGATTTTTTTAAAAAGTTGCAACTAACCATACAACTTTATAAATACAGGATCTCAAATGATAGGCTGTAGAAAACTTGGCCATCAGTCAGAGAGGACAGTTATGGATTGTTGGCCAGCAATCTAACTCACTAGTTTTCTTTAGCTGTCAATCACACATAAAATGAAGGTGCCTAGTTGCTGTTAGTTGTATAACAAACCACCATAGCAGAATACAGTGTACTCCGAGGTGTTTACATCGGAAGACAAATCTGTAGGTTGAGATTGGAACACCCTGTGAGCCCGTTCTATGTATGATTGACAATTGAACACAGCTAGTGTTAGAAAGGGTTAGCACAGATATCTTTGCAGCTTAGTGTTATTTATTCCAAACTAGAAAACTGATTTAGAATGGCATTTTCAAAAGGCTATTCTCTTTTTGTTACTTCATATGAAAGACAATATCTGTAGGGAACCAGAGTTATTTTAAAAAATATTGAAAATCTGTAAGTGGATAATCTCTCTCTCTCTCTCCCTCCCTCCCTCTCCCTCCCTCTCCCTCTCCCCCCCTTTCTCCCCCTCCCTCTCACTCTCTGCATAATTTAAAGAGGAGGGGAGAACAAGACATGTTCATTACTGCTAAACATTGCCTGATCCATACATTCCCTTCAGCTATCTTTTTGACCTTTCAGAAAAACAATATTTTTTATTGCTCACATTTTTTCTAAAAATATCAGTACTGTTAAAAAATACATGAGATTAGTGGAATCTTATTATATCCATTTTAGGGGCAAGTGCTCCTTTATCATTGGAGCATCCATTACTTTTATCTATCATGTTTGCCCAGGAATATATATTTTTTTCTAGCTCAGTGACACAAACTTACGTTTGCTGAACTTCCTGCTGACAGTTACGATTTGCAATCAGCTGACACTACCCTAACATCTTAACTGAAGATCCTCAATTGTTCCAAAAAATGGTGCAGAACCAGAGGTTTTGAAGGTTGTAAAGAACCAGAAGAGGGTAAGAATTAGGAAGCGCCAGGTTAAAAAATGGGGGTTTAGGACTTTGCTTTCAAAAGTCACAAGGAATCACATCAAGAAGGTTTCTTGGTAAAATTGAATTAATTGCCACAAGCATTTTTCTTTCACCCATGTTCCTAGCTCCATGATGAAATAATGGATGGGTAGAGGATGAAGCAACTGCTAGCATCCTTGAGTATATTTAAATGGTTCCTGCTTGCATTACAGGATTCACACAGATTCTGAATTCTTCTGTGGTCAGGTAGATTGAAAGGTTCCTAGCTGTCTTCTGCCATGTGGTTTGTGGCTTTGGTTGAAAGGGTTAACAGTTGAAATGCCTCTTTAGGCCAGGGTGGTGTTCAATATGTACTGAATGGCTCAGGAATTCTGGGAGTTGAAGTCCAGAAGGTCATAAAGTGGTCATAGTTGCCCTTCCTTGCTTTAGGCAGTCACATCTATTAGTTCCTTCTTCCTTGTTCCTAATAAATTAATGCATTTTAGTTTGCCATTCTGTTATCCAATATTCTTTTTGATACCAATTGAATACTTTTGGAAATCTTCCTTCTAAAAAAATGAGTAAGTTTTTTTTAAAAAAATAGGAAACACTACACCAGATATTAAGCCTGTGGAGCACTTCCTTTGGAACATCTACAGATCAGTGATGGGTTTCAAATTTTTTTACTACCAGTTCTGTGGGTGTGGCTTGGTGGGCGTGGCAGGGGAAGGATACTGTAAAATCTCCATTCCCTCCCCAATCCAGGCAAAAGTTACTGCAAAATCCCCATTTCCTCCCGATCAGCTGGGACTTGGGAAGCAGAGAATAGACGGGGGCGAGACCAGTCAGAATTTTTATTACCGGTTCTCCGAACTACTCAAAATTTCCGCTACCGGTTCTTCAGAACTGGTCAGAACCTGCTGCAACCCACCTCTACTACGGATTGCATCTTTTTTGCACCTTCTTGAAGCAGTGGAGTCTTTGTCTGGTACAGATAGTCCTTGTTTTATGACAGGTGGGTTAGGGACTGTTTGAAGTTATGATGGAGGCCCCCCCCAAATCTTCTTACAATGTGGTTTTGAAGTTATGACATCCACCCCCTCGTGGTCAAGTGACCACATTTGGGCCATGCTGATCTTCTCTGTGTCATTCCAATTTTAGTATATGTGCTGCGCAGTGGTGGGTTGCTCCTGGTTCTGCCTGGTTCTTTAGAATCAGTAGTAAATGCGGCGGGAGGCTCTGCCCACCCACCTGGATGTCATAATTGACAATCTGCGCATGAGCAGAAGCACACGTGCATGCGCTTCCATTGCGAACTGGTAGTAAAGGTAAGTAGAACCCACCGCTGGTGCTGCTGAAGTGAGCACAGGTGACCACATTTTGAATGTTTAACATTTATGGCCATTTGCAGAGCCCTGCAATTACCTAACTGTAACTTGCAAAGTTTTTTTTTCTTCCAGAAAATGGTATTTTCTTTGGATTTTTGGAAAAAGATGGCCATAGTGAACAATGGGTTTGCTATGATCCCTTATGACTTACAACTCTAATTGCTAGACTCAATTACAGTCAAAAGTTGAGGACTACTTGCATGCCATGGTTGCTTCATGCAACTGCTATACATTTCTAGGGAAAGATACGTCATTGGAGAGGGGTGTTATACTTCTCTTTCTCTCGAATTCTCCACCCATCTTTTAACTTTGGCATCCAAAGTGCTACAGAGTCCTATGTAGGTGTGGTGTGGTGTGGTTATTAGCTGAACATCTTGTATGGAACGATTCCACTCTCGTTTCATTCTGATCTCAATGTAAGAGGCAAATGTTGAGGAGCAGTTTGGAAACTCTCCTTGAGATGATGTGAAAGGCAATTCTTTTAGGGCTTTTATTACCCAGCACTCATCAGGAACAATTGAAGCTGCACCATTATTTGAATTTTCTGTGAAATTGGAGAAGCAAATTAGCTGTGAAAAATGCAAGATTTTTTTTAAAAAACGGAGCCTAATGTGACAACTGAGTATTATGACATAATTAAATTAGTTCTGTGGTGCAGCTTTTAAACAAGGGTAGCTGAATGGAGCTCTTGTTCCCAGGCTTCAAATGAAAAGAGAGATTTAACTGTATGTGCCATCTCAAGAACTACAGCTCAGGATAAGAGAAAGGAGGTGTAAAAGTGATTATTCTGCCATCCAAGTGTGAATATTTGTCAGAGTTAAAGACTGACAATAAAACATTCTTGTATAAGCAAGAGAAGTCTTTGCAAGTTGCTTTAATTTATTGATGGCTTAAACACTCAGGTTGTTTATTATGTGTTCTACATTTGGTTTTTAGACATCTGAACATGCCCCTTTGTCTCTGTAGCCAGTCTGCTGTTGTTTGTAACACTAATCCTTTCCCTGTTGCAAACAGTGAATATATCTAAGGTATTGTTTTTTGGAAAGAATCATGAATCAGCCCTTCAATGCTATGCCGGTTTGCAACACTTTGAAGGGTTGATTCAATTCGTTGTGGCCAACTCACTATGGTCAATTCACCGTGGCCAAGTCATCACAGCCAACTCACTGCAGGAAAACTCACCATGGCCAATTTGCCATGGGACAACTTGCTGCAATTTAACAATTATTTACAATAAATAGAAAATTATGTTAATTTTGCCATTCACATTTCATTCTGTTCCTCTTTTTGCATCCTTTCTTTAATGATTCTATTCCACTATTTCTTTGATATTAGTGTAACTCTTGTTCCACAGCGAGTTGTCCTGCGGTGAAACAGCTATGGCGAATTGTCCCGCACTGTGTTGGCCATGGCAAGTTGGTCATGGTGAGTTGATTGTGGTGAATTGTCATAGGCCCTTCTCCACAATGCCTTAGTGAGAGCATCCATCCCTTTTCTTCCCTTTTTCCTTTCTCCTTCCCAGAGGGTCTTGAGCTCCACCGGTTGAATTTTCATACTGTCCCTGGCTTCCCAGCTACAGTTTCTGTCACAAATTTATTTATCTAATAAGAACAGCACTGCTTCAGATGTAGACCCAGACTTTGCAGGCTCCATGATGGTCAGTTTCTCTGTTCTCACTTTTTGCATTCTCTGGATTCTATGAGATAGAACTCAAAAGTGTTTTTGGATAAAATCCAAAAGTGAAAGGTATTTTAAAAGCAACACGCAATGCTGGGAAGCAAACTATTAATTCTGAAAATTAGCCTGACCTAATCTACAATTGGGTGGTTCTGAAACTTTTCTTTCCTACCTAATGAAATTTCCTTTGTGGTAGCTAGGGGTTTTTTTTTTCTACAAGCATCTGTCACGCAAAATTAGGTACCAGTGGAAATACACGGAGGATGAAATTCATTTGCACATCTGGTTTACTAGAGAAATAGGGTTAATCTCTTCAGCCCTGGAGAGCTGTCTCCTCCATTACAGGTTAAGTAACATATTTGTCCACCCTTTAAAGTCAAACAACCTATCCCTCTTTTGTTTTATGAAGTGTGTGGAGGATAGCTGTGCTGGATGGATGGCTGAAGATTCTTTGGCCAAAAAGACCATCTTCTCAATCATATTTTATTTTCCCTGTTGTTTATTTGAGGTTCTCAGGCTAGTTTATAAGGATGACATCATCTACAGCTGTATTAGCCCCCACAGATTGTTCCCCTAAGAAGTGGCTTTCTGCATGTCCCTCACACTCTGCCTACCAGATGACTGTCCCATGCTTGGTATATTCCTCCTCCTGTAATATTCCTACTTTCTCTTGTCTGAATCACAGCTGTGGCTGCTGTAGATACAGAAAAGCACACTTGTCTATTGCCCAGGGTTAATGCAAGCCAAGTCTTTTGGGACCCAGCTGGGAAGCTGGGGCTATCTAGACTGCATTACAGATGACGATTAGCTGGCAAGGCAGCAAAGAGAGGTAGGAACTTGAACATCATCTGGGTTTGGTTGATGGAGTTAGAAAGTCCAAAATCTCACCTGTGTAACCTGAAAACGTGCAAGTGAGCCACACTGTTGCAATTCCCTTGAGAGGAGTTTAATGGATGGCCCTCCTCTTTCACCCTAATCTTAACGCAGAGCAGCCTGTAATTATGTTTCCTGTTCTGCTTGAAGAGTGACGCAGCCTGATTTTTGCTGGGCTGAGCTCATCTGTGCCATTTCTCTTTGGGGCAGGCAACATCTGGGCTCTTATTGGTCAGTGGAAAAGCTGGTGGGTGATCTCCATGGCCCATTTCCAGGATTCTATCTCTCCTGAAAGGAAAATGTCTATGTAAAGCTTGAATCTTTGCTTTTGAGACAGGTCTTGGCATTGCATGGATTCCTTCTATATCTGAAGCAGTGGTTAACCAATTCCTTTCTGCATATCTAACTAGAGTCTCAATAACTAGGGCAAGTGATAAACTGGTGGATCTCTCTCTCTCACCTGCTTTCACACTCACCATCTCTCTTACTCTCTCCCTCTCACTCACTCCCACTCTCTGCTTCTCAAAGACAGAACATTAGGCCATTTGTGAGGTCCTTGGTGCTCTCTGAGCTTAGTTGTTTTCTTGCAGACATTTTATTACCAAACCAGGTAACATAATCAGTGCTAGAAGGGAGTGGGTTTGCTCTCTATTTATATACTAGTGGCTTTTCCTGTTATGTCGATGGAAGTGTTCTTGTAGTTTCTTGATTAGGCTGCTTTTTACTGTTAGCTGTTTGTCTGAGTTGATAGTTCCTTGATTGGGATATTGTTTACTCCTTGATTGTTGGTCTAATATTAATCGTGGTGTTAATTTATGTTCCTCTGGGTGTTGACTGCTGGTGAGGCCATCAGAGGAAAGAGTTGAAGAGTTGAAAAAAGGGATTTTTAAGCAGGTTTTATTTCCAGCATTTTTATTCATGGAGTCACATGTTAAGGCTTTAAGATGGAAAAGCCCTAAGAAGCCCATGGAAAGTTTACTAGTAGGATGTAAGTACATAGAATTTCTCACAAATGGTACAAATTCCCACAACTATTGTGATGAGTAGCCATAGATGCTATTTAGAAGTTAGCATGGTGATTCAGTTTGATCAAGTCATCCCATTGGAGCTTCTCTAGTCCTCCATTGTACAGTGAATGCATTGAAGCTTTTCCCACAATGCATTGTAAAGTGGATCATGATACCTTTAGGCTTTTTGCAAAGTGGATTGTGTTGCCTCTGAAATTGGAAGTGATCCTTGGAGAAATTCAGGCTTTTATTATTACTATTATTACTATTATTACTATTATTACTATTATTACTATTATTACTATTATTACTATTATTATAGAATTCTTTATTGGCCAAGTGTGATTGGACACACAAGGAATTTGTCTTTGGTGCATATGCTCTCAATGTACATAAAAAGACAAGATACATTAATCAAGCACCATAAGGTACAACACTTAATGATAGTTATAGGGTACAAATAAGCAATCAAATCATATTAGGAAACAATATCAATATAAATTGTAAGGATACAAACAACAAAGTTACAGTCATGCAGTCATAAGTGGGAGTAGATGGGTGATAGGAACGGTGAAAAGACTAATAGTAATAATGCAGACTTAGTGAATAGTTTGACAGTACTGAGGGAATTATTTGTTTAGCAGAGTGATGGAGTTCAGGATAATAATAATAATAATAATAATAATAATAATAATAATAATAATAATAACAACAACAACTACTACTACTACTACTACTACTACTACTACTACTATTACTATTATCTGGTGCTCATCTCGTGGTTCAAGGTGACTTACTGCAAAGGTCTTAGTGACGTAACAACATTTCTCCATAGCTGTGAACTGTTTTCCAATTATAGCTAGGTCACAGATTTATGAAATGGAATCACTATATCGGCAATGTTTGATTTCTGTAAAGATTCCAAATGAGAGGCTGTTTGTTCATAGCAACAGATGCAAATTGATTTGATGATTTTGTTGAGGGTTCAGCACAGTGGTGGGTTGCTCCCGGTTCTGTCCGGTTCTTGAGAACCGGTAGTAAAAGTGGCGGGAGGCTCCGCCCACTCACCCTGATGTCACATTTGGTGATCTGCACATGTGCAGAAGCTTCTGTGCATGCGCAGAAATGTGCACGCACTCCTGTTGTGAACCAGTAGTAAAGGTAAGTAGAACCCACTCCTGGTTCTGTGGCAACCCTTTGACCTTTTACCTCTGTATTTTTCCATTGAAAATTCTGAACCCTTCAGAATAACTAGTAATAACTTTAGTATCTCTTTGCATTGGCATATGGAAAATGTGACATAAATCATGAATGAATGAATAAATAGATCATTTGTCAATGTTAATCGATCCCCCCAATTTAGATATAACTTTTGAAATTCTATTTGAATTATTAGTAAAAAAAAAAAAGGTGATGCCGTTATTTTTTATGTTCCCCCCACTGCATTTTGCTGGTTTTGATATTTATTTTCCTTTCTTCCCTTGAGTGAAGAAGTGAACTTTTTGCAGTCCTGACTTACTGATCTTATGGACTTTTTTGTTCAAAATAAAAAAAAAAAATTTCTGCTGTGCAGCAAGAATACTTAGCTCAACAGGGGAGCCTTCTGAAGTTTAAAGGTTGCTTAGAGAAATTTCAGAACAGCTAATGCTGTATGAAAAAAGGACCAGGGATATTTTTTTAAATCCCCCTTCCACAGCATCTCTTAAGCTGTTTCCATGTTTTGCAAAACAAAGCAACAAGATGAAAAACTTAAATAAAATTAAAAAAAAACAGAGTTGCAAAAGCATACATCCAACTGGGAAATTCTGGGTTGAAGTCCACCCATCCAAAGTTAAGAAGATTGAGAAACATTTGGTGTGGACAAAAGAGAGATATTAGGATAAACACATTTTTGTTGTTGGGTTTTCAAAGCTCTTTGTTGTTTCAATTTTTCAGTCAGAGCAGTTTCCTACATCTTTAAATACCACAGATCCAAAGAAAGGGAGTATTTTAGTTTGCCAGTGTTTTGTAGTAATGAACCTGGCGGCTATAAGAATTGTATCAATTTCTTACATTACACCAACTTATATCCCTTAGGAAATATGGAAAACAAACTACTGAGAAGGTTCATTATGAGAACTGTCGATTTTCTTTATTTCTTCAGAAAATTTCAAGCAAAACAAGTAATTAACTAACAACAGCAATAGCACTCCATCAGCACAGTTTACAATTACCTTACATTCTTGCGATTTCAGCAAAATATAGGTTCCCTACTATAAATTATTATTTCGGTTAGTTTCTGGTGTTATATTTCAAGCTCTCTATTTCAAATATAGCAGCATGTTAATGAAACAAAGGTACAGAATTTACAGCTTTTGTCCTTATAGGGTAGTAATCTTTCCAAACAAATCTTGATATCAGTCACTGTTAATATGCATTTAAGCAAGGTTGGACTTCGTTAGTATAGAGATCACCAGAACTGGTTAAATTACCTACCCCCCACTATCAAAATAGATCCTGGGTGCTGCGCTGCAATGGAGAAACGGGCAACGGAGTGGCTGGCCCAGAGTCAGGTTAGCTGTTGCGGGAGGCTTGTCCCGCATGTGTGGTGGAGCTGGAAGACGGGGATGGGCAATGCCTCCCACAGCAGCTAACCTGACCCTGGGCGAACTGATTGTTAAATTATTTGAATCCCACCACTGGCTGTAGGGTTAGGCTTGACTTGGAAATTGGAACAAACAATCTAGAAAAAAAGGGCAGCAGCAAATTACTTCTCAATTTTTGCCAAGAAATGGACACTGCACGAATGTGTCTAAGATGTCTGTAGGAACTGAACTTGATTCAAGGGAATCTTTACTTTTATATAGGATAGGTAAATGAGGCCAGCCCATTAAGCTCTGGATTTTGTTCAAGTGCAATTGGAACACTAAACATTAAAGCTTTCCAATTTGGGTCTTTCCATCAGCTAAATAAACACGTCTGTAAGAAGCTCCACTGTCAAACTGAGATTAACTATGTCACCAGAGGCCTATTTGGAGTCATTGGAGTATTTGAAGAGCTATTTAGATAGAGCCCAATTGAAAAATAATTTAAAATATAGGATGAAGAGGAGAAGAGGCTTTGCTTTCTAATCCCCTCTTGTTTGTGTGTGACATCAGCACATATGCAAAATGGTGGGGATTGGATAGCTTTTGCCCTATGTATTATCTTGCAAATTTTAACTGCTCTCTGCATATGCCATTGTCTGAAGCAAATTACCTGCTTTCCTTTTTGGTAATATACTGGTGATTTTGCACAGTGTCTCCATGATGTTTGAACCTGGATTATCCTAGTCTTAAATTGAAACAAATATAAGGATAATATGGACTAAAATGAAACTGGAGTGCTGAAATTACAGGTGTTGGCAGCCCATTTCTGTGTTGTAATGTCACTTGTGGCTCTCAGAGAATTGCTTCTTCCTCCTTGACAAGAGTTTACGTATTCCATTTAAATTCCATCTTGCTACAAAAAAGAGGGCCAAAGAAGTTTAATACAAGATATTTGTAAGACTGCAGCTCAAATATTTAAAACTGTATATATTAAAAACTGAGCTGAAAAAAAATAGCAATAAAAATAAAGATTTTGGGATCTATCATGTTTAAGTTAAAGCCAATATATTTTAGATATTAAGGTTCTATCTTGGCTTTATTTCACATTTGTCTCTGAGGATCAATTAGGTTCCCAAAAAAAGAATTTGTCTGCAGACTATCTTATGTTTTTGCATATATGTAATCACAGAGCCTCTATCTAGATTTTGAAGGCCACCAATTGAACAATGACTCTGGGCTGTTTTCATGATTCTTAGTTTACATTCAGTCAGATACAGCAAAATATATGGTCTGTGGTCTGATGGATAATTTTTGTTGGTTATTTCATACACATCTTTAAGAATTGAATCAGCAGAACTGCTATAATGAAACAGGATTTGTGATTAAACTGAATGATCTCAGAAACTATTAAAAACAAATGCTTCAGTGCATTTGTTGAATCACCGGATCATTAATTTGTTCAGATTTCTGTCTTACAAAACTATTGTAACATTTTTGGATGACTCTTTGTGGGCTCTTAAAAACAAAACAAAACAAATTATTACTGGAATTTCTTTTTCAGTCAATAAAAAAAGATGGAAAAAAGTTCACTTTCTCACTACTGTTTAACTTCTTCATCTAATTGTTTTGACACAAACAGGATGTAAATCCTTTTTTGCTTTGTAAAATCTCCTAACAATTCCAGTCTTTACATCAAATTAAAGTAGCTTTTAAAGGAAATAATGCATCTGCAGATGGTGCTGAATTGCATAAAATTAATTACTACATGTGCAAGGTCTCGATAATGAATTCCACTGAGGCTTGTAAAACCCGCTGCATGCAGAATTAGGTGTTCTTCCTTTTGTACCTGTTCATTTCACTGTCACATGTTGGGTCATGTTATGAACAGCATGGTGGCTGAGTTTTGAAGATGCTTGCCTCCCACCCGGAAGTTGAGAGTTTAATCCTAGGTAATGGCAGATGTTTCTTTCTGAGGGCACAAAGAGAAAATATCTGCTGTGTACTCCACGTAGGCATCAGGATGGGCATCCAGACAGTAAATGCTCAGCTCTATTATAGTAAGTTGCCCTGACTACCCCAAATTAAGGGATTACAGGGTGGTAAAAAGCAAAAATAAATAAATAAATAAATAAATAAATAAATAAATAAATAAATAAATAAATAAATAAATGTAGGGCCTTGTTAGGAAAAAAAAAGTGTCTCCTTGAGTTGGAAACTAGGGGCCACATGCATTTACATTTGGAAGAGTCATTCTGATGGAAAAATAAAACAAGAACATTTTTTATTTTTACATGCAGCAATAATGTTTTAGGTTTGCCAGGAAATATGAATGACTGGAGTGCTCTAATTCCTATTTTAGTCAAAATGGAATGGAAAGACAAGATTCACAGAAGGGATTTAAATCATATTAAATAAGTTGGCCACAGACTAGTGACAGAGCAGAAGCTTAGCAAAAGAACATTCTGGTTGAAACCCCGATAGCTCTACACTCTGCTAGGGAACACTTAGACAAGTGTTAGAACATATAGAGAGCTTTGTTGCCAGATACTACCTAAATTAAATGGACCAGCCACATCTCATGTTAAAAGAGCAGCAGTGTGTAGAGGAGATAGAGATGCTATAGTGAAGGAGAGAAAGTAGCAATGTACATGACAGACTATCAGTCACCAAATTGTCCATGGTAGATGCATCCAGATCCCAACCTTCTGCTTCACCATTGCATCCAAGCTGAGCATAAGCATCAATAGTCATGAATGAGTTAGTACAATTTAAGGACCAATGTAAGGCAAAGGAAGAAGCATGGGCTTCCTTTCTAGCAACAGGATCCCCACTGCCTGCCGTCTTATCTCATGTCTGCTGCCCATCTAATGGACACAAGAGAGTTTTCATGTTCGCAACCAGAGAGTTGCATAGAGATCTGTATGGTCTGGCACAGATTGTGATGGTTGAATTGGATGCAGCCCTGCTTTTAACATAGCTTGAGAAATAGGCTGGCTCAGGAATATCTGAGAGTTGAAATCCACAAGTCATAAAAGAGCCATGGTTCCCCATCTCTGCTTTAAGGTAATACATACTGTAGATGCTCCATTTTTTAGGTGCCGCGGTTTGTTGCCCAAGAGAAGATTCTATTTGATCATACGACAAAGCAGATTCTCTTTTTTCCTCTTTCCTTTCATGTCTGTGTTCTAGAAAAACAGCCGTATTTTCTGTCAATAAATTAGATCTCTGGGGCAATGGGCAGAATGTTATTAAGTAAATAAGTAAATAAGTGCAGAGCAGATCTTCCTCTTCCCCCATTATTTTTCTTCCTGGAGATTTTACTCAGGGGATTCTGGCTCAGTTTATCTCCACTGCTTGCTTTTTTCTCCTTTTGGGCTCTCTTGGAATCCTTTCCAACTGGAAGGCAGATGAGCGAAAACATAGAATTCACAAGAAAAAGGAGCCTCTCCCAAGAGGGGAACAGACATCATGGACTTAAGCAAATGCTTCTTTAAAACCTCGTTCTTATTCAGATGGAGCTGAGAAGATTCATCACCTCACTTTTGGCCAGTTCTTGATATATGAAAGAAGCCACTGAGAAGAAAAGAAAAAAAGAAACAGTGAGCCAAAAGGTGCGAAAATTAGTACAAGTTAAATAAAGCATCCATGCTTATTAAAAGAAAAATACATGAATTGAATATATGAATTTTGCTACAGTGATTGGTAAATCAGAACATTTAGAGCATCATTCCTGGAAAGATCATCACATCATCATCAGCTGCCCTTTTTACTTAAAAAGATTCTAGGTATCAAACCAACATCCTGGCCTTTTCATAATTTATCTGAACAAGTCAAGGAAAGCTCTGATTTTCCATTTATAGAAAAATAAAGTAAGAAGGAATCAAGTGACCTTTGTAAGCCTGGGTCACACTGAATTTCAAATGTGAGTCTTGCCTCAGCTGGTGTGCAAGAGTGCTTATACATGAATTATCTTTGCTCTTCCAAGGTACAGAATTCTTTCTTTCTTCAGCAGCTGGGTTCAGCCTTTGGATTTCAGCCAAGGAGCCATAATTTCAGCCGCAAGAGGAGAGATGGCTAATGCAGGCTGTCTTGTGCTTCTGAACAAAAGGCAGGAGATAACCTAGCAATCAAGCAAAGCAAGCAAGCTCTGTAAGGAAAAAAAGAAAAGAAAAAAAGAAAGAAGATAGACCTGGCCCAAAAAAAACACTAAGAGTCAAACATGACTGAATGGATAACATTATAGTCATCATCCTCAAGGACATGGGATCCTGGGGGATATAAGAGCTTCTTGGATTGCCATCCCAAAGGTTTGAAATAGCCCAGTAAGTTTTTCAGTGTCCAATATTCACAGAGGGGTGTCAATCAAGTTGACATCATGAACAACAATGATACCCAAATCTGATCAGGAGTGGTGACTTGTTTGGGGTTCTTGAAGCCAGTGGCTTCAGCTAAGCCAACTAAAATACCACTCTGTTCTCTAAGCAAAGGTAGAAGGCTGTTCCTTCAAAAGCTGTGTATTAAACACAGTCAGTCCAGAACTTTTATACTAAATGCCAGTCAGGAATTGTTATAGTTTCTGGAAACTTTTTGCTTCTATTAAAATCCTTTCCCCACACTAGTCAGATCCAAAATTCTGAATGGGTGGAATGGGTAGTGTTCCCATGGCTTCCCCATTTTTCCAAAATATTCTATTGTCTTTTTCACCTGAATACTTGCATCCTGGAGTGTGTTGCCTCTGCCTTTTAATCACATTTTTTTTGGTGAAGCAGTAAAAAGTGGCTTAGATAATGCACATCTGTTTAAGCCCCAGTGCATTTTGCATTGATGGGCATGAAAACTGAACAATTAAGTCTTAGTTCATGTTAGGGAATTAATTTCATTGCAATTCCATGCAATAAGGATTTTTATTTGTGTTTGTGTTCTGCTTATTTGAAAATGTCCAGCACTCTGAAAGGAAACGCGGACTTCTTCATCCTCCATTGTTGTGCTTTCCCCTGGTCCTTGAGATGAAAGGAGAATATGCAGGGGTGGGTTCTAAATTTTTTTACTACTGGTTCTGTGGGCGTGGCTTATTTTGTGGGTGTGGCTTGATGGTCATGTGACAATTATTTAAGATTCAGCAGAGGTACTGGTCTACCAGGCTTTTAACTGTTTGCAGAGCTGTACCGGTCTACTCATTTGTTTTTGGAGGCACTGGTCTACTCATGTATTTTTGCAGGTCTACTCATTTGTTTTCTTTTACCACTGATCAGCGGTAGGGCGGCCCTTTGAAGCCCCGCGGCAAGAGTTTAAACAGTTTGTTCCCCTCTAGCCATCATCTGGGACTCAGGAGGCAGAAATAGATTGGGGGTGGGGCCAAATAAAAGGTAAGAATAACGCAGGGGGTGGGTGGGGACGCAGGGGGGGCGGGGGGGCAGAACTGATTCGGTGACATCATATCGTCACCGCTACTGGCTCGGAAGAACTGGGCCGAACCGAGAGGAACCCATCACTGAGAATATGTCATGCAGAAAGCACTGCCTTGAACATGAAGCAGTTTTAGAGTTTGGTGTGGGATTAGTGAGTTCCCTGCTGTCCGTTCTCTTCCCTTTCTACATCATCACCAGTCGGTCCCCTGAGCACAAAAGAGGACTAAGCCCTCCTAGGGATTGTTGATATACCTGTGGTTAGAACCTTTAAAATCTATGTCTGTGGAGAACCTCAATCATCCAGGTCATGGTTGCTCCAAAGGTGCTATTTCCAAAAAGCAAGTGGACTTTCTTGGTTTTTTTCCCCCTTTGAAAACAGGATCCATGATTACCTTCTTCCTAAGGCTTGAGCAAGCACCAAGTTCCTTTTCTATACCCCTCCCCTCCATCTCTGCTTTGCAAAATAATATTAAGTGAAGTTGGTCCTGAATTTTCTTCATATTCTGATGCTATGAAAACTAGGAAAAGGGAAATGTTAGATCTGAACAAATCTGAAGCTAGAGACCTGGAAGGGAGAGTGTGACGGTAATAGTACTTTACCCAAGATTCACTGAGTCTTCTTAGTGAAGAAGAATGTGGTGGACTTTCCATTGGAGACCTCATAGTCTCTATTGTTATGTCTCAGGAAAAAGCTAAGGAGGTAGAAAAGTTAAGGAGATTAGAACCATTCTCTCCTGAATCTTGCTGGCTTGGCAATCTGCCTCAGCAAGGAAGTGGCTCAAGATGGAGACTTCTTCCATAAAAGAGTCCTCTTACTAAATTATTTATTTCCTCACTTCCTCCTCTTACTAAATACGGCTATATTTGACATTATATTTGTCTGTGAAACTGTGCTGACTCCATTACTATCATGTTTACTGGTCAGATTGTGAAATCCGTAGAGGAGGTGGAGTTGCTATCTTCTACAAAAAGTCCCTACATCTAAAAAATATTCAAGTTACATGTGAACTTGCTCTTCCTGAGACCATTGTCTGCGACCTGTTGTTAAATACCACATTTCAATTCTTACTTTGTTACAAAGCCCCAGATTATGACATCGAACGTGCAAACAAGTTAACTTCACTACTAACCTGGGCAGCCTCCTGCCCACATGCAATAATCTTTCTTGGTGACCTTAATTTACCACTTATTAATTGGACCCTAAATGAATGTATAACTGAACCTATACATGCAATCCTGTACAATACTGTAACTAATTTGGGACTTGATCAAGTAGTGACTAACAACATTAGACTCAACAACTGCCTTGATCTCATCTTCTGCAACAGTTAAAATTCTATTTATGGACTACAAATAAAAGAACCATTCTCCAACAGCGACCACAGCATGATTGACTTTTGCCTCAATTTACGCCCTCTCAAAAACCATCATAATGATGGGATTCCCAGTTATAACTTTAAAAGAGTCTTCCATAAGTAGCAAGCAGCCACTTTGCTGCCTGGGCAAAAAGGATGTGTAGATGAACACCATATGTTCTTTACTCTGTGTCCTTGTACTGACTCTCAATTGGGTAAAAGGTATGAACTCATCACTAGTCTACCGCAGTGGTGCAGTGGTTAGAATGCAGTACTGCAGGCTACTTTTGCTGACTGCAGGCTGCCAGCAGTTTGGCAGTTCGAGTCTCACCGGCTTAAAGTTGACTTAGCCTTCAATCTTTCCGAGATCAGTAAAATGAGGACCCAGATTGTTGGGGGCAATATGCTGACTCTGTAAACAGCTTAGAGAGCGCTGTAAAGCACTGTGGAGTAGTATATAAGTCTAAGTGCTATTGCTACTGCTATTGCTACCTTTCAGTCATCCTTTTTTGGAGGTGGGTAACAGTAACAGTAACAGAGTTGGAAGAGACCTTGGACAATCTTCAGGATAGAGAAACGCTGAGACCTGAAGTTCAGATAGATGCATGCAATGGCTATATTTCACAAAAGCACATTGAGGTAGATAACATGATGGATTTTAGAAGGTTATCATGCTTAAGTATATTTAGAATTTATGAATTTCCTGATTCCATGATTTCTGGTTCTGAAATCAAATAAACATGGTGTTAATGGACACTGAATAGCCAATATTCACCTGTTTTAAGTGTTGACCCAGGTCCTCCTTCAGTGTAGAATTGTTTGACATAAGATTCTTTTTTTTCTTGTTTATTTGTTTATTTACTACTATTTTATTTATTGGCCTAGGGTTGTTGAAAGTTGGGTGTCATACAAATTTAATGTACTTTCATTACTATTACATACACAACATGCGTGATCATAGCTGCCTGTTCTTTAGCTGGTGTTGGCTTTCATGCACATCAAGTTCTTCCTAAGAACCTAGGATTTCAGAATGTATCAGCATAGTATATGTTTGGATTCAAGCAGCATGGCTTTTTGTAATTGATGGATGGAAATTTTGTCAATGCACAGATTTTCTAAGTGTTGCGTAAGGCTTTTTGTAAAGGCTCCCAGGGTGTTAATAATCACAGGGCCTACCACAGCCAATTTATGTCATAATCTTTCAACTTTGAATTATTATCACTCCAATGGCACCGGCTGACCCCACCTATGTTGGCAGAGGGGGCACTCAGTCAAGGAATTCTGGCTGGCAGGTCCAGGAGAAGAGTCATCTCTGCTGTGGCTCTTGCTTTTTGAAGTAAGATCTGTTCCCATTCTCCTGGGCTTCCACAGGAGCCTGAAGAGCTGACTCTGCCAGTTGGCTTGGGGGCTTAATGGGGGAGTATCACACTGGAGGTAATTGATGGACCAATAGAAGTCCCCACTTCTGTCCCACTCTCTCCCTCTCTCTCTATAATTATAATTTGTATTTTATTGTTATAAATAATTATTTTTCATGGTTTTATTGCTTTTAACGTGGCAAGTTGCCTAGAGTTGCCTGTAGTGAGAAGGCAAATAAGATTAATAAACAAACAAACAAATAAAGATTATTATTATCATCCCTTTAGTTGGCATGAGGACCTGCTATTGTTTTCTCAGAAATCTCTTTATAGGTTCCCTGATCACTGAAAGTCTGGATGTGTGAGCAAAAATATGTCCTGCAGTCTTGGGAGGAAAATTGAATGTGCCAAGATGAGAAGTTCAGCATTGTCACTTAGGATGGAAATCTCAGGACTGCAAGGAACCATCCATGCAAAGCTGAGAAAATGATTGGTACTTTCTTTCCCAGCAAGGACAGAAAATGGAAAGAAGCTGGGAGGAACCACAAATGGGATAGGGGCGGGGGGGGGGGGGGTTCGGGAGAGCAAGATGCACCATTATCAAAATGGGGACATGGTTTGTAATCCAAACAGCAACTTCTTATTATCAGCATCATTTCCAGTTGCTTTGGGGACATGAAACCGCCATGCTGTGCAGAATGCTCATAACTTACTAAGAGTTATCAGATTCTTGCTGTTAATAAAGAGCATCCGTGTATATGACCTACTTTACAGATGGCTGTATTTAGAATCCAAATAATCTGTGAGAAGTTATTTTTAAACCATATCTAGGATTACGTCCTTGATAGATCTGATTGGTTTTCAAGAACCCCACTAGGAGTATTACACTCCCAGAAGCAAAGAATTCAGAAATCTCCCCTTAATTAATTCAACAAAATGTTTAAAGTTCTTCCCCGGGTGTGTGTGGAAAAGAAACAACCTTCAAGGATTTCAGTATTCTGAATTAGTTGCCAGGATAAGCAGGAACAATTCGGAGGGAGGAAGTTAGCATTCTTTTGTGAGGGGACTGATCTGCTCATAAATTAGGCAATCAAATTCTCTGTCACATGTTATGCTGACAGGGAGATTCCCTGCAAAACCTTGGCTGAAAATCCACTGACATCTTTGTCAGTTTGACTATTTCTGCCTAGGGCCTCATAAAAACTGAGGATTAACATTAATGGCATTTGAGGTAGACTAACGGGGGGAAGAAATGAAATCCATTCTGATCTTATATACATATGTCTAAAGCCAGAATAACTCCTAGGAAAACAAGAGGAATTGATGTGCAGGACCCTCTGGCTTTCAAAATGTGATGTGTGTTACAGATGATATGCATTCTTTTTTTCCTTCAGTCTCCAAGGGATGTTGATATTATAATACAGGTGAGGACATCCTTCTATAATTAAATCTTTAAATATAGTATGCTATGATAACACTATAGGATCTCTTTCACCCCTTAGGGTCAAGTTTTATTCATGAAGTCTTGGTATATATGTACATTTTCACTTGGAGAGCATGTTTTGATGTTCACTTAAATTGACCACCTAAATGGACTTGCCTGTTTGCAAAATGATTGATGGAGTGGCTCTAACTAGTCTCCCAAATGCTCACATTAGGAGTCAGGACATTTCCTTCCACCTCCAATATATATTTTTGTTCATTTTCTGGACAAATAAACATGGAAACTAATCAAGGAGAGAAGCAACCTGGAATTAAGGAGAAACATCCTAACAGTGAGAACAATTAACCAGTGGAACAGCTTGCCTCCAGAAGTTGTAGGTGCTTCATCACTGAAGGTCTTTAAGAAGAGACTGTATAGCCACTTGTCTGAAATGGTATAGGGTCTCCTCTCCTGCTTCAGCAAGGGGTTGGACTAGAAAACCTCCAAGGTCCCTTCCTGCTTTATTCTGATTGGAGGTTTGATCATTTTCCAAAGAGAACTAGGCTGGAATCATGCTTCAGGATTTATTTTTTTTCCTCAAAGCATATCTCTTGGAATTCTGTGGGTCAGAAACAAAAAGGATGGAGGTGGGGTTGGTGGAGGAGGCTGTTACTTTTCTCTACTCCTTGTATCTTCCCATTTATTTAATCTTTGAAGCACTTTTTAAAATTAAAACGCAAGGTATCGTATACTGTATATAAGACAGCCTGATTGCTAAACATGGTGAACTTTAAAACATTTTTGTCTGAATCTCCTCTTAATAGGGTAGACCTTACTTTGCAAATGAAAGGAAATCTTATTTTCCCCCCAGTAATCTCTGCCAAGAACATTTCATTGTGATTGAAATTGTGTGCTCTGTTATGCATGAAAGTAAACACATTTTTTTTTATTGTGTACGAGAATTTAAGACATCCATACATGAAGAATAGGAAGCAGAGTTTTAACACATTAGGTTATTTGTCAAACTAGGCCCATATTATGCAACTGGCAGTAGTGCTCCAGAGTGTTAATGAGGAATCTTTCCCTTCTCTGCTATCACCTGATGTAACGCGTCAGAGAGATTGCCCTGAAGGGGATATTCAGAATCTGTTACATAAATAAATAGGACAGAAGCATTCCTTAAGTCCTGGGAAAGGAATTAGTATTAAGACGACATGGGATGACTCCTCCTTGACTCATGGCTGCATAAGAGGGAGAAGAGGTAGACTTGGAACATAATGTACTATTCTATAATAGTACATTATGGTACTAAGTATGGGTTTTAATGGAGAGAGCCGAATTTGTTTAATTCAGTTTTAAATGGGTTTTAAATGTTGTATGGTGCATTGTTTTATCATGGCTGTATACCGCCCTGAGTCCTTCAGGAGAAGGGCAGTATATAAATCTAATAAACATAACAACAACAACAAACATACTATTATATGGTGGTGAAGGGTTTTCTGCCTGAGCAGGGAGTTGGACTAGAAGACCTCCAAGGTTCCTTCCAACTCTGTTATTCTATTCTGTTCTGTTCTGTTCTGTTCTGTTCTGTTCTGTTCTATGCTATGCTATGCTATGCTATGCTATGCTATGCTATGCTATGCTATGCTATGCTATGCTACGCTACTCTACTTCTACTTCTACTTCTACTTCTACTTCTACTTCTACTTCTACTTCTACTTCTACTTCTACTTCTAATTCTAATTCTAATTCTAATTCTACTCCACTCCTATTCCTATTTATTCCTATTCCTATTCCTATTCCTATTCCTATCCCTATCCCTATCCCTATCCCTATCCCTATCCCTATCCCTATCCCTATCCCTATCCCTATCCCTATCCCTATCCCTATCCCTATCCCTATCCCATCCCATCCCATCCCATCCCATCGTATTCTGTCTCACTGTCATGTTAAATTCTAGCATTTCTATGCAATCCAGCACATCACGTAGGGCTGGTGCCTGGTTCCATCTTTTGTAGTGATGTCAAGGGATGGGCAAAGGATGTACCTTTGATATGCCTGCTTGCAAGACAGATCCACCAAACTGTGGTTCTACTCGTATGGTTGAGTCAGATCATTCCCATGGACATGGTCTGATTCTAGTGTTCACCATACTCACACCTGATCAGAAACCTCCACTGTTGGGTCTGTGAACCTCTAATTTAAATTCTCTGCTGCCTTGGAATGATACATAACAAGATATTCAAATAACTTCATTCACTTTCTGATGCCACTGCTGGTGATAGATTAGGCAGCGGAAACTTAAAAATATCACACAGGCGCACTAAAAACACTTGGTCCACAGAAAGCATGTTTGTCCTCCAGCCGGAGACTGGCTTTCTGCATTTGATAAAGCGAATCACCTATTGGCAGATGGGTACCATGTTGCAATCTTTCCTCTTTCCATCATAGACAAATTGCGAGCCTGAATTTCCATGGATTGAAATCGAGTTCAGAGCAATGTGATTTCTCCAGAACTTATCCTGTTCTGGCTTTCTCTGTTTGTCTCATCCACAGAGATTCAATCAGTCTCTTTGTAGAATAAGTACTATTCCCAACACTTCCACCAGTGGCAAGGATCTTGAGTCTTAAAATTCAGCAACAGCTGTAAGGTCATTGGTTTCCCATCCTTGCCTAGACCAAGCAATAACATTTGTTTGTTCATAAGAATAGACAGGTCTGAATAGTTGATGTAAACCACATATGACCCACACAATACTTCCATTGGGGTTCGACACACTACAGACTAGGCCATAGGTTGAAGTTCAATTCAATTAAAGTTCAATTCTCAAAGTTCACTTTCTTTCCAAGAGATGAATCTGGAAAACAAACAATCTTTTTGATCTCATGGTCCCACATTGTTAACAATTATTGAGAATCCCAAAGAACTTTTGTTTTTGTGGGTTATATCTATCAATGTATACCACATTGAAACTTAAAACTGAGGAAACTTTAAAATACTTCTCTGACTTATGGACCCCTTGAAAAGGTCTTGTGGATCTCCCACTTTTTCCCACACATCTGTGCAACTGAATCAGTGGTGAGTTACTGGTTCTATACTGGTTCTATACAGATCGGCGAACCGGTAGCAGCATGTTGTGGCTCCGTTGCCTGAGCCTGTGTCATTGTCAGGAGAGGACTCCGAGAGTGAAGGGGAGGAGTTGGCAAGGCCTCCCTCTCCAGGACCCTCCTCTCTGGCAATGCCCCTGGAGGACACCGAAGGGCAAGAGATAGGCCCAGAGCCAAGCACGTCCCCGCAGCCACAGGTGGACAGCGACGAAGGAGATAAGGGCTAGCTGGATCCTTGACAGCAGCTCAGGGAGAAGCATGCACAGCAGAGGGGAAGGCGTGCCAGAGATTAGCTGAGTCACTGGACCACACCCCAAGGATATAAAAGGGAGCGTGGTGGCCAGTCAAACCTTGTGATGAACAAAGCTGAAAGCTTCCACGCCATTCTGCATTGCCGGACTTTTGCTTTAAAGACTGGATTATCTCTGGACTTGATTGTAATTATTGAGCTGCTTTCCTTTGATGTACCAGAAGTGGGGAGAAGTTATCTCTCCTCTTTGTAAACAATTAAACTCTTGGCAGGCAGCCACTAGGTTTTTGCCGGCTGGTTTGCTCCTTAACTGAACGTCTGTTGGTGTGTGTGCGTGGGGTTGGGGACAGAACACAGCAGTGGCGGGAGGCTCCACCTGCCCACACCAGTCGCTTCTGTGCAGAAGCATCGCACACATGCATGAGTGCACATGCACGAACAAACCATTAGTGACAGGTTTTGCAACCCACTACTGAAATGAGTGTTGGTGGAATTGTGCTTTTGGACTATGGTGCCACTCTCATTTTGAAGTCATTTTAAGTTAGGATACGCAGTGGTCTTGAAATGCGATGATAGTCTCCCATCTGCAAGTGAGCTTGTAAATAGAAACACCTGCCTACAGAGACAGCTGACATAAAGTGATGAATAAAAAGGCCTTCCATGATGCACTTTGATATTTAAAGTAAACATTAGGGATGTGTTCTAATAGCATTATTCCTCTGTACTTTGAAGCTGCTATATTTTAAGCTGAAGCAAAACAGATTTCAGAAGCTGTGTAGAATATAAATGGAAGATCAATTGGTGATTTAGTGTTCAGTTGTATGATACTTTGGGTTTTTTCAACAGTTTATTTTTGTTTGTGGTAGAACATTTATATTCTGCTAAATTGCTCTGCATTTTTGGCCACAGACCTAAACAAGTTAGGAAGTCTACAGTACAAAAACATTCACAATTCTCATGCTCCATGTCCTTAATTTAACTTTAAAGCTTCCTCTAATATATCAGAATTCAGAAAAAGATAAAATTGCTGGGTGGCGTGACCTAGATAAATAAAAGAATGAAATGAGAAGGATCTTTTTGAACTCCAGTCCAAACTATCAAATTTCTGCATTCCTTGTTGCATAAGTAATACTTTAAATCCTGATTTCTTGACACTTGTACTATTTGTAACTTATCTGCCAGCTGCTGGAGCTAAGTGTCAATCTGCTAAAGCATGAATGAAGCCAAAACCCAGTGACAATAGCCACAAGCAACAATTCCTTCACATAGAGGTTCAATTAGGCCTGAGTAGCGTAGGAGGCTAATGCCTCTTACTAAGCCAGCATTTAACATCCAGCTGCCTGCAATTACTGCAAATTCAATTCTCACCAGGCCCAAGGTCAACTCAGCCTTCCATCCTTTCTAAGGTGGGTAAATTGAGGACCCAGTTTGTGGGGGCAATAAGCTGACTTTGTATAAATATACAAAAGTATGAAGGCTATTGCTTAACGCATTGTAAGCCGCCCTGAGTCTCCGGAGAAGGGTGGCATATAAATCTAATTAAAAAAAAAATTCCCCAGCATCCCAAACAATAGCCTGAAAACCTGCTGCAATATTACTAGGGCAAAAGTCATGAGAACTTGATAAAGAGAGGATCAGGGATGGGTTCTGCTTACCTTTACTACTGATTCATAATGGCAGATTGCTTCGCTTGCTCGCTCACACTTCTGCACATGCACAGATCATCCATGTTGATGTCCAGGTGGGTGGGTGGAGCCTCCCGCTGCTTTTACTACCGGTTTGCAAGAACCGGACCGAACCGGGAGCAACTCACCACTGGTGAGGGTCCTTGGTGCTTTTTGAGCATGGTTGTTTTCTTACAGACATTTCATTATCCAGAATAAGTAACATATCAGTGTTAGTCGTGGAACGCAAACAACCAAACCCAGAGAGCACCAAGGACCTTTCCTTTCAACCCTCAGCTACAAATGTTCTTCTTTATAAGTTCCCAATGGAGTTATCGTTAGTGCTCCAATATATATGCACATAGACATGGAACGGGAGTTTGATCTGTATTTCTCGTCTGTATCTGTTATACTGGTAGTGAGTTGGTTTGGTTTAGTGGTTAAGATACCTGGTTCAAAACCAGGAGTCTATGAGTTTTTGTCCTGCTTTAACCATGAAAGCCAATCAGTTGGCTTTGGGCCAGTCACTCTTTCTCAGCCCAACTCACTTCACAGGGTTGTTGTTGTGGGGAAAATAGTATTAGGCATCTTTGCTGCCTTAATTTATTTAAATAAATAATAAAGGCAGGTTTAAATAATAATAATAAATAAATAAATCCATGAGATATGCTGCTGTTGTGTGTCAGGTAAACCTTGATAGAAGAAAATATGTTCAGTGTGGTTTTACATAATCATTTTTTTCTGTCTATAACTTGATTCCGAGTTCATGAAGAGAAGCTTGGTGCTTACTCCTAACACAAACCTTTGTAGAAGTTACAAAATGCTAGGAGAAATCATGTAGAAATATTATATTGGCTTCTCCTCTGCTATATTTTGTCTTATTATCCTTTGTTAATAAGGAGAGTCCAGGAGAGTCCTTTGTTTCCTGAATCTAGAATTTTAATCAAATCCAATATTATTATCAAATTCATTGATGTGTTCATGTATGGAAATTGCTAGATTCCTCCACAGTGGAATAGCCGCCTACAATTATATAGTAATGTGTTGGAATTTCGCTTAACAAGCATAGCTGAACTTCTAATAGTATGCAAAGAATTTATAATTTGTGCATAATATTATGTGATTAGATTGGATTCAGTACATATTGGACGGAAACAAGAATAAAAGCTCACTTTTTACCCTTCTAACCTGGGAATATTTTACTTTTACCAACCAAAGGATCTCTAAGACTACCCTCACCAACAGTGACAGGCAATGGTGGGATTCAAATAATTTAACAGCTGGTTCTCTTCCCTAATGACTGGCTAGGTGGGCATGGGGGTGTAACAGGCAGCACTCGGCCTCCTGCACCTTCCTGGGAGCAAAAACAGGCTGCAAGAGGAGGGTGCACCACCCCCCTGTGGCCCATTTTGGGCCTAGGAGGCCTCACTGCACTTACCTGGGAGCCAAAATGGGGTATGTGGGGACTCCTGGAATGGGCAAGGTAGGAAGGGGTGGAGCCAGACAGCAATTTAACTACTGATTGACCTGAACTGGCCCGAACCACCTGAATCCCACCACTGGTGATAGGGCAAGCCACTAGAACAGGGGTGTTCTAATGGCTTATCACTAGAACTTAAGGGTCGTGGCCAGATCTGGCCCGTGGGGTGCTGAGATCTGGCCTGTGGGGCCACCCTGGTATCAATGAAGGACCGGCCTGCAGTGTCTCTGCCAGAAAAAAACAAAGCTCCATTTTTGCTGGCAGAGGGTTGCAGGAGGTCATTGCAGCTGATAATGGAGCTTGGGGGGCCACGGGTGGCCCTCGCAAGTTCCATTTTTGCTGGCAGAGGATTGCAGGGAGACTATCACAGCCGAAAACAGAGCTCAGAAGCCCATTTTCGCTGGCAAAACACTCAGCCCACCACAGGCGCCTCTGACATGAGTGATGTCAAGCTGGCCACACCCATCCCGGCCATGCCCCTGATGGTATACTTCCAATTTAAATCAAATAGGCTGATAACTGAACTGTTTGGCTATTATGGGTCGGTTTTTTAAAAAAAATCAAGCTTGCCCAGTGAAAACTATTAAACTTACTTATTCAAAGCACTTTTAAGCCATTCAGTTGTGTGACTTTAGGAGGCCCACAGTACTCTCTTTGGACAATATACATCACTTGAGGCCAAATCTATAAAACCACATCTTCAACAAAATACCACACTTAAAACAAAATCAATAGAACAGTATCATAACAACAGCCTGGTATCCTAGCCATAATCACATTTTGTACTCATACTAATAGCATCATAACTCATGATTGATGTGTCTACTCCTTCTGTAATTCAGAATGCTCTATGGAAACCCGAACTTTTAACAATGTCTTGAACATCAAGAGGGGGAACATGTTGTTATATCTGATGAGCGGCTGAGGTTTAGGAGAGAGAGAGAAGAAAAGTCCCCTCTCATTGAACCACATTGAGCATTCCCTGCTGGTAGAGCAGGGGAACAAGATTCACAAGGAGTTCATTGGCCAGATTTAATGATGGGCTCAGCTCTCATTCCTACCCTGCTCCTGCTGTAACAGTTCAAAAGCATGCAAATGTGAGTAGATAAATAAGTACCACTTTGGTGGGAAAGTAACAGTGTTCTGTGTACCTCAGTGTATAGTCATTTTGCCCACATAACCTTGGAAGCGTCTTCAGACAATGCTGGCTCCATCGGCTGGAAATGGAGATTAGCACCATCCCCTAGAGTCAGAAACAATTGGGCAAGGGAAATCTTTGCCTTTAATGTCAAGAAATAAAAAAAAAAAGGATGCAGAATCTTGGTAAATAAAGAAGCTAAAGTTCTGCACTTACTTAAGAGTGAACTCATTAAAGCAGATTCTCTGAGAAGTTTGAAGCACTTTTTCCTAGAATGTGAACTAGAAGGGTTAACTGTACTTTACTCAGATAAACCATGCCCTGAAACATCCATCTACCTTTCACTAAGGCTGTTTTGAAATATTTCCTCTTCTTCCTCAGTTCTCTGGTTATTTGGAGTAAAGTGGCTTCAGAGATCACTAGTTCCCAAAGCATGTATGACTTTAAAGGTAATAATCATAAATTGTACCTGGAATACAACTGCAGGAAAATGAAGCTTCTAAGGTATTATATACACTGAGAGCATATGCACCAAAGACAAAATCCTTGTATGTCCAATCACACTTGGCCAATAAAGAATTCTCTTCTCTTCTCTTCTCTTCTCTTCTCTTCTCTTCTCTTCTCTTCTCTTCTCTTCTCTTCTCTTCTCTTCTCTTCTCTTCTCTTCTCTTCTCCTCTCCTCTCCTCTCCTCTCCTCTCCTCTCCTCTCCTCTCCTCTCCTCTCCTCTAACCTACCCTACCCTACCCTACCCTACCCTACCCTACCCTACCCTACCCTACCCTACCCTACCCTACCCTACCCTACCCTACCCTACCCTACCCTACTCTATTCTATTCTATTCTATTCTATTCTATTCTATTCTATTCTATTCTATTCTATTCTATTCTATTCTATTCTATTCTATTCTATTCTATTCTCATAATGTAGCTATACCAGGTAGTTCCAGTTGGTATCAAGGCACCTGTGTTCTGTGATAGCTGCAGTTTCTGAATAGTTTTCAGTAGGATAGTTTCCAGTAGGACACCTTATAGTAGTTCAACCAGGAAATGACAAAAGTACAAGTGGCTGTCACCCAGGCTTTCTGCTCCACATTTGCCACATTTGCAAACTGGTTGAATCTGGCAAAATTGCTTATGGCCATAGCTTCCATCTGCTAATCCAGCAAGGCATATGGGTCCAAGGGTCCCCAAACTCTACAGAAGTGGCACTTTGTAGATGCAATAATGGTGGAGATCATTCTTTCTGCTTCAACATTCTTACTGCCACAGTCTAGTCTCATACATGGCCCTGAGCAATTGTTCATTTGGATTTGCTCAGCTTAGCCTACAAGCATTTTTACTGAGCTGGTTTTCCTTTTCCCATCACTCCATATAATGAAATTATAGGGAGAAAAGTTAATATGCTACCACAATAAAAAAAATTAACTGCCGTCGTTCTTTAAAAAATGATATTTAATCATGATCTGAAATAATTACACTAACTTTGTTTAGAATGAATATTAACTTTGAATGACAGCGCTGGGAAATTTCAAAGCAGTTGGCTGCTGAAAATGCTGAACCTTGAAACTAGTTTTATATTCAACAAGCAAAGAAGCTTTGTCTGTGGATTATACTGAGGCTTTTTTCATTTTTTTATTATTCCAACAACACTGTATTTTCTTCTGCATGTTTTT
This sequence comes from Masticophis lateralis, assembly GCA_030761175.1. Classification (NCBI taxonomy): domain Eukaryota; kingdom Metazoa; phylum Chordata; class Lepidosauria; order Squamata; family Colubridae; genus Masticophis; species Masticophis lateralis. The sequence goes on along the minus strand of JAUDYJ010000001.1, from coordinate 124,905,250 downwards.
AAATGAATAAGTTGCTTTGCATGTTACATAGCAGCTCCAAGCTCTACGGAACTAGAAAGAATTTAAAATTCACAAGCCATATGCAAGCTGTCACTTTGACAGATGCATTTCCTCGAGCTATTTTAATGATAATTTTATTGACGGAATTGATTCCAGATTCAAGTCTTTCTTGAATTATCAGATTCTTCCAACGTGTCTTCCTTATTCTTTTATTTTTCTTTTTCCTTCTCCTTCCAAAGAGATTGAATTCTGGGACACCTTTTCCACTGACTGCAACTATCCTGAGATTTTCTTTTCTGTAGAGGTGTTAGAAGTGTTGCTTGTTTAGTAGTGTTGTTATTTTTTTAAAAAAAAATACTTCTGCCTGTTTCTGAGGCTTTTGTCAATTTGAGTTCTTTGCTGTCAGACATTCCCATGCAGAACAATACGTACCATCTGGTGAAAGGGCAGGCTGAGGATTCATTTGTCTTTTATGCATAATCCCCACACAAGCCAAGGAATCTTGTCATATTAGCAGAATAAATACATTATTCAGTGAAATAGCTAGCGTAGTGGTCTATACTGTACTTCCCAATGATTTTTTTCTACTTCCTTCTGTAGATAGATATCTGCAGATAGATAAATGGCACTTCTCTCCATCTGCCCTTCCTTGTAGCCATCAAGGCCGTTAATGGAAAGAGCAGCCAAAACTCTAACAGGGAGTCCAAAAGGAGATAATATAACATTTGTTATTCAGTAATATACAGTAATTCATATTGCTAGCGAGTAAATTATACTGCTAGTGATCTTCTTGTGTAATATTATCTGTAATTTGTTTCTTACATTTGCTGGTAATGTTTTCTGTACTGCAATTCTTCATCTGATTTTCTGAGCAGATTTACCAAATAATTTAATGTAGCAACGAGAGCATTGTGACAAGCCATTTATGTCCTTCTCCTAGATGACTATTGCCTCTGTTTATGGCTATGCTATCTTCAATGACTTCAAAAGGCTATTGGAGGCCAATGAAGCATCTAATAAGCAGGACCTTAGTGAGAGTTTTATAGCTAAAGAGCTATTTCTTCTTATTTGTTTATTCAACTTGTACACTCCACATTTCACCAGGAGATGACCCTAGGTGGCTTACAATCATTAATAATTGATTAAAAAACATTAAAACATCAAATCAATAAATAGAACATTACAAAGATGTTTTTTTCTGGGGTAACTTTAAAAGGTAATGCATAGGGACAGGAGCAGATATTCTGCCTCCTGACTAGCTTTCTACCACATATAGTTAAAAAAGGAAGAAAAAAAAGAATACATTTGCCTTGGCTATGTGTAAAAGAATTTTACCGCTCTCTCTTTTTTTCATTCATCTGACGTGAATGATTTTGTTCAGTTTCTGTAAAATAAATGCTGACCTTCTCTCTTGCCAGGCAGATGCCATCCTTCAAATACAATGTTACCCCCAGTTCCACCTGCCAACACAATGACAATTCCCCCCCCCCAACCCTCTCCTAACTTTCATCTTCTACTTGTATTGTCTCTGATTTTGTGTGTGTATGTGTGTGTGTATTGGTGAGGGGGATTTGTCTTAAAGGCCAGAGGATTTCGTTCAGCACATTTGTTTGCCAGTTTTCTCCAGTGCTGTAAGCTCTTTTGCGTATTGCCAACAGTTTATTTAATGATCCTTGAAAATCTTTGGCTTACTGACTAATTAGTGTTTCTTGTGGGAAAAAGTGACAGGAAAGTGAGGGCAGAGTCAAGCCAGAATTGATTCTTTGGGCACACTGTAATTGATTTAAGTCTTATGGGAATGGTCAAAAAACAGAGAGGGGGGTGGAGAGGGGGTGGAGAGAGAGAGAATTTGAAACAAGGACAATGTAAAACTGTCACATAACACAAACTTCTGATATGTTATATATAACTGATTAAATAAAATAGCAGTAATTTGTTTTTGCTTGTTTTAATAAGAGTTTTCCTTATTTCTGCCCTAATAATGAAAAAACACATTTTTCTCATACTTATATTCCATACAATCAAAATTTATGGCGCAATTTGCCTGTGTAAAACAATGCCCCAGGTAGGACCCTTTTCATAACTTGCTGATTAATGAAAAAAAGTTTTAATTTTCCCACTAATAAAAAATAATTTCACTTTAAATAAGATTCATCTGAGTTTATGGAGCAATCCAGAATGTGCCTGTGTAAAAAAATGCTCCTGGTAACATCCTCTTCACAGTTGCTGATTAACGAGAAATTTTAATTTAATACTGTTTTTTAACTATTTATAAACCATCTATCCATTTATTTGCTCAGAATTAGATTACATTGAATGTAGCGAAACTTATTTCCAAGCAAGTGAATATACAGCTATAATTTGAATGTTGCATTCTGCAATTAACCTGTCCAATGTCCTACACAAGTAAACGGATTACAAATGGCAGCCTAGATTATTTGTTTGTTTGTTTGTTTGTTTGTTTCACGTGAACTTGAAAGACTATGCATTAAGAGGTACCATTTGCACAGAAAGAGTTAAATAACCAAACTAAAGAACAAAAGTGAGATTTTGAAAAATAAATAATCCTAGAGAATAGCTTTCTGAAGTAAAGGATTACCTTTTATAATAAAGACGTATGATTACTAGTTATGCTCGATATTGATGCTTTGTTTGGCAGCATTTTAACTTCATGTTTTAATTAAAAAGAATTTATCAAGAAAATGAAGGTCAAAGGTTGCAAGGGGTCGGGATAGAAAGGAATGAATATGGCTCACTGCCACCATGTACCACACTAGGGACAAAAGTGGATCTTCGTTGGGGCCTTTACAAAGAACTACTTTTTCAAACTATTTCAGTGATGTCCACCAAACAATATGTGTGAGCCATACTTCAAGGTTTACAGAAGAAGCATTGTAACTTAGATGTTTCTTTTTATGTCTAAGAAATCTATACCCAATGATCTTTGAATATCTTCTGTCTTCCCTCAGTGACAGTCTGTCTCCTTATATTCAAGAAGGAGGAGGAGGAGGAGGAGGAAAAGAAGAAGAAGAATCCCATGATAAATTGTAAATATCATTGGACTAAAAGTCTAAATGCCAACTTGAAACAGCCATTATTACTGTGGTTGTTAAGTGAACAACCAGGCGAGTCACTGTTTGGTGACTCATCTTGTTGTTTCCCCTGTTGATTTTGCTTGTCAGAAGCCAGCTGAGAAAGTTGCAAATCCTGATCACATGATCAGAAGACACTGAAACCATTGAAAATGGTTTTCAATCATCCAAATTGTGATCACATGACTGTGGGGTTGGGTGTGACAGTCATAACTTTAGGGTCCTAAATCCCCTTTTCAGGACTGTCATAATTCTGAACTATCATCAAACAAACGGTTGTAAGTCAAGGGTTATCTGTAAATCATTTATATGTCCTGTAAGCTGTCTTCTATAGCCACATGCTATTGCTCTCTTGCTCCAAACAGATATTATAAGAAATATCAAGCCATCTCATAGCATGAGCTGAAATCTAAGGCAATTATGATACAGTGTGTGATTTTTATCAGTGCCACAAACTCAAGAAACTACAACAAGAATTTTTCTTAAAACTCACCTATTACGGAAACTTTTATTTAATCATTCCCTTAGGATCTCCAATGTTTTCTACATGTTTCCAGTTTATTTATTCCTCAGTTCTTTAGCAGTGTCCTCCTAGTAAATGTTCAGAGGAGCTGAACTTTAAAATACTACAACTATTGTAGCATTTGCCAAGTAGTCCCGTTCCAAACAATGGAAAAAGTTTGCAGTAATTGAAAGAGCTGCAAGTCAGAGACATTTGCCGTACCAGACAGATTCATTCCAAATGGAAAGCAGCTCAGCCCCTTTCATGTGTGAATGTGACATTATGATGCATGTTCAAAAGAGAACAAACTTGTATCTCTACCACACAACGATGACAGTTGTCATCCTTTGTTTTCCCCCTCTGGATGCTTTCGCTCTGAGTGCCTCCATCCCATCCTGTCCAAAAGAAAGTTGATTATAGAACTGGAGAACTAATACAAAGACTTGGTTTGTAAGATTGGCTGGCCCATATTTTATATGAATTGTCGTAGGAAGGAGGAGGAGGCACCTTGTTTCCTACGACAATTCATATAAAATATGGGCCAGCCAATCTTACAAACCAAGTCTTTGTATTAGAAGAGATATAGACCCATCCACAAAGAGTATAGTAGCATATCACTAGTTTGAGGTAGGTCATCTGCGATGGCCTCAAGTCAATCTAAGAAGGTGGCCATTTGGCACAAAAATGCCCAGCTACTCAAGACAGCATCTCTCTCTAAAATGCTCACTGTTAAGAGAATTGAACACTTGCCTGCTTGAGCCTTGTACCAAACACTTTAATTGAATTTCAAAATACTTCAACGGGTAATGAAGTACCTTTTGCCAGGCATAGCATCCTGTGGATTACTACATAATAATTTAGCCTGCCCAATGCCTGTGTATTGTCTTGCATATTAATGTGCCTCTAAAGGCTATACCAGAGTTTAGTCAGAGTCCTTTTGGCAGTCCTGATGTGTTGCTATGGAGATTTCAGGTTTCTCAGTCATGACATTCTGGGTAGCAAATCAACTGAGCCAGCGCCTTGTATGGTTTTATTATCCAGAGCCCCTGCACAGTCTAGGCAGGCTTTTTTCAGGAAGCAGGAATGCATGACCTTCTTTGCTCATTAAGCACAAATAATTGTAGCTACTAGGAAATGATGGACTTATTTTGCTTTGGGTGTCCCTGCAAGCTGTCAAAAAGGAAGAGTCAGGAAGCAAAACTAAATTAATTTCCTTCCAAGTGGGTTGGACAACTTCTGGAACCTCTGCCACCATGGGGATTTGATTTTTTTTTAAAAAAAATCACTGATACATACATAAAAATTCCCTTCACACCTCTCTGGGTAGTCTGTGTCTTCCTCAATCTTGGGTCCTCTACAAGAAGCTTGGAGGTTTGAGGATTCTGCACACTATCTTGGCTGTTCCTTGGCTGTGCCCTCTTCTAGACAGAGAGCTCTGTGGTCATTCCTGGGATCTGTTGGAGCCACTCTCCCAGCTTAGGAGTCACAGCCACAAGTGTTCCTACCTCCACTGGAACCACTTTGGCCTTTACTTTCCACATCGTCTTCTTCATGTCCTTGGTATTTCTTCAGCTTCTCATGATGCTTCCTGATGTTGATGTCATTTGGCACCACTATACATCTATCATTACTGCTGTCTTCTGGCCTTTGTCCATGATATCTGGATAATTGGCCAGTTTATCCATCTGGATCTGGAAATTCCATGGGATCTTAGTCCTCTAAGTGCCCATGACCCTCTGTGGAATCTCCTGTCTGGATTTTGAAGGGTCTAACATATATACTGTGCAGATGTTCCTATATATAATGCCCAGATACTCAGTCCTTGTCTGCATCTTATACCCTGCCACACTATGTGTTGGACTTGAGACTTCTTTGCAAAGTCTGCATCTTGGTCCTGTCTAGTGTGGTAGACCTCTGCTTCTATGGATCTGATACTTAGTAGCTGTACTTGTGCTGCTATGATCAAGTGCCTTAGCTCAGCCCTTTCTGGTCACTGTTTAAATTTCCTAATGTCTGTCATCTCAGCTCTCTGTCAGTGGTATATCCCATGTAGGGTCTTGTCTTGCTATGGTGGTTCCTCTGATGGCTGTCTTCTCATGCCTGCTGCTGCTTCAGCCTTTCTCTCAGCAGCTCATCTTTGGGTGTCATCTTACTGATGGATTCCTGATTGCACTGGGTTTCATCTACCACAGTGACTTTGATACTCACCAGACCCTGCCTGCTCAATTTCTGGCCAGGGTACAATCTCTCTCTGTGTTGTCATGGAAACCTGCATACATTATAAGGAGCGTCTGTATCTTCACATCAGTAGTTTCCATGGCCTTCCTTGGCCAACTTATTATACCAGCAGAGTTTATTATCATAAACCAACAGGGCATATGTGTTGATGGCATGTTCTCATCATTGAGATGGCTCTTCAGGATCTGCTTTATCCTTTGGTGATACTTGGATGTTGTTGTCTTTCTTGCCTCCTCCTCCTCCTCCTCCTCCTCCTCCTCCTCCTCCTCCTCCTCTTTGTCTCCATGTGACAGTAAGATAAAAAAAAGTACTTGTAGTTGGTCTTTATGTCTGCTGTATTGGCCTGCTGTAGTTCCAAAACATTAGTCTTATCTTTCTTTCCTGTCTTGAGTACCATCTGGCCATACCTCTCCATAGTAAATGACATTCCAATTAGTCACTGTAGATCCATTTCAGGTGGATCAGCAAGACAATGCCTCATTCACTCATAGAATACAGTTTGATGTCATACAAAGCACCATATTTATTCTATAAGAAGACATTTCCCTCCCTCACAATAATGAATGTCTCTTGATATCATCTACTAGGCTTCTCTGATCCATTGCTCCATTTGAGTAGTGCCACAACCATAATCATACAAGTCCAACCACTCTTCATCCAAGTCTAAATATTCAATATAATTAGAGTTCATTTCAGGATGTGAAGTCCTATACTCAAATGTTTTAAACACCACTGAGAGTATTTTATTATTTATCTACTAGATTTTTATCCTGCCTTTAATATTTTTATAAATAACTCAAAGCTATAAATGTACATAATGTTCTTTCCTCCTCCTATTTTCCCCACAACAACCACTCTTTGAGGTGAGTTGGAGAAAGAGAGAGAGAGAGAGAGAGAGAGAGAGAGAGAGAGAGAGAGAGAGAGAGAGAGAGAGAGAGAGAGAGAGAGAGAGAGAGTGAGTGCAACTGGCCCAACATCACCCCATTTAGTTTTTCTAAAGTAAGACTAGAATTACACCAAACAGGCTCTTTATTATTTTATTATTTTATTATTTATTATTTTATTATATTTTATTTCTATTTATTTAGGGTTAGTAATTTTATTTAGGGAAATTACAATTGTTTAAATCATTGAATACTACAGTGAAAACCACAGCAACATAAAACAATATATTAATATCCCTGAAGGAATAAAACAGGTAAAACCCACTATCCTTTTGATTATTTGAATAGAATAACAGAGTTGGAAAGAATCTTGGAGAGTCCAACCCCCTACTTAGGCAGGAAACCCTATACCATTTCAGACAAATGGTTATCCAATCTCTTCTTTAAAACTTCCAGTGTTGGAGCATTTACAACTTCTGGAGGCAAGTTGTTTCACTGATTAATTGTTCTAACTATCAGGAAATTTCTCCTTAGTTCTAAGTTGCTTTTCTCCTTGATTAATTTCCACCCATTGCTTCTTGTTCTATCCTCAGGTGCCTTGGAGAATAATTTGACTCCCTTTTCTTTGTGGCAACCCGTGAGATATCAGAACACTGTTATAATGTCACCCCTAGTCAGAGGCAGGCTGCAACTGGTTTAACAACTGCTTCTATGAATGCTTGCTGCATGTACACAAGCGGGCTTTACACACATGCATGCCTAACACGCTTGCACGCAGTGTTAAAAATTCAACAATTTGAAGCTCAGCTGCTTACCTTCTAAGGCAGCCCCGGTAAGTAGAACAGCGGAGGCATGGAAATCAGCTGTGCCGTGTGAATCAGCTGAACCAGAAAGCAGGAAATATAGGACAGGATACAGCAGGGGCGGATGGGCTCTTAGCCAGCCGATCATTGGAAATGCCCGAATCGCCTGAACCAGTCCAAACCAGCAGCAGCTCACCACTTCCCCTAGTCCTTCTTTTCATAAGACTAGACATATCCAGTTCCAGGAACTGTTCCTTATATCTTTTATCCTCGAGTCCCCTAATCATCTTTGTTGCTCTTCTCTGCACTCTTTCTAGAGTTTCCACATCTTTTTTACATTGTGGTGACTAAAATTGGATGCAAAATTGAGGGTGTCCTTCTTCAGTAGTTCAGGAGGGGGAAAAAAATCAGTGGTCTCACTGGAAAAACTTAATTTCAATAAGATCTTCCATTCTAGCTAGAAGAATATTAATTCTGGTTGTTTCCTGTCTTTGATCATGCTATTAGTCAGTGATTCAGATGTTCATTTTACTAGTTTTGAACTTGATATTAAACTGTCACATAAATCTCCCAGGTATTTGATAATCACTCTTGTCCTACAGCTTATGCAATCAACTTCTCTGTTTCTGGCTGTTTGACCCAGCTAGCGTAGAAGCCCACACAAACAGAAGCCCTAGGCATTAGGATCATTCTCTGTAACCAGTGTTTGAACTGTTTTAGAGATACATTTATTAATATTTTATGTGTTTTCATAAACATTTTGATTGAGTGGTTTTAAATCTGTTTCTCTGTTTCACTGTTTTGTGGTCAGCTGCCCCCAGAGATATTATTAGTGGAAGGAGAAGCTATGAATCAAAACCACTCAATGGGAATAATTCTCTTGGAGTGACCACCTCCTTGGATAAGCATATTCAGTGTAAACAGTTCCAAATATATGGTACAATATATAGGCAACTCCCTTGCTGTGGGCTAGGCTCCCTCCCCTATTTGTTAAAAAAAAAAAGCAACAACATATTTTTCATTGAGGAAAAAAAATGGGGACATGGCAGGCAGCAAAAGAAATGTTGCTTCCAGCATAACTTTTATTTTCATAAAAATCACTGAGTCACATAATGATTCCACAAGACATTTATAGCAGATATAAAGTCTGGGTTGCTTTAGCCGGTTCTTTAGCAGTGTGTTTGGTTGCTTTGACTAAAAACAAAATAATCTGGGAGAATAGAAAATATCACTGGAGAGGGGGAAGAGAATTTTTTCATGCTTGTAATCTGACAAATGGGACACCCTCCCCCCCCCCCCCACAATCTGTTCTTACCCACCATTGCAGCCATTTTGGAAATTGGGAAGAGTTCTCTCCACATGGCTGCCATGTTGGAAAAAGCTCCAATGGCATATTTTTTTTAAAAAATACAGATGTTCTCTCTGGTCCTAAATAATTGACAGTTCCCGGATAAAGCTGATGACTGGTAAGCCGTGGGTTATTAGAAGGATTAGCAGAAAGATTCACCTGTCTTTTGAAAGTAATCTAACTCACCATTCTTGTCTGTTGGGATAGGATATTCCAGACTGCTAATAAGAGTTTTACCTTTTTGAGTATGCGTACAACATTTTCCTGATCATCAGAAAAATAAGGTAAACCCAATTAGATTTGTTCCCCAACTGGTAACAAGTAATAAACTCTAGAAATGTTTTAAATCTCTTATCCAGAGAGGAACATAACCTATTTAATGTCCGTTTGAGAGAGACCTCTTCTGGGTTTTCTCATGCATATTGCTAGGTGAGAAGGATGGGATAAATATGCAAGTTGCAGTTATCTTTAGAGAGATCTCACTGTCTGCAGCTGTTTTCATAGCTCCAATGAATGCAGAATTGATTAAATACGAAAGGATGTGCCAAAAAACCTCTGCTGGACTCATGTCACTTTGCTTTGTTTCGAAGCTAGACACATTTATAATGCCCTGAGGTCAAAATTTAGTAGAATACAAGAAAGGAAAGTGGTGAGTAAACTTATAGTACAACTTATTACAGTGGTTCCTTCCTAATTTTTATCCTTTGGAATTGCAGCTAAGAAAGGAATTCCTAACACTATTTTTAAAAACTTCATTAAACTACAGATTGTTTGAGGGCATTCTGATACAAAACATAAGTTTACAATGCGAACTTACTCATTGGATATAAGATCACTTTGGGTGGTTTTGGGATATAAAGATCTGTCATTGAGCCATGGTGGCTCAATGGTTAGAATGCAGCATTGCAGGCTACTTCTGCTGACTGCCGGCTGCCTGCAATTTGGCAGATCGAATCTCACCAGGCTCAAGATTGACTCAGCCTTCCATCCTTCTGAGGTCGGTAAAATAAGAACCCAGATTGTTGGGGGAAATATGCTGACTCTGTAAACTGTTTAGAGAGGGCTGTAAAGCACTGTGAAGCAGTATATAAGTCTAAGTGCTATTGATATTGCTATCACTCCCCTCAGGGAGAGATAACCATATTTCTTCTTTACTGGAGTCAATTCAACCTTCTGAGGCAAATTTTGCTATTGTCTGTGTCAGTCTTGCAGTCATAAGCAGTCGTGCAATTGCTTTGTGATTTTTTTTAAAAAAATTTGTGGCTGCTTGCAAGTTCCTTTAACACATCAGTTAGGGGTGGCAGGGATAGGCAGCAACTTTTTTCTCCTGCTTTTGATGAGGCCTGCCCAGATGAAGTAGCTGCTGGCCCTTGGTATAAAGTGTGCCTCATCAGCGGTGGGAGGAAGAAGACAGTGAAAATCGGCTGGGGCTGTGTGGGATGAGAGGGTGGAGTGTAGGTTGGTCCAAAATGCAGGGGGGGGGGGAGATAGGTGGGGGGGAGTTGAAGATAAGCTTGACAAGGCAGGGGAAGTTTGAGGATCTTGCCTAAGAATGGCACGGCCCTTGCCTAATAACTGTAACCAAGACTAACAGAATTGCTGTTATTAAGCGATGGAGTCATGTGATGTTTTGCCTAATGATGTCTTTGTTTGGCAATGAAAATTCTGAACCCAGTAGGGGCTGTTAAATGAAGACTACAGGTAGTCCTCTGCTTATAACAGTTCATTTAATGACTGTTCAAAGTTACAACGGCACTGAAAAAAAGTGACATGGCCGCTTTTCACACTTATGACCGCTGCAAGCACCCCCCCCCCATGGTCACGTGGTCAAAATTCAGATGTTTGGCAACTGATTCATATTTATGATGGTTGCAGTGTCCCGGGGACAAGGGATTTCCTTTTTGTGACCTTCTGACAAGCAAAGTCAATGGGGCAGGAAGATTCACTTAACAACTGTACTACTGCAGATTCACTTAACAACCATATTACTGATTTACTTATCAACTTTGGCAAGAAAGGTTGTAAAATGGGGCAAAATTCACTTAACAACTGTCTCGCTTGGCAACAGAAAATCCAGGTTCAATTGTGATCGTAAATTTCCTCTAATCAATCTGATCATGGGTACTTCTACAGACTTTAGACTATCCAGTTCACACCTGGCTTGCTTGACAGCACAAACCAAGAACTCTTAGAAGTATTTGGTATATTAAAAAAATAATAATAGAACCAATAATGATGGAAACATGGAAAAAGATTTGGGTTAGAAACGTTAAATTCACGCAAGCACAAAATTTAAGAGAAAATTTTTATAAGATGTTTTATAGGTGGCATTTAGATCCTAAGAAATTGTCATGTATGTACCCAAATGTAAAAGCCAAATGCTGGAGATGCGATTGTGAAGATGTAACGTATTATCATATATGATGGACTTGTAAGAAGATCAAAGCATTTTGGATAAAAATTCGGTGGGTAATGCAGAATATTTTGAAAAAGAGGTTGAAATTTATTCCACAATTGTTTTTATTGGGTATAGCAACTGATTGTACAGTATTAGAGATGAAATTGATTTTAAATTTAATATCAGCAGCTAGACTGCTGGTAGCACAGTATTGGAAAAGAGACTCTTTGCCCACGATAGAAGAACGGACCTTGAAAGTAATGAATTTAGCTGAAATGTCAAAAATCTCAGCATATTTGAAAGATCATATGCAAGAAAAATATATTTTGGAGTGGAGAAAATGGATCAACTATATTCAGAACAAGTATCAAATAAGAAGACATCAAATTGCATATGAATGAAAGTACAGAGATGTTGTGTTAACTATATTGGAGTTAAGGTTTCAGGGGGGGATTTACTGATTTGGGAATAGTTAGATTAATTTAGATCATGATTGTTATTGTTTTTTCTTTTTTAATACCCTGTATTTTGCTCTGGGAAGTCGGGGAAGGGAGGAGGGGGGAAGGGAAAGGGGTGGGGGGATGTTGGGGGGGGGGAATGTTTTTTTCTATTGTATTTTTAAAAAAACTTTTCAATAAAAAAAATAATAATAAAAATAAACCAGTACAAATCTGCCTTAAGTAATGGCAAAACTACTTGCTGCTTTAAAGTGAATCTCTTTCCAAAACAGATTGCTAGTTTTGGAAGCCATTTTTTTTTCTTTTAGCCACATATTTTAGCCTGGGAAATTGGGAGGGTTTTTTTTTTTTGGTGCAGTGTAGAAGAATAGCCATAACAATATTCTTTGTTCTGGGAGTCAAGGACATTTGCTTGCACCTGGATGGGAGTGACTGGGTATTATTTCCAGTTGAACCTAATGGATGGATTGGACCAATGGTGAAATGTAAAATTTGTTACTACTGGTTCCATGGGCGTGGCTTGGTGGGGTGGGTAATGTGATTGGGTGGGTGTGGCCAACTTTTTTTTTTTACTTTTAAAAGCATTTTTTCTACAACCTCTTCAGAGATTGTAGAAAAAATGTTTTTAAAAGCCTCTGACGAACCCAGCTGAGCCATGCGATCATTGGAAGCTTTTTTTTAACTTTTAAAAGCATTTTTTCAGGCAAAGAGGTTGTAGAAAAAATGCTTTTAAAAATTAAAAAAAAAAGCTTCTGATGATTGCGTGGCTCATCTGGGCATGGGGGGAGGGTCAGGGATTTTTGCTATTGCTTCTCCGAATCACCTGCTGCCATCGCTACTGGCATTTCACCTCTGGATTGGACCATTTCACCCCTGGATTAAACTTGTGGGTGTGGAGCAGGTTTGTGAGCTTTCAACTGGGTGGGGGAAACCTGGAAGCTTTCAGATTCGGGTTTTCCCAGATGTGCCAACATGACATCTCTAATAAAGTGGAACTTTGAGGAATCTATTGCCTCAAGGAGCCTGAGTGGCATAGGAGGCTAATGCCTCCTACTAAGGCAGCATTTAATATCCAGCTGCCTGCAATTAGTGAGAGTTCAATCCTAGCCAGGCTCAAGGTCGACTCAGCCTTCCATCCTTTCTAAGGTGGGTAAATTGAGGACCCAAATTGTGGGGGCAATAAGCTGACTTTGTATAAATATACAAAAGTACGAAGGCTATTGCTTAACGCATTGTAAGCCGCCCTGAGTCTCTGGAGAAGGGTGGCATATAAATCAAATTAAAAAAAATTCATTGGGGGTTCTTTTTGGAACCCCGATACAGATATTGTGGGCCTGGAAGAGAAAATATTAAAGCCATATGAGCTTACGTGACTGTAAACGTAATTCTGATTGACTTTGCCTTGGAATTTTCGGAACGAGGTCAGTAGCTGCTCCCTTCGAGTTCTTTGTTTATTCAACCTGTTGAGCTTATGGGTCCTGACAGGGCACTGCTCTGGGAGAAACAAGGCAATATGTGGAAGGCTGATCTTGGCTGGAAAATATGCGTGACTTTCTTAGCAAAGATGACTTTTTCCCCTGCAAAAAGATATTTAGGACTTTTTTTCTCAAAGGGAAGATGCAGGAGGAAGGGACAGATTTAACATACCGGATGAGGAAAGCTGACATCTTGGTCTTCAGATTGTGCAAAGGTGGCCTCAGGAAGAGTTTTTGCTGAACTCGACTTTCCAGCTGCTGATGCATCAGGCCCCCCTCAAGACCTGTACTTCTCTGTTTTTTAGGAGACACAGATGATAAAACCTGAAATTGTTGGCTGAGAGAAATGAGGTTGCCTTTCATTCCATATATTTTTTTTGTTACCTCTTTCAGACTTCGAAATGGGTCTTGTTTGTGCTGCTCTTGACAAAGTGCAGTGATTTCGTTCATTTCCTTTTGTGGGGTTGGGGCTGGCTTGATGTAATGCTGTTTATGAAACCAACCATCTTTTAAGAACAAAAAAAAAAAAAAAAGAAGAAGCAAAACCAAACCCACACAAAGAAGGAGATGAGAATGCACTGCAAATGGATCACTATTCTATGTGGAATAGTTCTGATCTACTCCTGGAATGGTGGGGGTTTTGTTCCTTTTCTGTCACATCTAAGTGCTAAGTACAGTTGTTGAAAAACATCATAACAGACAAATGGGGTAAAGATGAAAGCTTACATGGTTTGTCCATTTAGATTTTGGTGTAGCTCCTTTGGATTTGAGACAAATTTGAAATGGCTTTTGTAGATAATGTTGCACTACAGCAAGAGGGGACTTGTGAGGAAATTCACACACAGATATCCCAAAGGTGCTTTTTTCAAGAGGCAACTGGACTTTCCAGAAAGTCCAGTTGCCTCTTGAAAAAAAGCACCTTTGGGACAACCATGCCCTGGATGACTGAGAATCTCCATAGACATTCACACACAGATAACCTGCAGCTGAAGGGTGAGGGTCCATTACAACTTCACAAAGACTCAGGAGAAGTCCCTCTATTATGGAAACACAGCCAAAACTCTACCAAGCAATGCATGGGAAGTTCTACAAACATCCCTGGGTGAATTCCTTTATTCTTTCCTTCTATGCTTAACATTTGCAACGTTTCAGATAATTACCTAAGGGCAAGACCCATTGAAGCACTCACAAAGTAAGATTTATCCTGATTTGAACTTTCCTATTTAAGTCGGAAGGATGGGTAACGCACATAATAAATAGACAATTCTTTTACGCCTTTTTGTTAAAAAATTAGAAGTTGAAGATAAAAGAAGTAGATGGATATTGAGAGAATGGAATAATCTGCAACTGCAGATTATTAAATTTATCAGGTCCTTTTTTGTCTTAGGCTGTAAACCTTGGTCCCTACCATGTTTCCCCAAAAATAAGACAGGTCTTATTTTCTTTTGACTCCCGAAATATGGACTTGGCATTATTGAGAGGGAGTGTCTTATTATTTTTCAGGTGCAGGAGGCCCATAAACATTGGCCTGCTGCAGGGGGGCTGGTGCTGGAGGGCCGACCAGCTGCTTTGTCCATGCTGCTTAGGCCGCTGCCTCCAGCAATTCTGGTGGCTTTTAATTTGCTTCCCATGCAAGCAGCATGAGAAGAGGTGAGCGGGGGGGGGGGGCAAGCAGTGGGGGAAATTGCCCCACTTCCATCTTGAACGGCCTCGTGGAAGCCACTCCCACAAACTGTAGCTTGCGTGCCCCTTCTCTTAGTAGCAGCCGCAAACAAACTCTTGCCAGCCCTAGTCCTGGGGGAGGGGTACTGGTGCCAGAGCTCCGAGCAGTGACCGGTGTGGGCTGTCTGCACAGCCATGAAGTGGGATCAAGCCAGTCTGTGGCTTTTGCAATCTCCTAGTGGTGTGTAACTTGATAACCAGCACCTTGGATTCTCTCTTTTAAACTCTTCCCAGCTATCCTTTTGTTCTCTGCTTTGGCTCCAGGGGGGAGGAAAAGAGAGCAGGAGAAGAAGCGCTGGCTTGGATTGCAAAAGCCACAGACTGGCTCGATCGCCTTCCTCTTGAAGAGCCTGCAGGGCAAACAGGAGATCTGGGGTTTGGGTAGTGGCAGAATTCTTGCTTCTCCACCTCCCCACCCCTCCCCACCTGCCACTCCCCCTCACAGGCCAAGATTGGCAAGCCTGATTCGGGGAGTGAACATGCTGCTGCCACCCAAGAGGAAAAGAACATCAGAAATGGGCTCTCTCACAGCACCTCCTCTCTCTCTTCTCCCGAATGGCAGTGGTGCATCCGGCTCACCGAATCTGGCCTGCTGATCTCGGGCAGCAACAGCAGCAGCTCTGACCTGATCCTCACTGGCAGTGCTGCGGGCAAGAACCGGCCACACCGATCCCACTTCATGGCTGCTCAGACAGCCTGCATTGGCCACTGCTTGAAGCTCCGGCACTAGTACCCCTCCCCCCCAGATCAACAGGGCTAGAGCTGGCAAGAGTTTGTTTGCCACTAAGAGAAGTGGCACGCAAGCTATGGTTTACGGGAATGGCCTCTGTGAGGCAGTTCCGGGTGGATGGCAGTTGTGCATGGGGCATGTTCCCCCACAGTTCGCTCCCCCCACCTCACCTCCTCACTTCATGCTGTTTACATGGTAGCTGTGGATGCATATAAGTATTTTTGGGGGGGTTATTTTCAGAGGAGGGGGGTTTATTATAGTTTGTGCGCTTGAAAGCCCAATTGGGCTTATTATCGGGACATGTCTTTTCGGGGAAACATGGTAGAAATAGCAATAACATCTAGACTTATATACTGTACTGCTCCATAGTACTCTACAGCACTCTCTGAGCAGTTTACAATGTCAGCATATTGTCCCCAACAATCTGGGTTCTCATTTTACCAACCTTGAAAGGATGGAAGGCTGAGTCAACCTTGAGCCCATTGGGATTGAACTCCTGGCAGTTGGCAGAATTAGCCTGCAATATTGCATTCAAACCACTGCGCCACCATGACTCATCTAGAATAAAATCTCTTGGTTAGGATAAGAATGGAAAAATTCTGTCTGTCACTCATTACTCTGCTAAAAAAATCTCCATTCTTCTTCCTCTTCCATTGCCCAGGAGAAATATCCTTTTCTTGTTTCTGACTGACACTGTTATTGGCTGATTTCCTAAATTCCGAAGTAAGAACTTGGTTTTGTTTTCTTTTCACCCAATGTTCTTGAACTCCTATTTTTCTAAGTGCCTTCTACAGCTTGACATGACCGACAAAACTGAAGGCCTTTTTATGATCAATGAAACATGCAGTGACTTCTTTTTGACACTCATTGACTTTCTCCATTACCTGGCATGCATCAGCAATCATCGCTCATATTCCTTGACCTTTTCTAAAGCCATCTTGAACATCTGCCATCTTTTTTCCCATGTAGAATTGTAATCTGTATTGGATAACCCTAAGTATCATTTCGAAAGCATGTGACATTAAAAGGTATTCTATAATAGCTTGTACACTCTGTTAACATTCCTTTTTTTGGCATTGAAATGTCAATTGACCTCTTCCAATCTGTTGGTCACTGTGTTGTTCTCTAGATTCATTTGCATTGCTTGGTTTGCATAGCTTTTAAAGGTAAAGTTTTGTTTCTTGCCAACACCTGCTTCAAACAACACAAACATAGTTACTGTACCTGTGTATCACTGGATGTACCATAATATCAGATTTAATTAAAAGGAAACAGAAATTGTAGAATAACTATGTCATCAGCCAATACGCTTTCAGGTGCAGATTATTGCCAAATTAAGTTTTAAATTAAATTAAGTATTGGTGTCTAATATACAAGTTAAATTTAGGAAATTTAAAAGAGGTGTGCCAACAAGATTTGATCTAGAATATCAGTTTGTTCAATTAGAATAGAAGATTAATGTTAAGGAAGAGATTCAACATACCACTTATGTGAAAGAGAACATGAGGATCTATAGGAAGATCCTATAGTAAAAATAAAGGCTAAAAGAAAAATCCAAATTTTGAAGCAAAAATATAGCCAAGTGACTGCCATTAAGTAGCGCAAAAAATGAGGATGAAAGTCATGGGCCATAAAATAATGCATGATAGTTGAAGCCATTTCAACATCAAACAAGAAATGATAGTAAATTATATTTCAATCAAAAAGCCAAGGTAGGGAAAAATAACAAGAAAAGAATGAGAAATGTATTTAAGAACATGAGTGCAGAGAAGAGCAACAAAGATGATTAAGGGACTGGAGGCTAAAGCGTATACAAAACGGTTGCTGGAATTGGGTATGTATAGTTTAATGAAAAGAAGGACTAGGGTTGACATGATAGCAGTGTTCCTATATCTCAGGGGTTGCCACAAAGATGAGGGAGTCAAGCTATTCTCCAAAGCACCTGAGGGCAGGACATGAAGCGATGGATGGAAACCAATCAAGGAGAGAAACCTAGAACTAAGGAGAAATTTCCTGACAGTTGGAACAATTAATCAATAGAACAACTTGCCTCCAGAAGTTGTGAATGCTCCAACAGTGGAAGTTTTTAAGAAGAGATTGGACATCCATTTGTCTGAAATGGTATTGGGCTTCTCCCTGCTCTGACTGAGCAGGGAGTTAGACTAGAAGACCTCTAAGGTCCCTTCCAACTCTGTTATTCTATTCTATTCTATTCTATTCTATTCTATTCTATTCTATTCTATTCTATTCTATTCTATTCTATTCGATTCGATTCGATTCGATTCGATTCTACTCTACTCTATTCTACTGTACTCTACTCTACTCTACTCTACTCTACTCTACTCTATTCAGAAATCCCTGAAAAAACAATGGACAGTTAAGGTAGGACTTATGAGGAGTAGCCGAGATCAAATCAAGGCAGATGAGGTTAAAAGAGAAGTTGGCAGATGGGGCATCGTACTGATGAATCCAATGCCATAGCATTGTGATGCAATTCTCTCATCTTTGTTATATATGTTGGGATGTTGCATACTTGTACAAAAGGAACAGAGTTTGCTCACGTGATGCCAGAAAGATCCTGTATGTGAGCCAGAAAGATCATGTGAGCCAGAAAGATTCAGTAGGCTCATTAGGGCATACTGAATCCATTACAAATGGATAATAGTACATATATTGAGAATTATTCAAGAACCAACTTAGTACTATAGTGTGTTGTTCCTTTAATGGACTTCAGTATATCATGATTCAGCAATTTTGCTGTTTTCCTTACAGGGTGACATTCCGAAATGATAGTTCCCTAAAGACTCTATGGGAATTCCCCTATATTAGGAATGCATTATTATTAGTATGGGAGAAAATGAAAGAACAACATTATTTGCACAACAATGGAAAAGTGAAGAGATCCCAACAGATGAAGGTGTGATTAGAAAAATATTAGAATGTGCAGAAATGAATAAACTAACATTTACAATTAAAGAAAAGAAAGAAGCTGAATATTTTTTGACTTGGGACTTATTTTATCAATGGCTAGCTGACAAAAACAGGAGCTAGAGAAGGGGAAATATATGAAAGGATTAGTGATATAAGGAAGACATGTTAACTTGGTTAAACAAATTGTATGATTATTACTGTTATTAATATTAATATAATTAATATTAATGTAATGAATATTGTTGTAAACACTGTGATTATTATTTCCTAAAATGATTTGTACCCAGGCAACACACTGTTCAATTGAAATTTGAATTTTTGTATGCTATAAAATAAAATAAAACTTACAAAAAAAAAAAGTCTCTATAGGAGTTCCCCTATACATTTCCAGGGAAATATTTTTCTGGATTAAGATATCTTTGCCTGGAAGTTCACAAAATGCTTTTAACAGCAAGACATTTACCTCTGCCCCAGTTATCTAATTTAAACTTCACCTTGAGCTCTTTTACAGTCACATTAGAATATCATTCCAGCCTCCTATCCTGTAGACTGAATAGGGATGTGATGTCCCAATTCTCCAAGTAACAAATTATTGGAGTCCAATCCATGAACTTGATGGCTTCTTTGCTCATTACTCATGGTTGAAAAGTCATTTTTACACATTCTGACATAATGATGTCTCCTGACACATTTGTGATAAATCTTTCTGAATTCAGGACAAAGACAAGGTTGATGTAGTATGCCACAAAAAGGGCACAGTGTATTTCTGTCTTGAAATCTTAAATTCTCAGTTTCAGATACCTCTGTTGGCACTTTATCACTCTCTTTTTTTTCTACATGTACTGTGTACAGGTCCTTAGTATTTGTTGATCATGACCTGCAGTTGTGTTTTAGTTAGTTCTAGGGCATGGCATATTTTAATATTCCTTCCAAAGGAAGCTCAGGCTCCGTCATTTATTCGTTCATCTGTACACTAAATACTTTATTTCTCCTACTTCATTAGTCATAGAATCAAATTGACAGCTATTGGGTTTTAATCTGCACAGCAACATCCTCAATAGCATCTCCATAAATCCGAATAATTCCAAAGAGATTCAAACTCAGCATTCTGACAGGGAATATATAAAATGCCCTAAACATCAGAAGAATGTATTCAATATATTCAGGGCTTGCAGCCACTAAGAAATCAAAACTCTTCTAAACACCTAAGAGCTCCTCCTGCACCACAGTGTAGCAAAATACATCTAGTCATTTCTAGAGTATTTTACCACATTTGTAGCCAAGTACAAGCAAAATCTCTTCTCAAATCTAGTTCAGAGGCAAACTCCCCCATAGAGCACATTCTCAATGCCAATATTAAATTTTCAGTAAATGCATAGAAGCGCCAATTTCTGATACCACTTTGACCGTTGTGTCAAAGACAAAGTCTTATAGACAGAACATTTGTGAAAGAAAGAAGGAAAAAGAGCAGCAAAAGAAGAAAGCAAGCAATGCATGGATGTGAGTTATGTAATACATCTACTGAATATTGGTACCCTGAACTCCAGTGTCCAACATGCTAAAAGTACAAAATGAGGCAATATATAAGCTGATAAACAGAAGTACATCAGTTGTGGACAAAATACCTATTGAACTTTTAAGCTGCAGAAAAAAAGGCAGTTAAAATGCAAACAGCTCTGTGGAAAAATGGAACCTAGCCTACTGTTTGTAAAATATGGTGAATATACTAATACCACAAAAGGGTAATGTACACATTAGTGAACCGTTGTGGTAGTTTCTTATGTGAACATGGTTTCTTCAGATGTTAGAAAGAACAAAGGAACTATACATGGAGAGAAAAATGCCAAATGAATAGACCAGTTTTAGGTAAAGCATAAGAGCATGAGATTGTATCAAACAACTAGAAAGATAATGAGGAAAAGAATGTAAGAGAATTTAAGAGAATTTAGTGTTGATTTATAGACTCCCATTCAAAGGCCTTTGATTATGTAGAAGATGCCAGAATATGGAGTACATTAAGATTATTGGGTACGACAAAGCACCTAATTATTTTTCTAAGAAGTCTTTAGAATGAACATGAAGCTATTGTAATACTGAATTTGGAGTTTCTGAATAGAAAAGAAATGCATATTGTCACTGTTGAACTTATAGAGTGAATATATTGTAAGAATGGCAGATTGGAAGACATGACAGCTGGGTACTGAAGCATTAACAATTTGCGATGTGCAGATGATACTATCTGATGATAAAACAGGCTATGTAAATCTCATTAGGAAAGCAAAAATAGAAAATGAAAAAAATGGGATTAATGTTAAATATTTTAAAAATGGTAACATCATCCATCATCCTTAATTAATGTACCATTGATGCTAAAAAGAAAAGTGAAGGAATTATATAATTTGTTTTTCTTGGGTTCACTCAAAAATAAAGACGGGCAGTATGCTGAAAAGCAGAGAGAAGATTAATTCTAAGAGGAAGAAAATGATAAAAGCATATTTCTGTGGCAGTATAGATCAAAGCAGAGACATTGGTGTTTCCAGTGATAGTCTATGATTGTGAAAACTGGATATTGAGAAACAGCAAGAAAAGATAGAAACTTTCAATTACATATTTAGGGATGTTACTAAGAAAACCATAGACTGCAAAAGGGTCAGATAATGTGCCTTGAATCAAGTAAACAGTTTTTATTCGAGGCAATGGAACAAAAACACATATCCTGGCCATGTGATTCTAGAGCAGTGATGGCGAACCTATGGCACGTGTGCCAGAGGTGGCACACAGCACCCTCTCTGTGGGCACACGAGCTGTCACCCCAGCTCAGATGCGTGCATACCTCTCACCAGCGAGCTGGTGTTCAGGTCTCTGCTGGGCATGAGAATGTGGCGGGGCACATGCAGGGGCACATGCATGCAGGGGTGTGTGGTGCATGCAGGGGCAAGCATTCCCAGGGGGCGGTGCATGCAGGGGCATGTGCACATGTTCAGGGGATGCAGCACATGCATGCGATATGCACACATGCATGGGGGCAGGGCGCATGCACTGGGCCACATGCACATTGCATTTTGGGGGTTCACATACATGCGTGCTTTGGGCACTAAGTCTGGAAAAGGTTAGCCCTCACTGTTCTAGAGCATGAAAAGCTTCTATGCTCACGAGACTGTGAGAAGGAAGGGAAAGAGAAGACACCAAGTAAGGCAAATGGATGATGTCCAAGAGATCAAAGGGAGCTCCTGGAAAGAACTACAAAGACAAGTTGAGATGGTGGGCATTTTTTGACACTGCCGAGAAAGGGTGAGCGTCAGTCAGTGGTACTTAATCAGTAGTGGGTTCGTGAGAGCCGGTAGCGGTGACGATATGATGTCACCGAACCGGTTCTCTGTCTTCGGGAGCTGGGCCCTCCTGCCTGCCCCCGCATTATGCCGACCTTATATTTCTTCTTTTTTCGCCCAGCTAAGAGGTGCGGCAGAGCGGGTTGCCGCACCTCAGCTGGCAGATTCGCAACACGCTTGTGCAAAGCACAAAATTGGTGGGGATTGGCACATTTGGGAAGAGGTTTCACAAATCTTAAGAAACATTTAAAAACCAACCCATGTTCAAATGCCTTCCCATGCCACAATGTGAGAAGAAAAACTCACATTCATGTGGCCATAAAAGCAAAAAGAAAAAGAAAAAGAAAGAAAGAAAGAAAGAAAGAAAGAAAATCTCATATGCAGCTTTTTTCATTCTGTGCAATCATAAACTTTTATGTTAGAAAAGGGGTAAGATCCATTTATTGATTTGTATCCCACTGAAATCTACCCTTATCTCACCAGCTTATTGATACAATAAAAACACAATGCAAAACATCAAAAGCATACAGAACAAATAAATAAAAAAACATTTGTGAAACCTCTTCCCAAATGTGCTGCTTCCCACCATCAATCCTCTAGGCATCGCAATGCAAATATCTTCTAGAAGAAATGAATCTTCAGTTTCTTTTGGAATATCTCCAGGGAAGACATAATATGCATATTAACTTGAACTCTAGGAAGGAACAATTAGACATACATAGATTTAATAAATGTGCAATAACTCATAATATAAAAACGGGCAGACATATTTTTGCCCACTTTTAAATTTTCTGTGTTATTGTGTATTTGTTCAACTTATGTATGTCTAATTGTTTTGTGTGTGTGTGTATGTGTGTGTGTGTGAGAGAGATATTCCCTGTAACTCTCGGAGTTTCTCTATTGTTGTGACATTTAAAAGTTGTTATTGTTCTGCTTACATATGGTTGAGAATGCAGCTGTGTAACAGTAAAATCTTATTTCTTCCAGAAGGCACTTGTCAAAGTACAGTTTAGTTATTTTAGTACTTTTCCAAATTTAAAAAGACAACTCTTGAAACATGTTACTATTTTTTTTTTCTAAGCTGAGATGCAATGCTGAGTGCTCCTGCTTTTTTAAGGCTTTTATATGTGAAGTAATCCTCCTTTGAAAAAGTCATACATAAATAAAGTCATGTTAAAGGAAAAAATGGTACTGTGGTGTCAACCAAATAGCCTGAGATTGAGCTCAGCAGGGGCTCAAATCTGGGTGACTATTCAGGAGAAAGTAAAAAAAAAACCCCCCACAAATAAACAGGAAAGCCATAATAAAATGGAGGATGGGGTGGGGTGGGGGAATCTATTTCGGATTTCAGATGGCTGAAGTAGACATCAGCAGACATCTTGAGATGTTGAGGCTGATAAGCAGCCGGCATCAGAGTGGAGTCTGTCCACCAGTCACTGCACTGAGAAATAGATCTTGGCATGCTTCATGCTGAAAATCTTCAGAGCCCTATTGAGAATTTACACTCCCTACTTCACTTTTGTTCATATTGCTTCTCTAATATTTTACATGGCCATTCATGAGGGCAGCAAGAGTTTTGCATTTATTGGCATACGCTCCCCAGATCGTTTAAAATCCCCAGATGATTTTATGGCATAATTTGTTAGATGGAAGAAAAACTTTTTTTGAAGCCTCACAGATTCAAAAAAGCAAAACAAAACATTAGTTTGAAATCAGATCTATGAAGCAAGGGCCAGAATTGGTAGGTCTGTGGGTGAAGGAGCAGTGGCTCACGTAGAATGCTATTAATTGTCAGTGTAGACACAAGAAAACAAAGGCAACTGGAAATCCAGAACTGAATTTTAAGGAAAGGACTGGATTATAAAGAATTCTATAAAATGATTGTTTCAAAGAAAGAATTTATTGATAGAAGGCAATGCTACCAATAGAAGATAATATTTGTACCTCAGGGTTGAATTGTGAGGTCCTTGGTGCTTTCTGAGTTTGGTTGTTTCCTAGCAAAGCAAACATTTCATTACCCAGCTAGGTAACATCATCAGTGCTAATAGCTGTGGTGTTTGTTTTGATGACTTGTACAGATAGCTTTCCTCAGTGCTGTAAACCAATAGGGGTATTTTGTAGAGGTAGGGTTCATTAATTAAATCAGCCAAAAAATGGGTAATTGAAAATCTGGAGACAAAACTGGCAGGCTTCATTTTAGGATGATATAGTGCTAGGGGGATGAAGTGATCACCAGCAGAATAGTACCTTTAGTTGCCAAAATATTTTAAAATGGGAGTGGGAGATGGAAATAGGTTAGCTAATAGACTGACAATGTAAATAAGAGACCGAGGTATCAATAAGCTGTTATTTTCTCAACAGCATGAGTATCACTGACTCTACTTACGTCTGAGAAAATTAACTTTGAAGACCATGACAATTGTTTTTTTCCTAGATTCATAGTAAAATAACTGTTTTGGCAATCTTCTAAACTAGACAGCAATCTGCAAAGGCCAATTGATGTAGTGTAAAGAAAGATTTGATCAGTTTAGAGAAGAGCAGTTTTCTGCCAGTGATTTAGACTGGGAAGAAGCTGGCTCCCTTCAGGATGAAAATAGTATTGTTAACAAAGAGATTGAATAAGAGAAGAGCTAGCCCTGCGTAACACCCTTAGTATAAATTATGGAGTCACTTAGAAGCACTATCAAGGAGGATATGATTTGAATGAAAGAATTTATGTGAAGTCTCATTACCATATCCAATACGCTGGTGTCAATGCTGAATGCTTTGAGAAGGAACCATAATTAGTTTTGGACTATAGAATCAGAGGCTGAACGGAATTCTGCAAATGCAACATCACATTTTCCCTTAGTGAAATTAATGTACTTATTAATTAGATGGATAACCGATAGAGGAATAATCTAAGTGGAAACCAGAAGATTCCAATAACAACCTTCTAGCATATGGAAAGATATTTGGCATATAGTTTATTTGTGTAACTTGCTTGACAATTTTACTCGCCTCTCTTGAAAATTGAGTGTATGATGGTTAAGTTACAGCCTTCTGGGAAATGGTCACTTTGAAGTTCCAAATGACCATTTAATTCTCCTCTGACTGGTTAATTTAGACTCAGTGAGATGAATCATGTTCTCTGTTAAGGGATTAACATAATAAATATGGGATGGTAAGAGTTTGATAATCCTTGCATCTTCTAGGAATAGTCTCAAATTTTAGGAAATGATCTAAACTTGCATCTGGAATGTACATATTGTACTAAGGCTATATATAAATGGGAAGTTATAATCTCCTGAACAGTCTCTTAAATTGAGAGACCTATTCAAGGTTATTAATTCCATGCAAACAAAAATGTAAGTAACTTATTGTCCTATTTCAGGCTTCAAACTCACACCGTTGCTTGGTCAGAAGAACAGCCTCACTCAAGGCTTAATAGATAAATAATAGTTAAGAAAAGGAATGTAAATCAAAACAATATCTGAGGAAAGAAAGCTTACCTGGGTAACTTCACTTTCAACAGGAATGTAGAGGAGAAAAGTAAACACCTGAAGTTCAGACACTCAAGTTAGGTTTGTCAGCCAATCTAATGATCAGAGTTTCAAGGATTTTTTTATTCAAGAAGAAGATATCACATGGCTATTTCCAGTAGAGCAACATACTGTAGGTCAGGGCTGCCTCTTAAATCAGGAAACAGCCAACTGTCTTTAAGATAGTGTCTTGCTTGGCAAGGAGCCTCACTGAGCATTTTATTCTGCTCTCCACTCTAATCACTGAGTATGAGAGCTTACCTCATCATCTTATTCCTCCAACTGTTATGATGGTGCCTGATCAGGGGTGGGCTTCAAAAATTTTAGCAAGGGGTTCTCTGTCCGGTTGCTGGGTGGGTGTGGCTGTAGTGGGCGTGGCCTAGTCAGCCTCCTCCACCATAGCTGGGGGGGGCACTTTTGCCCTCCTCAAGCCTCTGCATAGGCCCTGCACTTACCTGCATCCAAAAAAGGCTGCTTGGGGACTCCTGGGAGGGGCGGGGGGGGGCAGGGTGGGCAGGGCCAGCCAGGAATGGGATTTGGGGGTTCTCTAAACTGCAAGTATCTTAGCTAGAGGTTCTCCCGAACCTGTGCGAACCCCCAGCAGCCCACCCCTTTGCCTGTTTGATTAGAGTCATGTGATTCCTGGCTTGGTGTCTCCTGAGGTTGACATTCCACTAGTTCAGCTGTAACAAATTTTTCAGACTGGTTGCTTGGGTCCTGGACCATAACATTTATATCCGGACAAACTGGTCTTCTCTTCCCTTAATTCAAAGGAAAATAATATACTTAATTTCTGATCCATGATTAAACATGATTTTGTGATCTTAAATTTTGTCAGCCCAATTTGTACACTGAAGTCACCAATTAAAATAAAAGAGGAAGGAGGAAAATAGATATGATGTTTATTGGAAAAAAATTGATAATTCAATTTTTTTTCCGAGCTGGGTGTGACAGATGTGTCCTTCCCTTTGGTTCCCAAGAGGTAACTTTGGGATGGACAAATGGAATCAGTTTGTTAAGGGTACTGGAAACCAACTTTCCTGATTTTATCAGGAAAAATAATTTTGGGATAAGCATAGTAAAGCATAAGCTGTTCATACTGCATGAAATGTCAAGATAGCTGGAAACATTAAATAACTGTCTTCGGTGAATTTGATTGATTATGTTCTATTATGTCAGTATTGACTATCTGAGATTACAAAGATAGATATTTTCCAGGAGGATGTATGCCCAACCTGGTCATTTAGGTCTTTTAAAGCTGCACCATTGCTATAACTCAGTTAATCAACCTTGCCTTATTCCTCTCTTTTCTTTCACCTTTCACAGCATTATAGACTTCTCCAGACAGCCAAGTCTTTAATAATGGTTCCAAAGTATGATAACTTGAGCCAGATAATTTGTGTCTCCATTGGGAACTCTGAATTGATTTGTTGTTGATCCATTTGTTTGGTTTCTTGGCTAGCCATGAAATTCTTAGGGTTTTGTCAAACATCAGTCTTCAAAAACATCAGTGCTCTTTCTTTCCTGCGTCTTCAAAGTCCACTTTTCACTTCTGCAGAGTATCTTAAGGGAAAACCATTTTCTTCATGATTTTGATCTTTGTAGATAAAAATATCCCTGGCATCGGAGTATATTTTTGAAGGCCTTTATGGCTACTCTATCAAATGCTACTCTATATAGTATTTATTGATTGTTGGTTTCTTTACTGTTATATTTAGCCCTTCAGTATCTTTATTGACAATTCTAAGGTTGGTTGCTGTACCTGTTGTCATTCATTTGATCTTATTTTATGTTCCAACTTAGTCTTATTTTTTCCACTGGGCTCCTTGACTTTTATTACTAGAGCTTGCAGCTCTTCTGTGAATATTCCTTATAATTAGAATGATGCCTAGAGCTATGGAAATCCTTGTGAAAATGTTAAACTTTGGCATTACAGTAGACTTACCTTTTTGTTCCCTAATTTAAACTCATTTAAAAATTATGCATACACTATTACCAAATAGATGATATTGAGGGACCAGCTATTTCCTACAGCATCTGTTTGGCTGATTATCAACAATCCAGGCTCCTTCAATTAATCAATGCCATCTATTGCCTTCTCCATTGCCTTGCTTGAAGCCCTTTGGAATGAAGTTCTCCCTGAAATCTGGAAGATTGTCATCCTGATGATATTTTAAGGGGCTTGAAGACCTGGCTTTTTGTACAGGCCTTTAATGAGCATAAGTGAAGCCTCCTTGGATTGTGTATGCATGTTATTATTATTATTTTTTCTCTACCAGTCCACTTCCTATTTTGTTATTTTTAAGGTTTTTAATCATTTTTAAAAATATACTATATTAATTTTTGACTCACCCAGAATTGTTGGGAACTGAGCAACATACAAGCTAGATTAATTAATTGTTTATCTCAACTATTTTTACAGCTGATTTTTTTTTCAGGCCACAAAGCAATATAAAGCAGTCTTCCTTCACTAAATGATATATTACATATTGGGATATATGTGAAGTATGTCGGTATACCAGTGCTTCAAACCGTTTTGTGTATATAGAGGAATAGCTTATGAATTTTATCCCAAAACAACTCTGATAAAACTCCTATTTTGATTTTCAGAGATCAGTAATTGTTCGTTCCTAACTCTTCCCCCAGTGAATGTAACCAGAATAGGTCTTCTGATATGAAAGTAATATTGGCATTTAGAGATAGAAATTAAAAGACTCAAAAATATTTATAAGTTGGTAACAAAGAAATGAAGCAAAATCAGTTCTTTTTTGTGTACTTGTGCTTGGTTAATGCTGCAATTATTTTTTAAATGAGATTGAGAGACTGAACTTGTTGGAAATGTGTCAGGTCCTACTTAAAACTAGATTGTTCTTGTTAATTGTTAACAAGAAGTTAAATCCATCTACATTTTTCCTCCAAGCCAAATTGTTTCCTTCTAACCTATATTCCATTTTGGTTCATGCTGACAAGCAAATGAAGGCTAGCTTCATGCCGTCTTCAAAGAAAACAGGTTTGTTCTCAGAAGCCAAAATCCAGGTCCAAACAGATTTCTTCATTACTCCTGCACTTGAGCATTTGTCCTTAGGGTTTTGACCCATCTTGAACTCATGGTCTGTCAATCCTTCTCAGAGAATGATGCTTCCCAGTGGCTCGGTGATGCAGATACTGAATTCTACCCCTGCAATTTTTATTTCTTCCCACCAATTTGTCTTGAGTGATCATTGTAATTCCTTTAACGGCTGCCTCTTTTATGTAATTTTCTTTTCAACCCAACTCTGGCTGTTAGAATTCAGGTGTTTAACAGGCCTATAGTCTGCATTTTTTCACCATCCTATTAAAGGGGTCAATGCCTAAACAATTAAACCAACCAATGATCATTTCCGTACAACAATCAGATGTTGGCCTAGCCCTAGATCAAATTAAAGTTCAGCACAGAAGCTGCACAGCTGGACTCAGAAAGTCAAAATTGCCACTGGTGGAGCTTCGCAAGAGACAATTGCAGGCTCCATTTGCATCAGGATGAGACAAATGATAGATAGATAGATAGATAGATAGATAGATAGATAGATAGATAGATAGATAGATAGATAGATAGATAGATAGACAGACAGACAGACAGAGATAGATTTTAGTTTCCAGGATGATCATTATTCATTTGTGTTTAATGTCTAGAAATGTAGAAACAGAAATAATAGAAATGTTACAAACAATTATTTCTACAACACCTTTTTGGCTGGCATTCAGAAGTAGGCTTTCACTAACTTGGGACTGGTGTGGTATTTGATCCATGCAATAGAGTCCATTGTAATGTCCATATTAAAAAATCATGCAGATCTGTTTAATTTTGGCATTTCTTCCCATACTAAGAACACAATTAAATGTTTAAGTCTTGTGTGTAAATAACACACACATGATTTTCCTTTCTACTGTGCCCATCAGCAGTTATCACACTACTTTTGATAATTCCCGCCCCCCTGTATTTGGCACTCACACTGAACTTCTTCAATTCATTATATCAGTAAATTTGAATAAACCTTACTTTGGAAATAGGAAATTAAAGAAACATCCAGAATCAGCTCCCACTTTCTCCCCCATGTTCTGTGTCATATGGTGAAAATAATAATTGTGACTGCTATTCCCCTCCTCATCATTCCTTTTAGAAGTCACTCTATACAATCCAGTGCTTTATTGCATCTCTGCAATAGTCTTTATACCAAAGAATTAATGTTTTCAATTTCTCCTCCCCCCCCTCAATAAAATACAGCTTCTAGAAAAGTTTTGTTTTCATTTTTCCCAAATAACTGGCAAAGGTGCTCCCAAAGTTGGGATGGTTGTATTGTATTATGTGTATGTATGAGTTTAGAGGGAAATACACCAATTTCTGGGCTAGTTCTGTGGCTCTCATCACAGTGAAGTTAGGAAGTAATAGGAAAGACTCTCATAGGATGTTTAAATGAATTCCTCCCCTCTTCCCAGTTATTCATGTTTCAAAAGAACTTATTCCTGGAATATGGAGAATAGCAATAGCAATAGCACTTAGACTTATATACCTCTTCGCAGTGTTTTACAGCTCTCTCTAAGCAGTTTAGAGAGTCAGCATATTGCCCCCAACAATTTGGGTCCTCATTTTACCCACCTCGGAAGGATGGAAGGATGAGTCAACCTTGAGCCTGGTGAGATTTGATTTGCCAAACTGCTGGCAGCCAGTGATCAGCAGAAGTTGTTCTGACCTAGGCTTCCTTAGAAATTAAACAGCACAAACTTAGTCCCGGCAAACCTCTTTAATTCATATGGCTGTAAATTACTTTCATTTACAGTTCACAAGGATTGATAAACAGTCTTTCAGAGGAAGGTTATCAACACCCACCTATCTCACATGGAATGCTGCCAAAGAACTAATTTTCAGATGCAGGGCAAGGCCAAACTTGGCACAGAGTCACAAACAGAATTTTCAAATCTTGAATCGGCCAGATGAACTAATTGCTTCCTGCAAAAGCTCACGTCCTGCTCGCTTCTCTTTTATGTCTTATGGGAGGGGCCAATCATCTCCAAGCCTTACTCCCAAATCGCCCATGTTTTCTTAATTATTCCTGTCTCCTAGCAGCTCTGCGCATGTGCACAGCAGGAACAGGCTCATGCTGTTCTCCTGCCTCGCTGATGTCCGACTCCAGAGACTCCAGAGGCAGCAAAGAACTACCAGATGGCCTTTGCCCACTCTCTGCTTCTGACTCAGAGCCATCGTCCAAACCTTACCCAGACTCCAGGACTGGCCCACGTTCCTCCCCAACCGCCTCACTGTCTGAATCTGCTGCCAGCTCTGCTGGCCACTGGCAGGCCACAACAGAAGTAGCCTGCAGTCCTGCACTCTAACCACTGTACCACCATGGCTCATAGAAGTATTTTAGAGAAGTATTTTACAGAGACATACAGAGAGAAATAGGCCTTGAAGGTTATAATAAGCCTTGGTTGAAATTAAGTCTTGGACTCTCATTTATACATACATACATACATACATACATACATACATACATACATACATACATATATGGATATGCAGTATTTCTGTGTCTTACGCAGTATTTCTGTGTCTTACCAAAAAGAAAAAGACATGTTTTGAATAATGTTCTATTTTTCCCTTCTGATGAACAAGGTTGACATTTTTCCCTGAAATACTTTAATAAGACAGGGGATTATATATACCAGATGCAAAGCAGTTTCCTTTCCAATATATAAAAAGAAATTGGTTTGTTTAATGTTTAGGACAGCTCAAAATTATCCATCCCATTGGAAGAAATAGTCGCTATGACCTTTTTTTTTTGTCTTAATGAATATGGATTTGAATGGGATTTTCAAAACTGAGCAGGGTAATAAAGTTTTACTGATCCATGAGAGAATTGGGGGGGGGGGGGGAGCAAGATAGGAGGCTATAATTTCTGCTAATCATAGCAGCCACCATTCATTTAATATGGACTCAGTCCACGTTTCTTGAGTTCATTTGCATTCCTTAAAGGACCAGAAAGGATACATGTGATAGAACTTGCATTCCATCCTTGCAATTACAGTGACCCAAACTATTCAATGTCTGATCTGTTGTAAAGCCTACAAAATATGCTGAAGGCAGGAGATTCTGCAATATATAATTTAGGAAGGAAAGAAGGAAAGAACCCCCCCCCCCCCAGATTTATGTAGCAAAGATAGTTCCCTCCACACTGGTTTACCTGTTGATCTTGCCTCAAAATATAGGTAGTCCTTGCTTAGTGAGCACAATTTAGCAACCAGCAACTTCCTCATGAAGTGTTTGTTAAATGAAACTACTCATGTGCTTATAGCACTAGCACTTAGACTTATATACCGCTTCACAGAGCTTTACAGCCCTCTCTAAATGGTTTACAGAGTCAGCATATTTCCCCCAACGATATGGGTCCTCATTTTACCAACCTCGGAAGGATGGAAGGCTGAGTCAACCTTGAGCCTGTGAGATTTGAACGACCAAATTACAGGCAGCCAGTAGTGAGCAGAAGTAGCCTACAGTACTGCACTCTAACCACTGCACCACCCTGGCTCAAGCGAGACTGTTTTATTCAATCATCTCTGATTCTAAGGAGCCTGTGTAGCGTAGAGGGCTAATGCCTCCTACTAAAGGCAGCAATTAACACCAGCTGCCTGTAATTTCTCTGAGTTCAATCCTAGCCAGGCTCAAGGTCGACTCAGCCTTCCATCCTTTCTAAGGTGGGTAAATTGAGGACCCAGTTTGTGGGGGCAATAAGCTGACTTTGTATAAATATAAATATACAAAAGTATGAAGGCTATTGCTTAACGCATTGTAAGCCGCCCTGAGTCTCCGGAGAAGGGCGGCATATAAATCAAATTAAAAAAAAAAATTGTCTGAACAAGTCCCTGTAGTTTCCTTGGCAGGGTTTTTCAAAAGTGGTTTGCTATTGCACCTTTCTTAGGGCTGAGAGAATGTGGCTGGCCCCAGCTTGACCCAGCTGGCTTCTTGCCTAAGGCAAGATTAGAACTCATGATCTCCTGATTCCTAGCCTGGTATCTTTCCACTAGAGCAAACTGGCTCTTTGTACAGGAATATAGGCTGTTAAAACAGAAATAGTATTCTGTCCCCTCTGCTCATTTAAATGTAACTTTAAGTTCGCAATGGAAGTATTAAGAACAGGATTGCTTTTCTTTTTCTTTAAATTTCCTCATAAGTGACATTTTATAGGATAGTATTTGTAAGCAAACATTTTGCACAGTTCCATTTACAAAGAAGTTACAGCTCCCCAAACAGTCAACTTTATTGTTAAATCAAATGAGCTCAGTACCTAGCTCTTGTAAATGTTAGGAGTAATGTTTTTTTTATTTCAGAACATATGTTTTGGTGTCAGGACTGAAGGGAAAAATGACTAACAAACCAAGCAACCACAAATACAAAGGCAAAATGAAAGCAGATTTTTTAAAAAAAACTGATCAAATAAATATTCCATCAAAATTGACAAAAATTAGGCAATGGCCCTGCCGGACAGATTATTATAAAATGGATTATTATAAAAATAATATTTTTCTTTACAATTTTACATTATCTCCATTTACAAATTAACTACATTTGTCAGATTGCCATAAACCTATAATTGTTCTCTGAATAAGAGCCATCATTATTAATTCTTCCTATCCTTACGATAACAACCTCTAAGTTTTATTGTTCATTTAAAATGATGAGCCAGAAATTTTACATTGCTTTGAACTTGAAATGCTCTTTGAAACAGAAATTTTGCGTTCAAGTTGAATTGTATTGCTCATACAATAAATTTTCTAAATTTGTAAAAATATTTTGAATTCACAATAGGACAATTTTATGGTGAGAAAAGTTCTGGCCTGATTAGAACAGTGGGCTTTGAACTTAAACCATTTTTATTTTGAGCTTAAAATATTTTATATTGTGGTAGAGTTTTGCACATGTCTAATAATTAGGGGGTTATTTGTATGTGTGTGTGTGTGAGGGGGGGGGGGGAGAAATGAAAGTTTTAGGATTTTTAGGTTTTAAAGATTTTCTTTTTAAAAGAATCTTCCAGAAGGCTATCAAAACTTGGTTCTTCCAGTTGCTCTGAGGCCCCAAGGGGATGCTCACCACTGGAGGGGATTAAAGGGGTTAGAAGGTCATATCCCCCATGCTGTCCATCTTCTTGGTTCTATTTTTTATATCCTTTAAATTTTTAAAAAATATTTATTGTTTTACTCTATGTAAGCCATCCAGAGTTGCCTTATTGTGGAGATGGGCATTAATACTTTTCTAAAAAAATGAAATATTCATATTGAAGAAATGCCAGCAGAATAACTACAATGTTAGTAATAACTCTCCATAACCCCAGAGCAGAGGTGGTTGGTATTCAACAAATTCTGACCAGTTCTGGAGAACTGGTAGCGGAAATTTTGAGTAGTTCACCCCATCCCCATCTATTCTCTGCCTCCCAAGTCCCAGCTGAAGGAGATGGGGATTTTGCAACAACCTTCCCCTGGAGTGAGGTGGGAATTGAGATTTTACAGTATCCTTCTCCTGCCATGCCCACCAAGCCACGCCCACAGAACTGGTAGTAAAAAAAATTGAACCTCACCACTGCCCCAGAGTAATAAACAACCAGGCTGCCCTAGATCTTCATTAACAAATTATTTTTGTGTCTTTTCTCACTAGTAAAGGCCAGAATTGCAGCTATGGAGCTGCTTTTGAAATCAGTGCAAACAGAACAATAGTATTTACAGATATGTGGATTTGCAGAAGAAGGTGTATTGTGCTTCTCTGGAGGATCCTATGCTTCTATTGCTTCCTTTTCTTAAGGCCAGAGTTTGGCCATTGTCTTACCAAAGTTTTCTGCTAAAAAGATTGACATGTCATGAGCATGCCCCTCTTAAAAATGTTTTGCACTCCTCTCATATGGAACAGTGAAACCTCTGCAACATTTCACACAACGGTTTTTTATTCCTGGCTTTTTTGTGGTATTCCTGTCCAGGATCTTGTGAAATGGGCTAAAGTATTAGTGATCTTTGCTGAAAAGTCTTATGAAGCTGGCTAAGCAACCCCCCCCCCCCCAAAGGCTCCCACATTGTGTGGCAAATGACTGAGAGGGAGGTATGTTCACTCTTTTGTCTGGCTCTGAAAACAGGAAGCACTGAGCCTTTTCCTTCTCTAGGACCAAGGGAAGGAATTAGTTTCCTTTCCAATTAAAGTGATGCTTTTCTTGTTCACCTCTTGGAAATAAAAGATTCTCACGATAACATCAGTGTGACAGGCTCTGAACAGAGCAATGGTGTGTGCCTCCTCACAGCTCCAGCCCCCCCAACCCCACTCTGGCATCACAATACCCTTCCAGTTAATTTTCACTATGTCAGATTTGTGATACATCATTATTCGGATGGGGTTTCTCTTGGCAAAAAGAGGTTGACTGTCCACTTGCAGATGTAGTACAATCAACTCTCAGCCTGTACGTCTCCCTGCCCTAATTTACCCTTGATACAATTATGGTTGTCTCTTCTACCTTAATGAGAATGTTCTTCTAGCAACAGGGTGAAAGGTGTTCAACGGAATTAGATCTGCTCTTTCCCTTTCCCTCTCCATAGAGCAAGGAGGCTTTTCATAATTTCTCCCCCTTTCTCCTCATTAGAGGAGCAATGAGCAATGACAGCCACTTTCTTCCAAAAATGTCTTTGGGAACACAGCATTATTAGTCAAAATATTGGTGATTGTGTGGCCTGGACAGTTCTTCATTTTAGGCCCACCCGCTGTAATTCGATGCCACCTGAGAGACGACAAGAGCATCAGTTATAAAGCACCCTTAGTTTTGCTGTCTGTCATCTTTGCAGAATAAGATCTAAGTCTCCTACTTGTTAAGGAAAAAAATATACAAGTGATGAGTTTATCTCAGATCTATGTTTCCAAGTGAGTGCTTTAGAGAAGAGCAGTGAGATTATGATTGATATAAGGGGAGCCTGAGAGATACGCTAGAAATATCACAGCGGGGAGGGGGGGAGCAATGGCTCAGTGATTAAAGATCCTGAGGTTGTCAGCTGGAAAGCTGAGAGCCTGGGTTCAAGACCCAAGCACCTCACGATGGAGTGAGCTCCCGTTACTTGCCCCAGCTCCTACCCATCTAGCAGTTCAAAAGCATGTAAATGTGAATAGATTAATAGGTACCATTTCAGTAGAGCATTCCAGCTGCTTCAGCATATAGTCATGCTGGTCACATGACCACAGAAGTTTCTTTGGACAACACTGGCTCCCTCAGCTAAGAAATAGAGATGAGCACCACTTCTCTAGAATCGGACATGCTGGACAGGGGAAACTTTTACTGCCTTTATCATAGGGATCCTAGAAAGAATATAGTTCAAGTGACAACAAAACATCTCCCCCCCCCCATTCTAATAGGAGTGTTCCTCCTTAGATTTCCAGCCATTGGGATATTCCCTTCCCTTTTCACAACCCAAATTTCCATTTCTCTTCTCCATTGAGTCTTGGCTAGTATAGTTCTATAGTTCTAGAATGTTCATGATTTGTATTTCCCTGAAGTAAAAGACATTTAAACTTGTAGCATTTCTTTCTCCCTACAGATAGTCCTCAGCTTATGACCATGACCACAGAAGACATCACGGTAGTAAGACATAATGGTCATAAAATGGATTGGTCACAGGACCAACTTGATTTTATGACCTTTTTTGCAGTGGTTGTTAAGTGAATCACCACAGTTATTAACACAACCACAGTGGTTGTTGGTTCGTTATGGAGGTGGTTTTGGCAAAAACTGGAAGTACAAAATTGTAGTAAAATGTGGTCACATGACTGCAGGACACTACAAACAACCATACATGCCAAGCCCCTGAAGTTTGGTTAGGTGACTGTGCAGTGGGATCTGACTGTTGGAACGCTGAATCCAGATCATAAGTAGCCCACAGGTCCACTCTAACATCGAACATTCACTAAGCAACTGGTCATATGTCGAGGGTTACCTGTATCAGTTCATTTTATGAGTTGTTTGGGATGTTGTTTTCCATTTTGTAAGCTTTTCTGATGTTTAGAAATACCTCCCAGAGTGCCAACTCCCACCTCCACCCTGAACATAATATTTCCAACTTTAGTTTCTTTATTATTCCATTTCTGTTGGCATTTACCTACTATGTTGGGAGAAGAGATAATGATGATAAAAATGTTTGTATATTCATCTTGTCTGTCTTGTGTCTATTTGTGTTGTTTATTTTTCTTTCGGCCTTTGGCCTAATAAGATATAATGACTACCATATATGTCTTCATAAAACTGTGGTTTTATTTATAACAGTTGCTTTTCAGTAAATAAGCTTTCAAGTCAATAAGTGAGTACTATTTTCTTTGAGTTTGCTGGGGTAGGCAGATGTCTGCAGGATGGAGAACTGACAGATAACTAGCCAAAATATAATTGACCAAAATTTTTCAAGGAGCAATTTAATTCAAGGAGGGGTGAAAAGTCTGGAGGCCTGGGAAGTTAACCATTTAGTATATCATTTATTCTCCAGATAGAAATACAATATGAGCATTGTACAGCAAGCTTTCATATCCTGCTTATTCCAAAGCTAAAACATTTCTTTCACACAACAGATGTTTCTGCCTCTTGCCAATATTTCCTGAAAAAAACCTACTTGCAAACAGAACAGAGATCTTCCC
Organism: Masticophis lateralis; assembly: GCA_030761175.1. Lineage (NCBI taxonomy): Eukaryota > Metazoa > Chordata > Lepidosauria > Squamata > Colubridae > Masticophis > Masticophis lateralis. The sequence goes on along the minus strand of JAUDYJ010000001.1, from coordinate 124,868,142 downwards.
AAAATTAACCTATTCTATAAGTGGTGGGATTCAAATAATTTAACAATTGGTTCTCTGCCCCAATGGTTTCTTCCAACAACCAGTTCACCAAACTGCTCAGAAAGTTAACAACCGGTTCTCCCGAAGTGGTGCGAACTGGCTGAATCCCACCACTGCAAGTATGGATAGGACATGGAAAAGTTTCAAGAGATTTTCCTGATTGCTTTATTTCAGTGAAACATTTGAAATTATTACTTATTTTAAGAGACTCATTCAGGGGAGAGAATGTCTGTTATTCAAGACTGTCCGTTAAATCTGAAATTAGATGAGCATGGTGATGATGACATTTGCCTAACGTATTCGTTAACCAAATGAGGCAAAATTGTGTGTTATTATGTCACTTCGGTGATCATGCCATTATGCAAATCTCACTAATCACACCATTTGTGCCAGTTTATGTCATTATACAAATTACGGAAATTGAGGCAAAGTGTTGTAATTTTCATCATTTGCTCATTGCCTACATTTTGTAATTTAAGTTATTCGTAGTAGAGAATTTGGTCACTTTTTGTTTTTAAGAAAATCATGCTTATTATTCTATTTTTTTGTTTGTTTGTTTGTTTGCTGCTTATCCAAGTAGCTTCTTCAGAAACAACGAAACATTTCAAACCAAAAAAAGAAAAGAATCCAGTTGCTGTGACTCATCTTCCCACCAACTTGATCTGGATCTGGATGACTGAGAATCTTCGTCAACATATTGCCATCCATTTTGAGGAAGAAACCCCTGAGGTTTGGGTGGGAATATGAAAAGGCAGCATGCTTATTATTGCTCATTGTTAAAAATAAAATAAAATAAAATAAAAATAAAATCAGAGAAGTGGTCCACTCTTAAATACGCACAGAATAATGAAGCTTATGAAACTTTACTCTTGGTTGAAAACTCCAAATATTCTTTCCCACTAAAAATACTACCCATTGCTATTTTGCCTGCAGTTCCATTGGGGTGTGTGTGAGAGAGACAACAAATAAGAGAGGTACTTAAGAAGGAAAACTTTATAGGAGAAAGAATTTGAAAAAAAAAAATCCCTTAGGAACCTTGGGGCTTTTTGCTGCCGTTTTATCCTGAAAATAGCAATTGTCAATACTAAGCACACTTTTTAACATAGCCATTTAATTTCTAATGTTAAGAATTGGTAGCTCTTCTTTCATTGCTCCCTTGTCTTTCCAAGATCATGCTTCCAAAATCTGATGGCCAAAGGCTGCAATTAAGCCAGCCTCGATTCCATCATTTTTGAACTAAAATAACAGTAGAATGAGGAGACTCCTTTCCATTTTGATCAATCGTTTTTGTTTTAAAAACTGCACAGACTCGACAAATATTGGCAAAAGAACATCATTCTGCCCTCACCCAAGAGGTTGCAAAAAAAAAAAAAAAAAAATGGAGGAGAGATGTGACTTCTTTCCAGCAAAAATGCGTTGTTTTTCTGGGGTCATCTATAGTTTGACCCTCTTATTTTGTCCAAGAAAAGGCCCTAAACATCCAATCGTTGAATCCTCTGTATTTCCACTGGGCTCTGTACAACATTTCCACAGTTGTGAAAAATTATACAATTGGTCAGATTTTATTGGTCTTTGAAAAATAAAAATGTTTTATACTCAAGAAAATAGATATGGAATTATAGCTAAAGAGATCTTTTTATAGTGCAGTGCCATGATATCTACTCAGAAGTAGCTTTCATTAATTTCAGTGGAGCTTCAGAGACTCTCTATAGGCTTTGAACCAAAAAGCAAGCAAATGAATAGATATTCCTAGTTGAAGCGATTATTTTAGGATTAGGTCAGACAGATGTATTTATTATAGAGTAATCTACATAAATGAAATTACCACTACTGATAGATAAATCTGTCACATTAGAAACAGGATATGTGTTAGGATTTTACACTTATGATTTGACTTGTTACTCCGACTTTGTGGGTAGGTGGACCAATGGTATTGTGTTCTCTGGATTTCTTTCAAGGAAGGGTGGAGAGCAAAAGATTCACCACAATATAAAAAAGATGTTGAGACTCTGCAAAGCCACAAAGATAATTAGGGGACTGGAGGCTAAAACATGTGAAGAACTGTTGCAGGAATTGGGCGTGTCTAGTCTAATGAAAAGAAAGACTAAGGGTGACGTGATAGCACTGTTCCAATATTTGAGGGGCTCCTACAAAGACAAGGGGGGTCAACCTATTTTCCAAAGCACCAAAAGGCAAAATGAGAAACAATGGTTGGAAATTAACCAACGAGAGAAGCAACCTAGAACTAAGGCAACATTTTCTAATGGTGAGAGCAATCAACCAATGGAACAACTTGCCTTCAGAAGTTATAGGTGCTCCATCACTGGAGGCTTTCAAAAAGAGACTGGACAATCATTTATCTGAAATGGTATAGGGTCTCCTGCTTGAGCAGGGGGATAGATTAGAAGAGCTCCAAGATCCCTTGCAACTTTATTATTCTATGTTCTGCAGCTGGGCAAAATCCTGTCATTGAAGGCAGCCAGATGTTGCTGGAAGCTCATAAGTAGGATCTGAACATTGTTAGCTTTCTTAACATCTTGCACTGAAATATGCACACAAATACCCACCTCCCCTCCCTAGATATAAACCCAGTTTCTGCTCATTATAAGAGTTTTTCTAAGGAAGGAGTTGGCACTATTTTCTTTCCTTAAGTAAAATCCTTAATTACTAGGAAACGTGCAGGAGTTAAATGACATCATTGTCTTGCAGTGCATTCATTAAACCAAAGCCATCACATGTGAAATATCACAGGGAGTTCTTCGTCCATTAATCAAGGCTGTACACTGGATCAATCTTATTTAGAGTATTATTGGTCCTGGGCAATAAGAACTTTCCCCACTAAGATTGATTCACAAGCACTTCATTTTTTTCAACACTTCCAAAAGATTTATTGTTCTATGGGTCCCCCCCCCCACTTTGTTACAATTTCTCTCTCGCTTCCCTCCTCCGACTTCGGGGTAGGTGGACCGATGGTGCCATGTTCCCTATGTTTTCTTCTTGGAAGGGTGAAGAGCAAAAGATCGTCTTGACCTTTACAAGCACAATGTTTTGATTTGTTGGCTGTCACATCTTTTTCTGCTCTACAGTTGTCAACAGCCTGTGGAAACAGTGGAATGAGATTCAGTCAGTCATTAATTATCGGTGACACAAACACACCTGCGCAGCCTAATACAAATAAGCTCCATGAACGTTTTGGATCCTTCATTATTCTTTCACGATCACAGCCAAACAAGAATGATAAAGCACTTCCTATTCCATTCATAAGTGCTAAGGCATAGGCCATAATGCTCTACAAATGAAATCATTTATGGACTGGGTTACAAGCACCCCCCCCCCCCCAAAAGTATGCATGTGTGAACATGTATTATTATTTTCAGCCCAGATCAATCCATTGCAGAATGAAGGACTTTTCACTGGATGTTGTGGGACATAATCTACCACACTGGTCCTATGTGTGTTTTAAGATAGAAGCATTTCAATTTCTTGGTTGAAGGCTGAGAGCAATGACTAGCCCAAAGACAGCCAATCAGTTTCATTCCCTAAGAAGCTATCTCTCTCTATTCCTAGTGTAGCACTTTAATCCCTACGTCACATTCTCTCTCTCTCTCTCTCTCTCTCTTTCTCTCTCCTCCCTCTCCCCCTCTCCATTGATTTGACTGAATTCTAAAACTCAAGGGCCATCACATGATATTGTGGCTTTATGAGGCAGGATCTTTTCAATGTGATCAGAATTAATGAGACTTCACAACTTCATGTTAACCACCACCACCCCGCTTCCTTTTAGGGTTTATTTTTCTATAAAAAATAGTTTGAGGAAAGAAGGAGTTGAGGATGTAGCCTTTAATCATCAGGTTGGGAATTTCAGAAGCTTTCCAATCATGTTGGTCTGAGGCAACAGTTGCACATTCAATAAACCTTTGATTTTTCTAGTCATCGATGCCAGATTTTATAGCAAAATTGATCAAATTGTATGTAGTTTATGGCATTTGCTGAAATGTTGCTGCTTCAATTTCCTGGGCCTTTATTAATAATTGAAGCCCTTCCACTTTGTTAAACCTGTTAAAATAAAGTTGTACTGTGTTACTTATCTAATTCTGCCCATTCTTTAAAAAAAACACAAAACTTTCCTTTCTTTTAAAAAGTGAGAAGCATAGAAATTTAGCTGCAAAATCTGTACCTCTTCTTACATAACTTTCTTTAAAAAAGAATAACCAAAGTAAATTATCACAATGTCTTTCCGCTCTTCGGGGAAAATAACAATCTTTCAATTCTGTATTTCAAAAGATTCTTTGCACGGTTCTTGCACCTTTTTCCCATGTTTGCCTGACATTTGGGAGATTCTTTTCCACGAGGAGGAAACTCACTGTTAAAATGAGAGTCACTTTTGCGTTTTGGTAGAAGCAAAAAGAATTTAAAGAAGTTTACTGCATGTCTACAAGTGCTGGATTCCCTTGGATGGAGTATATTTTATCCCATTGTTTCTGTTTTTTTTTTTAAATACAGTTTTTATTGTCTCCAAAATTGGTAAATAGGAGAAATGATATTTGGGATTTGCAAATATTGCTTTTGACTCAGATTTGAAGTTGAAGCTCTAATTCACTTGATTGCAATCAGCCCAAGTGGCTTGATGTATTAGTATTATTATATTATCCTAATACACTATTTATACTCCTTGTGACTACATTGGCTATTGCTTTATTCTAGGATGTGTTTTTTTCAACTTTTCAGTTTATCCTACAAGATTTCCTAGTGATCTCCTATCAAAGGATTGATGAGGTCAAATCCCATCTGATTGTATTCAAGCTATAGCAAGTAGAAGTAACTATCATTGTTAGAAACGGAATACTGAAGTTGATGGCCCACTGGTTTTTCACCAAATATACCTTTTGTTCCTGTCTTCTAATCATGAACAAATATGACTTGGAAGGGCTTCTGAGATGTTGGGATGATAAAAAGCCAATGCAATCCTAGGTTGCATTAATAGAAAAGCAGAATCAAGAGCATGAGAAGTGTTAGTACCACCTTATAATACCTTGGTGAGACCATAACTGGGATATTGCATCCAGTTTTGGTCACCACAATATAAAAAAGATGTCGAGATTCTGGAAAGAGTGCAGAGAAGAGAAACAAATATGATTGGAGAGGGGGATGCTAACCCATATGAAGAATGGTTGCAGAAATTGGGTATGTCTAGTCTGGTGAAAAGAAGGCTGAGATAGACATGATAGGTTTCACTATTTGAGGGGCTGCCACAAAGAAGTGGGGGTCAACCTACCTCATTTCCCCCAAAATAAGACCCTGTCTTATATTTTTTTTGAACCCTGAAATAAGCGCTTGGTCTTATTGCCATGCACTCAAAAGCCTGATTGGGCTTATTATCCGGGAATGTCTTATTTTGGGGGAAACAGGGTATTTTCCAAACCACCAGAGGGCAGGACAAGAAACGATGGATGGAAACTAATGAAGGAGAGAACCAAGTTAGAACTAAGGAGAAATTTCCTGACAGTGAGAGCGATGGCTTGCCTTTAGAAGGCAATCTATTAGAAGAATAGATTGGACAAACATTTATCTGGAATGGTATAACCCATTGTGCAGGGGGTTGGACTAGAAGACCTTTAAGGTCCCCTTCAATTGTTGTTATTCTGTTATATATACAGAGTTGGTTTTTTATACATGAAATCATCAATGGCAATTATTTATGATCTTTATAAAGCATCATCAGTGGAGAAAGATGGCTGTAAATCTTGCTTGTGAATTTCCAAAAAGCAGGTATTTCCAATATCTCTGAGACATTGAATGTTGGACCTGATGTGTTTTCAGGATTAGCTACCCAGGTATTTTAGAGAAGGGGGCTAAAATGTTCTGATGCAATAGGTGTCTAGCATTTCAGCAGAACCTTTTATACATGTTCAGATAAGAAGATGCTTCCTCATCTTCTTGACTTATTTCAGCTGTACTGGGTTTGATTCCTATAATGCACAACCAACTATGTCCTTGGGAGCCAGTCTCAATACCACTGAAGAGCGCTGGAGTGGGATAGTTAGTTGATGGCAGTATTATGTCTACTACTTAAAGTTAGGACTTAATATTCTAACCTTTAGCTGCCTCTGGCATGCTTAAATATTGCAAACTGTTTCTTCATGCCTATTATCAAATCAGCCAGTCATATAATGGAGCCAGATGGCTTTTCTTTGATTGGAATGTAATTACACCCACTTAGTACATTTGCAAACTCTTACATAGGGTGTATAGGACAATCATCCACCCTTGTTTGGGAAAGGAGAGGGAAGGGAAGGGAAAGGAAAGGAAAGGAAAGGAAAGGAAAGGAAAGGAAAGGAAAGGAAAGGAAAGGAAGGGAAGGGAAGGGAAAGGAGAAGGGAAGGGAAAGGAAAGGGAAGGAAAGGAAAGAAGAAGGAAAGGAAAGAAGAAGGGAAGGGAAGGGAAGGGAAGGGAAGGGAAGGGAAGGGAAGGGAAAAGGAAGGGAAGAGAATGTAAAAGGGAAGAGAAAGGAGAAGGGAAGGGAAAGAAGAGGGGAAGGGAAAGGAAGGGAAGGGAAAGGAGAAGGGAAGGGAAGGAAAAAGAAAAGGAAGGGAAAAGAATGGAAAAAGGAAGAGAAAGGAGAAGGGAAGGGAAAGGAGAAGGGAAGGGAAGCGAAAGGAGAAAGGAAAGAAGAAGGGAGGGGAAAGTAAAGGAGAAGGGAAGAAAAGAAAAAACAAAGGAAAGGAGAAGGAGAAGGAGAAGGAAACAAATACAGGAGCACTGATGTCCAGGAGAAAGACAGCAAAAGACAATAAATATTAGCTGAATGCTAAAAGAGATATCTTTTCAACTCATTTCAGAGATACAAAAGAAACTTCCCTGAAATGTCTTTATATATGTAAACAAAAATGAGTGCAACACTCTGCCTTTCATTATTTAGTGTCTGTGTATAATCATAAATAAAAGGAATAATCATAAATAAAAAGAAAAATAAAGCAGGTACCTTTATATTCAAATAAGTCTAATTTATTTGAATATAAAGGCACCTGCTTTATTTTTCTTTTTATTTATGAATCTAATTTATGATTCAGTATTTGGTAATTGGAATAGCTTTGGTTATTTTAAAAGCCAAAACAGCAGTCTTCTTTCAGGAAAAAAGAAACATTTCCCACTGGTTTGATAAGCATTCATTTGTCATCTTCACTGTGATTTAAAATCATTTAAAAAATCTCAGACAGGCTTTGAAAATAGCTGAAGCCAACTGGAATCTAATTCTGGTGGATTGCCTGGTACTTAATATTTTCAGCATTCTCACTGGAAATCTAATGAAGAAAAAGTAATATATGCTTTTCAGAATTGAGGTTTAAAGGTCCCCACTACAAACTGCTAGCTTCTCTGTCTTTTATTTCATGTATTTATGCAAATATTTATGGCTCTTTTTAAAAGAACATGAGCAGAGAAAATGTAACTTAGCTGGATGACCATTTTTCAGAAATGCATACACTTTGATCATAAGGGGATAATTTCAAAACTATTTTATTTCCAGCTGTGTGAGATATTTGGATGTTGACCTGAACAAGCTTGGATAATGCTACCAACATAGTCCAGTGATTATGAGTAAGTATACAGGAGTGATTTGATAGAGTCTCAACTTTCAATGTCTCCCCTATTTCCCCCTCCCCCCAAATTTTCTCTAGATACAATATTAATTACAACTTTTCTTTAGCTTTTAGTATTATAATAGTTCTGCGTATTTCAGATCAATAATTTTACTATTCTGTTATTCTCAATGATCGTTTAGTTGCCTTATATATATTGTATCATATTTTACTCTATTCATTTTTACCCCACAAATTCTTAAATTTAACTTACAGTTTTGCTTGTTAGTGACTTTATAGCTTGTTTTATTCTAACCAATTGTGACTCTCATTTTTGCTAGTCAGTGACCGAAATAAAATGACTGATTGATCAAATGGCCATTAGGATTTTCCTTGTCCATTAAAGTAAATCTTTGCTTGGCTTTCTATGAGCTATTTATTTCCTACACTCAAAGGGGCAAGAGAAATCATGGGGCTCGTGTAGAGAGCCTCACAAGAACCTGTTCTAGGAATATCCCATTTCTAGTCTAATGTCAATGCTCTGAAATTATATGAGGGGATCCCTGCCAGATCAAGCCAAAGTGAAGTCTAATCCGGATGTTCTCCTATGGCCAGCCAACAAAATGGGAAGTCATAAGATTTTCACTGCTCCCTAGCAACCAACTGCCTATAATGGTTGGTACTTACTGTATATGATGCTTCCTTGTCTAGAAACATGACATGGTTGGACTGTCTGTAAAGTAAATAGCTTGAGGATGAGTGGAAAAAAAATTGGTTCAACAATGCTCCTCTTCATCATTAGTACATGCCTAATGTACCATAAGTATATTAAAATCAAATCAGAGTGTATATTCCACTCCCAAATAATCCACATTCTATGCAAAGAACTTTTCTGTACAAAATATGCCATGTACAAATTTTCTCTAATTTCCCATAATTTGCTGTTTTACATCATTTGCTGTAAATGGCAGCAGCATTTGCTGTTTTACATCATTTGTTTTGGGAAAGGAAAGGATCTATGCAGGACAATCTAGCCCATACCTCCAGCTTCTGATAATGTGTATCAGTGGTGAAATCCAATTTTTTTTCTACTGATTCTGTGGGCCTGGCTTGGCGGGAGTGGTGTGGCTTGGTGGACGTGGCTTGGTGGGCATGGCATAGGAAGGATACTGCAAAATCTCCATTCCCTCCCCACTCCTGGGGGAAGGATATTGCAAAATCTTTATTCCCTCCCCACTCTGGGGCCAGCCAAAGGTGGTATTTGTTAGTTCTCCATACTACTCAAAATTTCCGCTACCAATTCTCCAGAACCTGACAGAACCTGTTGGATTTCACCCCTGGGTTGTATCTATGCTGACTTTGGGATAAACCTCCCCCAATACATTGCTAAATGTGGATTGGTAAATGCTACATTTGTGCTATCTTGGTAACTGCTGTCGATAACTTCTAAGCACACAGTTTACCTATGGTTGAAGTTTTCCTACAATTACATTGTTTCTCACTACAAAAGATATGTCTCCTTTCACCTCAAGCTAGAAAAAAAAATCAGCAATTACTAATACTTTTATTATATTTTGAGAGACAAGTGCACGCTTATTGTGACTTATGTTGTCTACTAATTTTATCCTCCAAGGTGGCAATTTATTCTTACACATCTAGCTCTTGGAGAAGTTTCAAAGAAATGTAGGAGTTGTCAGCAGATAAGGATCAACACATTTGTGCTGCGCTGCAGCCATTCATAATGACACCAAAATGTGCACTCACTTATTTGGCATTAATTTAATGTCCCACTTAACTTCTATCAGACGCAAATAGCTGCCTCATCCATTTAAGAGTTTCCGAGTGTGCACATAATGATGTGCTCTGTACCTGTCAAGTAAGCAGAATTCATAACTGAAATCAGAAATGGATGAGGAAATTTACCGTCTTCCTTGCCAAAGAAAATGGAAACCCAAGTTGGCAGTGTCAAATTTATAACTCACGTTGGTTTTCTTCCTCCAGCTTTGCTCCTCTTACTCTCAGCGTTAAGAGGGTGTTCATGGATGAATATAAACGTTTCAATCCCTTTCTAAAAATAAAATTAGCACTATTATTATTGCACTAACTAAAATCCAAATAATTTAGGCATCCCACCTCTGGTATTTAAGTTGATTTTATCTCTCGTGTTTCCTTTAAAAAAAAAGTCCCACTGTTTCATTTTAAACAGTGTTCTATTTATGATCCGACTCCGTGGAGAAATATTTTTATGAGCATAAATGAAGATAATGATGATCATTAGTCACTGCCATTAGCATAAAGCATTAGAACCTTTAAGCCATTCATAACAGGCTGTGACATGAGAATAAAAATATGACTTCCCATCACGGGTGTCTGCTTACTGACTACAGCTGGTTTCTATTTTACCCAGCTCATATCAGAAGGGTGGTAAGAATAGAATTTAATAGCATGTTCATCATCATGTCTAATTGTTTCCCACCAGAGGGTATGAAGCTTTATGTTCACGATCAACCCAAAACAAATAGCCATCCTGCTTAATGGCTGCTCAATTAATGTTTATGGTCCCACTTTTATACCCTGAGTTATCTGACAAATAAACTCCGAGAAGCAATTTAAGAACCTCTGAAGCTTAATGATAAACCAACTGATATTTAAAAAGAAACAAAAATATATATATCTGGTAAGACATTCTTTATTGAAAGAAAACCTTTGAGATTTGGCATCTCTCTCTGTCCCGACTTCATTCTATCAATGGTCAGAACTGGCTTTGAAGACAACTTTTCTCTTTAGGGCATTCTAAAATAGTCAGGTGACATAGAAAGGATTCTGTTTGATTTTTTTTTTTTTTTTGATACAAAGATCAAATGAAAATGCTAAATTCACCGGAGTGAATTTGTGATGCTGAGGTCATTTCTTTAAAATATTTCTAGGATGCCCTTAAGGAGAGGAAAAACTTAGCTTATAAATGTAAAATACTATAAAGAGGTGTAAGAATAAAGCATAATAATAATAAAATCCTGATCCAAAGCCAACATGCCAGCATTTAATCCTCCCTACTATCACACTAAAAATCAGACGAATCTGGGGTTAGTAACTTAGTTTGCGGTAGTAAAAGGAAGGCTTGGTGGAAGAGTCATCCGGGAGTGGTTACAACCCCAGATGGTAGCCCACTCTGCATGAAGGAGGCAGAGGCAGGAAACATTTTCTTCCTTGTAGCAAAGAGTTTAACCGCCCATGAGAATGGCATCACTTCCTGCAGGTAGGATTTTAAACAATTGGGTCACAAATTCTTTCAGCCTCTACAGGTAGGAACCAGCTCTCTCAACTATCCAGCACGGTGAACTTATACATCCTCTGACTCTTTTGCCTTTTGGAGCCTAACTGGCGACATGTTTTGCAATTATTTCATCAATAAGTCATAGATCAATTCCTACAGCAATAGTAAAAATACAAGAAAAAGATAAAATACAGCATAGAAAGAGAGACCTGCCTCTCCTAGCAGTCTGGTACTTCAGAAAAAATCGCTGTGCTCTGTCTATCTGGTGGTCACTGGCACTGCTTCTTCTGCTGGTTTTCCTGTTTGCACATGAGGCACCAGGGCATTTGCCCACCTGGGTCTGCTTACCCATGTCTCCACATTCTTTAGCCCTTGACTTCTCAATACCTTCCTCCTGCTCCTGCCTAGTGGTCAATGTGACCACCTGGTTACTCATGTGCCTACTCTCCTGACCAATCACTGTCATGGTTACTTTTGTCCATTTCTTTTCTCAGTCTGGTGCTTTCCCACATGATGTGCTGAAAGTTTGCAAAAAGAAGGTCAAAAAAGGCAAAAAGAAGGTAAAAAAAAGTGGGAAAAGAGTGCAAATCCATGCCCCATCTGGAATTTATTTCATTTATTAACTCTGAGGGGTCCTTGGTGCTCTTTGAGCTTCATTGTTTTTTGATGACATTACTTCAGTGGTGGGTTCCTCCCGGTTTCGCCTGGTTCCACCTAGCCGGTAGCGGTGATGCCCTCCGCCCCCCACCCCATTATTCTTACTTTTTATTTGGCCTTCCCCCAATCTATTGCTGCCTCCTGAGTCCCAGCTGATGGGCTATAAGGAAAAACTGTTTAAACTCTTGCCGCAGGGCTTCAAAGGGCCGCCCTATAGCTGATCAGTGATAAAAGGCAGTTTGGTAGTAGACCGGTGCCTGCAAAAACAAATGAGTAGACCGGTGCCTGCAAAAATAAATGGGTAGACTAGTGCCTCCAAAAAACAAATGAATAGACCAGTACAGCTCTGCAAGCAGTTAAAAGCCTGGTAGACCAGTACTTCTGCTAAATCCTAAAGAATTGTCACATGACCATCAAGCCATGTCCACAAAATAAGCCACACCCACAGAACCGGTAGTAAAAAAATTTAGAACCCACCCCTGTATTACTTAGTTTGAGTAAGAAACATTTGCAACCAAACAACCAGATTGAGAGAGCTCTAAGAACCCCTCATTTCAACCCTGAGCTACAAGATTTTTATTGATATGTTAACCCTGTCCTGTGATAAATGAGTGGAAAAGAAAACTACTTGCATATTAGTGATCCATATACTGTATCTAAACTCTTCCCCCCCCTTCTGTCCAATCATGTCTAATTCTCAAAAAATGACTGGACAAGACCAGTGATGGGTTTCAAATTTTTTACTACCGGTTCTGTGGGTGTGGCTTGGTGGCCGTGTCATGATTTGGTAGGCGTGGCTTGGTGGGCATGGCAGGGGAAGGTTACTGCAAAATCCCCATTTCCTCCCGATCAGCTGGGATTCTGGAGGCAGAGAATAGATGGGGGAAGGGCCAGTCAGAGGTGGTATTTACTGGTTCTCTGAACTACTCAAAATTTCCACTACCGGTTCTCCAGAACTGATTAGAACCTGCTGAATACCACCTCTGGACAAGACCCTATCGTTTTTCTTGGGGAGCTCTTCAGTAGTGTTTTGCCATTGCCTCCTTCCTAGAACTGAGACAGAGTGACTGGCCTCCGGTCACTCAACTGGCTTTCATGCCTATGGTGGGACTAGCACTCCTTGTTTTTTGGTTTCTAGCTTCATGCCTTAACCACTAAACCAAATTGGCTTTCATATCTAAGCCGGTGGTGGTATTCAGCCGGTTCTATCTGGTTCGGGTGAATCGGTAGCGGCAGCTGCAGGAAGCTCCGTCCACCCGCCTGGATGTCATCACGTTCTGTTTTTGACAGTCTGCGGATGCACAGAAAGTTCAAATGTGAGTGTGCATGCATACACTCACATTTGCGAACCGGTAGCAAAAGTAAGTGAATACCATCCCTGATCTAAGCTATCCTCTAGCAATTCCCTGCAGCTGATAGCAGCCTGGGGATGAGTTGCTCCTTATCAAGCGAATGAGCTATAATTCAGCCCCCTCTTCTGTTTTAGCAGTTACATTAATTAAAAATGAGAATTCAAAGGCAGGTTTCTCTGCTACTGCTTGGGTGCCTATTAATTCAACGCTTTCTCTTTTGTTTGAGATCTTAGTAAGTATATGTTTATATGTAAAAAAAAAAATACCAGCAATAATAAGCTTTGGATGAAGAGGTTCCACTGCAGGTTGTGAACGTGAAGGATTTCTAGTCAGTGTTACTAATTGTGTAGAACAGTAATGCAGTCATCCAGAATATTTTAATTCAGTCTCCCTAATCTTTGATTTCTCATATTATATTACAAGACTCTGCTGCTCCAGCACCAAGGCCATTAATCATTGATATTCTGGTGTCCCCCAAAGTAACTGGACAAAATTAGACAAGGAAAGAACAAGACTTGAAAGATGACTAAATTCTTATCAGAAATTACATGTGGTTTTTTTTTATCTTCCTAGTCCTTCTTGATAGAATATTGTAATCTATTTTAACACTTAAATATAGTATTTAACACTACTATAATCATACTATTATTATACAGGCAGTCCTCAACTTACAACAGGTTCATTTAGTGACTGTTCGAAGTGACAACGTCCCTGAAAAAAGTGACTTATGACCGTTTTTCTCACTTACAACCGTTGTAGCATCCCCATGCTCATGTGATCAAAATCTGGATGCTTGGCAACTGTCTCATATTTATGATGGTTGCAGTGACCTGGGATCATATGATCCCCTTTTGCGACCTTCTGACAGTCAAAGTCAATAGGGGAAGCCAGATTCAATTAACAACTGTGCTGCAGTGATTCACTTAGCAACTGTGACAAGAAAAGTCGTAAAATGGGGCAAAATTCACTTAACGACTGTCTCACCTAGCAGCATAAATTTTGAGCTCAATTGTGGTCGTAAGCAGGGGTGAAATCCAGCAGTTTCTGACAGGTTCTGGAGAACTGGTAGTGGAAATTTTGAATAGTTGGGAGAACTGGCAAATACCACCTCTGGCTGGTCCCAGAGTGGGGAGGGAATGGGGATTTTGCAGTGTGCTTCCCCTGGAGTGGGGTGGGAATGGAGATTTTGCAGTATCCTTCCCCTGCCACACCTACCAAGCCATGCCCACCAAGCCACACCCACATTTTTTTTAAAAAGAAATTGGATTTCACCACTGGTCATAAATTGAGGATTACCTTGCACATACTATTACTATTTCTCCGTAATCTTGCAGATCACAGGTCCTTCATCACAGACAAATGAAATAGCATGTTTTAAAAGCCTTTTTTAAAAGAAGATTCTTCTCAAGAAAGTGGCAGAACTGTGGTAAAGGAATCACCTGACCAGTTGATCTTAGGTGCAGTAGACCTCTGATGGAGAGGCAAAAAAACAATTTTTCTGTTCTTAACCATCTCTTTATTCAAAATGATTATGGATAAATAAGCTATTTGAGTCACTATTTTTTTTAAAAAAAATTACTACTATTGTCAAATTACTACATTATCAAGGATCTTTGGGGGAATACAAAATATTTTTATTTCTCATATGGTATCCTCCTTATTCAAACATGCACGGGTATGGGGTGCATTAAAATGAACAAAATAGCAGATGTGGACTTGTGATCCAATCCTCTCCTTTTGCATACAAATGTGTCACCACGGTATACCCACACAAAAGGAGGAGAGCTTGCATTATTATGTCACACCCATCATTTTACAGATTTTGCTGCCCCCTGAAGATACCCAGAGATATGCACTAGGTTAAACCCCTATTTATCCCTTTACTTTGCACACCTTGTAATGCTAAGTGGGAACACCCTTGAGGTACTGGTCAAAGAGATGCTGCCTAGGGAATGGTTGGATAAGAGAGCCCATAACCTGCAGCTGCATACTGGGTGGAGCAGAGGTGGGTTTCAGCAGGTTTTGACCAGTTCTGGAGAACCGGTAGTGGAAATTTTGAGTAGTTCGGAGAACCGGTAGTAAAAATTCTGACTGGCCCCACCCTCATCTATTCCCTGCCTCCCAAATCCCAGCTGATTGAGAGGAAATAGGGATTTTGCAGTAACCTTCCCCTGGAGTGGGGTGGGAATGGAGATTTTATAGTATCCTTCCTCTGCCATGCCCACTAAGCCATGCCAACCAAAACATGCCACGCCCACCAAGCCATGCCACGCCCACCAAGCCACACCCACAGAACCGGTAGTAAAAAATTTTGAAACCCACCATTGGGGTGGAGCAAGAGGCTTGGGAGGGAAGGAATCCTCCCTAAGTTATTGGGTTTAAAAGTGATGGAAGGAGATCTGTACTTTCAGTCTTGCAAGATTCTGTTAATGTATTATTTACAATAAAGTAGAATTAGTTTATCTGGCCATACTTCTTGTTTGGTTTACCGGATAAAATGGCTACACCTAAAGAAGAAATAGAAAAGCAATGCCTAGAATCTCAGTCAGGCAAGGGCAGGAAAGACTGACCTATGTCATATTCATCATCTTCTTTCAGAGAATGTGTAGGGTAATTTTAAAGAATCAACAGTCTTGCGAAGACTGGATATACCAGAGATTATATGCAAAATGTTGTGTTCTTTGATATTGGACTTAGGAGTGAAGATTGGCGGCCTCCTATAAAGAAAGGATATAATAGCTCTTTCAATATTTTCTTCTTTCTGTTTAAGTGCAATCACTCTCTCTCAGGTGACACATCTGTCACACGTGTCAAGTACCTATTTTTCATGCCTCACCTTCCAGGGTGATAGAATGTGCTTAGAGGCAGCAGTGCTGCATTGGGAGCTGGGCAAAGTCAGCCTGAGATAACAGTCCTTGAAGAACAATAAACACAGGAAATCACTGATGTATCTTTTATCATATCACAGGGCAGATTGCAAAAACAAGAGTTTAAATCTGACAATGGAAACAATTTCTTAGAAATGTTGGAGTTCCCTTTCCCAAAATGCTCAAAATTAAGTTATTTTTTTCTCCCTCCCCGGTTAATTGTTTTACTGTGTCATATAATGCAAAGAATACATTATAGAATACAGGGAGTAACTGAGTGTAATGGCATTTATACAATAGAAATTAGACATTTTTAAAAACTAATGATTAAGATTACTTAAACTTTTAAAGATGTATCAGTGTTCGGTATGATTTCTAAAATGTAATGAATCTAAGGTTGATTAAGTATCACTAATACCAGTTGCAAAATATATTTTGTACTGTATATTTATTGTGATTTATAAATGAAAGGGAAAAAAAAGGAAAAAGGAAAAAGAAGGATTTGGTTGGAAGAAATAGAAAGGTATTTAATTGTTTTTTAATGTGTGAGAAAGGTTTTTGTTTGAATTTAATATTAAATTCTGGACTGTTTATTTGTTATGATTTATAAATGAAAGAGGAAAAAGGGAAAAGGAAAAAAGAATGAATTACTTGGAAAAAAGATAGGTATTTAATTTCTAATTTTGCCTTTCTTTATTATTCTGATTTGCAGTGTTTATAAACATTTAGACCCCTTAAAAACCATACTGCAAATATTTGCTTTTCTCTTGCTATGTACTATATTGCATATAAGGAACCATTCTTGTTTTAAATTTCGTTAAACTTCTGTTGTGGATAGATGCTGATAGTTTTGCCATTGTTGCGTGTTCTTAAATTCTTAAGTTACCAATAAAATATTGTCATTGTTGTATCTATCTTTCAAAGTTCATAGTTCTGGTAACATAGGGTAATGTTCATAGCCATGACTATATATCTCAATAAAATATGTGTTTCTTGTTAATATAGTCTGGGATTATACTTAGTAAAAAAAAAACAAACCCTGTGATTTCATTTCAAATTTCATTTCTAAAATCCTTAAACTGAGCAGAGATTTGATCTGACGGCCTGAATGTCTGCTTCTGTAGAAGCTGTGGTGGCACAGTGGTTAGAATGCAGTTTTACAGGCTGACTCTGCCCACAGCATGGAGTTTGATTCTGACCAGCTCAAGGTTGACTCAGCCTTCCATTCTTCCCAGGTCGGTAAAATGAGCAGTCAGATTGTTGGGGGCAATATACTAACTTTGTAAACCGCTTAGAGAGGGCTGCCTATAAAGCACTATGGAGTCTATTGCTACTGCTATTATTACTCTGGTACACAAAATTTATATTAAAGCATTCCTCTGTCTGGATCTTTTTGTATTTATTCTTCCTTATTTAAACAATAATGCTTTGCTCTTGCAATTTAATAGGTATTAATTCGAGTGGCTTCCAATAGTTAAAAGGATAGTAAAACAATAGAGAGAAAGCTTGCTAGTGTGTGGGTGTGTATGTGTGCATGTGTGTGTTTCTACCACTAATAGGAGGAAAGTGATTTAAAGAAGTTAATTCTTTAAAGTTAATTTAAGTTTAATTCTTTAAAGTTCTTTAAGTTAATTTGACTTTTGACTTAGCCCTGTCTCTCATCATCTCCATCCATAGCTTTCCATTTCTGACATAATTACAAGACAGATTTATGAAGAGCCCGTGAAGTAAGCCCACTAATTTCCTCACTGAATTTTCTCTTTAAACAATCCACATTTTAAACAAAAGATCAATCTTTTTCATCTATTTATATCTATGACTAGGTATAAGAGAAAGATTCAACAGTCAAATCCTAGGAACACTACATAATAATAAGTATTATTTGGACATAATGTGCAAAATTACTATGAATGTTTCATGCTAAATCCAATCAATTTATGAAATGTAACTCAAATTATTCTACTAGCGGAAGTTCTTAAACCAGACAACACTAGAAGTGCTTCTCTTCTCCTTTGGCAGTAATAATATGTCCATGATCAGAGTAACAGAATAGTAAAGGGACATGTAGGTCATCTAGTCCAGCCTCAAATAGGAGAGTCTATACATTTTAGACAAATGACTATCTGGTCTCTTCTTGAAAACCTCCAGTGAGGAAGCACCCACAACTTCTGAAGACAAGCCATTCCATTGGTTGATTGTTCTCAATGTTAGGAATTTTTTCCTTAGTTCTAGGTTGCTTCCCTCCTTCCATCCATTGTTTTTTGTCTTGTCTTCTGGTGCTTTGGAAAATAGATTGACTTCTTTTGTGGCAGCCCCTCAATCATAAAAGATTTTTTAAAAACACAATTTGTGTATCCTTCAGAACACTTACAATGAGTTTCCTAAAGGGACCAGTAGTAAGTCTGGTCCTGTCAAAGATTATGAAAAGGCCATTTCTTTAGACAAAGATGGTCAGGCCAAGAGCCTGAGGCACTAACATATGTTGCTTTAATTAATTATAAGATGGGAATATATTCTTCGAAAGTTTGAGGAACTTCTCCCAGCAAATTCTTCATCTGAATTGGCTCCAGGCCAATGGCCTATTGGAACACCACATGGACTCAATGTGAATTGGTGGTGATCCAATTGTGGTTGGATGAACAAGGAATGGATGGATATGACAGTCTCCATCTCTGTACCCCTCTCTCTCTTTCTCACACATAAACACACACAGAGAAGCAGACAGACTTTTGCTTTCATTTTTTTTCTTAACATCTTTTTGCTTCTCCCTAAGCAAGCAGGGTGTGTGGGAAGCAGAAACAGCTTTTATCAACAGTCTGAACCAATTTCCTTCAGAAGACTTTTTGAAATCATGCCAAAACTACAAGTAACTTTAGAGTTACAGATTCACACATTGAATCAGATTTTTTTTAAAAAATGGCTCACATTGATATTAATAAAAGCCCTATGACAGTCTAATCATTGCATATACAGGACAATTTTTTCCCCCTGAGCAGGTCATCTTGTTTGACAGATCTGGGCAGATTTGAGAGAGGAGTAAATCACAGGGAGTCCTGACCAGATTGAAAGCTGAAATATCCCGAGGTTTTAGTAGTGATGCAGAATGTAAAAGTGAACATTGATACAATCTGTGTATCTGCAAAACTGAACATTATCTTTTAACAATTTCTCATAAAACCATAGGAAAGCAAGTCCATTCTGGAGCCACTTAATGTTCTTTAAAATGTGCTAGGACTGATGCACACAGAAGAAGCAGTTTTGCTTTCAAATTTTATTTGAGTATTGTTTTTTTAACATGTCTTTGATATATTTTTTAACTGAATCTATTCGTTTGAAATTTTGTATTTGCCATCCTTTTCTATTTCATTACACCTGAAACAAAATCATTCCATTCTAGATTGCCATCATTTTTTCCTATGACAGCCAAAGAGATCATTGGGATTCAGATAGATCATTCATATTTGAATGAACTGAAAAATAATTACATTAATATAATTATATGACATAATTATAATACTTTATTTTGGAAGGATATAAATGAAATAACTGCAGTATTATTTTTTTTCTAAACTAATACCTAAGTTAAATATACAATACATGAAATACAAGATGGGATCTTTAATTTGTTGGATGCTTTCACATCGAGAGCATTCTAATGTTATAATTTTAGAGAAATTGCAGCCAGCTGAATTTATGAATTTTGGCAGCACGATAGCCTATCCTAGTGCATAGTGGATGGGAACTATATTAGTTGTAGAATCAACCTATTTCAGGGTATCAGTTAGATAAACTGTTCTAAACATAAGACTTCTCTTAACATTCTTGCACATGAAAGTTTTAATAGTGCCACTTTTGATTTTGCGACTCTTACTGTCTATAAAATCCTTATTCCCAATTTTGAGTACACTTAGCATAACTAAGACTTTCTGCTCTAAGCATGTTAAAGGATATTCTTAGAAACTTAGTTAGAAGGAGATGGTCATCTTAAGCAGATGAGCCGGAGGCTGATGAAAAGATAGCAGATGGACCATTAGCTGTATTATCTCTGGAAACAATCTGTCTTGGGCTCTATTGGCTAAGTTTATTAGCCAATTCTTATATGAATTTTCGCTGAAACCCCTTTGAACTAGGACTAATTGTTTGGTTACCTTGATTATATCATGAAAAATTATCTCATATTTCTTTAGCTTCTTGGATCTTAGAGATTTTTCTTATCTGTTTTGGTACTATTATTTTCATAAATGGCAATTTAAAAGCTATATAGGGTAAGTTACTTACAAATGCATTCATAGCCTCTCAAAACAATGGTCAGTATTTTTCTTGTTTGTCCTTTTATATATATATATTTGAAATTTTGTATTACCAAGTCAGCAGTACACCAGTGCCTGATTATGTAAAAGGGATTTATATCTACAGATAAACTTCGAATTACGAATGTAATCCAGCCTTCCAATTACATTTAGAACCAGGGGATTCATAGGATTGAATAACATAACTTGAATGTGATCACTCCCTGCTTTGCCCACACATTTGCTAACCGAATGCAGAGATCATTAAGTGCACGCAATATCTCAGGGTGGGGAAAGCCAGGGGGGTCCTAGTGCTTCCGACCACCCAAGGCCTTCCCCGACCCACTGAGATATCTTATGCTTCCCTGTCCCCCCATCCTGCCTGACTGGGTCACTTATCTTACATAGATCTTGATGATAAATGGAGCTGTCTCCTCTCCAGCCTCTCTGCCATAGTTTCACCTTGAGCAAGCAAGGGCCCCATTCTTGGCAGCAAAGGGCTTTCCTCAAAGCCTTTGCTGCCATAAACGGAAGCCTGGAGGGACACATGTGCCCCTCCTGGGCTTTGTTCTTGGCCACAAAGGCCTTGAGGAAAGCCTTTTGTTGTTGTAAACGGAGGCCTGGAGGGGTGTGCATCCTTCTCAGGCTCCATTCTTAGTGGCAAAGGCCTTGACGAAAGTCCGTTGCTGCTGTAAATGGAGGCCCTGAGAGATGCATATACATCTCCTGGCCTCCGTTCTCAGGCCTTTTTGGAAAGGCCTTTGCCACCATAAACAGAGGCCCAGAGGCCTTCAATCTCTGTGAATGCACTAAAGACCTGAAGGATCGGAGGAGGCCAAGAAACTGAAGGCTCTTTGCAAAGTGAGTCTCCACAGGCCCAGTCCCTGTGCGACCTTGTGGGGGGGAGGGTTGTGTGGAAATAGGCAAGGTGAATGTCACAGTGCCTCAACTATTGTTCTTAAGGATGAATGACTGCCATGGTGCTGCAACATTTGTAACTTCAGGGCTGTGTTGTAAGTACTTGGCCTTGGGGGGGTTATGTTGTAGCTTCGAATGATCACTAAGTCAACTGTTGTACCTCGAGGATTACTTGTAATGAGGGATCAGGTGCAAGTAGTACATTCAAAACTAGTTAGAGTGTTAGAATACTTGATGCATTCACGCTTACATATGATTTATAAATTATATACTTTAGACTGATTACTTTAGATATACTTTAGCTTGGTGTTTTGATCTGGAATTAAATATTTGGAAATATGCTTGGCCAGTAATGAAAGCAATAGGTGATCCACCCCTGTGTCCATCTGGTAATATCTAATAATAATAATAGTAAGTATGTGACATAATGACACTATTTCAAGTTTTCATACCTCCCCAAGGAGTAACAAATGAAGTATTTTACAACACATAATTGCAATTAAAAAAGACAGGAATCAATGCCACTGGGATACTATTTTTGCGGGGAAAAGTGGATGTTATGTGGCTATCCCTGTAATGGTTTAATGAAATTGTGGGATTTATTTTTTGATTCAGATCTGACTTCATTTGAGGCAATTGCCAATATGCATAAGCCCTTACCTCCAAGCCTTCTTCATTTTAATAACCATCACCATCCCTTTCTGCTACTGCATTATTCATATAATTTATTCATATTTATTTATTATTCATACTATTTATATAAGCTACCTTATAGGGGAGATAGGCGGCATAAAAATTTAATAAACAAACAAACAAATAAACAAACAAATAATGGTTTTTAGATCCCCCCCCCCTGTTTTAATTGGCTGTTTTATTTATTGTTGTATGCCATCCTGATTCTTCTTTGGCGGATGATGCACAGCTACTGATACATAAATAAATTTATGAAAAGTAAGCCAGACAAACTATCTCATTATGTCTTGTATGGAAATAAAATTCAAATAATTATTTTAGATATAATTATAAAAATAATTAAGATATCAAGCTTATTTTGAACTGGTCCTGGCTGAGTTCTAGAAATTAATGCCTGGGAAATTCAAGACTTTGACAGCATCAATTCCATAGTGCAGCAGTTAACAGCTGAGGGCCCACTAGCTTTCTTCTTTGTCCATAAAAGACCAGAGTGGAAGCAAATGAAGATTGTACAAACTGTGAAGTACCCCAGCAATCTTTCCTATAGTTTTATTTTATTATTATTATTTAAAAAAAAAAGTTTAATGAACTTACAACAGTAGTGAACTTCTTAACCAATAGTATCAAAACTTTTAATTGTGTCCATGTCACTGGTCAGGCGGTTCAGGAAACACTGAAATCAAATGTTAAGATCACATCCGGATGTAATATATGAACACTTAATATTGTATACTCAGAAAAAAAAAAGTTTGATCAAAATGAGAAAGAGTTTAGAGGAGACTTGGAATAGGCCCTTTTTAAAAATGCTTTTGCCTTAAAACAAAATATTCAAGTTGAACTTTCCTTTGGTGATTTTATGGACATGCCCATGCAATAAGTAAGTGGAACTGCCATTGCCTTCTTCCAGGATATTTTTCAACTTTTCAATGTACACTATAGTACTGGTATGTACCCTGGAAGTCTCCCATCCAGGTATGAACCAGACCTGGCCTTGCTTAGCTTCTGAATTGTTCTGCCATGGGCAGAAATCTTGCATTTTTATCCATCTAAAATTCCAGTGGCCCCTTGAGTTGATTGTGTTATGAATACATGGACTACTTGCAGCATAAGAAATATCAATTCTAATAAATTCTCTAACCTCAGAATATGAGATCAACTGTGTACTTTGTTCATCCTTTATAACAGGGGTGTCAAACTGGCGGCCCGTGGGCCGGATGTGTCATGCGCAGACCATGCCCACCCTAGTTCTGCGAATGGGAAAAATGTCACAAAAGTCACATGATGGCAATGTGACACGGTGAATTTGACACCTGTGCTCTATATGGTATCTGATTCTAAGGATTTGAGGATAATAGGATAGAGAGAAACAAATACTGTAAAATTATTTGATTCTAAACTCTAGAATTATTTGACCCTCCCTCCCCTCCGCCGTTGTACAATTTGCACTGTGTACATTCCCTTTCCATACACATGGTGGCTTATTGAGTCAACGTTCTGCATGACTGAAGTGTACATGAGTTTTTATTTGCCTTTGGTAATGTGATTTTTGAATATGAAAAGCAGGACAGAGATTGGCATGCTAAAGTGTTCAACAGTGCCTCCCTGACATATTCAATAATTAATGGTAAGATACATAATAACATTTGAAACCACTCTACTACAATTCCATTAACCCACATAATGGATTGTGCATAATAATGACCACAATTGTTCCAATTTGTGCACAGGGCCTTGGAATGCTTGTTTGCTGGGTGCCTTGTTTGCTTTGTTTTGATGGGACGCGACTGTATGATGACCATCTGTAGTCTAAGTAGAAGGAGCTACAAATTTATTGCCCATTTCATTGTTTCGTCACTTATTACTTGCACAATAAAAAGAGTATTGTAAGCTATTTGGGGCCGCAAAAAATAAAATTCTGATTTTGTATGTGTACACTTTTGCATAAATGGTAATGAAAGGATGAGACCTTCCTCTGGAGTTGCCCAAATAGTTATCCCTTTCATCTGCATTTTGCCAGATGAGTACCTTGCTTGTAAATCGAGTAAGCATTTGAGTGACAGGTAGATGTCTGAATTGCCACAGCCCATGCAGAATGCATAATTCTTGGATAAGCACATTTTTATTATTCTATATAAAGAAGCAAATAATAAAATGTTGCCACAAAAATGAAAAGATTAGATCTGCTTGAAACTTCTTCTCCGCCTGATCTTTTTCTAAAATTAAATATGTAAATATATTAAAAATAAATAAATAAGATAGTGCCTTGATTAAGATCAATTTTGATGATATGAGAGTGAAGGGATTAGTTCTGTTTGTTCTCCTGGATGAGAAAAGCAATTCTCATTTATTAAACAAAACATAGTCCAGATTTAATATCATAACTACTGTTTACAATAGTTTAAAGGATTTTTTGCCCCTAAATTGCTGCCTTTTTATTAAAACGACATTGATAATAACAATGGGACAAAATAACAATGAAATGCAGATCAGCAAGCAAAAAAAATGTTGCGGAATATACATATACGATCACAAAGAGAAAAAAAAAATTTCAAAAAAGCGTGCTCAGGATTCCTTCCCAGAATGTCATTTTTTCTTATTTTTAATATAAAATTTAACATAATTTGTTTTCTTAAAAAGTATTGTCAAAGCACCATTCTATGGATTAAGCTAATCTATTAGGAAAAGTTTGTAAATATAGTAATGAAACTGTGTTTGGAATAAGATTTGAATAAAAGTCTTTGCTGAGTTCAGTTCCCAAATTATCCTTGGGGATCAGCTAATGCATCGCTATGGGCTACAGAACTATTTAAACGTTTATAATTTGGGGTGGGGGGTGGGTCATTGTCTTAGAAATGCTGATTAGCTTCAGTATTTCTGGTGTGAAAAGCTGGTGTTTTAGTCTCCTGAAGCCATGTCAGAGTAGAGGGTTCAAAGTAGAGGGTACAGAGTAGAGGGCGTGCATATGCGCACCAGCGTGCCTATTGTCCCTGTCCTACTGTCCCCTTTTATTTGTATTCATTTCCTTCATTCATGTCCATGTACATATTCACATCTGCTATCTTGTACATGTTTGACAAACTAATAAATAAATAAAATGCAATCCTAAATTGCATTAACAGAGGGATACAGTGAAGATCAAGTGAGGTACTAATACCACTCTATAAAGCCCTAGTAAGATGACACCTAGAGTACTGCATCCAGTTTTGGTCACCACACTATAAAAAAAATGTTGAGACTCTAGAAGAAGTGCAGAGAAGAGCAATTAGAATGATTAGGGGACTGGAGACTAAAACATATGAAGAACGGTTACATGAACTGGGCATGGCTAGTCTAGTGAAGAGAAGGACCAGGGGAGACATGATAGCAGTTTTCCAATATTTGAGGGGCTGCCACAGAGAGGAAGGGGTCAAGCTTTTTCCAAAGCACCTGAAGGCCAGACAAGGAATAATGGATGGAAACTGACCAAGGAGAGATTTAACCTAGAAATGAGGAGGAACTTTCTGACAGTGAGAACAATTGACCAATGGAACAGCTTGCCTTCGGAAGTGGTAGGAGCTTCATCACTTGAGACTTTCAAGAAAAGATTGGACTGCCATTTGTCAGAAATTGTGTATGGTCTCCTGCTTGAGTGGGGGGTTGGACTAGATGACCTATAAGGTCCCTTCCAACTCTGTTAATCTGTTAAATCTGTTAAAATAAATAAAACATATTGCCTTATAGGGGAAACAAAACCAGGCCTCTACTAGGAAAACTCTGCACTTAAAACTCCAGAACACTGAAAGAATCACTACATGGGTTCAATAGGAGCCTTTATGCAGTTTCTCAGGTCAAAAGCAAACACAACTTTTCCCGCAACTGCAATAGAGGGAAACCACAAAGTCCCAGAAAAAGAAGCCACTGCTTTAAGGAGTTTCAGAGGGATACTAGGTTTTCTTCTTGCTTACCCTGAAGTAAGGTTTTGTCACCTTTGTTGTAAACTGTGGTAATTATCAGTATTTTTCCTGCTGAAATTAGCACAGAGACGGTGATTGAGGATTGTGGTGATCATATGCCTGATAGTTAAGTCCTGTCAGAAAAAAATGGTGACCCCTAGAAATATAGAACGGACCTCCAGGAGAATCATTGGCCTTCAGCATCTTTTCCTTTAAATCCAACTGATGCGTAGTCATATTATATAATAGGGGTATTAAACTGTCACTCTGTGGGCTGAATGCATCATGAGCAGGCCACGCCCACCCCGGCTCCACAAAGGCAAAAAACATCGCAATATGTCACATGACACGATTGAGTTTGACATCCGTGTTCTTAAAAGAGAAAAGGAAAATTTGTAATGCATCTGGCCTCTATTTACTTTTCCTAAGTTTGTGTGTGAGAGATGTATACTGCATATGGAAATATATGCTTTCCCTACAGTGTTTGAATTTGGAGCCTGCCACTTGAATTTAGTCTGATATTGCAATTCCTAAACTTGTACTTAATAGATAAACTCTATCCTATTTGGTTTTCTAAATGCTTAATATTTAGGGATCCAGATGTTCCTGCAGAGAAGAATAGAAATCTGGGATACCTATTTTTTTCAGTAAATTCTCAACTCAGTTGTTAAAAATCATTGTTACTTGGCTGGAATGTGTGATGACTGGAATGGTAGGTAGTGATTTTGGGTTTAAAATCAGGCATACCATATTTTTTGGAGTATAAGATGCACCTACCTTTTTTGGTGAGGAAAAGAAGAAAAATAAATCTTCCTCTGCCTCTGAGCAATTTTGCTTCATTGCAGCAAGCAGCAAACAGCAAGCAGCCTTTTTTTACTTTCATTTTCGTTTTCAGCATAGCTTGATTAGCACAAGAAAAAAAAATCTGCTCCAGCAGCTCTCTTTGCAGCAAGCAGCAGAGCCCTGTGCAAAACAGCTGAGAGTCGGGAGGCCGATCTAATCAACTTGTGCTAATTAGGATGTGCTGAAGCAGAAAGGAGCTGTTTTTTCTTGCTGTTTGCTTGCAAGGAGGTAACTGCTGCGAGGCAGAGGCCAAAGGGTGGGGGCCAGTGGGTGGACGGGGCTATATTTGGTGTATAAGACATATTTAAATTTTCACCCCATTTTAGGAGGGAAAAAGGTGCATCTTATACTCTGAAAAATATGATAATTTGATATTAGGAAAAGCAGAATACTTTATTTTGAAGCTCACATAACACTATATAACTAGAATTTCTGGAATTACCCTAACATCATACAATATACCACCAATGAACTTTTAGAGCTCTTATAATATGATTTAAAAAGGAATTTACATCTAATATATTTACTAGTGTTGTTAATTAAATCAAGCAGCAAAGTAATGACAGCTTATGTAAATTTAATATTTTGTATTTTTAAAGAAATTGTCAGGTTATTTTATCTTAAATCTGCTGCCCTGAATCACAAGGATTTTTTTCTGAATGTTTTGATTGCTTAGTGTTGTATCACATAGACTATTACTGCCTGATGACCCAAGAGGAACAAAAATCAAGGTGCTACAAATTGAAACATTCAAAATGAGTTTCAACCCCCCCCCCCCCCTTTTAGATATTCCAGGCATGTCTCTGGAATGGATGATCAAGGGCACACAGTTAAAACTTTATCCTTTTTAACGGATTAAGACTTTTTCATAGAATAAGCAATATGTGCATGTTCACATGTTTGTCTTTAACCATTTTTGTCAGGGGCTGTCACAGAGAAGAAGGAGTCAACTTATTTGCCAAAGTGTTGGGGGCCAGGACAACAAATAACAGATGGAAACTTATCAAAGAGAGATCCAATCCAGAATTAAGGAGAAATTTCCTGTCAGTGAGAAGAGTTAATCAGTGGAATGGCTTGCCTCCAGAAGTTGGGGGTGCTCCAACATTGGAGGCTTTAAGAGGACATTGGACAGCCATTTCTATGGAATAGATAGGATCTACTGCCATGGGCAGGAGATTGGACTAGAAGACCTCCAAGGTCTCCTCCAATTCTATTATTCTATATTCTATGTTATCCAGAAAAGCACAGTGCAGTGGACAGTTATGGAACTGTTATCTTTGGGCACTACTACAGTCAGATAGATCTATCTATCTATCTATCTATCTATCTATCTATCTATCTATCTATCTATCTATCTATCTATCTATCATCTATCTACCTTCCCACCCACCCACCCACCCACCCACTCATCCATCCATTTATCCATTCATTTATTAAAGTTATTTGCTGCCCATCTTTCCACAAAGTGACTGTGTTTTTTTTTCCAGCTCACTTCTGGATTAGAAGTAATTCTAGGGATGAAACTGTCTGGAGCCACCAACTGGAGGGAGATAAAATGCAACAGGATCCTTTTGGTATAGTACTTTTATTGTTAAATAAGACCCATCTAAATGTACATAGAATGGTCTTCTTGTATCTATTTATCCTTCTTTGCTCTCAAAGGTGCTTCTGGATAAACAAGGCAAGATTCAGGTGTCATTCAGTGAGAGGTCAAAGAGTGCTAGAAGTACCAATGGAGTGAAAACTTCTATTTGCCTTATTTATTAACAAAATAAATGTTTTGTTAGTGGCTGACTATCTTACCTCAGGAAAACTGTGGGTATCTTACAATAATAAAAATTCTTGCTACTTCTGAAGAAGTCCTAAAATGTAGCAAAAGAGGGGGATCCTAGTTAGTTTTTATCTTCTTATTTGCATTTCCAAAGTCAACTACACGGGTCGACTCCATAATATTGTGATGAACTATCGGTATATTATTTTAAGAGAGAATTCATCATATATATCACTCTTACGTTTAAATGTTTACTTCAAGCATTTGAAGTAAATATTTGCTTCAAGCATCTGGCTGTTAATGTTTTTCTATAATAGAAATTTTCAAGCAGAATTTTAAAAGCTGTTAAAAAAAAATCCTATTAGCACTCACAACCTATTTTATTAATGGACATAGCCACACAATTTGAATATGAATATCTATGTCTATATTTGACAGTGTAAGAGTGTAGAAGAATAATTTCCTTTATAAATTAACAAAAGGAAATGAAATAAGGCAAGATTACCAAGGAAAGATGGCTTATAACACTTAAAAAAAGAATCCATTTATATCCAGATAGTCCTTGACTTACAATCATTTATTTAGTGACTGTTCAAAGTTACAACGATACTGAAAAAAAACCCCAGACTTATTACCATTTTTCACATTTATGACGGTTGCAACATCCCCAGGGTCACATGATCAAAATTCAGATGACTCATATTTATGATGGTTGCTGTCTCCCAGGGCAGGGGTCTCCAACCTTGGCAACTTTAATCCCAGATGGGTGGGGAATTCTGGGAGTTGAAGTCCACTTAAAGTTGCCAAGGTTGGAGACCCCTGTCCCAGGGTCTTGTCACCCATCACCTTCTGTGATGTTCCCAGCCAGCTTCTGACAAGCATATTCAATAGGGGAACCCAGATTTACTTACCGAACACACAATTCCCTTAACAACCCTTAACAACCGTGGCAAAAAAGGTTGTAAAATGGGGCACAACTCAATTAACGACTGCCTTGCTTAACCACAGAAATTTTGGACTGAATTGTGGTGGCATGTCAAGGGCTACCTGCGATCATGCACTTCTTCAGAAATCAATCCCTACTAGAAAGGATATGTGATTCAAATTTTACTGTTATTTGCTGGTCGACCAT
The DNA here is from genome assembly GCA_030761175.1 of Masticophis lateralis. Taxonomy (NCBI): domain Eukaryota; kingdom Metazoa; phylum Chordata; class Lepidosauria; order Squamata; family Colubridae; genus Masticophis; species Masticophis lateralis. The sequence continues at coordinate 124,838,798 of JAUDYJ010000001.1, read as the reverse complement.
TTCATAATCCTAGAGACTCTTCTTCATTTGGAAGATGGATTTATGTGTCTGTGTGCGAATAGTTCTGTGTCATTTCAAGTTAGGCCTAGTTGCTACAAAAAGGGAATTGAGGTGGCAGAATTCTAAACAGGTAAACACTGACTGTGCCAGTTCATACTGCAGATTGCAAATGGCATTTCTGAAAGCTCTCCTCTAAAAAAATATAAATCCCCCAAACTAGAAAATAAACATAAAGGGCTTGGCTGCTCACTCCATCCCACAAAACATTTTCATGCATGACATCTTGGGGGAAAAAAAATATAAGTTCAATTTATGAGGCTATGGACTAATGTACTCCAGTATTACCCAAAATTCACAGGGTTCATTTCTCCCTGTTGTGGTTTATTGTTTTGCTGATATTCCTTGTAGTACTGATGTTTCTCTCAAGTTGAATTTTAAGGGGGCATCTAGCTATTAGATGGTGATTGATCTTCATCCTATTGAAAAACAAACTTAAGCTAAAAATTATACCAAACCAAAAACTAAATGACTCAGGGTGCTTTACATAATAAAGAGGCAGAACAGATGATATGTACCCAGAAAGATCGCATACAATAAAATAAAATGATTCCAAATCAAATCATGCAATCCCACCCTCACTCCCACACTATTAAAGGAAATAGCCCTTTGTTCAATGGCCTATGGAACATCATCCGGATGGAATGTTATTGAATTAATGTCTACACCAGGGGTGTCCAACCTTGGCAATTTTAAGACTTGTGAACTTCAACTCCCAGAATTCCTCAGCTGGCTACCCATTGAAATTGTCTTAAAGTATGATATCACATTTATAAGATAACTGATCTTCTCTTTCTTGGCATCACTTATTCTCTCTCACACAGATCAACCACCTCCACAAATAGGATGAAATAAGCAAAGAGCATCACATCCTTTTCCTCCTTCTTTTAATAAGGAGCTGTGGTAGCGCAGTGGTTAGAATGCAGTACTGAGACAAACTCAGCCCACAGTCTGGAGTTTGACCCTGACAGGCTCAAGGTTGACTCATTCTTCCATCCAAAGTGGGTAAAATGAGGACCTAGATCAGTGATGGCGAACCTATGGCATGGGTGCCACAGGTGGCATGTGGAGCCATATCGGTGGGCATGCGAGCTCAACTCCAGCATGCATGCGTGCGCTGGCCAGCTGATGTTCGGGTCTTCTGGGCCCACCACAAGTCAGGAAACACACTGTTTCCGGCCTCCGGGGGGCCTCTGGGTGGATGGGGAAGGCTGTTTTCGCCCTCCCCAGGTTCCTAAAAAGGCTCCAGAGCCTGGGGAGAGTGAAAAACAGGCCTGCCAGGCCCACCGGGCCATCACATGCCAAAAACGGGGGAAGCATGTGGGGTTGGGGCACATAGAATAATGGATGTGGGCACGCGTGCGTGTGACCCCACCATGCTCCCCCCGCTTTTGGCACACAATGGCAAAAAGGATAGCCATCACTGACCTAGATTGTTGGGGACAATATGCTGACTCCATAAACCGCTTAGAGAGAGCTGTAAAGCACTGTGAAGCAGTATATAAGTTTAAATACTATTGCCTTGCTTTAAGAAAACAAAATCGAAGCAGAGGAAATGGAGGTGGAACACAAAGTGGGGAAGCAAAATCATCATCATCATCATCGTCATCATCATCATCATCATCATCAAAGGGCAACAAAGCCCTTCTTTTGCCAGTGAATGTTCCTAAAATTTTGAATATAAATAAAGGGATATTCACATGGTTTATTTTTACATGTTTGTATATGTTATTTAAAAAGTTAGAATTATAACAAATTCACTGAAACATCTAGATAATAAATACAACAATAAACACTGTCTAAAACCACAGAAAATAAAAAAGTCGTACTATAGAGGCACCTAGGTACATGATCTAAAATACTTAGAAGGCTTGAATAAAGAAAAAGTTAATTCTCTTTTCCTCCTGGAAGACTCTCCCGTAATTGAAGTGCCACTGCCACTAATGCTCACTTTGTTTTACCTCATTTAACGAAGAAGTGTTTAAACTCCTGATAGATTTATACAGGAGAAAGTGTTTAAATCCCAGATTTAGTTACTTCCATTTAATAATCTTGTGGTTCTAATTAGATCAATTACAATTTCTGAATTGTTTTTATAGGTACAACTCATAGTAATGTTAGAAGGACGAGGGGAAACATGATAGCAGTGTTCCAATATTTGAGGGGCTGCCACAGAGAGGAGTGGATCAAGCTATTTTCCAAAGAACTTGAAGGCCAGACAAGGAATAATGGATGGAAACTGACCAAGGAGAGATTCAACCTAGAAATGAGAAGGAACTTTCTGACAGTGAGAACAATCAACCAATGGAACAGCTTGCCTTCAGAAGTGGTGGGAGCTTCATCACTTAAGACTTACAAGAAAAGATTGGACTACCATTTATCAGAAATTGTGTAAGGTCTCCTGCTTGAGTGGGGGGTTGGACTAGATGACCTATAAGGTCCCTTCCAACTCTGTTAATCTGTTAAACTTCTAGTTTCACTGAAAAAGATTAAGGAAATAAATACATACCTCTGCAAAAGAGTGATTATATTCTATTTAATCTGTACCCTTTATGAACCCAAAATATATTGTCTATCTTGTTTCCCAAGTACAGCTTCTGTCTTCCCGAATTATATTTAAATGATAGGAAAATACCTATATGCTACCCTAGGAAGCAAGCCCACAAATCATCACTAATATATAACTATAATCAAAGCAGGGAAACTCTTGGATTCAAAACTTGTGAAAAAGAAATACTGTATAATAGTCTGCATACACATTTACATAATTAGTTATGTTGTAATAAAAACAATTATTCCGTATTCTTAGTATTCAGCATCTCAATGAGGAAAGGCATGCTGTTGACATGGCTCAGTTTATTCTATTAACCTGTCTAGGGATTTACTGATTTAAGAGTGTTCATGCTTTCTGAACTTTAGGCACAGTGTTTTCCTAGAATGACAAGATGAATTGTTTGAGGTGAAAGGGGATTTGGGAATATTCACTGAGAAAGCAGTTTTCCAATGCCTTAAGATTTGAGTAGGTAATACAGTACAATAGACTTTAAAGTCACTAGGCAAAATTGATCTTTCTGTTAATAATGCATAAGATAGTTTGGAAAAAAAAGTAGCAGTATTTTATGTCAGTCTTCCAGTACATCATGGGTTTATCAACTTAGATAAGACAAAACTGAAACCAATAATTTATGTGCAATTACATTGTCTTACTGGGAAAAAAGGAAATCTCAATAAAAGCATGGTGTTATTATTTGCAATTTATTTATTTAGCATGTGGCTTTTGTTTGCAAATAGTACCAGGTCCTATGGTTTCCTCCAATTATTTTGTATCTCTGTCTTTCTTAGACTATATTTAACTTAGAATCTGATTGATGCGGTTAATTTTTCAGTCTAATATGCCTTTTTGTGATCATATCTAAAGATAATTTTTAAAGATATCTTTATTTCTTCCATAATTTGTTACATAGCAACTAAAGGATTGTCCCTAATTTAAAAATCTTTGTAAAATCATGCTTCTGAATAAGACTGGAAAATGCACTTAATTTATCTAACCTAGTAAAATTTCTGCACAATTAAGATTGTGAACCATCTGGAAGCTGATTAATTATTCTGCCTTCTAATTCATGTTTCAATTTACTGATTAACGTCTGCCTTCCCCAGTCTGAGACCATCTAGATAGGTAGGGACTGGAACACCCTAAATTGCCTGCCAGTATGAGAAAAAAAAATAATTAATTGAGATTCTGGGAGTTCTGAAAAAGACAAAATGCCACATTAGGAAAGGGATTAAAAGTGAAACTGCCAATATTGCAGTACAATCTGCCTTTGAGTCAATGTTGACTTCTGGCAGCTTTCTTAGTAAGACTTTTTTCAGAAGCGGCTTGCCACTGCCTCCTGCCTAGAGCTGAAAGAGTGACTGGCCCAATGTCACCCAGCGAGCTTTGCGCCCAAGGGATTAGAACTCACACTCTCCCAATTTCTAGCTATCCAGGTGCTTTAATCACTAAACCAACCTGATTCTCACCTGTTTCTACATTTGAAAAAAGACTGAATCAGAGCTGGAAAATGTGCAGAAAAGGGCAACCAAAATGATCCGGACTTATGAGAAAATCTTAAACCATTTGTTTGTCTTTAGTTTAGGGAAAAAGGGGGAGCAAAGGAGAGAAATGATCACGATACAAAACATGATTGGCAAAGAGATTCCCTCAAATTAGCAAAAAGAATCAAATGAAGCTGACTGAAAAAAGATTAATAAGTCAAAGAAAGTACACCATGCAAAGGTAGTCCATGGAATTCCTTCCCATGAAGTATGATAGGTTCCCCTTGCACATATGTGCTAGTCGTTCTTGACTCTACGGGGTAGTGCTCATCTCGGTTTCAAAGCCAAAGAGCCAGCGCTTTCCGAAGATGTCTCCGTGGTCATGTGGTTGGCATGACTAAATACCAAAGGCACATGGAACGCTGTCATCTTCCCACCAAAGATGGTCCCTATTTTTCTATTTGCATTTTTATGTGCTTTCGAACTGCTAGGTTGGCAGAAGCTGGGACAAGTAACGGGAGCTCACCCCATTATGCAGCACTAGGGATTCGAACCACTGAACTGCTGACCTTTCGATCAACAAGTTCAGCGTCTTAGCCACTGAGCCACCACATCCATTTTATGAAATATGTTAGTGGTTATTAATTTACCGGCAGGTGTCTTTTTAAAAAAAGGAAATTAGATTAATTCCTAGAGTTTAGCTGAAACTCAACATCTTTTTCCATGCCAGTGGCAAGGGGAAATAATAGTGAAAGAGGAATATGTTTCCAACTCCTGTTTGCCAGCACCTCAGAGGCATCTGATTAGAAACAATATGTTGTACTAAGATGGTCCCTGGTCTGATTCAGCAGTCTGATCCAGCCTTACATTATTATTGATTTGTTGTTATTTATTTTATTTATTCATCAAATTTAAATCAATTAGATGAGTCCATCTCAATCACATACAATTATCTTTTACAATACAGCCAATCAGCTCTTAACTGCACATTTTGTAATGCCCGTTACATTACCAATTGTTCAAAATAAACATTTATGTTAGGAAAATGCAATAGACTTTGCACTGGAAGAAAACTAAAGATTATCGATACAGCAGGTTCATGGCAGGTGGTTTTCTGAGGCACTAGAAGCTTTTAAAAAACTGAGCCATTGATACCCAAATTAATCTTCTCACGTTTCAATTTAACCTGGCTTTCATAAAATACAAATTAGATGCTATTTTGATGTGAGTGGGGCATAGCAAAATAACAGTTGGAAAATCACATCAGATTCTCACACCTAGGTAGTTCTTTCCCCTCTTTAAGAAAGTTACCTTTAAATTTTATATATATATATAAAATATATATATATCTATATGTGTGTGTGTGTGTGTGTGTGTGTGTGTCTCCTTTAAGCCAGTTTTTTCCTATGTAACCAAGGTTTTTCTGGAACCACAATTGAGCGAAATCACATTCACTATTTTCTGGGTTCTTTCTCCATCTTTTCCTTCTGGCAGCAAGCAAAATTTTGTGCTGCCAGGGATTTTCAATAGGTCTCAAAGCAGTATTCAGATATACAAACAATGTGTATATGGGTGTACTGTATGTGTATAAATTACATTGCCCAAATCCTCAAGATCAGTAGTCTCAATGCATATACCCGATAATCCGATTTGAGTCCCAACTCAAAAATAGTCACCCTGACAAAAAGTGAATCAATCCTTATTGAAATGTTGTCTTCTTCTAGATAAGAAGGCTGCCCTACCTTGCTTTCTTCTTTGCTCTTGTTTAATATGTGGTTTGTATAACCCGAAGTCCGTTCAAAGTTCATATAGTTTGCTGGAAACAACAATGACCCTATGAATGAAATGAGATAGTAACTTAGTGAATATCAGATGCTAGAAGAGTCTCCTTTAACAAAGTATTTGCTAAACTGTTTCTCGTTATGCATTTCAAAGAGGATCTCTGATTATAATCACAATTTATGCTTTGTTAATATTAGATTTGCAATCATTGATCCACTGCAGAATTATATCCATCTGACAACTATTTGCAGATGGTCCTTCTTTCAATCAATTTAGAAGGCTAGATGTTTTTTCTCTGAGCAGCAAAATTGCACCACATGACTTGGACCAGAGAGCTGAAGTTCAGCAACCAACTCATACTTTGGGGTTTGTCCCATTGCCGGCTCTCTAGAGTAAGATAATGGTTTCAGGGTAGACAATTTTCAAAGCTTTGAAATAAAGTTCAGATCTCTATGTTTGAAAAAAAAAAATCTTGTGAATGTATTTCTCAAGGGGGAGGGGGGAACTCTAGGATCCCCGAGAGTCAAACAATGAAACTTCTAGTTATGAATAGACCAGAAGTCAAAATGTTATAAATGCACCAACCAATGATTTTAAGCAGAGAAAAAGGCTGTGCTTTTCTTGGGGAAGTGGAAGAAAATGTATTTTTGTACTTCCAGGTGTAATGGCTTACTGGGTGATGCTTTGTATTTGTGATGTATCTCATTTGTTCGCACAACAAATCCAATAATATGTACTGTAAGTGAGAAAGAAAACCATACGCTGAGTTGGTGCTGTGGTAAACCAAGACATATGCTGGTTTGCTTTGTGGCAAAGTAACATATTTTAAACTGTGTACAAGGAAGTGAAAGAGATGAATAGTAGATGTTTCTCTACTGCTGTTATTTTTCCACTACTAGATAGGTTCTCCTTTCATGCAGAGCAAAGGTAAGATGTAACCGGCTCAGTTAGATGTCTATGTAAAGTAAATTTCAGGGCAATCTAGCATGTTCTAGAATCCTCTGCCACATACAAAGGATTCAATTATGAAAAGAGCTTCTTCAACCATTCAGGTAATATGGGAAGAATTGCAAAAGGGGTGAAAAGTTGAAATAGTCTAAAATTTAGACCATTCTTTTGCTAGAAATACATATGTAGTCATTATATCAGTAAGAGGACTTACCCCAGGGCCAATAATATGGTTGCTTATAGCTGAATCATGAACTGTGGAAAACACATTCTCTTTGTACATTTCAGCAACGTTAACTTTAGCTGTCAATGTGTGGCCTAAATGACTCAAAAATATATACACACATCTTTCTTTTGTGATAAATAGCACTTCTAGTTATTGACATTTTGTGGAATTGTGTACAGTATTAATTCTATATAGCTATATTATTCCATTTTTTTTCCTCCAAGAAATATTATGAAAAGACGGTATAAGAAAAACTGAAAGCTCCTCTTGGCCCTTTGACTTCTAGAACAAAACATGCACAAAAAGTTGTATCTGAATATAAAATCTGTCAGCAGGTGTGAGAGAGCAATCAATTCTCCTAGTTCAAAAGCTGGTACCTTGCCAACCTGAGATGGCTTCACCTGCAAAGTGGAAGAAGATGAATCAATAAATGAAAGAAATCTATCTTATATAAAATAAAATCTAACACAAATACAGGCTAACCCACTCAATCCTGAAAGTCATAGATCACATTTTGAAAATCAGTTATGTCTTTCTGCTCTTAAGCGATAGTGCACTTACAAATATATATATATATATATATATATATATATATATATATATATATATATATATATATATATATATATATATATAGAAAAGAAATGTTCCAATCTTTAAAAGAAAAATAACTCCATACATCACATTCATAACCATTCTGTGGCATCTTGGACATCAGAAATAACTTACTAGACAGACAAGCACAAAAAACCAACACTACATAGTTCTGTATCTTTTCTTTTTAGAATAGTTTTAGCTTGTATCACATCTTGGAGGCTATCGGTATTTGATAGATAAGGACTCAAGTTTACATTGCAAACTGATCATTTTTACACTAAAGGAAATCCCACTTTGATCAATGGGGGGTGACATCCAAGAAAGAATGGATAAAACTGCAACCTTGGAATTGGAATAAACTGAAATTGTTTGGCAACAATGGCAGTATTGTCACGAAGTCGGCACAATCCTCACAATTACTAGAAGTGAGGAATCTGTAGAGTCCCTGGAGTTCTCTGAGCTTGATGGTTTTCTTGCAGATGTTTCACTACCCAATAGATAACATCGCCAGTCAGCACTGATGAGGTTACCTAGTTGGGTGATGAAATGTCTGCAAGAAATCACTAAGCTCAGAGAGCACCAAGGATCCCACAGCTCAACCCTGAGTTACAAATATTACCTTCTATCAGAAAAGCATCTGTTTTCATCGATTGACTGTATTTCTTGCTTACCTGGGCATTATGTAACAGTCTTCTAGTTTGCTGTCCAGTATGTTCAGATCCCTGAAACAGTGAGACAGAACATTCAGTGTGACAGATGCCAACCTAACCAAGCCCACATCAATAAACACAGCTGAATCAACAGAGAAAATGCATGTTTGAGAGACTAGTCAAGAAAGTTAGCATGCAACTCCAGCTGCAAAAAATCTTACATGGGCTCACAAATTGAACAGCCACCAGCTTTTCTCTGCTCTCATCAAAAAAGTAAACCAATTACATTGACAAAAAGCCACTGGAAATAAAAAAATTGCATTTAAGATTGCCTACGATAAAATTCTTCCTTTTTGTCATAGAAATGTAGGTTATATATTCACTGTTAGCAAGAGTTGCATTACTATTATTGTTAATTTTAGTTCTGTTTATTGCCTCAAGGGTTATATATTGTAACATAATTTTGTTGCCACTAGTTAATGTTAATTAGCTGTTTTAATAGCCTATAATACCTATTTGTTAAGTTTTGGCAGGTTTACTTTTTTAACTATCAGTAACTTAATCACTTGGAATATTTAACATTGCTGTTGCATACTCAAAATTACAGTTACTATTATTGTTACCTGTTTAACGTTTAGTCATCCTTTGAGTCCTGCGACATATTTCGTTAATAATCATCAGCCATCAAGTCTGATATTCTCAAAAGAAATAACAGCCCTCTATAAACTGCCTTCAAGGGAGGTGATAATTAGCACTGAAAATTACAAATAGAGTTTTTGAAGTTGAATAGCAACAACTGGGCAGTGACACTGATGATTGGACTGTCAAGACAAGTTATTAGAGAACTCCGCAAATGCAGCCGACACACTCCTCAGAGTGAAAACAAGAAGGTGAGTCTATGCAATGCTTACATGTTGAATGGGATATTTAATGTATGGGGAAACTCAGCGGTTGAAGATCTAGCATTTAGACAGTCTAACACTGGTAAGCAATAATCTTACCTCTTTAAACTCCATTACATTCTCACGAGAGACAGGCTAATACAAACGAATCAATCAGAGCGTGTGTTTAGCAAGATCAAACTTAAGAGGAGAGTTTAAAAATCCATTTATTCTTCTAAAGCCACGACTTTTTTCCCCATTAACATGTTATATACATTAGTGTCTTCTAGTCATGAGCCATGTCACAGTTTAGTTGGTTAGCTTTTAAATTATTTAACAACCATAAGCTATTAATACAATTTTTTAAAGTCTTGCACATCGTCTTAAAACAAACTTGGGTTCATTTATATAGAGATTTTGTTTTTGTAAAAGAAAGGGTTTATATCAAAAACATATTTAGGCATCTCTTGAAGAAGAAATCAAGCAGGCATTTAAAGCTAAACACACGTAATTCCAAATTTAGTTTGTTACAAAAGTTTTCAGCTTTATTGACAAGTTATGGCAAACATATTTGACAAAATTATGTTTCCTATTTAGAGAAGCTTACACATGGAACTTTATGTGATTTAAAAAAAATAATAAAAAACAAAACAAATACAGATTAAAACACTGGACAAATTCAGTTAGCTACATCCATACAGTAGCAGCTTGTTGTCAACCCCGTTAAAACAGCATTTAAAATGAAATTTACAAACTTAATATTAAGCATTTTAAATCTAACTAACATATATTAAAAGACAGGTTAAAACAGCTTATCTACATCTCGATTATCATCTGGTTCAAAAAAAGGTCATATTACATTTTTTTTTTTTAGCAACCCTAAATAAAAACTCAACCTTAGTGTGGGGACAGGGCGTAAGAGATGCAGCTTCATGCTTCTTTGTTTGTTTGTTTGTTTGTTTTTCCTGTTTTGCTTTAAAATTACACACAACAGTGAGGAGGAACAACCAAGACAACATCATCTTGCTGAAAGGTTTAGTCAACAACTGCCAACAGTCTTTTAAAGTCCATGTCCTAAAAATAATACTAATGCCAGTTTCACTCCATTCTGGAAACATAACAGGTATACAGGTAATCATAAGCAGTAATTCCTAGGATAGAAAAAAAAATTGGGCTATTACTTGTCTTGTTGCCATTTACGTGGAGACCACGGGTTCTTAATTGTCTTTAAGTTGAGGTCGCAGATGTGGAGAATATCTTTCAATATCTACCATAGGGGTGTTCCCTGTAACTCCCTCTGGTTGACCTGGGAGTTGGAGCTTTTAGGCTGGGACGACTTATAGTCCATTCTTCTTGAGCTAAAACAGACAAAATAAAGAAGAAGTTGCTTTATTTTAGTAGACATGGATATGAGGCTCTGATCAAGCTATCCAGCTAATGATGCATCGGGTATTTAGAATGCGAAGCCAGCAGTACTGTCTAAGATCCAATTGCTAACGAAAGAAAGCTCTCGGTCAAGACCAAAAACTCTCTTTCTTCCAATTTCCAGCACATGTAAACAAGCAATGTTTTAGCCAAACTATCAACCTTGGGAGGAAAAAACCAACACTCTTCGATTTTTGCCTGTTGCAAAAATCTAATATGGTCTGAATAACTGGATCAGGAATTGAGTCAGAAGGGGGCAACTGAAAGATGAATGATTATGTGTTTTCTCATTTAACTTAAAAAGCACGGTGGAAATGATGGGAAACTTAGATATTATTACAGTGGTCTTTCTAATACAAGCAGATAATTTTGTATACACACAAAAGTATTAATACAAAGAGAAAGAGAAGCAGGGAGGGAGGGAGGAAGGGAGGGGGAGGGAGAGAGCTAGAGGTTACTGCAATGACAATAGACTGGTTCTCTGCATTAGCTCTTAGTGATGTTGCTATCATTGTTGTGATTTTATTAGCACCAACTTTTCTCTATCTTATCAGATACAGGTAATCAACAATTTACAACCATTTGTTAAGAGCTGTTTGAAGTTACAATGGCACTGAAAAAAGTGATTCATGATTGTTTGTTACATTTACACCCATTGCAGCATCTCATTTGTCACATGATCATAATTTGGATGGTTGGCAACTGGCACGTATTTACGATGGTAGCAGTGTTCTGGGGTCATGTAATAACTTTTTGTGACTTTCTGACAAGCAAAGTCAATGGGAAAGCCACATTCACTTAACAACCATGTAACTAATTTAAGAACTGCAATGGTTTACTTAACAACTGTGGCTAGAAAGATCATAAAATGGAGCAAAACTCACCAACTGTTTTACTTAGCATTGGAAATTTTGGACTCAATTGTGGTTGTAAGTTGAGGACTATCTGTATGAATACTGTAGTTGAATAATTTCCAGGCAGTGTTGGCTCAATAAATATGTCTACACTCGCATAACATTGTTAAATCACTGTGAGGAGCAAAATAACAACTAATTTCATCCTAGAAATAACATTAAATACATTAATAGGGGGCAGTATAGACCTAATTTATGGCTCTGCATAAAAAAGATAATGTTTAGATAAACTATATCCAATTAAACATAATAATCTGAAATATTAATTTATTTTGAAAGTAATTTCTCAACAGAAAATAACAATGTTCTGTGATATTGCATGCAAAATATTAGCATAACTTTTCATTCTTAAATAGTTTTATTAAAAAGAACTGGAGCATGGACAACTAATTTTCTTATATTTTAAAAAACAGCTCCTTAAAAATAATATCATCATCATCATTATTATTATTATCTTAATTTAGTATGACCTCTCATTCTGAAAAATTCTTGGTGGCTTACAACAGCCACATATACAATTAAAACAATTTAAAATAAAGTGTTTTAAAAACTGCACAGGAAATCAAGGTTTCTTATATTAATGGGCCATTTGTTTGTTGAGAAAAATCCGCAATCCATCATCTCTGTCAGATTCTTTGGTCTATATACTGACGCTATTCCTTGCCTAGTTATGACTGAATGTAATAGGATGTGCTTCTGATTAGACATGCTTAGTACTATGCTTGAATGACTATTGCTATTTATAGAATTTACAGTGTAATTTTATATACAGAAGTAACTTGCATGAATAAAGCAAGATTTTCTGGCAGGTAAATGCAAGGGACTGCAGCCTTAATTACCTATAAGCCAGTTCTTGTTGATTAAAAAACATTAAGAATATTACCTGGTAGGCTTAGCTGAGTTTTTCTAGGGGCCAGTTTTTAGCTACTGAAAGGATTTGTGATTGTTTTTCATCCCTTTCCTCCATCCCATTCCTAAGCTTTGCATTTGAAGCTAGAATTCCAAGTATCTTGAAATATACTCCAAATATACATTGTTGTCTAATTGATATCTTGACCCCACTTGCTTCCTAGTTTGCATATCATTTACAGTTTTAGCTTCCTAATCAAAATCTGTCCTGCTTATATCAAATTGTTTATTTATTTATTAGATTTTTATCCTGCCTTTATTATTTTTATAAATCACTCAAGGTGGCAAACATTCCTAATACTTTTTCCTCTTTCTATCCCCCTCCCCTCCACAACAACACAACACCACTTGAGAGGTGAGTTGGGTCAAGAGAGTGGCTCGCCCAAATTCACCCAGCTGGCTTTCATGCTAGAACTGTCTCCTGGTTTTTACGCCAGCATCATAACCACTAGACCAAACACTCTCAATTTTTACAACCAGAATTTGGTGTTGCAACTAAACAGTTATACTTTTGAAAAGGTAGAGGATGGCCACATTTGCTATCTTTCCAATAGCCAAACTGCATCATTCACAGCAGCATCCAAGACTTCCACAGAAGGGATGACCTTGCAAAACCTGTATGGAAGGGTAGAACTGATGTTGTGACATCATGGTGCCTCTTTTATTATTTGGGAATCTCCTCATGGTTAGCTATGGATGCCTCTGACTTTTTAGCCCTTCTTGGACAGACCATGGGACTTGCAAGGAAGTAAAAGCAGCTGCCAAGGGCCCTACATTGTTGTGGGGTAGACTATAATTTTGCTGTAAAAGGACAACAACCAAGAATCTAGCAGCTTTATCCATTCTCAAACCAAAGAAAAACTAAATGCATCAGTCAATTTATGTCTGGATAGTTTATTAAAAATCCAGACACAAATCTGCCAGGATAGAGTTCTGCCTTGCAAAGAGAACTCTAAATTGGATTGGATTTAATCTCTCCGCATATCCTTATTTGCCTTCACAGAAAGTTTCTTTTCTTTGGGCGATTGTTCTTTCAAAGGAGATCACAACTTACTTTGTCACAGAAAAGATATGACAGGAAGACGTTTGGGGGAGTAGGAGTTGCTTCTTTTGAAGAACTTCCTATGCAGAACTTGAAATGTGTGCGGCATGTTGAAGTGTTATTGTGAATAAATTATTTTTTCTAGCATTGCTTGGGATCTGTTTGACCTGAACATTCATTCCTTCCCCTTCTTCTGATTCCAAATGCTGAAGATTAGACTTGTCACATGCCCAGAATTACAGACAGGATGTGAAAGATGACAAGTTCTGTTGTAGGAGGATGAAAGCATAATGTGCTCTATTCCTCAATGTTGGGGTAATTTTGGAGAGAAAGGAAAAGACACAGGCGTTAAGAGCTGCATAACAGACAGAAATTCAATCTATGCGCTTCTCCCCCTTCGTGCAATTACTTTTCTTACTACATTTCTTTATAGAACTTAAACAAGTGAAGAAAATGGCAACCGATTTAATAAGGGATTGGACCAATTCCTCTACAGGAAGGATTTTAACTTCGGAGCAATATTGGTTAAGAGAAATACAACAGGACCAGAATGTTCAGGACCCTATTGTGAAGCTGTCAAAGATTCAGGACAGATGAATAAGAGAATAACATATTTGGAAGGGACCTTGGAGGTCTTCTAGTTCAACCCCCTGCTCAAGCAGGAGACCCTATACAATTCTGGACAAATAGTTGTCCAATATCTTCTTAAGAACCTCCAGTGATGGAGGACCCACAACTTCTGACAGTGGATTAATTCCATTGATAAATTGTTCTGTCAGGAAAGTTCTCCTTAGTTCTAGGTTGGGTCTCTCCTTGATAAGTTTCTATCCATTGCTTCTTGTTCTGCCTTCAGGTGCTTTGGAGTACAGATGAAAGGAACTACAGGTTGACCTCACTTAGCGATTACTTGTTCAGCAACTGTTCAAAGTTACAATGGTCCTGAATGAGGAGATTTGTTACTGGTCCTCAAAGTCAAGGCTGCTGCCGTGTGCCTGTAGTCATATGATCACAATTTGGGCACTTGGTAACTGGCACACCATTGCAAGGGTCACTGCATCCCACAACCATAGGATTTCCAATTGTGACCATCACTGCCACCTTCCAATAAATAACATCAATGGGGAAGCCAGTAGGAAGTCACAACTCAAGGTCATATAACATCACATTTAATGACTGTGTGTGAGATTTGCTTAATGACTACAAACAGAAATACCAGAACAGCCTCTACTTGGTCTGGGCAGTCATATGATTTTTCATTTTATAACCACATTGCATATTGATGCATTGCATAATTTCTGGTCCCAATTCTAGTTGTTAACTGAAGACAACCTGAAAACAAACAATACAATTTGCTATGACAAGATGAAGCAATGGCCACCAATCTGGACAGGGTTTGCAGTGGGTAAGCAAATGTGGCGTTGAAGGGCAAAAAAATGGCTTTTATATGTTGTAACAGCCATGATAGATATATGTAATTTCTACTTTTAGAGGAAGTATACTATCTGTTGTGGTGTATGAGCTAATACTAACACTCATTCTAACACTAATTTCAAACACTCATTTCTAACACTCATTCTGAAATATTGTTTGTGGGTTCTCAGTGCTAGACTATGTAAGCCTTTGGTCTAATCGAGCCTAGTTTTTACCTGTCTCACCTGCTTTTATCTTCAGTTTAAATATTAAACTCACTTTGAGGGATGATTCAGCTCTCTGAGCACATTGCCTTTTTGTACTGTTTCTTTACAAGCATATTATAATGCTGCCTATATTTACAATTCATGCTCCTCTTTTCTGCAACTATCTGCCATTTCCTTAAGCTTCCCTCCCTCCTTCCCTCTGATAATGAGATTGCCTCAATTTCTACTTGGCTTTACCCCTATTTGATCATTTTTGTCCTATCAGGTATCTTTACTGATATAAAGGAAAATGTCATTTGGTTACTTTTATCACAATTTTCTAACTAATGGAGCAAGAATGGGAAATCCTGCAGACACTGCCAAACCATAATTCCCAGCAGCCCCCCAACATGGTCATTGCTGAAGGAGATTGGCATAACCTCCTGCTTGCATTACTGCTGGAAAAAAATTGAGTCACCATTCAAGGGAACTTTAGAAGAAAAAGGTTGCTCTGTCTCTACTGGTAAACTACATAATAATAACTGGTGCTTATTGCTTTGAATAAAACTCCTGAACATAAAACTCCAAAGCAGTCTAGCCCTATACAGTCCACATTACACAGATGTTATTCTGGACATTGTGACTTTTTAACATTTGGAAGGTTGTAAGTTCCTCATTCCTGTCAGAATTGCTGCCCATTTTCCCTCTAAGCAATATTATTTATCTGTCCTATATGTGTTAGCAGCCCATCCACAACTCCATTCTGCTGGAAGGATTTAGCCCATAACATTTTAGGCTAGTAGAATTCTATCTGCAAAACTCCATCTTGGTCAATCTCAATCGAAATCCTTGAACAAAGAGGTGAGGTGATGCCATCATATTGTGGCTTGAGGTATGCAAGGTATCCATGATTAACTATCAGATTAGTACCCAAGACAGAAGAAATTCAATAAAAATGATCTTGTCTGAAAGTGCAGCTTCCTACTGGTGCCTTAAAGCCATTTTTCCTCCCCAGAAAAAAAAGATGCCAGAGTTAAGAGTGAATGAAAGAGAGGATAGAAGAGATAGTGATATGACATTGGAAGACATTGCTCTGGAGTGGGGACGCTCGGCAGCTGCCATGCAACAAGGCTAGAGGTTGTATAGAAGAGTCCTCTCTGTCTTGAATTTGGAAGAGAAGTGATACAATCAAGGTACATGCAAAAGGAGGAAAAAGAAAAAATAAACAAATCCAAACCTTAGCATGTCTATAAGTTTAATAAAAAGTTAATAAAAAAATAATGGGAATTGTTCTAAAAACATTAAATGCATGAGCAGAAACCCTTTATTAATGTGGATATTTTCAGCATTTTGTGTTTTCAGTGAATCCATACAGTAATCCACTGTTAAGCGTCCCCTCTCTTAAGGAGGTACATCTGGTGGGATCCAGAAGAATGACCTTCTCTGTGGTAGCTCCCTCCCTTTGGAATATCATCCCTGTGGAGATTAGACTGACCTCCACTTTGACACTGAAGACCTTGTTTTGTCAACAGGTCTGGAACCCATCAAGTGGCTCGTTTGATTGCTTGTTGTCACCAAGGTGAGTGAGAGGTTATTGTTTTTACTCTTTGTATATTGTCTTTTTTATTATTTGCAAGCCATGTAGAGTCACTGAAAGTGAGTGGGCGGTCATATAAATTCATGAAATAAAATAATAAAATGGGGAAAAGGAAGTAGATTGCCATTATTGTTGGCTGCTAGCCTCCTTGGTTTGTTTGACAGTTATCAATTCTGACATCAGCCATGTTACTTAAAATTTACACTGGCTCTTCTCCATCATCTTTGCTAGGCTCTGGGGAAACTTCCTACATGTACTGGAAGTATTGCCTTATCATGCATATGTAGAGCACATATTGAAAGACCATATAGATATCGTGCAATAATACAATAATAGACATATATCTGTTCTAGGTCCATGGATTGGTAGCCAGATGGAAATGCCACATGTTGCTTTTTAAATTAGTCTTTTATAGAAATGACTTTAATATTTTAAGATATTAATTAGGAGGAGCAGAGACACCAAATATGGCTTGCTTGACAAGCTGAAGTCTGCAGATTGTAACTGGCTTTGATTGCCAAAATAATGTATTTTTCTCGTGTTCTATTTCACTTCCAAAAAGTGTGGTCCTTGGTGTGAAGCCAAGGCTATTCTTCCTAACTCAAAACCTGGAGTCTGGGATAGGGAATCTTTCCAGTGGCTGTATTGCCTGCCCAAATGACTTTGCTCCTGTAACCCCCATGCTGTAGATGATGTTTAGCATATCCTATTGTCCTGTCATTTCTACCTGAACCTGAGTGAGGTATTGATCCAGCCCTTCTTAAAGGAATTCCTAGGGAGAGATGATCAATGGTATGTTTTAGAAAAGAATATCTGTAGCTCAGGATTGAACTGTCGGGTTCTTGATGCTCTTTCATTTTGGAAGGTTTTTTGCAGACATTTTATTACCAAACAAAGTAACATCTTCAGTGCTAGAAGGGAGTGGGTTTACTATATAGTAGTGTTTTTGCCTATGTCAGTTTCTCCTATCTTTAGCAGACTATAAAAACTCTATAAAAACTCTTACCATGTTGCCAAACTCTGCCTCACTGCTACAAGACTGAGGCAACAAACAGTGTCCAACACAATTGCATTTCTTCAATACTTTTAAAATTGTTTCCTTTCTTTCTCCCTTCCTTTCCTCCTCTTTAACTTATAGAACTTACTCTAATTGTCATTTTAATGGACATTTCACATATATGTAGATAAGTTGGTCAAAGATTGTAATAAAGATTTAGCTACTTATCTTTCCAAATTGCTGCAACACAAGGATAAAAAGGCGGAGGAAGGTTATATACCACTTGTATTGTGCTTTAAGGATAATTGCAGGGGTAACATTAGGAATGGCTGAATTTTCTTGCATATTTTGAGAACTATGGGTTTAGTCATAGCTATATGATTGGGATATTAAATGTAGCAAAAAGGATTCTGGTAGTTTTGTTCTTATTCCATGTAGCTGAATTTTCTTGGATATTGTGAAAATGATGGCTATTCAATATAGAACACACACTTTGTATCATTTTCTCATTAGTATTGAGAGCAATTAAACATCAATTTGTCACTTTCATAAAGACCTGGAAGATCAAAAGCAAAACCGAGCAAAATCCATACACAGTGGCTAAATTCACAACACATGTTTAATGGGGTAAACGTGTTATGCAAATACTGTCACTCTATTAGCAGTAAAGCAGAAGAGCATAGTTTTTAATTCCATTCATTTGTTAAACTGCTTTCATCTGATCGGTTGTGTTGTATGAAGCCAATAAACCAAAACAAGGACAATTGAAAAAGCTACATTTATTTTAAGCAGTCCTCCAAAACCAAACAATGGAAAGGAAAAACCATTGGAAAAGCAAGAAAGTTCTTGCAGGGTTCGGATCCAGCAAATAGTAAAACTTTCCTAGAGTTCTCCTGACCTAAGAACTCATTGAATCCAAGGCATTTCCTGGAGGATGTGTGTATAAACAACTGTACCTTCTTAAATGATGGTTTCAGATCCAGCAAGAGTGATTCATGCAGGCAGAGCCACTAGTGACTTGACAGTCTGGTAGTTTACAACTCCTCCTCCTCCCTCCCTCCCTCCCCCAATTGTAAATACTGTCTCCAGGACTGGAAAAAATAAAGCCTAACATCTAGAATCTTCCAAGTTCTATTAACCTTGGATAATGGTAGACTCCTATCTTTAGAAGTAGATGATTCTTGGGAGAAATTTCTCATGCTCTTACAATCTAAAATTCTTTGTTAAAAGGGATTTAATGAAGTATTTCATAAATTAGAATTGTATTTTTGAAAAATAGATCTTGATCTTTACGAAAAGCAAGAGAACCCACCCGGAAGAGAAAAATGCTGATTAAGAGAAACCAAAGAAAGAATGAGAGAAAGGATGAAAGGATGGGCAGTTCCGTGGGACATTTTTAAAAGTTGAGACTAATGCTGTCTTTTTCACTAAAAGCTGCGTGCGATTACTACTTGCAAATTTAGGAATAGTGAGCATTCTTGGCATATCAGCCCTTGAGGATTTAGCAGAAAATATATCTAATAGTGAATGTTAAACAGCTGATGTAAATTTATTGATTTGAATCCCCTCTCCTTTTTTTTTTGGCTTAAATAATCATCATTATTGAGTGGCATAAGGAATGATATCTGGACAAGAAATATTAGCCTATTGTGAAGAACTGGTTGAGAAGCAACTATCTAAAAGAAAAGATAGATTACCAGATTAAATCTATGTTTTTTTTTTAAATAAGCAGAGGCCAGCCTTCTAGATTTACCAGACCTGGATACCGAAGTGATGAATGCTAGAACTACTTTTATTACAGGGTTACAGTTCAAGAATCTTGAGAGACTGAATGTGCCTCCCTCCCGCCTGCCTTTATCCTAACCAGAATTAACAAAACTCAGGTTTGAGATGTTCTTTCATGTAACAGTTTTGCTTTGACTAGGATTTCTCTTATCAGATTTCTCTTGTCTTGTCTGAGATTCTTCCTTCTGTTCCTCAAGGTTATTCTCACATCCCAGGACAGATATATGGGATATCACAAGCACAAGATGATATAACTCTTTTGAAGATTCCTTTCATATTTAGATACAGATAAAAAAGAGCCTAACAAAAATAAGTATTTAGGACATGTGTATTTCCTGCTAGCTTTGCAAGTGCTGCTGATATTTGCTGTAAAGCTAATTGTAGACATGGAACAGGTTCAAATTCTGAATGCTGTACAGCTCTAAAGAAATATAGAACGGAAACAACATATCTTAGACATTATTGAACAAGGTACCTCAAATGTGTATCATGTGAAATTACTGATTGATCAAGGGGTTCAGTATGTTTCTGGGGCTTGAGCATGGACAAAGCTATATTGCTATTTCTCAGTTTTTATTGATCCTACTAATGCAAAAATATTTGAGGTATCACACAAAACAGCTTTGGGGGAAAGGGGATTAGCCACAGCCCATTTATTTATTTAATAAATTGATATGGCTAACTATCTCATATGCATGATTCTGGCGGCTAGTAATTTTTTTAAAAAGAAAAGATTAAAACAAAACCAAAAATTAAAGCCATAAATAACATAAACTGGCAGTTGAAAACAATGACAACATCCTACTCTTAACATATTCAAGGAATGGGCTCATCATCCGCACTACCAGGGCCCAAGGCTTGATGGTGGAGACAAGTTTTCAAGGTTTTGTGAAGGTCCAGTAATGTCAGGGCAAGTCTGATTTTTTGGGACAGGGAGAGAGATTCCAAAGAGGGGTCTAAAGGGCAGAAAAGGCCTTCTTCTTAGGTGCAGTCAGACGCAAAATTAAGAACATTGCAAAATCAAAATCAAAACACCTTTATTCACGGTTGTTGGGACTGCATACCTGACCAGCCACAGATTGCACACCACCACATCTATTTAGTTACTGAAACAGACCTTAGTTGTATATAAGGGAAAGGAAGACAAGGACAGGAGGATAAACTGAACCAAATTAGACAGAGGGCTTTCCATTTCAAGAAATGGAAAGTGGAAAGAGTTCATAAAAGAAAACACAATGCCCAGTGGACTCAGGAGTTCAACTATAGTTCATTGTCATTGTCTTGTGGCTTTACAGATTCTTTTGACATTACATGTGGAAGAAATGCCATTTGTCATTTGCCGGTCTCATTGTTAACATTGATCTATTAGGAAATCATGATTTTAAGTCAAGTGTGAAAGAAATAAAACTTTACATAGGACACATATATGCTCAACACTCCAACAAATGTAATTATTTTTGAAACTGTTAACCTACAGGAATATTTGAGCATCATTTGCCTTGTTGTATTTATTTTTTACAGGTGGTTTATTCACCTGCTTTTGTGGACTCACTTGCAATATTTTAAGAAGATTCTTTGTTCCAATAAGAACAAAACCAAAAGTATTCCCCCTGGCTCTTTAACAAAAATTCCATGGACAAACTATTATTACATAGTGATGAAGTGTTAGCTAAAATTAAAGTAATTTACAGCTTCTAAAGCATAGGAAATATTTTGAGGTCAAATATTATCTAGATAAAACTGCATTTTCACTGGCAATATGTTGCATGGATTTTTTTCCCAACTCAGAAAGACACAAACTATTCAAAGTTAAGAACTTTAAAGTTGCAATAATTCTATCATAGCTGGGAAAGCAAGGGTAACTATACATCTCCTCTGCTGAGATTGGAGAAAAATCTCAAGCTCAGAGGAGATGAAATCACCTCAGAAAATTACTACTAAGGGTGTAGGTAGAAACCTTGATAATTTCTACTACTACAAAAGCAGAGCTTTGCTGTGGGAGGGAAGGAAAAAGTGACAATGTTGGAATTGCTTTAGACTAGGGCTGTCAAATTCGTGATCCGTGGGGCAGATGCGTTACGCGCTGGCCTCGCCCATGGATGGTTTAGCGAAGGGGAAAAAGTTGCGATACATAACGTGATGGCGCGAGTTTGACACCCCTGCTTTAGAATATCTTGAAGTGATGGTTCAAAGGAAGAATTAAGCACATGCTTAAATCTTTTTTAATGAAACCAATTGAATTTAAAATATTTAACCTCAGCTGGATTGAACCTCTCTTTGACTCTTATCAATTCTAAAGAGTGAATAGTTTTGTAGCATTGGGAAATCAGTGGGCCAATTTCTCTGAAGTGTATAGCTAAAGCAAGCTCTTGCTCAAATGGAAAGTAGTCCATATTTACATGGTAACCAGTGCAACAATAGAAAATAATTGCTGTAGCCCATGAAATCTTGCTTCTATGGAGAACAGGAATATGAGATAGCCAGGTACGTATAAAGTTGCTGTTACATCAGTAACATCACTAAATCTGATGCTTGTCACCATGCAATAGATTTGCACATTAAATGGCATTTTCACCATCGCTTTTGAAAACTGACCCTACCCCTGTGATTAACGTCATTGCAAACCTCTGATCAAAACGGATTTGTTTGGTTTTGTGACCTCAATTCCACAAGTTACATTTTACTTCAGAATGACATAAATCAGCTTAGCCTGCCCTCTGGGAAAGCAGGAAGAGTGAACGTACAAGTAATTTTGGGTTGTCACTGAATGATTGCTTTTCTGATTTCACACATTTACCAAAAATAGATCAAGCCTTACCGTAGCTGTCATAGGCATCTTCACTTGTTCCATGACCATAGTCATAATATTCAGGCAGACTGCAATAGATTTAGACAGCGAGTAAAAAGTTATTGCAAAGGGAAAATGGCTCAATTGAAACAAAACATTAACTAAACTTGTTATTTTTGTCTCTCATGCCTTTTATAAAAGCTACAATGGTGAATGGTATGTACGACGGTATGTTATCTGAGACAGAAAACCAAATTTAAAAAATAAGTGAACACAAAACACAGCCTGTTCCATTGGACCGCTTTGTCTCTTAGATAAAAACAAATCTTATAGCGATGGTGCTTTCAAGGGAAACATGTGGAATACTCATTTTGTATCTTCACCATCAGTTTTCCAGGACATTATTTATGTAATCAGTTTTGTTTTTGTTTTTTTTTTGGCCTTCTCAGTTAAACTGAACTAAAAATGTCAATTACAGATTTGAATGACTCAGTTACAATATCTAGAGGTGTGCATCTTTCTGGTGTAAAATGTGACCTTGAGGATCTTGTGACATTTGCATGCTACAAGTGATTTTTCAGGTGCCATGGGAAAAAGTCACATTAGATTTCAAGCTGTAAAGGACTGGAAGGATTTAAAATTCATTGCCATCATCATCCTTTCTAATAAATTTTTCCCAATAAAAACTACAGAAGAAATCTGAGCACCAGGCCATGGCAAATATGTTAGCAGCACAAAGGACAATTTGGAGACACAAATCTTACATTTTAATAATGTTGGAAAGATTGTAAGCATCACTAAAGGGAATCAAAAATAGCAGGAAAAAACAGTTTTCACAGTAGGATCCCTTCTCTCCAGTAAGAGTAATATGCCCTGTCATTCATTTCTGCTGGTATTCATGAATTTGCGAGGCCTGCCTTTTACACAAGCTCGTGTAAGTAACACAAACTATAATAAGCAAAGTTTAATGTTCATTACATTAAATTGTGTTTTGTTTTCTGAAACAAATGCCCACTCTATCTGGCTTTATTTGTACGTGAATCTTCCTGAGTCACTGTTATTTATTGAGTAATTACAATCAAAATAAAGTGCTACAATTGTAATTGTATGGTACTCAGAGTCTTATTGCTATTCTTTGCTTTGATTGGGAAAACAGTCATTGTTGTCCATACATATATATTGCAAATGTTTTGTGTTCTGAAAAAAAAAACCCCAACAGTCTGACTAACACCTCAGCAAGATAGCACAACTCAATAACTCATAACATGTAACATCTCATAACTACTCATAGCAATTTCTTTATAGAAACACTAAGAAATCATAATGTAGTTGATAATAGGTTAACTCAAGTTCAATAAATGGCTTAAAAGGGTGACTCTGTTTTAGATTAGATTTAGACTTATTTAGAAACTAGTGGGCCACATCATTAACCTGATTGAAAATCCATGGCTCCAACATGGATTCAAATCCCAACATGGATTTAAACTACCTTCAAGTTATATTAATGCATGTGAGAAAAATGCTAGCAATATCAGAGCCAGTTTAGTGTAGCAGTGAAGGTGATGGCCTGGAAACCATTATCAACCAGGTGACAATGAGTTCTAGGCCTTCCTTAGGCAATGAAACCAGCTGTGTGACTTTGGGCTAGTTGTTCGCTCTCAGCACAATATACCTCACAAGGTGGTTGTTGTGGGGAAAATAGGAGGCAGGAGAATTAGGTATGGTGGCTACCTTGAGATGACCAGATATTGAAAAAGATAGGATAAAAATCTAATAACAATAACATGCAAAAGGAATTGATAGGACAATTCCATTGTTTTAAATGCCTTCCAGTCAATGTTGTCTCCTGGTGAGTGTCCAGTCTCTCCAGTTTTCTTGGCAAGGTTCTTCAGTAGTAGCTTGCCATTGCCTCCTTCCAGGGGCTACAAGACAGTGACTGGTCTAAGGTCAAGCAGTTGGCTTTGTATCTAATGCAAAAGTAGAATTCACAGTCTTCTAGTTTCTGGTTCTTAATCACGATGCCTTAGTGATATCTGTTATTTTCTTTCTAGTTGCATTTATTATTTCATACTTTCAAGATACGCATGGATTGTTTGATTTCAGAAAAACACTGACTTCCATGTTTTTCTAATTGTCATATGGAAGACTGCGACTTGGAATGTAAGACTAGCACATTATAAGAGCTTGAATTACACATGGAATGACTGAATGAAAGAAAAAAATACGTTGCCTGTTTGTGAAATTAAAAGTGGAATACAGCAGAATGAATGAAAGTGGTCTGATCTTGTGGAGTGGAGTTCATGAATATATGTAGGAAATTGAAGGGTATTGTCAGACATGAAAGACCAGGATCACATGTGAAGTTCTGATTAAACTCATTTATTATTATTTATGCTTATGTGTAGGAATCTACTCAATTAACGGTTAGTTCTATTTTGACACTGGATAAGCGTCAAAAGGGGTTGAACATAGTCTGCTTATGGCTATTTAGAGACTCTAGGCTGATTCCTCTTTTGACTCCACCCCCAGCTCTGCCACCCCTTCTCCTACAGGTATGAGATTAATTAGAAATGAGAGGAATAAATATATTCCAGAAAGTATAAATTGGTGTCAAGATTGTTGGGAGTGTGTGGTAGAATAGCTATTCATAGCTGATGATCGTTACATGTTAAGCTCCAGTGAACAGTATTAATGAAAGAACTGAAGATGAGTTTTTGAGAAAAAAAGGGGGAAACATTTTAAATAAATATGATCTAGGGACAAAAATTATTCTGTTTTGTGACATGAATGGATGAGTGAGGATGAGACAAGAGAGAACAAAAATATGACTGGTCATTTGGAGACACAAGAATAAATAAGATTGATGAAGGTTAAGTCAGTATCTACTTAGAAAAGGTTTTTTTTAAAAAAAAAGTAAGAATGGTGATTGTTTAGTGAATATCTTCTTAGAAAAAGAGTTTTTTTTAAAAAATACATGGTCTAAGCATAAATCTATTCATTGATACTTGTTATTCACTTGATATTTATGATAAAAGATTGAGAGATTCAATCTCTCAATCACAGAGATTGAGAGGTTGTGAATATGGAATATAACTTTTAGATATTATCAAGCGTGGGCACTGAGAAAATGGGTATGAAAGAAAAAGGAATAAAAGAAAGAAATAAGACAGAATGTAGAACAACTGCAAAAAAACCCCATGAGTTTCCTATGAAACGACAACATTTAGGAGTACAGAAATGACAGGAACAAAAATGGTTTGTAAGAACAGAAAAGCGTAGAAAGACAATATGAACGGTGTTAGTATAAGTTAGATTTGGTTAGATTTCCTTTTCTTTTTCCTTCTTTCTCAAAGTTCCCCCTTTCATTTCTTTTGCTCCAATCCTGGAGGCATTGAAGAGGAGACTGGAGAGCCATTTGTTTAAAATGGTATAAGGTCTCTTGCTTGAGCAGAAGTTTAGAGAGCTAGAAGGCTAGCAGAGAGTTAGAAGATTTCAGAATAGAAGGAATAGAATAGAATAGAATAGAATAGAATAGAATAGAATAGAATAGAATAGAATAGAATAGAATAGAATAGAATAGCAGAGTTGGAAGGGACCTTGGAGGCCTTCTAGTCCAACCCCCTGCTTGGCAGGAAACCCTACACTATTTCAGGCAAATGGTTATCCAATCTCTTCTTAAAAACTTCCAGTGTTAAAAGACCTCCGAGGTCTTAAAAGACCTCCAAGATCTCTCCTAACTCTGTTATTCTTTTATTCTGTTTACCCCACCTTACTCTTTTTCTGAGGCTCACATGTATTGCATATCCAAGATGTGAAGAGCATAAAGAATATATACGAATATATAGAAATGTCAAATTTCTATTAAAATATGTCATCTGAAAGAAAAGTTTTGCACAATAATTTTGTATGACAGTACTAATCATCTCCTTGGCTAACCTTTGTTGAGGAGTCTCATTTTAACAAAAGCTATGTTGGAGTCTCTTATTAATTTCTGTTTGAAGAGCATGATTAATTCATATTATCACAGCAATATGGACATTGTGTATCAATGAATAAATGTATGCTTAGCCCAAGATTTCTGCTCTGTCACAGCAATGCAGGTGTAAATGATCTTTCACTCACCAATGGATAACCGTAACCAATCCTTTGGAATTATAAAGTAGAGCTGTATAATGTTCATAAATTGTGGACAAGTCCTGTGTTTGTATCTCTGCACATTACCAAGCACTTTTCTCTGGACACGTGTCCAAAGAATTTTAGAAAGATGCCAATATAATCCCTTTATATTAATCAATGGTGTGCCTGCATCTGGAATATTGTATGAAGTTTTGGCCACCACACCTAAAAAAAGGATATACAGTATTTTTCAGACTGTAAGACGCATCCCCACCCCATAAAAGTGGGTGGAAATGTCTGTTCGTCTTATAGAGCAAATGTTGCTGAAGCCCCACCCACCCACCCGCTGATTGGCGGTTGGATCGGCCTCCTAGAATACCTCCGATCAGCTGTTCCAGGCTGCAGGGATTGCCACCACCCATCGGCGCCATCACCACCTAGCACCACCTCCGCGTGCCCCATTTTTGGCCTCCCCATGCCCCGTTTTCAGCCCGAATTATTTTTATTTGGATACTCAAGCTGGATGTTGACACTATTTTAGTGTTTAGTAGAGTTGGTGCTAAGCTTGCATCACTGTTCTAACATATAGGGAAAGAACAAAACATGTCACCCATCAGTCATTTTTTCTTTCATTGTTTAACCAAAGGTGCTTTTTCAGGAGGCAAATGGGCTTTCTTGGGTTTTTTTTTTTTTGAAGATGTTTCACTTCTCATCCAAAAAGCTTCTTCAGCTCTGACAGGATAGTGAAGAATGGAAGGATTTATATTCCTTGCAGACCAGGAAAAGCACCTTTGGGACAACCATGACCTGGATTATTGAGAATTTCTACAGACTTTCATTGGTTAAGTATTTCTCTCTTACTTCTCCATAGCTAATTGTTCTTAGATATTACAAAGATGATAAGTAGGGACAATTGCTCTATTATTACTATTATTACTTTATTATTATTAGAACTAAAGAGAAATTTCCTGAAAAGAAAATAATTAATCAGTGGAAAGACTCACCTCCAAGAAATTGTGGGTGCTCCATCACTGGAGGTTTTTAACAAGAGATTTGACAACCATTTATCTGAAATGGTATAGAGCAGTGATGGCTAACATTTTTGCCATCGCGTACCAGGAGAGGGGGGTGGGGGAGGGTCACGTGTGCATGTGCCCACACGCATACGCACGCAACCCCCCCCCACTCCTGGCACATGATGGCCTGGTAGACCCGTTTTTCTTTCTTACTGGTTCTAGATCCTCTCTATTTATCTGGGAAGGGTGAAAACAGCCTTTCCCACTCCTTTGGAGGCCCTACAGAGGCTGAAAGGGCCCATTTCCCAACTCCCAGTGGGACAGGAAGTGACATTGTTTGCTATCCCCAGCCTCCAGAACCTCTCTAGGAGTCTCTAGGAGCCTTTCTAGGAGTCTCTGGAGGATGGGGACAGCAAAATAGTCACTTCCTGTCCCACCCGGAGTCGGGAAATGGGCACTTGGGGACTCACTCCGTAGAGTCTCCAAGGGAGTGGGAAAGGCTGTTTTTGCCCTTCCCAGATAAATTGAGAGGATCTGGAGCCAGGTAAGAAAGAAAAATGGGCCTTCCCCACCCCCCTTGCCCTCCAGAGGTAGGAAACACCCTGTTTCCCTACTTGTTGTGGACCCAGGCCAGAAAATTGGCTGGCCACCATGTGCATGCACCCCAGAGCTGAGTTGGCTCCAATGCAACCTGTGGTACGCATGCCATAGATTCACCATCACGGGTATAGGGTTTCCTGCTTGAGCAGGGGATTGGACTAGACCTCCAAGATCCCTTCCAACTCTGTTATTCTGTTCTGCTACTACTATATTATACCATCATCATCATCATGATCACCACCACCATCATCACCATCCATGACTTCATTTTACTAGCAAATGTTTGCTTAACAGAAGGAAGTCTGCTAATTCCTGTGTGAGTCTCCTATACTGTCTACCAGCACTTGCTTTCCCTGCCATTTCCCTTTTCTTTAAGGATAAAAGAAGTAGAGTGAAGATCTCTGCTATTCTATCTCAGATTCACTCATGTAGCAAAATGGATTCAATACGAGATGAGATAGAGACAGACAGGTAGCAAACGAAACACTGAAGATTTTTTTTTTAAAAAAAGGTTTTTTTTTGACAGGGGAGTAGAATGAATGAAAGTGGGGGTAGTGCCTGAAAGAGATGAAAACCAGAAGACAGACTGTATATAAAAACTAAAAGTCGGGGAAAGAGACAGTTAAGAAAGGATAAATAAAAAAGAAAAGGAAAAGGATTACCTAAGGAAGAGTGAAGGGCTGTAGAGTAAATCTCAATTTCCATCTCTCTTGCTCTCAATGAGCAAAATAACTGTCTAAACATTAATTCTAGCAGAAGGATGAAAAACAAACTACAGTCTCCGAAACACACAAATATACCCTGTTTTCCCAAAAATAAGACATCCCTTGATAATAAGCCCAATCAGGCTTTTGAGCGCATGTGCTAAAATAAGCCTCCCCCCTGAAAATAAGCCCTCCCTGGAAATATTTAAATACAGAGCTAGAAATCAGGTAAGACTGCAAGAGGAGCTCCATCTTGCTCCACGCGCCCCAAAATAATAAGACCTCTCTGAAAATAAGGCCAAGTGCTTATTTCGGGGTTCAAAAAAATGTAAGACAGGGTCTTATTTTCGGGGAAACACGGTAGGTAGTCCTCAATTTACAGCCACAACTGAGACCAAAATTTATGCTGCTAAGTGAAACATTTGTTAAGTGAAGTTTGCCCTATTTTATGACCATTCTTGCCACATTTGTTAAGTGAATCATTTCAGTTATTAATTTAATAACACGGTTGTTAAGTGAATCTGGCTTCCCCATTGTTCCCCATTTGCTTGTCAGAAGGTCGCAAAAGGGGATCACATGACCCTGGGACACTGCAATTGTCGTAAATATGAATCAGTTGCCAAGTGTTTGAATTTTTATCGCGTGACCATCGGAATGCCGCAACAGTCGTAAATGTGGGAAACAGCTATATCTCATTTTCTTTCAGTACTGCTGTAACTTTGAACGGTCACTAAATGAATTGTTGCAAGTAGAAGACTACTGTGTAGTCAGGATTTGTACAGATGATGTGGAGGCAGTAAAATTCACTAGCATGCAGGTGGTGGGTTTCATTTTTTTTCTTCCAGTTCAGTGGGCGTGGCTTGGTGGGCATGGCAGGGGAAGGATACTGTAAAATCTCCATTCCCACACCAATCCAGGGGAAGGTTACTGCAAAATCCCCATTTCCTCCCAATCAGCTGGCAGGCAGACAATAGATGGGGCGGGGCCAGTTAGAGGTGGTATTTACCGGTTCTCCAAACTACTCAAAATTTCCTCTACTGATTCTCCAGAACTGGTCAGAACCTGCTGAAACCCTGCTAGCATGTTAACATCAAGTAGCTTTTCACTCCTCCTCCTCCTGTTTTTTTTTTTTTTTTTTTTAATATATGGAGAAAAAGTACACAATGTTTGAGGCTGCAAAGCCAGAAAACAACCAGAAGTCCAACTCAGGGATAGGTTCTAAAACTTTTTGCTACTGGTTCTGTGGGTGTGGCTTATTTTGTGGGCATGGTTTGATGGTCATGTGACAATTCTTTAGGATTTAGCAGAGGTACTGGTCTACCAGGCTTTTAACTGATTGCAGAGCTCTACAGATCTACCCATTTGTTCTTGGAGTGTCCTGGTCTACCCATTTGTTCTTGGAGCATCCTGGTCTACCCATTTGTTCTTGGAGCATCCTGGTCTACCCATTTGTTTTTCAAATGTCCCAGTGTACCCATTTGTTTTCGAGCATCCTTGTCTATCCTTTTGTTTTTGGAGCGTCCCGGTCTACCCATTTGTTTTTGGAGCACACTGGTCTACCACCACACTGCCTTTTAACACTGATCAGCTGTAGGGTGGCCCTTTGAAGCCCTGCAGCAAGAGTTTAAACAGTTTTTTTTCCTTCCAGCTGATTATCTGGGACTTGAGAGGCAGCAAAAAATTGGGGGCGGGGCCAAATAAAAGGTAAGAATAACACGGTGGGGGGGGGGGTGGGGGGGGTGGAGGGCCCAGCTCCCGAACAAAGAGAATTGGTTCGGTGATGTCACTGGAGAATTGGTTCCAACTGAATAATTTTTGAAATGCTCCAAAGCAATTCAAGAGCACCTGTTTCATTTTGACACCTCGCCTCGATTTGAAGGGGAGATTCAATTGAAGCCTCTCCAAATCCAAGTTTCATGCAGCCCTAACGTACCATGGGCGCTAAATCAAAAAGTGGATATAAATACATGCATATTAAAACCACTTTAAATGGAGATGTGATTAGCCCATCTGTATATAAAAAGCCTAACATGGAGACGTGAAAGAAGAAGAACTGTATAGAACATGAGACAGTCTATTATCGAGGCTGTTACATAAAACATTGGAGATCTGTAATGGAAAGAAATCTTCCATGGCATGAGGGCAAGAAACTTTTATTTACTTCAGAGGTCGCATACTTGCTTGTAGTTTTGTTCATTGAATTTTTTAAAAAATAAAGTGGCACTTCAAATGAGTTTTGGATGATGTACGCCATACATGAATCGCTCTGAAACCTGCCAGTTCTTTAGGCTTGCTAATTTGATTCCTTCAATAGCCTTGGAATAAAATATATGGAAATGTGAGACAAGTATCAATACAAACCCCAGTGAAATATAGTAATGCATAAATCAATTCCATGCTCCACACAATAAAAGGGGAGCGAAATACTCTAAGCAGCAAGCATACTATTATCAAGATTGCATAGATGATGCCATCTGTTCTCTATATAAAATGCTGCTATCTTACATAAGATGTTGAAAACTAATGTCAATGAAATCTATTTGCTAATGTTTGCATAAGCAACTAGGCATTGTCCTTGCAGCAACACTACTACTGTATATGCTCGAAAATGGGGGGGAAAACTTGACAATATTCTCAACAGGGTATTGATGGTTGGTGAAGATGATGGAACTTGCGGAAATGGCTAAATTAACTTCTTTGGGGAAAAAAACCCCAGTATCTACCTTTATAGACTTTTACATAAAATTGAAAAATATGCCCTTACGATTTGTGCTTTGGATGATTAGAAAAAAAAAAAAAGGATGTTAGAAAAGAGTGAGCATTATTTTGTTATCATGGAGTAAGAGGTAACTTTACTTATACTTGCTGCACAGGAAATTGGAAGCTTCTTTGTATTTGTATTCTTTCTTTCTGCAATTTTTGTCTTCTTTTCCTTTTCCTCTCTTATCTGCTTTTACTTTGTATTACTTTATGTTAGTTTTTATGCTCTGTGTATCAGTGGTGGGTTTCACAATTTTTTACTACCCGTTCTGTGAGTGTGGCTTGGTGGGCTGGCATGGCTTAGTGGGCGTGGCTTGGTGGGCGTGGCAGGGGAAGGATACTGTAAAATCTTCATTCTCACCCTACTCCATGGGAAGGTTACTGCAAAATCCCCATTTCCTCCCAATCATCTGGGACTTGAGAGGCAGAGAATAGATGGGGTGGGGCCAGTCAGAGGTGGTATTTACCAGTTCTCTGAACTACTCAAAATTTCCGCTACCGGTTCTCCAGAACTGGTCAGAACCTGCTGAAACCCACTTCTGCTGCGTATGTGTGTAAGTACCGTACACACAGACACACAGACACCCACCCACCCACACACATTTATTTAGCGTATAGCTTATCGTACATCTACATATATTAACCTTTTATCTAGATTAAAAAAACACGCACATACACATACACATAAACATAGAGACATAAACAAACAACCAGGTATCATCCTATACTGGTTCAAAATCTTGAAATTAATGGTCTGCTAAAATGTCTTTGGAATTTTTTTCCCTCTCCCTTTCAATTGGAATGAAAAAGATATGGTTTTGGGTATGAGTACCCTATGCTTTATTACACAAAACCCTTCCCAACATCACACACCCCTCAATTTCCCATGCTTCAGCTGAAACCCAAGAGATGACATCATGAAGGAACTACTCCTATTCAGACATTTGGGATCAGGAAGTGCAGGAAAGTGAGGGGGCTGCCAAGTGATGGGAAGAGATGGAGCAGAATAAGTCCAATCAGCAGTCTTCACCTCTTCAGATATTACTGTCCATTTCCCAGCAATATTCTCTTTGTAGAGTAAGGAGGAAGATAGCAAAAGTAAGAGATTAATGGGGGTCGGGGTGAGAGAGCATTTACAATGGGTTCTGACACCTTACAGATGGCATGGCAGGATTAAAGAGCATGCACAGTGGCTGTAGCAATGGACACATAGCATCCAGATGGTAGAGAAAAAAGCAATTTTTCTCTATCCCATGCCACTCTTGGAATTACTGCCTCTCATTCTGGACGTCATATTTGATCAATGTGCTAATATTTGATGTGTGTTCAGAGGATCGCCAGAGAGAAAGCAGCACTGGTGGATGCTGATGTCATTAGCATCTTACTACTGGGAAGGGCACCTTTGCTACTCCATACCAGGTAGGGCCCTGGAAATTTCTGTTAAGCCTACCTTTGCTTTAAGTCTTTCCTTCCTTCCAGGATGGTTGTATTATTTGCTTCTCTGAACACAAGGATGAAATGTGGTATCCAAAATGAGAGGTAATACTCCAGATATGGTATGATGACTATGGAATGGAGAAGAATGATTCTTTCCCACTAATTTGCACATTATGCTTCTATTGTTGCAGCTTAATGAACAAGGTGTGTGTGTATGTGTTTTTATTTTGAGCAACTGCATGGCAGAGATATGAATCCTGTTCTTTTAAAACAGTTATTTGGATGCAAATTGCTCTGGAGGCAAATCTTAAAATGCTACATCTGTGCTATCCACATTAACGCCTAATTTCAAGACTGTGCTGAAGTTCATCTTGGAGGATTTTGACCTAAATTTCTCAGTTTCCAACTGTCATTTTGTCATCTCTGGTGTCACTGAACTTTCATAACTTCATGCCAACTAAAACCTGACAGACCCCCCTCACTATGCTATACTATGCTTAAAAAAAATAAATTTCTCTTTGTTATGATGGTCATTCGTTGAATCAATTTGACTCCCTATAAGAATCAGTAACAAGGACTATAATGTACCTCCACAACTGTTCCATTAACTTGGCATTTTTAATATTACAAAGGATTGGCTAAAGTTTAACTAATTTATGAAACTAATTTATGGAATCAGTAAAACCATGGCATTAGCAGCTGTTGCATAGTCTCATAGCGCATCTCTAATCTCCTTGATTTGATGCTTCAGAATTATACACATGGACATGATGTTTGTTGCTATTGAAAGAGTGGCAGGTTTACACAGGTTGATTCTAGAGAGACACTTAGATCAATTGTAGAACAACAGTATAAAATATGCTATTTTTGGAAGTGGGAGTGCTTTGGTTTAACCTAACTCTTCTGAGCCCTCTTCTTTCTGGTGATTGTGTGAAGAACTAGCTCTAAAATGGGACTATAGGAAATGAGATCAAGAACACCCCCACATCTTGAAAACATTTATGTCCCACAAGCTAATCTGTCCAGTGGGAGCACTGGACAGAAGCAGGTCCTCTATTTGAGAAAGAAATCTCATTGAACCAAATTTGAAGGGCCCGTGGTGCTCTCTGTGCTTGGTTGTTTTCTTACAGACAGTTCATTACCCAAACTAGGTAACATCATCGGTGCTATGGTACAGACTGATAATCTTATCTAGTTTGGGTAATGAAACATTTGCAAGAAGACAACCAAGTGCAGAGAGCACCAGGGACTCCTCATTTCAACCCTGAGCTACAAATATTCCCCTTCATCAGTTCCAAACCTGAAGACATCCATCAGCTGATTTAAGCATGGCAAGGTCATCATGTGAACTCACTTTATTAAATGATATTGTGAGTGTTTATTATACCATAGATTTTATATCATCCGGCCACTCTGATGCTTTTGCCCTGAGATTGCTGATGAATGCAAGAAATTAACAGGCCTCTCTGGAGCCCTACCAAAGCCCAATTATCTATGTGTTTCATGTACACATTTCATTCACAAGACAATGCATTGAAACCAATAGGAAGACAGCCAGAATTCTGAAGCAAAAAAATATAAAATAAAAGTTATTTAGAATTTTGACTTAGTGAGAGATCTCATCATCTCCGTTAATTCATATTGACTTCCTCTCATGTGAGGCAATCCTTGACAACAGAAATTGAGAAAAATAAAAAAGTGTTGATCTTGTATATCAAGTCAGGTCCTTTTTTTAAAATATATACCTAGCACTCTAGGCAGAATTCCATTTTTTTTTTGTTGTTGTATGCAACAAAGTAGGTGGAATGTAATCTGTCACAATGAAGCAGGGAGAATTATCTGTTGCTTCTGGAATCAAAGCTCACAGGAGGAGACAATCTTCATCTAGACAATAAATTTCAGAGACCACCTCGGCTTGTTTTATAGCATGTATGAGAATTACATTAAAAAAATTAAAGGGAAAAATGAAGACAAAAGGAATTTCTGATTTACAATTTGGGCTGGAGATGTTTCTATGTACAAAGATGCACCGGTGGTGCCACAGCAATCCCTGTCTCTTCCCCTGTTCCCACCTCCCAAACATATTTCTGTCCATCAGTAAACAATGAAAGGCCAAAAAAACCCTGGTATATAACAATGTGAGCTTCTAATGCAGGGCTGTCCAGCCTCGGCAACTTTAAGACTTGTGGACTTCAACTCCCAGAGTGGCTGGCTGGGGAATTCTGGGAGTTGAAGTCCACAAGTCTTAGAGTTTCCAAGGTTGGACAGTCCTTGTTCTAATGAATACTCTTGGTTGCCAGTGTAATGCATCTTCCTGGCAGGGATACATACTACTGAAAGAGGGTAAAGGCAGACCTCCTTTAGTGACTGCCACGTTTAGCAACTGTCCACAATTATGACAGTGATTAAAAAAGTAACCTTATGATCAATCCTTGTACTTTCGACCTTTGTAGGCCTGTAAAGCAAAGGAAAGCTGAATTATTATTTTGTACACTGTCACAATTTCACTTAGTGATGCTTCCCTTAACAACCGAATTGCCAATCTCAATTGTGGTTGCTAAACAAAAACTACCAGTAATTATAAATCTCAATTGGAATCCATCCGTCCATCATGGGAAGGTTTGTTCTCTTGTTAATCATAACTTGGGAGAGCTTTCATTTTGGCCTTATGTGTAATTTGCATCTACATTAGGATCTAGCACTTCTTTTTCCCTTGTCCTGCATGCCATTTTCCCACTGCCCCTCAATTTAAATCTTACACCAGTATATGCATCTGATATATGAGCTGCACCCCATAAAAGCTTGTATCTTTTAATTAAATTCATTTGTCAGAAAAATTACCCCAGACTCTTAATTTTTTTGCCACTATATACTCCTGTAATTTCTGATTTACAGATTATCTGGATATCTCCTGACTGTGCTCCAATTATTACCTCACAATATTTTTTAAACTGCTTCACTCTCTCTCTCTCTCTTTAAAAAATAAAAACAAAACGACTTCCAAACAAACTCAAAATAATTATATAAATGTCAAATAAATTTTAAAAATGGTGCCATAGTGCTGGGAGCAAAGGAAAAAGAATCATCATGGCTGCTGAAACTCTACCCACCTACTTGCCTCCGACTTAATTTGGTAGCCGAACTGATTCTGTTTCTGATTTAGATGGACACTAAATGAACAAACTGCGAGGGATTCCTATTGCCTCGGTGAAGGCTTTAAACTTCTTAAGCAATGGAGTTCCTGCAGTGCAACCATCTAACAAACAACCTGAACGTAATAACAGGATGGAAGTAATATAACTGGGGAGGCAAATCCCTCAAACTCAATAACTGATTGTAAATTCAATCTCAATGGTCGGCTGCTGTCTTGTGCCTTCCAATAAAGCTGAATTATTGAATCAACGTGATTCGGTTTAACAGGGAATATTACTGCGAGGATTCTACAGCAAGCTATTACATAGTTATTAATATGTGATTTCAATAACTGACAATTGTCCCCATGATACTGAGAAACCATCTACATCTTTTTTTGATGGATAGATATTTTACTTTTAACAAAGCAATAAGTCCTTCTTTATTTCTTTGTTCAAAACGATATCCATTCTGTTTTGCACATGGATATCCCCTAATGTAGTCATTTCCTAAATGCTACAAATGGTTGGAATCTCCAGTCTGTCAGCTCTTGGCTCCCTTTTCTCATATTATGCGTGAAAGGCGCCAACAGCACACCCTTCGAGAAGATTTATGCCTTCACTATGGCAAAATACACTCTGTAGCAGGATTCAGGTCTCACACCGGGTCTGTAATTCTTTCTCCAGCCACTCCAGCCTCATATTTATGTGAGTTCCTAAGGAATTGGATAGGAGTCTGTGATGAATTGGCAAAAGGCCCATGGTGGTGATTAAAGAATCTGCTGGCTTCTTTGCTTTGAACTCAGGCCTTTCTGAACCACTGGATAATGACTTACATTTGGCATATTTTTAAACACCTGCCTATGTAAGTCTGTTATGATTCATCTTGGTTTGCATTGAGAAACAAGGATTTCTTTAAGTTCGAGATTTAAAAGAGCTGTGGTGGCGCAGTGGTTAGATTGCAGTATGGCAGGATAATTCTGCCCATAGCCAGCAATTCGATTCTCACTAGCTCAAGGTTGACTAGGCTCCCATCCTTCTGAGGTGGATAAAATGAGGACCCAGACTGTTGGAGGCAATGTGCTGATTCTGTAAACCGCTTAGAGAGGGTGATAAAGCACTGATAAGCAGTATATAAGTCTAAGTGCTATTGCTATTTATAGCTGAAACCTTGTCTTATTTTCAGTTTTCCAAATAAGTTAGAGGCAGCAAATTTCAAGCTGGAGGGATGTGGATTCTCTGACAAAATGGCTCCTATTGTGGATACAGGTAGGCCTTGACTTACAACCATTTGTTTGGTGACCATTCAAAGTTACAACAGCACTGAAAAAGTGACTTATGACTGTTTTTCACACCAATGACCATTGCAACATTCTCATGGTCACATGACCAAAATTCAGACACTTGGTAACTGGTTCATATTTATGAAGGTTGTAGTGTCCCGGGAACATGTGATCAACTTTTGCGACCTTCTGACCTGTTGTGACCCCGACTCCTGAGCCTGTCCTATCAGAGAAAGAGGACTCAGAAGGTGATGGGAAGGAACTGATAAGGCCTCCCTCTCCATGACCCTCCTCTCTGGCAATGCCTCAGGTTCCATCTGAAGGCCAAGAGGAACAGCCTGGGATATGCCAGGAGGAAAGCATATTGGAACAACAACAGATAGGGAGTGAGGATGATGAATCTTGGCTTGATCCCAGGCAGCATTGGAGGGAGAAGCGTGTGCAGCAACAAAAGAGGTGTGGGAGGGCCAGAGATTGAGCTGAGTCACTGAGCCACACCCCACAAGGAATAAAAGTGGGTGCGCGTTACCTGAAATCTGGCTTGTGCATATTTGGATTGGCTAACTCTTGCTTCGTGGATTAGTTTTTGCTACTGAACCGGACTGAGGATAAACTCTCTCTCTTGCTGACTGTGAGTGAAAACTGCCTTGGCAGGCATTTTGCAGTTTACTGCCAAAACTCTTATCTGCAAGGGTTTCTAGTCTGATTGCTTAATAAAATCTTGGCAGGTGTGCCTGGTTGTGTGTTTGCCTGTGTGGGAAAGAGGGACAGAACATGACCATTGAAGTCAACATGGAAGCCAGATTTACATAACAAATGTGTTACTCATTTAACAACTGCAGTGATCCACTTAACTGTGGCAAGAAACATCATAAAAAGGGGCAAAGTTCACTTAACAGCTGTCCCACTTAGCAACAGAAATTTGGGGCTCAGTTGTAGTTGTATCTTGAGGACTACTTGTACAGGCAGTCATAAAATATTCATTTACTACAGGGTGTAAAGGTACTCCTTGTCATCCCAGTTAATGACCTCCTCTTCCTCTTCCCCTTAGCAAGATGTCTACCAATCCAGCCTCCAATATTTTTCTAGGCAGATGGGGCAACACTTCCAAAGTGAAGAGGCATACAACCTTTTTGTCTCCCCCCCCCCTCGAAATCTGTGTGATTTGTGGCAAGGCACTATTTGTTAAGCCTAACACTCCTCAAAGCTCTTGTTGGGAAATGAGGAGAGGCAACAAGAACAAACCCTGAAGTTTCTACAGGAAAAACAATGTACTTAAACATGGAAATAAATATGAATTATAAAATGAATGTTATAATATAATATGTGACTTTTTTTAGAATGATAACACCATTGTTAGATAAATGACAAATGATGATAATGATATAAAGATATATATTAGATTGATAATATGAGAAATTGGATACTTAGTAAAATATGAATATGGGGACGAAGCACAAAGGATTTGTAACCGATTGACACACTGTTTGTAATTGTTAATGGAAGATGGATTTTTATGTATTGTTTGTTTAAAAATAAAAAAAGTTCAAAAAAAACCCCAATGTACAAATGTAATAATAAAACAAACATTGCCCACGAGGATAGGGATAGCAAATAAAAGAATCTGGGTGACTCTTTTATAGTAGGACGAGTGGGACAGTGGTGAAATCTGAACCTGTTTGCTGCTGGTTTGCTGGCTGTGCATGCACACTGTGCACCAAGTGTGCTCTGCATGTGTGTGCGTGCATGTGTAGTATGTGCTAAATGCACGGAAAAAGGAGGCTTCAGATGGTAAGTATAATAGCGAGGGGGGGGGGAAACAACTGTGCCGCGCAATTTAGATTCACTAGAAAGCAGGATTTCCTGCTTCCTAGCAATTTTAAATTGCGCGGCACAGCTGATCATCGGAAATACCGGTTCGGAGGAACTGGTAGGGTTTTTATCATTACCAGTTCCACTAGTTTTTATCACTACTGGTTCTCTTGAACCGGTGCGAACCCGTAGGATTTCACCGCTGGAATGGGAGCAGGATTGTGCTTGCAAATAAAAGTAGCAATGTAATGCAACAGTTGGAGTAGCATTACAGCAAGGTGTTCAACAGATAGTGGTGTACCCAAGGATGAGATGCCATCTCTAGAAGCCAAAGTGGGATCCTCCACCTCTTTAGAAAAAGAGCTTGAGACATGCAAGATTGATGTCAACCCCTTGAAGCAGTCTAGAGCAGGAGACCGAAGTCATGAATACTAATACTACTTTTCCTGTAAGGCTATTGAATCTTTCAAGTCTGAAAGTATTCCCTGCTTCCCTACCTGTATATACTAGGGAGGATCAATTCTGAGATGCTGCCTCAACTTACATTCTGTTTGGGCTCCAATTTTGTTTACCAAACTGTTGCCTCGAGAGGGGTTCTTCCTCCTGTCTTTCAAGGTTATTCCTACAATCCATTACAGAACATACAAAACAATGATTTGCCCTTTCAGTGCTAGGTACCTTCTAATACGTCTTGCCTTGAAAGACTCAGTTATCTTCTTGAGTAGCAAATGTATTGCTCTTGTTGTGCAACAAATTCCTTTCTGCTGAATACCTTATCAGTTCTTGACTTCTGCTTGCCTTATCCTGTCTTGCATCCCAAGTTTTGTCCAGAGTCTTTATTATGTAAGCCATGCTGAGCTTCTGGTCTTACAAGATTCCCATGGTGTTACTGAACCTAATTCTGTTCCCGGATTCCAATGTGTATAGTTTTCATGGGTCTGGGAGTGAAATCTTCTGTACAGACTTGCATATCTATCATGTCTTAGTCCGTATCTTATACCAATAATTTTTTACAATTTCAAATTTTATTACTTATTTATCTAATTCATATCCTGCCTTTATTCTTTTTACAAACAACTCAAGCGGTGAGCATATTCAGCACATCTTCTTCTTCCTCATTTCCCCACAATAATCCTGTGTGATAGGTTGGGCTGAGAGAGAAGGACTGACTCAAGGTCGCCCAATTGAGGTTGGGATTTGAACTCATGTCTGTCTCTTGCTTTCTAGCCTGGTTCCTTAACCACTTGAACAAACTGGTCTATTTAAAAATTATAAACAACAACAATAAAATATGGTTGCCTACTATAATATTGTAGGGGTTTTTTTTGTTTCTTTTGTTCTTCTTGCAGTTCATCTGCTGTTTTATAGTCTTTTAGCAGGAAGAGATTTAAGCAAAAATAAGAGACTGCATTTGGGCAGAAATGGTAGCCCATTTACAAGAAGACCTCTCCTTTGACTTGGTTTTGGAAAAAAAAGTAATTTGCTTCCATTTTGATTGTCATTGCACCATGAAATGTGATAATTTTAATATTATTGAAAAACATATTGTAAGAACTGAGATATGTTAAGATGCTGTTCCAGCAATAACCTGTCATTGGAGTTAAAAGTTAAAAATGTAAAGAAACCCAGGGACAGTTTGTCATTAAAAAAATGGGTACTTACTTCTGTGTTTGTGTAGTATAGCTATTATCATAGGCTTCATAACTTGGTTCATCATA
Organism: Masticophis lateralis; assembly: GCA_030761175.1. Classification (NCBI taxonomy): domain Eukaryota; kingdom Metazoa; phylum Chordata; class Lepidosauria; order Squamata; family Colubridae; genus Masticophis; species Masticophis lateralis. The sequence goes on along the minus strand of JAUDYJ010000001.1, from coordinate 124,797,972 downwards.
TTCACCCCCATATCTATCATCGTATCCCTATAAGGAAAAAAAAAGAGACCTAATTTAGAAAGCTGATCCAGTAACAGATTGACACCTGTAACAAAACCTCAATATCTAAGTATTATATTCAAGCAAATTAACGTATCTTCAAAAATACAGAGTTGAATGGGTTTGGTCCTTCTAGTCAAAGCATTCCCTGAGCAGAGTTTTTGTTACAACTTCCAGTCAGAAAAGAGGCCCACCTTTATTTTTGACTTTGTTCTTGAGACTCATTTTGACTCTGTTGAATTTGGGGAAGCATCAAGGACTTTGAAAATCTGTATTATTAATGTTGTACTAGGAGAATTTGGAAACCTCTAATTTGGTTCAGTGGCTTAAGCCAAAGCATTATAAGCGCTAATCAGGTAGATATTACTCCAGAAATAGTTCAGTGCCACTGTCTAGACAAGACTGATAAAAATGGAGTTCTCTTGGCCAAAGTATGGCATAGAACAAAACGTAAATTGCATAAAGGTGAAACTGTCAAATAAACCATCTCTGTGAGGAGGCTAATCATGCCAAGCAACTTGAAATAGTGTTCTCAAATATGCCAGTAAATTTGTTGTTTTGGAATACGATAAAAAACAAAGTGATAAAGATAAATGGGTTAGCAACCTTTACTATGAAAAATGCCCATTCCATATTCTAATTAGATTGTTTGTGGACTTGGCACTATCTAACAGTATGAAATAGGTGAACTGGCAGATAAACTCTGGACAAAGAAACACAATGTGACTCTGGCAGAGAAAGGAAAATTGGTTCCGGGCAGAGAGATAGAGGCTGACACTAGGCAAAATGAGGATATATGGCTAAAAGTAAACTCTAATGAAGGGAGCCCAGAACCATATGGTAGCAAAGGAATATTTGGAATATTTAAGGTTGACATGTTATATAAATGAAACAAAGGTATACATGTTGCAATTAGAACTGACCTACTGTATAGGATCCGTGTGGAATGGAAAATAAACTCACAAAATTAGACTACTAGTTTACTTAGCCATTACAAAAGTTCTCCTGCATTATTTTGATCAGGTTATGTACAACAGTGGTTTGAAGAGAGTCAGAGAGGAAGGCTAGGCTGCTGTTTTTTTCTGCCTTAAAATGATCATGATCTCTTAAAAAACCACTTTTCTACCCTGTTGGGTAGAAAAGTGAGGAATGTCTCAAAGGTGCTTTTCTAAAAGGCAGCTAGACTTTCTTGTTTATTTTTTCTTTGAAAGCGATTTGCTTCTTACCCAAGTAGCATCTTCAGCTTCTTTGATGAGGACCTAAACATTTTCAAAGAAAAAAAAAAACCCAAGAAAGTTTGGAAAAGCAACTTTGGGAAAACCATGATCTAGATCAGTGATGGCTAACCTTTTTGCCATCGAGTGCCAGGAAGGGTGGGATGGGGGAGGTTTGCGCATGCATGTGCCCACACCCATAATTCTATGCACCCTGCCCTGCGCATGTGCCCTGCACATACATGCGCAACCCTACCCCCCTACTCCTGGCACATGATGGCCCAGTAGGTCCATTTTTCTTTCTCACCTGGCCTCTCTAGGAGTCTCTGGAGGCCGGAGACAGCAAAAAAGTCACTTCCTGTCCAACCGGGAGTTGGGAAATGGGCTGTTTCAGGCCTCTGGAGGGCCTCTGAGGGGTGGGGAAGGCTGTTTAGAGAGGATCTGGAGCCAGATGAGAAAGAAAAACGGGCCTTCCTCACCCCCCCCACGCCCTCCGGAGGCAGAAAACAACTTGTTTCCCTACTTCTGGTGGGCCCAGAAGGCCTGAAAATCAGCTGGCCAGTGTGTACATGCGTAACAGAGCTGAGCTGGCATGCCCACTGATATGGCTACGTGAGCCACCTGTGGCACATGTGCCATAGGTTCGCCATCACAGATCTAGATGATTGAAAATCTCTATAGACAAAAGTGGGGAATTCCTTTTCTTCATCTCATCTCCACCCTGTTTCTTGCTTTGTTCTTCCTTTACAATTTCTACCAGCACGGTCTACCATCTAATATTATTGATGGCCCTTCAGAGGCTACTTGTGACCTAGGTGTGCAAATGATGGCCAGTACATATAGCTTTCCTGATGCAGTGCTGTTATTTCAGTCCTTGGCTGTTAGGTATGCTGCTAGTAAGAGCAATTTACTGTATATCTTAGGAAAATATTAATGAAGGCTACAGTTATTCCCCTCCCCCCCGAAGTTCAGTGTACAAATGCATTTCTAAATAGTGGTGGGTGAAATATTAGCTTAAAAAATGACTAGATGATTGCAAGAATGCATTGTCTCATTATATCACTAAGAAGCTTATTACTGGCATATAAAACATACTTTTCGCTCTGTCTCTGCGTCTCTCTTTTCCTTCCTTCTTTTCTTGTACAGAGAAAGCCACAAGTAAGCATTGTACCAAATGTGTTTTTAACTTATATCATTCTGGTTCTAATTTCTTCTGCCCAACTAATTGGAAGGATACACTATAAGTGCTTGAGTAAAATCATAAAGTCTATCAGTAGTCAGGTGGGTCAAACAAATGAGCTGCTTGAGCTATCAATTCTGCCAAATTTCCTAGAATGATTCTCTACCTTGATTTTAGAAGATTGGGTTGCTTAAAACTAACCTCTTTTTCTAACAGTAGGAAATAGGTGAGCTCATGAATTAGCTCAAAAAAAGAGTTTTCCACCACACACACACACACAAAAAGTGGAGTAGCTGGGGAAAATCTCTTCCAAGCCCTTCATTTATTAGTACTGGTCAAAGCTGCAGCTCAGAAATTCAATCAGATGTTCATGTTTCTGAATTAAACAGACTTTCTGAATCAAATCAGATTAAACTGGATTATTTGGTCCAACCCAACTGAAAAATCTACAGTCCGAATGAAACAACTCAATTCAACACTCATATATATAAGATAGGCATCAGTAAGAATTTGAACCCCAGTCTCACAAAGTCAGTGCTCTAACATCCATCCATCCATCCATCCATCCATCCATCCATCCATCCATCCATCCATCCATCCATCTATCTATCTATCTATCTATCTATCTATCTATCTACCTATCTATTACAATGCTCCAGATATTGCATGTTCAGGAAAGTTCATCTGACAAATAAATGCAAGATTAAAAAAAGAGAGATCTTTCCAATTAATTAACATTAGACAAGCTACTTTTCAAAATACACTTAAGAGCTAGATGTTTAACCTCTGTGGGTTTTTTGTTTTGTTTTGTTTTTTGCAGTACCTACTTTACTGAGAAGTATTTTATGACATTTGAACAGACAAGAACATTCCATGATATTTTGCAAAAAGCGTTGGAAGAGAAGCACACTCAAAAGGTCAAGAAAATTAAACTCTTTTTCAGAACAGTTTTGGCACAGAAATAGAATCTCCTATTACTGTTATATATTTAATTTTGAGTACCTACTTCAGCCAGCCACGGTGATAGCAAATAAGATTCGTGGCTAGAGTTGCTTGAGTGCAATCATAAGAATGCACTGCTACGAACAACTCCAAGGAATTGCATCAGCACAAATTGGATTTTTCCTGCAATGTTAATCGCAGCCAGTATTATCATCATATTTGGCAACTGACAAAGCAGCAACACTTAAATTTATACTCCTCAACCACTTTCCACTTTACCCAGATTATATTAAAATGGATAATTTTCAAGTGCAAATATAAAAAGCAATATGAATGCATGTTCTGCATCTGAGCACATTCTGGCAAAGGCACTGATCACTAGATGCCCTCTTCTGGAACATGCTGCTATTATGGAGCAAGTTAACTGTAAACATGCTGGAAGAATTAAAAGCTATAGAGAAAATAAAATTTAGAAATCAAAAACAGAAGAACAGTGGGTCAATAACACAATAATACTGCTTTGCAAAGACCAGCAATTTAAAACTATAAAGTCAGATGGAAAAAAACTGGAGTATTAAGATTATCTTTAGAAAGCTTTCTGGTCTATTGCTATAACCTCTTTTGATTGCAAAAATCAGAACTAGGAGAGATTTTTTTAAATAGTGGGCCATAGCTTGGGAATTTCCTCTTCAGGTTTACATTAGTTGTCTCATGTATATTTGTTAGTTAGAAAATTCTGTAGACAGGCAAACATGAAACCCAACTAAATCTACATTTGCTAAATGTGCTTCTACCTGTTGCTGCTTTTTTAATGATCGTAACTTTCTAATTAGGGCAGATGGTTTTAGCATGGAAGGCAAAAGCAGTTTATTCGTTTCACAGATGTTCTTTCATTAAGTGCAATCTGTCTGCTTTCTGTTTTAATCTGCAATGTTTTTTTAAAAAAATCACATGAAATATATCTCAATGCATTCCTAAACATTTATTTTGTACATATTTTCATAGACGTTTATTTTAAAAACTATTTTATACTAATATGTTTTTATCATAGATGTTGATTTGTGTATATGTGTTTTGAGATGAGAAGGACAATTTAGAAATTAAGAAAGATTTAAAAAAATGATTTCAGTATGTACTGGGTCCATTAATCTGGACCAGGTTGGTTTACTCTGAAATAAAGTTCAAATGAAATAGTTTAGCACCTCTAGGTTTTAGTAAAGCAGTTGGTATCTCACTTGAAAGGACTTTGTTCTGTACTTAATAGCCTCTAAAATGATTAAATACACTATACATAATTTTAAAGTTTTGGTTCTGATGTTACTTCCATCGAAATAAATCAACATTTGCATCATCCAAAGATATTTTATCTTCTGTTCAATCAGCTTCATTTAACAGAAGCTTGTTAGAATGGGACTGTAACTGACAATAAATGATTTCACGGGGGCCTCCCCTTGTGAGAAATGCAACCTGTACAAATGCATTGTGACACCAGTGTCATCTATTCCTTATCATCAGCCCGGCACCTATATACGGCTATGCAGATTTTTTTCAAAGAGGCTGTTCACTCTGATGGGCAATTGAGCCAGGTGTCTTTTCAGAGTGCCTCTATGCATTGAAGTGATGGTCTCCCCCTATATCAGGGGTATCAAACTCGATTTCATTGAGGGCCACATCAGGATTGTGTTTGACCTTGGGGGTCCAGGGTGGGTGTGGCTGGGGAGGGCGTGGCTAGGGTGGGCATGGCCAGGGTGGGCGTGGCCAGCTCAACATCACTTGTGTCGGGGGCACCTGTGGTGGCCAAGTACTAAGGCAGGACTTCCCTCAGACCCTCCCTCCGTCCCTTCCTTCCTTCCTTCCTTCCTTCCTTCCTTCCTTCCTTCCTTCCTTCCTTCCTTCCTTTTCTTCTCAAGGCTCACAGGATGGTCCTTTGTTGTTTCCAGGGCAGCCCTGCGGGCCAGATCTAAACACCTCGTGGGCTGGATCTGGCTTGCAGGCCTTGAGTTTGACATCCCTGCCCTATATGGTGGTGCAGCCGAACAGAACAGAATAACAGAGTTGGAAGGGACCTTGGAGGTCTTCTAATCCAACCCCCTGCCCAAGCAGGAAGTTGTGGACTTTGTTTCTCTTGGCGAAAGTGGTTTTGTTTTTGTTTGAAGGCTCTTCTTAATGCAGTGCATGCAATGATTTCATCCAGGCAGCTTTTAGCAAACACAAACAAAAATGTTTATGAAGAAATGAAACAAAGAATGAACAAAGCACGATATCACAGCAAGCAAGTTTTTAAAAATGCATGTGAGAGTTGGAAAGCAAAGTGACTTTACCAGTAAACACATAAAAAGTGTACACTATAGAAATGTGCACAAACTTGCATTGCACGTACTTCAAAGATCACAGAATGAATGCAGAAATAGGAAAGAACTGTCTGCAGTTTGGAAAAATAAGAAACTAAGTATATTGAAATTGTTTAATTGTTAGGTTGAGCTATTTTTACAGCCGGGCAGGCTTTATTGGTTTGTAGCCTGAATCTACTTAATTCTATTATAGGAAATCATACCAACAAAATGAAATACCCATTTTGTGATAGTTTTGAGTATAAAAGTATCAGATTCTTGCATGGCTTCCTCTTGTTTGCTATCATTAGAGGGTCAAGCACCTTGCTGTTCATCTACAAATGTTTTCATTATCAGTAAGGGAGAGGAAGATTGCAAGGCTCCTATAACATGTATTCTGCAGGAACGGCCCCAGTTACTAGTAAATACTCCAGTGGTGGGTTTCAAATTTTTTTACTACCAGTTCTGTGAGTGTGGCTTGGTGAGCGTGGCTTGGTGGGCATGGCAGGGAGTTGGAAAACTGGGCCATTTTATTTGCAATGCTAAACAACAGATCCTCTAAGGCAGGGGTTGCCAATCTTGACAAATTTAAGGTGCATGGACTTCAACTCCCAGAATTCCCCAGCTAGAAATTCTGGGAGCTGAAGTCCATGCATCTTAAAATTCCCAAGACTGGAAACCCCTGCTCTAAGATTTTGGATTCCAACTGACCTTAGAAGGAACAATAGATGTTTACCATTATATAACATAAAAAAGTAAGCAAATTCGATCATTTCTTAAAGTCAGAAGAATCCTATGCATCCTATCCTTCTGCCTGAACACGTGGTGGCTAATGGCTAAGAACAGTAAGGATGGTCCTTGTTCCCAATATCAGCAAGTCTTTTAAGGGAAAGCCTTGTCTCCACTGAGTAGGAAATGGACAGGAAATAAAATCATACCTTCTGATTTCCATATAGGTAGGTTTCTCATTGGAAAACAGAATACTTGCTGGAATTCTTGGCGTTGCTTGCTTAATACATCTTATCAGGGATTGCAGCAGGTTGCTGTAGGGCAGGAGTGTCACACTTGATTTCATTGAGGGCCTCATCAGGGTTCTTTGACCTCGGGGGGCCGGGATGGGCGTGGCCATGGTGGGCATGGCCAGCTCAATGTCACTTGTATCAGGGGTGCCTGTGGTGGCCCAAGTGCTCTGCCAGTGAAAAAGGCTCTCAAGCTCCATTTTTGGATGCAATGGCCTCCTGCAACCTTTTGCCAGTGAAAATGGAGCTTGGCAGGGCTGCTCGTGGCCCTCCCAAGCTCAGTTTTCACTGGAAGAGGCACCACAGGCCAGTCCTTCACTGTTTCCAGGGCAGCCCCACTGGCCAGATATAAGCACTCCACGGGTCAGATCTGGCCCCCGGGCCTTGAGTTTGGCACCCCTGCTCTAGGGACTGACTCCTTCCAAGCAGCTAGAAGACCTGGACATGCTAGGTCTACTATAATGCTCTTTACACCGAGGTCAGCATGATAGTTGGAAGCATTGTTTGGTTGCCTGTCCTTAGAAGCTTTGCAAGCAAAGAGGAATCCTTTCATCTCGGTAAATTGTGGAGATGTTTTAAGGTGCAATTCACCAGTGGAATGGCTTGCCTTCAGAAGTTATGGATGCTTCAACATGGGAGGTTTTTAAAAAGAGATTGGACAGCTCTTTGTCTGAGATGACATGTCTGAGATGCCCGAGTAGGTGGTTGGACTAGAAGACGTTTTAGCTGAATGGGAGAAGAAGGGGTTTATATAGTAAATAGATATGAAATGCTGACACTTAGGCTTTCTGACTCATGAAAAATAAAGGCGGGAGATGGGAGAAAATTAGGAAGAAGCAGACAACGCTAATGCAGGAGCTCGGGCAGCAGAAGCAACGCAAAGCCATTAAGGGTGAAATTTGGTTACTTATTCATCCCTTCAGAGCACTAACAAATGGATGGGTATCATCCGCTCCCAAATTTTAAAAGTGGAGCCTTAATTTCCTTTCCCATCTTCGGCATGCATCTGAGATGATGCAGATGACTCACCCATTACAAAAAGCCTGCTTTGCATGAATGTTAGCACTGATTCCTTCATACAACAAGGCATTTATGGCAGAGTAGCAGCTCGCTGAAAAACAAGCTGTCAACTCCACTCCAATTATTTGGTGCGCAGCTTCAGCACTATGGAATCTTTTGTGACTGTAAATTCAGAAGTAAAAATGTTCTTCCAATCATAGATATTTTTTTTAAATTACCAATGGCAACATTGAATTGTTTTGGGAGGATCTTTAGCTAAAACGGTAATGAAATTGATGCACGTACTGCTGGCAGATTCTACAGGTATTCCTTGACTTACAACCATTCCTTTTGTGACTCTTCAAAGTTATGACATTTCTGAAAAAAGTGATGCTTGTCTTGTCTTTGCACTTATAACCATTGCAGAGTTCCTACAGTCACATGATCAAAATTTAGATCCCTGATAACTATCATGGATTTATGATGGTTGCAGTGTCTCGAGGTCACATAATTGGCATTTCCAGACAGTTTCTGACAAGCAAAATCAATGGGAGAAGCCGGATTCATTTAATGACTGCATGCTTTACTTAACGACCATGATTTGCTTAACAACCATAGAAAAAAAAGTCATAAAATTGGACATGACTCACATAATAACAACCTAGCTTCCCAATGGAAATTTCGGCCCCGATTATGATCATAAGTCAAGGACTTCCAGTATTATAAAAAAACTTAAAAGGCATAGATACTATGATTATGGTGAGAAAAATCAAAGCCCTTTTAGTGCTAGCCCCATAATTATGGACTACATTGATTGGATGGAGAAATCATACCCAACATGCAAATCATGCCAAAGTTGGAATTATCATGCCATATTTCTAGATTTCCCCCTGTGAAAATACATCATTAACTTTATCCTTCCTTTTGACACTCAGAATAATTTTATCTTATTTTAATTTTAAATTAAAAATTGTTTTTGCCATATCAGCGATTTGGGGTTTTGCATTTTATGATGGAAAGTCTGGCTTGAAATGAAACAGATACTGTTTTTTCTTTGATGTTTAATACTGATTATTGTTTTAAAGGTTTGTGTATTGCTTTGAAAAGTTGCCTTAGAAGCCATTTCAATGTTACATAAAATAAATTTAAAATATGGTAATATGTGTTCATATTAACGGAATCCTTTAAAAGGTGACTTAATTAATGCAAACTATCTCTAGGATTTCAGGCATAAGCATTAGCTTATTTAAATAATTTTCTATTAAGTTCCTGGGTGAAAATAATCTGTTGTTTTTCTTATTGCTGCAGAGTGTAGCAAATTGATTTAAAACTCATTCTGTTTTGTAATACTTCAGAAATAGTATTTGCAGTGAATATTTCAAGGGAGTGCCCTTCCATAATGCAATTTTTTTCTGTGAAGCTTTCATTTTGTTTTTCAATACAGTATCTGTCAATACAATATCTGTAAATGGAATGATTTAATAGTAATATCATTTTACATAATTGCAAAGTGGAAGTGCTTTTGCTTATCCCAAAGATGTCCATGATTTTAACTATTTCATGGAATCCAATCCCAGCTCAGCACTTTTTAATACAAGTACCGTGATCATTTCATTGACCTTGAAAAGTATTTTGGTAAAGCTTACATTGATTTCATTATTCTTTGGTTCTCATTTCATTCGTTCGTTCTTTTTTTTTTTCATTTGTCCCCCTAACCAGAATGCCTTATTGAGAATACATGATTATTTTTTTATTTGCATTTATTTCTGTATCACTCCTGTCAAAAGTGTACAAAGATCATCCCAAGAAATTGTCATGTATGTATCCAAATGTTCAACCTAAATGTTGGAGGTGTGATTGTTTGGATGCTACATACTTTCATATTTGATGGACCTGTAGAAAAGTGAAAGCATTTTGGATTAAACTTTGGTGAGTTATGCAGAATGTTTTGAAAAAGAAGCTTCATTTTTCTCCGCAATTGTTTTTGCTGGGTATAGTTAAGGATTGTTCACTGAGTGAAACGAGATTGATTTTATATATGATTACGGCAGCTAGGTTAATGATTGGTCAATATTGGAAAAAAGATAGTGTACCTACTATAGGAAAATGGACATCGAAGATGGCTAATTTTGCGGAAATGGCAAAGATTTCTGCATATCTAAAAGATAGGACCCATGAAGCCTTTGTTAGGGACTGGAAGAAATGGGTAGATTATGTGCAGAACAAATACCAAATTAAGAACTTTCAATTAGTTTTTGATTCATAATTATTTTTATTATAACTATTTTATTAAATGTTTGAAACTATTAGTATAGTATATGTGTTAGAGATTAATAATTATCTGTTTTAAATATTTCAAATTATATTGTTATTCAAAAAATTTATTATGTTATATATATATTTTTATATATAATTACCTAGAAAAATTATTTTCATTATAACTATTCTATTGAAATTATTGTTATCTAGAAAACTTATAATGTTACATATATTTACTATATTATTATTTAGAAAATTATGAAGTTAAAAATAAGTTTATATACATTGGTTATACTGCTGTCTAGAAAAAAAATATTTAAGAACATTTGTTAAGTTTCTATAAATGATTTATGGTTGATTGAGGGTTAATTGTGCATATATGATTTAGCCTGATATATATTTGATAGACTAACTTTATTCTATTCATGTTTAGTAAATATTTTAGATTAATTTTACTTTACTTAGTGTTAAAATCTATGATATTTTATCTGGATCTCACCTATACTCTTTGTTTAATATTGATTGAAATATAAGATTGATGTTTTGTTAGTAACGGAAGCCTGGGGTGGTGGGAAAGGGAGGGGGTGGTGGGGGGAGGAGGGATTGTTGGGGGGAAATGGGGATAAAAATTGTATAAAACTTTTTCAATTAAAAAAAAAGTGTACAAAGATCCACAAAACTCAGAAATCCACACTTAATCAGTAAACAATGAATAACATTAATGATAGGTTAGGTTCCTATTAATGTCAAATAATTTTGAAACTGGCATATGAACCATCATAAACATTAAACTCAAATGATCCGTGTCTGGATATCTGATACCAACATCAACATTTAAGATATTTCTTTATTATTTTTGGAGTCTTTAATCCATTCCTGACTCTTGATGACTTCTTGGATAAGTCCCTGCAATTTCCCCGGCAATTTGGAAGCGGTTTGCCATTGCCTGCTTCCTATGGCTAAGAGTTAGCGAATGCCCGAGGTCGACTAGAACTCACAGTCTCCCAGTTTCTAGCCTAGTACCTTAATCACTACACCAAGTCTCATATTTAAGAGTCACAATATATATCTTCAGTATAGGTGTGCATATGTATATATGTAAGCACACACACATTGAATATCCTATCCTTAACACTAAGCACAATAGTTTCTTGTGTATTTTTTTATTTTCACAAAGGAATCCCAACATCCAATCTCTTATATTATTTAGTGTTACTGACACTAAATAACTTTTAAAAATAAAGTTTAGCAATAGCACTAGCTGCGCTTTAGACTTATATACCGCTTCATAGTGCTTTACAACCCTCTCTAAGCAGTTTACCGAGTCAGCCTATTTAGGGTATTTATTCACAGGTAAATCATATTGTCGAGATTTTAAAGCTTTTTAGCAACCTCTTCTATCCCTCTCGCTCCTTTTAAATTGGCTTTTTAATATGTTTGCCCTTATAAAGTTTTCAGTCTTCTTTTCTCCTGACACTTTCTGCTGCTACTAAGAATTTACATCTTCAAAGCCTTACGACTCCATTTCTCCACATTTCAGCATGTTTTTCTTAAACTAACTTTGTCAAAATTAAGGATCATCTCTTCTTTGATGGATTCCAGAATTAAGAATTCCAACAAATGATCATCTTGTCCAGATATTCCTTTGATATTCCACAATGTGTAAGAACTTTAACATTTGTTCTGTTATTTGCCACTTGATGGATACCTACGAAAGAAAGTTACCAAGATCAAATCTTTGATATTTATCTATATAGCAAATACTGGCTTATATAATATTCATCTTGGTTCCATTTTAAATCTTGTTTATCAGAATGGGTTCTATTGAAATAGGAGAAATCCTTAACCCAGAAATAGTTGGGTGACCTCAAAACCTCCTCAGACAGGGCTGTGTCTCTTTATTGGGTTTTGGAAGTTAAAGCATGGACAAGGCCACTTCAGTGATGGAGACCCCAATCTTCATTTTTCCATTTCACAAAGGGTAAACAGGTTGCTCCATTTCCTTTGCCATTGATGGGATAAATATATTTGACCACAGGACCGGCAGATTTCAGCAAAGGTGGGTAGGGTTTGGGGAGTCATGCCAAGGTCTTTTGGAGGTTGGATGAGCAGAGAAGGTATGAGGCCTAGAAGGTACAAAATTTCTCCATAGGGGCTGCCATTTTTGAATACAGGTTTTTATATTATTGGTTATCCAAATAAGCTATAGGCTATTGTTTATGTTTAGCAGGAACCTCCCCTAAATGTTTTTTTAAAAGTCTGAGTATGCTTATAGCTGTTAATTATTGGGGGCAGGGGGGGGAAGGTTGAATAGAATAGAGAAGAATAGAAATAGGCAGTGGGAATAGAAAGTTATGGAAGAGAGCATGGCAGAAATACTAAATTCCAAATTCTATTTTGGTGCCACCCTACTAATTTGGTTCTTCCTCCAAAGAGCCCAAGACATTTTTATTCTACAATTCTTTTTTTTAATCCCAAAATAATTTTATGAAATATAGTAAACTGAAAGGTTGGCTAATGTCACCCATATGCAATGTGGATGAATCAAAACATAACAGTTTACAATCCATTTCCAGTTTTTTTTTTTTAAAAAAAAAGACCTCCACGCACTATGTTATATTTAATAGACCCAGAATTAAGAGATATTTGAAATGTAACAGATTGTTCAGTATTAAGCTGTGGGCAGGCATTAAGCTTATTATACAACTATTTTCTTGGTTTTTACGGATAAGCATCGTTAATGGATCTAGAGATTTTTAAACATTTTCTTACAAGAGTGATTGCCAAAAGATAATGTAAAGACATGGTGTTAAAAAAAGAAAGAAAGAAAGAAAAATAAATATGAAGCAGACACCAAAGCTGAGTGCCAAGCAAAATGCAATGTAATAGCGAGCATGGTGATTAAGGAAATAAAGTCAGCATAAACACCATTATTGGGTAGTAGCTGCTAGTAATTAAAGTAGCTTAATTAGAGTATCATAGCGCTCTTCGGAAGGTAATTTTTTTTCTCCTAATATTTATGTTTCCTAGTTTAAATCTTTTTTTTTCCTATTCCCAGTGATTAGGCAGAGTGAAGAAACAATCCTACATCTCCTGTGGATTCCTGAGTCAGCCATCAGTATTATTGGTGGCTGGGGGGGGGGGGGTGACGAAGGGGTGTTGAAAGCTCTTCACTGGAGAAATGATTGGAAAGTAAGAGGAAGCTTACCTTTGCTATCCTGTAATCCCAACAGAGAAAAGAGATTGTGTGAATATGACCTTATATTAATGAGAGGGAGGGGCAAGAAAGCTTCCCATTAGCATTTCATCTGCTAGTCATCTGGCTTGATTTCCCAGGCACCAGTGTGATACCTACCATATTTTCAGACATTAGAGTATGTCCTTTTTCAGGATGACAGTTAAAAACTAAGGGGGATCAGGAAAGAAGGGTTGATATCATAGATAAGAAAAGAAAAATGAACTATTAAAGGAGGACCCAAAGATGCTCTTTCCAAAAGGCAACTGGACCACTTCTCATCCAAGAAGCTTCTTCAGTTCTGGATTCTCATTCTTGGATGAGAAGCCAAATGTTTTTTCAAAGAAAAAAACACAAGAAAGTTCATTTGCCTTTAGGAAAAAGCACCTTTGGAAAAACCATGACCTGAATGATTAAGCATCTCCATAGATTGTTAAAGGAGGAGCATAAATATCCTTTCTTTTAAGGAACTATTTCCATGAGGTAAACTCTTAGAAACATCTGGTTTGGTCATTGAAATGCAGACATGTTTGTGATGGGCATGTTGATGGCTTGCTTGCCTCAAACCAAGTTCATTAATGTTAGTGAAATTAGAAGCACTGATGGGCAATGTTGGGTGGAATTAGTGGTCATGAAGGTGCACCAACTCAATCTCTGGGTAAATATTGTAGGAGTAAAAATGATAAAGAAGGATCTGCAGTGTCACACATATACTGATAGTAGTTGAGCTAGTAGTAGGCACAGGGAAGAGAGTTGAGTTATTTTATGGGGTCATTGTGAAACGGGTTTATTTTGTTAGTGGTAAATAGGAAACCACCCACAATTTTGACATATAATCTCCTGTATAAATTATGATATACCAGTCTCTCTCTCTCAACTCTAGAAACAAAGCAACGACAAACCAGTTCCAAAAATCCTGAAAGAATGTTTACAGGGATTAATCCAAACAGCTGCCTGGAGTGAACCCTGACACCAAAAAAAGAAAGGAAAAAGTGGAAAAGGTGGAATCTGAAAGGCATTTTATTTTTCCATTAATATTGGCATCTGGAAAGAAGTAATAAAGTGGAATAGTAAGAGTTAAGAAGGGCAAAAGGAAGAGTGAAATTTGAGATTGTTTTAACCACCAACAACTCTGGTGGTTTTTAAAAGGGGACTTGACAAAAGTATGGAGGTTAAAGTAACAGTAGCTACTAACATTAACAGTAGCTACTATTAGTAGCTACTAATTATGCTCGCTTCAGGATTTGGTAGTTGAGAACAAAAGCAGGATAAACGTTGTTCTTAAATCTTGCTTAGGAGACTTAAACAAACGTTATGTTTCCATCATACAGCCCTGATTTTCCTTATGCTTATCCCAGGATTAAGACAGAATTTGGCCCAGCTGTTTTGGAAAAGTCTGGCCTATATCAATGGCATACATTATATATTTATAGAACAGAATGTTAAAAGGTTGCCTCTGTGGACCTTTCCTGTCATCATGGAAATATGTTTACCTGAAATTGGGACAAACTCTACAGGAAAATTATGAGTTCTCCTCCTGTGTGAAGGACATTTCTTGCATTTTATGTAGAAGACATGTGGATCTTTTTAAGATGTTCATATTGTGCTTGGATGTAATTACTATGTTTCTATCCCTTTTAAGATAATGATCCTATGCAAATGCAGGTAATGTTAAAACTGTTGATGGCAATGAGTCTACACAGATTGGGTGCTGGAAAGGGATGGTCATCAAAATTCCAATCTTGCGTGGCCTTTACAACAGTCTTGTTAGACACTCAATATCAAATAATATTAGAAACTTCAAAAACAAGTTTGTTTTTCCTTTAAAAGCTATACTTCATACTTGGTGCTGATATTTACTGCATTGTATACAGATGTTTTTATATTACGATTGTGCTGGTAATCTCACTGACCGTAGTTGCTGCAGACAATACAGAAACCAATAGCCAACTAATACAGTGGCTAAACTTACAGTTGTAGGATAGCAGGATAGATTTCATCACAGACACAAGGAAAAACAGAGAGCATTAGGATTAATATATTTATAGGACTCTGTGTAGATTCAAAGCAGTGATTCAGCTCAACAAAGCTTCAATTACAGCATCACTTTGAAGCAAAGAATCAAATTGAAATGAAGACTTGGACTGAAATGATACCCCAGATCAAAGCTTTGGATTGGGGTAGTCATAATGCTTTGATGAAGTTGAAAAAAAGGCCCTTTTTTTCTGCACATGCACATATATGTGCAAAATACCCTTTACCCTCCTCTCTGGATCAAAGTACTATAAAAATGAATAGACTTGCTTTGATACTTCAACATGAAATGTTGAAGCAGAGCGGCTTTTTTTTTTTAATCAAAGCATCCTTTCAAATCAAATCATCTTGTATCAAACAATACCTGAAATCAGAAGCAACACTTGGGCAATTTCTTCCCTCCCTTTTACATTTTTATATAGTTTTTATTGATTGATTTCTGCATGATGAGGGGGGGGGAAATCATTTTTGCTTGAGAGACAGAGGAGACAATAAAAAGACATTGTCTCTTTCATACTAGACTAGCTTTTACAAGAAGCCTGGGGATGATTTGAACATACTCAGGATGATTCAGCTTGCCCCCATATGGGCATCTAGAGAAGGTCTCCTTAAAGTTCTGTCCATGTGAAAGGCAAGGAAGGACGTTGGAGAGCAGGCAGGTCCCCTCTGAGGGGGCTGCCCCAAAAGTGCACTCAAATCAGGGGTGAAATGCTCCTGGTTTGGACCGGCTCGGGCGAGTAGGTAGCAATGGCGGTGGGCAGTTCGGAGAACTGGTAGCAAAAATCCCTGCCCCCCCCCATGCCCAGCTGAGCTCCGTGATCATCAGAGCCTTTTTTTTAATGAGCCAAGCTTTGACGATCCCAGCTGAATTGCCTGCCGATCAGGCAACTCAGTTGGGATTGTCAGAGCCTTTTGAAAGCATTTTTTAATATGGTTTTACATGTAAAAAATGGTTTTAAAAGTAAAAAAAAAAAAAAAATTGGCCACCGCCACCCAGTCACATTACCCCCCACCCCACCAAGCCACGCCCACAGAACCAGTAGTAACAAATTTTAGATTTCACCCCTGACTCAGATACTTCATTTTGGGTGGTTCCAGAAAATCCTGAACATCTCATTTTTTCCATGGGCTTTTGCTTCCTAATGAGTGAACATCCATTTTTAGAAATGGTTTTGTTACATATTTGTTTGTTTATGTAAAGGAAGGTTGTAGAGAAGATCATTTTAGTGAAATGGGGTGTTTTATGTTACAATTTTGCTATAAACCCCGAGTCATTTTATCAGGTGGTATACAAAAACATTGTGTTACTATGCTATGCTGGCCAGCTATGCTGGCTGGAGAATTCTGGGAGTTGAGGTCCAAAAGTCTTAAAGCTGCCAAGTTTGAAGACCTCTATGTTAAATAAATGCCACCACCCTGGCTTGATGGAAAACATAACTTGAGTTTGGGGATGAATATTTTTAGTGTACGTAGCAAGACAATGCAGAGATTTTTTTTTTTTATAAAGAATAAGTAGTTTGTTTATGTATTCTAGAACTTCATTACAGAATCTTAATCCTGGAGTGTTCCATTTACTCATTTTCTTGCAAATTTACCTAATTCTTTTTAAAATACATTTTAGCCACATGGTAGATCAAAATGAGCATCACTTAACGGCGAGTAGAATTGTGATAGCACAAAATTGGAAACAACCAGATATTCCTCCAGATCAAATTATAATAAACAAAATATATGAATGTGCGGAAATGGACAGATTATTAATGGAAATGAAGGAGAGGGAGAGGGAGGACTCCAAATACTACTTAATTTGGAATAAACGGTATTCTTGGCTCGAGTGTAAACATAATACCTAAGGGATATTTTATGAGATTGAACTGTAAATAGAAGTTAAGATAATTTAAATAAAGATGTAAGTTTAAGATAGAGATATTTAGAAGTAGAAACTGTGTAAAGAGATTAAGTTGGTTAGAGATACCGATGCAGAAAAGTTGTTACTAGTATTGAAATTTTGATATGTTTGTCTTTGTGTGTGTGTGTGTGTGTGTGTGTGTGTGTGTATATACATATATACATATACATATACATATATACATATATACATATATACATATATACACACACACACATATATATATATATATATGTGTGTATATATGTATATATATTCTTTTGTGTGTGTGTCTTTTTTGTGTATTATGTTTCTTTTTATACTGTGTATTTTAATTTTTGGAAATTTAATAAATACTATTTTAAAAAACCAAAAAAAAAAAAACCAAAAAACAAAATGAGCATCACTTGGAAAAGTATTTGAGAGCCTGGGTGTAGTGAATTAGACTGCTCCCTTCCATCACAAATAGGGTTACCAGACATCCAGCAAAAGGAGAGCAGGTCCTCCTTTTTGTCCTCATGCAGGTATAGCTTTAAAAATCAAATATTTTCTGCTTTTTTGAGTATCTTAGAAACTGCCTAAGCAGCATTTCTCTATGTTGTAGTGCTTTCCTAATAAGTACCAGGTGCATGGTTAAGAACATTTGCCCTCTGACCTTAATTAGTTGATTAGTGCCCCCTGGCCAGCTTCTGTGGCTCTTTGAAATTGACAAGACCGTAATCAGTTACTTACTGAAGTCTTTTGCCTCCTAACTAGGCTCTAGTACAGGGGTCCCCAACCTGTGGGTCATGGCTCATTACTGGCCCATGGCCTATTCTCAACCAGGTCATGTGAGTGGTGGACTGGTGCACAGGTGTGCGCAGGTGTGTGCAGCCCAACTCACACAAGTGGGGAGCATCAGCACTTGCAGCCCCACTTGCCTGTCACTCACAGAAATGAAGCTCTGTGTGTGCGTGTGTGTGCCTGCCTCTCACACAAAACCATCCTTCTTCCCCCACTTCCCACCATGTTGGGCCGCCAACCTGGAAAGATTGGGGAACATTGCTCTAGTACACTTCTGGGATTGAAAAACCATTCTTTCTGATGCTGGAAAAAGTAACTTCCATTTCCTATATACATGTAAGCCTACGTACTTTTTCTTGAGAAAGTTTTTCACTGTAATTTTTACTGTGGATGCCAAGACAGTGAAGTCAGTAGTGCTTTCTCCAAGCTTGCTTGTTTTTTTTGCAAACTTTTCATTACACAAACCAGTAACATGATCAGTGACATGATGTTATCTTGTTTGGGTAATAAAATGTATGCAAGAAAACAACCAAACTCAGAAACATCAAGGACCCCTCATTTTAACCTACAAATATTCTCCTTTAAACTACAAATATTCTCTCTATTAGTGTTTTCTTCTCCCCCACCCCTCTCCCCAATTTGTCTTCCTTCCCAATTGTCCCTGGCCTTCTTTGTCTGTTCAGATATCTGGTAGGCCTAATCTCAAACAGATAAACTTCAGGAACAGTACTTTATTTATTTTATTTTATTTTATTTTATTTTATTATTTTATTTTATATTTTATTTTATTTTATTTTATTTTATTTTATTTATTTTATTTTATTTTATTTTATTTTATTTTATTTTATTTTATTTTATATTTTATTATTTTATTTTATTATATTTAATTTAATTTAATTTAATTTAATTTAATTTAATTTAATTTAATTTAATTTAATTTAATTTAATTTAATTTAATTTAATTTAATTTAATTTAATTTAATTTAATTTAATTTAATTTAATTTAATTTAATTTAATTTAATTTAATTTAATTTAATTTAATTTAATTTATATACCGCCCTACTCCCGAAGGACTCAGGGCAGTGAACAGCCTTAAATAAAATACAACATACAAAAGTTAAAAGACTATTAAAATATATTAAATAATTTAGGCTTAAGTCAAATTTAAAACACCCAATTTATATAAAAACTTAAAAGCCCGATTTAAAAGGGAGAGTCTTTTATAAACTTATAAGACTTCTTTATAACTTATAAAGAAGTTATCAGTTTAAGTTATTAAACAATGGACCATTCATATGGAGAAAAGGAGTCCTTGACTCAAATAATAGATACAGTGTAATGATACACTGACCCAGAAAAAAAATCTGAATGCGGTAAAGAAATTTTGCAAATGGGATGATGTACTGGGGAATATGGTGATTAGCAAGACTGACTTCTGTTTGTGGCAGGTACCAAAAAATAATTGCAAAATGTCACCCAGAATCATCTCATGCCACTCAGATGCATTTTATTGTAATTGCCATAGTCCCAATTAAAGCTGATCTAGACCTGCAGTAGGATGGGCTGCCTGAATTACAGCACAGAAATAAGATATCTGAAGTTTTATTTGGGAAAGACATTAGGGGACAGGGGAAGGGAAGAGTGTCGCTTAGTGAACAATCAGATAAGAGACATCATAGCCTGCAGCTGCACAACGGGCAAAGCAAGATGCTCAGAAAGGAATGTTCCTAATATCTAAGGTTGTAAAAGAGACAGGAGGACCTGGAGCATGCCTCTTCTGCTAGATCTAATGGGACTGGTAGGCATAATCAGGAAGAGGTGATCAGATTTTTATTCCACTTGACAGGTTTCCCACATTGGCTGTGATGAGCATTTTCAGGCCTGGATCTGAAGTCACATTTCAAGGTAGATGACAGGAAGAATCTACCTAAGCCGTTTGTTTGTTTGTTTGTTTGTTTGTTTGAAAAGAGCATTATCAATACTGAAGTTTAATGAATGTGATGAGGCTACATGGCAAACTGGTAATCCCAACATATCTGGAGAATATTAGGTAGAGGTTATACTGACATTGTATGACCAGGCAATGCAAGTTGTGCAAATAAAGTTGTGCTTCTCTTTTGCATGTTAACATTGATGTCTGATAGCTACTGTTTCCAAGAACATGCCTAGCTAGTGTGCTGATTTTTTTTTTTTTTAAATCTGTATAAGACCTCTGGCAGCAAACAAATCGCTCATAGTTCTCCTTCAAAGAGGTTAATTGTATGCGATTGGGACATATTTTGAATCTGCTTATACAATAAATGCTTCAGGCAAAATTAGTTGAATTTAGCACAATTGTTTAGAGTAATGAATGCAGTTTCTTTGAGCAAGATTTATGCATCAAAAAATTAGGTTATTTATTTGGAATGTGTTCTTAATGAGATTCCAGCAAACAAACCCCAAAAAACGTATATACAAACATGCCCATATACTGTACACATGTATGTATATATGTTACATATGAGACAATTATTGGGCTTTTCTACATTGGCAAGGCAAAATATATTTGTGAGGAGACAAAGACTTAGATTAGTAGGTTTACTATAGCAAAAGAATTCCATTGCTGCAAACTCTATTAATATTATAATCAGTGTTCATTCCTTGAACCTCTTTCTCCTATCTACTGTATTCAAAGATGTAGGAATGACTGCTTTTAGAGAACATACAGTTACCATCTATTCTTTATGTTTCTAACAGCTTGATCTAATACCAGGTCATTAACTTTTCACTGTGTAACAACTTTCACAACAGCAATAACAACAACAACTCACAGTTAGAAAAATGTTATGTTATAGTTATGAAATTAACTATAAATACTGAACATTAAAAATTATATTTGCGATTTTTGTTTATTTGAGAAAATGATCCCCTGATATCGAAACTGTAATGATGGCATCTTGAAATGGAAATGAGTGGACCCTTTTGTGACTGGATTTCAAGCTTTCAGATCGACAGTAAATAAATAACTTTATAGATAATTAAAATATCTCTATTTTGCCACAGCTCAGTAGAATTCAGTTGCCCTTTCCATAGTAAAGAATTCACGATGCACCAATCCACCTCAAAGCCCTATTGTAACATTTTAAAGGACCCAACTATGTGAAGTTGTTCCCATAGGAATCAAAACCCCTAGAAATTATGTCCTAGTGGCAAGAAACAAATATATATGGATAATGTATATATGAAAAATATATGGATACATTTCTGTTTAGAGTGAATTTCTCATTTAAGAGGGCATGAAAAACAACTTTTAGTCATGCAACATATTCCTAAGCAGGTTTACTTGCAGAGAAACCCCACAGCATTTAATGGGATTTATGTCCCAACAGAAGGGTGCGTTTTTTGTAATCTTAATTAGATGCTTCAGTCCAATACAAAGCTTTAATAAAGTGCTACAGTCCTACTCCAATATACTTGGAACTTCCATTCCCTTCAAAGGAATTCAGTTCCAATACAAATACTGGATATAGAACTGCACAGCTAATCTGCAGTCCTAACAAGACTATCTATGGCAGGGGTGGGCAACTATGGCTCCTTTATGACCTATGGATTTCAACTCCCAGAATTCCTAAGCTAGCTATCCCCTCCCTCCTTCCTTCCTTCCTTCCTTCCTTCCTTCCTTCCTTCCTTCCTTCCTTCCTTCCTTCCTTCCTTCCTTCCTTCCTTCCTTCCTGGAATTGGAGTTCACAGGGACCATGGTTGCCCACTACTGTTCTAAGAGTTCCATTGGACTAAATAGTTGAAATGCATAGGACTGCATTAATCAGAAATGTAGTTTTAAATATGCCTTGGATCAAACAAACAATAAAGGAGATGTTGCTTGCAATGTTACAAAGTTAAAATGCAACAGTTTTTAGATTAGGAAACTTTCTTCCTTTCCAGTACCAGGTGAACAGATACATTTTCAGGGAATATGTGTTTCTTTCAATTGTTGAGTAGTAATAAATGAATATTAATGGAACAAAATATTCTAAAGCATATAACACAATATATCTAAATCTGATATCCTTTACAGTATTGCTACTTCCAAAATTCCCATGGAATGCAGTTCAAAAATTTGTAAGGTGCCAGGTTGGAAATAATCTAAGTCCTTCCTTCCCTCCCTCCCTCCCTCCCAACATCTGAGCACCTAATATTGCCTACCTGTCACTTAAATTGAGGAAAGGTGACCTAGCCAAGGTCATAAAAGAAATTAAGTGTTCATTTCCCATTCTTCAGTACTTTAGTGGTTTCACTGAAGAAATGAATAACAATACGACATTAAATCTCAGACAAGCAGGGCATGAAATGAAACTAAGCTCCTCTAGCTGAGGGTGAAGGAGGATTTCACTGAACTATTGGATTTCACTGTAAAACATGGCAGAAAATGTATTTATTTATTTATTTATTTATTTATTTATTTTATTTAGGAAATTTATATGGCCGCCTACTCGCTCACAGTGAGTCTAGGAGTCTCACAAGCAATAAAAACACAGTATAGAAAATAAAATAAGGTAAAAAACAATAACCCTCTTCATTAAAATGCAGTTTTAGTTATAAGACAGAGGGTAAAAAGGGAAGAAAATGGGAGAACCTAGATTCAGGCCCTTCTTTCTCTAGCCTTCATATCTTCAGCATGAGGTCTGAAAGGAAGTCACATTCACTTAAATAACAATAAAGTTGTCCACATGATTCAAGTCATATTTTATTTGGATCCTGATTATGAGGAAAGCTATATTTGCATTCAATCCAATATAAGCAACTCCCCTTCAGATCCGGTTTATGGATCTGAAACAGATCCATATGGAAACATATGGAAACAGGAGAATGGCAAGACAGGATTTCTTGCATAATCCTATTCTTGGGCTAGTTTGAAGCCTTCAACACATATTTAGGCAACATGGTGATAACTGATTATAGCTATTTATCATTCAAACTTCAACTCACTCTTCATTTATTTTGTAGAGTTCTGAGCTTTGTGGCACTTGTTCCACTCATATGCTTGATCTTGGCACTGATTTGTTCCTTGACATTTTAATTATTCTCACATTATTAATTTAGGGAAAATCATACAATGGCTGCTAAATCCTCCATTATCCTTATAATTGAGGGTTCCCATCTTTTAGCTCAAGTGAAAGTACACCATATTGAATATGGCCCACAAGGGCTTAATAAATCAATTCAGACCTCATGTTAGAAGCTTTGGAGAATGAACTACAAAATAATTTAGATTATTTTTTAAAAAAGCCAAAAAGGACCCACACCATTTTGGAATGGTGAATTTTTTTACTTTATAAGTCTTTATTTTGAAAGTCCCAATCAAAAAAATAAACTCTTAACAAGTGTTGGAATATTAGGTTTATACTAAGTGGATACTCAGTTTTGAAGCTAGGCCTACTTTTACAAGAATGTAAAAAGAACCCTGTTTTATTAGATGAAAGGCCTATCCAGTCTAGATTTTGTTCCTACAGAGTCTGACCTTCCCTCATGCTTTAATTCCCAACAACAGGTCCTGAAATGTTCATTCTTAAATAAGGCTGCTCCTGTGACATGGGTGCTTTAGAAATCATAGCCCACATTCTGTCAGTTGTACAGAGACATTGACAACCATCTAATTATCCTCTTTTAATCTAAATTTCCATATAATTTCCATTATTTGTTAGATAACTAAAATAAATCTCTGTAAAAAATATCAACCCATTGCTACATTATACATTATGTGTAAGCTTTGCCCATGATATAGTCACTGACTTTGTTTTACTTATTTATTTACCATATGGCATCTACAGGAGTCATGCAATTACTAATGTACAATATTAACAAAACACATTATGCATACAAACAGAAATATAAGTTTAAGTAGAGCATTAGCAGTGTTTGTTTGTGTATGTACGTATGTATAAAATTAAAGTAAAACCATGATAAAATCATCCTATGGCGCCATAGAATTTGTCTTACGTTTCCGTGAAAATAAGATGTATCCCAAAAATATGCCCTAGTATGTTTCCTACATGTGTGCCTAATATAAACCCTACCCCCCAAATCAGCTCTATTTAAGAGCCTGCGCAGCCAGCCGGCCACCCATTCCATCTGGTTGTTTGTGGTGCCTATTCAGAACAGAGTGATGGGAATTGCCCCTCCTTGAGGGAGATGAGTTTAGAAATAGGAAATATAAACAAACAAGCTATCTTGTCCATCAAACTTTGTAATTTTGATATTACCTTCCTGGGCAAAGTAATCAAAAGACTTGCTCTAAAATGTCTTCAGTACTTAGATGCCTATCATCCTTCTGTCTCTCCCATCTATACACAGAGACGTTTAGGGGAAAGCACCATCACAAATGCCATGTTGGGTAATGAGACGATTTAAAGTGGCCCCTTCCAGATTCATATTGTAACAAACTCCTTTCTTATTTAAAAATACAGTTTCAATTGTGGTGAGCACTGTTACTACGGCAAAGAAATCAACAGATTTAGATTTTGCAATGGCTGGTCTGGAATAGCACTGTATCCTCCATGAAAATGGAGACTCGATTTGGCTATTTTTTCCTCACACAATTATTCTTATAGAATATTATCAGTCACAGTAGTTTATCCTGAAGCACTGTCCTATCTAGAGAAGGTAGAAAGGAAGGATATGAACCTGAATGTTTTTTGAGTGCAACCCAGGTAAATTGTTTTGGGCAGTGTTACAGAAGTGGTTTATCACTGCCAACTTCTCTCTTTCCAGTGTGGCCTACAGATTATTCCCCATCCAAGCATTAACCATAGGCTGCATTTACATATTCCAAAATGTTCTTTGATTTTCCTCTGTGTGTCTGGAGGTGGAAGAAAAACTATAGCCTCACATATATTTTTGAAGGGTGACCAATATAATAGAAAGTAGGAAAAGTAGCTCAGTTGTACAAAATCAGATGCTGTAATTGCTGTGCCACAAGCTGAATAGGATAAGGATGGAGGCTATTTTAGCAATTACCTAATTAACCATCTGGATAAGAGGTGGCATATCTGTTTTATACAGACACTCCACTTCTCTGAGATTATTAAATAGACAATGAAAGAATTGATTTGGTCAAAACAATATATATTCAGGATTTTTTAATGAAAACTTCAGTTCTGATTAATTCCCAAATCTATCTTGGAGAAGGAAAAAAACAGCAGCGTAAGAAAGCCTCATATGCATTGTGTTGTATATTAATATCCTTTATTCTGTTATGCTTTGCAAATTCCCTGCAAAGTGTAGTGCTTAGCTAATGAGTTAGGACTTTCTGAAGGTCAAGGTGTTCTTGAATAATAGTAACATCTTTAAGAGAGTTGCTGTCAATATCCTGGTTTACTTTCAGATCATATACAACTTTTGCCTTTTACTAAAAAGGCTTACTTGTCCAGGTACAGCAAAATATAGTTAATGCTGTAGGGAACAATTACCTTCAAATTTATAGTGGCTCATATGTTTCTGCAGCTATACATCTTACCTCTTGTATCTGGAATATTCATAAGACATCGTAACTGTGAGAATGAAGAGTGTGGTTCTTAATTTTTCATATAGGCACTCATGCAAATTTATTTATTTTTATTTTATTTTATTTAGCTTATATGCCGGACTCAGGGTGGCTCACAAAAACAAAATCCACAAAACCATTGTACGGAATTAAAATACCTAGTTAAACCGAATAAAATTTTAAAAACCCATAAAAACCCCCATCAGTCCAGGCCGGGGAACTTGAATAACCAAGTTTTTAATTCGCAGCGGAAGGTGCGAAGGTCAGGAGGCAACCGGAGCTCCAAGGGGATTTGATTCCAGAGGGTGGGCGCACCCATAGAGAAGGCTCTACCCCTGGGGGCCGCCAGCCAACACTGTCTAGCCGACGGCACCCTGAGCAGGCCCTCTCTATGGGCGTGAACCAGGCGATGGGATGTTGTTGCTGGCTGCAGGTAGTCCACCAAATATCCTGGGCCTAAGCCAAATATCCTGGGCCTTAACTTATAATGTCGGGCTTTATAGGTTATCTCCAGCACCTTGAATCTCACCTGGAGGGCAACCGGCAACCAATGCAAGTCATGCAGGAGAGGTGTAGCATGGGAGTATCGAGATCCTCCCATCAAAACCCGTTACAGTAGTCAATACATGAGTCAATATGTGAGGTGACTACCGTATGAGTAACTGTGCATAAGGCATCTCGGTCCAAGTAGGGGCACAACTGGTGCACCAGACGGATCTCGGCGTATGCCCCCCAGTCATGGTCGTTATATGATCTTCTAGACCCAACCGTGAGTCCAGGAGGACACCCAAGTTGCATGCCCTGTCTACAGGGGGTAAAACTTCACCCCCTATAGCCAATGATGGAACCTCTCCTATGAACCGAGATGCCGATACCCACAGCCACTTGGTCTTGGCAGGGTTGAGTCGAAGTCTGTTCCTTCCCATCCAGACCCATACTGCTTCCAGGCACCGGGCCATCACGTCGAGGGCATCACTGGGTTGGTTCGGGGTGGATATAATACTATATATTATATAATACAATAGAAGGAGGGAGGCTATACACTACTCTCTAAAACCATACAGTAAGCTTTGGCGAAGCATGGTATCAATTGAATATTAATATGATCACAGTCAGCTAAGACTGGCATTTGGCATTTTTTTTAATTTTTATTTTTTAATTAGATTTATATGCCACCCTTCTCTGAAGACTCAGGGCAGCTTACAATGCATTAAGCAACAGCCTTCATACTTTTGTATATTTTATACAAGGTCAACTTATTGCCCCCACAAACTGGGTCCTCAATTTACCTACTTTAGAAAGGATGGAAGGCTGAATCAACCTTGAGCTTGGTGAGATTCGAACTGGTGTAATTGCAGACAGCTGGATGTTAATAACAGGCTTTAGTCTGCTTTTAGCCTGTTGAGCTATCCAGGCTCTATCCATTTATCTATTGAGTCCTTCCCAAGGACTTGGGAGAAGCAGATGTTGATGTTTTATAGTATTAAAGGTATCCTTGCAGGATGTAAGCTGTTCCAAGTAAAGTTGCCTTTTGAAATTGACTGATGGTGATTTATAAGTGCTGATTATATTCAAGTGCTGCTCCAGTTGTTTTGGGATGGCACCCAAGGTGCCTATTATTATTGGTACTCCTTTGTACTCCTTTCGTTTGCCACAGTCGTTCTATTTCTATTTGCAAGCCTTTACTATTGTTCTGAACCTAGTCACTGCATATTGACATTGGTGGCATGATGTACTTCAGTATTTTTTCCAATACATTTATCAAAGGGCAGTAAAGTTATATCCATATTGGCAATGGAAGACAATGCGTTGGTAGAAAACTCAGTGATCCCACTTTAGATAATGGCTGAATTTGAAAATAAAATGAAATGAAAACAAAAGTGTGTTCTTCAATATTTTTATAAATAATGTGTAGAAAGGGATAGAAGAAATGATTCTCAGATTTGCAGATATGATAAAGATGAGTGAGGGGTGATGTTTAGAAGGGAGACTCAAGATTTAAAATGATTGATAGACTAGAACCTTATACTCTATCCAACAAAATGTTGAAGTGTTCTGCTCTTAGGTTGTTAAAACCAGGTGCATATGTAGAAGATATCAGGCTTAGCAGTGGTATTTGCAAGGAAGATCTGGGTGTCTACATATATTACGGATTAAGCATGAGTTAAAGGCATGTTTCTGTTACCAAAAGACCCAATGTAATCATGGGCTTCCTCAAAAGACATAGAAAATCAAGATCCTGGAAAGATATTGTTTCTTGGCTGCAGAGGCCTTTCCTGAAGACCTCTAAACAGTGAAACGGAGGCCAGGGCTGATGCATGCATCAATCTGGGGCCTGCTTGGCTGCAGATGCCTTTCCTGAAGGCCTCTGATAGCAAAACAGAGGCCGGGGGTGACGTGCGCAAGCAGCAACAAGGGGCCGCAGAAGAATTGGTCTGGCAGCGGGCTCCTACTGGGTGGGGCTATTGGTGCCACCACTGCGAGGTGAGTCAGTTTAAGATATCTCCTGAAAATAAGACCTGGTGCCTTTTTTTTGGTGGCAAAAATATAAGACTGGGTCTTATTATCAGGAAAATACAGTATATGCTGCACTGCTCCATCCATACCTGGTAAACTGTGTCCACGTTTGGTCACCAGGTATGCTGATCCTCAGAAGGATGCTGAGGAACTAGAACGAATGCAACAAAAATGTGGGGGGATAAAGGTCAAAGCTACTGAAGAATGGTTTAAAAAACTGGACATATTTAATTTTTTTTTAAAAAAAGGAAAGTCAAGGGGAGACATGACAGAAGCCTTCCAATACTTTGATTGCCTATTTATATTAAACACATTTACATGTTATTCAGCTTTCCATTGAGACTCTGGCAAAGGGGGAAGGGATTAACAAAATATATAAATATGCAAAAAGGCTGCATAGGAAAATGGTGCCCAAAGGTTGAGCGCCATTCTTTTTTTTTTATTTGATTTATATGCCACCCTTCTCCAAAAACTCAGGGCATCTTACAATGTGTTCTTCATGGTGCCCAAAGGTTGAACAAGAACCAGTGAGTGGAAGCATTACAGAAAGAGATTCAAGCTTCAGATAAGAAGAATTTCCTGACTATAAGGGCAGTAGAACATCTACCATCATTGGAGGTTTTGAAAAAAAAGGTTGGACAGTCCATCGTCTGGAATGATCTGAGATTCCTGTCCTGGGCAAGCAGGTAGACTAGAAGACCTCCAAGATCCCTATGATGCTATTATTTCTATTGCATATGTCTAGGATTATTAAGAAGGAGAACATTATATAAAGTCAGTAATATTACTACATTGAAAAAGCTGTACATTATACTCAGATCTTAACTGCTAAATACACTGAGAAAAGGACCCGTAACATTTATTTGGCATTTAGAATAAGTGCTTGTATTAGCCCATTTTAATGCAAAATTTAGTTATATGGTATCATTGCTATCTAGGAGATATGTGAATTCGACTTTCATTTATATCTTTGACCTCCTGTGTGTATAATCTGCAGGTCTTTTTTTCCAATCGGAATCTCACTGAGTGTGGGACAAATGATTTTTTATGATCTACTTTGCACCACCTACAGTTATCAATTGCAAGTCTGGATATCCTATTGTTTTCTTGCTCAAAGGGGAAGTTGTTGGTATTAAATTTCCAGACGACTGTTACACATTTTATCCTAGCACAGTTTTCAAGCGCTTCAAGAATACATGCATATTTGTTTTCCTGTATCTTCCATCCAATTGTATTGTTAATGCATTGAAATTGCCTCTCTTTTTGTTTTTGTAAAATACATCTTCTATGCAACAGTACTGCATTCCTATTTTCAAAGGTAATCTAATCAAGCTAGATATTTTTATGTCCTAAAATGATTTTATGTACTAAAGCGAAGCTACATTACGTGAGCTTACAAAGGTTGCTTACTGCTAAAGGAGAAAAGAATATTCAAAATGTTCAAGCAAAAATAACTTTTAAGTAAAGCATTCTTAGCAGTGGTGGGATTCAAAATTTTTACTACCAGTTCTGTGGGCGTGGCTTGGTGGGCATGGCAGGGGAAGGATACTATAAAATCTCCATTCCCACCCCACTCCAGGGGAAGGTTACTGCAAAATCCCCATTTCGTTCTGATCAGCTGGGACTCGGGAGGCAGAGAATAGATGGGGGCAGGGCCAGTCAGAGGTGGTATTTACTGGTTCTCCGAACTACTCAAAATTTCTGTTACTGGCTCTCCAGAACTGGTCAGAACCTGCTCAATACCACCTCTGATTCTTAGGCATTCAATGGGTATAACTGATCAATTGTGCACAGAAACATAAATCAAAGTCTAAGAAATGTGCACAATTTTCTCTCTATGCAAAGAAAATGCAGGGTTTTTTAGCTTGATGTATGTTGGAATGATTCTTCAATTGCCTTCAGCTTTGCTGTTTGTCCAAAGATCTGGGAAGGTTTAGCATTAATAGAATCACTGTGCAGGGCAGAGGGAAATTAGAGTACAAATCTTACAACATGTTGATGATATCTTATTTTTATAGATAAAATAAATCTATCTTTAGATCTCATAGATATATCTCTTTAATAGATTTATATTGAATAGACATAAAAATGTATTAAAACTTCTGTAATGCCTTAATTCAGGGAAGAGCCGGGGCAACTGGATGGAGCTGAGCATTTGTTGGCTGGACGCCCTTCCTGACACCATGTGGAGTTTACAGCAACTATTTTTTCTTTGAGCCCTAGGAGAAAAAAAAACCATCTGCCCCTACCTTGGATTGAACTTGCACGGGAGGTAAGTGCCTTGATTGTTAGGTCACCAGCCCCACTCATAAAAATCTATTAAAATAGATATAAATATATCTATTTATTTATTATCTTTTTAAAAAAGTATATTTATAACCATTTGGCATTGATGCTTGAATCTGGGTTCCTCTCTAGTTACTTTATAATTTGGAATAAATCAGATGGGATGAGATTGGATCATTGTAATAAATTAGGAAATAATAAGGATAGTGGCTTTCTGATGAATTCTGATTTCTTTATCTTCATAATAAGGATTCCCAGGAAGTTTTCTTATCCAGACAATTTGGATGTAACTCCTCTTTTGATGAAAATGAAAGAAGATCTAGACAGATGGTTTAGAATACCTTTGAGTATCTGCAGTAAGATAAATGTGATTAAGATCAACTGAACTCCAAGGTTGATTTACATTTTGAGATTCCCTTCCACTTTTATTTCAGCAAATCATTTTCAATGAATGAACAGGACACTCAATAAATTTCTTTTGCAAGGACATCTTGTGTATTTTCTGTTGCACAAGTAACAGATAACTGTTGAGAAAGGTGGATGTAACATTCCATATTTTATGAACATTTATCCTGGCTTTGATTACTGGCTGGGATAAGAAACTATGGAATCCTATTTCTCTTTGGGAATCATTACTTGACCCCATTAAAATCCTTGCAAGCATTGAGCTGTCTATTGGATGGAAATGAGTTTTAGTATCTGCATATAATGATATAAATCCTATATGGAAAATAAATGGTTGTGATTATAGTTTTGATTCATTTACCCATGGAAAAACTTGCATTCTGGTATAATTTTAGTTTAAAAATACTGTAATACCTAAATCTAGTTTTGGGAATGGGAATTAACTCCCTCCCAACCCTGTTATGATGAAGCTATTTTTAATGTTACTGAAGAATTAAATAGTCAGTTTCCTTTACCTTAGAATCCTCCTTTATTTGCTTAAATAACTTATTTATTTAAATTTCATACAAGCTGAGTGTGTGCCCATGTGGACAAGGAACTATCAAAGCTAAAGCTCATGTCTTACTACACTGAACCTTCTATAAGAACTCACGGGCCCATCTCATAACACCTCACCCAGTGGTGGGTTTCAAATTTTTTTACTACCG
This sequence comes from Masticophis lateralis, assembly GCA_030761175.1. NCBI lineage: Eukaryota > Metazoa > Chordata > Lepidosauria > Squamata > Colubridae > Masticophis > Masticophis lateralis. The sequence continues at coordinate 124,766,615 of JAUDYJ010000001.1, read as the reverse complement.
GTTCTGTGGGTGTGGCTTGCTGGGCGTGACTTGATGAGCGTGGCTTGGTGGGCATGGCAGGGGAAAGATACTGTAAAATCTCCATTCCCACCCCACTCCAGGGGAAGATTACTGCAAAATCCCCATTTCCTCCTGATCAGCTGGGACTTGGGAGGCAGGAAATAGATGGGGGTGGGGCCAGTCAGAATTTTTACTACCGGTTCTCTGAACTACTCAAAATTTCCGCTACCGGTTCTCCAGAACTGGTCAGAACCTGCTGAAACCTATCTCTGACTTCACCTGATAAAATACCCAGTAAAAAACAATCTTTTTTATGCATGATTGCTGTTATCGGATCAGTCTAGTTTGTCTCTTTGAGAGGCTAAATTTTGTTATACTATCTCCAAAGTTAAGACAAATGTTGATTTTCCACTGATAACCCACCACCAACTGTGATATATTATCTTCCTTTTATTTTATTTTTATTGCTTTTTATTTATACTGCTGCTTCCTCACAATAAAAATGCTTCATCGTTATCAGATGCTTTGGAAATGGTTAATAATAACCACTTGGAGCTGTTAACTCTGGAGTCCGGATATTAATGAATATGAATACATTTTTGCCCTATTAGTCTCTCATTTGGGACAGACATCAGCAAAATAGTTGATACATTGCTCTTGGCTGTGTCCTTGGAACCTGTGACTTATGAAAATAGCAAGAACTGTAGATCTGACGTTTGAGTAAAATAAGAATCACATTATAGTAGATGGACAAATCTGATTCTGATCTATCATAAGGAACTGCTTGATCCATCAGCATTTGAATTCTTTTTTTAAAGGTTGGGGGCAAGGAAAATGGTTAAATTTTGGAAGGTTCTTTCTACGGAAAAAAAATCTCTAAGTCTAAACCCTTTCTCCTCACCACGCCTTTTTTTTTTGGTAGCTGATTTTAATTGCTTTATTTCATCAACACCATTGAATGTATCCATAGGTTGATATTTGGCACAATGAAATATGACAAAAAGACAAAAAAAATCCCTCTTAAGCAAATAAGATTTTCTATGGTGTTATGATAAAGCTAAAGAACGAAAAGATAATTTCCAATATCCGAGGAATACAGTTTCTCTTCTTTTCCCAGTGGAAAAAAGCAGAAAACCTTAATACCTCTTAATTATCACTTGGGTTCAACTAGGCTGACAATGGGAAATCTCTGAATTATATGTTGCTTGGAGGAGAGGAAGAGGAAGGAGGAAGGTTAGAGAGGAATGAATCCGATTGGAATTAATCCAGTAATTTATATGTATTTTCACAATGACCAATACTCCTTTTGGGTGCTATGCTTCACTTAGATCTACATCCTGTACACACATGTACAATGTCTATTAGACTAACCAAAAAGCAAGATTTTCAGACCGCTGTTGATTTGGCTTTTATAGTTACCATGAAATAGTTGATTTTATTCTGTTATTGTTCATAAAAGCCAACTTTTTTTTTTGAATAGTTAAGTTGCCAGGATTGATTGTGAATTTTCTTAGCTCTCTGACAACATCATGGCGCTGTAAGTACAATGGGGACCAAGGCAAATTTTATCCAACATAGAGGTACGTTATTTGCTCAATGTCTGCCAGATGCTATACAAAAATTTATAGGCTCCTGAAATTATTTCTCGGCTACATTGGCAAAAATTGGACTTCTGTGTTTCCCTGCACACAATTCAGAGAGAACAGTAGGAATTTAATGCTGTGAGACAAAGTTAACACAACACAGTGGGAAAGAAGAAGAAAAAGAAGAAAAGAACCCTTCATATGTTGAAAACTTGTCACTAGGATTTCCAAAGGTAGAAAATCTATTGGATTGTATTTGCTTTTATCCATTCTCCAAATGCAGCTATATTGAATGTGAAAAGCCATAGGCAATGGCATCATGCGGAGCCAGACTATGCGAGCAACACAACCCTGCTGCTTTCTTGGTAAAAGAAAAAAGACGAATATTTCGAGCTAGTTAATGTTAGAGTCTAAAATTGTCAGTGGAATATACACTGCAATCCTGAAATGCTGGCAGTGTACTTTTTGTATGCATGGACGCAGTCTTCGACTTATGACCACAACTGATCCCAAAATTTCCATTGCTAAACAAGGCAGTTGTTAAGTGAGTTTTGCCCCATTTTATAATCTTTCTTGCCACAGTTGTTAAGTGAATCACTGCAGTTGTTAAAATAATAACATGGTTATTAAATGAACTTGTCTTCCCCATCAATTTTATTTGCCTGAAGGTTGCAAAACGTGATTGCATGACCCCAGGACACTGCAACCATAATAAATACATGCCGATTGCCAATTTGCTGAATTTTGATCACGTGACCATGGAGATGTTGCAACAGTTATAAGTCACTTTTTCCAGTTTCATTGCAACTTTGAATGGTTAATAAATGAATGGCCATAAGTCAAGGACTACCTATAATCCTAAAGTATTAGCACTGAAAGTATCCTAAACAGAAATGGAAGGACAGTTATGTTCTTCATTGAACTGTGCATAGGCTTACTGAATTCCTCTGATAAATAATGAGACCAGTGGTGGGTTTCAAAAATTTTTACCGGTTCTGTGGGTGTGGCTTGGTGGGCATGGCAGGGGAAGGATACTGTAAAACCTCCATTCCCACCCCACTCCAGGGGAAGGATACTGCAAAATCCCCATTTCCTCCCGATCAGCTGGGACTCAGGAGGCAGGGAATAGATGGGGGTGAGGCCAGTCAGAGATGGTATTTACTGGTTCTCCAAACTACTCAAAATTTCCGCTACTGGTTCTCCAGAACTGGTCAGAACCTGCTGAAACCCACCACTGCATGAGACCATATAAAAATAAGTATCAATAGTATGTAATAAACAACATTTTACTATTATTTTATGTTTCCTTGAATATTACACATTGGTAGTTGAGTACAAAACATCATACACCCTATTTTTCAATGGAATCTGCTTTCATACAGAGAACTAAATTCATCAATAAAAGTCTACAGTATACAGTATATGAACAGCTGTAGTCAACAAAGATACACTTGCAGTATATTACAGACTATTGGATGATTAATTGCTACCTTGAAAGAGAGCTAGATCAGAGTAGATATTCAGAAAGATCTCTCTGGACTGAGTGGTTCTATTATCTCCTGTGTTTAGTGAAACAAAGCCTACTGGATCTTCTTCATTCATGAAGGAGTCGTAGTGGCGCAGTGGTTAAGTACAGTATTGCAGGTTAATTCTGCCAACTGCCTGGAGTTCAGTCCTGACTTGTTGACTCAAGGTTGACTCAGCCTTCCATCCTTCTGAGGTGGGTAAAATGAGGACCTGGATTGTTGGGGGACAATATGCTGACTCTCTAAATTGCTCAAAGAGGTCTGTAAAGCACAATGAAGCAATATACAATTTAGGTGTTATTGCTATTGGTATCGGTATCTCAGACTGAGAATAAAATGATATAATCGTGTAAAAATTATACAAATTGTCTACTGCTGATTTCTGATGGAGAACAAAATGAAATTATTCTGCTGTCTCAAATGCAAGATCCTTTGTGATGTATGCTACAAGGATTTATTGCACTAAAAGTTCATAATGTTCCTTCACCATTTTTACACCTTCTGGATGCATAGTCCTCTGATCACAAATCTATATGTCTTTCTGTTTAGTAAACTCTAGTTACATTGAGGGTGGCAGGTATGAATTCTAAGATACTTTGAAATGACAAGGGGATTTAACTACCACATTCAGTAATAAGCAGTGGTAGGTTGCTCCCGGTTGTGTCCAGTTCTATAGAACTGGTAGTAAAAGTGGCAGGAGGGTCCGCCCACCCAACTGGACATCATAATTGATGATCTGTGCATGCATGAGTGCGTGTGCTCCCGTTGCAAACTGGTAGTAAAGGTAAGTAGACCCCACCACTGGTAGTAAGGGAAAAAAATCTCATCTTCATCTTCATACTAGTCATTTAACAGAATAACCGAACAACAGAGTTGGAAGGGACCTTGGAGGTTCTCTAGTCCAATCTCTTGCAAGCAGGAAACCCTATAATATTTCAGACAAATGATTACCCAATCTTTTCTTAAAAACCTCCAGTGTTGAAGCACCACAACTTTTGGAGGCAACTTGTTCCACTGATTAATTGTTCTCACTGTCAGGAAATTTCTCCTTAGTTCTAGGTTGCTTTTCTCCTTGATTAGTTTTCATCCATTGTTTGTTCTCCTGCTTTCAGGTTGTTTGAAGAATAGGTTGACTCCCTCTTCTTCGTGATACTCCTTAGATATTGGAAGACTGCTATCATAAATAAACCATTAAACATGAAAAATAAGTCAGATTTTTCATGAGTAGGAATAGCAGAGAATTTCTGAAGAGCAATTTTCTACATTCTCAAATGCACAGTTATACGCAGGATTTGAAAAGGAGGATACAGTGAGAGAAACAGTTACTTAGGGTTAACTAAATATATCCAAGGCTGTAAAACATACAGAAGTTTGCTCAAGGACACTGGAGTTTTCTATGTAAATCACATTGAAATAGAACGTTTATTTAGTTCGAATATCATGGAAAAGATGTAGATCTGCATATCAACCAATGCCTAAGAGCAGTAATGGCTAACCTTTTTGCCATCACGTGCCAAAAGTGGGGAGAGTGTGTGGGGGTCACGCACATGCATGTCCATACTTATAATTCCATGCATCCTGCCCCCCATGCATGAGCGTGCAACCCCCCCCACGCTCCCCCCACTTTTGGCATGCAATGGCCTGGTGGGCCCGGTAGGCCCGTTTCACGCTCTCTCCAGGTTTCAGAGCCTTTCTAAGAGCCTGGGGAGGGCGAAAACAGCCTCCCCCCCCAGAGGCCCTCTGGAGGCTAGAAACAGTGTGTTTCCTGACTTCTGGTGGGGCCAGAAGGCCCAAAAATCAGCAGAGCTGACCTGCATGCCCACCAATATGGCTCTATGTGTCACCTGTGGCACACATGCCATAGTTTGCCATCCCGACTATAGAGGGATTTAGGTTATTTATTTATTGTATTTTTAACCTTTCCAATTTTTTCACCAGAAGCTTCACATACAAGAGCCAATGTAGTCATTAGGGTGCAGGAATACAAATTAGAAGAGTCATGTTATACTCTACTCTCACTGAGTAACTTTGAGATAGTGCTTTATTCTGGTAGGAAGAAGTACAGGAGGAAGCTCTCTGTGTGCTCCTGAATGAAAGATGGGATATCAATCAAATCAAGTTAAAACAACCTGTATAAATAATTATTGATTTCCCTCATTTTTAAATACACTGATACAACTATGCTGTTTTAATGAGATTTACGCAGAAAACTCCATAATGTCCTTAAGAAAACCTCTGGAAGTTGCACAGCCTTAGAAATATTTTGTTAACTCTAAATAACTGTTTCTCTCACGCCGTATCCCCCCCTTTTTTTTCAAATCCTGCATTTAAGTCTGCATTTGAGAATGTTGAAAATTGCTTTTCAGAAATTCTCTGCTATTCCTCGTAATAGAAAATCTGACTTATTTTCCATGCTGAAAGGTTAATTTAAACTAAACGTAATCACACCTCTCCTAATTAGCCTTCTAACTTCTAGTACAGCTGTGATTAAAAAGAAATACCTTCAAACCAACTGACGCATTATGGAATCATGATTAAAAATACTAATCTTGAGATAGCTTGAAAAATGCAAGGAAAATCTTCATGATCTTTTTTTTAACTATTCAAACTCAAATTTTCTTCCATAATCTGCAAATGTGACTATAGTCCAGATCAATTACATATTTATAATAATTTTATTGAAGATTATGTTTTACAATAAAACTAATACAATCTATCAGTAAAGAGGAGAAAAGGGGAGAAAAGGGGGAAAAGAAACCATTCTTTTCATCCCCAGAAAGTATAATCATTACTAATGACTTGTCACTACCTCTTAAAGTAAAACAAGCAACCCTTCATCCCATACTTCACCAATTTCTCTACAAACCCATTTCTAAAACCTCCTCTCTCCATATTAATTAGCAAAAGTCCATTTAGGGCTAGGAAAAATAACAACATAGCTATTAAAAACTATACCTAGTACATTCAACCTAGCTCCTTCCTTCGATAGTCGTACCTCCATATCTATTTAAAAAGATCTTTAAAACATCATCAACCAGTTCCAATCCAAAACCAGGGGTGGGATTCAGCGAGTTTGGACCAGTTCAGGTGAACCAGATGCTAATTTTACATCTGGTTTACCGAACTAGTAGTTGCAAGGACTGGGTGTCCCCTCCCATCCCAGGAATCTCTATGTGGCCCATTTTGGATGCCAGGTCAGTGCAGGGCCTATGCAGAGGCTCTGGAAGCATGAAAAACAGGCCTCTTGGAAGTTCCAGAAGTCTGGAAATGGGTCCGTTTCTAGCCTCCGGAGGGTCTCCGGAGCCTGGGGAGGTTGTTTTTGCCCTCCTGGAGGCTCGAATAAAGCCTCCAGAGCCTGGGGAGGGCATAAATGCCCTTGCCATGATGCAGGAGGCTGAGTAGGCCATGTCCACCATGGCTACGCCTACCCAGCAACCGGGCAGAGAACCGATTGCTAAAATTTTTGAATCCCATCCCTGCTTTAAACGTTAGCAGAAATAGCAATCTATTTATTTTAATCTTGCTTAAAATAAATGCTTAATGCATTGTACAATGCTTAATGCATTGTAAGCCGCCCTGAGTCTTTGGAGAAGGGCGGAATATAAATCAAATAAATAAATAAATAAATAAATAAATAAATAAATAAATAAATAATAAATCTTGATCCAATAAACCAATTTTATATTCTCCTCACCCCCCAATAAACTTTAAATCCCTCAAAGTTCTATCATCTGTTTTTTCATATTAGTTTTGTTTCATTTCCCAAAATCCTTGGCATTTTTTTCAAGCCACTTTTGTAATTCCAATAGGAAGAATTTGTCACTGTTCAGAGCCACACTGTCTCTTCTCAGAAAAGCTTTGGCAACTTCAACAAATTCCTTTTGTGAGTCCGGTGTACAGAAATTGTCCAAATCACTCTTCCGGTTTAATAATTGTTGATTTAATTATGCTGGTAATTAAATCATCATCCAGTTTCATTTGTAAATGCTTTATTTACTTAGTTAGTTACTTCTCAAATTTGGGTAGCCACCCTTCTCACTAAAAGCAACTCTGGATGGCATACAATAATCAAGTAAAATAAGAGACATAATATATTGAGATATTTATAAAAGTATGAAAATCCATACTGAAAAAATAAACATTATAAAATAAATATGCAAAGTCTAAGCAGAGAGAGGATAAAAATGGCCACAGCACCAATGGAACCAACCAAGTAAGTCTCCAGTTCCTTGGGAGCCCCAGGCCTTTTAAAGGACTTTTGAAATGCCAAAATGGATAGAGAAAATCTAATTTTGAGGGGAAGTATATTTGTGGAGTATATTCCACAAAGAGGGCATCATTGCAGAGAAGGCACATTACATGGGACCCATCAAATTTAGGTCCCTAGTTGATGGTATCCACAGCATGCTATCTCTGCCAGATCTAATGAGGCAAGCTGATCTGACTGAGGAGTGGTGGTTCCCTCGGATAGCCCATCCCCATGCCACAAAAGGATTTAAAAGTTTAAACCAGTACCTTGGATTGCACCTGGAAGAAAACTGGCAACCTGTCAAGTGCAAAAGATCAGTTCCACACAATATGGTCCAATTAAACAGATTAATTGCTAATCATGTCTATGCATAAGGGTCTTCTCAACTAATGGTTAACACCTACTTGGAGTTAGATAAGGGACAACAGAATTCAAGGGAGGTTGGACTTAGTTTGCTTGTGGCTACATAGAGATTCTAGGCTGATTCCTCTTTTAACTCCACCCCCAGATTCTGCCACACAGCCAATGCAGCTTGCAGAGCAGAAGTGTAACATGCCCTGTTCTAGGACTGCATGGAACTTCCTGCACCACTGCATTCTTAACTACCTAAAGCTTCTGGATACTTTTAAAGGGTAGCCCATGTACTCCAATCCAGGGGTGGGTTCCAAATCCCGTTGCTACTTGTTCTCTTGTGTGTGTGCATGCATGCATGTGGCGCTTCTGTCGGGTGGGTGGAGCCGTCGCTACTGGTTCGCCCCAATCCGATGCGAACCATTAGCAATCCACCACTGCTCAAATCTGGAGGTAACAAGGGCATGAATGACTGTAAGCAGGTCCTTCTTACATGACAAGAAAGGGCATTCCTACCACTACAAAATGGTTCCTTCTCTAGACATCTCCAGTAAGAATAAAACCTGTTGTGCAAGGGTTAAATGTAAAATGTGTTACTACCGGTTCTGTGGGCGTGGCTTGGTGGGGGAGGGTAATGTAACTGGATGGGCGTGGCCAACTTTTTTTTTTAACCTTTCAAAGTATTTTTTTCTAATGCTTTGAAAAGCCTCTGTTGATTAGGCAACTCAGCTGGGATTGTCAGAGGCATTTTAAAAAATGCTTTGAAAAGCCTTTGAGGATCCCAGCTGAGCCACATGGTCATCAGAGGCTTTTTTAAAACTTTTAAAAGCATTTTTTGGTGGTAATTCTCTCCCACCCCTAGTTATCCCCTTTGCTGGCACGAAATACTAACATTAGTATTTCATTGCTTTCTACTAACTTATTACTTAATATTATTTAATACTAAGGCAATATTTAAAATGAAGCCATTATATATGGTTTTGAGAATTAGGTAAAAAATAATAGATTATAGAGAAATGTAAACAATACTGTAACCATAGAGTAAAAAGATATTTTGTATTTATCCTTATAACTACTGTAAAAGAAAATCAAAAATAATTTCTTTACAATTATGTTTTCTTTATTTTGATTTTGTCTTTGCTCTTTTCTTCTTTTTTCATTTCTAAATATTGGTTCTCATTAGGTTTTATTCTGTATTTACAATTTTAATAACTTTTATTTTAGAAAAGAAAATACTAAGGCACTGGTAAGATCTAAGCTGCAAAAACAGTATAGAATTGGTGTGCAATCAGAATGAATATTGTAATTCAGGAAAGGAAGCTATTACAACCCATCAACTAATTTTGAGCATTCAGAAAGATAATACATAGATTTACACTCATTCCTGCCTCAAATCCTTTGTATTCTTTTTCTCCGCACATCTTCCAGTGTAATCATACTTTGGCCTTCCTTCCTTCCTTCCTTCCTTCCTTCCTTCCTTCCTTCCTTCCTTCCTTCCTTCCTTCCTTCCTTCCTTCCTTCCTTCCTTCCTTCTTTCCTCCCTCCCTCCCTCCCTCCCTCCCTCCCTCCCTTTTTATTTAACAAATTTGAATGTGACTATGGGTAGCTTATAAAATTTTAAAAATCTGCCATATAATAAAACTTCATAAAATCTCCCCTGCATATCCCCCATGGCAGCAACGACACAATCAAATCAGTCACTTGATAGGATCCATTTTCAACCACTTCCCAGGTTCCCTCAAAGCATCCACTGATAATCACTGCAAATGTACATTCTCTACATTCCTGTTGATATAAAAATCTCCACAAGAATCTTCTGTCACTAGCAGATTTCTGTCACAGAAACTGTAGAAATTTCTACAATTTCAAGAACTTTGGGCAGAGGATCAATGCCTGTCAATAGTTACTTTAAGGGAAAAAAAAACCCTTACAGTAACAGTTTGAATTACATGTGGCTGATATATTTAGTTCATCAGCATAACATGCAGTTTTCCTACAAGAGGCACGTTCAGCGTGAAAATCTGTATGGGTATTAAATAACATGAATATATATCTCAAGGATGGATGAAAAATGCCACCACAACATACCTTAATCAAACTTGGGCTTCAGAACAAAGTTTAATTGCCTTCAAAGGCTTAGCGTTCTGATGATACTCAGCAACTGACAAAAACAGGCATCCAGATTCAATTGTCTCATTGTAGATTAATGTGCTTTGACAAACATGACAAAAGCCTGATTAATGACAGAAGTGAAACAATGTAATGGTCTTTGTTGAAATTCTGGACTCAATTGCTAAAATTTACATACAAAAATTAGTAGTTGGTGTAGAAGGGATATTTTTTTTCCACACTGTCCATTAATTCGAGGTAGAGTCAAGGTGACTGGATGGATCTGAGTGTTTACTGGCCAGATGCCCTTCCTGATGCCTATGTGGAGTTTGTAGCAGATACATACACACACACACACACCCATCACACACACACACACACCTATATATCTATATTTCTCTCTCTCTCTCTCTCTCTCTCTCTCTCTCTCTCTCTCTATATATATATATGTGTGTGTGTGTGTGTGTGTGTGTGTGTGTGTGTGTTTTCTGAGGTTTTCGCGGGTGTTTCTATGTAGGTCTTTGGTTATTTGGGTCTTCTCCCACATAAAATTGGAAGTCTTGGCGACGTTTTGACGAAGTCTCATTTGTCATCTTCAGGCTGGTGTTCTCGGCTTCGTGAAGATGATGAATGGGATTTCGTCGAAACGTCACCAAGACACTTCCAATTTTACGTGGGAGAAGACCCGAATAACCAAAGACCTACATACAAACACCCGTGAAAACCTCAGAAAACATACATACATACATACATACATACATACATACACACATACATATACATATACATATACATATACATACATACATACATACATACATACATACATATATATATATATATATATAGAGAGAGAGAGAGAGAGAGAGAGAGAGAGAGATTTGCACCCTAGCAGAGAAATATCTTCCGCTACCTGGGATCAAACTCTCAACCTTCTGACAAGTGTTTTCATCACTAGGAAATCATGCCGCTCACATGTAGAGATGGTAATACTGCTAATAAACTCAACATATGTATTATGGCATTTTTTCTGGCCTCCCCCTAAATTATTTCTAGTATGTGGCTTTCATCATATAAAAGTCAGGCTGCTTAAGTGCTTTTTCAATGTATCTCATGTTCAAGAACTGTTGTTTAATATGAGGACTCATGGAGAATTTCTGTCAGAGAAGACCAGGTAGATGGTCTCACTCAACAGAAAGTACTTTCCCTATTCTTATCCTGACTCATTCTCTGGTGGCTTATTTTTTAAATGAGAAATAGCGATATTATTATTGTCCGCTTGATAGGTGGCTAAAAATGCCAAATCCAGTCTGAACATCTGGCTGACAATGCAATCAAGTTGGTTGGTTGCATTTTCAGCCAGATGTTCAGATTGGATTTGGCATTTTTAGCCACCTATCAAGTCCTTCCAAAGGACCTCAAAGAGACAGATGTTGTTTTTTTGATAGTATTAAAGATATTGCCAGAAGATATTATTGTTAATTGCACTTTTACATCCTGATTTATTGCTTTTGTAATCTGCTTATAGCCACTTTCATAAAAGTACCATAAAGCACCTGCATGAAAACAATTAGAAACATACAGTTAGGTGATGAAGAATGAGTTGCCTCCTTCTCCAATTAGGCCTACAACTGTCACTCAGCTGACTCTAGCAAAGGCTACTGTGGCTAACAACAGGAAAAGAAAATGGTGGGCAGCTGAATGTGTGACATGCCAGCAAGATTCCTAAGTTATGCCTATAGTCCAACTTTATTTACCATGAGTTCTAGAGCAGGGCTTCTACTTGGCCTAGCCAAGTTGTCTCAGAGGCTCATTGCTATTCTTCTCTCTGATTTTAAGGGTCATCATGGCTGCCAAAGGACCTAAAACTCAGGGTAACAAATCTCAGACAAGGTCATGTTCTCAACCTTATCAAACCAGGCTTGATGATATGCATCAGGTCTACTAATTTGTCCATATCGCTCACACAGAATCCAATTTCCCAGCAAGATCTAGAAACACCAGGCCTACTAGCAAACCATAGATGCTCTGTGTCAGCATCCCTTCCAGTTGCCAAGATGCCTGACAGGACTTTTCCTCTACTCCCATCCATACCCTCTGCTATTTTCAGAAGTGTCTATTTTACAGATCCATGAAAGTCTCTCTGAGTTTCTTACAGTCTTCTCTTCTGCATCTTTCACATTGCTGAGGACAATCTCCAAGAATCCTCTGCACTGAACTGCTCATCACTCATGTTGTTTTTGCTGGCCTTTAGCTGTGGTCCTGGCTTCAGAAGGCTAGGACTCCAACTCATTAGACAGAGTGCCACACTGAGAAACGGTAAACTTACACACTACCATCTAAAGAGGCACTCCCTTAAATCCATGTGAAATAAGTGGAGAAATGCGCATTTCTATTGGGAGAGAGTTCTACTTGTATGCTTTGGAATATAAAACTGCTTGGAAGCTCCACTGAGTGACAGACTAAGAAGAAGTAAAATGGCTATTGGAAAACAAAACTTAAAAGTGGAGATCTTATGTAATTATGTTAACAGAACAGCAAAATTCTGACATAAGGCCTGTTATATTTGTTTAAAGTATCTGTTTGATATTACAGGTAGTCCTCAACTAACAATCATTCATTTAGTGACCGTTCAAAGTTACAACAGCATTGAAAAAAGTGAATTATGACTGTTTTTCACACCTACAACCATTATAGCATCTTCATGGTCACATGACCAAAATTCAGATGCTTGGCAATTGGCATATATTTTTGATGGTTGCAGTGTCCTGCAGGTCATGTGATCACCTTTTGCGACTTTCTGACAAGCAAAGTCAATGGGGGAGCCACATTCACTTACCGATGTGAATAACATAACAACCATGTTACTAATTTAACAAGTGCAGTGATTCACCTTACAACCGTGGCAAAAAAAAGGTCATAAAAAGGAGCGAAGTTTACTTAACAATTGTCTTGCTTAGCAACAGAAATTTTGGGCTCAATTGCGGTCGTAAATCGAGGACTATTTCTGCTAAAAAATTCTGATCTAATTTTAAGATCATTCTAGATTCTAGATATTTTATAGCAGTAATTTACATGCATCGACTCTCAGTGTTACAGGAATGATAATTTTATCTTCAACTAATAAAAGTTTTAGTGCTATTTTTACTGTTTGGCAGGAGAAGAGGTGTGTGTATGTACGTGTGTGTACTGAATTACTTTTTTTCCTTTTATAAAAGCTTCAGGATTCTGAGCCATTAGGAATTAATGTTAAGTATATCACACTAGTCACTTCATCAAGACAGCAGGTATCCTTTTCAAAGAGAATTTCCTCTAATGTTGTTTTTCACTAACTTTCCTTTTGCCTCTTCAAACCTAAGGCAAAAAAAGAAGAGGAGGGGAAAAAAAAGTACAATGTCACACAAATAATACCAGACATAGGCATGCTTCGTTTGGAAATGTGAATTTATGGGCTTAAAATAAATGCGTACGCATATGTTGCAGCTGGAGTTTTTAGGAAGAAAAGTTTTAACAGTAGGAAAGAGGTCATCTATAATGTATAAGGAAGCTCTCTTCTGACACTTGAATCATTTTATATTCTGTTCCACATAGATGGAAATCTTTTTCCTTTCAGATCTGCATGATTGATCTCAGTTCAGATCGTCGGCTCTCCGTCAATATGCAGAACACCCACTGATATCAATGGGAGGGCCTTATAAAAGAAGCAGAAAGAATCGGAGATTGAAATTGAGAGTGACCTAATTTTAGGTTTCCTTCTGCCTTCTGCCTTACCAGGCCAGAAGCAATTGTTCTTTAAACTGGAATATAACATTGGTGATACCGGGATGTCAAAGGACAAAATACATTCTATTTGGTAGGGATTAAAAAAAAAAAGAAAACACCATTTGACAGATGCCTGAGGCCAAGGTTTATTAGGGATCAGTCTGGTCATTTTATTGTCTGTGTTAATGAGACAGTTTTTAGATTTTTTTTTCTCTATAAACCTACAAAGGATTAATATATTAACACTGCTTAACTATGGAACACAGTCATACATTCTTACCCTTGAAATGCCTCTACAGTAATTCAAGAGATGTTGGGGAAGACTGGATGTTTGGTATGCTAGTTGCGTGTCTTTCAGAAGTTATTGAAAATAGAGTTCCCCTGGAGAGAATTCAGAGAATAAAATTATAGGCTTTCTTTGGATGATAGATATAGGATATTGAATTTCTTTATTGCATACAATTATATATTCTATGTTGTGAGAACAAAAATGTCCAGGTGTGTCCTACTCTAGGGGGCGATACTGATCTCCGTTTTCTAGCTGAGGGAATCAGCGTTGTCTGAAGATGTGGCTGGCATGACCATACACCAAGGCACGCAGAATGCTGTTACATTTCCATCAAATGGTACCTATTAATCTACTTGCATTTACATTTAAACTGCTAGGTTGGCAGGAGCTGGAGCAGGAATGGGAGCTCAACCCATCATGCGATGCTCGGGTCTCGAACTACCAATCTTCCAGTTGACAAGTCCAATGTCTTAATTGCTAGGTCACCACAACCCTTCATATTATATTATATAGTATATTATAATATTGTAGTATTGTACACTGCCCAGAGCCCCTCTTTGAGAGAGATGAGTGATTTACAAATATGAAATATAAATATTTATTTGTGATTAAATGTTATTTCTATATTCTTTTAACTGAGTTAATATGCACTTCATTTATCTCACTGTATGTTTCTGCTTTTGACCACTGTTCTGGCCCGCCGGGTGCCAGCAGAGCTGGTGGCAGACTCAGACATTGAGGAGGTTGGGGAGGAACTTGGGCCAGTTCTGGAGCCTGGGGAAGGCTCTGATGGATGCTCTGTGTCAGACACAGAGATAGAACCAGGGCCGTCCGACATTTCCCAGCCACTGTAGAGGCAGCTATTTTTGGAGGCTGATATGAGTGAGGAGGAACAACAACTGTGGCCTGTTCCAGATGCACATATGCACAGAACAGTTAGGAGAGGTGAACAACCGAGGACAAGGAGTCGACTCTGGAAGCAAAGCACACGTGGATGCTGAATGGCCCCTCTCTAGCTGAGGAATAAATAGAAGGAAAGGGGAGTGGTTATCGTAGGAGACAACAGTTCATGTTTCTTAAGATTTTGCTCATTGTGTTTCATGTCACAAAGAGAGAGGGAGGGAAGGAAAGAAAGAGAGGGAGGAGAGAGAGGCAGGGAAGAAGGCGGGGGGGGGAGGAAGGAAGGAAGGCCAAAGATCTGTCTTCTTATTTGTTGCTAGTCTAAACATTAGGACTCCCTTGTGTCACTTAATTTATTGCTTTGGCAGAGTCCATAGAGAAAAGAGCGGTCACCTTATGTTGCTGTTTGTTTCCAAACAAAGCATGCTGAGTAAACACCAAGAGAGTTGTGCATTTTATTCTGATAGCTACCATGTTGGAGTTGGGAAGTCAACATGCACTAATATCAGACAAGTGTTCTGTGGTCTTTTCAAGTTGGCAACAGTAGCAGGGGCATAATAAATCACTCGAATAAATTGTCAACTTAGCAATGCGGCCAGTGCTGGGCTGCTTCTCATTAAATCCAAGAGCAATTGAGGAAACACCACTGTTGCTGCTGAATCCAGAATTCTTAATGAGACATGTTACCATAATTATTTTGCTCCCTGACTATGCACTCTGTCATTTGGCTTACTAAAAAAAGAGAGAGAGGGAGAAAAAGAAACAGCACACAAAGAACTTTAGGTAGTGTTTGGCAAGTTGAGGGCCTTTGAATGTTATGCCTTTTCAATATAATTTTGAGTGACCTTTGAGGGGTGGTTGGGCTTTGGACATGTCTATTGTTATTAAATAATAAAGCCTGGAGTGTTTTAGTGAAACCTAAATGCAACTGGTAATTTTTTTCATTATGCCCTGGGATACGTGCCCAAATAGAGGGCTTCAGGAATGTCAGCCTCAAAATAGGGTGACTTAATAAAGTTTCTTTGACACACTGGGCACAAGCATTCTCTTATAATGTGCCATATCTATCAGTTATTTCAAGGTTGAAAGGAAATGCCTTGGATTATCATCTTCCTATAATGTGCTTTCAATGACACCAAAAGAAAAGGCTGGTAGTTTTACATTTGCCAGCTTTCAACCTGTCATTCATTAGGCAGTTTCACAGGACTAATTAATCATGGCACTAAATATATAACTGAGTAGGCGACAAACAAATTGGTGTCCTCCCTGTAGTATTGTGGGACTCACTTTCCCTATAAATATCCTCCAATAATTACAATTAGCGAAGAGGGTGAAATACTGCCCAAGCTTTGTCCAGAAAGGGATATTTCTTGGAAAAATGGAAATATGTATAAGACATGAACATGATTGAAAATGAGCCCAGAAATTAATTGTACAGTTTTTTCCCCAAGATCCCATCTAGGTCATTCACTGGGGCCAGAGGTTCAGTCTTCTGAGCTTTCAGACTCATGCTGGAGCCCATCCTCAAGGAACTTTTCTCTACCAGAATATGTGGGCTATTCTTTGTTTCGTATTTATGTGGTGCTTTCCTACTGGTTGATTGTTGGTGGCTGGTGATTTTTTCTAACCCAAAGAAGAGGAAAATAATATGCCCCTTTAAGAGATAAAGTGGAAATCCTCCAACCACAAGAAAGTAACATTTATTATTTATTATTTGCAAGCAAAGCAGACTCCGGTTTGTTAGAGAATGCCTGCAAATTTCACCCCACTAACCTTTACATGGACTTCCAAATCAGTGGTGCATATTAAGTACAGCCTCCACTTAATGAAGTTGGATCTTTATATTTTAGCACTCGTTTGGAAAACCAATTAACTCTAGCTCTATTGAACAAACTCAAACAGGAAATAAATCAAGTGTTAAAACATCGGTGAAGAGCCAGACTTTCTGTAATTAGGGTACTGATGTGCCCAGGGCTGACTAGTTGTGCTGAGTGTTATAGATTGACAACTTCCACTTTCCAAAGTAATTAGAATTTTTAATGCCCCCTTGCTACATGGGTTGAAGTCTAGCACAAGTGCAATAGGATTTTGATCTTAGGAAACGTGGTGATTTGGCTTATGTGTGAAATCCACACTCTTCATTCAAGAGCCTTGATTTCCAGTTATATTAGGGCTCTGCTTCAATAATTAGACCAAAATATCCCAACCTATCAGTATTTACTTGGATCCGGTTTCATGGAATTGGTCCTAGGATCACAACGGGACGTAGGTAAACTAAAGGATATCAAAACAGCATTTTCTGGTTTAAGATTATGATCATTATTCTCAGAGAAGGAATGATTGAAATAATGATCTGGCTTCACAAAGAATCCTATTCCTTCCACAAAGAATCCTATTTTCCAAAGTGCCAGAGAGTAGGACCAGAAGTAATGGGTGGAAGATCATTAAAAAGAGATTCAACATACAACTGAGGAGAAATTTCCTGATAGTGGGAACAATTCAGTGGTGGGTTTCAAAATTTGTTACTACCTGGGTGTGGCTTGGTGAGCGTGGCAGGGGAAGGATACTGTAAAATGTCCATTCCCACCCCAATCCAGGGGAAGGTTACTGCAAAATCCCCATTTCCTCCCGATCAGCTGGGACTTGGGAGGCAGAGAATAGATGGGGGTGGGGCCAGTCAGAATTTTTACTACCAGTTCTCCAAACTACTCAAAATTTCTGCTACTGGTTCTCCAGAGCTGGTCAGAACCTGCTGAAACCCACCTCTGGAACAATTGATCAGTAGAATGGATTGTCTTCAGAAGTGGTGGGTGCTTTTGTCAACTTGATGAAAGAGAACTTACTTTAGAAAGTATTTTGAAGGTGAAGACAACCTTAGATACACTAAATATCATGGGTGAAATGTGATATCCTTAACTATCTTTAGTTAAGAAATAGCCAAAGGGGGAGTACAAATCTTTCCTTATTGTCTTCTCTCCAAAAGCCTGCAACCTTCGTGGCTTCTGACATTTCAGTTCAAGACCTCATGATGGCCTTCTCCCACTACGTTTTTTCAATAATAATGCTTATCCATTGCTTTGGAGGAATCCTATTCATATGAAATGAATGGAGAATTTATTTCCTGGGGAAATTGGAAGACTGCTCGACAATTTCTCTGCCTTCAAATTTGACGGAGAAGGTCAGCTTGCCATTTGTGCCCTATTGTCAGTTTGAGCACTAGGAGATGAAATTTCCATGAAATAAGGAAGAAGCCAAACATTTGGTAGCAGGATATCTGCAGTCCCAAGACTTCATATAGCCTTCAGCAAAATTCCAAAGGTCCTATGCAAAAGATCAGTTCAGTCTTATAAAGGTTAACTGTCCCTTTCTTACAACATATAGCTTGAGAGACGATGGAGGATTTTGGAAAAAAGAAAAAAAAAGAAAAGAATATGTATGAGAGAAATGAGACTTGTCAAAAAGGTACTTAAAGAGGATGTCAGAGGACATTCATCTTTGGGCTTGGTTCTTTTCATTCCTTCCTTTCCCTTGACTCCCCATGCAGCCCTAGGAGGATTATCACTGAATATGACCCTTGAGGGAACAAAAATTATCCATTCCCTGTTCTATAGACTTCTGGCTTTAGGTGCTTAGCTTTTAAAAATGAAGCAATTTTTTAGGATAAAGGATGTTCCTTTCAACTCTCTTCACTCTACAATATAGTCTAAGTGAGCCGTATGTTCCCAACCCCAACACATATCAACACATGAAATTACAGTATTTTTTGGAGTAAAAGATGCACCGAAGTATAAGACGCACCTACCTTTTTTGGTGTTGAAAAGAAGAAAAAGCAAACAGCAAGCTTTTATTTTCATTTTCAGCATAGCTTGATTAGCACAAGGGGGAAAAATTGCTTCAGCAATTTACCTCTTTGCAGCAAGCAGCAGAGCCCTGTGCAAAACAGCTGAGAGCAAATCAGCTAAGTGTCGGGAGGCCAATCCAATTAACTTGTGCTAATTACGCTGTGCTGAAGTTGAAACGAGCTGTTTTTTCTTGCTGCTGGCTTGCAAGGAGGTAACTGCTGTAAGGCAGAGGCCAGTGGGTAGGCGGGGCTACATTCGGTGTATAAGACACACCTAAATTTTCACTCCCTTTAGAGGGAAAAAAGGTGCATCTTATACTCTGAAAAATACGGTAGTACATGTAAACAAATATGATGCAACTTTCTTACAAATGAATTTTACTCAGTTGCATTAATGATGTATCCAAACCTTTGAATTTTAGAAGAAAAAGGCAATAGTATGAGAAAATCACCTGAAAGTCTATAAAGATGTTTATATAGAAACATTTTATCCTGAAGACGTAATGTTCCAGATTTCCTTCTTGCTTTAGCTCTGCCCAACTTACATTTCAAGTCTGTGTCTATAAAACTATAGTTATTATATCAGTTTCATAGATCTTAAAGACCATAGATTTGTAGGAATCCCAATTAAAGAAATCTGAAAAGGCCTGTCCAATCTCTGCTTGAAACTATTCAGAGAAAAGGTCACCACCATTTTTGCAATTGGTTCAACTGTTTAACTAATTTTATCCCTGGGAAGATTTTTTTTTTTACAACATTCAACCGAAATACACCTACCTTTCTGCATCTCCAATCCTGCATGAGATGATAGAGAACTGGAATTGGACTTCTTCTAATGTGACAATGGTCACATAGTATTTCAAAAGTAGCCCTGTCTTCTTTTTTTCCCACCATCTCAGTTTCCTCAATTTCTGGAGCACCCTCAAGCCCTCAAAGAGAACGTCACATTCCCTTGGGTTTTCCTGTTTATGAATGTAGCCTTCCATAAACTAAGCTTGGTTCACGATAACTCTCGTGAAGGTGAGAGTTTCCTGTCATTGAGGTGTTGAGGGCACCTACCTGCAAACCACCGAGTGCACTAACACCTAGAGATTGTCTGATTCAGCCATCTGTGAAAGATTTAGTGGACAAAACTGAGGTAAAATAGGATATTTTGAAACAGTTGACAAATGCCCGGATGAGGCAAAAGCAAATTGATTAATATTTGAACTTGTCACCAACCTAAAACACAGGCATAAAATTAAGCATTCTGGTGTCTAAGTAGGATATAAAAGATGTCCACTAAATTTTTGTGGGGTTTTACAAGCATAAAAAAACCCAAGGTATATGACTTGGATTTCGCTTAAGCTACTCCAAGATTTTCCCAAGTGGAGTTTTTTTTTTAAAAAAATAAGGATGTTTTGAACACAAGGATCTGAGAAGGTGGTTAGAGGAAATGTAGCGGTTTCTTCAAAAGGAAACACTAATACAAGTAGTCCTCGACTTATGACCATAGTAGAGCCTCAAATTTCTGTTACTAAGCAAAACATTTATAAAGTGAGTTTTGCCCCATTTTACGACCTTCTTGCCACCATTGTTCAGTGAATCACTGTAGTTGTTAAGTGAGTAACACAGTTGTTAAGTGAATCTGACTTTCCCATTGACTTTGCTGGTCAAAAAGTCACAAAAGGGGATCAGGTAAGCCTGGGACAGCGCAACTATCATAAAAATGAATCAGTTGCCAAGCATCCAAATGTTGATCATGTGACCACAGGGATGCTGAAATGGTCATAAGTGTGAAAAACGGTCATAACAAGTCCCCTTTTTCAGTGCTGTTGTAACTTTATATGGTCACGAAATGAAATGTTGTAAGTCGGACAACCTGTATAAGTTGTGGAGAAAAGCAATTTTGTTTAGTGGAATTTGATTAAAACAGAACACACAACCCTGCAGTCTTCTAAGAAAAGTTATCTTTGTTTGAGTAAATGTGATTGGTAGGATGCACAAATACCACTCTCTCTAAATGGCAGAAGCACCATAAAGACTGAAGTATTGCTTGCTCTTAAGACTATTACAAGAACTTAACGAAACAAGCATAAACTCTCAAGGACAAATTTAAAATCTATTGTCCTACTACTGTTCCTCTTTATACCCAACTTCTCAAACATGCAAAAGAGCAGCCTGGAGAATTCTGAAAAGACTATATACGCATGCATAATGTTAAGCAAAACCTAACTAAAGCTACAAAATCCCTCCATCCCATTCTTTATTAAAAGATGGCCAAAGTGCGAGTTAAGGATCTGAATTCAAAATGTTGCAACGATCAGAAAAGAGATGTGGTGATTGCCATGCACCTCTGAAGACTTGTACCATTTATAAGGTGCAAAAGAAATTTGGACTGAAACTTTTTACTCTTATAATTCGTTGCAGCCTCTAGAAAATGCTTTGGACTTCCCATCATCCTGTTCATGGGTTGTATGCCAATCATGGAGGCTTGATACAAGGCTTATGTTGGGAGGGAGGGCAACTATGGCAACCATGCTGGCTCAGGAATTCTGGGAGTTGAAGTTCACAGCTTGTAAAGTTGCCATAGTTGCTCACCCCTGGCTTACGGTAAAGAACTCTCATTCCATAGCAATCACTCTCACCTATAAGTGTATGGATAATCTTGTGTCCAGTGTCTGATGGTTGTTCTTCTTAGTGTTACTGATACAATATTTTTTGTTGACTGTTGACTCAACCAAAGTGAAGATGGTTATTAACCATCTACTAGGGCAGTGATGGCTAACCTTTTTACCATTGCATGCCAAAAATGGGAGAGTGTGAGGTGTTGTGCGCATGTGTGCCCACACCAGTGGTGGGTTGCTCCCGATTTTTGTGAACCGGAAGTAAAAAATTGTAGTAGTTCAGAGAACCGGTAATAACATTGGCTGGCCATGCCCCTGAACCAGGTGGCCTTCTAAAAGGCCGAAGAGGTTGTAGAGAGAAAAAAAATACCTTTAAAAGCCTCTGGCAATCCCAACTGAGTTGCCTGATCATCAGAGGCTCCTAAAAGCATTTTTTTCTGCAACCTCTTAAGGTTGTAGAAAAGATGCTTTTAAAAGTAAAAAAAAAAAAAAAAAGTTGGCCACACCCACCCAGTCACATTACCCCCCACCAAGCCACGTCCACAAAATAAGCCATACCCACAGAACATGGTAGTAAAAAAAATTAGAACCCACTCCTGGTCCACACCCATAATTCAATGTGCCCCATTCCCCTGCTCATGCGCATGTGACCCCCTCACACCCCCGCATGATGGCATGATGGGCCCAGTAGGTCCATTTTTTCACCCTCTCCAGCTCCAGAAGCTTTCTTGGAGCCTTGGGAGGGTGAAAGCGGCCTTCCCCACCCCCCAACCCCCGGAGGCCCTCCGGAGGCCAAAAACAGCCCGTTCCTGACTTCCGGTGAGACTGGAAGGCCTGAAATCAGCTGGTCAGCATGCACACACATGCAAGAGCTGAGGTAGGGCAACACTTGCATGCCCAGAGATATGGCTCCGTGTGCCACTTGTGGCACATGTGCCATAGGTTCGCCATCATGGTACTAGAGGGTATGTATATATAAACTTCTGCTTAGATATGGCACAGATAATTAATTGGCTGTTAGTGTGCTAGATAAGCTACCCTACGGCTCTACAATGCAGTTGTTAGAGTCTTAATCCACTTCGGGAAGCTAGTGTAACAGATAGTAATTAACATTTCACCACATTCCCTTCCAGGGAATGAACAGCGCCCTAATACTAATAAGAATTAAAAATCTGATAGGTTTGTCAGTTCCTGGCTTTGACGTTAGCTGATCAGATAACATCAGATAAGAAATTACAGTTATTGGTGCTTAAGAGTTCACATGTCCAGCAGAACAGACTATGAGGTAAGTCAGAAGAAGAAAAAGTGTATCACCAGTGAAAATAAATAATTTCTGGATCAGCAAAATACTACAATAGTAGTAGCAATAGGAAAGCTGATCAAAGAAGTCAAGAGGTAGACAATGACGCCAAAGCTACTGAAATATTTATTAACAGGAATAGTGCATTAAATGCAATTTAGCTCTATGTTCATCTGCTGAAATAGCATAATTAAAACCATGTACCTGATTTTGTATTGTCCATAATGTATGAAAAACAGCTAATTGATCCATGGAACACTGATTGCAAGATTATCAAAATAAGTATATTTTTCTTCTCTGACCTCCATACAAATCAAGGTATGCTCAGCTGACAAGAATAGATAGGTAGTCCTCGACTTACAACAGTTCGTTTAATGACCGTTCAAAGTTACAACGGGACTGAAAAATGTGACTTAGCACCGTTTTTCACAGTTATGACCTTTGCAGCATGCCCATGGATCATGTGATCAAAATTCAGTTGCTTGGCAACTGGTTCAAATTTATGACAGTTGCTGTATCCCAAAATCATGGGATCCCCTTTTGCAACCTTCTGACAAGGAAAGTCAATAGGGAAGCCAAACACACTTAACAATTGGGTCACTAATTTATCAGCTGCAGTGGTTCACTTAACAACTGTAAAATGAGGCAAAATTCACTTAAGCAATGTGTCACTTACCAACAGAAATTTTGGGCTCAACTGTGGCCATAAGTCAAGGACCACCTGTATTAGGGAAGTACAGGTAGCTATTTATACCCCAGATTCAAAGTTCCAACAGCTGGGCCCTCTCGTGGTCATGTAACCACATTTTGGGGGTTCAGCAACTGACCCAAATTTATGGCTGTTTGTAGTGTCACATAGTCATGGGACCACGATTTATGACATTTTTGGCACAACACAGCATTTATTTCTGATTTCCAGCCAAACACACCCCCTAGTGAACAACGACTTCGTTTAATGACCATGGTATTCACTTAATGAATACACCATTGGTTTGCATCAGGTGCCGATTGTGTGATGATCCAGTTAATGATCATCACAACATGTGACTGTAATTGCAGGCTCAAATATGGTTGCAAGTCTAGCACTACCTGTACTTAAATATGCCATCCCTCATAATACAAATAAATACCTTAAATGGCCCCCTAAATCAGGGGTGAAATGCTCTTGGTCCGGTACATGGCGGCGGCTGATTCAGAGAACCAGTAGCAAAATCTCTGCCCCCCACACTGTGCCCAGCTGAGCCG
This sequence comes from Masticophis lateralis, assembly GCA_030761175.1. Taxonomy (NCBI): domain Eukaryota; kingdom Metazoa; phylum Chordata; class Lepidosauria; order Squamata; family Colubridae; genus Masticophis; species Masticophis lateralis. Next base: position 124,742,854 of record JAUDYJ010000001.1, on the reverse strand, counting down.
CATGATCATCAGAGGCTTTTTTTTTTACTTTTAAAAGCATTTTTTCTACAACCTCTTCCGAAGAAAAAATGCTTCTAAAAGTTTAAAAAAAAAAGCCTCTGATGATCGCGCTGCTCAGCTGGGATCATCAGAGGCTTTTCAAAGCATTTTTTTCTGCAACCTCTTGGCTGAAGAGGTGGTAAAAAAAATGCTTTAAAAAGTCTCTGGCAACTCCCAGCTGAGTTGCCTGATCGGCAGAGGCTTTTCAAAGTATTCGAAAAAATACTTTGAAAAGATTTTTTTTAAAGTTGGCCACGCCCACCCAGTCACATTACCCCCCCCCCTTCAGCAAGCTACGCCCACAGAACTGGTAGTAACAAATTTTACATTTCACCCCTGCCCTAAATGACCTTATAATTGGAATCCTGTTTTATAAGGAGGGCTTGCGTGTGGACAGTTAAAATCATGGATAGGGAATGAGTTAATGTGGAAAGAAAATTGCCCTATATGGTTGCTGTAAAACTCAGTACTTTTTTTCACCGTGTCTTTAGAAAGTAGATTTTTTTTTCCTCCCCAGGTCTTAGAAACTTACTCTGCCATTTCTGGGTTCAGTTTGCAGTGGTTTGGTTGATAATTGTGAAGAGCTGGAAAGGTCAATTCTGTCTGTTTTATCGGCATCACTTTATTGGGACTGCTACTCAGAGTTATTGCTGCTGGCAAAACGTTACATTTTAAAAATGTCACCCGTTTTTAGTTACGACTGTTGCAATGATTGTTTAAGAGGATTCGGATAAGAGATGGCTCCTGCAGCATAGCCTTGTTCATTTTGAATCTGAGATTAAACAAAGAGAATAGCCTGCAGTTTAATTGGCTGTTATCAAAGATGGCACTCCAGATAGGCCTTTCATCTCACATCAGCAGGGTAGCCGGCTGGTAACATGGTAACTGATGAGATGTAAGGTTTCGGATAGTCTTCTTCCGCCCTGTAATCCAACTGTGCTGATAGCGTGCTAGGCATCTAATTGAGGTTCTTGTCACATTATCCGAATGCCGTGTGCCTATCCGAAATTGAGGTACAGCATGGATTCATCTCCTGGCATTTGAAGTGCTGCACCTTAGAAAGGCCAAGACACATCTTTTCTGACAGTTTTGCATTTTATTAAGTTTGGCACTTGAATATGTCCGGGACCATTTGCTAACCTGAGAAGCTGCGTTGTTCACTACATATCAAAGGCTTTTCTCCAACTAAAATATGGCTTTGTTTCAGGGAAGGCTAATACGAGAATCTACAACTTGAATTTTTGGCTAAAATTAATTGGGCAGCTGGGGGGGGGGGTGTTCTCTGGTTCCTTTGTTTCTTACCGATTTGTTGTCTTTTCAACAAATAGAGGAAAGACATTGCCTTGATATACTGTGGACTCTTAGTACAATCCATAATAATGCCTGATTTGGGAAGATTAAGCAATGAGTTTTTGATCAGGAATCACAGAGTGATGGAATCAAATTTCCCTTACCTCCACAGCAGACCTTTCTCCAAATCTATTTATTTCTTGGACATTGTTTACCTCCATTACCTCCAAGGAAAACAGTCATTGTAGATAAGCTTAATAGTGTAATTGATGGTGTTGGAGAGAGTTTTAGCAACATTCTATTTTAGGACTGCCCATATCTATGTTTTGATACAGTTGAGGATGTCTTTTGGTGTTAACCTTATCCTTGAGATTTTAATATCTCATATTTTAACTAATTGTTTCAGTTGGTCTGCGGAGGAGAATGCACTCTCTCTCTCTCTTTTTTTAATCAGTGCACTGATCTATAAAAATTTCTAGGAGGATTTCCAAATCTGCTCAGTTGCTATTGTGATAAAAAATCTACATTTGGCTATACTGCTGGTGGTGGGATTCAACCGGTGTAACAACCGTTTGCTGAGCACATGAGGAAATAAAGGTAAGTAAAGCCCAGGGGTGGGTAGGTGGGCCCAGCTGATCGTCAGAGTGAATCGGTTCATTCCCAGCTGATTGTTGGAGCTACCGATTCGCTTGAACCGGTCTGAATGGGTAGAATCCCACCACTGGTACACATTTGGATATGTATTGCTAATCAAGCAAAGTACACCTGGTTTATAATAGGGGTATCATGGTTCAGGTACAGGACTCAGTTTCTGATGCTGAAGAGAAGCTCCAGAAGAGCCTTTGATATGTCAGCCTCAGGAAGAATCACACGAGGATGATCAAACAAAGGGAATACCTAAGCAACAGGAAACGTCAGAGGAGGTTGAACCTCCCAGCCCATGCATGTGATAGTAGAAAAGAGAGCAGAACAAAGAAGGTCTATTAGGCTCCTGGCCAAGGAGTAAATCTTCCGACTAATGACAGCTGGCTACAGACTATATAAGGATCTACCCTGCCCTTGTTCTCATTGCTGGACATAATGCTTGACATTCAGCTCGAGTGTGACATTCTGCTTTTTGAATCTCTGATCCTTGGACTAACCAATAACCTTGACCTAACTCTAAAACCTTGGATTGACTCTGGATGATTCTTTAGCATGCTCTTGTTCTCAAAGCAAATCTTGCAAGCAAGTCCCAGTTTTGTTCACATTCCTGTGCTCTTTTTATTTCTGTGTGCGTGTGTGGCTGGAAGTTGCAGCAGGACAGGCCTGTACATCATATGTCCTGCCATGCAGTCTCATGTAGCCAGCTAGTATTTTTTTAAAAATTAATTTACCATTGCCAAACATTATCACTACCAGGAAAAACATGTTGCCCTGAAAAATATGCCTCAGGCATGTTGATATTTCTTTGACTATTACCACTGTATCCCACTTTTAGCTATAATGATTTCTATTATTTATAGATAGAAATCCGATCTCCCAAATAAAACAATGTTTTTTCCCTAGAAACAGAAAGAAGTCTGAAGTTATATTCCAGAATTCATGCTCATTTGTTTTCGAAGAAGACCTTTTACATTTTCAAAAGCAATGAATATTAATTAACACAAGAGTATACAGTAACTTTATTTTCTTACTTTGATATTTTAGAGCCATAAGGACAAAACTAATTGTATTTAGTATGATTGCCCTTTTGGAATGCATTTGTATGTTGTTGCTGGACCACTGTCTTGTTCTTTATTTTTAAAATCATTGTTCTTATTTTTCTCTTTATTATTTTATCTCTGATTATTCATTTTATATTTATTGTCATTACACCTTGACCCATCCAGAGACATCTGGAGTCAGATGGTGCATAAATTGATTAAATCAAATCAAATCAAATTAAATTCATGCACCCAAAATAAACAAACAGGTTAAAAAAAATTGACCTAGCCACTATTTTACTATATCACGTTCTATTTTTTTAAATACTTCTATCCAACCCAACTGCAATATTGCAGATGAGTTGAGCCCTGATGCAGAGGACTGTACTGAGTTAAGACAAAGGAGGATAGATGACTAAATTTATTTCAAACATTTATTTTTTCATATTAAAATACATGTCTATTTGTGAGTGTATATGTGAAAGAGAGAGATAGGGAAAGGGAAAGGGAAAGGGAGAGGGAGAGAGAGAGGGAAAGAATAAAGTCCAGATTTAGGAGCTGATTTTTATACTATTTTGCTATAATGATATTCTTATTAAAAAGTGTTGCGTGAGAGTATGGCAAAGGAGGGAGAAGAGAATGGATGATTCCCCATTGACTCCTCTAAACCAACCTCCCAAGGTTGTTGTCTGAAAAGAAGCTGTAAGTGCATTTAGTTTCTGTATGTCTTCTTAGTTTCTTTGCACGCTTCACTGATAATACGGTGAAATGACAGAGAGAGTAGGAGTGCACTTCTTTGCCTCTCCTCTATGCATTATTTTTCAGAATGCCTGAAGGAGGTTTGAGTCTTTCATGTATTCATTATACCTTTCAACAGATTCAGTTGTTTTCTGTACCTCTTTATGGAAATCACGCTAGTATTATCCATTCTGGAGTTTGTTGTATAGCTTTAATATACCTTGAGAAAGAATCACTGATTCTATACTAATATTTTATTATTTATTTACTTATCAAGTTCTTGTTTGTTTTCTAGATTTCTATTCTATTTTCTTTCTAGGAAATTAAGCATCTTCCTGGGGATTGTCCTGGGTTGTATCCTGACTGTGTGGTGCATTTTGAACTCAGAGACACTGAAGGGGCCAAAATCACCAGGTCCATTCCTGAGAGTGGACTTCAGTTTGAACTCCTGCAAACTTAACCTAACCCCTTAGCGCAGCACTGGCTCTCTAATTCTTTGAGACACCATCACTGTACAGTGAGTTAAGTTCTTTTGAGCTCAATCAGTTTTGTTTCAGTTGATGGGGGAAAGGGCTGTAGCTTTAATTTTGTATTTGAACGCTACACTGAATTAAGGGCGTATGAGTTATTTCCTCTCCCTCAAGAGAATTAACTATCTGTGTTTATAATGAGCTAACAGCATGAAAATTTAACCATGCCATCACCTCTCATCTATAAGCTGGAGTTGCACTCCATATATTGCAATAGGATTGCTCTCTAAGGTGATTAGTGTCAGGTCCAAGCCCAAAGACGACACAGTGAAATCCAATCGAGTCCAATTCTTTATCTGCTTATACCAAGTGGATGGAATCTTGCCAGACTAAAGTTATAACTTTCTAACCTAACAGTTACATCCTGGGAGATGGCTACTCTGAATTTCATTCTCCCTGCCACATCTAGCTCTGCACCACACAGTCTCTTAATTTGGGTTTCTTTCTGGAATGTACTACCTCCTTCCTGAGAAATCATGCTACACTTGCAGGAACACCCCCCACCTCTCCAGTCTTCTCCAAACTCACATTCTGCCACAATTAAGGGATGCCTCAACACTTGCCCTCCCCATTCTCAACAAATTATGACTTGTGCAGGATGTTAATGCAGCCCTAAGTGCTTTAAGTTTATCAGTTAAAAGGTAAAGGTTTCCCCTGCCCATTTGTGTCCAATTCTAGGAGGGGTCAGTGCTCATCTACATTTCTTAGCCAAGGAAGCCAGTGTTAGCTGAAGATGTTTCTATGGTCATGTGGACAGCATGACTATATGCCAAAGGCACATGGAACACTGTTACCTTCCAACCAAAGCAGTACCTCTTTTTCTACTTGCATTTACCTGCTTTTGAACTGCTAGGTTAGGGGGAGCTGGTACAGGACCAGCAGCTCACTTTGTCATGCCTTGTTTGGGTATTGAACTACCAACTTTCTGGTCAACAAACCCAGAGTCTTAACCACTGGGCCACCATGCCCCATAGTCTAATCAGTACGCCATCTATATTAGTAACAGCCGCTTTCATGATCCTTTTTAAATGATGCATAGTTTTTCAGAGTTTGTGGTCTATCTATGGGACCACGGAATAAATAAATTATGGATCATGGTAACAAGTCCTTGGGTCTTATAGAATAAGAGCTGAATGATCAGTGGCACTGTGCAGTACTTCATCACATTTATGCTCAAATTTCAGTTCGGTGAGATTTATTTGCTGGATAAATTTAAATATAATCCTTTCATTAACCAATGTGAACATGTATCTTTAAAAAACTGACAACTATTGAATCCCGACTCTTATATTCTCAACTGATTTTGGCTTTGTTTAAAATAGCTGTCCAAAATGAATATATCTGGCTATTATCCTCCTGTGAACAGGAGGACATTCACAGACAGTTAAATTGGTACCACATTGTATTTTTATTATAGGAAAAAGCACCAGTTCATTTAGTCATGTCCCTACTTTGCTCAAAGTAGATGTTCAGCTAACCTGTATTGCTACCAAAAAATAAAATCTTAATTCTCAAGTATATTATAATCAACACCTTTGTATAATCCGTATACTTAAATTTCATCAGGCATTAAAGTGCATCTGACAAGTTGGTCTATAACTATGTTCCTGATGGATTTTTATATAATTATATGGGTGGTTGTTCTGAAAAATAAATCTGAATAGAAATAATTCAGAACAATGAGCAAATTAGGTTTTTGTAAAAGTGGGCATCACTGATATAATTTCTAATGCCTTTGTAAGGATGTAGCTTCATTATTAAGATAAGCAGAAGGTTCTAACTGCAATCTCAAGAAACTCCAGATAAGAATGGCTGCTGCGTTAATGAAAAATATACTGCGTGAACCATGGAAAAAATTCAGGCAACCGCATTGGTCAGTAAACTAATGGAAATGTATGTAAGTGTTCAGGCAATGTAGGCAGAATCTGATTCTAAAACCAAAGAGGGAAATCAAGGCCAATAAGTCAGTAACAAGGATAGGCCAGGCACAGACTGAGCCCAGCAAGAGCTTTGTTTCTACCCCACTTTTCTGTTTTGGTAAGCACCGAAGGAGCCTAGCAAACTTTTCAAAGAAAGTATATTTACAATGAGACACAGATTGAACTGAACAATACAAGGAATACTGAACCCTCTATCACTTAAAACTGTCCTGAAAGGAGATACATTCATACAAAAAATTGGGGGCTTAGATGCAACTCTGAGGAGGGGCAATTCCATATAGGAAGAGAAAGGTAGAAAAACATTCTGGGGTACAGAATGTTGAGGCATCCTGTAGGAAACAGGAAATAGTTCAACTTTTATGACTATCCACATAATGACATATTATGCTGTTCTATCAGCAACAATGGTTTCAGGCCACAGAGCACAGTGACTCATGAAGCATTCTTAGTAACTCCTAGTCTCAGTAAAATAAAACCAATCATTATTGTTAGACTACCTACCATAACTTCTTTCTTCTAGGATCCTTTCTATTGAGTTAGTTCACACATGACATTAACCCTAGCATTCATGATGTTCCCTAGTTTGGTAATGAAACGTCCGCATAAAACATCTAAATCAGTGGTGAAATGTAAAATTTGTTACTATCGGTTCTGTGGGTGTGGCTTGGTGGTGGTGGGGTAATGTGACTGGGTGGGTGTGGCCAACTTTTTTTTTTTTTACTTTTAAAAGCATTTTTTCTACAACCTCTTCGGCCGAAGAGGTTGTAAAAAATGCTTTTAAAAGCCTCTGATGATCAGGCAACTCAGCTGGGATCATCAGAGATTTTTAAAAGCATTTTTTTTCCTCTACAACCTCTTTGGCTGAAGAGGTTGTAGAAAAAATGCTTTTAAAAATTAAAAAAAAAACAGCCTCTGATGATTGTGCAGCTCAGCTGGGCATGGGGAGTGGGCACGCAGGTATTTCTGCTACCAGTTCTCCGAACCACCCGCCGCATCGCTACCAGATCAGGCGATCCAGTCCGAACCGGGAGCATTTCACCCCGGATCTAAGTTCAGAAACATCCAAGGACCTCACAGTTCAGTCCTGCTACACATATTCTCTTATATCGATACTAAGCCATGGTTTTTTTTTTTTTTAAGTAAGCTTCAGAAACTAGGCCCATACATTTCCCTAAATTATGGACTATGGCTTACAAAACTGCTGAATTAAAATTGTACAGTGTGCCAAAAATCAAACAAGCCACAACATGGTTTAGTGTGATGTATCATCCCATCCACTGACATTCCATACAATATGGTTTTCTTGGCAACTACAAAATAACAGGACTGAATTGTATTTCTGGTGAAAAGTGGGACATGGTATAAAATGTGAGATAACAGTTTTATAAAGTGAGAAAAAGCTTTGATGAGTATAGGCAAGCAAATTAATCCCATTCCCCACAAATATTCAGTATAATGTCCATATTCTGGTATATTCTATGCATGCATTCAAACGCCTTCTTCCTCTTCTTTTCCTTCCTCCAATGCCAGGCTTTGAAATGTTAAATCAGGCATTCTATTCCAACTCTACAATTAGAACCATGCGAAAAATGAATTAAATTCTCCTCCTTCATCACATTCTCAAGCAGAGGCTGGGCATTTCTAGCTGGAAGATCAAACTATTATGCAACTTCTAGAAACCATGAAAATCAGAGCTCTGAATAAAATCTACATTAGTAGAGCATACTCCATTCTGCAGATCCTGGCCTCTCAATTTAGTGACTGTAACAAAGAGACTAACATGCCTTTTCTATTCTCTATCATGGACTTTATAGGGCTATATATGTTGTGTGTGTGTTGTGTGTGTGTGTGTGTGTGTGTGTATAAAATATAACATCAAATATAAACATAATGACAGTCAAATTCTTCCAGAGCTCATATGAATAACCATAAATCTATAGCTGGAGTCACCCTCACTACAATACCAGAGATTACAATTCTGTGTGGGAATTGTATCTTGAGCATACCAATATGTTGAGTTGCTATATATTTGCATCATATTTTACTGGGCTATGGTTAAATATACTTATTTTAAAAACCACCCATGTGAAACATGTATGCATTTGTTTCAGGTTATTGATTTGTGGCACTCTGGTTCTGTAATACATCTCGCTGGAAGGGATTTTTCTTTTAGCCTACACGGTAAAACTGTGAATGTGAAATAATGAAGATAAGATTATTTTCTGTTTTCATCTCTATTTCCATTTTTCTTTAAAGAAAGCAAATGAAAGAAATAAAGGGCAAACAACATATAGGCTCTTAATGTTCCCCCAGCAGTTTTTTATCTGTTAAATTTACATCCTGGTTGTAGCTTAGGTATCAAGGTACCATATGTAGTCCTCCCTCCTTCATTTCCCTCCCAATAATTCTGGGAAGTGGGTTGGCTGAATATGGACCAGTTGTTTCAGTTTTAATTCTTAAGTTCTTCCCACTTCTTTTCCATATGATTCCCGTAATGTAAATAGGGTGTTGTGACACTGGCAGGTAAAGGAAATGGAGGGGGTAGAACATTATAAGAATGAATAAGTGAAGGATAGGCATGATCTTTCTTTTTGGCCCTGCTTGTGGTATGTATTCATTCTTCCAAATGCTGCCTTGCATGGAGAATTGAATACTGGAGATTACTATACATTGCTATAAGGTAGAAGCCTCACTTCATAGCCATCATTTGTTGACCCTGACCAAAAGATCCCATCAATTATGTCAAACTGGTTCTTTGCCCCTTTCCAAATCAGTTCCCACCCACCCACCCCCTTTTCTTTCTTTACTGATGGTGAAACCCAAACATGAGTCACTTCTGCCTGTGGATGTTTCTTTTCTCCCTGGAAAGATTGCTTACTACCTTTCTTACCTATCACCTCTGTTTCCATTGAGTCAGCCTGGGGAAATGACTGGAAGGCAGCTCAGCTATAGCATGGAACTTAACACACACACACACACACACACACACACACACACACACACACACGCACACACACAAACCTGCAGTGCTGATCTGTTAGCATAGAGAGAAGAAAGTGTCATCTTTTTTGTACATATACATTTGCTAATAGATTTTTTTTTAAAAAAATCATTTATTACAGCTGTCTCATGCAAGCACATTCCTTTGCCAAACATCAGATAAATGCACATAATTTCGTGTGGATAAATGTATGCCCTGTATATGGGATAGGGGTCTATAAACTTCCTTCCTTCCTTCCTTCCTTCCTTCCTTCCTTCCTTCCTTCCTTCCTTCCTTCCTTCCTTCCTTCCTTCCTTCCTTCCTTAAAATTGTTAGCACTCAGCTATCCACAGTATTAAGCAGAGTTGAGATTGTTTGAAAACACCCTCTTTGAGCTCCAGAGTCATAAGCATATATGCTGACCCAGAGGTGAAATGCAATTTTTATAAACTACCAGTTCTGTGTGCGTGGCTTGGTGGGCATGGCTTGGTGGGTGTGGCAGGGGAAGGATACTGCAAAATCTCCATTCCCACCCACTCTGGGGCCAGCCAGAGGTGGTATTTGCCAGTTCTCTGAACTGCTCAAAATTTCCGCTACCGGTTCTCCAGAACCTGTCAGAACCTGCTGGATTTCACCCCTGTGCTGACCATATTCCTGAGCTGTGGCTTGTGAGGATAAAGGAGAGGGGATGCGAGTTGATTCAGAATAATCTAAAGATGGAATGGATGGGTAACAGTAATTTGCAACATGCTATGAATTGGTCAAAACATTTTTATTATTATTAGATTTATATGCCGCCCTTCTCCGGAGACTCAGGGTGGCTTACAATGCGTTAAGCAATAGCCTTCATACTTTTGTATATTTTTTATACAAAGTCAGCTTATTGCCCCCACAAACTGGGTCCTCAATTTACCTACCTTAGAAAGGATGGAAGGCTGAGTCAACCTTGAGCCTTGAACTTGCAATAATTGCGGACAGCAGGATGTTAATAACAGGCTATTTAGTTTCAACTAACATTAATTTCAACTAACAATTAATTTCATTAATTTTAGTTTCATTAATATATAACTTTCATTCTATTTGCAGAATTCTAGTGGTGTCTGAGATACATATCTATATATCTAAATTCTGACATTAATATAAAATAGGCATCAGTATACTGACCATTTCCTGATGTCCTTCTTAGAATGTCTGTAACTTTCTGCATAGTTTGATATTTGGTAAAATATGATTCCATATTGTAGGTTTTGCACTTGTAAAAAGGGAAAAAGGACTAATATAAAACAGCTATTTTGTTTCATTACTGGCAAACATCTTGGTACATATTTCCCAAGGCACTACTATATCACATTGCACATTACACTGGTTGACAGCTAGGGGGATTGTGTTTTATTAAAACGTTAAAATACTAGCAATTTCTCTTTTATCCATGAAATATATTGTATATATGTCTCTGAAGGAAATATCCATAAAGGAGAAGGGAAAAAAAACCCTACAAACATGAATGTGCAAATCTAGAACTTGTCTTCTTCCTCTTGTCAAGCCATTGCTCAAGGAATCTAAAGAACTGGTTGGGGGTGAGATATGAGGAAATCCCTTGCCATAAAAATGAGGAGACATTGTGAGATTAATATTGCGCCTTATGCTCATAGTTGTGACGCAGGTGAGGGTCTTTGAGCTGAATAGCCAATATGCTGAAATCCTAGGAGAGGCGCATCTCACCATCAACATTACCCTTCCGTGCCTTTTCTATTGGAGTGAGAAAATAATAAGCTCTGCAAGAAAATACCATTTGCCTGCAAGCAAGAACTGCTGGGACCACAAAACAGAGAAAGTCATAGAAAATAAAGAAGCTAAAGGGCTCTGGGACTTTCAAATTCAAACAGACAAGCACCTGCCATGTCCTCAGACTTAATAACTGGCGATAAGAAAGACAAAAGTGTCCGGATAGTGAATGTGGCAGTACCTGGAGACAGCAAAATAAAAGAGAAAGAACTGGAGAAGATCACAAAACACTAAGACCTGCAAATAGAAATAGAATGACTGTGGCAAAAGAAAGCAAAGTAGTAATAGGCGCCAGAGGTGCAATCCCAAAACAACCGGAGCACCACTTGAACACCATCGACATTGATACATTCACCATCAGTCAATTGCAAAAGACAGCTTTACTAAGAACAGCTTACATCCTGCAGACGATACCTCTAATACCATCAAACATCCATATCTGCAGTCCTTGCGAAGGACTCAATAGGTAGATAAAAATGCCAAATCCAGTCTAAACTTCTGGCTGACTGAGATGAACCAACAATAATCATATATTAATCCACTAGGGTTCTTCTATTCAAAGTGAGGGTCAAATTCCTATCCAGTAAGAATTTTTTTTGGGGGGGGGGGTGTTAATTATTTGATCTTTTGGACAAGATATAATGTCTGAGTCCAGCGTAAGACTTTTTAAATTGCCCAATTGACAAATCACTATTATATTACTTTGGAAAATAAATAAAAGTCAATTGTCAGTTCATTTATACATCTTCTTCTTTTCCTTTTTTAATTTTAATTTTATTTTTCATTATTTTTTATACTATTGCTGTAAAGCCCCAAGTTATGATTCATAAGGGGTCTTACAACAAATCTTATGACAAAATAGCCTCAGATAGCTCAACTAGGCTAAGTAGCCTGTTATTAACATTCAGCTGTCTGCAATTATTGCAAGTTTGAGGCTCAAGGTTGACTCAGCCTTCCATCCTTTCTAAGGTAGGTAAATTGAGGACCCAGTTTGTGGGGACAATAAGATGAATTTGTATAAAAAATATACAAAAGTATGAAGGTAATTGCTTAACGCATTGTAAGCCGCCCTGAGTCTCCGGAGAAGGGCAGCATATAAATCTAATTTTAAAAAAAGATAGGAAGCACTTCTCGTCTCCCATCTCGCTATCCAAAGCTACTGTTAAATAAAATAAATTGGGCAAATCTGCAGCAATTCTACAGATGTCTTTTGGCATGACTTCTATGAACTGTCAGAGAAGGACTACCAAAGAAATTAGGAACCTTGAAACCAGGCCCTGTGTGGAACAGTTAATGGATCTGGGTATGTATAACACAGAGAAGAAGTGACTGAGGTGGATATGGGTTTTCAAATACCGAAAGGGTTGTCATGTGGAAGAAGGAGTAGACTTATTCCCAGAGAGCAGCAGCAGAACCAGTCAAGGAAGGAGAAGGAACTTTTTGGCAGTAGAAGCTGTTGGAATGACTTGCTATGTGCTGTAATGATGTCTGCATTTGAGGTCTTCAAATAGAGTCCACATGGTGCTCAGAGATAATCTGGTATAAAATTAAATGTTGGAAAAATGACCTTCTAACTCTGATTCTATAAAACGTAAGCTTAGTCCGATATCAGATATCAGATTTCTTGTCTGTTCATTACATATTTTTGTCCAACTGTCTTCTGATCTACTAATTTTAACAAATTTTAAAATCCAGGTGGGAATAATTAATTTTGAACACTTATATACAACAATTTGAAATTATAGTGATACTATATCACATTACCAATCTGTGATGCTGGCCCTTCTATTTCCTTCAGTACCCGATGTGGAGATGAGCTTTTCAGAAGCCCAAAAGAAAGGGGTGATAGAGATTATCTTTATCTTTTTAATAAAAAGTAACCACACATGTACAGTTCACAAAGATCTGAGTTGAAGTTAAAAGAACAGATGCTATCACTGACAACATACTGAATATGAATATGCCAACCTCTGTATAGCAACCAATCAATGGACATAAGCGCACATTATTTAGGTAACTAAGGAAAATAAGCACATGACTTGGATGTAATTTGGGGTGTGTGTGTCTTCCTATTGTTTATTTCTTGGCAAAATACAGATACGAAGATGTTGACAATTTGCCTTCCAATAACACTATGCTTAAAAAATCTCTTTCTCTCTAATTTTTCATTGGAGCTTGATTTCATGCATCATCTACATGTTAAAAAGATAATTTGGTGTAGTGGTTAAGGCATCAGGTTAGCAGTCAGCATGCCATGTGTTCTGGTCCCACCTTGGACACAAAGCAACTGGATGATTTTGGACCACTCTCTTTCTCTTAGCCCTAGGAAGGAGGCAATGCAAACCATCTCTAAAAACACCTGGTCAAGAAAGTTTCAGGGACTACTCCTACAGTCATCAGGAGTGAAAAACAGACTCAAAGGCACACACTACAACTGTTAGTTCTATACTGTAAGTTATAATGAATAATATATTTGAACCTCTAACTCAATAAGGAGGGAATTCTGGGAGTTGAAGTCTGCAGATCTTGCAGTTGCCAAGATTAAGAAACACTGCTGTATCTGTTTTACTGTAATACCCCTTTAGGTTTTTTGTTTTATTTTAAATGTAAAGATAGAATTTTAGTACCTATTGCCTTTAACTGCAAAATACAATCCTTGTGTGTACTCTTCTTATTTTTCTTTCATCATGTTATCACCACCCACAGGCAATCATTAGATGATTTGCTGATTTATGGTTAGAGTTTATAAGTAAACAACATTAATGCACAACGGACTTTTTTTCCCCAGTTGTATAACAATAGAAAAATGTCTATTGGTTGTATACCAAGCTACATATATCAAGGAAATGGACTGGGAAGATTTTTCCCTGTAAAAAAAAACACAATCCTTAGCGTCAATGACATTCAGAATTGCTCTTTTATTACTTTGCGGTTTTGTTCCAATGCTATTTCTTTGACTGTCACCCATTTGTTGTGCAGGAAGCATAGCTAGGTATGAAAAAGCACGAAAAGCGTCCCTTATCAGAACAAGGTCACCAAACAACCTCAGTGTGTGAACAAAATTGCTATTATTTGCAGTGGCTCCAGTGATATACATTCTGAAAAAAACAAGTTGTGGTTCAGCTCCCACCACTTCTTTCTGACCCAACATTGGAGACAGAAGATCTTTGTTTGATTGCTAGTTTGTTTTGCCTTTCCATTTGAAGCCCAAGAGCCTATATTGCCCCTACATCTTATAGTCTGAAAAGGATACATTGTCCTGGCTCAGTAAGGATTTTATAAAAGCTTTCACATTAATTTGGCTGCTTCTATTTCAAAACAATTGTCACACTAGCTTGGGTTCCTCAGAAAAACTTTAGAGTACATCTGGCCCGCGAGCCCCCAGTTTGACACCCCTGCTTTAGAGAAGCTTGGGAGAATCAGACCAGATTTCTTTCTTTTTTCTTTTTGGCAAGCTGCTCATATAAAGGGATCCTACTTATGTAAGACTGGAAGATCCAATCATATACCAGGGAGGTTACCAAGCCATGAACATCCAAATGATGGTGGCCGTTGGGTACCTGAATCCTCCTGATGTTGTTGAAATACAGTAGAACCTCTGGTCATAATCATAATTCATTCCATAACTTTGGTTGCAAACCGATTTGGTCGTGACGCGAACCTAATTTTGGAAATTTGACGCTTAAAAAAAGAAATGGCTCAGAAAGAGAAATCGGCTGCAAAAAAAAAAAAGTGGATTTTTTTTTTTGGGTTGGAACCTGATTTGGTCATGGTCAAAAGCGTTCATGACCAGGGACTCTACTGTAGATCATTTGTCAGCATGACAAACGGTAAGAGAAGCTGAGACTGGTAACAATACCTAGAGGGCTACATTCTCCCCATCCCTTAAGGAACTGAGAGTAATTTGATCAGGATCTTCTTTACAGTAATCTATAGTACACAATGCAGGAAAGCAACAGCCCTCCTTCCTGCAGTCTTCAGTCTATGTTAACTCTGTGAAGGTGTCATATGAACACCATGAGTCATGGTGAAAGATGGGTCTACTTTGGGTAGATTTGACTAATCTCTTAAAATATTTTAACCATCACCACATTGGATAACAGGACAATGCTAAACGTGAAAAATGCTTGTTCAGAAAGGCTTTATTGAATATAATAGACAAATTGCAACCTCTCTTCTAGGAAGTATAAAACTGCAATTGCAACATGGAGACAAGATATCAGATGGCACTATTATAAAACCCAAGATTTTCTACTCACTCCAAATATATAACTCCATTTTTCCTGATACTGTGGCTTACTAGAAAGCCCTCCTGGAGAACAGAATTGCTTAAGACTTGCTTGTTTGTTTGTTTAGGACTTTTGTTAAGTTTGTTAGGACTTTTTCATCAGCTGCATCTTTAGCAATGCAAGGAAGAATCAGACCTGTTAAATATAGTTCCACCCTTTTGTCAAAAAGATGTTTCAGATGCTCAACTAGGAATAAAAACACTTCAAATGGTTTGCTCAATTGTAACCATTACCCCTTTACCTCTAATATTACAGCTGTATTCTCAAGGAATGCCTCCTGTTGATTTCACTGAATCTCTTACCTATCAGTTTCATGAACTCTTTGGTCTTCTAGTATTAAATCCTCAGTTTTGCTGATGGAATAGTTACCTATTTATAGGGATGATTTCACTAGGGAAGCCTCTTCACCTTTTCTCATATTTACCTGCACTGTCTAGAAGCTATTTTGCTGGACTGTTCTGCAGAGATTTTAACTGTTTAAACTACTTCTGAAACTGACATCTGTAAATTTGGTTCAGTAGAGGGTGAGAATTAATTTTTTACTACAGGTTCTGTGGGTGTGGATTATTTTGTGGGCGTGGCTTGATGGTCATGTGACAATTCTTTAGTATTTAGCAAAGGTGCTGGTCTACCAGGCTTTTAACTGCTTGCAGAGCTGTACTGGTCTATTCATTTGTTTTTTGAAGGCACTGTTCTACCCATTTATTTTTGCAGGCACCGGTCTACTTATTTATTTTTGGAGGCACAGGTCTACCACCAAACTGCCTTTTACCACTGATCAACTGTAGGGCGGCCCTTTGAAACCCCGTGGCAAGAGTTTAAACATTTTTTCCCTTCTAGCTGATTAGCTGGGACTCAGGAGGCAGCAATAGATTGGGGGTGGGGCCAAATAAAAGGTAAGAATAACACGGGGGTGGGTGGGGGAGCAGAACTGGTTTGGTGATGTCATATCGTCACCGCTACCGGCTCGGTGGAACTGGGCCGAACCAGGAGGAACCCATCACTGATAGTAAAGTACACACATAGTCTTGCACACGCGAACACAAACACAAACACAAGCACACACACACACACACACACAAAGAGGCATACAAATATTTATTTGGATTCAAACACCTTTGAATTCCTTTGGGATTCCTTTTCAATTAGGACAGAGAATATACTTTTAACTGAGATGGTCATCCTCTTCCACCAGCACACAGCTTTGGGGCGGGGACACCCACACAAGGTGGGTGGGGAAAGAAGGAAGGAAACACCCACCAAGCTAGTCATATCAGCCAAATTAACCTTAGTAATCAATGAGGTGATAAACGTCACCACCACGCAGAGTCATGCAAGTGCTTCCAAGACAATACTACTAGTTGGAGAATATTCAGAATGTTTCTGAATAAACTGTACTGAATTGAAACAAAGAAACAATCCTGTGGCCCCAGCTATCATATTGAAATTGAGGGAAGATTCGGTCCCCTAGAGATTTGCCAATCAAAATTTCCTCTAATCCCTATAGAATTTTTTCTTCTTATCAATTCTCCTACTAAATCTCCCAAATAGCAGCGGGCTCCAAAAGGCTCCTGAACAGGGTGGCAACTATGGCAACTTTACGACCATGACTGGCTCATGAATTTTGGGAGTTGAAATCCACTGGTTGTAAAGAAGCCATAGTTATCCAGCCCTGCTCTTGAAGATCAATAAAGTCCCAAGATACTTCTGATTATTAACAGAATTCAATGCACTTGAATTCAGAAACAAAATGAAGCTTGGATCTATTTTACTAATTGTAGTAACATAACCTTACAGATCTCCCAATTTACTTACACAGTTAACAAAACTAGTTGTACCTAACAATAACTTTTGCACTCAAAAGCCTGGACTGTCAGTGTGCAAAGGTGTGCTGAAGATCTCCCTTATCCTTCCCAAAAAAGTGCATTTTCAACTACTAGTACAGAAACTTCTCATCCACCATTCTTCTTAACAAGTTTGGTCAGTCAGAGACCTCTTAAAAAGCCTTCGGTTAGTTTGCATTTTCTTGGACCTCTTTCTTGCTGGTGCCAGTTTGGTTACTTGTAGGCTCTTCCTCTCTACCTGATCTGCTTGCCTAGCCATCATACATTAGATAATTCTCACTGCCTTGACACTTCGAACAATTCCCTTTATGAGTGAAACTTGCTGACTTATACATCTTCCTTGTACCCAAAAGGCAACTAACCAACCAACCAACCAACCATACATACATAGATACATACATGCATATCTATCTATCTATCACGCACATTGAGTTCAGCATAATCCTGAGGACTGCCTGCAGTGTCTGGAATGGTTTGCCATTGCCTTCTAGAGATGAGAGAAAGTAACTGATTTAGGGTCACTGAGCTGGACTAGAGGTTTCCTGGTTTCAAGTTTGTTAGCTTAAGCACTAGACCAGACTGGCTCTCATCATTACATCTTACTCTTGAGTAATCTTCTTGTCACTCTGGACACTTAAAGTATTCTTTAAGCAGTTAAAATTTTGAAAATGTTAACAGCCACAGTTTCACATTTTAAAAAGGGTTGGGCTAAAGTTAAACCTATTTTTTATTATTATTCTAAAGGGAGCACATTCTACTATCCAAAGACACTCAGTACAAAAATTACACTGAGCACTTGAGTCTACATTCTCATGACATTTTTATCTTGCTATGTCTAACCGTGTTTGGCAATATTATTATATCCTCTTTTTAATGAGAAATGAAAGGGATTCTTACGCTTTAAAATTAGGCAGCCTACAAGCAAAGAATACCAAAAAATAAAGCAAATGAAACATGAATATGTAATAGCTTTTTAATGGGGAGTTAACACTTAACAAAACCTAAGATGTTGTGTGACAGTGAATATAATACGCATATACAAATCTTACGAGCAAAGAAAATGAATACATTTAAATGAATAAGTTCATAAAGAGAATGTGTTGTTTAGTGCATAACCATGTTATTAAAATATTTAAGTTTAGCTGAGTGTTAGTGAAGTATAAAAAATATACATTAAAATCTTATATAACTGATCTATATTACAAGTATTACATTATTCTCTGGAGGTAACTCATTTCTTGGGCCGAAATAAAGAGAATTAAGAATGGATTTTGGAGAGTTCCGATTCTTTTTTTTTGGGGGGGGGGGGGAATTTGACAAAATAGAAGAGGAGAATAATTCCCTTTAGAACTGCATTCAGTAGCAAAACATTAGAACTCTCATAGCAGTTAGCAATTGCACTTGGACTTATATACTGCTTCACAGTGCTTTACAGCCTCTCTAAGTGGTTTACACAG
This sequence comes from Masticophis lateralis, assembly GCA_030761175.1. Taxonomy (NCBI): domain Eukaryota; kingdom Metazoa; phylum Chordata; class Lepidosauria; order Squamata; family Colubridae; genus Masticophis; species Masticophis lateralis. Next base: position 124,724,277 of record JAUDYJ010000001.1, on the reverse strand, counting down.
TCAGCAGATTGCCCTCAACAATCTGGGTCCTCATTTTACCCATCTCGGAAGAATGGAAGGCTGAATCAACCTTAAGTCCCATCAGGGTTGAACTACTGGCAGTTGGCAGAGTTATACTACATTCTAACCATTGGATCACCACAGTTCTTCTGAGGTTCATGAATTTATATAGTGTTTGAACAAATTTTCAGTTCTTATATAGACTAATACTTGCAATTGACCTCTAGGATTAAATGAAGTAAATCAAAACATTTACTCAAAATCCTATTGAACAACCTAGGTGGACTTATTTTAGCAATGGAGCATGAAACAATGAGTAATGTTTTCAGAATAAATGGCTGAGCCATTTATGATGATTTATGATTTCTATAAAGACAGGAAAATAGGTTTCATGCCTATATATCTAAGACTACCTGATACTATGTATCTATCAATTGCCATTTAATGATATTAGCTAAATACGCTAATATCTGTATTTTATAAATTATTGTATAAAAAAATAAACTATATTGTATAAATTCTCTCTCTCTCTCTCCCCTCTCTCCCTCCCTCCCTCTTTCCCTCTCCCCTCTCTCCCTTATCTAATTTATGAAGGTGTTTCATGTCATCTCATTGTTTCTTTTCAGATGGGGGCAGAACTACCAACCTTAGATAGACCAGAACAGTAATTGGATGGATGACAAAGAATCATGCATTGGTGTACATTGGAATATTTTCAAGAAATACAATTTGCCAGCAAGAAAGAACTGGTGGGAACACAAAATAGACAAAGTAAGAGAAAATGAAAAAACTAAACTGCTCGGGGAGTTTAGAATTCAAACAGACAAGTACCTGCCACAAATACCCCAAACTTAGCAACAGTCAATAAAAAAGACAAAAAAGTCAGGATAATGGAGGTTGCCGTGCCTGGAGACAGCAAAATAGACGAGAAAGAACTGGAGAAAATCACAAAATACAAAGATCTGCAAATAGAACTAGAATGACTGTGACAAAAGAAAGCATTATGGAACCAATAGTAATAGGGTCCTTGGGTGCAATCCCAAAACATCAAAGTAACACTTGAATACCATCGGCATAGACAACATTTCTATCAGTTGATTGCAAAAGGCAGCTTTACTCGGAACAGTTTATATTCTGCGACAATACCTTTGACACCATTAAACATCTGCCTATCTTGGGTCTTTGGGGAGGACTCAATAGGTAGATAAAAATGCCATATCCAATCTAAATATCTGGCTGACTTTTCAATCAACCCTAATAATGGAAGAAGCAAGCTATGGGTTGAAAATGAACATCTAGGGTAGAGAGTAATAATTTATTAAACCTTTATGCTTCCTGATTCTCAGGGTGCAATATCACAAAGCTGGTTTCTGAACAATTGGTATTTTGTGACTGGGCTCTTTCCTTGTGACAGATACTTTGTGATGAATCTACCTCTCTCATGGCAGTCATTTTCCTTAAGCATCCATATATGTTCTTAAATATACTCATTGATCTGACATATAGAATACTATCTAAGAATCATAACTTCCTTCATTGGTAAGAGAAGACTATTTACTCCCACTGACATCTTTTCAAAAATTTGTGTGGTTACTAGAACGTAGAACATCATCAGAGTTGGAAGGGACCTTGGAGGTCTTCTAGTCCAACTCCCTGTTTAAGCAGGAAATCCTAAACCATTTCAGACAGGTACCTGTCCAGTCTGTTCTGAAAATCCTCCATGTTGGAACACCCACAGCTTCTGAAGGCAAGCTGTCCTCCTGGTTGATTGTTCTCACTGTCAGGAAATTTATCCTTAGTTCTAGGTTTAATTTAATTTAATGTAATTTATTTAATACCAAGTGCTTTTGGCCATAGCACGTTTAAGGATAAACTCTTCCACAGCTGCATTACAGTCATTTTGGATTGATTTATCTAAACATTACTTAAAATGCATGCCTTTGCGTGCCAACAGGTAATTTTTCTTCAGTAAAAAACAACAACACTACAACACAGACACACACACTAACTTTATGACAAAGTGTCTTGGTTGTATGAAGGAAGTTTTAGCTCCCCTGGCAACTGGCTCTTAATGTGTCCGATTTATTACTTGCAACTCAGAGTTGTAACATGTGCATGACAGCTATAATTCAAAATTGGTTGATTGTAATATGGCAAAGCTCAGGCTTTATAACACGTAACTGATTTTCGAATGATTGACACCGAGATTCATTTGACGTTCCCATTTATTATTTAAAACACATGCACAAGAAAGGTAATCTAGAGGGCAATTTGCTCTTACAGCAAAATGTGTGTAAGAGCAATCAGCATGGAAAAAAAAGAATGGAATCATGGATCAGAAATATTCACAAATATGTGCTTTATCATTGACTTCATCTCTTTCCAAAAAAAATTAAAAACAAACTCCAAACTCTGCTTTGATAAAAACCTAATGGGTGCTCGAGAGAACTGCTTTATCAGCAAGCGAGCAACTAGCTCACTTACCAGTTGCTGTGTCCACAGAATGCGAGATACCAAAATAAACCAAGTCACTGGGGATGGAGGGAATTGATGCTTGTGATGCAAAAATGAGAGAGAGAGAGAGAGAGAGAGAGAGAGAGAGAGAGAGAGAGAGAGAGAGAGAGAGAGAGAGAGAGAGAGAGAGAGAGAGAGAGAGAGGGAGAGAGTGAGCTTTGGGCAGGGAGTTAGTTGTAAGTGTTGACTTTCAATAATTGCATCTCTTTGTCCACACTGTTATGGAGAATACTTTCAAAATTCAAAGTGGAGGCAACAGAATTAATTTGTCCCGAATACTAGGGGTGCCACAGTTTGGTTAGCTCTAACAATAACAGCATAGAATAAACGTTGCCAGCTTGAGTCTTTAAGATTTTTGGCAAACAGTCCAAAGCAGTCCTGTTTTGTAAACAGAATTGTCATTTTTCCATTTAGTTAAACTATGATTGTACCATTCCTCACTGCCTAACAATCAGTTCCAGAAAAAGAAATGTCTAAAAATCTAGAAGAATTAAATCTAAAGAAAGCAAGGAAAATTAGAATGCAGTTTCTCTCTTCTAGTACCTCTTCTAGTATTTCTTATCAAATCCCCTACATCAGGGGTGTCAACCTCAAGGCCCGAGGGCCAGATCCGACCCATGGAGTGCTTAGGTCTAACCTAGAGGGCCAGCCTGGAAGCAGCCAAAGGACTGGCCTGCGGTGAAAGTGGAGCTCCATTTTCACTGGCAGTGGGCTGCAGAAGGCCATCACGGTTGAAAACGGGGCATACCTCCTCACCACGCCCACCCTCAGCCATGCCCTCCCGGTCCTCTGAAGTCAAACACAACCCTGATGGGGGCCCTCAATGAAATCAAGTTTGACACCCCTGCTCTATGTGCTTGTCTCTTGGGCAAGGACAAGAAAGACTAAAATCTTTTGGATTACCTAAAAACTTTGCTGGCAAATTTTCAGGATTTTTTTTTTTACCTTGCCTTTCAAAAGACCAAAAACAAACACACACACACAGACAAAACTGCACCACATTAGTGGCTGTTCCTTTTCTGTGTTTTCATACTTTACGCAGTCTAAGGCAAAAAAAGGCAATATATATATATATATATATATTTGTTTTCTGAGGTTTTCGCGGGTGTTTGTATGTAGGTCTTTGGTTATTCGGGTCTTCTCCCGCGTAGAATTGAAAGTATCTTGACGACGTTTCGACGAAGTCTCATTCGTCATCTTCAGGCTGGTGTTCTCGGCTCAGCCTGAAGATGACGAATGAGACTTCGTCGAAACGTCGCCAAGATACTTTCAATTCTACGCGGGAGAAGACCCGAATAACCAAAGACCTACATATATATATATATAATGTGTGTGTGTGTGTGTGTGTGTGTGTGTGTGTATCTGTGTATCTGTATATCTATCTATCTATCTATCTATCTATCTATCTATCTATCTATCTATCTATCTATCAGAATATAGGACTAGTGTAGGTTACCATTTACAGTACATTAGCTTGTCAATATATAATAATAAAATCATCAGCAATACCCTGCCAAATAAAATGATACAATGCCCTTGCTTCCTCACATTTTTTATTAGGTCTTTAAAAAGCGCTAATCACTTGATGGGATTTTAGAGACAGTTGGGTTTTCAAATCGGTACAGATATAATATAGAAAAACAACTAACTAACCACTCACATTCATCCACAATAGCCATTATACTAGCAAAACTAAAGTTAAACTAATACAAGTATGATATGACCCAGCTTCTGGTGTTCTCCCTGTCACTATATAGGGAGTCTTCAATTAACAACTGCAGATTGAGCGATGTTCAAAGTTTTGACAGCATTGAATGAGTGATACCTCAAAGTTCTGTCTGCCGCAGTATGCTGTAGTAACATGATCACAATTTGAGTGCTTAGCAACTGGCTCATAGGATGGTTGCAGAATCTCCCAGTCGTGTGATCGCCATTTGCAACCTTCCTGCCTGCTTCCCACAAGAAACCAATGGGAAAATTGTTAGGGAAGATCACAAGCTGCTCCAACTGCTTTTATTCCTGAGGAGAATTGTTATAGAGTATAAGATCCCGGGGATCTGTTACTCGATGGTGCACACCCACATGCAGATCAGGCTGCAGCATTTTCCCATATGCACACCTGCCCTACATAGCACATCTGCTGCATAGCTGAGCTTGCACGATGCCTCAGCAGGGCCCGATCTGCTGTCCTAGCATTCACCTGTCTTGTCTGTGAACCATCTAAGGAAAAGTTTGTAATTGGGACTTGCAGCTTCTAGCTGGCTTCCCCTCAATTTTGCTTGTTGGAAGCCAGCAGGAAGTTGCAAGTCCCAGTGATATCCTCACTTAATGACCCGTGATCTTCATTCAGTGATGGCAGTGGGGACTGCCAGGATTGTGGTCACTAAGCAATGCACTCATGTGACATCATGCCTTATGAGTGCATCACTCCCAAAGACCTTAGTTGAGCAAGACAGAAAATTCTACAGAATTTTCTTGTGATTCTTGTTATATTTATTTATTTATTATTTATTATTTCAATTTATAAACCGCCCTTCTCCTTGCGGACTCAGGGCGGTGAACAGCCAGAATAAAACATGGTATACAAAAGTTAAAAACAATTAAAAATTATTAAATATTATTTGGCCGAGAATTAAAACAACCCAATTTAAAATCAATGTCAAATTTAAAAACGGAGGATGGGATCAAGCTAGCCCAGCTAGATGGAACAAATGGGTTTTAAGGGCCTGACGAAAGGTCCGGAGATCTGGAATCCTGCGTATCTCCGGGGGTAGGTCATTCCAGAGGGCGGGCGCTGCCACAGAGAAGGCTCTCCCCCTGGGAGTCGCCAGCCGACACTGTCTGGCCGACGGCACCCGGAGGAGGCCCTCTCTGTGCGAGCGTACTGGCCGGTGGGAGGTTATTGGCGGCAGAAGGCGGTCCCGCAAGTACCCAGGTCCTAAGCCATGGAGCGCTTTAAAGGTGGTCACCAACACTTTGAAGCGCACCCGGAAGACCACCGGGAGCCAGTGCAGCTCGCGCAGGAGAGGTGTCACGTGGGAGCGCCACGTCGCTCCCATAATTCCCCGCGCGGCCGCATTCTGGACCAGTTGGAGCCTCTGGGTGCACCCCAAGGGGAGCCCCATGTAGAGAGCATTGCAGTAGTCCAGGCGGGCCTTTTAGCCCTTTTCACAGCTTATTTATCTGCACAGTGAACTTAGTATATTACCAAACTTTTCTAAAGCATTACAATGATTCAATAATATGATTATATATTCCAAACTGACATATATAATCAGATACCCCCTTATTTTAAAAAGATGTCCCACAAGAATCTTGTGAGCATAGTGTGGCTGAGAGAGTGGCTGCCTGAAGGCCATTTTATAATTCTTGAGTCTCCTTTATCAAATACTGATGCTCTGTCTAAGAGGCCTGATTGAGCTGTTTTTCAATCACACCTTTAATGTCCAGAATACAGTAATTCCATAAGTAGGCTGGGTAAAATACAGAAGAGGCTTCTTAGTTTGGTGTGATATCAGAAAAAAAACAACCCAGAGTGCTGATACTGGGGAAGGAAGGTATTCTTTAAAGATTATTCTACTTTTTTTTTGCTCTACCATCTTCCTTTTTTAATTTTAAATTAAAACAGCTCTTATTCTTCACTGACAATTTGAGATATGTGCATTTTCTTTGTTTTCTCTGCTCATTTCATCATTCTGATATATTCTTTCATTACTGAAGCTGTGTACTGTTACTATGGAACGCTTTGTTAATATATTCTTCACAGGGCTTCTCTTATTGAATAAAGAAATATATAAAGATATTGTACATCACGGTGATTCAATTAAGCAGGTATCTTAAAGTACACAGGATGTTAGAAGATAGTGAATGCTTGCAAGTTACTGTTCAGCGTTGTGCTATAATAGCATAATTTGTCATTTTCATAAAAAGTCAATATAATCTAATGAGGGAAGAACAAATAGTATCATTAAATATGTACTCTAATAGCAAAACTACTTCTGCATTTTTAAATCAATAGCTGTTCTGCAAGAAGCCAATTAATATGTATATGATGCTATGCTTGAATGGCTAAATTGCGTGCTTTGCCCTGTTATGTGTGTATTTGGTGTGCATGTACTGTATGTTTTAGCTTAGATTTTGAATTTTTGCTTGAAGCTTCTGGAGTACCAAGAAAAGCACAAAGTCTGTTTGGAGATAGCCTGGGGATGGGTGGATAGGAAATGACAATACATGCATTGTGACATCACAGTCTAAATCCTATGACTTATGTTCTCATGTCCAAGTCCAAAAGCCTAGGGTTTTCTTAACATGACACATGCTTTGTCATTTTTTCCCCCATCACTGGAGCAAGTAATGGGCACCTATAGTTGTGTCATCAGCTTTCATGAACCATAAAAGTTTCTGCAAATACTTCAGTACATGGAATGAGTGAGTGGGTAAGTGAGGGAGGGAGGGAGGGAAGAAAGGAAGGAAGGAAAGCTTCCTCCATATTTGAATGCCTCTCTCTTTTTTTTTAAATTTTTATTTATACAAATCAACAATACAATAAGAAACATTTTCGGTTCCATGGTGCATAAATAAATAAATACATAAACTTTTATCTTGTCATACATATACATGTACTATTACTTCTTATAAGTAGCTATATGGATATAATAGTGCTAAATTTTATCTTAATGATTGTTACACATGATAATACACAGTAATTATATATATTATCTCGTTTTTTTCCTTCTCTCCAACCACTCGTACCACAAACCCCACACCCCATAATACTCTGAATCCATTCTGTCATTAATTTCTAAGGACAATTTATTCATTTCTGCACATTCCAATATTTTCTTTATAATGAGTTCTTCTGGAGGTAGCTGTTTTTCCTTCCAGTACTGGGCAAAGGAAATCCTTGCGGCGGTCACTATGTGGATAATTAGGTACTTTTTCTCTTTAACATACTCTGTTTTTAAGATTCCCAGGAGAAATGCTTTGGGGTCAAGTTCAAAATCTTCTCCTATAATTTCCATAATCCACTTTAATAGCATCTTCCAATATTTTTGTGCATAATTACATGTCCACCAACAGTGGTAAAAGGTACCCTGTTGATGGTCACATTTCCAACAATTTGCTCTCAAATTAGGGTATATCTTCGCTATCCTTGCAGGGGCCATGTGCCACCTATAAAACATCTTATAATGATTCTCTTTGTAAGTCACTGCTCTGGTCATTTTAAGGTTTTTTTTCCAAATCGTGTCCCATTCATCCAGATTTATATTTTTACCAATATTTTTAGCCCAGGCCAACATCGGCTCCTTAACCACCTCCTCTACAGTATCGTATTCCAATAGATAATTGTATAGTTTAGCTAGAATTTTCTTGTCTGAGCCCATCCAAATCTTATCGAATCCAATGCCTCTCATTGATACAATCACAGGTACAGTGCTGGCTGTTGTGTCTGAAGGAACACTGAGTAAGACACCTTTATTTATTTGTGAAATTTGCATGCTGTCTATCTCTCCACCAAGTGATTCTGGTTGGCTTACTGATGTCATATAAAGCAGAATAAAACAATTACAGGATTAAAACATCAAACATTAAAAACTAAAATATGAACATTAATATTAAAATTGATCAAAAGAACCAATGCCTATATGAGTTAGAGGTGGGATATTGTACTAGTCTACTAGCTGCTCTCAAAATGGGCCCCGCAAGCCAGTTGGCAGAGCCAGGTTTTAGGCTCTTTCCGAAGGCCAGAAGGGTAGGGGTGGATCTTAAATCAAGGGCCATGATATTCCAAAGGGCAGGAGCCACAGCAGAAAAGGCACTTTTCCTGGACCCTGCCAGATGCAATTTATTATTTATTTATTATTTATTATTAAAATTTATATGCCGTCCTTCTCCCATGGGACTCGGGGCGGCTTACATAATAAAAACAACAACAATAAAAATTTTAAAATACAGTGATTTAAAATCCCCAAGTTAAAACCCCATAATTGGTCAGGGAATTTGATGAAAAAGCCATGTCTTCAGGCCAGCATGGAAAGCATGGAATTCCTTGGCTGATGGAATCTGGAGCATGCCCTTTCTATACTTCCAGACTGAGTGGGGTGGGTCAATCCCATTGGGGTGAGATGGTTCCTCAGGTAACTTGGCCCGTGCCACAAAGGACTTTAAAGGAGATAACCAAGATCTGAGGTTTCACCTTTAGGATTCTCCAATTTGCTTCAATTTCTCCACATGAATTAAGGCATAACAAGTGTAGCAAGAAAGAACCTTTTCTGATAGTAGCCTTTACCCTACCCTTTTAGCCTCCAGGACAGTCACTCTTCCCTCAAGCAGTGGGATAAAGCAAGACACAATCTATGACTTATTTGTTGGATGTATTTCAGAAGAATGATGGAAGTACTAGACCAGGGGTGTCAAACTTAAGGCCCGGGAGCCAGATCTGACCCACAGGGCTCCCTGGAAACATTGAAGAACCGGCCTGTGGTGCCTCTGCCATCAAAAAAGGAGCTTGGGAGGGCTGCATGATGGCCTCCTGCAGTGGTCTGCCAGTGAAAATGGAGCGTGCTGCCTTACCGAGTTCCATTTTCACTGGCAGACTGCTGCAGGAGGCCATCATAGCCAAAAAGAGAGCTTGAGACTGTGGGGACTCTGGTGCCCTGGGAGTTTGAGAGCCAGACTGGGCGCTTGCCGTCTGCTGTCTAGGGCTCTGGACAGCCTGCGCCACTATCCAGGGTCCTCTGCATGGCCTGAGAGGGACAGCGAGGCTCCTCTGGAGGACAAGGGTTTGACATTCTCCCTGGTCTCGCCTTCCTCCACTGGAGACAGTGGATTCCCCCAGTGGATTCTCACAGGCGCCCCCAACATGAGTGACATTGAGCTGGCCGTGCCCACCCTGGCCAAGCCCACCCAGCCCCCTGATGTCAAACGCAACCTTGATATGGCCCTCAATTAAATCGAGTTTGACACCCCTGTACTAGATTTTTTGTTTTTATAGGGTTTTTTTTTACAGTTTTCTTGTTATGAGCCACTCAGAGTTGTATTCCAATATGGGTAGTCCTACACATTCTTAAATAAATAACCCCTGATGTGGCAACAATTAAATTTGAACAAAAGTACCAAGCTGCCAGTTTCTTTATTTAACATGAGCTCTGTGTTGAAATAATTCTTCTCTAATACTAAATGCTGCAGGAACATTATCTAGCTTTTTAATTTTTTCAGTAATTGCTCAAAGTCTCATTGTAGGGGTCACGTCAAATCTAACACATTTTGCTTTAGAATAAGGTCAATTTTCATTTCATTGTTATCACACATTAAAGAGCTAAACTATATTTTCAACTGCAAATTGGAGTCGAAAAAGGAAATAGCAGCCTTTAGATTTTTATTAGGAGTGAACATATTCAAAATTATATGAATTTATTTATTTGACATTAGGGCTGTTTTTTGCCCACTGAAAAACCAATGAATTCTGCCATCAAAATATAATATCTTCAATAACATTCTATAAAAGGTATCTGTGCAATATTCATGCAACTGAATTGCTGATTAATAAAAGTTAACAAAATCTGCTTTTGTGAATTAATCTGCCACTGGGCAAAAACCTTTTGTATGTGAAATTTGATCCTTACAGGTGGGCAAAAAGGAACTGACAAGAATTTTGTTAATGTGTAAAATCATAAAGGCCTTTATGTTTATTGAAATTGTGAAATGCTTTTTCATACCTTGATACTTCCCTGTAATAATGAGTAGGAGTTATTTAAGTCCACTAATTATGGGTTAAAATGAGATATGTGTGCTTGAGTACACACAAAATTGTTCTAATTTTTTTATCAAATACTGTCATTGGCAACAATATGCTATGTGAAAGCATTTCATTGGAATGTATTTCACTCAGTGAGCTGTCACAATCCTTTCTTCAAATTTCCTCTCTGCTGACTTGATCCAATTATTCATTCCTAGAATATAATGATATTACTGCACTGTATTATTGAATCACATTAGATATTACGGCAGGTAGGTTCAAAAAAGATTCTTAATATTTTGCACTCCTACCTCACTATTAGCAAGAAAGCTCATTAATCATTTAGCAAGACATCAACCTACATAGGGCCCTTGTCAGCCAAAACTGAGCACTGCTATTGGAAAAATCAGATTTCGAATTATTATCCTGCTGCTTCCTCCAAATTAGCACTGTGTACATTCAGAGCTTACTATTGAATTAAAAAATGCAAGTGAATTATACACACACACACACAAACATATACATACACACACACACAAACATATATACATATATACATACACATACTTACACACACACACACACACATATACTGTTTCCCCTCAAATAAGACATCCCCTGATAATAAGCCCAATCGGGCTTTTGAGTACATGGCAATAAGGCCAAGCGCTTATTTCAGGGTTCAAAAAAATATAAGACAGGGTCGTATTTTCAGGGAAACATGGTATATGTATATGGATGTATATATATATCCCTCAAAACTCTTTAGAATGCCATGATAGACATGTTAGAAACTGCAGTCTCTTGCCTTGCCTTGATAACCCTTTCAACCTATGGTGTTCTCTCTCCCAGCTATTGATAGAATAAACTTTGCATATCTCATATTTGATTTGGACCAGAGGTGGTAATCAGCAAGTTCTGACCAGTTCTGGAGAACCGGTAGTGGAAATTTTGAACAGGTTGGAGAACTGGTAAATATCATCTCTGACTGGCCCTGCCCCCATCTATTCTCTGCCTCCTGAGTCCCAACTGATCAGGAGGAAATGGGGATTTTGCAGTAACCTTCCCCTGCCACACCCACCAAGCCACACCATGCCCACCAAGCCACGCCACACCACGCCCACCAAGCCACGCCCACTAAGCCACACCAACAGAATCAGTAGTAATTTTTTTTTGAATCCCACCACTGATTTGGATAGTTCATGTTTACTTCTATTGGTTTTCAGCTTTTCTTTGGCTCCATAAATTAGAAGGTAAGCAGCTGAGCTTCAAATTGCTGAATTTTGAATGCTGCATGCAAGTACATTAGGCACGCATGCACACTCACAGTACCAGTTGTTAAACCAGTTGCAGCCCACCATTGGGTGACATGCTTTCTTTAGAATAGAATAGAATAGAATTCTTTATTGACCAAGTGTGATTGGACACACAAGGAACTTGTCTTTGGTGCATATGCTCTAAGTGTACATAAAGAAAAAATAAAATATATTCATCAAGAATCATAAGTTACAACACTTAGTGATAGTCATAGGATACTAATAAGCAATCAAATCATACTAGGAAACAATAAAACAATATAAATTGTAAAGATACAAGCAACATAGTTATAGTCATAAGTTGGAAGAGATAGATACTTGGAAGGATGAAAAGAAGTTTAGGAAGTTCATACACACATATCTTCTTATACCCCAATGGGATTGGCTTGTTTCTCTCACTCCAGCAGAAAAAGCTTTCTTCAGAGCCCATCTGCCAAAGAATTTAAGCATATGGGATCTAGGAGAAGAGCAGTGGTGGGATTCTGTCGGTTCTAGGTGGTTTGGCCGAACCGTTTGTTAAATTGCTGGCTTGCCCTGTCCCTTGCTAATAAATAGTGGGGGCGGGGTGGGCAAGCCAGTAATTTAACAAACGATTCAGTGTTTTTTTGTAATTTATTGGCCTCGCAGCACACCAAACTGTTTGTTAAATTGCTAGCTCGCCCGCCCCTCGCCCCACCCCGCCTCCCACCCATGCGGCGTCAGCCTACCCTAGTCCAGGGGTGGGCAAGTGTGGCTCTTTTACAACCTGTGGATTTCAACTCCCAGAATTCCTGAGACAGCTTGGCTGTCTCAGGAATTCTGGGAGTTGAAGTCCACAGGTTGTAAAAGAGCCACACTTGCCCAACCCTGCCCTAGCCCATCCAGTTGTTGGGGGAGACGCGCAACTTATCTCTGCCCTGGAACACTGTCTGCCCAGGCTACAGCCGAAGCTTCGCATCGTAATGGGCTCCAGGTGGAGGACGGGTGCCATCTGCCCCATTGTGAAGCTCAGTAAGAGCAATAAGAGCCGGCTGCAGGCACAGTCGGGCGGACACACCCCAGTGGGATGCAGGCTTAAGGTGCCGCCTCCAAGCTGAGGGGGTGACCCGATGTTGCAGTAGATGCGCTGCCATTGCCACAAGGTCGGGAGAGGACAAAGAGATGGAGAGGAAAAGATATGAAGGAGAGAAAGGGGGAGGGGAGAAAGAGAGATGAAGGAGAGAAAGGGGGGAGAAGGAGAGATGAGAGAGATGAAAGAGACACACAGAGATTCCTGTTTAAAAGAAAATACTGGAAGCCACAAAACCTGGGTGGGAGTAAGTGATATGGAGTTGGCAATGCTCACCCAGGTTTAAGATTGTGTTTAAGTGTTTACATGTGTTTAAGGTTGAGTGTTTAAAGTTGCAGACTCCTGACCTCTACCCCATCTGATCGCTTCACCCTGCAGCCAACCCTGTAGGCCTGCGCCCGCCTCCCACCTGGACAGCAGTGGCCTACCTACCCCGGTTGTATCACCTTGCCCTGCAGCTGGCCCGAATGCCTGCCTCGGACTGCCTCCAACTGCTCCAACAGGTCATTTTTATTTAATTAATTTAATTAAGAATGCTGCAATGGGCATAAATGATGACTGGTCAAAAGTGCGAGGACCTGTCAGAAATCACTTTTTTCAGCCCTCTATGTGCATATGGACTACTCAGAGGGCTGAAAAGGTTACTTTTGACCAGTCCTTGAACTTACGACTGTCCTCACATTTTACGGTTTGCACCCTATCTTGTCACCATGGTGAAAAGAAGTAGTGGTGAAATGACTGACACGGTTGATAAGAATGCTGCAACGGGCATACATATGAGGATGGTCATAAGTGCGAAGACCGGTCAAAAGTGCGAGGTCCAGTCAGAAATGACTTTTTTCAGCCCTCTGAGTAGTCCCTATGCACATAGCCACGCCCACCCGGTCACATGTCCAGCTGGCGATGCCTACCAGTCACATGGCCAGCTAGCCACACCCACCCAATCACATGACCACCAAGCCACACCCACCCAGTCACATGACCAAGCCACACACCCCAACTAAGCCACGCTCACAGAACCAGTTGTTAAAAAAATTGAATCCCACCACTGGAGAAGAGCCATTTTATTCTGTGGCCTCTGGCTTTATGGGAGGTTTGCCTCACCCTCACACATTCTCTTGGTTTTTAGTTTATTATCTTATTAATTTTATTGTTATGTATTATCTTTTTTACTTTATTTTTATCATTCTGCAAGCATCCCAGAGTCACTACCATAGTGAGATGGGATGCAAATAAATTGTAGGCTTGTGGCCTACAATAAAGCGTTTCTGTTATGATCAGAAGAACCCAATAAACTACTCCCATTTTAGGATTGCATCACTGTTTAAATAAACTTCAGGTCAAGCTATTGTCTCTCATGATTCACTTGACCTCAAACCAAACTTGGGAGGGAGGGATTTGAGGTTCTACATTGTAGAATATTTAAAGATGTTGTCATCCCATTCTAAATGAGATATGCAAAGTTTATCTTATCAATATCTGGGAGGGACAACACTAGAGGTTGAAATGGTTGTCAAACCAAGACAAAAGACTGAGGTTTTAACATGTCTGGTATATCAGCTAAATTTAAATTGTTCAGCATCAATCTATTTTCACCTAGGGCCTTAAACCCTGATCAGAGAACACAGACTTGCCCATAGACCAGGGGTCTCCAAATTGGGCAATTTTAAGTATTGTGGACTTTAATTCCCAGAATTCTCCAGCCAGCATGGTTGGCTGAGGAATTCTGGGAGTTAAAGCCCACAAGTCTTAAAGTTGCCAGGTTTGGAGACCCCTTGCCATAGATCATCCATATCATAGTGTTTCCTCATGTAAATGTAAAGAAGATGGCTAGGCAGTTTGGATACTAGCTTAATGTACAAGCCTGCAAGGGATAATCTGGACAAATGAAGTCTGTCTTGGCATTAGTGTTAGGTCCATCCTGGTTTGGAGCAAAAAGAAATACTGGAAAGAGTCATGAGAAAAGCAACTGTAAGGTATCAGGGAAAAGTCAACTTAGAGCTTCTGCTACAGGGCAACATTTTTGGATTTATGTAAAAAATACTTTTGCAAAAGTAGGCAGGTGATATGAATTCTTAGGGGCCAAAGAAAGTCAGCTAACACCCCTGACACTTACTCTTTACTTAGATTATTATATATAGATACTGTATGGATATTAATTAAACTGTATCATACTAGTATCACATACAGCAACTTTGCATTTTAGACTGTGTCAGCTTTTTCTTTAAAGTTTATCCAGCAGTGAAGAACAAAATCGTTTACAGATGAAATATATTATCAAGATTTTCAGTTGAAAGAGGTATTCTGTTTTATACAGAAATAATCCATTGTGAGTCAAATCATGAATTTGACCTAGGAAAACATTCAGAAAAATAATGTGTACTTTATGGTGCATTGCATGCTAAAAAGTTTCAGATGAGGAAACTAGGTTTATGGTAGAAATGTGCTAGAACTAATTTTCTTCTCCAGATGGTTGAGTTGTCCAAATGAAGAAAGGAAAGGTCACTGAGCTCAGATGAAGTTCCCCACTGAGTTACATCTAGCTGGGCTGCAGTCTTATAGCTACAAATCTGTGCCATCTTATTGAACTCCGGCTGAGTTTACATAACATTAGAAGGCATCCTATGTTTTGGTCAGTGCAATCTGTGAAGCCATTTCTAATTTGTGAACTATGGTTTGTAGCTTTGTAGCTAAAGTAAAAAACAAAACAAAACAAAATTGTTATTTCTGAATGAGTGATATTTTGAAAGTTTGCTTAGGGATTGGCATTTAGCTTCAGTTGTTACTACCTTAACAACTGCAGTAGGTCACTTAACCACTGTGGCAAGAAAGTTCGTAAAATAGGGCAAAGCTCACTTGACAACTCTCTCACCTAGCGTAAGAAATTTGGGGCTCAATTGTGGTCGTAGGTTGAGGATTCCCTGACTGGGCCTTTAAGCTGGGAGCTTGTGCACAGAACCTAGCACTTGATATTATGAAAACTGGCCATCCTTGGGGTATCACTGTTGTCATCATTAAGAAGTTTCTGACAGCTTATAAAATATTTGGATATCATCTTGCCAGGTCTGCTTTTCATGTTATGATTTTAAATCAGTTTCCTTGAGTTAATAATGTTACATACAATCTCTTTATTCATTGGAGTGCTCATTGTCTCTGGATCCCAAAGAACCAATTGTCTGGGCAGCTAATCATTGCCCCAATACTTGGCCCAAAACAGAGAGAACACAAATCCTCTTGTTCCTGCTATGGTTTGACACATCTTTTTTTTATATATATATATTAGCTTTCTAATATTTATAATAAAATCTTCATAAGATACTATCAAGTTATTGTTTACTGTCATTACCTAGAAATGATATCATCTGAACCTTCAAGAAGCTGTACATATTATTAAAATATAATTTATGCATTTATCTACCTGGTTTAGGTGTAAAAATAATCCATCACTTAAAATCAATGCTATTCAGACTAATAAATTTCATTGTCTGGGCTGATCCAATTATCAGTGCATGCCATATGTTTTTCACCATTTTGTTCATTTTCTATACTTGCAATAAATAATAAACACTATGCCAAAAATGTATGAGTAAAAACATAATTTTAGAGAATGGAAATAGTTATATTATTTTTGACATGTAAGCAGATTGGAATGTAACTATACTTTTGTTTTCAATGTGGCATCTTTAAATATGCTTGTTTTGCCATATCTGATCATCATTATTTTCCCCTGCAAAATATTCAGTTTTAGAATAATCAATTGCCTAATTCTTTACTTGGAGAAGTACGTGTTCTTCAGAGGTGCTTTCTATTTTTAACAACAACAACAACAACAACAACAGCTGCTGCTGCTGCTGCTGCTACGACTACTATTGTTGTATATACACTATGAACTTATGCACCAGAGAAAAAGTCCTTGTGTGTATGATTCTACTTGGCCAATGAACTATTCTATTCTGTTCTGTTCTGTTCTGTTCTGTTCTGTTCTGTTCTATTCTATTCTATTCTATTCTATTCTATTCTATTCTATTCTATTCTATTCTATTCTATTCTATTCTATTCTATTCTATTCTTACTCTTTTTCTACTCAGTTATGTTCTTGTCAGAAATAAAATATATCTGGTGGTGGTTGTTACCTACATGTATATGAATGGGACCTTAAGAAACTGTATCATCCATTATATAACCTGGAATTATCACTCAATCATGGGTGGATTATGAACTTGTTTCTGATTGTGAGGACAATGTGCAAAATAAAGAGGCTGAAAATGGTTTTCTTCCTTTCTTTCCCAAACAGGGATTTCATCTGAGCTCTTACAGACTTTTTCTTTTTTTTTTTTAGGAAACAAGTACTTAAGGGAAAAGAGATACAAGGGGCTTTATCATTGTAAATCCTGCACACCTGTTTTAAAACATTAGAAAGCAGTGTGAAATGCTTTAATCCAGGTAGTCCTTGATTTACAACCATTCATTCAGTGACCGTTCAAAGCTAGAACAGCACTGAAAAAGGTGACTGATGATCGTTTCTCACCCTTAACCACTGCAGGATCCCCGTGGTAACATGACCAAAATTTGGATGCTTGGAAACTGGCAAATATTTATGACGGTTGCAGTTCCCCAGAGTCATGTGATGGAGGATCATGGGTGCTTAAGAAATATGAAATATAAACAAATAAATAAATAACCAAGCAAGCCACCTTCTGCAACCTTCTGGCAAGCAAATTCAACAGGGAAGTCAGATTCATTTAACAGTTATGCTAGTAACTTAACAACTGAAGTGATTCACTTAGCAGCTGTGGAAAAAAAGGCAGAACTCATTGAACAACTGTCTTGCTTAGCAATGGAGATTTTGGACTCAATTATGGTCATAAATCAAGGATTACCTGTAAATGTATAGGATAAATGAATATGGGTCCTCATTTTCAACTACCGTTAATTCCTCATTCATACAGTTTGCTTGTTACCTAGAATTCAAAACTTTAGATTGTCTCCAAATTGCACCAGAAAAGCCATTAGAACTTTAAAATCTATTTAGGAAATATCTGTGTAAATATCTGAGGAGTCCCAAAGGTGCTTTTTCAAGAGGCAACTGGACTTCCTTGCTTTTCTTTGAAGAAGAGATTCTTTCTCATCTTTGAAGCCGCTTCTTCAACTCTGACTGGATGGTGGGGAATGGAAGGATTTATACTCCTTGCAGACAGTGGGTCATTTGCATTCTTTTAGAGAGTTGCTGAGGACAGCTGGAGGTTTATCTATGTCATCAGGGTCACTTGAGTGGTGCAAATGGATGTGGAGCCTTCTTGGAACTATTGACTGTGTTGTAGGTGATGGCATATCCCCTCCCCCTCAGTTGAGAGAGGGCTGTTTAATTTTGACAAAGATGGCCTCTTTGACCACTCTTTCAAACCAGTGGTCCTCTCTGTCCAAAATGTGGACACAGTCCTTTCAACAGTTCCAAGATGGCTCCACACCCATTTGCACTACTCAGGTGACCCTGACAACACAGACAAACCTCCAAGTGGTCTCAATGACTCTCCAGAAGAATGCAAATGGCTAGCTGTCTGCAAGAAGTATAAATCCTTCCACTCCCCACCATCCAGTCAGAGCTGAAGAAGCTTCTTGGATGAGAAGCTTGAAATGTCTTCAAAGAAAAAAAGGAAGTCCAGTTGCCTCTTGAAAAAGCATTTTTGGGACAACTATGACTTGGATGACTCAGAAACTCCATAGACACTGTGCATGAAGGTGGAGAGTCCCTTTAGATCTATTCCTTAAAGGTGTAAATCAGCTGTTGCCACTCAAGAGGTTCAACTCTACCTCTTTGAAGCATTTTTCCCTCCTCCTCTCAAGTCTCCTGGGCATGTCATTTTTGCCATTTGTCCTGACAGAAGGGATTTCTAGACATATGCATGCACTCATGACATGTATTAAAGCACCCCCTACTCATGGCTTCAAGAAATGTATTTATTATTTTTATAATAATGACATTATTTTTATTTTATAAAATTTTATAAATTATTATTTCATAATAATTATTTCATCAATTATTTATTAAATAAATGTATATAGCTGCCCAACTCATACATAGGTGACTCCAAGTGGTTTACAAAGTTTTAAAAATTCACCGTATAATTAAAAAAAAACCATTAAAAAGAACTCTACTCCCCCCTCCCCCCGTGGCAGCAACAACACAATCAAATCAGCCACTTGATCAGCTCCCTCTCCTTTTGTCTTCCCTAGGCCCACTGACAAAACTATATTTTTAGAGCCTTTTGGAAAAGCAGTAGGGTAGGGCCAACTGTACCTCAGGAGAATGATGTTCCATAAATAAGAGGCCACTACCAAGAAGGCCCTTTTTTGTGGTCCCACCAGCTGACAATTCCCAACTGATGGGACCTGTAACATGCCCTCCCTTCCCATCATGGTGGGCTGGGTGGATGTAATAGGGACAGGCAGGGTGCAGGAGAGTATCCGGGGGCACGTTATATTATTTGCACAGGCTTGTTGATCACGAAACAGTTCTAAAAATGTCTACTTCTCACTTAAATAATAGCTTCTACCACAACTGGTGTGTGTGTGTGTGTGTGTGTGTGTGTATCTGCAGAAATATTAAAATGTGACAAAATGTCTTCTGTTATAAAGCTCACACTGTCCATAAATCTATTGAAATAAGTACAGGCATTCCAATTTGTCCCCAGACTATTGAAAAATGCTAATAGCAAATGAAGCTTAAAGAGCAGCATGTGACATTCAGTTTCATTTTTAGTAATTTTCGATAAAACACACACACACAAGGGGAAAAAAAAAACCAGCACAGACTTAAAAGCAGCAGCTCTAATTGTATTGCTCTGGTTTGGCCTCTTAGATAAAATGGAATAAGTGATTGGATCTAAAAGTTATCGGATCTCCTTAGGATAAACACTAAGACTGAATCCAGCTAGTTTTGGTCCTTTACTTACAGTTATATCTTGAATGATATTTATGCTGTTATTCATGCCAAATTCCTGGTAAGATCCCCTCTTCAAATCAGCCATCCATCCACCCACCCACCCCCCTACCGACCCCCCCACTACCTACCATCTATCTACACACACACACACACAGAGAATCATACCATGTGCTTGGGAGTGTGTGGCTTGGAAGCCCCCCCCCGCCCCCCCATCCCCAAGGGTGTAGTATTTACACTGCAAGTACTCTCTTGTTGATGTCAGAAAAGAGACAGTTTTCTGTCTTATGACCATATCTGGTAATGGAACCTGGATGGAGGAAGGCGAGACCACATGAGAAAAACAAGGTTGAAAAATAAAATCTGAGACATACTACTAGAGATACCTTAATACGAAGCAAAAGAGTGTTTATAAGTGGTACTCACTAGGAATATTGATAGAAGAAATTGGTTTCTAATCTGTCCCAAGAGTGCTTTTTTTACCCCTCAAGAGGCAAAAGTGGACTTGTTTTTTCTTTGAAGACATTTCGCTTCTCATCCAAGAAGCTTCTTCAGTTCTGACTGGATGATGGGGCATGGAAGGATTTATACTCCTTGCAGACAGCTGGTCATTTGCATTCTTTTATAATAAGAAAGTCCAGTTGCCTCTTGAAAAAAAAAAAGCACCTTTGGGACAACCATGATCTGGATGACTGAGAATCTCCATAGACATTTCTAATCGGTCATTACTGTGGTCATTGTTGCATCTCCAGAATTCCCACAACATAAAACCCCTCAAGGCACTTATGCATTGATAGACACGAACATTTATACAGGTAGTCGTCAAATTACAATCGTTCCTTTAGCGATCATTCAAAGTTACAAAGGCACTGAAAAATGTGACATGACCATTTCTCATCCTTACAGGTGTTGCAGTATCCCCATGGTCACAAGATCAAAATTCGGATGCTTGGCAACTGGCTCATATTTATGACAGTTGCAGTGTACTGGGGGGTCATAAGATCACCATTTGCGACCTTCTGTCAAACAAAGTTAATGGGAAAGCCAAATTCATTTAACAACCATGTTACTAGCTTAACAACTGCAGTGATTACTTAACAGCTGTGGTAAGAAAAGTCGTAAAATGAGACAAAACTCACTTAACAACTGTCTTGCTTAGCGGCAGAAATTTGGGGGTTCAATCGTGCTCATAAATCGAGGACGGCCTGTAATCTGATGCCTCAGATAAATGGAACTCTCATTCTTATGCAGATGTTTTGGAAACCTGAAACAATTGTGCTACCTCTTTAACAGAACCTATAATTTTCTCAGTTCTATCGCTAGAAACACATCAAGGAGGCTTCCAAGCAACTGGGTTAGTTTCAGTCAAGTTTTGACACTACCTATTTAGCACATCATCCAGATATAATTACTTGGGGATTTTTCACAGTTGTGAACTATTGAACGTTTCTCCATTCACTCCTTGAAATAAAAATAAAATAACTGCTGAGATTGTTTTTTTTTAAAAAAAAATAAAATGCATGGGAAAACCTATTTCTCAAGAACCTGAGCTATGAGGTTGCTGGGCTACAGCCTTCTTTTTGAATCATCCCTACCTTTCTGAATGATCCACCAGGGCACTGGATCGAATCGCCCGTTTGTGGCCTCTCCTCCGACGGGGATCCCATGGTCAGCTCCATGGTTTTCCGTGGAGCTGCGGGGGATGAAACGTCGGAAGAGATGCCTAGAGGGCTGTTGGAGATCTTCCCATTCCAAATCTGACCGAACACAGTTAAGAACCTATATTAGGTCTTACCTTGTGGCGATGGAAGTGGCAAAACGTGACTATTTCGCTACTCTCATTGCGTCTGCAGAAAATTTCCCAGCGGCCTTATTCCATGTGACCCGCTCCCTTCTCAATCAGGGAGTGAGGAAGGACCCCTTACAAGGAAGTGCTGAGGACTTTGTACAATTTCTGCAAGACAAAGTCGCTCAGATCCGGACGGGCTTAGACTGACTGGGCAGGATCCAATGAGGAGGTGGGAGCAAGGTAACATCTGGGTTGACTTTGACCCTGTTTCCATAGATGAAGTGGACAGGATTGTGGGTAGATTGGGGACCTCCACATGTTTGTTGGATCCATGTCCCTCCTGGCTTGCTGCGGCAACCAGAGAGGTGACTGGAGACTGGATCCAGGCGATTATCAACGCTTCATTGAGGGATGAGGTCTTCCCCACCGTACTCAAGGAGGTGGTGGTTCGTCCCCTTCTCAAAAAGCCTGCTCTAGATCCAGCCTCCCTGAACAACTTTCATCCCGTCTCCAACCTCCGCTTTATAGCGAAGGTTGTTGAGTCTGTGGTGGCTTCCACAGACTTCCAACTTCCACAATTCCTGGAGGAAACAGATTATCTAGACCGTACCAATCGGGTTTCAGGTGCAGACACAGCACAGAAACGGCATTGGTCGCCCTGGTGAATGATCTCTGGGGGGCTTGGGATGGGGGTTATTCCTCCATTCTGGTGCTACTTGACCTCTCAGTGGCTTTTGATACCATCGACCATGGTATCCTACTGCAATGGCTCTGGGGATTGGAGGTGAGGGGCACTGTTTTACAATGGTTCTCCTCCTACCTCTCAGGCCGGATGCAGTTTGTTTGGGTGGGGGGTCAGAGATCCTCCTCGAGGTCCATCACTTGTGGTGTGCCGCAGGGATCGGTTCTCTCCCCCCTGCTCTTTAACATCTACATGAAGCCACTGGGTGAGATTATTCACAGTTTCAGGGTGAGGTATCATCAGTATGCTGATGATACCCAATTGTACATTTCCACCCTGGATCAACCCAGGGATGCGCTTTCCATGATGTCTAAGTGCCTGGAGGCGGTACAGGTCTGGATGAGTAGGAACAGGCTTAGACTCAACCCCTCCAAGACTGAGTGGCTATGGATACCGGCATCTCATGATCTAGTATCCCCATCACTTCGGATGGGGAGGCAGTTGCTTACTCCCTCTGAAAGGGTTCATAATCTTGGGATCCTCCTTGATTCATGGCTGTCCTTGGTGGATCATCTGGTGGCCATGACAAGGGGGGGCTTTTGCACAGGTTCACCTGGTGCACCAGTTGCGCCCTTTCCTAAACAGGGATGCCCTCCATACAGTCACTCATGCTCTCATTATTTCTCGGTTGGATTATTGCAATGCCCTCTACATGGGGCTGTCCTTGGGGTGCACTCGGAGTCTCCAGCTGGTCCACAATGCGGCCGCGAGGGTTGTTACGGGAGCTTTCCATTACTCCCATGTAACATCTCTCCTGCATGAACTGCACTGGCTGCCGGTAGCCCTTCAGATTCACTTCAAGGTGCTGGTACTTAACGATAAAGCCCTTCATGGCATGGGCCCGGGATACTTGCAGGACCATCTCCTACCAGCCTCCCACCACCCAGTGCGCTCACATAGGACTGCCCTCCTCCAGGTGCCGTTGACCAGACAATGTCGGGTGGCAGCTCCCAGGATGAGGGCGTTCTCTGTGGCCGCACCGACCCTCTGGAATGGGTTACCCACCGGGCTCCGGACCGCCCCCGACCTCCGCACTTTCTGTGCTGACTTGAAGACATGGCTTTTTCAACGAATTCCCTGATCTGCCGTGAGGGTTTTAATTGTTGGGGATTTTAATTTCTCTTGTTTTTAGCATTATTTGATTGTTATGCTGTTTTATTCTGTGAACTGCCCTGAGTCCTATGGGAGAAGGCCGGCATATAAATTTGATAAAAATAAATAAAAATAAATTAAACAATCATGGCTTCACCTTCCTTGAATTAAAGGGGGAAAGAGAAACTTCTGAACTAACAATGCAAAGGCAAATCCAACTTCTGAAGCTCTAAAACCACAATGATATATCTCAGTGGGAGAATGATTGACCATGATCTACTTTGCTCTGGGTTCATACAGAAATGAAATGATGATAATAGCACCAATGTCCTTGAACAGAAAACAGATCAAAATTCCCATTTATCCCTAATGAACCACTGATCCATATCTAGCTTGAAAAGAATTACACGCATGAGCGCACACCCAGACATGCACAAAGCTTATGTATCTGATCTTTAATTGGACAATATGCTTCTCTCTCAGTCTAAGTATTGTGCAAGCATGCCTTCCTATATTAGACCTTAACTGATTAATAATAAAATTAATGTTCTGCTTTTTCTCCAGGAGTTTTGGTTGGCTTTTATGGGGACGTTCTATCATTTTTAAACCCACCCCCCTCAACAGAAACCCTGTGAAAAAACTTAGGCTGAGAAAGTGGCTGGCCTGAAATCACCCAGAGAGCTTCTATGGCTCATGGACTAAAAGCTGGGCCTAGTTCAGGGGTGTCAAACTCAAGGCCCAGTGTCTGGATCCACCCAAGGGGTACTTAGATCTGGGCCACGGGGCCACCCTGGAAACAGCGAAGGACTGGCCCATGGTGCTTCTGCCGCGAAAATGTGCTCCCGAGCTCCATTTTTGGCTGCCATGGCCTCCTGGAACCCTCTACCAGTGAAAAAGGACGTGGCCCTCCCGAGCTCCATTTTCACTGGCAGAGGGTTGCAGGAGGCCATGGCAGCCAAAAACGGAGCTCAGGAGCCTGTTTTCACTGGCAGAAGTACTGCGGGCCACCTCAGGCACCCCCAAAACGAGTGACGTCAAGCTGGTCACACCCACCCCGGCCCCCTGAGGTCAAACACAATCCTGATCTGACCCTCAATGAAATCAAGTTTGACACTTCTGGCCTAGCTCAACAGTTTCATCTCTACAATTCAAGAATAACTCCTCAGAAATTTAAAGGCACCTGGAATGATCTCATCACAGCTACACCAGAAGCAGCCAGATGGTTACATTCCTTAGATATTGAATTATAACATCTATGCCATTGCAACTCTACGACATAATATTATGGTGATTTTATTACGGTTCTATCTTAGTTTAATATTTTAGGTCATATATTGTATTGGCCACATACCTTGTATATGTGTGTGTGTGTGTAGATAGATAGATAGATAGATAGATAGATAGATAGATAGATAGATAGATAGATAGATAGATAGATAGAGTTATAGATAGATATAGATATAGATATAGATATAGATATAGATATAGATATAGATATAGATATAGATATAGATATAGATATATATTTACTGATGCTTTATTTGTGTATCCAGGATTGCATGATCTATAGATGTCGAACATTAAATAAAGAAATAAAAATCTCTACATTACACTAGCTCGCTAAAAAAAATCACTAGCTTTGAAAGATTTCATATGTCGCTGTATTGTTTCTATCACACTTCTTTATAAAACTGGGATAGTTTTTTTTTAATAAAAAAAATACAATGCACTTATAATTGGTCTATGATGTATTTTTAGTTAAAAACAAAATAACATTTGGTTATTTTAAAAAGTATATTTTTAAACCTGTGGTTTGGGGGCCGCCAAGGTTTAAGAGACCTGTTTGGTTTAACATTGACCAATTAAATATATGAACAACAAGCACTTCCCCAATCTTCAGTTATCTTGTGAGCACAAACACCACTTATCTCAACAGTTACCTTGCAAACAAACAAACAAATGAAAAAGTGAAGAAAATTAATGTAATTTAGTGTATCCCAAATAAACTTTATTGGATGTTTTTGGGCCACTCGCTACCTTTTAATTCAACCTCTTCCATAAATTTGCTCGGGGGGGAGGTGTGGGGGGAATGAAGAAAATAGTGCTATGGATTCTGCCTCTGAATTCTCAGAGGAAAAGTATGATATAAAAACTACCACATCAACGTATCATTTTAAAATAAAAACTAAACATTCCTACAACACTTTGCAAAGCTTAGACTTTCAGACTTAATGCAATCAGCAATCCTCAGAATCACTTCCAAAAAAGCAGGCAGGCATTATGTTTTCCTATGCATATAATAGCCCTGGCTTGGGATGAACTGTTCTGCAAAAGAACATACTTGGGAATGAGATAATGGCCTGAATAACTCTGAAATTGCAAAAGCTAATGCAGCATCCAGCTCATCAAATGCAAACAATTCCCTTGGGATTCTTCTGAATGCTCTTTATGGGTACAATTAACATATGAATAACCACTTGGAGCAATGTGAAATCTGACTGAGCAGTTGACATCTCTTTGTTGAAAAACAGGTACTTACGTATTCTTCATAAGACTCATGTGCTGGTAGAGGGGGAGGCCTGTAGCCTGGTACGGCCGAAACTCCTCTGGCTCGAGGGGTGGGGACCCCTCTGGTGGCGGGTGGGACCGGGAGTACTCCGCGGGACACTGGCGTTCCTCTTGCTACTTGAGCTCCTCGTCCGGGTGGTGGTGGAGGAATGGCACTCCCACGCCCCCTAAGAGTGAACAGAGCAAGCCGATGATTGTGATAAGGAGCGCTAAAAAAATTAAAGAATTATAAAGGTTCATAAAAGGATATCTGCACTGACTGCATTGACATTAAACTGTTATTAGAGTCAGTAATTTAGAGAATGCATACTACTATTTGGGATCCTTGGTACTCTCTGAGCCTGGTTCTTTTCTCGTAGAAGTTTCATTACCCAAACCAGGTAACATCATCAGAGCATTCTGATGCCTTGATGTTGCATGATGATGAAGATTCACTGATGATGTTACCTGGTTTAGGTAATGAAACATCTGCAAGAAAACAACCACGCTCAGAGAGTACCATGGACCCGTCATTTCAACCCTGAGATATAAATATTCTCCTTTATTGGTATATTACCATTCAACGGTCAAGTTCAAAATTTGGAAGGAAGTGTAAGAAGGAAAGAGTGCTGAGGAGATGCAGCAGGCAAACCTAAGAAGGGCAATACTCAACAGCTTAGATCAATATTCAGAATATAGAGAACAAAGAGAGTCAACTTGAAAGCCCTAGGATGGAAGACCTGGTATGGGAGAAAGAAAGGGGGCAAATATTTATAAGTATTACTGAATTCTGATGGGGTTGAAGTCAAGACAGGAATATGATCCTCAAAGGTTATAAAGAGGTCCAAAAGAAACAGACTCACCGAAAAGTGTGTGTGTGTGTGTGTGTGTGTGTGTGTGTGTGTGTGTGTGTGTAAGAATGATGACTCCTGTAGGGAATTCCTAATACGGGTATCCTCAACTTCATTCGTTTAGTAACTGTTCCAAGTTACAACCGCACTGAAATAAGTGACCTGTGCTCATTTTCCATATCTACGACCATTGCAGCATCCCCATGGTCATGTGATCAAAATTCAGACTCATGACAATTGGCTCCTATTTATATGGTTGCAGAGTCCTATCGGCAAGTGATCCCCTTTTGCGACCTTTGACGAGCAAAGTCAATGTGGAAGCCAGATTCCCTTAACAATCATGTTACTAACTTAACAACTGCGGTGATTCACTTAACAAATGTGGCAAGGGAAGTTGCAAAACTAGGGCAAAACTGTTTTGCTTAACAATAGAAATTTGGGGCTCAATTGTGGTCATAAGTCAAGGACTACCTGTGCTAGGATGAAAGCTCTGGAGAAAGCATCTCAATGAGTATTACGGGCAAAGACATAGACATGACACTGTACTACAGGTCCCCCTACCAAGCAGAAGATACAGATAACATCTTTGTAAACCAGATGGCTAAGGTGTTCAGGAAATACATCACCAAGGCAATGAGGAATTTCAGCTACCCTGATATCATCTGGGAATTAAACTCTATGCAAGTAGACATACTTTGCAGAGAACTTCATTATCCAAAAGGTGAAGGAGGAAATGAGGGGACCAGTTATACTGGACTTAACTGAAAAGAAATGGCTGGGGAAGTGGAAATTGTAGGAAATGTGTAACCTAAAATACACCAAATGGAGGCGGGAAAAACTGAAGTTGTTCAGATTAGTGTTCCAGAATTCAAAAGAGCTTGAAGGAATCCAATCCTGAAGAAAATCCTGAAGAAAAATTAGTTCGGGAAAGTTAAGATATTCTGGAAAGTGACAAAAGTGCGGGGGGGGGGGGGGGGGGAAGAGATGTGGCTGCGTTAAGCAGTGGATTCCTTAAAATTAACATGGCTCTTAAAGCCATCATTCCTTTCTCTTGGTTTAGGCAGAAGCCTGGGGAAAAAAAGATATGCTTTAATAAAGAGCAGAAAGGTACTGTGCTCACAGTACCTAGAAATCCAAGGCACTCTTCCAAATCACTCCAGCATTTGCAAAGTGTTACTATTATTATCTAAAAAATCCTAAGGGATTTATGACTGTGGCATCTTACAAAAATGTGCTTGAACCTGGCACTGAACTTCTGTGGCTGCTCTGGTTCCTCTACCTCCAAAGCAGGGGTGAAATCCAGCAGGTTCTGACAGGTTCTGGAGAATCGGTAGCGAAAATTTTGCGTAGTTCAGAGAACTGGCAAATACCACCTCTAGCTGGCCCCAGGAGTGGGGTGGGAATGGGGATTTTGCAGTATCCTTCCCTTGCCATGCCCCCCAAGCCACACCATGCCCCCTAAGCCACGCCCACAGAACCGGTAGTAAAAAAATTGTATTTCACCACTGCTCCAAAGATAAGTTTAGCGAAGACATTCTAGCAAACCTTCAGCACAGAAGCTCATGAATTGTGCACAACTCCTAAAAGATATTTGGTTGGTCTATAGCTAAAATATTAAAAAGATAGCTTCATCGTATTATATCATTGGTCAGCTCTACCTCCTGCTATGGCTATGTATATTTTAAATGACCTGAGTATTGTCCCCTGTTTGGTGGTTTGAATTATTTAACTGATACTGTATATTGTATGTTTTATTCCATATGGTTTATTGTACTTTTATATTTTAGTTGGAAGTTACAGTGGGGGACTTGGGATCAAAAGGTGGAGTGAAATTCTCCCACACATAATTAAATATTTTTTTAGGGGGAGAATGTACTGCAGAAACATCAATGCAGAATTAATAGTTCTTGACAAAGATGTAACAGAACCCCCACCCCAAAGAACATATAGAACGCCTAAAATCACGAAAACCTATTATATTCATTTGTTTTCCACACTTAAATGGCAGAAGCTGAGGTCAGTTTCATTAATTAGTCATGGACCTGGACCAGACACTTTCACTGAGCTGGAATACATCATATCACAGGAAGTAAAATATTGGGAGGGTAGAGAACAACCAGGTAAGTGGTCCTGACCTTCTAAGGGGAAACCTAGGGCATGATGTAATAACTTATAAGTAAATTCCCTTTGTAAGCAGAAACATTTTCAACAGTTTTGACAGTGTGTTAACAACTGAAATGCCACCTATACCATGTAGAAAAATGGTCCCACTGGAAGTTGTCAAATGGGCCGTTTTCAGCCTCCGGAGGACCTCCGAGGGTAGGGGTGGGGAAGGCTGTTTTTGCCCTCCCCAGACTCCTAGAGAGGCCCTGGAGCCAGGTGAGAAAGAAAAATGGGCCTACCGGGCCATCGGGTGCCAGGAGTGGGGGGACCGGTGCGTGCATGCACAGAGGCAGGAGTGGGGCGCATAGAATTATGGGTGTGGGAATGTGCGCGCGCAACACCCTCCCGCCCCTCTCCTGGCACGCAATGGCAAAAAGGTTAGCCATCACTGGTCTATATTATAGGCTTTTGCTTTTAAAGTGTATATCCCAAAAAATGTGAGATTGGTGGCCTTATACATTTAAATTATATGTTAAATAAATAAGACGTAAGTTGTGTGCAGCCAAGACTTATTTGAAATAAACACTTTTTCATTTCAAGATATTCAAAAGAAATCATTTTCTTACTCAAATTTTGATCAAAGTCCTGGAGACTAAAACATATGAAGAACAGCTAGAGGATTTGAATTTGGCTAGTCTAAAGAAAAGAAGAATTAGGGGTGACATGATAGCAATATTCCAGTTCTTGAGGGGCTGCCACAAAGAAGAGGGAGTTAAGTTATTCCCCAAAGCACCAGAGGCAAGACAAGAAACAATGGTTAGAAACTAATCAAAGAGAGAAACAACCTGGAATTAAGGAGAAACTTCCTAACAGTGAGGACAATTAACCAGTGGAACAACTTGCCTCCAGAAATCATAGGTACTCCATCACTGGATGTTTTTAAGAAGAGTCTAGACAGTCACTTATCTGAAATAATATAGGTTCTCCTGTTTGAACAGGGAGCTGGACTAGAAGACCTCTAAGACCCCTTCTATTCTATTCTATTCTATTCTATTCTATTCTATTCTATTCTATTCTATTCTATTCTATTCTATTCTATTCTATTCTATTCTATTCTATTCTATTCTATTCTGTATATTTGATGAATATGCATTCTATGTTAATAATGTTGTGTATTAGGATTCTATGGAGTTTTTAAATAATTCAGAAGAAATCCTTTGGACCTCAGGCAAGAATATTCCATCTTTGCTATCTTTTAAGTTCCCCATTTTTAAAGGGTTTTTCATGAACATGAAAAAGGTGCAATGGCTCTAAGAACTGCATTGACTGTTTTCTTAAAATAGTATATTTTTTTAAAATAAAGGATGCCAAGGCAGCCTGGAAAAAGTCAGACTGTTCTAATGAAGAACAGAAAGCTGTTGCATTAATGTGAGGTCTGAACTTTTTCTTCTGAATTAGCATACTCAGCCCTTCCCTATATTATTCAACATTGTTCAAATTAGAAAGGTGTTATAATAATCAGGATTTGACACATAAACCTAAAGCAGGCACCATTTTTAATCACATGCTGATTCCTGAAAAGAATTTATTCTGCAGGAATTCAGTTGAAACCACAGTAGGTTTTAAGATGAGAGTCCAAGGATCTGAATTGTTAACACGGACTTGCAAAGAATATGATTTCAGAGGGAGAAGAGCTAGTTAAGAATGGGAATATGGCTCACTTTAGAACTTTTAGAGAAGGAAAGAAGAAATGAAATGCAGCTAATTCTACAAGTACCTGTAGTAAGGTGAAATAAACCACCTTATAAAATAGATTCCTGATTTTATTAGAAATATTAAATTGCATGTAATTGGAGTCATAAAGGGCAGAATCGAGTTTGATGAAGACATAATAATGTTCCTGTACAATGAAATTATGATTACACTCTGACCTTGGCTGTGAACATTCTTGATATCCATGTTTTGGGAAGGTGTTATTGAAATAAGTGTTTCCTTGTGTAGATGATCATTGCATAACCCAGAGAGAGAATGAATATTAGTTATCCTAAGGGACCAAGGATGATAAGTATAGCATCAATCCACTATAAAAGAAGGTGGATGTGCAAATGTAATTAAGATATCTACATATGCTGATGGAAAAGGGAAATTACTACATTGAAAGAAAAACCAAGGTTATTTTTAATCAGCATCTTGAAATGTTAATGAAAAAAGAGAAATAAATCCATATGGGATATTGGATAAAACCAAAGGCTTAGTTTAGACTTCAGTTCTGTGAACCCTTTGAGGTTTATATTTGGACATTTTTGCATGTACCAAGTTAAAATCCACCTACAGACAATTAAATTCTTTTGTGGTATATAGAGAGACTGCCAAACATAAATTAAAAATAAATTTAATATTGTAGTAGATTTTAAAATAAATTAATTGTACTGGATCTATTCTAGACATTTTTTTATTATTATTCTTTTGAATAAGTCATCATGCATAAGTTATCCCAAAACCTGTTTTACACAGAAGCAGAAGGTATACCCAAAATATAAGCATTTAACAAAATTGTTCTTGCAGATTTTCAGAGAAATAAGGCCCTACTATAAAGACAGGCAAGGGACGTGGTGGCTCAGTGGCTAAGACACTGAGCTTGTCGATCAGAAGGTCAGCAGTTCAGAATCCCTAGCTCCGCATAACAGAGTGAGCTCCCGTTACTTGTCCCAGCTTCTGCCAACCTAGCAGTTCGAAAGCACGTAAAAAATGCAAATAGAAAAATAGGGACCACTTTGGTGGGAAGGTAACAGCACTCCGTGCACTTCGCTGTTTAGTCATGCCGGCCACATGACCACGGAGACGTCTTTGGACAGCGCTGGCTCTTCGGCTTAGAAACTGAAATGAGCACTGTCTCTAGAACCAGAAACGACTACCACGCATGTGCAGGGGTCCCTTACCTTATAAAGACAGGCATCTTCTAGAAATATCAGTAGGTGACTTCAA
The DNA here is from genome assembly GCA_030761175.1 of Masticophis lateralis. NCBI lineage: Eukaryota > Metazoa > Chordata > Lepidosauria > Squamata > Colubridae > Masticophis > Masticophis lateralis. Next base: position 124,692,612 of record JAUDYJ010000001.1, on the reverse strand, counting down.
TCACCTCCAGCCAGCAAGGCTAAGCCCATTGGAGGATGATAAGAATTGGAATCCCTAAAACAACTGAAGGAAACTAAATTGGTGAAGATGAGGATAAAGACCATATAGCTCCTGTAGATGTGGCTATGTTTATTTAAATATGAAAATACTGGGATTTATGCTAGGATGAATGTTCATCGGTTTGGAACAAAACCATAAATTTTCTTTAGTCTCTTTGCTTTACAAGACATATTTTCAGTTCCTCTGCGTAAATGCAATTACAATTAAGTGGAAGGTTTTGTTAGAACCAAATGTATAAACAAGACACCCTCTTCTATTTTTCTCAGCTGAATCTGTGAACTGTGGCATGTATCTGTTTATTAACCAAGTCATTTGTAACTGAGGTTATAGCTATTATGAAGTATTTATACCGAGTATAAAGAAAGACAAAGACAACTGACCTTGAAGGAGCTGCAGGAGGAACCCGAATTCCTCTTCCTCGAATACTTCGCCCACGAGGTGAGTCCTCTGAACCATTTAAATATGACAATTCTCTCAATTGCTCTTGACGGATTTCATCATTATAGTCCTGGGAAAAAGGAAGCAATAGAACATCTGTCATCTTTACTACTGAAGTTCCATTCCTCCTCCCAGATTAGCTAATTTTAAGTTTAAGATGATTTTCAGGAAACTTAAATGACTTCATTGCTTGGTACAGTGCTTTAAAAAAAGCAAATAATATTTAACCCATATTATGCAGGTAAACAAAATGTATTCTGCAAATATGATTTATTGCCACCAAACTAGGCAAGGTATGTAGTTAAAAATATAATCATTTTCTTGTACGTCATAGAGCTACACAGGAGTAGACTTGATGGAATCGGCCCTAAGTTAGTTAGATTTTAGAGTTTTTCAAGAGTCAAGATTCTATTTGAAATAAAATAAGCACTGCATAAAGGGGATAGCTTGTTTCCATCTCCTTAATGGCAACTCCCCTTTGGGTCATGTGACCAGGAAGTGGGGGGGCTTAAGAATGAAAGAATTAGCAGTATTTTGAGCCACTGTCTAATTGCCTCACTGGGATGTAGTGAGGATTAAATATGTATATATATATATTCCACAATACGTGGCCAGATGCAGCACACTTGTGAATTTATTCTTTTCTTCAATGGTTTTGTTTCGCCACACCAAACTGAGTGCCTTCTGTTCTGTTTGCAGAGAGCTATCCTACTAATGAAAAGACAGAATTCCAAATTCCCTTAAAAATTATTTTTCAAGTTCCACTCCGTTAGAAAGAATTAAAAGAATCATTCCTGCTCTATAATAGGAAAACAACCTGCCTACCTCTGATTCATTGTTTAGCTGAATGGAATGAAAAAAAGCAGAAACACGTCATTGCTTTGCAATGTAAACTTCACCCTTTATGTATTTCCGTGTGATGGCAATGCAAGCATGAAAGGCAGAACTTGCACGGTGACATCATGATGCATATGTTGTCATTTTTGCGTCATTGTGTCTAGCTGTACTTAGGGTGCAAATCAGGGCGCAAATCAGAAATTCAAATTTTTTTACTACCAGTTCTGTGGGTGTGGCTTGGTGGGTGTGGCATGGCTTGGTGGATGTGGCTTGGTGGGCGTGGCAGGGGAAGGATACTGCAAAATCTCCATTCCCTCTCCACTCCAGAGGAAAGATACTGCAAAATATTCAGTCCCACTCCACTCTGGCGCCAGCCTGAGTTGGTATTTGCTGGTTCTCTGAACTACTCAATATTTCCACTACTGGTTCTCCGAACTACTCAAAATTTCCACTACCAGTTCTCTAGAACCTGTCAGAACCTGCTGAATTTCACCCCTGTGCCAAATGGGTTGGCAGGTGTAACTGTTATCTAGCGTGGATCCTTTACAGGAAACAAACAAACAAACAAAAAACCTCTCATCAGTAGCTTAATTTAGTTTCCCTGGTTGGCAAAGAACATTTGCGAAGGGAAAGAAGTCAAAAGAATTCCATTGACCAGCTCTTTGATGGCGGTGCAGCTTTGCTCCCTGTGACCACTGGACTTTTCCAGAATGGTGGGCAAGCTTGATCTCTCCTGGACAGGAGCCCCTCTTAAGTGGCAGGATAGAGTTGTACCTAGGTTGTACTTGCTGGCAATTCTTGATGTTAGAGAGCATTGGTACAATGCAATGCCATAGAGATAAGCAGACTAAAGAGAATGAATCTGGCATGGTGCAAGCGGAGCTTGTAGCCTTGCCAACACGCCCACTCCATCTATTTGTTATTATTACAATTATTTGCATACCACCTACTTGATTGACTGAGGACAAAATCAATTAAAAGTACAGCGCTCATCAAATCCAGTCTTTAACATCCTTGCTTTTAAAGGAAAGCAAGTATCCTTGCTTTTAAAGGAAAGCAAGTATGACCAACGTTTGCATAATTAGCCTGAAATTCATCGGTGCCTTATTCAGAGACTTAAACCTGCCGGAATCATGCAGAATTTAGAGCTGTTTTGTTTTAATCTGCACCATATAAATCTTAGAACTTTGTCTCATCTCCTATTACAATGAAGTTCTCACATATTCCATGCATCTTCGAGGTTTTAAAATGGCACTGTTAATTGTAAAACATTAGAAATCTAAGGGAAATGCAATGCAGCCTATCAAATGAATATTAGTGCACACTTCTTCACAATCGTGAAGCAGAATCTTGACTTTCTTCTGATAAAATAATTAAGTTTGGTGACCATCAAGAAAGAGTGTAGCAATTTTGCAATATGCAAGCATTCCTCTCTTGATTCTAAAAGATTATTGGAAATATTAATGCATTTCTTGGCTTCATCTAGCAGCTGAAACAATACACTTATTTATATCAGCCTTCTGTGCTGAAAATAATAAAAAACATATTAGATGACATGTCTTATTTCTGTCCAAATGATACAAATAATTATGTACAAAGCAAAAGGTAGTTTTCAGAGCAGCACTTTTTGATTGCAGCTTTGAAAATCATAATAATCATTCATTTGCTGCTGCTGAGGTTTACTAGGAGAAATTGGCATATTCTGTAGTAAATAAAGTTAAATAAATAGAGGAAAAATATAGCCAATCAAAATAATTATAAAAAAAGACAGATGTACTAAATGATGAGCTCTGAGATAATTCTACTAAAAAGATACCCCAATCAGTTTCTTTTAGTCGATATCATTTGCATTTTCAGATAGATTTCTTCTTTTGGGCTGTAACTTCCCATTGTTATTGTTTCCCAGAATTAGAAGGAATCTCATTCTTTGGATTTATTTTTTCTGACAATGCCCCAGTAATGATGGCAATGATGTTCCTAATTCAATATATTTTAGGTTTAGTTTTTATAATTATATCTTGTGTTTGTTGTTAGATTATTATTGTTGTTTATGTTGTTGCTCAAAGTCATACCACCTGAGTTCCTTGGCCTTATATCTTTTAAAATAAATAAATATTAGAATTTTAATTGCATAGTACTGTTAGGTGTATCCTACGAACCAAGCTGCACAAAAATGTCTTCATGTGCTACTTTCCCATTGCCATTACAATGTGAAATACTCTTCAGTTTCTCCACTTTGTGATATAAAGCATCTGATATAAAGCAGTGGTGAAATTCAAATTTTTTTACTACTCTCCATTCCCACCCCATTCTGGAGTCAGCCAGAGGTGGTATTTGCCGGTTCTCCGAATTGCTCAAAATTTCCGCAACCAGTTCTCCAGAACCTGTCAGAACCTGATGGATTTCACCCCTGATATAAAGGTAATAGTATCCCATTTCTGGAACTGTGAAGCAATCAATTCGGAAGTTTATCTTACTTCAGAAAGACAATTCATTGATGAATGGATATGTAGTCTGTATCTGTCTATGAAACTTTCTCAACAGTGGAGAAAAAAATATAAAGGTACAGGGAACATCCAGGCCCATATAATCAGGTTGTCCTTGACTTATGACCACAACTGGGGCCAAAATTTATGTTGCTAAGTGAGTCACACCAGATTCTACAACTTATTTTGCCATGGTTATTAAGCAAATCACTGCAGTTGTTCAATGAAACATACAACTGTTAAGTGAGCCCAGCACCCCACATTGACTTTGCTTGTTGGAAGATGGCTGGGAAGGTCTCCAAAGGCAATCACAGGATCTCAGGATTCTTCAACCATTATAAATATCTGATAGTTACCAAGCCCCTGAAATTCGATCATCTCACCGTGTGGCTGCTATTACCGTTATAAGTATGAGGACAGGTTGTAAGTCACTTTTCTCAGTGCTGTTGTAATTTTGAATGGTCACTAAATGAATGGTTGTAAATCAAGGACTACATGTAGTACTTTGGAGACCTAGAACCAGTCCCTCTGGTTTTGATTGAAATCTGAGTTTCAACCACTAGTTCGTGGGGATACCAGCAGCAGTGAAATCCAGCAGGTTCTGACAGGTTCTGGAGAACCGGTAGTGGAAATTTTGAACAGTTCAGAGAACCGGCAAATACCACCTCTGGCTGGCCTGAGAGTGGGGTGGGAATGGAGATTTTGCAATATCCTCCCCCCCAGGAGTGGGGAGGGAATGGGGATTTTGCAATATCCTTCCCCTGCCACGCCCACCAAACCACACCATGCCCACCAAGCCACACCCACAGAACCAGTAGTAAAAAAATTAGGATTTCACCACTGGATACAATGAAATAAAATCCCTCAGTCTCTGAGGCAGAAAGCCAAAAGCAGAGAGATAAATTTATCTTTTCATGGAAAAGTTCCTGAAAATAATGCAGTCTATACAGGGGAGCAATAGGATTGGCTCATGTTATCTAAGTGCATGAATCAGAGCTGTCTGCGTATATTTAGTACAACTCTAGTGATGCCCCAGCACTAAGTGGTCTGACTTTTGCCTTCCCTCATGAATGCCTTCTTAGAACATTTTAACCTGAGTATCCCTTTTTGTTTTGTTGCTGAAGGTTGGTTACTAGTAAGAGCCTCTGTTTCTACGAATTTTGACTGTTTTTGAATGTTAGCTTTTGCCTCACAAGTCCCTTTGCTATTGTTTGTTAACACTGAATCAGATACTGTATCTTATTATCTTTAGTTCATGAGCCAAGGTGATCTATTGATTTGTTGAATATAAGAACCCACCGTTTTGCTATTTAGGGACGCAAAGTAGGTCAGAAAAAATATCACGTCTGATGAAAAGAGGTCCATTATGGAAATGGATGTCAAGACTGGTTTCTCCTATACATTTTGGCAAATTAGTCATGAAGTGCAATGTCAAAAGATAAGATTTTGAAAAAGACCAGCTTTTCATGAGAAATCGTGATATAGTATTGAAGGGAAACAGTAATAAGGATATAATAAATAGTACTAGAATATAATATACTGGTATACTAGAATTAGTAGAAACTTGTTATTCTGTAACCATTAGGTTCCTGTAATAAATATATAGCCTCTGTATTTGTATAACACACATATATTGTACCTTTATATCTGTAACACAAATAGCCTTCGTATTTGTATCACATATATTATGCCTTTATATTTGTATCTCCTGTAACAAACATATTCTGTTATTAGGCCTCTGATATGTATCTGATATTTGTCAAACATATGTTCCTGCCATTTGATCTGAACCCATATCAATCTTCTTCCTGTTTTTCTTGTGCCATCTAAGAGCATGGTACAAATCTCAGTTGGAACTGTAGACATCATCCAAGGGATAATTTACACTTCAGACCTAACATATACCTTTGATCTGTATAAGCTCCTTCCTTGCAGAACCAGATGACCAAATGAACAATTGGGAGAACAAAGGAATGCTCAAGGAAGAGATCATGCTAATTGGGAGGCTTCTATTCCTTTGCAGGGCAACAAGGATTACACAAACCTAAACTAGGAGGCCAGAATTGGATACTAAGCTGATGTCTCTGAGGGTATAAAAAGGACGCCATATCTTCCCCAAGGTGTGGCTATCTCCTCACATGCACTGCATCTGTATGTCCTGGATATAGTCCATTCCAGTATTTTGTTTTCGGCAATAAATAAAATCTGCTTCTTTTTGCAAGCTCTTCTTGAGTCTCTCTCTCTTTGGCATTCTGGTGACTCAAGTATATTTTGGGACCTTACAGTATCATCGCTTCCTAAATTCCAGGAGATGGTGCTTCTGTCCATTTTCATGTACCAAAGCAAATCGGACTCACAAGTTTCAGAGTATTTTTAGCCATGGCTGAATTTCTGTTCAATTATCGTATAGAACCTGGCAGCTGAGGCCATTTTTATTCCCAAAATCTTCAATAACACTTGGGAGATGGTTAATGATTGTCTTCCCTTTAATGCTGACTGAAATGAGGAGAACAAGAACTCAGGACAACTCTCTCCTCCAAGCTGCTTCAACTTGTTACAGTGATTTAAAAATATCCTTATTCTAATCTTATCAATTGGCATCCTAGTAGAGCCTGCTCATCCCATGCTGAAGAAAAATAGGAAACTGACAAATATTATTTTCAGTTTTATTCCTGCTCAGTTTGTCTAGGTTCTTGAGTAGTGCTCCAAACCTAGGAAGCTTTCTCATAGAGGTTCCTTTTCTTTCCTGGACAGCAATATCAGCTCATTGCTACATGTGGCCAAGAAGAAGACAGGGGTATATAAGTATGAAATCAGTTGACATGTAGACAGCCACTTTGGTTCCGTGGTAAAAGCACCAGGCTAGAAATCAAAAGATCAAATCTCACCTTAGCTATAAAAACCAGCTGGGTGACCTTGGGCCAGGGGTGAAATGCTCCAGGTTCGGACCGGATTTCCCGATCCGGTAGCGATGGAGGCGGGTGGTTTGGAGAATCCGTAGCAAAAATTCCTGTCCCCCCCACATGCCCAGATGAGCCGCATGATCATCAGAGGCCTTTTTTATTTTTAAAAGCTTTTTTTCTACAACCTCTTCGGCCAAAAAAATGCTTTTAAAAGTAAAAAAATAAAGCATCTGATGTTCGTGCAGCTCAGCTGGGATTGTCAGAGGCTTTTAAAAGCATTTTTTCTATAATCTCTTCGGCCGAAGGGGTTGTAGAAAAAATGCTGTTAAAAGTCTCTGACAATCCCAGCTGAGTTGCCTGATTGGCAGAGGCTTTTTTTCTTTTAAAAGCCTCTGCCGATCAAGCAATTCAGCTGGGATCATCAGGGGCTTTTAAAAGCATTTTTTAGTAACCTCTTCAGCCGAAGAGCTTGTAGAAAAAATGGTTTTAAAAGTAAAAAAAAAAAGTTGGCCATGCCCACCCAGTCACATTAACCCCATCACCACCAAGCCACACCCACAGAACAGGTAGTAACAAATTTTAGATTTCACCACTGCCTGGGCCCAGTCACTCTCTCTCAGCCTAACTCACCTCATAGGATTGTTGTTGTGTGGATAATAGAAAGGAGAAGGACTATTGTGTGTGCTTGCTGCTTTATTTGTAAAAAATAATAAAGGCAGGGTACAAATAAATAAATGCATCTAAGATACTAAACAACATTCTGAACATTTTAGCTAAGGAAGAACAAGAATGAAAAAGGTCAAATAACAAATTGGAAATAAGGATGACTTTTTATTTGACAGGAATGAGAGATATAATTGAGTATTTTTGTAATATAATGTAATTCAAGAAATAATGAAGCAGACTCAACACTGACATTCTGATATAATCCAAGGAAACAATTTTTTTTAAAAAATTAAAAACTATGAACTAATGTGTTCCTTTTTAAATTGTTATATTAAGACCTTAACTGGGAAAATGAAGGAAAAAACAAAGTGATTAAATAACACTGCTAATTTTAAAATAACCATCCTATTAAAAGATAAAACCCCCCGCTCTCCTTTAGATCTATTAAAGCAATTAACTTGTACCCAGTAGGCCTGGGTACAATTTTGGCATGCATAACTTTGGTAGTAAACAAAACTTTTCTAATTAAAATCGTATTATTACTGTGGAGCAAGTTTCCTAAATGCCCAATAATCTCTAATTTGACAATTATGTACAGTCACGTCATATGATTTGAAAAATTACTTTTCAAACTATTTATGACTAGGAGGGAACACACCCACACACATACACAGGGAGGTTTAGATACATATCTGAGAGGTAACATTTCCAATTGTTTTATAAATCCTACCTGATTTGTCCATCATTAGATACCATCTATATGTTAGAATATCATCTTCTGTAAAAGGACAGAGGACAGTTTCTGTCTTGAGCATTCTTTGGAAGCCTTTAAATCCAACACTGCCATGTTCATCAAGGCATGGAAATAACTGCTTTCACTCTTAAAGAAAGAATCTTTTCCATTTCTATGAACTGTAACAATCCTTGTTGGGGAGAAATTAGGAGAAGGAAGGTGTGTGGGATATGTTCCCCGCTTTGAGTTATTTGTAAAAATAATAAAGATAGGATCAAAATAAATAAATTAAACCAAGGGCCTCTATATTGAGATTGAACAGCCCTCTCTCAACAGAGAGGGAGGAATACAACACCACCTATCTCCTACAACAGTCCTTTCAGCAGTTCCAAGAAGGTTCCACACCAGTGGTTGGTTTCTAATGGTTCGCCCCAGTTCAGATGAACCAGTAGCAGCGGTGGTGGGAGGCTCCGCCCACCCACCCGGATGTCATCACAGACGCTCTGCGCATTTGCAGAAGCGCCATGCACAAGTGAAGCGGGTGTCCGCGCACACATGCTTACAGTTCCAAACCGGTAGCAAAGTAAGTGAAACCCACTACTGTTCCACACCCATTTGCACTATGCAGGTGAGCCTGAGGATACAGATAAACCTCCAAGATGCCTCAACGACTCTCAGAATGAGTGCAAGGAATATAGATCCTTCCATCCTCCACCATTCAGTCAGAACTGAAGAAGTGTCTTGGATGAAAAGTCTTCAAAGAGCCTCAGATAGCTCAAGCGGCTAAATAGCCTGTTATTAACATCCAGCTGTCTGCAATTACACCAGTTCGAGGCTCAAGGTTGACTCAGCCTTCCATCCTTTCTAAGGTAGGTAAATTGAGGACTCAGTTTGTGGGGGCAATAAGTTGACTTTGTATAAAAAATATACAAAAGTATGAAGGCTATTGCGTAACGCCTTGTAAGCCGCCCTGAGTCTCCAGAGAAGGGCGGCATATAAATCTAATTAAAAAAACAAAAACAAAGTCCAGTTGCCTTTTGAAAAGGCACCTTTGGGACTGACATGACTGAGAATCTCCACAGACAAACTAAACCAAACTTTAAATTTTTTTCCCCTTAAATTGCTTTACTAAGCTGACCAGGTTTTTTTTCCCCCTTAGCCATGGCTTGCAGGTTTGGGTATATCAAGTGAAGTCTCTAGATCTCCCTTTGCTCTTATATCTGTCCCTGTACCCACAATATTACCCTTTTTAAAAACCTTTTCTCAAATGCTTAGTGGTGTTTTCTCTTCATAACAATCCTTTGGAGATACTTCCCGTTCCTTGAGAAGCTCACCAGTTCTACAGCTTCCCTAATGGCTCCATTTGTGTTAGAGCCCTTAGTTTAATCCCTTCCTCTGATCCCTTTCCTTAGACATATTTATCTCTTTTCTACATTCTGCTAATTACAAGCTCTGGCCTCTGTTTCTGGACCTCCATTATTTCATTGCTTCTCATGACAATTCATTAGTGATATGCACCAGCTGTATTCATTTCTCAGACTTTACCACGAAGTTAAAACAAATGATATAAAAGTCCATGCATAAAAAGCAATTCTAGGAGAATAAAAATACAATCCGGGCCTTTGTTCATCAGAGTGAATGATTATTAAACTGAATGTAAGCCACATCTTTAAGACGTATCACTATGGTCTGATGGTTAACTGCATAAAGAGTAATAAATGTGCTAGCCCTTTTAAATAGAAATAGCACATGAAAAACTAGACAGCCTTTCTGGAAACTCTTAAATAAAGCATCTCTCAGATCTTGAGACTTAATGGCTTGAGAATATGCTGTGCCTGTGTATATTTTATGCTTTGTAATTTGTGGATGCAATCATATGCTAAGGCTATTGGCTCCGCATATAGTTCTGGTTAGTGTTTGTAGCACACTGCACTGTGGAGGATTAGGGGAAATCTCCTCACATCTGTGGCTAGGTGAATGGCCAGGTACTGGTGGTAGCAAGGAAGGACTAGTTTATGTGTGAATTAGTATTCCACTTTTTGTACTTTAACACCTAATAATATTTTTAATAGACCAGGATCAAGTGAGGACATTAACAGTGAAGACAATTAACCAGTGGAACAGATTGCCTTCAGAAATCATGGACGCTCCATCACTGGATGTTTTTAAGAAGACAGTCACTTATCTGAAATGATATAGATTCTCCGGCTTGAGCAGAGGGCTGGACTAGAAGACCTCCAAGGTTTATTCTATTCTATTCTATTCTATTCTATTCTATTCTATTCTATTCTATTCTATTCTATTCTATTCTATTCTATTCTATTCTATTCTATTCTATTCTATTCTATTCTATTCTATTCTATTCTTAAAAACAACTGGCAAAACAGGACCACAAAACAGGTCATTCTATCAATGGGAGTGTCATTTAAAGTTTTTGTGTGCTTCCTGTCTAAATTCATCATTATCTGGCTCTTGGGTTCTAGCCAGATACTCAGACCAATCTAGGAGTCAGCATATGACCATCTCAACCAATGAATACAATGAGTATTAAAAGAGAGATCCTCTCCCCCCACCCCATCATTAAAAATAGAGGAAGCATGAGTTGACTCTTGGAACATTAGAATGGTTCTGTTATAGCAACTCTGGATACAGCTATGAACATGTGTTAAATGATATTATTATACTTTCTATTCTCTCTCTCTCTCTCTCTCACACACACACACACACACACACACACTAAACTCAAGATGGAGAACAGACCTAATATGTTCCTCAGCGGAACAATCCTGTGGGGTGGGATGGACTGAGAGTGCCTGGCCCGCAACCACCCTTTCATCTCTATGGCAGGACTAGAACTCACTCACCATCTCCTGGTTTTTATGCCAGCATCTTTACCACGGCACCAATCTGGGTCTCAGTTGATATGTATGCTTGTACATACATGTGAACATCATTGTCCTACTGGGGATATCACAAATGATTGTGAGATCTGAGCCACAACTCACTTGGAACTTATTATTTTATGCTATCCTATTTGTATAACTATTTAAGTCATAGCGGTTGGGATTTGACAGCTGCAAGCTTCAAACCTCCATTGATCTATGGATGAAAGAAATGACTACAAAAACATCAGGTCTAGTTAGATGGATTCTCTTAGTCTTTGAAATGTGAATACATTATTACCAATTCTTTTGTTTCCATTACATTCATTATAAGCCCATCCATTTTGCAGCCAAAACATGACTGACAAAACAACACTGTTTTTTCCCTCCAGTTAAATCAAACTAAGGTACTGTTTTGTACAGTAATTAGTACCAAAAATATGCAATATGTACACCCATGCCATCAGCCAGGCTCTCTTAAAACCAGTGATTGGACAATATCCATTTTACTTCCTACTCCAGAGTATGGTTCGGCTTCAAAAGTTTTCTGTCTAAAATTTCTGTCCAAGATTTTAAACATCTTGACACAAATATGTTGTTTTCTGAAGATGCAAAGGATTTTACTCATCTTTGAAAATATAAAAGGTGGCTGAGGCTCCCCCCTTCCCACTTTTCTCTTCACAGCAAAAATACCCACAACTCTTTGTGGCTTTTCACTTCAAAAGAAAAAGGAAGCCATATCTAGTGGGGGTCATGCTGGATAACGAGAGCGAAGAAGCCCAGGGCCCTGCCTGTTGAAAAAAAATGGGATTTTTTTTTTTTTTTGAGAGAGAGAAAAATACAAAAGTTGGCTAGAAGTTCTTGCTAATTTTCAGATGCACTCCCAGCAGGATCCATAGCCAAATTGTTTTACATTTTTATTTAAGGCATAGATTCTAGAAAGTAGATTACTTTCTGGTTAAGTGCAGGATTTAAATATAGCAATAGCAATAGCACATAGACTTATATACTGCTTCATAGTGCTTTTACAGCTCTCTCAAAGCTGTTTACAGAGTCAGCATATTGCCCCCAACAATCTGGGTCCTCATTTTACCCACCTCGGAAGGTTGGAAGGCTGAGTCAACCTTGAGTTGGTGAGATTTGAACTGCTGAACTGCAGCTAGCAGTCAGCTGAAGTAGTCTGCAGTATGCACTCTAACCACTACACCACTTTGGCTCTTCTCATATGATGTTTTAATAGGTGTGAAGCACCATGCAGCCACTTGTTTTCTTCTACTGTTTTGGCTTCTGTTCCTCTACTATATGAAGAGATGATCACTAATGTACAATTTGTCCATCGTCATCATCATGGTAAGCCACACACATGTACACCAATATAAATTCAGATATTCAATGTGACTGAATCAACATTCCCCTTGAGATAATAGAAAGGATATGTATGTCTCAACTGGAAATTAAGTGAAGCTTTAAAAGAAACTTTCCACTTATGTACATACTGTATATGCTTCCCATTATCTAAATGGAACATTGGTCTGACTGTGCACATAATCACATACGCAAAAAAAACAAACAAAAAAAAACGAAAAAACAAAGAAGAGTGAGAGAGGGTGGTATTTTAATGTTAGGGCATCAGAGCTTGTCTTTGACCTCTCTTTTTCCTTTCAATTGGAAAATGTAATTGAATTTTGAATGTTACTATATCCATTAAAAAAAAAGGCTTAAGCCCTTTAATTATCTGCAAAGCCCTCTCTAGCAGCAACTAGAATGTATTCTCAAGCATGGCTGTCATTCACAGCAGTGCAGGGCAGGCAAATGAATGGCCTTCAGATGAATGGCCTTGATTGTATTTTGCTGCAAACGATGGATATGTATATTTTTTCTACACATGACAAAACAAAAAAATAATAATTGTGCATAAAATTAAATATCATAACTATTTCTTGAACAAAGAGTAGCACAGATTTCCCCCAGTTATACTCTACTACTCTGTTCTACTAGGTAAAGTGGTTGCATTGCACTAAATAATTTGAACCATCTATAAATGAATATTGAAGGAGTTATTCAGGAAAATGCTTTTCCTCTGAGCTTGTGCAAATAATCAAGGCTGTTAGTTTCTCCTGGCAAATTCTATGTCCTTCCTTCCTTCCTTCCTTCCTTCCTTCCTTCCTTCCTTCCTTCCTTCCTTCCTTCCTTCCTTCCTTCCTTCCTTCCTTCCTTCCTTCCTTCTACTGTCTCACTGCCATTATCAGTACAAGGAGCTTTCTCTCAACTCTAGTGGTAAGCTCTCCAAACTTCCTCTCCAAAAGGAACTGGTCACTTCACTTCTGGTGCTATGTGATAGTTATGAGAGATTCATTTAATATTGTCTTTCTGATTAATGAAAGCACTGAACTGAGTCTGGTAATCTCAAATTACAGACTTCAGGTTGAGAAGATTGCAGTTCCATTCCATGCCAGAAGCAGCACATATGACAAATGCTTCTAATTATGAAAATGGAGCACTTACCTTCAGAATATTCTTCTTGATCTGTAACTCTGCTTCTTGATTATTTAACATGCTTAGTTGCTTTTTCTTTGCTCTCTCTACCTATAAATCGTTTCAGCAATTCAAGTGAGCTATGTTCAAACCAGTCGTTTAACCCACCAAAAGAATGTATAAACTCTTCCTAGCTTTATTTAATTAATGAATTAATTAATGGGCATTGCAGAGACTAATTAATTATAGCTGAAACCACAGGGAGAAAGCAGCCAGTTTTCAGCTCACTGGACCACAAATAGTATAAATTGACAAAGTTACATGTAGCTATAAATTACTTAAGGCTGCAATCCTCAGCAATCTGTTGTGGAACCTGTCACCCTGTGAGGAACCTGTCACCCTTTAGATCAGACTTTCCTAACCTTGGTTCTTTCCAGGTGTCAACTTCAACACCCACCCACCCCGAATTCTCAACAATAGCCACACTTGCTGAACTGTGAAGTCTGCATTTGGTAGTGCAGATGCTCCAGCAATTAAATTATTTCTGTCAGATGCAAGAAGTCAGGGGTCGGGAAAGAGTTCAACCTGTTCTCTGAAGCACCAGAGGGCAGGACAAGAAGCAATGGATGGAAACTAGTCAAGGAGAGAACCAACCTAGAACTGAGGAGCAATTTCCTGAGTGTTAGAACAATTAATCAATGGGGTGATTTGATGCCAGAAGTTGTGAATGTTCCAACACGGGAGGTTTTTAAGAGATTGGACAACCATTTGTCTGAAATGGTGCAGGGTCTCCTGTTTGAGCAGTGGGGGTTGGAATAACTCCAAGGTTCTTTCCAACTCTGTCACTCTGTTATTTGGTTACTACAACTTTATTTCATGCTCTCTGTATACAAGAATCTGAACTACTATGATCAAGGTAAATTGGTGTTCGATAAGAGTCAACAAACTTCAAGCGGGAAGGGATGGCTGCACTTAGGTTTGTTAAGGGGATGTAGAGTCTCCAAACTGATGACGTGCTTGACCCCGCTCTCGGGCTCAGCCTGGTGATCTCCTACACGTTCTTTAGCATAATTAGCAGTATGGGATAATGAGAACTGAGTTCAGTGAAAACCTGAAAGGCCACGAATACTTTCAAACTGATTTCACACCTCTGTTAAATTATATACACTGATCCAGAAGTTATGCTTATCTAACTTAATTGAGCATCGTTCCCTTAAAATAATGACACAAATACCAGGGCATCCTTCAAGATGACAAAATCAACATCAACCATTTTGAAGTCAAGAAGAAGGTTAGAAGTGAATACATTATGAGACTGAAGATGATTTTAAAGCCCAAACTCAGTGGAGGAAATATAATCGTGGCAATTAACATCTGGGGAATTGCAGTCATTAGATTCACAGCTGGAATAGTGGAATGGAACTCAAGCAAAACTAAAAGCCCTGGATAGGAAGATTAGAAAAATAATGACAATAAATTGTGCTCTTCATCCATTTTAAAAAAAGATGCAAGTAAATCAGATAACAAGCCCTAGTAATGGCTAAAAGCAGGAAAGCTGAGGAAAGAGATACTAATTGTGACGGCACAAGACCAAGTCTTAAGAATAAGTGCATACAAATCCAGAATTGCAAAGACAGAAACAGAACAGAAAATGCCACCTCTGCAAAGAAACTGAAGAAACAATAAACCACCTAGTTAGCTGCTGCAAGAAAATTACATAGAGTGACTACAAACAATGGCATAACAAAGTGGCAACAATGGTGCACTGGAATATCTGCAAGAAATATTTTCCCTTCAAGCAAGAACTGATGGGAGCACAAAATAGATAAAATATTAGAAAATGAACAAGCTAAAGTAGGGATGTCAAACTCGATTTCATTGTGGGCCATATCAGCATTGTGGTTTTCCTTGGGGGGCTGGGGTGGGGTGGGGTGGGGGTGGTCATAGCTGACTGGATGTGGCCTAGGGGTCTGGCCAGCTCGACATCACTCGTGTGGGCCGGGTGGTATTGGGGAGGGAATCGAAGGCTCTCTGGTGGGAGGGGTGGCTCATCCCATAAGGTGAGGAAGGTGAGGTGATGCAGGGGGCAGGGTGAGGGTGAGGGTGCTGTGTGCATGTCCAGGGGGAAGGAATGAGACAGCACTGTGGATCTAAGGCTGGCCATGGTCTGGCCCGGATGGCCACCACCAAGTTGCAGATCAGCACCTGGTTGGCCTGAGCCAGGCCAAGGCATCACGGGCCAGTCCTTTGCTGTTTCCAGGATGGCCCCACAGGCCAGATCTAACCACCTTGTTGAGTTTGACACCCCTGAGTTAAAGTATTCTGGGACTTTAGAATTCAAACAGACAAGAATCTTCAGATTTATCAACTGTTGATTAGAAAGACACAAACCTATGGATAGTAGAGTGCCAGTACCTTGGAGATAGCAAAATGGAATCACAAAATACAAAGACCTGCAAAAAAAAAAAAAAAAAAAAAAAAAAAGACTGTGGCAAAAAAAGCAAAGGCAGTACTGTTTTCCCAAAAATAACACCCTGTATTATATTTTTTTCAACTCTGAAATAAGCGCTTGGCCTTATTGCCATGCACTTAAAAGCCCGATTGGGCTTATTATCAGGGGATGTCTTATTTTGGGGGAAACAGGGTAGCAATAGCAATAGGCACTTTTCTTGGATGCAATCCCAAAACATCTGCAAAACATCTGCAATTGCAAAAGGCAGATTTACTTGGAACAGCTTAAATTCTGCAATGCTATCAAACAACCTCGACCTATCTGAGGACTTGGGAAGAACTCATAAAATTCCAAATCCAGTCTAAACATCTGGCTGACTGTGCTACCATGCACATAATTCCATCCTTTAATTTTGTAATAACACCAACATCAATTAAAGAACTGGCAGCAGTAGTTTCCCATTTTTGGACTTACAATTCATAACAATAAATATATATGCCATCTGACACCCAGCAACTCTGTGTGGAATACACTTTGCATTGCACCATAAATAAGTTATTTCGGCAGATTTGTCAAATGCAACAACCTAATCTCACAGAAATTGAAGCTAAAAGATAAAGAGGAACCAACTGCATGAACTGCTTATCAAGACATCCTGTTACAGATTTAAACTCAGATTATGTTCATAATAACATCATATCAAAAGAAAATAATATGTCTTACATATTTCTTCCAAACTTGTCAGCAGTATCTTCTGAACTGGGGTATTTAAGGCACCAAAGAAATACTATTCTATCAATATAAACATCTGATATTTTTTCCACTGCTAGAATGACATCATAAATCAATATGACAATTACAGTCTCTGTGTTATGTCCAAGTTGGAAACTCAGCTGTGGAAAAGTGATATAATTTGTCAGAGGTCAGAACAGTGTGAGACTAATCCTTCTAAATTCTTGAAGGGCTGGTAATTAGTCATCGTGCAACAGCTAGAGAAAGGGCTCAAAAACTATGTGAAAGTAACAATGTGTTCTTAGTTTCTTCACCATTTGAAACGGTCCATTATTCATTCTCTGGATTGGCTCCTATGTGCCAATCTTCTTTAATATAGCGTCGTACTGATGTTTGAGACCATAATCACTACCATGTCTTGAAATGATGAGGGTTGTGGGCCAATATTGCACCTGGTTGGAGAAACCTGCTCTAGCCTAAGGGACTGACTTCTCACTCTTTCTGTGAGAATTGGTCCTGAAAATTGATATTGACTTTCTGTAGACTATTCATTTATTCCTGAGCCCTTGCGGAGAACAGAAGGTGATAGCTTTAATCTATCTGTCTGCTATGGGACAGTTTTGTATTTACAGTCAAGCTCATTATACTAATTAATGGTCTAGTTCCAGTTGCAAAGCATGATTGCCATGCTTATATACTTCTTAGGAAATGAATGCCCAGGAATCAAAATACATAAGGTTGGATGCAAACAGGACAAATGGGAGATTAGCAACACATTGGTGGGAGTGTAATCCAGGTTCTACAGAGTCTGTATCAGACGTCTTATAGACCCATTAATCAGGATTAAGTCTATGGTTGAATTGGGAGGGATAAATAGTTTATATGAGTTTGATATGCCAAAAAAAGGAAGTTAAAATTTTTTTTAAAAAAAACCACTGGGGAAAATCTTTTATTCATGAATAAGTAATCTCCTTGCCATGCCTGGGGAACAACTGGTGCACTGATTTAACACTTGCTACTTTGTTGTGAGAACTTGCTGCTTTCCTGTGTTCTGTGTCCTTCTCTTTGAACACTGGAGTTTCAGTTTCATAACATAGCTAAGTGGATTTCAGTGAAAGCAACTATTAATTTTCATGCACTAACCACTATTCTTGGGCGAAATTCTCAGTGATATTTTTAAAGAGATTAGTGACTGGCTGTTCAAAATGTAATACATGATCACTATTTGGAATGTTACGACTGGCCAAATTGTGAGCTAATTTTCATTTCTGGAATTAAGACGGTCAGTTATTGAAACTTTGATAGCAAATGAATAGTTGAGGTCCCAGGGAAGATGACAGGTGTTTGATATTTAAGAAGCTGTCCTGTAAAAACTCTCACTTTGAATGAGAGGGAAGTGAAATTGTTGTGAAATTGATGTTATGATAAAAGTGGGGAGATTACTTCTCTTGACACACATATAACAACTGATAGAGAAGAGGACAGAGAATCAGCTGCAATTTATCTGTTTGGGATGATATTTTGGAGCATCTGTTCATGGGGGTGGAGATCTTGACCAACTATAGGAAAAAGCACATGATTACTAGATACCTCTTTCCCCCTTTTTTTCCCTACATGGTGATAATGCAATAGTAAAATTGGAACAATATAAGGGAGAAGTATTGATTAAAACTGACATCATGTGGTGATGGGGTGGAGAAGAATTTATAAATTGACTGGATTTGCCTTTATTCTTTAATGTCAACATAAAATAATGTGAAGTTTTCTTTAACTTAATTTAAATGCAATATAAATGAGGACAGGTTTCTTTGTGGCCACACCTCAGATATGAGCTCTTGACAATATTATTTTACACACAAAGTGTAAAATGCAATTTTGCGCAGTGCGATTTAAATAACCTACTAGGCAAATGCAACATCAGACAATAATTTTTGCCTAGCCTCCTTCCATTTTTAATTGGGCAATTATACATCTGCTTCACCTATGCCAATACTGCATATGCTTACTGAACATGACTTTATATAATTTAAGTTTAGATGCTGTTTTCCATCATTTCTTCCTGAGATTACTTAACCGATACAAATAAGTAATCTGCTTTTCTAATCACCCAATGCATGTTTCATCAGAATTCTTTCTTTTCCCGATCATTGTGAAAAGTGAACACAACTGTATTCTACTTCTTAAGAATTAACTCACAAGGTACAGCAAAGCATATTAACATTCTGGGTTTTTAATAGGGTTGCTCATAGCTCCCCCTCCAACCTTCACTGAAGTTGTGTGATTTCTCTTAATTTCCCATACATGTCATGAGGATGTACTTAGGGTATGATAGTTAAAACTTCATTACATAGCTAAGTGATCTTCAGTGAAGGCAACTGTTAATTTCCATGCAACATCCATAATCATGGGACGAAATTCTCAATGTTATTTTTAAAGAGATTAGTGACTGGCTGACCAGTGAAATAATTTGATGTACAGCAATAGAAAAGAAAAACAAGTGCCCAGAATGAATAGCAAATAACAATGCAAGTTTTGGTCCTAAAAATTGATCCCAGTTGATTCCCATGTCTTTTGGAGTTCTATTAGTGATTTAACTTCTTTAATTGATTTATTACATCCCATCAAGTTAGTGTTGACTTTTAGCAATCATGTAGATTTCCTCCAGGAGGACCTTTTCCCAACCTAGTCCTTCAGCTCTTCTAATGGAGAACCCATCTCTGCTTCAATGGAGTCCATCTACCCTAATGCCAGTTGTCCTCTTCTCTTTAATTGCTTTTCATTAAATAAAGCGAATTGAAATGAATTCTTGTTTTTATCTTGAGATGACAATTCATTCCGTTTTGAAGAAAGTGTGTTGGGAAATTTAGTGGTTTCTTACAACACATTTTGATTAAAGTAGGTCTTTGTCTTCAATAAGTAGATAAAAGAGAATGAAATAAAAACTGGTTCAAAAGTGAGTGACAAATGCTAGATAGTTTTCAACATATTTAAAACACTTCAGAGCAAGAAATAGCTTTTTTCCCCCTACTGTACGTGCATCTTAAAACCTGATTAAATTAAAGAAAAATGATCTTGCTGCAGGAAAAATATATTGTTTCCCAGCTAAAGTTGCTGAAATTTAATAATTTAAAATGCATCTATCTAGTTCAATTGCAGGTAACAAGAGATAAATTACTAGCAGTTGGGGTGCTTGAATAGCTTTTAAAACTTTCTACCTTGAGGCAATCTTAAATGATTATTTTGAAAGCAATTTAAAAGCACAGCAGCACTTTTATATTTATTTATGTTATTCCAGTTATACTTACAAAATATTAATGTAAGGGTCAAACATTTTAAAATAACTATTCATTAGAAATTGTTATTATTGTTCCAAATGCCTAAATGAAGATGCAACTTTTAGCTTCAGGACAATTCATTTAAATATTCATCTGGACTTGACTGATGAATAGTATTAACTGGGTTAGAAAGTTTTAAAATTAATAGTTTTAATAGCTCCATTCCTGCATGCCTTTAATGATGCATTGTATAACTGATGATACATAAATATTTTAAATAAATAAAAATAACGACTATACAAATTTGACCAGTTTGGTTGCATTTTATCCTCAAGAGACAAGAAAATCTTTCTGTTACTCTCCATTTCTGAGTTTCCTAATTGCAAATTCTTGGTCATTTTTTTAAAACAAACCTTTTATCCACAGCAAATAAAATACTAAAGGAAAAAATATTATTTCAGTATACTTAGACTTCAGTAAGGCATCTGACAAAGTAGACCACAATCTACTTCTTGGTAAACTAGAAAAATGTGGGATAGACAACATCACCACCAGATGGATTTGTAACTGGTTGAAAAACTGTATCAATGAGTAATCCTTCATGGTACTATATGTACATGGAGGGAAGTAAGCAGTGGGGTACCACAAGGTTCCTCTTAGGCCCAGTATTTATTTTTTATTTTATCAAATTTGTATACCGCCCTACTCCCAGAGGGACTCAGGGTGGTGAACAGCCAAAATAAAATACAATTTACATACAAATGTTAAAAACTATTAAAAAGATTAAATTTAGGCTCAAAAAATTTAAAACCACCAATTTATATAAACATTTAAAACCCAATTTAAACCCAATTTAAAAGGGAGAGTTAGGCCAGACCCGCCTGTTGGAATAAAAACATTTTTAGGGCGCGGCGGAAAGTGCGTAAATCCTGAATCCTCTGTATCTCTGGGGGGAGCTCATTCCAGATGGCAGGTGCCCCCACAGAGAAGGCTTTCCCCCTGGGGGCTGCCAGTTGACACTGTTTGGCCGACGGCACCCTGAGGAGCCCCTCTCTATGGGAGTGAACTGGTCGGTGAGAGGCTACCGGTGGCAGAAGGCAGTTTCGTAAGTACCCTGGTCCTAAGCCATGGAGCACTCTTTAATATCTTCATAAATGACTAAAATGAGGGAATAGAAGGGAAACTCATTAAATTTGCGAGTGACATTAAGCTGGCATGGATACCCCAACATCCCAGAAGACAAGCTTAGGATCCAAAAAGATCTTGACAGACTTGAACAATGGGCCCTATCCAACAACAAGAAATTTAATGTGTAGAAAACAAGGTTTTACACCAAAGGTACAACTACAGATTAGGTGGCTCAAAAACAGTAACTGTGAGAGGGACCTTGGAGTCCTAATGGAAGATCACTTAAACATAAGCCAGCAGTGTGCAGCAGCATCCAGAAAAGCTAATACAATCCTTGGTTATATAAACAGAGGCATAGAATCAAAATTATGTGAAGTATTAGTTGTGCTTTATAAATCCTTAGTAAGACCACATCTGGAATATTGCATCCAATTTTGGTCGCCACATTACAAAGAAGATATTGAGACTTTGGAAAAAGTGCAAAGAGCAGCTAAGAGGATTAAAGACCTGGAGACAAAAACATATGAAGAATAGTTGCAGGAATAGGGTATGACTAGTCTAGTGAAAACAAAGACTAGGCGTGACATGATAGCAGTATTCCAGTATTTGAAGTGCTGCCACTAAGAAGCGGTGATCAACTTATTTTCCAAAGCACCAGAAGGCAAGACAAGAAACAATGAATGGGAACTAATCAAGGAGAGAAGCAACCTGGAATTAAGGAGAAGCTTCCTAACAGTGAGAACAATTAACCAGTGGAACAGCTGGCCTTCAGGAGTTGTAGGTGCTTCAAACTGGAGGTTTCTAAGAAAACACTGGACAGCCACCTGCCTGAAATGGTATAAGGTCTCCTTCTTGAGCAGGGGGTTGGACTAGAGCAGGGGACCCCAACCCCCACTTTGTGGACTGGCACCGAGCCATGACATGCCAGCAACTGAGCTGCGCAAACAAACAAAGCCTCATCCATGGGATGCAGGCAGCAGGTGAAACCACGACCCCTCTGGTCCATGGAAAAATCTTTCTCCACAGAACTGGTCCTTGGTGCCCAAAAGGTTAGGGGTTTCTGGACTAGAGGAACTCCAAGATCCCTTCCAGGTTTATTCTATTGAACATGCTATTGTTCACAGATAGGACAGATAACATTTTTGTAAGAAATTAATGACATTAATGAAAGATGTTTGTATTTTCTTATGGTATAATATAAAATGATCTAAATAGGAATAGCACCTTTGGGATCCATTGCATTATTAATATCACTTTCTTTGGGAAGTTTTGATAGTAAGATCTTGGACTGAGATTGTCAAATGCCAGGGAAATCAGGAAATCCAGGCAGTTCAAAAGTGTATAAAAATTTATTTCATGTTAATGTTCCCTTCAAGAATCTGAACTACTAATGGTGAAAACAAATTGGTGATGAATAAGAGTCAGTGGAATTCAAGGTGGGCTGGACTTAGACTTCTAGTGAGTGTGAAGGGAATTGAGACTGATGATGCGTTTGACTCCTCTCACAGACTCAGTCTAGTCATCTCCTATAGAGACTATCTAAAAATGTAGCTCAGGAATTAAATTGGATACTGTTGCTGGAATTATAAAAAAATTGAAGGTTCATTGACCTATATAATAAGGTGATGTGTGTCAACTCGCAAAGTATCACTGGCCTGCTCTTGAGTTGCCATAGGCAAGGGGGGTGGGAAACAGGCGAAGCAGCATGGCAGCCAAAAACAAAAGCACACTCCAGACATATCTCTCTCAAGGCTGTCTCCCAGGATTACCCACAGCAGCTGGAGGGGAGTGATCTCTACAACTTGTGAAATTGTTCCATTGGCGAATGTGACTGATGACACACGCTGGGGGGAGGGGGGAAACAGGGTCAAGATTGGGCTGTAAATTATGTGGGGTAAGAGTTGGCTTCACTTGGAACATGCTGACATGAAGCTCCTAATAAATAATTGGATTTCTTTTGAAGCTTGGCTCAAGGTTCATGATTTAATTAGGGCATCCATTGGAACCCTGACAATGTGATAATTTGGAATCTTTCTGGAAAGGTATTTTAATCTATATTTTGGTCCTCAAATTATGACCATTCATTTAGTGACTGTTCAAAGTTACAATACCACTAGAAAAAACTGACTTACAGCCATTGCAACATCTCCATGGTCATGTGATCAAAATTTGACTGCTTGGCAACTGGTTCATACTTATGATGGTTGCAGCGTCCTGGAGTCACGATTATGTTTTGTGACCTTCTGACAAGCAAAGTCAATGGGGAAGCCAAAATTCACTTAGCAACTATGTTACTAATTTGGCAACTTAGAATTATACTATAGCACTCTATATGGCATTTATATAGAGTTTTGACCATGAACAGTATCGTAAAATGGTCATTCTTTTTTGAAAGGATTAGGG
Source organism: Masticophis lateralis (assembly GCA_030761175.1). Classification (NCBI taxonomy): domain Eukaryota; kingdom Metazoa; phylum Chordata; class Lepidosauria; order Squamata; family Colubridae; genus Masticophis; species Masticophis lateralis. The sequence goes on along the minus strand of JAUDYJ010000001.1, from coordinate 124,669,142 downwards.
TGGTAATTTTTGAAAGGATTAGGGTGATTAGGGTTACAGAGCGTACACATTTCAGACTGAACTGAAGATCTTCTCTCACTTTAATAAGTTATTGGAAACCTTATTGAAGGCTATTTTAAGAGTTGGTATCATGAACAGAAAAACCACATTATAGAATTACATGGTCATTTCCTGTATGGTGCCATGTTTCGTGGAGCTGTTTGAATTATACAGAGAGCTCATCATTCATCAACTAGGTTATCTTATTTTTGGAGCTATTCCATCTCAAACTGGAAATCCAGGCCACAGCTTACAGTTCTTACCCAGGCCAGGGGAAAGGCAAATGGCTACTTATTGAACACTTATCAGGGAACAGTGATAAAAATGATCAATATTGGTACATAAACTGCCATAATCCTCTATAGAACACAACATTTTAATTTTACTTAGTTTATAGTCAGGGCAAACTATCTGGATAAATGCTTAATTGCATAAAAGCTACTTTTATTATGTTTTCCTTTAAATACATACTAATCTTTTCAGGAATAAAATGATGTTAAATAGTTTGAGCCTTGGGTGAAACTTTCCAATTAACTGGCTGTATCCGTGAAATAGCAAAAGAAGTGGGAATATCAGAATGCTTGGGGGCTTTTCATATAGATGAAATGCAGAAATTTAAAGCAATTGGCATTTTACAAGGTTGCAGATACTGAATAGAAGGAGTGATGGAACCTATTCTTAGCAGAATTCCATAGAAACCAAGAAAATAACTTCCTAGTCATCATAATGAAAAATAATTTAAAATGCTGGGTTTTTCTTTTTTCTTTTTTTTAAAAGGAGCCAGTTTCGTCTAGTGATTAAGGCACCAGCTAGAGACTATTAGATCAGGTGTTCTAATCTCACCTTAGCCATGCAAGCCAGGTGGGTGTCTTTGCGCCATCCCCTCTCTCTCAGCCCAACTCACCTCTCAGGATTGTTGTGAGGAAAATAAGAGGAAGTAGAATTCAAATTTTTTTACTACTGGTTCTGTGGGTGTGGCTTGGTGGGTGTGCCATGGCTTGGTGGGTGTGGCTAGATGGGCGTGGCAGTGGAAGATTAGTGTAAAATTCCCATTTCCTCCCGATCAGCTGGGATTCGGGAGGCAGAGAATAGATGGGGGAGGGGCCAGTCAGAGGTGGTATTTACTGGTTCTCTGAACTACTCAAAATTTCTGCTACTGATTCTCCAGAACTGGTCAGAACCTGCTGAATACCAGGAATAGTCCTGCTTCCCACTTTAAGTTATTTATAGAAATAAAGATGGGAAATAAATACTAATTTAAAAGTTACAATATTCAGTTTCAATAACATCTTTTCATAGAAAAATCTTATTGTATTATTATACAATTATACATAAGGTCATTATTCTATAATGTCCATTGCTTTAAGAACTTGATTATCTATGTTAACATTTATTAGCTTTAGAGGAAAGATACGAGAAGCTTTCAGGGAATAATAATTAGAATTCCAATGCCGTGTCAATTACTGAATGCTTTAGTGCTCTCAATAATAGTTGGACGGTGACCAAATAGTGACCTTGACAGAACTATTTTCGCTCTTTCCGCCATGACCTTAAAACATGGTTGTTTCCCCAGGCTGGTCTGGACTGAATGGGGTTTTAATAGCAAATTTGGTTTAATTGTCTGAATTTTAATCTGGACTGGTGTTATTATTGTTGTGAGCCTCCCTGAGTCCTCGCAGAGAAAGGGCGGCATATAAATCTGATTAAATAAATAAATAAATAAATAAATATTTACCAGCATATTTAGAATGCAGAGCTTAACATGCATTGAATTAAAAACACATCGAAGTGTGTTAGACTTCACATGGGGGTGTTACTTGGAAGCCTGACATATACAAGCATCCCTTTTAGCACGTCTTCTTTATTGTTTCACATTCTCAGAAATGTATCATACTGTAAATGGCTTTTTAATTATTCCTATTTAATAGTAGGCCAGAAGGTTTCCTAATGTGATAATAAGGTATTGTATGCATGAATGTAAAGCTAATGCAGGAGCGTTACAATCTTACCCAGAGTTTTCTGCTGAAACAGGAAGTTTGTTTATCAGTAAGTTATTCAGTTCATTTCTCAGTTATAGTCTCCATCTGAATACCAACAAGATTTACATGCATCATGAGGATAAAGCAGTCTCTATGTGGCCCATGGAATCCAGTCACAATCTGGATGTGTAGAGATCCCTAGATGGAAATAAATAGATGCCATTTCCATTATTTCATTCTATTATATCTCTTTGCTGCCATCTAGTGATTGTCTGACTATTTACAGTCTGAATATGAAAGCTCTATATCATAGTTCCCCAACTTTTTCAGCTTTGTGGATCAGTGGACTGGGGGGGGGGTGGAGGGGATGGTTCCATGCGTGCAGCAGGCAAATGCATCCATGCAGCTCCATTTGCACAACTAGTAGGCCCATAAGCCACCACTTGTGAGAATGGAGCTAGCTTGCCCACTGCTCACATGAGTTGGGATGCATGCGCACACGTTCATCCACCACTTCCACGGCCGAGTTCCAAAAGGCTCAAGGCCCAGTAGTGAGCCACAGCCCGGGAGTTGGGGACCCCTGTTCTATATCTATGAATGCTGTGTATGTTCATGGGAGAGAAAGAGTGAAATCTCCATTAGGAAATGAGTTTATAGGTTTGGAGCAATAGCTTTTTTCCTTTTTGTCCATTCCTTTGACAGTCTTTCATTTCTTCCCCTATTTTCCCCTGTTCTTTCCATACCACAGCCTGTAATATAGGCTCTCTTCTCTTCTCTTCTCTTCTCTTCTCTTCTCTTCTCTTCTCTTCTCTTCTCTTCTCTTCTCTTCTCTTCTCTTCTCACCTGAGCAGAAGCAGAGGCACGGTGGTGATCTGAGACAGCTGGATGCAGACTGGATGTAACATCAGAGTTACAATATTGTGTTCTTAGGGGCTATTTGGAGGCTTAGCAGAAAATCTTTCTGACAGCCCATACATATGATGTCAACTCAATTTTCAAAGCTGTCAAATGAGATGACTGACCTGATGCCAGCTCCATCAATATTGATGCCATTAAGAATCTGTAATCTTTGTAGTTTCACTTTAGAGTAAGGACATACACAGATGTCACTTTGGACCCTGCTGGGAGCAGGAGATTTGATATTTTTAGTCTGAGCAGATCCACAGCGAGATGAATTTAGCAGGACCAAAGTTGGAGTAGTGTTTGTTCTACTTTCTCCATTCCCCATCACACACACCCCTCAAATGTCTAACCAGTAATGAAAATGCCTACAGTTTGGAGAAAATATATAGAGGTTGAGGTTGTTGAGCTTTTGAGGCCGTATAATATGGTCTCTTCTGAATGACAGAACAAAAAGACCAGGAATCCTGGTCTTTTTATACTTTATATCTGAGTTTTTAATTAAAAATCCCCATAAAATTTTTTTGGAAGTGGATTTGTTACTGCAAAGTGAGCAGGGAAATGGATTGGTTTTACATTGATCTTCAAATCCCTACTTGACAAGAAAAAGAGTTCTTTCTGTTCCATTTCACATGTACTTTTACAAATTGCTTTGTGTCAAAATCAGGCAAGACCACAACTCGGGTAATTTTACTGAAGCATTCCCATTTCTCGAGAGACTATAATTAATGATGGGGTGCAAACTTTCATATGCACCAAAGACAAATTCCTTGTGTGTCCAATCACACTTGGCCAATAAAGAATTCTATTCTATTCTATTCTATTCTATTCTATTCTATTCTATTCTATTCTATTCTATTCTATTCTATTCTATTCTATTCTATTCTATTCTATCCTATCCTATCCTATCCTATCCTATCCTATCCTATCCTATTCTCATAACTGATAACACAGCATATCACAGCATGGATATGCTTCAGTCTATGACAGTTCTTGAGATCTAGCCTTTGAAATGAATCCTCCACAATCTCATTTAAAAATGAAGGACGTTTAAATGTGTTACCTGGAGATATTAACTTGCATTCTTATCAATGACAGTAGCTGGGGCTGCCTCTAAGAGCACTCAAAAACAACAATTGGCCCAAAATGCACTGGGCCGTGTGTTAACTGGGACTCGACACTATGTACATGTAAACTAATGTTTTGGGCTTGCCATTAATGTTACAAGTTTGTCTTCAGAAATTGTGGGTGCTCCATCACTGTAGATTTTTAAGAAGGGATTGGACAAACTTTTTGTCTGAAATGGTACAGGGTCTCCTCTTCAGCAGAGGGTTGGACTAGAAGATCTCCAAGGTTTCTTCCAACTCTGTTATTCTGTTAATTCTGTTAAAAAGCTGGTTTTAACCTATACAGCTGTATATAACCTGGCCCAAAGTATACTTAGACTACACCCTTAAATCAGAATCAGCTCATTGGTTGAGAAAAATTGCTGGTAGTCTCTAAGTACAGTGAAAATTGTGATATGTGTCTATGTGTGGAGAAGGGTTGGTATGTAAGGCTTGGAAGATGTACTTCTTGGTTGTGGAACCAACCACCCTGAGACTGTTGGATTTCTAGAACTTGGTCAAAATGGAGCTGTTCCAGAGCATTTTTAAAAAAGAATAATCAATTAATATGACATTAATGGAATTGCTATTGAGATACTATCTTAATTTCAACTTAATTTAAATATTTTTTCATGGTTTTACTGTTTTAGTTATATTGTATTGTGGCTGTTTTATTTCTGAGAAACAATGAAAATATAAAGTTGTGGTGTCTAAAAGTCTAATAAATAATTATCCTTGTTCTGCTTCCCAGTAAATCTGCTCCCAATTCTACTTCACAATCAAGCATAACACAAATTTTGTGTTATGCTTAATTGTGCAGTAACTATTGATTTCTTACAGCATTTGATTGACTTTCTGCAATAAATTTCGTATCTAAGGCACTGTTTCTTTTTAACTGATCTTTAACTTTAGCTCATTATTTCTTAAATTACTTTCTTAGAATGGAGATTAGATGAAAGGGAGGTTTCTTATGGAAGACGGAAGAACTGCAACTCCCTAGTTATGGACTTCTGTACTCATGTTGGTGAGTCTAGTATCAATGATAATTTTATTCTTGTAGCCTAGTATAAGACTCAACGAAATAGTCCAAACAGAAAGTATGGCCAGATGAATTCATTCTACTTTATTGTAAAGTTATAGAAATAGAATCTTTCAAGTCTAAAAGCATATGTCTTCCCAGTCATCTTTACAGTCAAATAAATTAGGGGAGAGTCCTTTTTGAGATGTTTGCCATAATCACATTCCTTCTGCAGGCTAAGCTGTCTCTTATGTCTCTATTTTGTTGTGTTTTCTCATTTTATTTTTTCAGAATATATTTTTGTACCTTTCCCTCCCTAATATCTATCAATATAATAAACTTATATATCTCATTCTTTCACTTTTCTATGGAGATTCTCAGTCATCCAGGTCAAAGGCGCTTTTTCAAAAGGCAACTGGACTTTGTTTTTCCTTGAAGACGTTTTGCTTCTCATCCAAGAAAAAGCTTCTTGGATGAGAAGCAAAATCAAAGTCCAGTTAGCTTTTGAAAAAGCACCCTTGGGACATTCCCTCACTTATTGAAACATTGATAGCACATTATACACAGGGGTGAAATGCTCCCGGTTCAGAGCGGATCACCGGGGTGGTTTGGAGAACCAGTAGCAAAAATCCCTCCGCCCCACCCCCCCATGCCCAGCTGAGCCACGCGATCATCAGAGGCTTTTTTTTTTTACTTTTAAAAACATTTTTTTCTACATCCTCTTTGGCCGAAAAAATGCTTTTAAAAGTTTAAAAAAAAAAAGCCTCTGATGATCATGCGGCTCAGCTGGAATCGGCAGAGGCTTTTAAAAGCATTTTTTTTTTCTGTAACCTCTTCAGCTTTTTTCTGCAAATTTTACATTTCACCACTGATTATATACATATACACATCTATGTTATCTATTTCCATTTCTATCTCCATTTCCAGCTCTATCTCTAAGCCTTTCTTTGCCTTTCCCCAGGGCTCCCTATATATTTAGGAGAAACTGAAAAACTGCCCCACCCATGATGGGAGAAGACAGTAAAAGACAGCAGAGAAAGATATCCAATAGGAAAAAACAAGATTGAAAGGTTTTAGAGATCATTCATTCTTTCTGTATTTCGTACAGTTCAGATTTCAAAGGAGGTATGGAAGATTGTAAAAGAGCTCATGCATTTACTGTACATTACTATCTTACTTCTATTTTTCAATACAACTCTGCTTAACAAATTTGAATTTCTATCCTTTTTATGGAACTACATACATTTAAGTGTAAAGATAAATCCATCATTAATCCACTGTTGTTTGCATACCCTCGCTCTCTTTGAAATTAGTTCAGGATTTGCATTAGATTGTTATGATCTGCCCTAAACAATGATTTAAATGAAAGCTCATTTAATTCCACTGAAAATGTATCCATAGGGTTTTTTGAGCCCCCTGAAATGACAGATTCAACAAATGTCAAGTGTTTAAGTAGATAAGAGGTAGGATTTTTCAAGAAATACAAATCCAATCGAATGAAGAACAAATGTGAAATGAATTTATTATTTATCTAAATTATCAGCTTTAAAATACTGACTGGGAACCAGTGCTATCTACTTATAGATGTTAATTTCCATATATATTGAAATGTGATTTTTTTTTTTTTTTTGTAAATGTACAAATTATATAAGAAACACGAGCTTTAGCATGAAAGTGTTAAAGTCTTTGGACAGAAGTTAGTCTCTAGGTACAGAAATATCAAGGCTGTTGTTAAGAATCCTTACTGGTTTGTTTGTTTGTTTTTTAATTAGATTAATATGCCGCCCTTCTCCAGAGACTCAGGGTGGCTTACAGTGCGCTAAGCAATAGCCTTCATACTTTTGCATATTTTATACAAAGTCAGCTTATTGCCCCCACAAACTGGGTCCTCAATTTACCTACCTTAGAAAGGATGGAAGGCTGAGTCGACCTTGAACCTGGTGAGATTCGAATTTACAGTAATTGCAGACAGCTGAATGTTAATAACAGGCTTTTAGTCTGCTGAGCTATCCAGGCTCTTTAAACTGAAGACAGTAGGATTTTTAAATACATGTTGTTAACATTACCTAATTGTGTTCCAATGCATACTTCTTTGGGAATAGGTCCCAATGAGGACCTAATTCCCAATGGAATTAAGCCAGACATTATTAAACTGTTAGAGGCAGAAAGATGAATCATAATCATCACCATAATTAATACTCTGCCAGTGAGGCACTATCTTGACATCAGTGGTAAAATCCAAATTTTTTTACTACCGGTTCTATGGGTGTGGCTTGGTGGGCATGGTGTGGCTTGGTAAGTGTGGCTTGGTGGGCATGGCAGGGGAAGGATACTGCAAACTCTCCATTCTCTCTCCACTCCTGGGGGAAGGATATTGCAAAATCTCCATTCCCACTCCACTCTGGGGCCAGTCAGAGGTGGTATTTGCCAGTTCCCTGAACTCTCCAGAACCTGTCAGAATCTGCTGGATTTCACCCCTGCTTGATATGGTTGTGAGGTTTGAGTGCTCCAAAGAGGATGAGAGTTCTGCTTAGAGGTTCAATCATACTGGACAGGTCTCATCAAAGGAGTCACACAAAGAGTGTCTCTTCCATAAACAATATGGTCAGATGTAACTTACAAAAACCTAGATCAATCATTGCCCAGGTCAACAAGGACCATGCTAGGTTTTGAAGTTTCTGAACATCTGGTGGCAAATGGGCTACAGGGTTGAGGACTGTTGGATGAGCCACTAGGGCTAGCAGCTGCAGAATTACTGGAAGAAAAGTTGATTACCCATCACAAAATATACAAAGAGTGAAAATAAAGAAATAAGAATCTGTTATTACAAATCAGATCTAATGACAAGAGGATATCTGAAAAGAATGAACCAGTTCAAAAAGATCAACATCCAGAATCAGAAATAACAGAATAGAGGCTGGAAGAGCAATGTTGATTTATAATATGGAATAAAATATTCATATTAGTAGAATTGGAAGAAATGCAAAAACCTAACTAGGGCAAAGAAATGAAAGCCTTGTCTGAAGCAGCTCAAGATGCAGAGGAAAACCAGGGGGGGAGTACCTGCTTACCAACAACTTTTCAATTGCTAACAGGTATAGTAATTGCTAATTGCTAACAGGTGTAGTCGATGCAGTTGATGCAGTCCAACATCATTCTTCCACCTGAGCAGAAAGGAACGAGCAGAGGAACAAAATATCAACTCCTAATTGAAAGTACAATTTTGGAACACTGCAAGAGAAGGAACCAACTTGAATGTAGCTTGGACTGGTTACAAGAAGGCATTTGACACCCTGCTAAGTGAGGGAATCAAGTGTCCGAGTGAGCAGAAACATCAGAAGCTTTGTGCAAAGATCAATGGAACAATGGAAGATACAATTGTTGGTCAACAGTGATATAGACTGGGAAAGGTTAATATCAAAAGAGAATTTTTCAAGGAAACTTACTATCACCACTACTGTTTGTTATTGCACTGATTCATCTGTTAACAATACAGAACAAGTTAGGCTAACAACATCAAAAACATCTGCTAGGCTATCCCACCTCCTTGGACAATCTGAAGCTGTATGAAAAAGCACCATCTGAAGTTTAAAAAAAAGAAAGAATCATTACTCCAAACCATCCATATATGCAACCAAGACATTGCAATGGAGTTTGGCCTGGACCAATCTGCCATGTTCACCATCAGGGGAAAATAGTGAAAACTGAAGGAATCAAGATGCCCTATGGAAATAACATCAAGTGTCTGGATGAAGACCATCGCTACAAATACCTGGGCATCCTTCAAGCTGAGTACATCAAATCCAATGAAGACACTTGAAGTGACATTTTCAATCTTGTATGACTGTCAGCAGTAATATTTTTGTTTCACTTGCACGTAACATTGCAAATACCTTGACAACTCTCTGCAACTTCATTATGTGAAATGCTCCGTGGGCTAGTTGCACAACAACAGTTGAACTTTCCAGCTTTTTCATAATCATTACACAGCCAGTAGCAAATAACACTAGCATTACATCAAATATAACCTCAAGATATAGAGCGATAGCATTCTCAAGAGACTAAAATGCTAGAAAAGTTGCTATTTTTTTCTCCAATAACACAAAAGGCCGTATTCTAGTAAAAGCTATTTCAACATTTTTAAAATCTTCTTTGTTAAAGAAGGACACTCCAACATAGAAATGTGTCACAGAGTATAGGAGTATAAATCCCTGGCATAGGAGTAAAAATTTCACCATTTTTGCTGCACTGACTATAATTAAGGTATTAAAAAAGGCTGTACAATCAAGATAGTTCAAGAAATAACATTAACAGTAGAATGATCGGGCCTTTTTTTCAAGAGAAAGGAGAAGGGGATGGCACATTTCTGAAACTGGTGATGGACAAATTCACTTGGTCTAATTTTCTAACATTTCAGAATTAATAAATCAAATGTATAAATGTGATAGCTTGGAATAACTACTTCTGGATCCAGTTTGAAATCCACCCAGCACATTAGGGTCATTCTGTTTTATACTCACGCCATTTCCAGGCAATTCTAGAAATATCCGCTTGACCAAGGCTATCAAGTAGATTTCAAAGCTCAGTAGAAACTTGAACACCAACCTCTAGTGTGAATCATACATTTAATACACCCTACCTAGGTCTTTACTAAATAATCAAATGTTACAGCTTGTAAAAATGTAGATAAATCAGTGACTGTTTCTATATTATATGTTAGTTAATATTGTTAGTTAACATGCATGCAAATCTTAAGAATAGTACAATCGAAATAATAAAAATCAGAAACAGTTTAAACAACTATCAAGAGCATAATAATCCATTTTAAACTGGATTTTCATAATCCAATATTAATAATCCATTTTAAAATGTTATCTAAACTATTATAGATTTAATGGACTGACAATAAAAGTATCTAATTTTGCATCTTGACTAGCAATGATGAACCCTAATGGTGCAGTGGTTAGAATGCAGTATTGCAGGAAAACTTTGTCCATTGCCAGTAGTTCAATCCTGACCAGCTCAGGGTTGACTCAGCCTTCCATCCTTCCAAGGTCGGTAAAATGAGAACCCAGATTGTTGGCAGACAATATGCTGACATTTGTAAACTGATTAGAGAGTGTTGTAAAGCACCATGGAGTGGTATACAAGTCTAAGTGCTACTGGTATTTATAGCTAATTTGAGATTTTCTGGCTTAGAGGTTCTTATTCTCCAATGGGATAATAACATTATAGGTCCATTGCCCATTATGGATCCAGCTTCATTTAGATTATTTAAGGATTTGGCCTGGCTTTGAACTGGAGGCAGAACAACCAAGACCTTTTTTGAATTTGGAGGGAGAGTATTTCCACTTGTGAAAACTACCACTAGTGAAGGCATTTTTAATTTTTTTTATCCTCCACCCCCCCCCAATAAATGTTTGAAACACCATTCATGAAAAGGAGTCATTTTCATTATATTGTCATGTCTCCCAATTAAGAGAGATCTATTGATTACGAAACGTTGTAATATAACAAAGCTGAAAATAGAAAGCTGCCTTTATGGATGGGTAAAAAAGCAGAGAGGGAGAACAGATGGCATTCAAACTATTGTGCAGCAAATAAACAAGACATAAAGCACAAAGTTGCGACAAATTCAAGACCTGTCAAGCAAGTACCAACAGAATAAAAAGTATTATGTACGCTGGCAGTTAGAGACTCCACAGGCACCTTATAGTACCAACCAGGCATATTACTGAGAAACACACTATGTCAGGATGTCATTGTTGTATAATGACTCCAATAGCATCTGCCAAGGATGGTGCTTTCCAACAGTACTTTCCTGTTGACAACCAGATTAATGGCAGTTGGTGCCCAATAGCTCAAGTTCTATGCGTTGTGAGCTCACAATTCTTCAAGGTTTGCACATGCATTGCCAAACTTACTTACGGGATTAGAATGTTACATCTGTTGGTTTGACATTATTTGCAATGAAATAGACAATTTTACAGTCAAGAAACTATCTTTCAATCATGTCCTATATACAGTAGCACCATACAATAGTGCTTTTATTTTTGTTTCAAATGTTTGTTTAAAGGAGACAATGCCAGGGTGGAAACTCCTGCATTTATCTAACTTTAAAGCACTTTGAGATGGTGTGATTTACTTTGTATTTTATACTGGAAAAGCTTTTCTTCGGAGTTTCTTCAGATTCCCCTTTTAGGGGGAGGCATTGGCCTACAGGCTCCCTAGTGGTAAAATTAGCAGGCATTTTTTCCATCTTATATTTGGAAAAATTGGAAGAAGGGCTAAATGTTCACAATGTCATCAAAGGTCTTTACTTCCCATTGCCAATCCTCAACTTTGTTGATGAGCATACTTTGCTAAGACATCTGATTTCAAATGGTAGAAATCAAAGAATAGAAAAAACAGATGGCTGTGATATATGTTGTGGGAGTAGAAGCCCTGTCCCAGCTAGGTAGGATCACAATATCACTCTCTAAATTAACTGCTGGTTTGTGGATCATACTTACAGCCAACCTTTTGAAGTTTGGTGGCTTTCAAACAATGTTATGACCCAGCATAACAATGAGGTGACATGGTGGCACAGAGGCTTAATGATGCTAGAAATGGTCTGCATTCTGGTGGTTCAAGCCTGGCTTTATGAGATGGAGTGAGCTCCCATTGCTCGATCCCCAGCTCCTGTCCACCTAGCAGTTCAAAAGCATACAATATTACCAATAGTTAAATGGTTACACTTTGGTGAGAAAAAAAAAGCTAGCTATGTTAGGTGTGGAGAACAGAACTGGTGCTGGACCTAGCTGAACACGAAGCATCGTGACATGAGGCAAGGTAAGACTGGCAGAGGAGCCTGGAAAAGCCAGCAACCTGAGTGCTGCTACTTAGCTGGTATAAAGCTAGTTTGCCTCACCCGGTGCATCAAAAATAGGCACGCAAGCACCGAACAAAATAAACTAGCCTTCTAGGCTGTCAGGACTGCGTTATGTGTCTAGCATGTGCAGATTTCCCTGACATTGCCATATGCTAAATAGATAAATAAATAAATAACCCAGCATGAACACTATTTGAGTTCCCCCAAATGGTTTATTTCAGAAATCTTTTTTTATACTGCCTTTGTTTATTGTAGCTGTTAGCTATCTGTGCCAAAACCACTTATGAACAGACAACATGCAACAATGTATATAACCTTCAGCTGCCCACCCACTTAAAAAAAAATCTGTACAGTTTTACACTGCCATCTGTGAATCTTCACTGTTTATCACTTTTGTGACTCAGTACTGTCTCCCATCAGTGTTGGTGGACATTTGTATATGAGTGTCATGGCCCCATCAGAGCCTGTGTCTACAGAGGAGGACAAGCCAGAGCTGGGGCTGACAGAGGTCAAGGAGATGGCCACCCTGGCTCCAGAGGAACACGGGGAGGAGCAGGACAAGCCAGTCAGGTCCCTCGGGCTTGGGATGGCTTGCCAATAGGGAGAACAGGGGCAGGATCGGAAAGAGGGGGAAAGAAAGGCCAGGCAGTGGAGATGAGGAGTGATGGAGCTCAGGCAATGAACAAGGACTGCCCCCTCCTGATCCCTGAACACAGAGAGTGGAGAGGAGGCGGGAACAGAGCAGGCTGACCTGATGACTCGGGAGGAGAGCACCCCGCCCCTATTCACAAGGCACCCCTGGGGATGGAGACTTAAAGAGATGCTGTGGGGAGGGGCACTTGTTGGGAACAAGCACTGAATTCATGGAGTTTTGTGTGCTGTTGCCAACATCTGGAGTTAGCTGGACTTCTTGCCTTCTTGCTGCTTTGCTTCATTGGATTCATTGCCTTGTTCCTTTGCCTTGCTTGACTTCAAGCCTTGAAGCCATTGTTCTAACAGTGTTTTGCTGGACTAGTCGCAATCAGAGGCTGATGGAGTTTTGTGTGAGTGCTTTGCTCTGGGACTTGCCATAAATGTGGGTGCGTTTGGGGGAAAGTTGGAGCAATAAAGGGGAGTTTGAACAATCAGCTGGCTATGTTGCCTCTGTGTCTTGCCCCAGGTCATCACAATAAGTAAATGGACAGTGGAAGTGTGACACTTGTATATGATGAAACAGAAGGATTTCTATTTAGTTGCATGTTCACTTTTCTTAATACTTCATTATACTTCACTTATATCAGGAAGCATGATCTTGCTTATTGTGATAGTAAAGGTCCTTTACTGTTCAAATTTTTATGAGATTCTGGTTTTAAATTGATGAGTCTTGTTGGAAGCTCTCATCGGTACCCAGACCACTGTAATAGAAAAAAGTTTCTAGAAATTCAGAAGCTACAGAGAAGATGATAATTCTTAGCACGACTCTAATAAGAATTTTTCAAGACCTATACAAAACTTCTTCCAGAGGTCAATTAACTTTTTTTTTAGGGCTAGGAATCTTTAAATGCAGAATTTTAAAATAATAACAATATAAAACAACAAACAATGACAATGATCTATTATACTTGTAAGTCACATAATCATTAAATTATTGTTGCCATCATCACATCATAAAGAAATGATATTAACCCCCTGGAAGCTTCATGAAGATGCATATTTGATTCAGCTGAAGAAATTATGTAGTTTGCATTGTATTTCATACCTTTTATCTTTTTTAAAAAAATTATATAGTTTTGCTTCATGACTGACTTGGTAACTAACTACTTCTTATAATAATTTTGTTTTCATAATCAACTGTGTACATTCTTTCCTCCTTTTGAAGCAAAATTACAATTCCATAATAGGAATTAGCTGTATAAATTTCTGCATTGACTGCCAAAGTCTATGTGGCTCCAAAGTAAGCTCATTAGAAATTATGGAGGGTCAGGGAACCATTGATTCTGCCAAGCCTCCCTATTGCCTATTTCTGATTCCCTTTCAGACTTTCTAAAGTAAATCTGAAATATTCTAAGGTAAAAAAGAAAGAAATTTGAAAGTTGGTGAAACAATCTTTCCTCACTTGTGAAAGGAAATACTCAATTAAAGTCCCTGCTATCCTATATAAGGGACACAAAATTGAAATCTAAATGACTTAACCCTTCGCTGCAGAACAATTTTAAACTTTTAGATCTATTGCTGTTGTTTCTTTGTAGGAAATTAGAGATATCCTCAAAATACTAGCTCACAGTTTCCCAATAAATCCCTTGAGTGAAATTACTCCTGGATGTAAGACATAAACGGTTTTTGTGCATGTGATCCTACTTAATGTCTTTCCCATATTATCAAAGACCTTGAAATCTCAGCTATCTGGATTTACTATCTGATTCAAATCATCATTATCAAACAGATATGGAAAGATCACTTCCCACATATGGTGTGATAAAGGCATCCAATATGAAAGACAAATGTATTTTTATACTGTATTGGGAATAAAGGCCAGTAATAACACAGATGCTGCTGCTGTTTTTCTGATTCTATGAAACACGGACAAATGTAAAGCTATAATTATTCAGGCTTGTGTTTAGGACTATTACAAATTATATAATGTGGAGAATTTTCTTAAACTCTTTTTGGGGAATTGTAAATTCACTGCATCTTGTACAAGAGATTAACTTCCTGAATATTTCAGTGTTAACAGATGGTAGAATACTCAGTTTAGGATTATAGCACCACTCTTCCACAAAGGAGCCTATATAAAATGCAGATGATTATTGGTGAAAAATAATACTATGATTGTCACTGGATATTTTTCAGCCTAGATCAGTGATGTGCATGCATGTGCATGCATGTGCGCGTGCTGGCCAACTGGTCTTCAGGTTTCCGGCATGTGCATGCACACTGGCCAACTAGTCTTCACGCATGCTGGAGCACCGGAAACCCAAAGATCAGCTGGCCAGTGTATGCATGCCTGTTTTTTGGTTGGTTTTGGTTGGTTTTGGGGCCATTATCAGGCTGTTTTCCAGTACTCCGGTGGTCACGAAGACCATCTGCACCGGAAAGCAGAAGAGTAGCTGTCAATGGCGCACATGCCCACAGAGAGAGCTCTGCGTGCCACCTGTGGCACACATGCCATAGATTCACCATCATGGACCTAGATATACAACAGGGAAAGTTATTGCTACAACTACATCAGTGGTGGGTTGCCCCCAGTTTGCACCGGTTCTATAGAACTTGTAATAAAACTGGCGGAATGCTCCGCCCACTGACCCCGACGTCATCAGAATACTTCTGTGCATGCAAGCATGCGCGCACGGCCCCGTTGCGAACCGGTAGTAGAGGTAAGTAGAACCCACCCCTGAACTACATGTTCTAAGACCCACCATTCATTTAGTGCTTTGCTATTTTCTTAAAATAATCATTCTGAAGATAATGCTAGTTAGTCTTATGTCAGTTTCATTTGTAGTTTATACTCTAATAAATTCAATAAAATATTAGGAAAAAAAATAAGGCATTAAGCAGAAAATGGCATTTCTTTCCAGTAACTTTCAAAAGCAAAGCTCACAGTGAATTTACCTTAAAGATGACAATGTTTATAGAAGGCAAACACAAAACAATCATATTATATACTACCCTCACCAAATGTTCAAACTTGAATTAAATGATTTTTTAAAAAGTTTTCTTCCATACTGCTTTATTCCAGCAAATGGACTTCAGAAATAAGACACTCTTTGGCAGCCTTCAAGTCGTAATAAATCCTCTGATATTTAGCCCTTCAAAACTACCAGAAATTCATCCATCCTGGAACAGAGCAAAGGAATTAAATGTTTGACATAACTCCTTCTCCCTCATATAATAACTACTGGCAACTGACGGGGGAAGGATAAGGGTTATTTGCTGCAGATACTTACCTGGCAAGTATCAGTGCAACACTTCTATTTTCTCTGCTGCAAAGAGAAAACTGTCAAAAACCCATTGTTTAATTACATTTACTGGCTGAATCTCATTAGTTGTTGTTTCTAGGAACTTACTCAGCACTGTTGGCAGCACTTCAGTACCTTCGAAACAAAAATTACGAGTTAGAGTAATAGGAACTTGGCTGGGCTTTGCTACTTCAGGCATTAGGAATCATCAGCATGGCTGCATCGGCATGGATGATGTAAGAATGACAAATTTTCACTTATATATCCTGCCACTATTTTCAGGGCTCAGGTTTGATGAGCTTTTAAATACACCTACTGTACATTCTTCACCACACCTCAAAGAAGAAATTTACAATATATGCGCCACACATTTCTTTTGAAGTGTAATGTCAGGATTTGCCAAAAATGGAATTGCTCAGAGCTGGATAGCACACAACTGTAATTCATGGGCTCTGCTAGCATTCTAACCAGAATTGCATTAAAAATGTACTGGGGAAGATGAGCACGAAAAAAAGTAGGTGTGGTAAATGTGAGTAACTTCCCTTAGGAAAGGCAAAATATAACATGAGTGAATACAAAAACTACATGGGGATTAGTTTGTTAGGTACGCTTAGATGTTTTGATTGAAAATCTGCAAGAGGTACTAATGAACAAAATTACCGTAGGAGGTATGGTGAAGGTAGAGGGTGTTCAGACCAGATTCTGCTCTTCAGAATGTCACTGAATAATATATGAGTATAAGAAAGATATAAGGTAAATAGTGCTAATCAGAGATGGGATTGTCTTACCTTCCCTACCAGTTCGCAATGTGAGCGCGCTCACGCAGGGGCTCGCTTCACTCTCACATACCTCGTCTGTGCATGTGCATAGCCTTCTTCACATGTCAGGGCAGGTGGGCGGAGCCTCCCGCAGTTGCCGCTACCGGTTCGCGTGATCTGGAGAGAACTGGCTGAATCCCAGTTCTGGTGCTAATATATTATTGCTACTGCCTTGTTGTATTCAGTACAAAATTGTGATTTTGTCCTGCAAGTAATGCCTGTGGGGAATGGACAGGATGTCAGCTATGCTCTGAAGTTACTGCAAAAGGAAGGGGACAGCCACAGAAGGTGGACAGAAAGTCGGCCATCCTGGGAAGGTCTCTGACATAGGAACATGAGCAGACAGTGTTGTGACCTAGGCCCAAGTAATTATTACCAGACACAATCAATCCTAAAAAAACGTATTTTATTAGAACAGCTGACAATTACTTTATTTTCAGCTTAGCCCAAATTAAGTCCAAAACAAACTCTTCATAAACAGTCCTTTAGCCTTATCACCAACCTTTGCCTACTTTGGCACCCTTCCAAAGGCTTTTCTTGGCAAAAGTTCAGAAGCAAGAGATGCTGACATGAAGCAAATGTACCAAGACAAGAAACAAAGGTAGCAACATTGCTTTCCTACAAAGATCCCAAGAGCTGTTGCAGCTCTTTTAAGCCTTCTGGGAGGGGCCAATCATCTCCTGACCTTACTCCCGAGTCATCCTTTTTGCTTTAGCTGGTCTTGCCTTCTGGCAGCACTTCGCATGTGCGCACTAGGAACAGGCTGATCCTGTTCCTCTGCCTCTCTGCTATCTGCCTCTGGAGGCTCCGGAGTCTGTGCATTGCTCCCAGATGGCCCTGGCCCCATCTCTGCTGATGATGCAGAGCTCCCATCTGGGCCTTCCCCTGACTCCAGGACTGTCCCATTGTCCTCCCCAGCCTCCTCACTGTCTGACTCTGCTGCCAGCTCCGCAGGCTGCTGGTGGACCACAACAGAAAATTCTTCCCAGAACCAATTAGTGCAGAGTACTGAGGTACCATGTATATGCTCTAGACCAGGGATGTCAAACTTGTTGGCTGTGGGCCGAATGCATCACACACTGGCCACACCCAATTTAGCAAAGGGGAAAAAAGTTATAATATATCACGTGACGACGCAAGTTTGATACCCCTGCTCTAAATGCTCCAGAGAAATGTTGTCAAAAGCACAGGTTTTTACAGTTGATACAGGCCTTCTGCAAGAAACATCAGCCTATTTCTGAATCATAACTGCCACAATGGTCATTGGTATTAAGCAGACAAACTATCAGATTTTCCTCTGCTATTCGTCTGCTCATAAAAATATAATAACTATCAGATTCTCAGTGAGCAATAATCTCCTTGACAGGTTTCTTTCTTCAAGAATCTCTTGGTAATATCAAGTTATAAATTAAAGATTTGGTAGTTAGAGAGCAATAATAAATAAAGATCACTGAAAAAGTAGTATTTTTGCCAGATCTCTCTTGGCGTGAACATGTAGTGAAAATTCTACAACAAAATATCTGCTAAGCTGCTTTCTACACACGTTCTAAAATGTGATTTGGAGTTTCTCATCGCCATCTGCTGAGATATTTTCCCTTTCCTATCAATATGACATTGTGCCAAACAAGGAAGCAGTTTTGTCTTATTCAAAATTGGGAAACTAATTAATATTCTGATGCGAAGCCCAGCATTGGAATCTCCTGCTAATTTAATAAAAATGTCCACATAGCATCTATGTTTATGACTGCAAATGACCAAAACTTTAAAAACATGTGGGGGGAGGGAAGGACAATGATGGAGGATAAAAGGAGTTAGGAATGGAGAAATAAGTCCAATTATGCAAACAGACTTCATTTATTTGAAGCAATTTTCAAGCAGTGGCCCTGGAGAAAGTAACTCAGAAGACTGAGGTGCTGCAAAACATCGCCATTGTTTTAGCATGAAATTGTATTTTATGCTTTTAATATCTATGTACTACCTAAAGAACATAAAGTATGGAACAGCCCTAAAGTATAAGTGTTTTAAATAACTGGAACAGGACAATTTGAAGATAGCACACATGTGCTTTGCTGTCTAAAGAGTTTCCAACCCCCTCAAGGTATTGGATTTAATCTTTAAGGCTTTTGAATGAAGGTATAGGTAGTCGTCATTCAGTGACTGCCTTGTTTAATGACCGTTTAATGAACTATGCAACCCATCCTTGCATTTATGATCTTGCAGGTCTAGAAAGCAAAGAAAAGCTGAAGTGAGATAACATCGCTGCAGTTAATTTTTACTTTACTCTGGGATGAAAGTAAATTTACCTAGTGGTTTTGCAAAGTTGTTGTTTTGAACATCTTTAATAGCTTAAGGTAGCTAAATAGTTATTTTTTTGAAAATGATTAGAAAGTGAAGTTGGTGAACCCAGTGTCCTTAAAAAGGCTCTGCTGTGGTTGAAAAATGGATGGCTTCTTTTCATCTCCTGGTACTCAGCCTTCAGAAAACCATTCTACTGTGGTCTTTTTGTGAGAAACAGCCATCTGGAGCAGGGATCACCAACCTTTCGGATCTCAGGGACTGCTAAGTTCATAATTTTAAATCCCAGACCACTAATATGATCTGCCTAATGACTGGCTGGGTGGGTGTGGCTAGGTGGGCATGGGACTGGGTGGGCATGGCCAACTCAATGTCACTCATGTCAATGGGTGCCTCACCGACCTGTACTCTCCCCTCCCCTCCCCTCCCCTCCCACCCACTCATTGCTTGCCTATCCGAGCTCCTTAGGGCCCCAACAGGAAGCAGTTGTTTGAGCTAAGCAGTCACCACGAGAAAGAGTTGGCAAAAAAACTGGCTCAGTTCAAATTGGATTAGGCCGAGAAGGAGGCTCAGCAGAAACACCTCACTGAGAACTATGAGCATAGGCTTTCCAAGCAGAGGGAAGACCTGCAGGAGTACAAGGCCAGGTACCGGCCCCTGCAGGCTCAGCAGGCTGAGATGAGCCAGTTCCAGGCCAGGGTGCAGTTCCACTGGAACAAGGCCCTCCGGCTCTTCGCCACCAGTGGCGCTTCTCTCCAGCCTTTGTCCAAAGCCCTGTACCAGGAAGCTGAAGCAGACCCCGAGTCACAATTTCTGACCCGCACAAAAAGGGGCGGCTCTTTGCAGCAACACAAATGTTCATTGCACATATCTGGCCCAGGGGCCGTAATCTGAGGACCCCTGATTTAGTGCAATATAAAAAATGCAAATCATTTTTCTGTAGACCACCAAAATTTTCTCATGGACCACCAGTTGGTGACTACTGATATGGAGCACAAGTGGGCAATCTCCCATCCTTTCCTTTTCCAGAGAGAGTCCTTTGGCTATGGCTGCCATAGCATCTCTGCTCATTTGGATATATCTTAGCTTGCTGTTCCTCACCCAGAAATGTACCAGTGGCATATCTTTTGATTGAAGTTTCCCCAGTTGCCAATGGTCTACCTTGCTTGCATGCTGTTTTGGTAGCAACTTGACTGACAGATAAATTGCAGAATATGGTTTTGGGTCACCCTATGACTATGTATATCTTTCACACATTTTATGCATTCTTTGAAAATGCATTTACATATTTTTCCTCTCCTGAAGGGCTTTTTGCTACAAACTAATTATTCTAGCTACTTAAAATGGAACCCTGGTAAGTGCCCTCCCATAAATTTGACTTTCCTTCTGTCAGAATTATCCGAGAAGATCCCACATGAATGTCCACGTGATTGTGTACCACTAAATTCTCAGCTTTTGATTCCCAGGCTTGATCTCTCTGATACCCGCCTCAATTTAATTCTAATTTAATTATTTCCTCTGATGGCTCTTGTCACAGAGATCAAGCTGGAAAATTGTGTGCTGGTATTCAATGTGTTCTGTAGATGTTGCACTAGAATCTTTCTCTTTGCTTCAAATATGTGCTGCTCATGCTAAAGAACTTGTTGCCCTTGCTTCTACTTGCAAATTGGTAGTGGACCAAATTGCAATATTGACATGAAGTATGCCCATTGACTTAGTCACTATTTTGGTGTTCTTTTGAAGGAGTGGTACTTCATAACCTTCCCAGGTACTTCACATGTCTTGCTTCATTTTGAGATATTGATACTAGCATGCTGATGCAGCAGCCTGTACAATTGCCCTTAGAGAGCTACTAGTCGTAGTAATACCCAATAGTTCAAAGATATGCCTGAATCCCCACTTTCACATTTTTTACAGAGATAAGCCTGCCCAGGCTTTGGATATGAGGACCTCCTCAAGGCTCACAGTGGTGGAATTCAACTTTTTTTACTACCGGTTCTGTGGGCATGGCTTGGTGGGCATGGTGTGGTTTGGTGGGTGTGGCAAGGGAAGAATACTGCAAAATCTCCATTCCCACCCCACTCCAGGGGAAGGATAATGCAAAATCTCCATTCCCACCCCACTCCAGGGGAAGGATAATGCAAAATCTCCATTCCCACCCCACTCCAGGGGAAGAATACTGCAAAATTCCCATTCCCTCCCCATTCCTAGGACCAGCCAGAAGTGGTATTTGCTGGTTCTTCGAACTACTCAAAATTTCCGCTACCGGTTCTCCAGAACCTGTCAGAACCTGCTGAATAGAACCCCTGGGTTGCAATGATGCTGTCATGATGGTTAAAATGTTGATTGATTGTGTTCCTAGATGGCGGTTTGCTGTCTCATTGGAATTTGAAGTAGGTGCTCCTTTTGCTAGACAGTTAATGAAGATCAACTGCAAAGCCCTGGATATCAAGTTACACTTCCATACTCCTTAGTAGCCCAGGGTTCAGCATTTATGTAGAACAATACAACTAAGGCATGGAAACTCAGTTGGCTAAAGAAAGTTGCCTCTTATAGCCAGAAATGCCCTCCAGACATTCTTATGGGGACCAGAACACCTCCTGATAGGAACCAGGAGGTGTTCTGCATGAAACTGTATTTGGCTGGCTGACGTTGGGACTCACTGATTATAATTGCTTGATAGCTCTGGATGGAAACATTGGAACAATCGCTCATTAAAAATTTCCAGCTTGGTTTCCCAAGGTGAGAGCTTCCTTCCAGCCATCTGTTACAGTCATTTGCCATTCTTGAAAGCCAGGAGACCATGTTCTGATCCAGAAATAGGGAAGCACAGCCAGGCACCATGCCGAATCAGACCCTTTTAAGTGCTGCTGACAAGTCACACTGTATGTAAAGTACAAAAGTTGAACGATACAAGCATCACACTGTTAGCTTTACTAGGTAGACCAGATTAGGAAATCAACTCCCGAGGAAAGCTACAATAATTTTTTTTGAGAAAGGAAATCTTAACAGAATCTTGCAAGTGTGATTGTGCCTCTACCTCCTCCTTCTCCTCCTCCCCCTTAATAGTTCACTGAACACAGAGATACTATCTGTGGAGAGTTTCATCTGGGGGGGTAGAAGTTGCTGATAACTGTATTTTGTAAAATTATGAATCTATTGTGTGATATATTATCATTATTCTATGAGAAAACCAGCAACTGAACCATTACAGGGACAAAATAGCAGATGCAAACCAATATTTTTCTGCTGGAAATTTCTCCCTTTCTTACCTGTACTCATTCACAAGGTGAGCAAAATTATTTCGTGTGAATAGACCTTAAAACCTGACTGCTTACAGTGTAGGTACAGGAACTTTGGAAAACTTGCTTTTATCTGATAAAGTTTTATTTTATTTCCAAAGTTAAAATATAAACTTCAACAAAAGAGCCTTGGTGGCACAGCAGACTAAAGTGCTGTTCACTAGCACCAGCTGCCTGCAATTACTGCAAGTTCGAATCTCACCAGGCTCAAGGTTGACTCAGCCTTCCATCCTGTTGAGGTAGGTAAAATGAGGACCCAGATTGTGGGGGCAATATACTGACTTTGTATAAAAAAGAACATTGCTGGGTGGGTGGGGGGCGCGAAAGCCCTACTAAGCAGGTATAAACAAAAATATGAAGGCTATTGATTAACGCATTGTAAGCCGCCCTGAGTCTCCGGAGAAGGGCGGCATATATAAATTGAACAAACAAACAAATAAACAAACAAATAAATAAATAAATAAATAAAAGTGCTTTTTGTTACAGCCCTCTCTAAGCTGTTTACAGAATCAGCATATTGTCCCCAACAATCTGGGTCCTCATTTGGATGGAAGGCTGAGTCAACCTTGAACTGGTGAGAGGTGAACTGCCGAATTGCAGCTAGCAGTCAGCTGAAGTGCTGCACTCTAACCACTGCACCACCTCAGCTCAAAAACTAAACAAGACCAAAAAAAATGTGCAAACTGGAGTAGGTCTCTTCTATAGGAGCAAGTAGGAAGGGCCAATATCATTGGGGTGGAACAGCTTCTCAGACACTCATTTCTATTAATTGGAACTTGGAACTTTTTAATGCCATTCTTGATTCTGAGAAAATCCAGAGGGAGAAGTTTCTTCTTTGTTTAAGGTGGCCTCATGAAATTGTAGAACTCTGGATTTACTGATAGCAGCCCAGTGGGAAGCATGGGAACGACAAGAACTGGGTTGTTTCTATACAGAAAAAAGAGGAAATATAGAGCAAAACATCTAAATCCTCAGAAGTGCTACTTATATCTTTCAGGGAAGTTGCACACACCACCAGCAAGTGATTGAGAAATTCTCCTGGCTTACTTTGGGAAATGCTATTTTAAAAACATTTTACCTGTTGCTTCCTTTCTAAGTCTCATAGACTTTCAAGGAAACTTGAAAGAACAGGTTAGGAATAGACCATCCTGGAAATCTATCTATGTCTATCGATGGCGAACCTATGGCACGCGTGCCACGGGTGGCATGCAGCACCCTTTCTGTGGGCACGTAAGCTGTCACCCCAGTTCTGCCACGCATGCACGTGTGCCTCCCACTGGCCAACTGGCCGTCAGGTCTCTGCCACACATGCGTGGGTGGCAAGGTGCATGCAGGGGGATGAACGTGCATGTGTGCAGAGTGGGGCAGGTGCGGGGGTCATGTGTGTATGCGTGGAGAGTGGTGCACATGCGGGGGGCCAGGCATACATGTGCATGGAGGTGGGGCGTGTGTGTGGTGTGCACATGCGGGGAGTGGGGGGGTACAGGGGGTGCACACACATGCCTGAGGGCAGGGCATATGTGCAGGGGCCACACACGCATTGGATTTTGGGGGTTCAGGCATGCATGCACACATTTATACACATGCTTTAGGCACTCGATCCGGAAAAGGTTAGCCTTCACTGATCTATGTGGTCACTAGGAGTTGAAAATAAATTGATAGCATATAATTCCCCACCACCAAGGATCAGGTCTTTGTTATGAGAAGCCTACATTAATGACACTCTGAACAGAAACAAGGTAAGGAAAAAATGTTTTGTGTATTCAAAGGAAGCAACAAAAATAGAATTAGAGCAGTAACCATAGTCACCTAGGCACCACAAAGGTTAAACTAATAAATTTGCGTAGTTGCAGAGTTATAACTCTTGGCATGAAGTAGAGGGGTGGGCACAAAATAGAAAACAGAGCCTCAAGTTAGGCAAGTAAATTACCCCAAATATACTTTCCCTAGGAAAAGAGAAGTGTCAGCTCAGCTATAAAATGCTTAGATACCAAGGAAAATGTTAATTTAAATTCTAAAGAGAGAATAAAAACACTGGGACATAGATAAACCTTAAAAGAAAGTAAAATCTTAACAGAGACTTTCTTTGACCATTTTAATTAAGGAATTTTGCCTCTGCTGCCTCATCATTCTCATCTTATGAATACATAAAGTATCTGCCATAACCCAGTCAGGGAACAGCTGTACTGATTAAATGTAAATTATAATTTGCGTAAGTCTATGAACTTGTAAACTCTCCCCTTGTAGGCTGGTATTTTTTTGCCTCTAGTACCACAGTGAACCAATTTGTGCTTTGTTTAGCATCAGAGGTCCATGCACAATTCCATTGAAACAATTGGTTTCTTGTGGTGCCCCGGCAAAAGAACAAGTCTAAAAGGGATGGGGACGCAAAACCCTTCTTTATAGACATATGCAAATTACCATTTAATCAGCATAGCATTTAACTGATTAGCTTATAGCAGGTGCATGTTAATGAGGTCAGAGTGGTAAGGTGATGGGTTGAATACAATGGCCTTCTTGAGTTGAGGAAGGAAACAGTCCAAGAATGTTATTTTTATTGTGTTATGTTCCTCTAAGGCAGCGGTTCTCAACCTTCCTAATGCCGCAACCCTTTAATATAGTTCCTCATGTTGTGGTGACCCCCCCGACCATAAAATTATTCCTAAAATCATTGAAAATATGTGTTTTCTGATGGTCTTAGGTGACCCCTGTGAAAGGATCATTTGACCCCCAAAGGGGTCTCAACCTACAGGTTGAGAACCGCTGCTCTAAGGAGAACAAGGAATTACAACGGCACCCGAAAAAGTGACTTATGACAGTTTTTCTCCTGACTTTTGCATCCCCATGGCACATGATCAAAATTTGCCCCCTTGGCCACTGATTCACATTTATGATGGTTGCAGTGTCATGCGATCCTCTTTTGTGACCTCCTGACAAGCAAAGTCAATGGGAAAGCCAGATTCATTTAACATCCATGTTTCTAGCTGAACAATTGCAGCGATTCACTTAACAAATATGGCAAGAAAGGTCGTAAAATGGGTCAAAACTCTCTTAACAACTGTCTCACTTAGCAATGGAAATTTTGGGCTCAATTGTGGTTGTACGCTGAGGACAGTGGTGGGTTGCACCCGGTTCTGTCCGGTTCTTGCTAACCGGTAATAAAAGCAGCAGGAGGCTCCGCCCACCTGCCTGGATGTCATAATGGATGATCTGCATATACGCAGAAGCTTGTGTGCATGCGGAAAAGCGTGTGTGCGCTCCCATTGCCAACCGGTTGTAAAGGTAAGTAGAACCCACCCCTGGTTGAGCATTACCTGCAATAACATCCGAAAGCCCCAGTTTTGCCTAGTGGTTCAGGCACCAGCTATAAACTGGGAGACTGGGAATTCTAGTTCTGCCTTAGGTACTGAAGGCAATTTGGTGACCTTGGACCAGTCTTTTTCTTCCAGCCCTAGAAAAAAGACAAGGGCAATCCCCCTTCTAAAAACATTGCCAATAAAACTGCAGGGACTAGTCAGGCAGTCAAAACTGACTTTAACATACAAATACATACATAATAACCTCAGAAAAAGAAACAACCTAGATTGGCAAGTTTCATCCTATCACCAACCCAAAAGAGAAGACGACTCAGGAAAACCTTGAGACTGGGGAGCTAATGTGACAATCTTTCGACAGAAACAGCAGATACAGTATAGCAAGATAAAGGAATAATTTCTCAAGGGATCTATTTTCCCCACCTTTTCTTTTTCCAGGTTATGAAACCCTCTTGCCTTCTCTGTTCAAAAGGAGTGTGTACATCTTGTGAAAACAGATAAATATAACTCCCCTTTCTCCAGTAAAAAAAGCTCTGGGATACTTCAAGTGTGTCTCCAAATCATGATTGGGTCAATGTAAAAACAATGCTACAGGCAAGACAATATTCCTAATGGTATGAAAATCAGAACAAACAAATCAGAACAAATAATTTTGGTTCATAAACCCTGAATAGAGGCCCACCTATATTAATTTTAATGATGAAATGGAAGGATAGAGCTTTTGATTTTGTCAATCTTTTGCACTAAATGTGCAGTAACGTTTTATTTGCTGTTCAATAATATAAGATAAATAAATTACTGTGAGATGCTATTTGTTTTGTTGTTGTTTTTTTGTTTTTTTTTACCAAAAGCTCATTTGGCCATTTGAATGACTGGTGTATTTCAGTAAAGTATGGACTTATATTACATTGAACAAATAACACATGAACAATTTGGTGTACAACTGGTTATATGCATTTCAATAACATAATTGGCTTAACCCATATAAGTCACTATGGAAAAGATTTTTCTTCTTTTTCAAAGTTTATTGTGAAGTGAAATCTTTGGATAAAAAGGAGGAAACATAGCAAGAGGTTTTCTTTTTTTTTAAAGCAGATCTAACAAATAATGTCAAATAAGTTTGACTTAACCAGGATGTGATAAATTAGGAAATCCATTTAATTTGGACATTTTCCAGGGAATAACATTAAGCCAAATGAGATTTAACTGACTAGGACTGATGCTTAATTGGGATGATAATTCCATTTAATTGGGATGCCTGGAGGCAATTAACTGATTTTCCGATATACAAACTAATATGTTTAGGACCATGTCATTCCTTTATAAAATAAACCACCTATCAATTCTAGATCAGAATCCAAAAGGTCTTTGAATCCAGCCTATAATTTGTTTAATCTTATACGGTAGTGATTCTAAAACATGGCTCTATATAAATAAAGTTACACAAACCAGAATCCAGAGACAATGAATGAGTTTAAGGAATAACTTTATCGACAGCCTGAAAAATTTTCCCAACAATAGCTTGCTTGACTGTTTAATTGTTTTCAGTGTTGCTTGTTGGGATAAGTATCTTTCAAACTTATTATTTCTCCCTTAAAACGAGTATCATTTCTCCAACAAAAAGAAGAAAAGCCAGCCAATAATAATATTGACTAGTTTTGGTGAAGTTAAAAGGATGTTTTTCCTTTGATGGGAAAAATCATGTATTACTTACTGGTTTTCCCTCCTACTTATCTGATATTTGATCTTGTGTACTAAAAGCATTCATACTTGACATTTAACATGGTCTGCTATCTGCATATGCCTTACACCAGGGGTGTCAAACTTGCACCCCGTGGGCCAGATGTATCACCCACTGGCCACTCCCACCCTTGGTTCACGAAGGGGAAAAAAGTCACAATACATTACATGACAAGAACATGATGCCACAAGTTTGACACCTGTGCCTTTCACTGTACAGAAATATAGTGTATTTTGTTTTAATTCTGAGGGGTTTAACACTCATCATGAATAAAACACACAAAAAGACAGCATTTTCGCAAGGTAGGCCTTTCACAATGTGCTTATAGGATCAGAAACCTTTTGATTTTCTCCCTCTGGCATTCAAGAAAACATGCCAATGCTTAGTTTGCTTTAATCTACTGTTTGGTTTTATGAAAACTTCCACGTCAGACAATATTCTGTTAATTGCTTGCATAGCTCTGAATATATTTAAAGTAGATCTGGTTCTGCCAGTGGGCCTAGGGAACACAGAGCAGTATAGAGTCCATTAAATGTTATTTTATTATATAATTTTATTAATTTATTATATAATTCTCTCTTTTATTATTTTTATTGTTTTTATATGATGTTTTTACATTTTTGTAAGTCGCCTTGAGTTGCCATGTGTGAATAAATGGCAATAAAAATCTCATAGATGAATGAATGAATGAATGAATGAATTGCCTTTGGCTATCCAAAAGTGTCAAATCCCTGTTTGATTTTTCTTTCTTTGTTGATGGACAATGCCAGTCACAATTCACATACTATATGCTCTTTTTAAGCATAACTCAGAATAGAAGCGGATAATTGTTACAAATTTTGGGAGGTTGTATAGTGGAACTCTTTGAGCTTGAATGTTTTTTGAAGACTTTTCATTACCAAACTAGGTACAATCATCAGTGTAGGTTTGTATAATGGATCTTGTGGTAACACCTTAAATTCCTTAGCTAACTACTATTATTTATGTAATTGACATAACTTGAAGGATTCCCCACCTTGGTTTTAAATATACAAACACCTTCCATATCAATTTGGCTGATAATATCTTGCTGTTGTGGTCCTACTTTCTGGACTCTATTTTATTCACAAATAGTGAATAAAACAGTCAGGTTATAAAATATTCTGGTAAAACCTAGAAAAATGTTAGCATCATTTGTTAGTTGCTATTTTCTCCTAACCATCAAGGTCATATTACTATAGAAAAGAATCTGTTTTCCCATGAATGTCAGTGTAGAAGCTAATTAACAATTAAATTATACCACTTCATTCTGGTTAAAAAAAAAACTGCACAAAAGTTTTCATTTAATTAACTATTTAAACTTGTATTTTCTTCCTAGTCTCAAAATATATATCACTGAAATTTTCCCCTCCAAAGATGAATTCATATATGCATTTAATTTCCAAATAGACATTTCTTTTAAAAAATGCATTTACTGTAGGCATGTGTCTTTTTAGCAGCGAACTGCATGATGACATTTAGAAAAGCATGGATTCTGATAGATGGCTTCTTCCAACCCATACATCAGCCTCTGAGGTTCAGAACAGGTCACATGGTGCCTATCATATTCTGCTTACATCATCTACCATCCATTCCTACTGGCTGATTTACATGGAAACCAAATAAATGAAACAAAATGGAAAAGACTCTGGATCCTGATTTGTTTGGTAATGAAAAATTGTTCCATTTCTAATCAGAGTGAACAGGGAAAGAATTGCAATCACTCTTACAGACAAGAACACTTTTTTTCATTGCAAAAAGAAAAAAAAAGAAAAAATATTTCCCTTTAGCCCTCAATAAAGGAGAATGCAGATACTTCAAGCTATTAAGCTCTGCTTTCTCTCCTCCCCACCCTCCTTGGGACCAATATTTTTACTGAAAAAGTTCTCTCTTTGCAGGTTCTCTCATCTGTCTGTCCCAAGCAGCACCATAACAAGTAACCTCACATCCCTCCTTCCTTCTGGGTATTTTCAAATAGAGAGGAGGGAAGAGGCGGAAGCGCCAATAGTGACACACAAAGAAGGAAGTCCTTGCTCAGTGGTGGGATTTAGCCAGTTCGCACCACTTTGGCAGAACCGGTTGTTAACTTTCTGAGCAGTTTGGCAAACTGGCTGTTGGAAGAAATCATTAGGGCAGAGAACCGGTTGTTAAATTACTTGAATCCCACCACTGTCCTTGCTGTACTATTTCCTTACTTTTGCAGGAGAAAAAATATTTTATTTTATCTTATTTTATATTTTATATTTTAATTTTTATTTATTTTATTTCCACCTTTATTACTTTTATAACTTAACTCAAAGTGGCGAATATATCCAACACCTTCCTCCTCTTGTTTTTCCCACAACGACAACTCTGTGAGGAGAGTTGGGCTGAGATATGGCCCAAGGTCATCCAACTGACTTTCATGACTAAGGCAGGACTAGAATATAGTCTCCTGATGATTGGCTCAAAGTCACCAAGCCAGTTTTCATGGCTAAGGTGGGACTAGAACCCAGCAACTCCCAGTTTCTAGTCTGGTGCCTTAATCACTAGACCAATCTAGCAATTTGTGGGGAAAGAATAATTGTGCATGGGAAAAAAAGCCAAGTCAAGTCAGTTCAGATATTGGAAATCAATGAAATGGGTTCGAAACCTTTCGTTCCCCTTTTCTGGCTTTTCTTTTCATTACTTGTCTTTTCTTCCTCTTTTTCCAAAATCACAATTCTGAAGAGAGTCCCCAAAGATTTAGTCATGATAAGTAATTCTGGTATCTTTGAATTAAGAGTAAAGAAATAGAAAAGCTGAAAAGAGGGTTCCCAGTCAAGCCTAATAGTAGCTTGAATGAACAACATTATTCTTCAGGAAGAAAAAGAAGGGGTAAAGATTTCTAAAGATCTAAGTGCCAAAGCCCACTGTAACAACATTGCCAAAAAGGCAAAGCCTGGGATGCACTATCTGACTCTGTGGTTTCTTCCCCAAACCCCCAAAACTTTAACCTTAAACTGTCTACTATTGACCTCACCTCATTCCTAAGAGGTCTGTAAGGGGCATGCATAAGTGCACCAGCATGCCTACCGTCCTTGTCCTATTATTCCTTTTTACGCTTTCATGCATTCAAATTATATTTATACTTTTACATGTTATCTTATATATGCTTGACAAATAAATAAATAAAATAGATAACAAGAGAAGGGGAAAGCACAGCACAGTTTTGATCAGTTCTTTCATCTCTTGGACTATATTCTTTCCAACCATCTCTTTATTTCTATGAACATTATGTAATAGCTTTCCCGGAAAGTATTTTTGAAATAATCAGTCTCACATTTGCATTTTTCCCTCCTCTACCACCTTTTTCACTTACTCATTCCACTGAACAAAATCTTTCCTATTAACAGAACTCCAGACAATTCCCTGGTACTTAGTAGCCACACTCAGTCATTATTTTTTGTTCCAAGCAACTTCTGAAAGTTCTTTCTTTAAGTTTACTTTTCACTTGGGAAATTAACTGTTTTCCTAACATTTTCTTTTTCATATAAAAATTGAATTTGGGCTTTTTGGTGTTCTGTAAGACATGTGTAATTTATCCAATTTTTGAAAAGGTGATCCTTTCTATAAATAAAAAATGATGCAATATGTTTCCCTTTGGCATAGGCTTCATAGCATTTTACAACAATAACATTTTTTGTTTTTTTAAAAAGGAAATTTTCATATCCTATTTAATACTTGATATGAGGATGATACGTTTGGATTGTTAATGCCAGAGCTGTCACTGGATGGGCCCATAACTATAGATCTCCTCTGGCCGGCATGGACTTGGTTATTCAAGGCTCGCATGCAGCTCTTTTTTAATAATTAAAGGAAGATTCAGACTAGGTTGCCAGTCTTAGTCATATCAGTGAAATATGCAGCAGATAAAGGCAGTTGGTACACATTTGGGGCACTATACCACAAGGTCAACCAAAGCTTAATTTAATTGCAAGCACATTCATGCTATCCTATGTAAACTAAGTGGCCAGTTTGCAAGTCAACACACTGTTGCCCTTCTCCCTTCAACTAGGAAATACATGCAGCATGTTGATAAATTTAGAATGCAAACTAAAGCTCAATGTGATTTATTTAATTTTTGATTTAGAGTGTTACATGATATTAGCCAGTGTGGTTTATGTTTATGGTTTACTTGTGCACTAATCATTGTCCTCTTTAAATAACTCATGGCACATTTAACCACACATAATTAGGGATTCTGTCTTCATGTCATGCCAAGCACAATTTTATTCTTACAGTGTTTTTCAAGATTACAGAGGTGAGCGAATCCAGCTCAGTTGATCAGCCATCAATTTGATGTATTGTGTCAATCCAGAAAATAGGCTAATTCGATCAACTTAACATTTTGTGCAAACACAGCCCTATTTTGGGTATTTAGGCATGACATGGAGTTATTTCAGGAAAAAAGGACAAAGTGGCCACCAGCATTGTTAAATCTAGCATGTTGAAATGAAAATAACAAGGTTTCTAATCAGGAAAGAAATAAGCTTCTTGGGATAAGCAATTAGCTCTGTGAAACCCAGGCTGCCTTTAAACAAACTGATGCAATCCTCAGAGATTCAAAAACAGATGGAACCCATTAAGTCTAAGTTCTTCTGCAGGTAGAAAACAACATTAGAGGCACCCAAACAGTTTTATAACCTGCACTGCAGCCACACATCCAAAAAGCTGCAGCAAAATGCTGTATCAGATTTGTGAGAGCAGAAAACAAAATTATGAGGCTCATATTATCACTGCTTTTAACTACACTGCACTACACTGCTCTTAACCTGCCTTCGGTGACTTTTAGGCTATCACCTTGTTGCATATTGCTTTCCTAAACCTTTGAAATAAACGCCTTCCTCAAAAGCCAAACACTGAAGTACAGAGTCTGGAAGTAGTGCCATCCAAGATGCCTTCGGTACTCAAACTGTTAAATGTGAATGATTTCATTGACATAATGTTTGGGCAATGGAAGTTGCAAGAGCCAATATGTGGCCTATCTCAGAATTAGATCTGCAGATGTGTAATACACAGTTGTTTTTGTCTCTTCCAAGCTATATAACACATCTGAAGGCTGTCTGGATATAAAGCTTTCTCAAGTTCCAACTTCTTCTGCCTTTTCACTCACTCTGTCTCCAGGCAGAACTTATGATCTATGATTCATCAGCGTAATGAAAGGAAACTCGGACTATGACCTGTTCGATACTCGCCTGCCAGAAGTCCCACAAAAAGATCCTCTTTCAGTTAGGGATTTTTACATTATCTTCAGAGAGTGACCTGAAGATTCATAGAAATCTGGACTACCATTAATATCATAAATCTGAATAGGTCACACATGGATACACACAATCCCAACATTGTACAATATTTGAAGTGGCGTGTATAAGCCCCCTTTATACCTTTAAAGAAAGGTATAAACAACATTCCTACAGAAATGATACAAATTCCCTCAAAAATTTCATTAGTGCTTTTTTTTTTTTTTTTTTGGTTATGTTGATGAGGCTCATTTCTGAATTCAGCAGCAACATGTCCCAGTAAGAACTTCTTTCATCTAGCTATCAGTCAGTTTATCAATAAAACCCTTGTTTTATCATGCATTGGTGGCATTCCCATAATATCTAGGTGAGAGTAATGCAAAACAAGTGGATCCTGTAAACTTTGCAGGCTGAGAGAAACAATAATTCCTCTTCAGGTTGAAAGCTTTCAACGTATAAATGCTTTGTATGGACAATTATATAACTGAGCACATCTGAAACATGTGCTAACTTTTAGCAATCTTATATGAACCATGCATAGTGCTGTCCTCATGCATAATGCGTAGGAAGCCTTGATTACATTCTGCAGGTGAATGTTCCACCTATATGTCAGATTTTTTTAAACTGAATATTTTTTATCTCTCCTTTATTATTTTTGCAATTAACACAAGTTGGTGAACATACTTAAGGCTCCTCCCTCCTCCTATTTTCCCCACCACAACAACCCTGTGAGGGAAGATGAACTGAGACAGAATGACTGGCCCAAGGTCACTCAGTTGACCAGTCCTGCCTAAGGCAGTACTAGAACTTACAATCTCTTAGTTTGTAGCCTGGTGTCTTAACCACTAGAGCAAGTTGGCTCTCTGATTATATGCCATTTTTGAGTCCTGGTGACTACATAGATAAATTGTATCTAAGACAATAGTGTACTACATTACAATGTAGATCATCCACAGGTCATCGTCTTCTTATCTTTCCTTTTACATTTCTCAACATTAGAGTCTATTCAAGAGAGCTGGGTCTTCTCATAATGTGTCAGAAGTAGGATAATTTAAGTATTGTCATTTATGCCTCAAGTGGGATTTGTTTGATGAGCCATCAGTTCTTATTTGTGTATTTACTTCTCAAATTTATATAGCTGCCCATCTCACAAAACAAGTGACTCTGGCTAGCATCTTCTAGACTTTCTATGGCATTCTTGGGAGCCTTCTGAGAACTCTTTTTTCAAATGTTCCTCTAAGCATGCAGGGAACATCTTAAAACACTAAACAGCAGATGGTCCTCCTCTTCCTTTTTCTACAGGATTTGTTATTGTTTGGAATATTTCTGGTCTTCTTCTGAATAGGCTTCCCTTCCCTGCCAAGATCCTTGTTCCAAATTGTAAAATTATTTAACTACACCAGTAGTGGTGTCCTTCTTGAGCAGTTTCTTAATCATCATCTGCAATATACAAGATTGTAAATAAGCCTTCACTCCAAATCCTACTATAGGAGGAGTGTTTGTCTTGTTTATCTTGAACATAAAGAACCAATACTTCCTGCAAAGAAGGTAGCCAAAAATATAAAAACAGAAACAAAAGACCAGCTGTTCCAGGGGGCTTTTGTTGCTAAGCTGAAGGCAATGTCTTTGTACATGCTGCAACGGAGGCTTAGCAATACCTGCTTTAAGAAGTCATGAGCGTTACTATGGGACTCATACAAAAACACATGCTTTTCATCATCTGAATTCAATTGCAGTCTACATCTTATGATGGGTCAGGAATGAGATACACCAATTTTTTTTTCCTTTTAACATCTTCTCACTTTCCCTAATGCTGAACTTCCAAACAACCTGGGAAACATTTCAGAAAACTCCAGTCATGCATTCATACAGTGTTCTTTTTTAAGTAACGAGCAATATACAAAAAAGAGAGTAGCACTCTTCAGTCCAATAAATTAATGCATAAATTAAAAAAGGAAATACACTGACACTATTCTCCATATCTTTCTATCCTGGTGTCTACCACTTCCAGAGATTGATTTATCCTAAAACTTCTCACTTCACTTCTGCTCTTCCCCTTTCTCACGATTATCTATTCCTCTTTCATGTACTTACCTTGTGGTTAGTTCAACATCATTCACTATCTCTATGAGTAAACCTTGTGGTTAGTTCAACATCATTCACTATCTCTATGAGTAAACCATCTAAACTAAACCATCTCAACACCAATCACTCTGTCACCTGGTTCTTAAGGTCAAGCCAGTCTCATCTCCTTAAATTACTGAAACATCATGCTAAAACACTATTTTTACAGATCTTCAGGACACAAGTGATGAATATGCCCTGGTGCCTTTTTACCTCCTCCTTATAGTAACTGCTTCTGTTTTTTTAGATTAGCAGACAATCTAAAAACATCATTGAGGAAGCATTTTATAAATAGCAATTATCTTCTGAATAAAACTATCCTAGGAATAGAAGCGTTGCTACAGTATTTTTAAATGAAGCATTATTAAAGATTTGAGATCTAATATCATGTAATCTGCAAAGAACTTTTCATAATCAGTTGCAGCTCATATACTTGAAATAACAATCAAGGAAAAAATATATGACATATTTGACTTCAGCTTCTGCTCATGCTACAGATTTAGTTTTATTATCTTGTTTTTCCTCAGGACCCCTAGTCAGCATACATGGTATATTTCCTCTTCCCATTTTCTTTCCCATAATCCTGTGTGTGGCAAAGTTACCCAATATCTTTTATACACATACTTTAAGTTTGTAACATACCGGCTCTTGCCTAATTTTGTATGAATTTTTCGCTGCTATGCACATTTTGTATCGGAATGTAGACATATGGACATATAATTATTGTGTGCAGCAGTGCGTTGAAATATTTGGAGAAGTGGAACATCCAAAGTGGAGCTCTCTTTTGATCCACATATTAGTTTGGGAATTGTACAAATTAAATCTCTTCACTTAAATATGTGGACGAAATTAATTTTTGCCCTTCCCTAAAGGCAGGTCTCTTGGGGTTTTATTGTCTGGCATTTGCTTTTCAGAAGATGTTGCACAATAGTTTGCTGAAAAATGACTTTCATCTATGTGGTACATAAAAGTGCATTTGCTATTGCAATAAATGCTATTTTTATAAACAACAAAACCTCATAAAACAAATTAAAGTCACATTGTAAAATGGGAAATAAAAGACAAATTCTTTACTACACATTTGTGCTGAATGAACCATTGGCATAGTTTTTAACAAACCAGTTAATAATAACTTTGTTGTTTATATTATAAATCTGAGATTATTATAAATCTGAAACAAAGGAGTAAGGAATAAATCTACAAACTGTAAAACATAGCTGTTATGCCTGCAGTAAAACAAAATCTTAAACCTCACACCAGCTGTTCAGAAATTTAATTGTTATATTTTTTTAAAAAAATATCCTATTTATTATTTTTTCAGTGCTCTATAAAGTGCATCATAATCATAACTGTAACCAACAAAACACAAATCACAGGCTGTAAAAACCCTAAAGATTAAGACACAGTTTTAAAAGTTAGGAAAAAGGCATGGATAATTTTTGTCCAATGGAACAGACCATTGTTTAGAAATGAACCTTGCTATAAACTGATGATTTAAAATAAAAAAAATAATAATACTACAAGTAGCTCTGGCCTTAGAATTAGACAGAAGGAGGAAATGGCCTCAAATGGCAGCAGCTGAGAGGCTTGATGCCTTCAGCTTTAGTAGAAGACAACCAAATTTTTGTCTATGTCAAAAATCTAGCAGCCAATCCAATGTGCTTTATCTGTAATCTAGTTGCTGCCTATGAAGTTTTTGACCATGCAAGATACAATATGCAATTCAGTTGCCATTTGTGTACACTTTTAGCTGCTGTGTTAGGACAGAACATTGTGTGAGGTAAACCATCATGGAGGTAGTTTACACTTCATACCCTTGCAGCCACACCAAAAGTAGTTAGATGGTTAACTTCCTTGGATATTGTTGTAACTCTATGGTATCATATTATGGCAATTTTATCCCAATTTCATATTTTGCCCCATTGATTGTACAGTATTTGTGTTTGTATGTATGATGTGTTTTAATAGTGGTGTATCTCGGTGATTGTGTGAGCTCTGTAGATGTCATACATTAAATAAATAAATAAATAAAATATGTAGACTCCTTCAACTTAAATTTAACTGACTTCATGGACATGTCCACAAATTTTCTTGGCAACACTATGGAAATGGTTTGCTGTAGTGAGGAGTAGCTGGCTCTTTTAGGAACAAGCCAGCCTGATGCATCTAATGGGGGTCATCTGAGCCCTGATATTCAATAGAAGAAAAGAAGGTTCTGTTAGGATTTTGGTGGGAAGAGTTTTGGGTGTCTTGTGGAGTCCTAAATGAACAAAGAGTGGCCTTCAACTAGCTTGGACATTCAATCTTGCAGCAGGAGCTAGACTTGTACTATTTTGGGCTATTTTTACCTCTGTCTAAACATGGTTTGGTGTATGGAACTTTATTTTCTTTTTGTATCTTTAATGAAGTTGTTTTTGTTTCAGTACTGAAGTCAACTAGTGGACTTCTGGCTCTCCTATCCCTCCCTCAGCTTGGCTGAGCTACCCAGTCCCTAAGTTTTGGTTGTTTGTTTTTTCCTCTTTGTATTTAGCCAAAGTAAAAGTGAGGGTGAGGATTTCCTCTTTGATCCTCTCCTGGTTCTTCACAGGACTGGTGTGGAAGAGAGACAGTGGTTTAGTGTGTGTGTGTGTGTGTGTGTGTGTGTGTGTGTGTGTGTGAGATCACAAGGGCGGTTATCACAGAACTTAAGGACCTCTCAGAAAGGGCTGGACAGCATTTTACATTGATAGGGTTTTCTGGTATTCAAGTACCACCCACTAGTTTTATAAGTTCAACCATGGTTGGTTAAGTGTCTATTGGGAGAATTTAAAATGCAGTTTAGCATTTGTTTTGTCTCTGAAGATAATGCCATTATTATCTGTCCAAAGTTTCAGAAAGGCCTGTTAAAGAGTCCTCTTGCATCATTAGAGTGAGATGCCCACAATGAGACAACAGACTTTTTCTGTGGGGTTGCACATTTTGAAATCTTTTATCCCCAGAAGTCCATAAAACTCCCTCCCTTATAATTTTGTCTTAGTGTTAAAGAAAATTAAAGACAGTTTTGTTTCCCTGAGCTTTCAACTGTAAGTTGGTTTTGTTGGTATTATCTTGTGGAAGAGTTGATTATTTATTGTTGATGTGTGGTTCCTGATGGGTTTTTTAAATAATAAAATAATAATTTTATTATTGAGCTGCCATTTTATCTTCTTGTAACCTGAGGTTCGAATCCCTAGTGCCGTGTAATGGGGTGAGCTCTGTTACTTGTCCCAGCTTCTGCCACTTTAGCAGTTCAAAAGCACGTAAAAAATGCAAGTAGAAAAATAGAGACCACTTTTGGTGGGAAGGTAACAGCATTCCGTGCACCTTTGGTGTTTAGTCATGCCGACCACATGACCATGGAGATGTCTTTGGATTGCGTTGGCTCTTTGGCTTTGAAATGGAGATGAGCACTTCCCCCTAGAGTCAGGAACAACTAGCACGTATGTGCGAGGGGAACCTTTGCCTTTACCTTTTAACCTGC
Organism: Masticophis lateralis; assembly: GCA_030761175.1. Taxonomy (NCBI): domain Eukaryota; kingdom Metazoa; phylum Chordata; class Lepidosauria; order Squamata; family Colubridae; genus Masticophis; species Masticophis lateralis. The sequence continues at coordinate 124,630,922 of JAUDYJ010000001.1, read as the reverse complement.
CTAAAGTCTTTTGAAATAGGCATGCTATAAACATTGCCAAACAAACACTCTCTCATCTCTTTCTAGTAAATCTCTACTTGTTTATCACATATTCATGCTCTTGTTAGTATTATTTCATAGTTACGTCCTTGAGAGAAAATGGCTGCCCACTGATTGACAGTTAAATTTTTAGAAACATATTAAACCTACACATAGAAAACCTAGCCAGTGGACAGGCTATTGTAGAATAAATGTTGATCGAACACAGCAAAGAGACAAACCATCAGAAACATTTAGTAGTGTGTCTTTCTCATTGAGAAGATGATGGTTAGTAATTGGAGAATTACTCAGCCATAGAAAGTCGAACTGGATAGGTGAAGAAATGTGAGCAAAAAACAAAGCAAAATAAAATCATATAATGATTCGCTGAATATATACTTTTTTGGTTTGTTCCTGACAATGGATGGTTGGTTACAACAATATGTTGCACAAGTATTGATGTGCCAATCAGCATCCTCTCTGTGTGTTTAATAACGCTGTCTGTTTATGTATCTAATATCCATATACACAAAATATTACGGCTTTTTTGGCTCTAATAAATGTCTACATTCTGAATCCTGAGGTTTGTTATGGAATTTTTACATCTTTCATTTCTTTTTTGTCACCTTTGATAATACCTTTTGCTCCCCTGACTCATTAATTTAACTTTTTGTATGCCCTGAGGATCTCTGCCATTTAGCTTCTGTTGGATATGCATGTTTCAGTAGCAGCATATCTTATACATGTTGCAGTATTTCGATTATACCAATAAGGACAATAAGAAATAAGGGCAGAGTAATTTATTAGGTATATCACTGGTATACTATATAGTAATAGTATACCACAGATAGTCCCTGACTTACAACAATTCATTTAGAGACTGTTCAAAGTTAGAACATCACTGATGTTCTATGACCTATGACCATTTTTCACGGTTATGACTGTTGCAGCATCCCCATAGTCATGTGATCAAAATTCAGATGCTTGGCAACTGGTTCATATTTATGATGGTTGCAGTGTCCTGAGGTCATGTTATCTCCTTTTGAGACCTTCTGACAAGCAAAGTCAATGGGGAAGCCAGATTCACTTAACCATGCTACTAATTTAACAACTGCAATGATTCACTTAACAACTGTGGCAAGAAAGGTTGTAAAGTGGGGCAAAACTCACTTAACAAATGTCTCACTTAGCAACATAAATTTTGGGCTCAATTGTGGTCGTAAGTCAAAGGCTACCTGTATATGTATCATATACTAGCCAAATGTGCCCCAATTTATAAGCTCATCTTAAACAGATATTTCAGAATATGAACATAACATAGTCATAAGTTCTTTAAAGCTGCCACATCTTTCCCATTGCAGACTGCATGGGACTCTGGAAAAGATGTGGCTTTTTCAAAGATGCATTGTATTGTGCAACTCCTTTTTGGAATCAAATCTGAAGCACTGCACAGCCCTAATAAATAGCAAAAAAAAAATAAAAATAAAAATGACTGTGAACACCCTTGGTTTCATTCCAGTAAACTTTTTTTTTCTGCCCTTAGTCTCTCACAAAACCCCTTCAAGTTTATGAAGAACCATAAAGTTCCACAGACTACAATTTGAAAAAATGTTTGCTGAGGTAATTGGGCAGAAGCATTTCTCCTTGGACTGACTAATTGTATTTCATTTCCTTGATAATGCAAAGAAACTTGGGATGTATTCTGGTGGGTTTTTAGCAGTTTTTTTATGGTTAACTTTACCTGTATCTTGTTCTCTAGCTCTAGTTTTATGTTCCCTGTTATCTTTATTTGTAATAGCAGTCTCAATTATGCCTAACATCTTTTCTCTGTTTGTATAGGACAAGAATTGGCAGAACCAGAGAGTGGAGTTAAAAGAGGGATCAGCCTAGAATCCCTACATAGCCACAAGCAGACTATGTCCAACACCCCCCCCCCCCGGAATTCTGTTGACCCTTATCTAACTCAGAATTGGAGAGGAATGCTGCCCCCTATAGTTGGACTACTAAAATAAAATCTACAGTGGAATAAAACCCACAGTGACTCCTTTCCTTATCTAACTCAGGCAGGTGCTAACCGTGAGCTGAGAAGATTCCTGTGCATAGGCATGAGCAGGAATTCATCAGATTAATTGGGCCTCACATTTGGGCCTGATTTTTCACATCTGGCAGTTTGGATTTATTTCTTGGATATCAAAAGAAAGAACAACATGCAACAATTAATAAGCAACAGTTAACTCATTTGGCAATTTCCAAAAATATATTTCAAGTGCAGAATAATCAAGGGTTGATATTTTCTTCAACTGGTGATGAGGATAGTACCGGAAGAGGAACCAACATCTACTAATGATGATGATTTTCAAGTACTATGTTTAATGCAATAGAGTGATTGCCATGTACTGTACATTTGTAATAGCTCTAGACTGCAAACAACTTACCGGAACAAGAAACTTTTTAATTTCTTCCAGGGCATGACTCATCCGTGAATAAGCTTCTCCAGGAGGGGCAAACACTTCAATTAATACGTGTAGTTCATCACTCAAGTGTGCATATTTGGCTTCTTCACTTTTTCTTAGTTCTTCTTCCTGTGGAGAAGAGTATTTTTAGAAATCACTTTGCATTGATTTAACATTTGTAAATTGCAAACCAAAGGTCATAATCTAGGCAGACTTTCAGCAAAATGAGGCCCCGTGAGAAACAACAAAATTCTTGTATAAATTACTTCACGATCTGAAAATCACTTTGTGTGAATAATGAAAACTAGCATAATTAACATCTGCAACAGATTTTAATCAATAAAGCATAGGATAGTTAATGCCTCACAGAATGTTGAAATTGTCACAATAAAAAAAAATCCCATTTCTAAAAAAAGAAAAAAAAGGATCAATTCAGATTTCTTTCACCAGAGTAACTGATGTGAACTATAAAATATATCCTAAAGTGCTATTTATTTTGTTTGCTTTATGTATCACTGTTCAACAAAACAGAATTGTGCCCAGAATATTTTAGTAAAAAAGAAGTATCAAACTAGAAGAAACACTTATTAGTAAAATAACCAAATACTTTAAAAATAGCAGCATTTATTGCAATATCTAAAAGCATTTATCAAAACTAAAATGTAATAACATGGTTAAAAAAAAAAAAGGAGTCCTTGCAGATTTTACTCTGCTAGTTGTTGCAACTGTAGGGGGCATTGCTCATCTCCATTTCAAGACCATTAAGTTATCACTGTCCATTTCCATGATCATGTGGCCATCATGATCACAGAGTGCTGTTACTTTCCCACTGAAGTGGTACCTATTTATTTACTTGTACTTGCATGCTTTTGAACTGCTAGGTTGGCAGGAGCTGCAACGAGGATGGGAACTCACTCCGTCACATGGCGCTCAGGTCTCAAGCCTGGGCTGCTAGCTTTCCATCTGACAAGCCTAGTATCTTAATCACTGAGCCACAGTGCTGCCCCAATAATATAGGAGATATGAGAAAAATCACTCTTCTCTAGAAAGTCAACCACTCTGGGAGAAAAAAATATTTTGGTTGTGGTATTGGATACACACTACAATAAGGGGAACTCAACCAAAGCTTATGAAATATGCAAGCCTTGGCATCTTGGTATTATCCCTAATCTTGTGTTGCAGGTGCTTAGACAAAAAATCTGGTTTATATTTCCCCCATATTCCAACTCCGTGCTATCTGTATAACTGCCAAGATATATCAATATAATAATCAGAAGCTGAGCTCAAATCTAGGACATGTTTACCTCAAGCAGATTTCTTTAAACTTTTATGTGAAATAAAAATTCTACACTAAATGTTCTGCTAGAAAGCTGTAAAGAAAGAGACCATCTCCTTGGAAGGACCTGTGAAGGATTTCTCTTGCTGTTTCCCATATAATGGGAGATTTATCTCTAGCATCACAAATCAATTGCTGTGGCATTTTGCAGGTGTGGGGACAACTGCCAACCTTTCAGGCCTTGAAGAAAAAAAAAATCAGAGAGACACACTGATAATTTCTTCCAACGGAAATGCTATTTAAAAACTAGTCACTTTCCTCCACTAAGGAAAAAACATAAAATGAATATTTAGGCATTATTTATATTTGTATATTTTCCTGTGCATTGGACAAAGAAACATGTTGAGATAGTCAATCTTTATTATTATTATTATTATTTACAATAAAAGGCTTGGCATAGGATCTTTTAAGACCAGTAGACTTTCCAGACATTTCCTTCATAGCTCCGAATCCATCAATTCTATTCATTCACTAGGATATGTAAAAAGAATATGCTTCATGCCCAAGGCTCTTCTGTAGTAAAAGCAAATTTCTGCTTATATGATAGAAATTTCTCTTTGCTTTCCCTCAAAGCTTGAGGAGGAGGTTCGAGGATATTCCAGAGCAAATCTTTTAGATGCATGAGATGTTAGAGGTGAACAGGAAATTGTGCTTCCCAGTTTTGTTGATGGAAAAAATTCTGCCAGTAGAAATACATGCCATAAGTGACATTCTTATGGAAGAAATATGGCGTTGCATTTCTCGAGTTGTGAGATGCCCGGGGTGGGTGTGTTTTTTCATGTAACATGTTTTGTTGTTCCTTATTTTTAAATTTAGTTTTTTACTCCTAGCACAAAGAGAATAAACTACAGTATGTCAGCTCCAGGGATGGTCAGTTTTCCTCTGTTCTGTGATCATTTCATGGGAATGGGAGAATTTTGATTCTACAGACCAACTCCAGAATGTATCCTTTTTGTTTTCTTCACTGAGAGAGTTCAACTGTTGCTCATTTATCATTGTTGATGAAGACTTTGTTTTATTTCTAAATATTATTTTAAGACTAGATGTGGTCTGCCCAAGGATGAGTAATCATACTAATTTGGGCACAGAATGTACTAACACTTGTTCAACAGATACGTGTAGGTACTGAAGCTGCTGCACTAGTCAACTAACTATTGACATGATCCAAGAAGCTTCTTCAGTTCTAACTGAATTAAGTTAGAACTGAAGAAGTTTCTTGGATGAGAAATGAAACATTTTCAAAGGGGAAAAAAACCTCCAAGAAAGTCCAATTGCCTTTTGGAAAAAGCACCACTGGGAGATCAATAAAAGCAAACATTACAGTTCTGCTCCTGACATTTCTGAAACTGGTGTGTAGCAAAGATCATGTCAATAGTCCCACAACCTTTGCAGAAGCTGCACTGTGATTCTGGCAGCAAGCACCGCTCCAGATGAGTGACCTGATGATGTAGCAAGGGTTTTTCCTGCAATGAGAGCAGAGAGATTTCTAATGAGCTTTCTAATAGATTTACTTAATGGGTAAGTGTTGGTAAGCCCACTCAGTGCTCTTTCTATGAAAGGAGGCAATCAAAACAATATTGTGATTTATGGAATACTTAGGGATAATTAATATATTTACATGATCTTGCTTCAGTCCCGGTCAACAAGAGCTTGAGTAGCAGAAAATAAATTGAGGTACAAATCCAAAGATCTTTTCTATAGAATGTAAATATATTAGGTAGCCTTACAGAAGGCCTCACGTTGAAATTTTTTGATTATTTTGTTCATGGATGAGGCAACACATGACTCAAACAAAACAAAGAAAGACTTCAAAAGCAGCCTTCCTCATTATGAACTCAGGACTAACCACTATTGTTGTAAAGAGAGGAGAACAAGAAAGAAATATTTGCCCAGAGCAATGCTGCCACTTTACATCTAATTATGTTAAGTTGTTCTGGTAGACTTCATATGTAACAAGCTTTTTGAATGATAATGTATCTCTGATGAGCCATGCAAAATTTGCAGGTTTTTCAGCCATTTAAGCACAATCCAAGGTACCATATCTGAAATTGAATTCTGAATAAGTTCAGAAGAGATCCATGTTTCTTTCCTGTTGAATCTAGCAATATTGACCCTGCTTTTAACCAGAAACTGCTCTTCATGTGTATTTATTAAGAACTGCATGGCATACAAAACAATAATTAAGTGTTCAACTAATGAGGTAGATATAACTATTAGACATATCCAAAGTGTACAGCTTCTCAGTTGACTTTGAACTGTTGTCCCTAAAATGTTATTTTTCATAGCTGATTTGAAAGAAATCAGCATGAAGAGGGAACAGACCCTATACGTTGCTCCTATTATTACAAAATCCCCTGTGTGGTAATGGGAGATTTAGTCACCTGTAATTAATTTAATAATCATAGTTTAGCCAATGTGTGTACTCAACCACAAAATCCTCAGGTCACGAAATCAATACAAAATTTTAATGGTGTACTACTATATATTTCTCCTGGATAAGAGTTTTCTGTCAGAAAAAAAAAATCCAGCTCCATTCTTGGAAGATGCTGCCTGAATCTAATTCATAATTATTTGATTTAAAATACTATTCCAAATCCCTTGGCAGAAATGATTTTTTTTTAAAAAGAATATATGATAACAATGAACAGATGCCAGCTTGTGCATTCAGAAAGTTATTGAAAATTTGGCTTGTCTCCCAGGTTTGGGGCAGACAGGTGATTGAGCCCCTGTAGATTGTGTTATTGTCATTTATACTATATCTTCTGAAAACATATCATTTAAACAACCCGTGTTTTTAAAAAAAATTTAAGACCCCTAGAGTTCTCCAGAGTTGGACAACCTTTAAACTGAACAATTAAATGAACTAAATAAAATAATAAAATAATAATAGGTATATAGAATTTTTATTACCGTTGCTGACCAGAACTGCAAACAGAAAAATAAAAATAAAGTAAAAGCAAAACAAAATAAAATAAAATATTACAATTGATGATAGATTCATTAACGGACAATAAAAGTTTGATTTATAGGCAGTATAACAATATTTAGCTATGTTCCAAGAGTCTGAATTACACTGAACTGGTGACAAAAACTCTATTTAAAAAAGAGCAGAATTTCTCACGTTTTTTTAAACCAGGTAAGGAGTTATAAGGCAAGTCCTTGAATCTCTTTACATACTTTTTTATTATTTTATTATGTATTATTATAAACCAATGAATAGCAAATAATAGCAACTAATAAAATAAGTAAATAAAACCTCTGCTCTTGTCCCCTAAAAATTGGCCCTCAGCCCATTTTGACCCATGGATGAAGAAGATGTAAGATTTGAATGTTGGATCTACTACATATATGACTTAAGTCTTACAGTTTGTGGTTGTATTTCTTTCTAGAAATGGATTTTCTAGTATCTTTAATGAAATTTATCAAGAGCTGTGTCCTTCAATCTCTGTTTTAGATTTTTCTGGTCTCAATATTAGTTTGGCTGAAGTCTAACACATGACCAGACTCTGCGGGTGACAAAACATTTTGAATTCATATTTCTCATACTTAGTTTAGTATGAGAAAATAGCTTTTTTGCTTGATACATTCACTTTCTGATTAAATTGTCTTTGTTTTTATCCAAAACAAACATATATAATGTGATCTATCAGATAATTTACAGATTTAAAAACAAATATCACTAGATTGCCTGCCAGGTGTTTCGACTATAATAATCAAATGAGCTTTTTTTCTGCAGTGTAATACAATATCAGCTCAACAAATGGGTAGGAATTCATGCCACAAGTCACGACATAAAGCTAAAACTGATTTTGCAAATACTGTTATGCCCACCCCACGGTCCAGCAGCAATAATGGTAATAGTAAGTGATGGTTTAATAACGGTAAGGAAAAAAAAAAAAGTTAAATCAAGCAAGACCTAAATTGCTTTGTACAGAGCCAGTCCAAAATATTTATCACCTGCCGGAAAGCACAATACATCTTGCGTTTCATGTATAGAAGCCAACTAGACAGTTGGATTTTTGAGACTGGTGAGAGGACAGCAAGATGATTTATGAGGATTAGGAGAAGATGTGGAGCATGGTTGTAACCTCCTGCTATCAGGCTTCCAAATGCTACAATCAGTTACTGAATCTTTGCCTAAATATAGGACTAACCCTGACTTTCCAAAGTCCCCTGTGAGATCCTTTATTAAGTTGGCCTTTCTTTTTCTCTATAACTTGATTCACTAGGAAGTCAGATCAGATGATTTTTTTAAAAAAAAAAATCTGCTAGGATTAAATCCATTCTAAAATAGCCCGAGAAGTCATTAACTATTTTTACATGCTCTGGCATATATACACGATACCAAGTTCAATTAAAATGCAGATGTGCTCATCACTAAGGAAGGTTGGTTAGACTTCAGATGAAAGAGCGTTGAAATTGTCTGAATTTTCTAACTACTCATATTCTAATGTAATTTTCTATGATATACAGTTTTCCACTGGGAAAATAATTTCTACTTTATTCAGGAAAGGAAACAGATGATTGCCGACTGTTATACTCAACTAAGATTTGGAAAGTCAATACACTTGCCCACTCAACAGGCCATTAAGACATGTTACTTTATTTCTACTAGGCATTAGAGCTGGAATATATAAATGAGTCTGTTTTGTGAATTTTTATAAGGAGCCTCAGTTTTCTTTGATTTAAATTATTTTGGCTTTGCGTAATTATAGCAATAGCACTTAGACTTATATACCATTTTTCATAGTGCTTTACAGCCCTCTCTAAGCAGTTTACAGAGTCAGCCTGTTGCTCCCAGCAATCTGGGTCTCCATTTTACCGACCTCAAAAGGATGGAAGGCTGAGTCAAGCTTGAGCCTGTCAGGTTTGAACTCCTGGCATGGGTAAAGATAGCCTGCAATACTAACCACTGAGCCACCAGGGCTCTGATTATGAGTGCTATTTCTTTTTTTTACAGTATATTGTGATTGTAAATTAGTTATTAGCCTATCCGGGTTATGGGTTTAAGCTAGGCAGCCATTAAAATGTCTAAATAAATAAATGCTAAATAATCAACAATTCCCCTCAAAAACCTGGCCCTCAGGAGGAGTTTTTGAAATCATGAGATCTATGCAGATTGGGGCAAAATACACACTCTATTTGGCACTAAAGTAATCAAATGTGGAGCTAGTCTGTATTTCTGATTGTAAGAGAAGCATAAATTTTTCCAGGACGATTGTCAAGAAGAGCAGAATCCCTGAAAACAGCTGCAAGCATTTTTTCATTTAGTATTGTGTGACTTAATACAAATTCAGAGTGCATAGAACATCGGCTTGGGACATTTAAGCATGTGGCCTATTTTCTTTATTATTTGTAATTATTACCCTGCCTCTCTAGCTCATAAGAAGTTATGTCAGGGAAAAACATAAATATTTACACGGATTGTTTGATATTTTTGGATTTTTAGTGCGCAACTAAGGATCTATTATTTAGTAAACCCTATTGGGCCACAATGAAAAGCCTAATTTTGAGGAAGCTCTTCCAAATATAATAGAACTGATATCTGGATTTTGTCAGAGAAATAAAAAGAGCTGTAAAGAGAGAGATCCTAATATCAGATGCTGAGAGCTAGTTCAACAAGCCAGAAGATGCGTTCTTGTCTCTGATTCTTTCATAGTGAAACAAAAGTGTCACGTAACTCACATTCTATAATACAGAACTGGGTGCCGTAAAGCTATTCAGAGCAACCATAAGGTGCTCTGATTTGCCAAAACATACCATAATCATAAGGACCTATTCAAAGTGAAGCACCAAAACCAGATAGAACCAAATGCCCTACTTGATTCAGATACTTAAAAAGGCTTTAACAAAGTCTGCTGAACAAGTACAGAGGCTCTTTTCCATCAGAGAAAAAGAGCTAAACTGCATCAGCCTCTTTCATCCAGTAACCATGTTTACTCAGATAGATTAATGCCTCTAATTCCCCTGACCAGCATGTTCGTTCCCGAGGATGTTCTGCCTTTGACTTCAAGGCAGCGGAGACTTTGGGAATTGCAGGTAGTCTTTGACTTGTGACCCAAAATCAAGACAGTTGTTAAGTGAGTTTTACCCCATTTTTATGATCTTTCTTGCCACAGTTGTTAAATGAATCACTGCAGTAAGTAACATGGCTGGTAAGTGAATCTGGCTTCTCCATTGACTTTGCTTGTCAGAAGGTCGCAAAAGGAGATCCCAGGCCCCCAGGACACTGTGACCATCATAAATATGAACCAATTGCCAAGCGTCTGAATTTTGATCACATGACCATGAGGATGCTGCAACGGTCCTAAGTGTGAAAAATGGTCATAGGTCACTTTTCTCAATGCCTTTGTAACTTTGAACTATCAGTAAATAAACTGTTGTAAGTCGAGGACTACCTGTACACAGATCCATTAGAAGATTTGTCACTATTTTGCCCAGGTTAAAGGTAAGCCATGGCTTCTAATCAAACTGCATATGCTAACTACATATGTAGTGGATGTAGTGTCTGTGTCACACTTAATTGCTTCTTTGTGCAATTATTTCTGTCATGCTTCCCTTCCCTTCCTTCAATACTCCTCCAATCTCTTCTCCTCTCCAATGAGATACATCTAATCCTTCTCAAGAAGATACACTTGTGTGATAGCTGTTTTACTGATCCATGAGACAGACAATTGCGCACCTCCCCTGCAAACAGTTACACAGAGAAGTATGGTCTGGTGGACTCAGGCTTATGATCTAGATTTCTTGTGGCTGAAATTGAAGTCTAATCAGTGACAACCCCTCAATACAAACATTTAACTGATTGTAGTGAAGCTTAACAAAACCCAAAAAGAAAGCTTGGGTAAATCACCACAGGAGTCAAAGAAGCACAAAAACTTTAGATTGGATTAGCCAACTGAAGTAAACCAGAGAGTGAACCAAGCACAAAACCAGCAACAGGCATTACTATGCAATTGGCATGTTACCACTGGCTTCTAGCTGGTGAATAAATTGTCTTCAAATATCAAAGTATAGACATTATGAAGAAATGTTTCCTCTGGTGGTTTTTTTTCCTCCCCCTTCTGTTCTCTTAAATCAGGTCAGCCTTAAAAATCAACAATAAAAAATATTCTGGGTTGTATACTTTGTTGTAAATAAGCTGCTCCTCAGGAAAAAAAAGGGGGGAGTAATTGTTTCAGTATAGATTCTTAAGTGGCTTCTATTTCTTTTCCTAATTAAGTTCAAAAAATGATTCCAGCTACAAAATAATGGTAAAATATGTACATCTGGGACATATATATTTGTTACTTCTTTTTCAGAGGCAATTAGAAAAAAATAAATCTTGCAGGCAAAGGATATGTTTAAAGAGTATAGTTAATCTTTTTGGAAAGAGGAAAATTCAGATCCTATAATCAGAACATAATACCTCTGCAGTACAAATTAGTGAACATCCAAGATTCCCTGTGTATTAATCTTCCTAATTTATTAATTTTAATGCCCAATTTATCTTAAATTCCATTGTGTAATTACTTTATCAGAATTTTGCAAATGGCTTCCTATGAAAAACTGAAGTTCCCATCCTTTTCAGATAAAAATACCCTTTCTTTATAAATTGTATAAATTTTAAAGGTACTATTTTCTCTCCTCTACTTTGAGGAGAGAATTAAACAATGTAATAAATTGTAATTCCTTCTTAGATCTTTCAAAACAGTGAATATAATAATACTCTTTTTTTCTACTCATTACAGACCATGTGACATTTCCTCTATATGGTTCTAGCGGAGTCTCCTCTTTATTGTCACCCATTTCACAACAGAATATGCCATGGCACTTCATGGTAAGAGACAAGATAGCTGAGGCAGGGAAGGGCACATATATATATATATTTCAATTTGATTTATATGCCGCCCTACTCTGGAGACTCAGGACGGCTTACAATGCGTTAAGCAATAGCCTTCATACTTTTGTATATTTATACAAAGTCAGCTTATTGCCCCCACAAACTGGTTCCTCAATTTACCTACCTTAGAAAGGATGGACAGTAATTGCAGATAGCTGGTGTGTTAATCACAATGATTTTAGCCTGCTGACCCACCAGGCCCTATGGACATATGGTCTTTTGTTGCTTTTTTTTTTTTTGGTCTGCTAACAACATTTTTGCTCACCAGTGAGTCTCACATACCAACTTGTATGCTAGCGGTCTCATGTTTTTTTATACTTCCAATGGATTAGGTTTAGGGTTAGGGTTGTCGATCATTGGTTGACAGTTACCTCTTTGCATTGATGTACCCATGCAAGAATATACACAACCAAAGATATTGCATGGCCCAAATCCTTGGCAGGCAAAAACATTTTGGGCATGAGATTTTAACCTTGCTAGGGAGCAAAAATGGAATAGCCCTCATATGGCTTGTATGCCCTAAATCAGGGAGTCTGCAAACTTGGCAACTTTAAGACTCATGGACTTCAACTCAGTGCTGGCCGGGGAATTCTGGGAATTGAAGTTCACAAGTGTTAAAGTTGCCAAGTTTAGAGGCTCCTGATCTATGCTATGGCCATTCTGAAAAGGGGGAAATGCTCAGTTCTTAAAAGCTACAATATCAATTAACTACCCAAAAGTTGATGTTTGCAGTTGTGACCAGAGAGGGCTCAGAACTGAGAGGATGGGAGGAAAACCTTAATATTCCACCAGGAGTACAGGAAATTTTTGATTTACAACATTCATTTAGTGACCGAACGGCAAAAAGAGATGCCAACTGGAAACAGAGTTAGCAATGTTGCTTTTCTGCAAAAAGGTCCAAGTCCCTTTGTTTCTCTTTTAAGCCTTATGGGAGGGACCAATCATCTCCTGGCCTTACTCCTGAGTCATCCCTTTTGCTTTAGCTGCTCTTGCCTACTGGCAGCACTGCGCATGCGTGCACTAGGAACAGGCTCCTCCTGTTCCTCTGCCTCTATGCTGTCAACTCTGGGGGCTCCGGAGTCCGTTCATCACTCCCAGATGGCCCTGGCCCCATCTCTGCCTCCAATGCAGAACCCTCATCCGGGCCTTCCCCAGATTCCAGGACTGGCCCATGTTCCTCCCCAGCCACCTCATTGTCCGACTCCGCTGCCAGATCCGCAGGCAGCTAGTGGACCACAACAACTCAATTCACATTTTGCATCATGCCATGATAGGCCAAAACCATAGGCTGTGGTTTTTGAATCATGATAGTTATGTTCACACATCCTTTTAGCCCAAACTAAGCCATCCAACACTTTCCATGAAATCTTCTATCCTTCCATTACAGACAAACTGTCCCACTTCTCATGTCCATATTCCATTCCATACATTGGAATTCTTCCCTAGATGTTCTTTCCAAGGCCACTGGTTACACCTTCAAGATCATCTCAATTGTACAGAACCATCCCTCCAGAATTGCTCTTTCCAAGGCCTTTTGTCACACTCTTTCTAGTGGTACATGTTGCTTCATGTTCTTATTTCATATGCTCGTTCCACCCCTGGTAGCTCCAACCAAGTCAATACAGGTTTCCTTGATGTGCAATCCTTCAGGATCAATGCTCAGTCATCAGTCCTTGGAGTCTCAAATTAAAAGGATCAACATCTAGTGATGAGTAAGCTCTCTTTCTGAAACCAGGGCATAGACAATGCAGGTCTAGACAGAGAAACAGCATGATGTGCTCTTAGGACATAATTTTAAAGAGAGATCTGCTGCAATATCCTCGTGAGAAGGGAAGCATATTTTGAGCCCCCCCCCCAAAAGCAAGCAAAGGCTTAACCTTTGCCTTTTATATCCCGTAACCAAGAATCATCATTGCTTGGGGAAGTAAAATATCACCGACACGCTGAAGATATTTTTTTGTGTTTAAAGGCTGAAAGTGTCACGGCTAATATATTATTTTTTCTTTCCTAAAGGTGAATCTACCAATATTTGAGTGGTAGCCTTTTGGAAATAATGTAATTTTTTTTTTTTTAAAAAAAAGAAGCACTTCTCAAACATTCACGATTGTCCAGTCTATCTATGGCTCATAAGGTCACGCTCATTTATACAGTAAAAGGTGAAAAGGGGGAAAAAAAGAGAGGTGGGAAAAAGGGAAAAGAAAAGAAGGAAAGAACTTTAAACAGACCACGTTGCCTGGTAATCATTGGATGAGAGAAAATGTCTGGGAGAATAAGCGATAAGCCTTGCTGTATAACCAAGGGGGGGGGGGGGAGAAATAGAGTCAGAAAACACACAGCTTATTTTCAGATTAGTTTGGGATTTAATAATGCCAAAAATAGACGGTAGATATTAGATAACGAAGAACTCCTTTACTCTTCAGCATAGCTTTACTGTTTGTTTGATTGAATGAAATTATTTCCATCATAATGTTGAGCTGATATAGCTAGTTTAGCAGTAGCACTTAGACTTATATACCACTTCACAGTGTTTTACAGCCCTCTCTAAGGTGTTTACAGAGTCAGCCTATTGCCCCCAACAATCTGGATCCTCATTTTACTCACCTCAGAATGATGGAAGACTGAGTCAACCTTGACCAGATGAGAATTGAATGCTGAATTGCAGGCAGCCTGCAGTACTTCATTCTAACCACTGTGTCACCACAACTCTTTCGCCAGAGAAAGGCCATTTTGTCCAAAAAACCCACCACCCCTTCATTTTGTTCACTTCTGATATTTTTCCTTTGGCTCTCTTATCCTCCGGCTGTCATCCTTGCCCTAAAATTCCTGGAAAGCCATATGATAGCCTTATCAAAGAGCACAGTATCATTCTGAACCAGGAAACCAGTCAGACTGATATCTGAGGGGTCCTTGATGCTGTCAGAGCTTGGTTGTTTTCTTGTAGATGTTTCATTACCCAAACTAGGTAACATCATCAGTGCTAGTGCCAAGGTGATACCTTTCAGCCGAAGAGCCTGATAAAAAGGCAATTGATTATTTCTTTATTATTCACCATTAATTAGTCTTCTATGCAGTAGTGAAATCTAAAATTTGCTATTACCTGTTCTGTGGGTATGGCTTGGTGGGGGGGGGGGTAATGTGACTGGATGGGCGTGGCCATTTAAAAAAAACTTTTAAAACCATTTTTTCTACAACCTCTTCGGTTAAGAGGTTGTAAAAAATGCTTTCAAAAGGCTCTGACGATCCCAGCTGAATTGGCTGATTGCCAGAGGCTTTTTTTTCTTTTAAATGCCTCTGACAATCAGGCAACTCAGCTTGGATCGTCAGAGGCTTTTGAAAGAAAAAAAGCCTCTGCCAATCAGGCAACTCAGCTTGGATCGTCAGAGGCATCTAAAAGAAAAAAAAGCCTCTGCTGATCAGGCAACTCAGCTGGGATCGTCAGAGGCTTTTAAAAGCATTTTTTCTATAAACTCTGAAGAGGTTGTAGAAAAAAGCCTTTGACGATTCCAGCTGAGCCGCACAATCATCAGAGGCTTTTTTTTTTTACTTTTAAAAGCATTTTTTCAGCCGAAGAGGTTGTAGAAAAAATGCTTTTAAAAGTAAAAAAAAAAAAAGCCTCTGATGATTGTGTGGTTCAGCTGGGCATGGTGGGATGGGCAGGGATATTTGCTACCAGTTCTCTGAACCACCCGCCTCCATCGCTACCATATCAGGCAATCTGGTCTGAACCGGGAACATTTCACCCCTGGTTCTATGGTATTTTGCATCTGGATTGAAGGTTCCCTAAAACATAAGGACTGATGATTCAGTATAACCAGCCTACCATACTCAGATGGGGGGGAAAAAAACAACAACACCTCTTGGGGTTTTTTGGTGACCTCTCAGTCTCATACTAATCAGATATGACCATGCTGAGCTTTTTGAGACTACTCAAGGTCCTTTAGGTAATAATATTTAATTTATTTATTCCTTTATTTGATTTCTATAGCTGCCCATCTCAGATAAGTGACTTGGGCTGCAAACAATCACAAAATAATTAAAATCAGTTGCAGCATAGTATAATTGCCATTGGCAGACCTAGCATTTTTTAATTTGTTTGATAGACCCTTAAGAAGTTAGCTGTTGTCTTGTAGCAATTAGGTTTCAATTGCTACAATTGAAGCAATCAATTGATTCAAAACTTCAAACTAATTTGGAAAATCAAGATGACTTTGCTGAACTGGATTCATTTTATACATTTCTGAAATAATTCAGGAAAAAAAGCTATTTCTGCTCATTGCAGAAGTGTCTAAATTTTCTCAACGGATTTGAAGGCATTTGATTTAATTTCAGTTAAACTTTCCAATTTACTTTGGAGAGCTCCTACTTTTAGATTTTTTTAAGAAATTGCCTTGAAATTAGGTTTTTTTTTTTTTTAAATATTCTTTTGGGTGCACAACCCTAATAGCAACTAATTTGTGAAATGATGAGATTTTCTTAAAATGAGGGGGAAAAGAAAATACGGTAGTAATTTTCTGCACATATTTCTTAATTGTATATACATTTCTTATCAGACTCCTTTTCATTGTTTCTTTTTCCAGACAGAAATTTCTTTTCCTCACAAGGAAGATTCTTTGATCACTAATAGAATTTTGCAAGCTCTTTTCTTTATCCAAGAGCCTTTTTGAGAGCATATTTTCTCACAATATTTCAAATGTGGTGAAAAAAAGATTTGTGGAAGGGAATTAATACTCAGTAATAATAATAATCCCAACATGGACTTCATCTTTCTGCCAACTGCTGCCTGCTGCCATTATCCATCACAAATCCCAGGTCTGCTTCCTGGTTAGTCACCATTAGCTCAGACCTCATTAATGTATTATAGTCAAATAATTAAGATGGGGAAAATAAAGCGATGAAATAAATTGCTATGAATGGGCCATTGACCATGGATTCTTTCCTGGGAATGAGGTAAAAAAAAAATACTTGATAAATGAACAAGAAGTATGCTTTTCAGTGACAGCATTAATGTTAACCTGCTTTTACAATTTCAGTTCAGCCAAGATGGCTGTGACTATGTTACCAGTGGAACAACAGTACTGACCACAGTAAGGTAAAGCTGACTTTACCTGTAACTGAAGCTGTTTGACTGTTTAAACACAATTTTAGTGTTTAGCTGCTTTCATGCCATTTTCATCCATTTGCTTAAAAAATACCCTACTCATCTAACTTTGAAGCAAATAACACTCTCAAAGATGGAGTTGGTCCATTAAGTATGGGTTATGGCTAAGACAATTTTTACACAATATTTTTTTGGGTACCATTTGTGGCCTTTCCTGAATCAGGAGGCTTTACTTACATTCACTCATGTCCTTCTCAACTCACAGCTGGATTTCTGTAAGGCGCTCTAAATAGATTGGCTTTAGATTTCAATTACATACTCAAACACAGTTATTATGGAGATTAGCACTTTACTTACATATGACTGCTATGTCTGAATGGTGGGGCACTGGATTGACTGTTTATAACTACATTAACTAAATTTTGTTTACAATCTAATTGTATTAATACTATAAGATGCTCAGATATTTCAGAAATATTATAACATAATACAATAAACGTATTGCGCATGATCAATTTTCAAGATAATTGAATTAGTTGATGTCAAATATATTTCTCTACAGATATTGGATGTTAGTTGCAATGTATGTACAACTTCTAATAATAATGGTAGTAATAATAGTTTTACTTGGAACATCTTATATCATGTGACTGTATTTTTAACATTATCAAATAATAGCATTCCCTATCCCAAGTCCTTGGGAAAATAAGTGGATAAAAATGATAAATCCAGTCTAAACAACTGGATGACTATGATAAACCACATTTGTAATAATAGGTAGATAAAAATGCCAAATTCAGCCTAAACCTCTGGCTGACACTTTAGTGAAGCAAAATAATTTTTATCTTCTGATGATACAATCTTTTCAGTTGCTATACTTTGATGTAGAGATAAGAAGAGAGATGACTCAATCAATGAATTTATGAGAGAAATGTAGGCTAAGAGACTTATTAAATATTACATTGCATTTTGTAAGTAATCTACTGTAGGATTCATTATGTGTCATCATCAAGACCAGAGGTTTAGTCTTCTGAGCTTTCGGACTAGTGCTGGAGCCCCTCCTCAGGGTGGATGGGCTCTAGCACAAGTCTGAAAGCTCAGAAGACTAAACCTCTGATCTTGGTGACAACCCACATTGGATCCTATCCAATGTGGGTTAGATAGCATTATCCTCAGACATGTATATTTGCTTTCATTTGTAAGTAATCTATTTCATGTTTTGAGATATATTTTTAAAAAGCTGAAGCTTGAAATACGACTGTCTCACCAGCTTGTTATAAATAATTTAGTTATATTCCGCTCTTATTAAGTGAAAATTAATGTTATGTCTCACATTAATGTCTTCTTTGTAGGAGAAATATATTCTTGTACTGTTAGTTACACCCACATAATTTATCAAAATTCAACCCTAAAGAAACACCTTGGTAGCAATTTGGTTCATTTCTTATGAAATTAAGATGTAATTTTACTGGAAGTTTTGATACTGCTCTGTTTGAAGTTTTCAAAATCCTAAATTTGCATAGGCAATAAACGTTAGGTACATAGTGATCTTGGTCAATGTCTGGATTTTTTCCCATTTATAATTCAAAACTGAAAAGCAAAGGAAATTCAGTGGAAAGCTGTAAGAAGACAAAGAAAAACATCACAGAAGTAAATGATTCACTACTGTGTGGAATTGAAACAAGTGTTGATCATATCTCTCAGCTTCCCGAAACCTGTTATCTGCAAGGAACAGGAACCAGGATGTCAAGGAGCAGCTGACTAAATTCACAGTCAAATAATCCTCTCACAATTAGCCCTTTCCTTTTTTCCATTGCACAGAAAGCCAGGAAGAGAAAGATACTGTAAATGAATAAATGGCAATGCAAATAGGATTTCTGAGACCATGATCTGGGTTATTGGATAATGGAGGGGTACCATGAAATGGGTTGCAACTCAGAAAAACTGGTAAAAATGTATGTTGACACAAGTTCTAATGTAAGGACTTTGACTTTAAAGGCTTGGGGACTGTAGAAGGAAATGGGAGTGGTGCCCTAATTGGACTTAGTAAAAAAAAATATCAGAAATGAATATGCATTATATCTATGGAATGCACTGTCTCAAAGTATAAAAAATAATTCATGTGAATCTGAAATTTTAGTATTCAAAAGAAAATATGGTTAATATATTAAGACCTCATGTGAGGAATCCCATTGACTGGACTATTGTTTTTGATAAGCCTTTCATTATGCATGAAAGTATGAAGCCATGTAGAATTATAGATCAATTGATCGGTCGGTCGGCTAGCTGGCCGGCCGGTAGGTAGGTAAATATAATATAATCTGTAGTATAATTTCATAATTTCATTTATTATTATTACACACATACATATCCCCATCTTTGATAACCATGCTATTCTGCTTGATAAGCTCCATATGCTCCCAATATACTAATGTGTATCACATTAACATTATGAATGTAATTATGAATGCAAAAATCTTAGGATTTCTTTTTAAATCTTTCACTAAGAACATTTAGAAATATCAAGCAAAAGTCCAACCTTAAATGTTTTGACCAAAGATGTACTGAAGTAAGTATTGATAGTGCTGCAAATTGTTGTAGGTTTTAGAAACAATTTTGCTTAACCAGAGCTGCATTTCTGAAGGTGGAATGGATTCCATGTGATGATTAGAAGGCCTCAGAGGACAGATGGATTCTATTTTGTTGCTTTTCTCTGTACTCTTTTTAGAGCCCCAACATCTTTTTCATATCATG
Organism: Masticophis lateralis; assembly: GCA_030761175.1. Taxonomy (NCBI): domain Eukaryota; kingdom Metazoa; phylum Chordata; class Lepidosauria; order Squamata; family Colubridae; genus Masticophis; species Masticophis lateralis. The sequence goes on along the minus strand of JAUDYJ010000001.1, from coordinate 124,611,381 downwards.
GTGAGCAAAACTGGATTAAATATCTACTCCCACCTCCGGAAAGTTTTCACATGAAAGAAAATGGTAAATCATGTCTACAGATATAGATGTTATAAATGTTCATCCTCAAACATGGAGAATGCCAGGAGGATGAGACTGAATAGGACTAAAAATCCCATGGTTAAAGTCTATAGCGCTCAATAGGATTTACCACAAATCATGCGTAGGGTTGCTAATATTTGCTGCTCATCAGAAAACCTCTACTAATCCATTTAGTTTTTGCAAATAGAAAGAGAAAAATAGCTCAGTCGCAAAAAGATCTTTTCCCTAAAATAGACTGTGTTAAGTAAATCCATTTTCACCATAGTAGCAGCTTACATATTCAGCTGAGAGTAAGAGCCACTGAACTCAAAAGAAATTATGCTAGAGTAAGAACACAGAGGTTTATGCTTATTATGCTTACACGTTTCTATAATCTCTCTCTCTCGCAATATATTTTTGTGTGCACATATGTATGCAAGGGGGTTGTTTATGCACATGTTACATGTATATCTATAAAATTAATTTTAACCAGTATTCATCAATTCAATTAACATCACTCATTTAATTTTTCCCTAATATCTATCCATAATAATATCCATAATATAATATCCATAATACATCCATAATAATCTTTGTGGGGAAAAATTGCCAGGGTTGGTTTCAGCGTGAGAGGTCAATTTTAGCTGACAAGGAAAGGAAAATTCCACATAAGATTTTTGTTCAGATTTATAACTTTCTGTCGAATCATTCTTTTTGGGTGGCATTTGTATAAATTCAGAATCACCTTTCTTTGAATATCAGATGTCAGATATTCTAGCTGTGTTTAATACAACTATTATTCAAAAACCAAAGGCTCAGTGAAAACACAATACAAAGTTTCCTGTTCAGTCCCAATAGCCCTTCTACTGACAGCTAGTGCTATTTTTCTTTCATTTCCAAACACTAAATACATTTTCTTTGAGGAGCCATGGTAGGAATCAGCAACCAAAATTGCAGAAACATGCAATTTTCTACTCATCTGCCAAAGTCAGCTCTCTATCTTGGGTATTTCGCAATGTGACAGAGTAAGTTTCACAATGTTGAAAAGCACCACTGTTTAAATTCAGAGAATGTTCAATTCTATAATGATGTTTGTGAATAAAAATTATACCATGAATAACGATGCTACTCTGAATAGGTAAGAACATGGAATATTACTGTTCTATTGTTGGCCCTTTTTCCTATAGGGCACTGCTTGGAAGGTTTTACATTATAGAAATCATAAAAGCACATATGGGTCCTTGGAAGTGTTCTTGGAGGGTTCATGGAGGTGTTCTTGGAGGTTTTCTAGTCCAAGGTAATAGTCTTTATACCAGGGCTCCCCAAACATGGCAACTTTAAGACTTGTGGACTTCAACTCCCAGAATTCCCCAGCCAGCATTCTTATACCATCATGGATGCGGCCGCGCGGGGGATTATGAGAGCGACAGAGAGCTCCCATGTGACACCTCTCCTGTGTGAGCTGCACTGGTTGCCGGTCGACTTCTGGGTGCGCTTCAAGGTGTTGGTGATCATCTTTAAAGGGCTCCATGGCTTAGGACCAGGGTACTTACGGGACCGCCTTCTGCCACCAATTGCTTCCCACCAGCCGGTTCGCTCCCATAGAGAGGGCCTCCTCCTTAGGGTGCCATCAGGCAGGCAATGCCGGCTGGCGACCCCCAGGGGGAGAGCCTTCTCTGTGGTAGCTCCCACGCCCTGGAACGATCTTCCCCCAAAGTTGCGAACGATCTCGGACCTCTGGAATTTTCATCGGGCCTTAAAAACTTACTTTTTCCAGTTAGCCGGACTGGCCTGATCCCATGGTTAATTTTTAGAGTTTGATATTAAATATTAATTGAACTGTTTTAAATTTATGGGCCAAATTTTATATTAGTTGCTTTTAAAATTGTTTTAACTTTTGTAAAATTGTTTTTACTTCTGGCTGTTCACCGCCCTGAATCCGCAAGGAGAAGGGCGGTATATAAATCTAATAAATGAAATGAAATGGACATGGAGTTAGGGGTGTGATGTACAATTCTCCACTGTCGATAATCAAGACAGTTTTTTATACAGGTACTTAACTATCTTTGTATGTAGTTATTTATTTGGTAAATTTATATAGCTGCCCACTCCATGGCCATGACTCTGAGTGGCATACAAAGTTTGAAATGACAAAAAAAAACAACAACACAACCCATTAAAGAAACATTGAAAACAATAACAATCATTAAAAGCCCTGCAAAGAATTCTATGATTGTTCTCCTCAGTATTTTGTAAATACCTCAATTGACTTGAACAATGGAAGTAAGCATCTATGTTCCTTGTGTGGAATGTGGCATTTTATGTAAGATTTAAGCTTACAAGCCATGCTGGCACAGTAGTTAGAATGAAGTACGGCAGGCTACTTCTGCTGACAGCTGCCTGCCTGCAATTTTGCAGTTCAAATCTCACTAGGCTCAAGGTTGACTCAGCCTTCCATCCTTCTGAGGTCGATAAAAATGAAGACCCAGATTGCTGGGGGCAATATGCTGACTCTGTAAACCAATTAGAGAGGGCTATAAAGCATGGTGAAGTGGTATATAAGTCTAAGTGCTATTGCTATTGCTACAAAAAGAAACTGTGACATGACAGTTATATAAACACTGACCAAGTCAGCATGAGAAATGAGATGTAAGATTGTTACAAAACAGAAAGAGAAAGAGGTTCAGAAATTAAATGTGGGGCTATACATATATGTGTAGAACTATATTTTCTTGCATTGTGGCCGAACCCAACCCAAGCAGAGGTTTTAGCATTCTGTGAGAATGCAGCATACTGGCTGGTTGCACCAAGAGATGTTATCTTGCTTTACTGGGATCTTCCCAGGCCCAATCCAAGGATGGGAGAGATGGAGGCTGCAACCTGTCTCCTCCCACCACCCCATGGATCAGCCACTTCCGGTGACCAACTCATGACTAAGGGCTTCCAAATCAAGGCAGATGGGAGACTCTGCCATACTTTACTGGGATCCTCCTTCCTCTCACTCCATCATCATGTCTGTTAAATGGTTAGTTCCACTGCTCTAATCATACATCAGAAAGTACTTCTTCCTAGGACTCCAGACAGATCCCATATAAGGGAGAGAAACTGCTGGATTTTTAATCACTACTGAGGAAATTCACTAATTGCTAAACCTTAATGTGCCTGGCAATAAGCTACTAGGAGAACAGTATTCAGTTGGCTTGTTAATAAGGTAGAATTGAGATTAGCTATATAACAGAAAAAACTATTCTATGGGTAGTCTTCAACTTATAATCACAACTGAGCCCAAAATTCCCATTTCTAAGTTAGACAGTTGTTAAATGAGTTTGGCTCCATTTTACAACCTTTGTTGCCATAGTTGTTAAGCGACTCATTGCAGTTCTTAAGTGAATCTGGCTTCCCCTTTGACTTTGCTTGTTGGAAGGTCAGAAAAGGTGATCCCAAGGCACTGCAACCATTACAAATACATGCCAATTGCCAAGCATCTGAATTCTGATCACGTGACCACGGGGATGCTGCAATGGTTCATGCATGTGAAAAAATGACCATAAATCCCATTTTTTCAGTGATGCTATGAACTTAGAATGGTCACTAAATGAATGATTGTAAATTGAGGGGACAGCATGTTAAGCAACTACTGGATGTGACTAAGAGAGAGGAGAAGGGGGTAAAAGATTTGAATCAAGGTGCTCTCAGCTTATGGGTTAGTTCTGTTGAGCAAAGTAAATTTGATTATTGATAAAAGGGTTCAAAATCAGGAAATATGAATGGGATCTTCTGGAAAGCAATGACTGCATTTGAAAATAGACAATGGGTATGTTGTTGGAAGACATGAAGGACTAGGTTACAGTTTTGTGAAGGAAATCTAAGTACAGGTAGGCCTTGAATTAAATCTAACTACAGGTAGGCCTTGAATTAAATCTAACTACAGGTAGGTCTTGAATTACAACCATTCATTTAGTGACTGTCTGAAGTTACAAAGGCATTGAAAAAGTGACTTATGACTGGTTTTCACACTGTTGCAGTATTCTCATGGTCATTTGATTAAAATGTGGGTGTTGTTGTTTTTTTTAATTTGATTTATATGCCGCCCTTCTCCGGAGACTCAGGGCGGCTTACAATGCATTAAGCAATAGCCTTCATACTTTTGTATATTTATACAAAGTCAGCTTATTGCCCTCACAAACTGGGTCCTCCATTTACCCACCTTAGAAAGGATGGAAGGCTGAGTCGACATGTATTTATGACAGTTGAACTGTTCCAGGGTCATGTCATGTGGTTACTATTTGTCACCGTCCCAGCTGGCTTCCGAAAAGCAAAGTCAATGGGGGAAGCCATCTTTGCTTAATGACTGAATGATTCATTTAACAGCTGCAGTGATTCTTTTAACAACTATGGCAAAAAAGATAAAATGGGGTGCAACTCACTTAACAACTGTCCTGCTTAGCAATGTAAATTTTGGACTTATTGTGGTCATAAGTCGAGGACTACCTGTAGTGGTTGACATGACTTGAAGGCACATAATCAATTATTCTAAAAGTCGACAAGGGAATTAGCAATATTTCCCAGTAAGTGCTCATTGTATGTTTGATGAGAAATTAACTATAAATACTACATTAAATTATGTTAATAGATTTTAAAGATTTCATTAATGTGGCACACTTCAATTCTCCCTGTGTCTTCAGAAGTGAAATGATAAGTCACACAAAGTTTTCCTGAGAAATACAGTCATATCTGAGAATATACCCAATTAACTGCAAGGACGTTAATTTTTTTTCCTTATTTATACATGACTACAAGCTGAAGTAACCCACTTTCTTTAAAACTGTTACTGAGGAATGAAAAATTACTGCAGATTGTACCATAACTGTGCCAAGATGAAATTCTAACTATAAAGATTTATTGATCCTGGTTAGATATATGAAGAAGGGATGTTACTGTACAATGGCAATCAATAAGAAAAATAATTTAGAGGCTAATCAATGACTGTGAATAAGGCAAGAGAACATTAATCCCTCATGGAGATATTACCAACACATATCTGGGTTACATATCTAAATTTCACTCACAGCTTCCCTATTATGTTGATCAAGAATCTGAATTGCAGAGGACTTGAAACTGCTGTTGGTTGGAGTTTGAAGGGTTTTTTTTTTATATTATTATTCTATTTAATTGTCTGCACTGTAATTTAATGTAACGTAGTCTCTGTAGTGGCAAGTGCAAAAATTTCTTGTAACACTAACCTATTAAGGCATATTAAAAGTATTTATCATGCTTCTCAGGAGTACAGATAAACACAGCACAGCGGAAGCTTTAACATAATTGCTCCAAATAATTTGAAATGGCCTTTTCTCCATTCATCCATATGAAAAAGTTGGAAAACAACAGTAATAAGACAAAACACAGCAATATCAGAAATAAATGTTTGTGGAGTTCAGGGCAGATAAATGAGATATTCTGGACTATAAATTATGATTCTGCAGAAGTGTAGAAGGGGATGGCAATCAAGGGAAGAAAGACATTTCTCAGCTCCCTAGCCAACTAGCACCAGAAAATGTCAACTGTTTATTCATATTTTTCTTTCTATTATTTCAGACTCCCTCCACCTCCATTACTTGACTTTATTTAAATTTCTGGTGTAGCTTTAATTAAGCCATTCTTCAGACACATACAGAATTTGGCGAGTCTAGAGGGCAAATATAAGAGAGACACAAATTCTGCCTTCCTGTGTAGAATGGTTTTATTGTTTGCAACTATTAAAGAAACAAGAGTCTTCCAAGTTCAAGTGAAAATGAAAGAATCTCTGTTATTGACAAGTTTCTTTGAGGTTTGACATACTTTATATCTTTAATTCAATTAACTGCAATGAAAACTGTGCCCACAATGTAACTGGGAACATTTTTTTTTCATATTGCCTTTCTATAATATTGCCTTCACTGAAGATGTGGGTGCAACAATTTACATTTGTTAAGAAGGAGAAGGGTTAGATTGCAAAGTAAACTAACTCATACATAAACGCCAATATTTTATGACTAATGTTGAAAGTGATCATGGACAGGCTCGAATTTGACTTCAAATACTGGATTTTAGTGTCATGGAAGTTAGTTGGCTTGCCAAGATGTCACTGTACACTAATTAGCAACCTTTGTGATCAATTCATATGAAATCTGGCTACTATTCAAAAGCATTGTTTTATTTTATGTGACCGTAAGATTTATACACTTATACAGTTTAAGACTGCTCCCCTAGAAATATTGGTTTATGAATATGCTTAATTTTTAATAGTTGTGATCACCATGTGGCACTAATTAGATGGTTCTCAGGTATGTGAATGTTGCTCCAAGACTGATATATATTTGTAGAAATGCTCCTATTATTTATAGGAAAATATTTTGTACAGATTGATAACACATTAAGAAACGTGTGTCTTTTATGTGACAGTCAAACTGCTAGATTTCCATTATCAAAATTATGATGTTAATATGAATCTTAGGGTTTTAACCTATATTATTTCCTTTACCTTTTGAACTGGAATTCCAAAGATCTTGTTCCCTTAATATCTTCAGAGGGACCAACTTCCTGTTTTACTTGTCAGGTTTCTTCCCCCACATTAAAGCTGGAAGATTCATTTGGAACATATTCAGAAGGAAACTCAAGTTTGATTTGAATCCTCATGAGCAGCTGACATTATTTATCTATTCGTACCCTGCCTGTATTATTTTTTACAATTAACTTGAGGTGGAGAGCATATCCAATACATCTCGTTTCCTCCTATTTTTCTCAAATCAATGGCCCTGTAGATGAGTTGGGCTATGAGAGAGCCACTGGCCCAGAAGTAAACCAGCTATCTTTCATGGCTAAAGTGGGACTTGAACTCACCATCTCTCACTTTCTAGCCCAGTGATTTAACCACTAGACCAATCTGATTCTCAAAATTATCAAATTCTACAGTTTTACCACTATTTAACATTCTCACATAATTTAAGATTTATTCTATTTGGGGTCCAAAATATTCCAATCACTTTTTCTATACTCTTTCATCTTCTTCATACCCACTGATCCACTTATCACTTAATAGATAAATCTTTTTCAATTACCAGATCAGTTACCTATCAAAATGCTTCCTGTTTAACCTCAAATATATAACAAAATATAGAGGAACATAACTGTCAGTCACAGCTAGTATTTGATGGCAAGAATAATATTGCTCACTTGAGTAGATTAAAACAATTATTTATTTGCATATATCGGTACATATATGTATTGAATGCCACATAATTACTAACCTAAGGTGTTACCTAACAAAACACAGTTGCAAATATTATTGCGAGTGATTGCAACCCTTGGAAAACACTATTCATCACACAAGTGTTTCCTAAGCAACGATGGCTATATATAATTTCAACTGTAATCAAATTTCACTTGTGTTTATGGTTTTAATTGCTTTCTTTCATCACGTTCTCCCAGACTACTTGCAATTCTTTTGTGAAGAGATAAGGTGCAGGTCAGGGGTGGGTTCTAAATTTTTTTACTACTGGTTCTGTGGGCATGGCTTATTTTGTGGGCGTGTGTCATGTGACAATTATTTAGGATTTAGCAGAGGTACTGGTCTACCAGGCTTTTAACTGCTTGCAGAGCTGTACCGATCTACCCATTTATTTTTTGTAGGCACTGGTCTATCCATTTATTTTTGTAGGCACTGATATACTCATGTATTTTTGCAGGCACCGGTCTACCCATTTATTTTTGCAGGCACTGATCTACTCATGTATTTTTGCAGGCACTGGTCTACCCATTTATTTTTTGCAGGCATTCATTTGTTTTCTTTTAACACTGATCAGCTGTAGGGTGGCTTTTTGAAGCCCCGCGGCAAGCGTTTAAACAATTTTTTTCCCTCTAGTCATCAGCTGGGACTCAGGAGGCAGCAATAGATTGGGGGTGGGGTCAAATAAATGGTAAGAATAACACGGGGAGGTGGGGGTACGTGGGGATGGGGGGTGGGGCAGAACCGGTTCGGTGACATCATATCATCATTACTACTGGCTCGGGAGAACCGGGCCAAACTGGGAGGAACCCACCACTGGTGCAGGGAGAGAAGAAAGAAGAGTGGGAAGAAGAGCTATTTAGTCACAGGACATTTAATTCCCAAAGAAGACTCTTGTAACAGTTTTGCAAGGCCATTCTGGTCTAAAAATGACAAGCGTCATGCAGTGCAGGAGATGGGATGGAAGTGCCTACTAACAGAATATAACAGAATAACAGAGTTGGAAGGGACCTTGAAAGTTTTCTAGTTCAACCCCTCTGATCAAGCAGGGAACCCTATATCATTTAAGACAAATGATTATCTATTCACTTCTTAAAACCCTCCAGTGTTGGAGCACCCACAACTTCTGAAGGCAAGTCATTCCACTAACTGATTGTTCTCACTCTTAGGAAATTTCTCCTTAGTTATAGGTTGGTTCTCTCCTTGACTAGTTTCCATCCACTGCTTCTTGTTCTGCCTTCACTGCTTTGGTGATTTGCTATTATTTCAGTCTGTCCAAGGACTAGTGTTTATACTGGCTGCTTCCCCCCCCCCCCTCTTACTTTTACAAAGGATACAATTCTCTTCTGTTCCACCAGGCATGGTTCCATCATGTTAAACAAACTGCAGTGAGTTCATGAGCAAATGCTGCAATTTAGTCCCTAAAATGTTTGAATTACATTATTTAGAAAGGCATCAACATTTATAAATCAATTCCCATGTTGCTCATTTAGACTAAGGGAAAGAGGCATTTTGCATTTCCCTTCAAATGTCCATCCTTTTAATGTTTTTTTTTCCTAAAGGCAATCCCTTTCTGTTCCACGCTGTACTGTCTGGATACCCTTTGTGGTAGCAGACAACAGGGTCAGTTCAAGCCCTTCTGTTGCTTGTGACAGAATAGCAAATGGGACACTCTTATCATTCAGGTCAAGCAGCTTAGCATCCAAAGTCACTCATGTTACTGTGCTCCATGGAGAGAAAATCCCACAAATATCATCATCTTTATTAATTGTTTTAGTAAAACTATAAGAACGGCATAAAAAATAATTTGATGCTCCAATGTGGGACAGAAAATACGTTGGGAAAGCTGGTTCTTAAGATGAATCTTCAGTTGACATTATATGACATGCTTCTCGTGAATAAATCACTTGGTGAACACAAGGTGGATGGATCTGTTCTTTTTGATATGGCTTCTCTCTGATCTGTCCCCCCCCTTCAGAGACCCACAAAAACACAGCCAGCCGAGGGTTAAGAATCACTTGGCACACTCCGCAGTTCTTATCTCAACCTTGGCAGCGATATGCACACCGTCTGCCAAGGACTTTATTGGTTGACACAAACAAGAAAATCACCTACGTAGCTTTGCCGTTCATCCAGCTTCCAAGACTACGAGGTTGCTCCGTTTGTTTAGCTTTGTTCGTCACGAACTTCGTGACCCACCGTACTGTCTTATATAGATATGTTTCTGGGTGTGGTCCAGTGAGTCATTGATCCTGTGACTCCAATCCAATGACTCAGGATTTCCTCATACGCCGCAGCTGCAGTACCCTTTTCTCTCGCCTTCTTTGGCGTGCGTCCAGGAATGACGTCTCTCCCTCACTCTCATCTGAGACACCTGTTTCCCCACTACTTGGCTCTCTTTCAGCTGGCACCTGAGCCGGTGCCAGAGGGGGAGGGCTGGGAGATCTGGCTGGCTCCTCTTCCTCCTGCTCAGAGCTGCCTTCCTCCAAAGGGATAGGCTCAGAGGACGGGGCCACAACACTCTCCAACTTCATTCATTTAAAAAATCTCTAGAGTCAAATTTGGTGAACATTCTAAGTTTGGAACAGCCTTTTTGTTTTCTTGTAAAGAACCAATGTATGACTTATACAAGTCAGGTGGAGATTGATTCTGACCTTTGCACAACACTATAGCCCAGGTTTTACTCATAATCTATTAGCAAGAGAGAAGGACATATCCATGCTTATAAAGTAATTTTAGCTTTAAAAGTCCAAGAATTTTCCAATGGATTGTACTCAAACATCATCAACCCAGCTAGAGATACTCCTTGACTTACAACCATTTGTTTAGTGACCATTTGAAGCTACAATGGCACTGAAAAAGTGACATGACCATTTTTTACACATGATTGTTGCAACATCCCCATGGTCACATTATCAAAATTTGGATGTTTGGCAACTGGTTCATTTTTATGATAGTTTCCTGGGGTCTTGTGATCACATTTTGCAACCTTCCAAGGTTTCCAACAAGCAAAGTCAACAGGAAAGCCAGGTTCACTTAACCACCATGTTACTAATTTAACAATTGCTGTGATTCACTTAACAAATGTGGCAAGCAAGCTGATCAAATGAAGCAAAATTCACTGGAAATGGAAATTTTGGGCTCAATTGTGGTCGTAAACTGAGGATTATCTGTATTTCATCTATCCATTATTCTTTACATTTGTATTTCCTATTTTATCAGAAATTCAGGGAAGTGTTTATGTCTCTTGCCTCTTCCAATTATATTCCTAGTAATTTGGAGAGCAACAATTGGGCTTAATTTACTATCAGATGTTGAATGAGGGTTGAATTTAGATGTCCTAAATTCTAATCCCATGCTCTAACTTCTACACCACACTCCCCATTTTTATCTTATTTGAAGTTGGTTGTTTTTCCTATGAATTGTTAAACAATCATCATCAGTCCTCCAGATGATTAACAAAATCATTACTTGCCTGGATGATTTTTTTTCCCTTCCTTTTTTTCCTTGTATATGGTTCAGGAATTTGCGGACACAAAATCAAGCCAAAATAAGGGAATAAATTACCAACAAATCATACATTTTTATAGCACATTACAGGAAAAAGATATATTTGACTTGAAGAGAAACCAGAGTATTGTAGCAAATTACAGTAAACCACAGTTGGATTTAGTAAGCCGGCATTTACCAAAGATAAACCATCTTATTCATTGCTTCCATGCAAATACCACATTAAACCAAAAACCATACACATCCCATTAAGGCTTAATGTGGTATGTGAACCAGTCTCCATGGCTAAATGCTTGTATATACCTACTCACTATGAGTTATTCAACAACAATAGTTCAAAAAGTCATAATTTAGCTTTGGATCTATGTTAGGACCAATATTTACTTCACATTTTGGGGGTTGGCTCAAGATGTTTTCTTGCCTGTGCAGACAATAAGGCAGTATTTTTACTACACTAAATAGCAGCATTTCAGCCAAAGAACAGGGAAGCAAATGACACAAATTCATTTCTCATATAATTGGTCAGTATTTATTCACTACACCATCAGATTGCTAGCCTTTCCATAGCAGCTGGAGCTGGAGATAACCAGTCTACTTTATTTGCCTTTTTCTAATGCAGTCCTCACTTTGTAAATGTTGACTGGGTGAATTTGCAAACACCTATCCCAGAGGTCTGCTAGCTTAAACACTCAAAGAGCCATTTGGATCCATTTCCCACTGAAAAGAAAACACTGGGAGCCACAAAACCCTTCCTGTCCCTGAATATTTCTTGAGCGGCCACAAAACTAGCATATGTAGTTGAATTAAATGTTCTGCTTTCTTCTGAAAGTTTTCTTTTCTTGGATTTATCTATTGTTGGCCTACTGGGGGTTGAAAAGCTCAATAAATCACGTGCCAGTGGGTGTCACACATTGGCAGTTGTGGCACATGTTTTGAGTGACAGGGAGCCGCAGCAGAGGGGTGAAAGAGCCACATGCGGCTCCAGAGCTGCAGGTTGCTGACCCCTACCTATCCACTTACAGTAACAATACTACACAGCATGTGTCATTATGTTAATACATGTCTCTGTGTGTACAAACACACACATAAACACATACAGATACACTATATATCCACATAGGCTCATACACACAGAGGCCTCTGTTTTGGAAAAAAAATGGCAATTCTGGATCATGCTGTAGCAGGAAGTAGACATTAATGATCCACTTCTCTCCCTGTATCTTAAGGCAATTGTTATATCTCCGATTATGATGTTTTAACTGCTGAGATAAATGACAAGGTTGACAGAAAGATAGAAAGGAACCACTACAATGTCAGTAATAACTGAGTGGAAGAGATAAACATGCCAGGCCTGATATGTAACAATCCAAATGAGTGAGTAGAATTAATAAACAAATATGAGTCCTGGTTCTGCATTAAGATACGCTGCGATCACCTTGTACAAAAGCCACAATTGAATAGCAATATAATGGAAGGAATAGGTGGGAAAGCCTAGGGGGCTAAGTAACCAGGCTGAGGCAGAAAAACAGGAGTAAACAAAGGGCAACATTATTCTTCTTGAGAAGCTATATCTGTTCAGCTTTTCTCCTTCCATAAAAGGGAAACTAAGATATTTATATAAACTAAGATCTCTATAATGAATGTATTTACTTTTCTTTCTTCCACATCGTCATTTTTCCTTTTGCGTCATTGTCATGGCAGGACTAAGGAACTAATTTATTGATCTGAAAACTACATTGAGTAATTTAGTGCAAGATAGATAGATAGATATTGTGTTGCTTTAAACTTGATTGAGAAGAGATGCTGTACAGATAGCCCTCAACCGAAAACCACAATTGGGACCAGAGCACCTGTCATTAAGCAACATGGTTGGTAAGTGAGTTGTGCCCAATTTTACGATCTTTTTTTGCTGTATTGTTAAGGAAATCATGTGGTTGTTAAGCAAATACAGCTTTCCCCATTGACTTTCAGTGTCAGAAACCCTCCCCCTGAGAATGTTGCAAGTGGAACTCCCAAAGCCCTGAGACACTGCAATTGTCATACATACATTTCAGTTGCCAAGCTTTTTGATCAAGGGATTCAAAATTTAACACCATGGTTAAATAAATGGCAATAAGTCAAGGATAACCTGTAATTCAGGCTTCTGACTATTCTGAAGTACCTTGGTGCAGCTGAACCTGAAAAAAATTTTCAGGCTGATACTATCTACTATAAATTTCAAGAAATTTTAATACAGTTCCAGTGTGAAAGCATAAAAATGCAAGTAGATGAATAGTACCACTTCAGTGGGAAGATACCTTGGCATTATAGTCATTCTGGGGACATGACCTTGGAAGTGTCTTCAGACAATGCTGGCTTCCTTAGGTAGGAAATGGAGATAGGTACTACTTCTTAGAGTCGGACATGACCGGACAGTGGAAAGCTTTACCTTTTGCCTATAATTTATTTCATCTAATAGGAATTCTAAAAGCACACCTGCAAGCCCACCTGCAAGTGTATAAGATCTTATACACTTTGTGTTGTGCACTAATAATAATAGTACAAGTATGCAGCACAAAAAAATCATTTATTGGAAATTGTACATATTTTGGGGTCCCTTCCATTTTATCTTCACAGCAATCCAACCTGTAAATTGGATTAAAGTGAGTATTGTGGCCTGTCGGCAGCTGGCCCCTCCAGCACCCAAATCAGATGAGGAGGAGGCATGGGAGTCAGAATCAGTATCAAGGCAACCTGAGAGCTCCAAGGGGGGAGCGGGAATGGAGTTGTGACAGAGAGAGAAAGTGGGGGGGGGGGGCAGGGAGAGAGGGGCGGAGCCTGGGCCGTCCTTCAGCCCTCAAATGGACAGTCAACAACCCCCAGGTCTGGAGAAGGCTGATGAAGAAGAGGAGGAACAGCTGGGTCCAGTGCCTGAAGGCAGAGGAGAGGAGAGCAGTGGAAATCTGTGGGCCGATCCTTGGGAAGGAAGACCCACTACTGCTAGCGAAGCCCCATCCTAGCTCTGGTGATAAAAGGCAGGGGGCAGAGATAAATAGATGTGGCAGACAACTATTCATCTCCCTGCCAGACAGACTTGTTAGCCTGCTGTGAGAGAGAAATTTTTGCCAGGGCTGCTGGCGCTCCCAATAAAGGAATTCTTGATTGATTACAGAGGTTTTGTCGTGTTTGGAGAGCTGGGTTAAACAGTGAGTCAAAATGAAGGCACCATGGCATCTAATGAGTGTCAAGGGCAGATGAACACACAACCCTTCATTTCCCTGGTCTCTGTGTAGCCCACTAACCACAATACTGGTGGTCATAATTTCTATGCCGATTTCATTTTAAAAGATATGATCTTCCAAGAATAATATTTTGAACTGTTTTCATCATTTGATAAGATTGGAAATTAAGACTTGGGTACAATACCTTGGCTTTGTCTCTCATCGAACCTTTACCAAGGATAGACATTTTTGCACCTGTTTCCTCTTGTAATCTTTTTAAGGAATTTCCTCTTGGACCAAGGAGTTTGCCCACAAAATTAAACTAGAAAATAAAGAGAAAAGAAGGGATAAATATTAGAAAATATTTCCTTTTTGAAGTGCAGTAACAGAGAAATCCTGACCAAGAAGAGAAGATCCAAAAGTATCATTTCTCTGCTATCCCAAATCAAGTATATTTTACTTATTCATCTAATAGCTATCCTACCTCATTGTAATGACTCAACTGTCTACAACAGTGATGGCTAACCGTTTCCAGATCGAGTGCCCAAAGAATGTGCATGTGCAAACCCCCAAAATGCAAAGCACGTTTGTCCCCGCACATATGCCCAGCCCTGTGCATGCACACGGGCCACACACATGTGCTGTGCCCCCTGTGCATGCGCACATGTCACCGCATGCGCTATGCCCCCCACAAATGCGAACCCTCCCCCATGCATCCCCCTCTGCATGCGTTAACCCCCCGCATGTGCTCCATCCTCCAGCAAAGACCCAAAGACCAGCTGGCTGGTGGGAGGCACGCACAAATGCGCGGCAGAGCTGAGCTGGGATGACGGCTCACGTACCCACAGAGAGGGCACTGTGAACCTCACGTACCCACAGAGAGGGCACTGTGAACCAATGCCATCTCTGACACGTGTGCCATAGGTTCGCCATCACTGGTCTACACAATATAAAAAAAAATTAAAGCATTCACTGTAAATCACAAAATCTGTGCACAATGCAATGATACAATAAAACAAAATAAGAGAAAAATATAAACAAAAGATGGCATAGTCCATCATCTCAATAGAATGCTCTCTAAAATAGATCATTTTTGAACATCGTCCTGAATAATGTTAGAGAGGGGACTAATCTGATTTCTGCTTGGAGGCTGCTGCCTCCTCATTTTCCAGAACAATGGGTAATCCAAGGAGTTTCTCTCTAGAACATCTAGTTCAGGGCTGTCAAAATCCAGCCCATGGGCCGGATGCGTCATGCACTGGCCACCTTAGTGAAGGGGAAAAAACTCCCGATACATCATGTGATGCCACTGTGACACCGTGAGTTTGACAACTCTAATCTAGTTGGACGATTCTATAGATATGCAAAGTGGCAAGGAGGAGCTTAATCTTTCTTTAATAATATCTGGACATGTATATCACTTTGTAAATTATTTTCAAAGCCACTCACATGTAAACTAAAAGCGTATCATCATAAGCATACCACTTATCTTCATATTACCAATTAACAGAGATATGTACAAATTGCTTAATTATAAAAACACTTTCTCTTATAAATGTTTTTTACCCCCAACATATTTACAGTTAGTTAATGAAACATGAATGTGGTGATCATATTCAACAATATATCAATAGCACATGTCTGTCTGTCTGTCAGTCAGTCTATTATCTGTCATCTATCTATCTGTCAATCTATCATATCCAACAATATGATATCAATAGTACATGTCTGTCTGTTTATCTCTCTGTCAATCTATCTCTCTATCTGTCAATCTGTCTGTCAATCTAGCTGTCCGTCTGTCTGTCTGTCATCTATTTGTCAATCTATTTCTCATCTATACAAGGGGAGCTCAACTATCCACATTGCGCATATCAGCTTTGGCCTTGAGCGTCTCTGCAGCAGAGTGCAGGTAGTCCTCGATTTACAACAGTTCATTTAGTGGCCATTCAAAGTTAACAGCACTGAAAAAAGTGACTTATGACTCTTTTTCACAGTTGCAATCTTTGCAGTGTTACCATGATTATGTGATCAAAATTCAGATGCTTGGCAATTGATTCATACTTATGACTGTTGCTGTGTCACAAGGTCATGTGATCTCCTTTTGTGACCTTTTGACCAGCAAAGTCATTAGGGAAGCCAGATTCACTTAACAACTCGGTTATTAACTTATCAACAGCAGTGATTCACTTAACAACTGAGGCAAGAAAGGTCATAAAATGGGGGAAAATTCATTTAAATAAAGTCTCACTTAACAACAGAAATTTGAGGCTCAATTGTAGTCGTAAGTCGAAGACAACCTGTATGCTGCTCCAGTGTAGGGTGTATCTGCACATGTGAAACAAACTGATATTACCGTCAATGAAGCAGTATGCTTAGTGACAGATTGTCTCAAATCTACATCAATTGAGAAAATATATCCTCTCACTGGCATTGCCCCCTCTAAGGTCAAGAGAGAAGTAGCAGCAGATGCGAAGAGAACTTAAGCAAGAGAATGTTCCTCAACATCCTCAGAATGGACATATACCCCAAGCCTGCCAACACAGATCTAGGGACAGCTTTGTGGCAAGAATGAACATTCTTGAGGGTACATACAAACAAAATAGAATTAAAAG
This sequence comes from Masticophis lateralis, assembly GCA_030761175.1. Classification (NCBI taxonomy): domain Eukaryota; kingdom Metazoa; phylum Chordata; class Lepidosauria; order Squamata; family Colubridae; genus Masticophis; species Masticophis lateralis. The sequence continues at coordinate 124,594,735 of JAUDYJ010000001.1, read as the reverse complement.
ATGGAGGAAGGAAACAATTGAGCAGGGAAGATATGGCTGAAGGATTGACCTCCCTTATACTACCCTGTTTTCCCCAAAATAAGACATCCCCTGATAATAAGCCCAATCGGGCTTTTGAGCGCATGACAATAAAGTCAAGCACTTATTTCAGGGTACAAAAAATATAAGACAGGGTCTTATTTTCAGGGAAAACATGGTACTTGGAGATCTCTGAATAGGTTGAGATTGGAATGCCTAAATAGAAGCTCTTAGTGGATAACTACACACTATGTGAATGTGGTGAGACACAGAGCCTGGCCCATCTGCTGGTATGTCGGCTACTACCAGAAATATATACAAGTAATGATTTATTTTTGGCCAACGACAAAGCCAAGAAGGTGGCTTCATTCTGGCAGCTTAAAGTTTGATCCAGACATGGAAGAAGAAGCATCTATTATCTATCTACAAGATCATTTTATTTTCAAAAATATTAGCAGTGCACTGCACTGTTATTATATCAGTCTTTCATGAGTCATTCACTGGATATAACCAGTGAAATAATCAAAATCCAGACTTCCTTTTAAACAGCAGCTTTAAAGCAGCCGAAAAAGGAGAAAATATCAAACATCATTTCTGTCAATTGATTTGCCATTCTCTATTTACTGACACAGCTTAAGCTGAACCATCTTCATTTCTGGGCTGAAATCACCATTCCCATCATTCTCAGCCACCGGGCCCAATCAGAGAGGCATAGAATATCAAGATTAGCAAACCACACACTAAGGCCCAGTGATGGGATTCAAAAATTTTTACTACCAGTTCTGTGGGCATGGCTTGGTGGGCATGGCTTGGTGGGCATGGCAGGGGAAGGATACTGTAAAATCTTCATTCCCTCCTTACTCCAGGGGAAAGTTACTGCAAAATCTCCATTTCTTCCTGATCAGCTGGGACTCGGGAGGCAGACAATAGATGGGGACGGGGCCAGTCAGTGATGGTATTTACCAGTTCTCTGAATTACTCAAAATTTCCACTACCGGTTCTCCAGAACTGGTCAGAACCTGCTGAATACCACCTCTGCTATGGCCTACTGCAGGAAACTCCTATCATACGACAAGAAACCCATCATTTCTTGAAGCAATTTGTGGCACAATTGAACAATTATTACCATTAGTTAGATTTTCTTGATATTCAACCAAAATCTACTTCCCTTTAATTTAAGCCCATTCTTTTCGTCGTGATTTATAGCAGCTTCAGGAGGGCCATCAATTCCCCCACTCCTAGCATAAATAAAACCGGAAATATCTATGTGACAGATCATAAATTACTGCTCCACAACAAATGGTTCTTTCTCTTCTGCTCACCTGCCAAAAACTGGCAGGAAATTTTTACTGACTGACTTTCGACTTGCAGTGCTAACTCCCGGAGTGTGCTAGAGGAAATTCAAATTCTTCACAAGCTCTTTGGGCTACAGAAGGAATCAATAGCCCCCTCTTGTTTTCTCTTAGATAGCTGAGAATTTCAGTCTGTCTGTTTTTGGTATGAATGTCACTTAAATTCAAATATTTCCTCATTAACTACAGGCTATCTTTCACTTACAGCAGTTCATTTAGTGAGCATTTGAAGTTAGAACGGCACTGAAAAAAGGTGACTTATGACCATTATTTTCATATTTATGACCATTGTAACATCCCCATGGTCATGTGATCAAAATCTGACTGCCATGTATTTAGGATGGTTGCAGTGTCCCACTGTCATGTGATTTTTTTTGCGACCGTCTGACAAGCAAAGTCAATGGGGAAGACAGAGTCACTTAACAGCCATGCTACTAATTTCACAACTGCAGCGATTCACTTAACATGTTTGGCAAGAAAGGCTGTAATATGGGGCAAAAATCATTTAACAACTCTCTCGCTTAGCAATCGGGCTCAATTTTTTTTTTATTGAAAATTTTTAGAAATTTTTTTTACATACATTTCCCCTTCCCCCTCCCTCCCCCTTTCCCCGTTTCCCCCCTTCCCCTCCCCAACCCTCCCCCCCCACTTCCCAGAGCAAAATACAGGGTATACCATTTAACAATCATAAGCTAATATAAGATAATAATCTAAACTCTTATCTCCCTCTTGAGCCTTTAACTCCCTATGACTATACTAACTTTCAATACTATATAAACTCTTTATTCATTCTTTACTCATAAGCTATTCAAAATTTTTTAGTCTGATATTTGCCTTGTATATAATCTATCCATCTTTTCCATTCTAACATATATTTCTCATTTGAATGATCCTTCAAATATGCTGAAATTTTTGCCATCTCTGCTAAATTTGTTACTTTTAATGTCCATTCTTCAATGGATGGTAGATCTTCCTTCTTCCAATACTGCGCCACCAGAAGTCTTGCTGAAGTTATCAAGTTCAAAATCAAATTAGATTCTATTACCGTACAATCTTCTATAATGCCTGGTAAAAACAGCTGTGGAGTAAATTTTATCGTTTTTTCAAAATATTTTGAATAATCCACCATATTTTTATCCAAAATGCTTTAACTTTTTTACAAGTCCACCAAACATGAAAATAAGTAGCATCAGTACAAATCACATCTCCAGCATTTAGGTTGTAAATCTGGATACATTCAAGCTAATTTTTTTGGGTCCAAATGCCATCTATAAAACATTTTGTAAAAATTCTCTCTCAAATTTTGAACTTGTGTAAATTTTACATTTTTTACCCAAATCATTTCTCAAGTTTTCATCATTATTGGCTCTTCAAAATTTTGTGCCCACTTTATCATGTAATCTTTAACTAGCTCTGTCTCCAAGTCAATTTCTATCAATATATCATACAATCTTTTTATATGCATAGACCTCTGGTCTCTAATCTGTTTTATCAGATGTTCCTCAAATTGTGTAATACCAATTTTCTGATCTTTTTTCCATCTGTTCTGTAACTGTACATACTGAAACCAAGTATGAATTACTCTTTCCTCTCTTAATATATTCAGAGACTTTAACTGTAATACATTCCTTTCTGTGGTCAGAAGTTCTTTGTATGTAATTACATCCTGTCTTTGTTCTATACTTATATTCTCTATCGCATGTCTAGGTACTGCCCACATAGGTATCTTGTCATTTAGTTTATGTTGATATTTTTTCCAGACACGCAAAAGAGCATTCCTTAATATATGGCTTTTAAAAATCCTGTCTACTTTCTTATCATAAATTAGGTAAGCATGCCAACCATATTTCAAATCATACCCGTCAATATTCAATATCCTTTCTTCTGTTAAATTAATCCAATCACTAATTGCCGATAAGACAACTGCTTCATAATACAATTTTAAATTAGGCATTTTAAAACCTCCTCTTTCACATATATCCTGCATTATTTTTAATTTAACTCTTGGTCTCTTCCCAGCCTAAACAAATTTATTAATACCTTTCTGCCATTCTTCCAAATTTGCATCCTTTTTAAGTATTGGTATCATTTGAAAAAGGAATAAAAACTTGGGCAAAACATTCATTTTAACTACTGTAATTGTAGTATTGTAAGTTGGGCTCAATTGTGGTTGTAAGTCGAGGGCTACTTATAGCTTGAAATAATATGTGTCTTCTAAAAGAATCAGCTGTAGGAGAAAGTTAAAAAAAGAACGTTCATCCTCCTTTCAATGCTGTACAGATAATTTTTTAAAAAGTCATTGAAAAAAAAAATTCAGCAAAGTTCCATGAGCAGTTTTAATTCATTCACATCTTTCAGAGCTCTTTCTCCAATGTCAATTCGACTTTCATAGAAGCTCTCTTCATAAGAATTGTTCTACCAAAATCTGTGGGGTGTTTACGATTTTTATAATGCAGGCATCAATCACACTGTAGTGATGTAGAATTAAGAAATAAAGAAATTTTTATTTTAAGCACCATTTAATTTTAAGCCAAGGTGGAAATTGTTATAATGCAAAGTCTATCAATGGTTTTATGAAACATTTTAAATTACCTGATCAGCTTGTATTATGTATTATATATAACCTGGATGACACTCAAATTGGAAGAAACTTAATTATTTCAAAAATTGTATATCAAAATCTAATTATAGGATGCACTATAACTCATTGGAATTTTGTTATCATTAATAGCAATTATAATTAAGGCAGTACTTACATAGTGATTTGCATGTTCATAACACAATGCAAACATTAATTTTCTTATTCAAGTCAGACCTATATTCAAAAGAAACTACTTATTTTAATTTTACTGATGTGCTCTTGCTCATTAGCATATCTTTAAAGAGGCCATATTAATTTGCAAGCAGCTCTGTTTCAACTGAGACAGCTTAAAAACGTACAATTTCCCCAAAAGTGTGAGGAAATGGATTGAAAGTGCTGGTGTTTCGTTGCAACATTACAATTATTTGAAGTGGGAATAAGTCTTGCGTCTCAGAAGGCTTTCAGTTTTACTACACATCAGCTATCTCAATTAATCAAGTATTCCTGAAAGAAGCATGTTTCCCTTTGATATTCAGGGGTCAGTAATTACTTTCTTCAAGGGCCATTGCCTGATCTTAACTGTAGATCTTGCAGAATACAATGATAAGGATAATAACAGGAATATAATAATAATAACAAAGCAAAGATAGTACTAATTCTGATAGGCATCTTGGATGCAATGCCAAAATAATTGGAGCACCAGCTGAACACCATCGGTATTGACAAAATCAATATCAATCAGTCGCAAAAGGCAGCTTTACTTTACAACTTACATCCTTTCACCATCAAACACCAACATCTGCCCATCCCATCTTCTTGAGAAGGATTTGATAGGTGGGTAAAAATGCCAACTCCAGTCTAAACATCTGTCTGATTGTGACCAACCCTAATACCATAATAATAAATGATAAAGATTGTGTTGACCGATTAAGTTTAGCTTTAAATTCAGAATGGATAGTTGAGTTTTGCTCCACAATGTTATCAATTCACTGGAATATATTATTTTTATGATATGTTAAATCCACATCTTCAAACCTGCTGTTCAAAAGAACGATTTACCAGATGAGATTTTTCTGTCTTTCTAGAAGAGAAAGAGAAACGGAGAACATGACACCACAGAAATGATCCATGATAGGATCAAAATACAACTTCAACATTAACTCATATTGTAGTAAGCTGGTTCATGCAATTTCTTCTTGCTTATTTGTTGTTAGTTGAATATATTAGATGATTCTATGAAAGTCGTAACATATGACGTATCCTTATATCTGTAGAGTTGTAAAAGGCCCATTCTGATGTGGGCCAGTCAGGGTTATTATCAGTGGTGAAATTCAAATTTTTTTACTATCGGTTCTGTGGCATGGCTTGGTGGGCGTGGTGTGGCTTGGTGGGTATGGCAAGGAAAGGATACTGCAAAATCCCCATTCCCTCCCCACTCCTGGGGGAAGGATATTGCAAAATCTCCATTCCCATCCCACTCTGGGACCAGCCAGAGGTGGTATTTGCTGGTTCTCTGAACTACTCAACATTTCTGCTACCGGTTCTCTGAATTACTCCAAATTTCTGCGACCGGTTCTCCAGAACCTGTCAGAACCTGCTGGATTTCACCCCTGGTTATTATAGTATGTACCATGTTGCGCTTTCTTGATCAAAGATGGAAATTAAATATAATAAGTGTGTCTGTGTGTCCATATAATAAATTCCTAGTGTCCTTTTGGCAGCAATTCAGAAATGGTTTACCATTGTCTTCTTCCAAAACAATGTTTTTTGACTTCCTAGTCCGGTTTGCACCTTTGGCATTTGCTAATATTGTCCTGTTTGAATATTAGTTATTTGATCTTATTAGTCTTATTTGATTTTTTGAGATCTGCCAAAGTAGCCAAGTGTAATACCACCTAGCTGTGTGTGCATAGTCACACTTACATATACACATACTAGACCAAAATTATGTTCCTATGTCTCTCCCTATTTACATTTTTTGCATTGCAAGTAGAAAAACGTAAATGGTTCCTTGACTGAACATTTGTTCCCTTTTGAGTGGTGGTGTTGTGGGCAATGCATATTTTATATCACAAAAGATTTCCCTCGTGAAAAGGTACTAGAACATGTCTTCTTGCAATAAAGGGAAGCAAATTGTTTTGTGCATTTTATATAGATTCACTGCACTGAACAGAACAGAACAAAACTTCATCTAAAATATCTTCACATCAGTTTAAACGAAGCTTTTACCAAAGCTTATATCAAAATATGCTTAGAATTGCTTTTGGGGAAATATGTGTATTTTAGTGGGCCTATCTGAAAGGCGAGACAAATAAATTCTCATTTATAAGAGTAAAGTTAGACTCTTTGGTAGAGTCTACTCTAGAAGCAGTTATTTCTTCAGTTGTCTGCTTTATCATTTCCAAATATCTTCCATAGTGGAAAAAAAAACCACATATGGGCATTTTAAAAGCTTTACTTTCAAACAACAACTGCAAACGTTTGGACTAAGATCCTCATAATCTGTAGAAATAATGACATAAACACTTGATCTTAGGTACTTTTGTCTTTTTCAGCAAAGTTTGCTTTGTTTTTTTTTTTTCTTGTAATCATCAGCCCTTTAATCTACCATCTGGTTCAATATTTCTTTCTCTCCCCACCCCCCTGCCCGAAATGGACTGTCTTTAGGGTTCCATATGGAGCCTTTCAAAGATGAAACTTGTGATTCTCTATTGTCAGCAAAGGCAGCCAGGCTTTGAAATGATACGTTACATTTGTCTGTCTTCTGGGACACATTATTTGCAATGATCATCAGACAAGGATTGCCTTTGTCAAAAACACTGATGGACTTGTGTGGTTTCCTCTTTTTTTTTTGGAAACAAACTGGAATTCAAAGAAGAAATTATCCTTAAAGAACCATTGCTTTTTACTTCATTGCTCTAATTTCAAAGCCCAAACTTTTGGTTTTTTTTTTCTTTCAATTTATGTTTAAGCCTCCCTTAGAGTACTTCTTGAATGCGGCGGCTCTCTAGGTGAGCTGGATGTTTATTCCCAGAATCTCAAGGTAGCATATCCCCCCCCCCCCAAAAAAAAGATGTTGACTGGCAACTGTGAGAATTGTAGTCCAACACATCTCAAGGGCAACAGGTTGGAGAAAGCTGTTGCGTGACCAAAGTTTATTTATAAGCAGCTTCTTCGAGATGCAATCCCATAGCAGCATGGGAATGGTGAATTATGCAAAGCTATGAATGGTGCCAAGGAGATCAAGTAAGAGGGGTTTTCGCATTCTGCCAGGCACGTCTTCTACCTCCTTCTACTCTACTTCTGGGGTGTTTTTAAAGTCAGAAAGGCTCATGCAATTGGCATTATCTGCCTCACTGTAAAAAACATCAGAGTTCCCGACTGCTTGAGAATGCAACATTCACACAGCATCCAGGCAACTGTGAAGAGACTCAGAAAAAATGATTAGCATTTGGCTACTTTCAGTGTTTCAGGCTTAGGAACCAGGAAATTGGGAGTTCTAGGTCTCCCTTAGGCATGAAAGGTGTCTGTTGTTGTGAAGAATAATAGCAGGCAGGAGCGTAAGGTATATTGATGCCTTGAACTGATGATAGATAGATAGATAGATAGATAGATAGATAGATAGATAGATAGATAGATAGATAGATAGATAGATATAGATAGATAGAGACAGAGAGACAGAGACAGACAGAGTTTTAATGTATTGCGTACATGCCCCCTATTGATATTGTTGTAACAGCTAAAACATTAAATAAATTTTAAAAATCCACATAATATATCATTCCACTTGCAAATTATAGGTCTCCACACGGTAGTTCAGGAAAAATAAATTCAGTGTTATCACATGAGATCAGAAGGCCTTAGAAAACAGGTTGCTTTATTTAAATGTCACACAACATAAATTTCTTTCAACCTTCATTTGAAGTATTTAAACAGATATTTATCTGAGATTTAAAAAGAGACAAGAGAATAAAGATTATGAAAATCATTCTGAAGCAGAATTACATCCCTTCTTTTGTGTGACATGATATATGAAAGAAGCTTCAAATAAATTTTTGCTGCCCAGCTGTAGAATTAAAAATCTAATGATTTCCTGCTAGATTGCTCATTTTTATTTCTGATTCAAGTTCTTGAATGTTTCTGCTTATGTAGTTGAAATGACCTTGCCTATTGACAATCCTGAGTACTAGATAGGTATATGAAGAATATACAGAAATATATGTAGTAGGGATGAAGAAACATTAGTGAAATAAGGGAGGGGGAGGTGAGAAAGAAACTCAAGATCATCATTTCTTGATTATTTTTAGTATAACAGAGGACAGAGAGAAATTTGCTCAGGGTTTCAAAATTCTGTTAGTGTAATGTAGAGTTCCAGAGGCCTTTGTGGTGTCTGTTTTCTGACCTGGCCTACCTAAAAGGCAGATAATATAATAGTCTTGTCCAGTAGTGAAATGTAAATTTTGTTACTACCTGTTCTGTGGGCATGGCTTGGTGGTGGTGGGGGTAATATGATTGAGTGGGCATGGCCAACTTTTTTTTTTAACTTTTAAAATCTCTTTGGCTGAAGAGGTTGTTAAAAAAATGCTTTTAAAGCCTCTGCCGACTTGCCTGATCGGCAGAGGCTTTTGCTTTTTTTTTTTAAGCCTCTGATGATTGCAGCTGACTTGCCTGATTGGCAGAGGCTTTGTTTTTACTTTTAAAAGCATTTTTTCTATAACCTCTTCAGCCAAAGAGGTTGTAGAAAAAATGCTTTTAAAAATAAAAAAAAGCCTCTGATGATTGCGCAGCTCAGCTGGGCAATGGGGGGGGGGGGGACAGGGATTTTTGCTACTGGTTCTCTGAACCACCTGCCTCCATTGCTACCAGATTGGGTGATCCGGTCCAAACCAGGAGCATTTCACCCCTACTCTTTTCAGTGTGTATATGTGGCTTTGAGTCTGTGTTGACTCTTAGCAATTGCTTGCAGTTTTCTTGGCAATGTTTTTGGAAGTGGATTGCTTTGCTTTCTTCCTAGGGCTAAGAGAGAATGACTGGTCCAGGGTCATCCAGCTGGCTTCATACCTAGGGTGAAATTAGAATTTACAGACAAAGAAGAGCAACAAAGATGATTAGGGGACTTGAGGCTAAAACCAAGGGTGAAATGCTATTGGTTCACTCCGGTTCAGACAAACCGGTAATTAAAAAAAGTTACCGGTTCCTCCGAACTGGAATTTCTGACGAAAGCAGGAAATCCTACTTTCTAACAAAGCTAAATCGCGCCCCACAGCTGATTTGCCCCCCCTCACTGTTCTACTTACCTTCCCAAGCCTCCTTTTGGTACGTATTGAACATGCGCCCACATGTGCAAAGCACACAGTGAGCATTTGGCATGTGGTGCAAATGCATGGCCAGCGAACCAATAGCAAACAGGTTCAGATTTCACATATAAAGAACAATTGCTAGAATTTGGTATGTCTAGTTTAATGAAAAGAAGGACTAGGGTTGACATGATAGCAGTGTTCAGATATGTCAGGGGCTGCCACAAAAAGAAGACGGAGCCAAGCTATTCTCCAAAGCACCTGAGGGCAGGAGAAGAAGCAATGGGTGGAAACTAATCAAGAAGAAAACCAACCTAGAACTAAGGAGAAATTTCCTGACAGTTAGAACAATTAATCAGTGGAACAACTTGCCTCCAGAAGTGTGAATGCTCCAATACTGGAAGTTTTTAAGAAGAGCTTGAACAACCATTTGTCTGAAATAGTATAGGGTTTCCTGCCTAAGCAGGGGGTCGGACCCCCAAGATTCCTTCCAACTTCTATTCTATTCTATTCTATTCTATTCTATTCTATTCTATTCTATTCTATTCTATTCTATTCTATTCTATTCTATTCTATTCTATTCCATTCCATTCCATTCCATTCCATTCCATTCTCCCAGTTTCTAGCTTCGTGTCTTACCCACTTCACCAGACTGCCTCTGCAATGTTCTTTAGGGGAAACAAATCCTAAGAGAAGACCTGCCTCTTAGTGAATAAAAAAAATAAAAATTGGGGAATAAAATAAAAACATGGAAAAGTGAATGAAATGGAGTAGCTAGAAAAAAAGGGGAGAGATATAAAATATATTAAAATGATATCCAGAACTCTTTTTGTCTTTGAATAATTTTTCAGAAATTGAAGTGAGGGTTCATACCGGTAGATTTACAATTTTTCTTTTAGTGATCATTCAGAGTTACAGCAGCACTGCAAAAAGTGACTTATAACCAGTTAACAGCATCCCTATGGTCACATGATCAAAATTCAGACACTTGGCAACCGGCATGTATTTATGATGGTTGCAGTGTCCTGGAGTCATGTGATCACCTTTTGCGACCTTCTGATGAGCAAAGTCAATGGGGAAAACAGATTCATTTTATAACCATGTTACTAATTTTAACACCGGCAGTGACTCACTTAACAACTGTGGCAAGAAAGATTGCAAAATTGGGGCAAACCTCACTTAAAATGCTTCTTTCTTAAGAACAGAAATTTTGGGCTCAATTGTGGTCATAAGTCAAGGACTACCTGTACATTATTAGAAAAACTAGACTGTAAGTAGTTGAATGTGAATTTGAATGGAATTAGATACCATAAAAATATGGTGAGCTTAGAATCATAGAGCTGGCCACTCCCTGACCAAGGCAGGAGCCTTTATACCATCCCAGACAAATGGTTGTCTAAGCTTTTCTTGAAAACCTAACTCCTTATTAAAGATAAAGGTAAAGGTTGACCCAAGGTGGTGCAGTGGTTAGAGTGCTGTACTGCAGCTACTTTAGCTGACTGCTAGTTCAGCAGATCAGCGGATCAAATCTCACCAGCTCAAGGTTGACTCAGCCTTCCATCCTTCCCAGGTAGGTAAAATGAGGACCCAGATTGTTGGGGGCAATATGCTATTTAGTATACTGTCTTTGGTGTAAGCCACCCAGAATCCTCGGAGAGTGGGCGGCATAGAAATATGACTAATAAAATAAATAAATAAAAAAATAAATTAAAATAAAATAAAATAAAATAAAATAAAGGTAAAGGTTCCCCTCGCACATATGTGTTAGTTGTTCCTGATTCTAGGGGCGGTGCTCATCTGCGTTTCTAAACCAAAGAGCCAGTGTTGTCCGAAGACATCTCCGTGATTATGCGGCTGGCATGACTAAATGCCAAAGGTGCATGGAATGCTGTTACTTTCCCACCAAGGTATTTTTCTACTTGCATTTTTACGTCCTTTCGAACTGCTATGTTGGCAGAAGCTGGGGCAAGTAATGGGAACTCACTCCATTACGTAGCACTAGGGATTCGCACTGCCAAACTGCCAACCTTTCTGATTGACAAACTCAGCATCTTAGCCACTGAGCCACCACATCCCCATAACTCCTTATTAGTCTAAATATTGTCTAAATATTGCCCACATTTGGGAGCATAGTGGTAGGACTGTCACACAATGTTTGATTTCTCGGTACTGGTGTCTACTGTTGTAAAAGACAGCCCTTGTCTGAGGTAGGAGAAGGAAAAAGTGGTAATGGATTTTCTCATAACTTGAAAAGGAAAATCCAAAGCCTTGTGGCACACAATTTCAGGGTAACAGGATTATATTCTTAATAAATATGCAATCCACTATGGACATCTCCCCAAAGCTGAAAATATTGTATCTGGACAGAAGGGATTGTTCACACATAATATTTGAGAAATGTTTAAACAAAAAGCAGTGTAGCAAAAGATGTTAGGCATCCCTTCCATGCTTATGAAAATTTTGTGCTGCCCGTAGTCACCTTGTAGAGGAGATGGATGGCATAAAAATTTAATAATAAATAAATAAATAATAAATAAATAAATAAATAAATAAATAAAATAAATGAAACATTTCCGAGTTGGAAGGTAGTTTTGCAAGATATGATGACAAGCAAATATAAGGATTTTTCAAATTGTGTTTCTTATATAAAACTATAGGAAAGAGAGAGAGAGAGAGAGAACACAGAGACACATTAAACCAATACTGGAGAGAAACAAAGGCTGGAAAAATTCTGATCCCCCCCCCACCCCAAAATGATGCTTATGTAGCCTGTAATTGAGTTAATCTGAGCTGCCCTCCAGATTCCTTGCAACCCGCTCAACAAATCTGCATTCATTTCCATAGCTGAATTGAAATAAATTATTCATTATGAAAATGGATTTTTCCAGCTAGAAATAATATTTATTTCATTATTACTCTGCCATTAAGGAGCAACATGCATACTTAAGACCCCATTCAGCACAAGGCTACAGTGAGGAGTAATACATGCTTTCCTTTTGTATGCATAGCCATTTAATAGACATTTTAGACATTTTTTCTTCTTCACTCCTCGGTGATCAGGGTTCCCCTCCCCCCTTAAGGGGAGGGAAGGAGAGTCGGGAGGAAACACACGAATCTTACTCTGATAACCGATGATTGCAGTAAAAAGCAGTCTAATTTGCTTTTATATAATATTAGTCAGAGGGGGAAAGCACTGAGAAGCTGCCACAGAAGGATAATTACAGGTTTGCGATGCTGTATTGGAAGAGATTCATTATAAATATGAAAGAAAGAAAAAAGCAAGTTTTTTTGTGTCATAAACACAATGGTGCTATAGTGACAACTGTATCTGTTTCAGAAAGATGCATAGTATTAAAATGAGGGGTATTTCATTCACTAATACGTTCCAGATTTACATAAGCCCTGTCTGGAATACCTATTAAATATTCTTCTTCTTCTTCTTCTTCTTCTTCTTCTTCTTCTTCTTCTTCTTCTTCTTCTTCTTCTTCTTCTTCTTCTTCTTCTTCTTCTTCTTCTTCTTCTTCTTCTTCTTCTTCTTCTTTTTGAAGTGTGTGTGTGTGGGGGGGGGGGAAAGAATGGGAGAAAAGATGAAAGAGGGCCAAACTTACTTCCTTCTTTCATTTTTAAAAAAATATTTGAGGAAGAGAAGCCCTGCAGTCATGGAGGCTATTGTTTGCTTCTTCAAAATGCTTTGTTTTAATGGACAGTTTAGAGAAAAATGCCAGTCTTAGCAAAAGGACACCATTTATTTTTGTGGTAGCTATTATCCCACTTCTCAAATACCAAGTAGGATCAATGTTGTCAATCCTGCTTTTCCATCTCTTTCTCCTTGCTTGTCCATGGTTATTCTATGGATTTTCTTCCCATCTCTGCCCATCTTTTCTTCATACCCTGCCATATCACACATCTGTTTTAATTTAGTAGCCACTTCCACTTGGATCTTCAACTGTTGCTTGGGCACAGTTGAGTAACTGGCACATGGGAATAGCTGAAGAGGGAGATGTAACAGCAAAGGCCAGGTGCCTTATAGAGTAGCATATTTATACAGATAGTCCTTGACTTACAACAGTTCATTTAGTGACCATTCAAAGTTACAACAGCACAAATAATAGTGTGCCATTTTTCACACTTACGACCATTGTGGCATTCCTGTGGTCATGTGATCAAAATTCAAACACTTGGCAACGGGTTCATATTCATGACGGTTGCACTGTCCTGAGGTCATGTGATCAGCTTTTGTGACCTTCCCCAAAGTCAATGGGGAAGCCAGATTCACCGAACAACCATGTTACTAAACAACTGCAGCAAGAAAATGGGGCAAAACTCACTTAACAAATGTTTCACTTAGCAATACAAATATTGGGCTCAATTATAGTCATAACTCGAGGACTACCTGTATAAGGAAATAAGGAAATTAGGACAAGATGCCATCTTTCCTCGGTTGCATGGAATGGGCAGAATCCCTTAGCAACTCACATTTTTCTCAGGAAGAGAGTGAAAAGTGGTAGATTTCCGAGGAGGAGGAGGAGGAGGAGGAGGAGGAGCTATGGAAACAGATGATTAGGAGGAAGGATAAAGGTGCTGTAGGAGGAGGAAGGTGCTGTAAAATGCAGAAGATACTGGAGGAGGTTGTTACCTGCATGGCGTGGATTTCTTTTGTGAGGATGGGTGGGAAAAGGCAAAACATCAAAGTATGGGCAATTTGCTTTGAAAGCTGTGGTGTGTATGGATGTGTATGTGTGTTGTGTCCAATTGTAAAAGGAATTGGGAAGAAAGCATACTGCTGTATCCAGACCATTTTTCAGGCTAAGGATTCAAATTAAAACAACCCTGAAAAACTGGCTCTGTATCTATGTCATCCCTTGCCTTGGAGGGTTCCTCCACTGAAGGGGAGAAAGAAGCAGAAAATCAGATTGTGCCTGCAGATACATACCTTCTAATGGAACTGGCCAAGGACTGGGCATCTTATTTTAATGGATCTCTCTCTCTCTCTCTCTCTCTCTCTCTCTCTCCCTCCCTCCCTCCCTCCCTCCCTCCCTCTCTCTCTCTCTCTCTCTCTCTCACACACACACACACACACACACACACACACAGATGCATAAACATTCCAAAAATGAGAATTCTCCTGAGGGTGTACCATCTTTCACAATATCTTCCAGAATAGACTTGTGTGCTGGCAGTATATCTACATAAAAGCTGTTACACCTTTTGCTGCTGATGAAGAGAGATCCAACAGGGAGACACAATCAGCCTCTGAGCTGTCTTTTGGTTGCAAGGCTTTTGCATTGCAAAACAATTCAAATGTCTCCTCAAGATGAGGAGAACACACATTTGACCCCCGAGAGGGTCTTTTGTGTCACCTGGCATATAGGCCTATTGGGTATATGCTGGTCTTTAAATGTTTGATTTGATAGCCTCTTGAGTAGTCCCTTTTGCCTGGTGATTCAGATTTGTTTCTGAGCATCACGCTCTTATAATGAAACAAACAAACAAACAAACAAAAACAGGAAAAGGAAAAGGAAACCCTGGGAGTGAGTCAAAAGAAATATAAGCCAATTAATATTGCTGGGAAGGACATTTTAAACATGATCATATAATGGCTGATGATATTATATGAGCATGAAAAAAGATGACCAGTGTCAATCACATAATGTGTGCATGTGAACTGATTCTCTTTTCCATTCTGATAACTTCCAGGATCGAGGCTTCAAGCCAAGGAATCAACACTGACTGTTCTTTGAAAGGACAGATATTGAAACTGAAGCTCAAACACTTTGGCCACCTAATGAGAAGAGAGGACTCCTTGGAAAAGACCCTGATGTTGGGAAAGACTGAAGGCAAAAAGGAAAGGGGACGGCAGAGGATGAGATGGTTAGACAGTGTCACTGACGCAATAAACATGAATTTGGACAAAGTTTAGGAGACGGTGGAGAACAAGGGGTACTGGTGGGCTATGGTCCATGGTTGCAAGGACTCAGCCATGACTTAGCAACTAAATAACAATAACAAAACAACAACCAAGGAAACTGATTAACTGAATAGGCAATTAGGTCAGTCCAAACTACATCACAATACAATGAAAGAAAATTAGCAAATTTGGGCAATTTCACAAGCAGGATAACCATTTTACAAATAGTATCTTGGATCTTTGTGATATCATATTTCTACATGATATCTAACATTTCTAGGACTAGACTCCAGAGCATGCATTAAATCCTTTTTCAGTGGTCTTTGTTACAAGACATCAAATGATATACTTTAAGACACTCTGCATTTTCTGTTTGTTTCTGCTGCTAAAAGAAAACAAGCATACCTGCTATTACTCAATGTAAGTAAGCTGGGTACATTTTAAAACAATTCCTCCTTCTCTGAAAGCTTTACTGGAATTCTTTCATTCTGTATAAGCAGATCAAGGTCCCTGCTGACCTGCAAATGAAAGCTAATCAATGTTCCAATGTCTCCTAACAAAATTTAGTAGAGCATATCTGAAAACAAATACTGTAAATCAGAGACTTAAAGAGCAAAATAAAATAAAAAAGTATAAGAGCTCATAAATATCTGTCTCCTGAACATAAAGTGGGTTCCTATAATCTCCCCCCTTTCCTCCTTTTTAAAACACTAATAAAAGGGGGGATTAAGTTGTAACACTCACCACTTGTGGCACATCCAAAATAAATTGGAAGACCACATTATCCCCTTTTGATTTTGTAGGATACCATTTAACAATTGCAGCACATTAAGCTTGTGACTGAACTCTTTGCTGAGGGGAGGGAAGTTTAGTGTCCCTTCAGTTCTTGGAGTTTCTATCAGGGGTGAAATGCTCCCTGTTCGGACCGGATCACCCGATCCGATAGCGATGGTGGCGGGTGGTTCAGAGAACAGGTAGCAAAAATCCCTGCGCCCCCACCCCCCATGCCCAGCTGAGCTGTACGATCATCAGCGGCTTTTTTAAAAAAAAAACTTTTAAAAGCATTTTTTCTACAACCTCTTCCGATGAAAAAATGCTTTTAAAAGTAAAAAAAAAAAAAGCCTCTGATGATCATGCGGCTCAGCTGGGATCATCAGAGGCTTTTCAAAGCATTTTTTTTCTGCAACCTCTTGGCCAAAGAGGTGGTAAAAAAAAATGCTTTGAAAACTCTCTGACGATCCCAGCTGAGTTCCTGATTGGCAGAGAGGCTTTTCAAAGCATTAGAAAAAATGCTTTGAAAAGTTAAAAAAAAAAAAAGTTGGCCACGCCCACCCAGTCACATCACCCCCACCACCACCAAGCCATGCCCACAGAACCGATATAACAGATTTTACATTTCACCCCTGGTTTCTATGTGCTGTACGACTTTACGGTAGTGGCCAAAATTGTGGAAACCTTTTGGGAAAAGTGTATTTTCTAAAACTAGTTAATAACACCACTTTTTTTTTTTGGAGTAGTACCATAAAGTTATATATCAATGGAAAGATAATTTAATCAAGAATGAAATGCAATAACTTTTATGAAGGATTTGCTATTAAAATAGAAGTTACAGTATAAAGAGGAAAAGTGAAACACATAGTAAAAACGAGATATACGAAAATTATCACATCAGTTAATACTTAGTTGGGTAACCTTTAGCATGAATTAAAGCCTTACAACATCTTCCCATGGAGTGAACCAAGTCTTTTAGTTCTGCACTGTTATAATGTGAAACCAAGATTGAATGATTACTTCTATTAACTGGGTTTTATTGGTGGGTCGCTTCTGACGAACGAGTTTCTTTAGTCGGCTTCATAGATTTTGAATTGGGTTAAGGTCTGGGCTATTCCCAGGCCATTCAACATTGGAATATGATTATCTTGAAATTCCCCCCCCCCCCAAAAAAAAGTGGTGTTATTAGCCATCAGACCTCAAAAATACACTTTTCCCAAAAGGTTTCCACAATTTTGGCCACTATTGTAGAAGCATTTCTGGGAGATGGGACTCAAAGAAATATAACGTGTAGAAACTCCAGACTCTAGCCATGATGGCATTTCTACAGCAGTCATATGACTTGATTGACTTATTATTGACATATAGTATGTTTAAGGTTTGATATTTTGTTTCTTAACCGAAAGGTCTTTTCAAATGCATTCTTTGACATTGTAATCAGAAACGACATACTGTATATCAGATTCAGGATTATCAAGATATAGTAAGAATTTAAAAATTAGCATGATCCACAGGTTATTTCCTTTTAAGTTTGTCACACAGTCAAATGGATTTGGCATTCTTTTCTACCTATTCAAGGGATAGGCAGATGTTGATGTTTGATGGCATTAAAGGTATTGTTGCAGGATGTAAGCTGTTCCGAGTAAAGGTGCTTGTTGCCATTGGCTGGTGACTATTTTGTCAATGCCAATGATCTTCATTATTATGGTTCGTTGCGCAGTCTGCCAGATGTTCAGACTGGATTTGGCATGTTTGTCTACCCATCGAGTCATTTTCAAGGACTTGGGATAGGCAGATGTGGATGTTGGATAGTGTTACATATGTACTGTTGAAGAATGTAAGGTGTTCCAAGCAAAGCTGCCTTTTGCATTCAACTGATAGTGAATTTGTTATTGCCAATGGTGTTTCAGTGGTGCTCCAATTGTTCTGGGACTGCATCCAAGGCACTTATCACTATTGGTTTGTTTTTGTTTTTGTTTTGTTATTATTACTGTTTGTTATTATTTTGCATTTAACTCCTCGGGAAGAAACTAAATTTACTACATTGTAGAATTACTTCTCAAATATTTGGCATTTGACTGTTTAAAAAAAAAACTGGGTTATCGTTGATTTACAACCACAATTGAGACTGGATTTTTTTTGTTGGTAAGCAAAGCAGGTTGTTAAGCGAGTGGTAGCCGATTTTTGATCTTCTTTTACAGCAGTTGTTAAGTGAATCATGTGGATGTTAAGGGACTCTAGCTTGCCCCATTGATTTTGCTTGCTGGAAGCTACCTGGGAAGAGTGGAAATGGTGATCAACTTTTCCTGGGATGCTGTGACCATTCTAAATATATGCTGATTATTGAGAACCTGAATTTTGATCATGTGACTATGGGGATGCTGCAAGGACTACGGGAACCAGCAGCACTACTCAGGTGACTCTGAGGAGAAACAAGAAAAAACAAGAAAGTTCAGTTGTCTCCTGAAAAAACATTTTTGGGACAACCATGACCTGGATGACTGAAAATCTCTACATAAATCACTTTTTTCAATCTGTTGCAATTTTAAATGGTTGCTAAATGAATGATTGCTAAATTGAGGACTACCTGTACGTATTCTCAGAAAGAGACACATGTGCTTAACAGAAATTTGTCAGATCTCATCTTTAAATAGGATTTTCATTGGCAAAGAGGCAACTTTAGATAATATCCTCTTCTATATGGTTTATGCGTGATGTAAAAGTTCACTTAATGATATATTTAATTATGACATCATTTTTACTTTCAAGGAAAAAAGCATTATAGTATTATTGCAGGTTGCTTTGTTTCTCTCATTTTTGTTTCTTTATATTACTATTATTATCTTTTAAAATGTCTTCTTTTAATTTGTAGCTTGTATTACTTCATATTTTTTACATACATCATTTGTTTTTTGAGTAACCTGGAATGACATTAACAGGTTTCGGTTTCAATTGTTACCGTTATTAGTAGTAGTAACTGTAATATTTAGTCCGGTGTCTAAAATTCAGTAAAATGACATGTGAGGCCACAAATAAATAAGTAAAGAAACCCTTAACAAAACTTTCACACATAAATTAGCTCTGAGATGCCCCAGTGTGAATAGGAATTACATCTCTCCCAACAACTCATCCAAAAATTTCTTTCTGCAATGGCCTGTATTTATTGACAAGCTGTACATGGGCTAGTCTCAGCCACTGCCTCTCTTCACACAAAAAGCTCATTTGAGTGCTTCAAATTAACATAATCATTGAGAAGTAGCACAAGGCAAACCCAGAAGGGTTTCTAATAGAATTAGTGTGGTTTCTAAGGCAAGAATCTATTTTTAGTAAACAATCAATGGAATTTTATCTGTATACTTGTATACTTTCAATTTATCAAAATACTCCTTGTCTCTTTCAAAGACAACTCAGCCTATTAAAATACTTCATTAAATTCTTGCCATCCATTACAGAAATAGGGTTTTCCTGACAGATCAGATTATTATAAATGTTTCAAAGGAAGATAGGAAGTTTGTGGATTTTTAAATTTATTTACTTAAAAAGGATTTTGCTCTGTATGTAGATTCATGAAGACAAGAAAAAGTCATCTACTAGAATAATGCTGCAATTAAGACTATATATTAATCAGATATTTGAAAGCAAGAATAGTCACAGAAGACTTTGAACAACAGGTTTCTGGAAAGTAGGGGTTAACTAATATATCCTAAATTATTACGCCCACATTTGGAAATATATGAAGCTTGGTGATTGTCTCTATATTCTACAAGATTGAGAATGGTGTGCTATCTCTCTGCAAATATATATTGTGTTTGAGAGGGGACAATTGTCACCTAGGAAATTTGGGTGGGTTCTGTAGGCATTCTTCCAGAAATACCTGGACCTGAGGCCTGGTTTGTGAAATTGGGGTTCTAAGGACAAATTAATATTGCTCCTGTTGTACCATTCTGATGCTGCACAGTAACATCCCAATCCATATTGCTTGGCCTCAGTTCCAAGATGGTGGTAGAATTCCCTACGTTCATGTTGCTGAGAGATGTCAGCAGTTAATGTACAAAACCACCAACACTCATCAATGTATTAATTGCAGGTGCTCTAATACATACTGAGATCCCCAAGCCCAGTGACACTACCATGTCTGTAAGGCCTTACATAAAGTAAGTTAGGTCAGGATCAATCTAATCTCTGGAGGGCATCCACTATAACAAAAAAGGTTCTCTTCCCAGGTCCTGCCAGATATCACTCATTCAAGGACAGGATCCAGAAGATGCCTTGCTGGACCTAATGAGACATAATTGGGGAGAGGCAGTCCCTCAAATAACTCACTCCTGACACTAAGGGCTTTATATATCATCACCAGCATCTTAAATTGGACCTGCAAGCTTACTGGTAACCAATGCAGCTCGAAGAGCAGAGATGTCATCCATTTAGGGCAGGCCTGTTAAACTGGCAACCTGCAGGCCGCATAGGTCACATGCAGACCACACCCATCGCAGCTCCGCAAAGGCAAAAAATGTCACAATACGTCACAATCTAGCTCATGATGCAATTGAGTTTGAGTGGTTTAGAGGGTGACCAAGGCATAAGTGACTGTGAACAAAGTCTTGCGGTCCAGGAAGAGGCACAACTCAATGTGAAGTTTTGCAATGTTCTTCCAAGCCAGTTACTCTTTGAACATCAATCATGAGCCCAGGTGGAGCCTCAACATATAAGCAGGCTCTGTTTGTGATAAAGCAATCACATCCAGAACAAAAGATGGCACTTCCCTGGAACCAGAAGCCCTAATACCCAAAATACGTTGAAGTAATATGAACTAATATACAAGCTGAGTCAAGCTGACAAAGTGGTGAGAACTGACTACTTTGACTGACAGGGAGTGCTTCACTAGTTCATCTTCAATCGTAGTCCTTTGGTCAATACAATGGTTTGTTCGTATCTGCTTTATCTTTTTTGCTAGTTCTGTCTTAGTGAAACAGGATTTGGGGAACTGAGTGCAGGCAGAATCAATAAGATTGCTAGAATATGTGTGAGTCTGTGTGTATTTTGGTATCTTCCAATCAGTCCTAACTTTGCAAGCATTCCGTTCTCCCTGTCATTGTCATAATTAAATTTCATTTCCTGGTGTTTGTCAAGCTCTCTATATTATTGCTTTTTTTAAACTGGCTAGCATTCACGTATTTTTTTAACCCATTCAAATTTAGATCTGTCGGTATGGTTGCTACATATCTGGCTATAATTATTCCCTGATTTTTGTAGCATACATAGTGCCTTGTAAGGGACAATCCTTCATTTATCTTTCCAGTGGGAAGATATTAGAGTTATTTGTTATTACGAGGCAACAGTAGCTCGTCCTGCTAGGGCAGAGATGTCAGGTAGCCAGATCAATATTAGTTCAAAGTAAGTTTTTTGGTAGTATAATCATAAGAAGCAGAAACTTAGGCAAGCTTCTACTAGAAACAAGGTGAAGTGGGATTTTCAATGGCCAAATATATCTCTTTTTATCTCTTAATTGCAAACAGCTTGAAAAGAAACCTACAAAGAACAATATAATTATACTTACAGAGAAGGAAGAACCAGCAATTCTCATCAAGCCAAAAAAGCAGACAGTTACCTTGCATTCAATCCAAAGTTCAACATGGATGTGTCACCGATTTCAGTGAGAATTACTTCTGAATAGCTTTATTTTCTTCTCCATTTATTTTTTTTTAAACTCCAATTCTTTCCGTCTCGTTGTATTTAAAAGGATATGTAGTTCTTGGTAGGTTAAAAAAAAAAAAAGCGGAATATCATCTGCATGGGCCTTCTTAACAGTTACAATCACTAGTTTTTACCAGCCTGGAGAAGGTATGCTTTGGCGTTGCTGTTAAAAGTTTATACAATTCTTGTATCACAAAAGTCGAAGGAGCAAATTAAGCCATTGAGTCTAACTCTCTGCCTCATGCCGATTTTTAAAATAAAGCATCCATAACAGATGCCTGAATGGCCTCTGATTGAACACAGTTTAGCAGATGGGACACACCAGCTCCCTAGTTAATTGGTTTCAGTGCGGCAGTCTTCTTCTTCTAACATGTCTTCTAATAAGTGGAATGTTGCTTCAATCTATTTATATCTACTATCTAAGATGACAGATACCGGCGTTTGAAAAGTGGTATCATAACTCCACTAGGTCTTTTTTGCTTCTTGAAGGTTGAATATTCCCACTTCTCTCTTTATAGGACTACACTTTTGTGCCCTAGTAATCCTTGAACCTGTTTCCAGCTTCTTAAGGTGAGATGCTTAGAACTGGAAATAGTATTGCAGTGAGGTGAGATAATGCAGAATAAAGTTGGAACTACTAATGATTTGGAAATTAGACCCGTGGTTTAAAATTGCACTTGTCTTCACTTCACTATCTCACAACTATTCAATTTCATGTCCCAGAGATGCTTTTCCAAAAGGCAACTGGACTTTGTGTGGGGTTTTTTTTCCCGCTGAAAACATTTTGCTTTTCATCCAAGAAGCTTCTTCAATTCTTTTGAACTAAACTTTCAGAACTAAAGAAGCTTCTCGGATGAGAAGCAAAATGTTTTCAAAAAAGGAAAAAAACAAGGAAGCCCAGTTGCCTTTTGGAAAAGCATCTTTTCCAAAACCATGACCTGGATGATTGAAAATCTTCGTAGACATTATTCCATTTCATATTTATTTATTCATACACATACACACTTAAATAATTGTGGAATTGTTCTGTCACTAAGTTATACAATGATGGGCTTGGAGCTAAAGCATCGCCCCACCAAAATCGGGAAACCTTTCTTTTATATGGGCTGAATTTTGTCATTATTTGGTTAAACCAAGGATGGATTTTACTTACCTTTAATACCGGTTCGTAACGGGGTCACGTACGTGCATGCTCTTTGCTCAAGTGGGCACCTTCTGTACATGCGCAGATAGCCGATGATGACATCTAGGGCAGTGGGCAGGGCCTCCCTCCGGTTTTACTATCGGTTCTTGCGAACCGGTCCAAATCGGGGGCAACTAACCACTGGGTTAAACCCTTCTCCAAAATAGGATTTGGCTGTATATTACTGACTCCTGGCTCCAAATTAAGCCACTTGGCTTGAAAGAAAATTCTCAGCTATTTGATATAAAATGGCTTGATAAGACCATGCACTGCAAACTAGAAAAAGCTCTCTAGCTGGCTACGATTGTTGTTCTTTTTTTCCCGGTCTCTACATTTCATGGTGTGGATGGAAGCTGAATAGTTGTGGGTAGATGACATCCTTAATATCTCAGTCCCGACACCTGTTGGCTTTCAACTTAAATCTCATTTACTCCATTGCTGTGTTTTGTATTGAAAGAAAGTCCATGACCTTGCCTGATTGTCAAAATCTGTCTCAGAAGCTTTTTATGAGGGGGGGAATTCCTCTCCTGAAATGAGCACAGACTTTTCTCAGATGTGACATCTTGGCAGTGTGGACTCCTTCCATTTGTTTAAGTATTGTTTGTTTGCTTTAATCTTCTTTAAACCAATGTTTTCCCATGTAGGAACTCTTGAAGGAAATCTTGGTCTGCTTCCGTTTTCTTTAAATAGTGTTCATTGTTCTTTTAATTTACTTGGTTTTGTGCTGACACATTTTTCTTGGTGGCTTCTGTACTTTTGTATGTACTTATTACATACAGAACTGTGATTCTAGTTCTGTCAGTGGTTTTGGAATAAAATCATACACAGCATAATAGCTTGGTACATAGCCAAAAGAAAGAAAAGCTTAATTAGAGTGGAGTTGAGTCCATGGAGAGGCTCACTAGAGAAATGAGACCAGATTTGTATTGTTTAGCAAGGTTTCTGCACTAGTAGCACCAAGATTTCTTTAAAAATGCACTAGACAGATCAATACAGGAAGTCCTTGACTTACAGCCATTCATTTAATGACCATTCAAAATTATAACAGGACTGAAAACAATGACTTATGACCAGTTCTCTCACTTATGACCATTGTAGAATCCCCACATCATATGATCATATGATCAAACTTTGGGTGCCTGGCAAACAACATACATTTATGATGGTTGCAGCATCCTGGGATCCTGGGATTCTCATTTAGAAGCTTCCTAGGGAGTGTTTGGCAAGTAAAGTCAATGGCGGAACGCAGCATGGTTTATTTAATAATTGTAGTGATTCACTTAACAACCATGGCAACCAAAAGCTTATCTGCCTTGCTTAGCAGTTAAGGACTACCTGAGACTGCTTATTCTAACTATCGCAAAACCAGTCCTAGTCCCCATTAAGAGAAAGATTAGTGGATGTTTTTTCCAGGGTTGGAAATCCATAAATTGCTTTATCTTAACTTGCCTCCAGTCTCATTTGTTGGGCTTGGAGTGGAGAGCAGCTACATAGTCAGAACGAAATTATTCTGGCACACTTTGCATCGCCTCGGGGATTGAAGGAAAAGATATGAGAAAGACTTCCTGGATGTGCAGTAAATTCAATCTAATGTGCCTTTATTTAAAAATTCCTCCAAGCACTGAAAATATGAAAGTGAAAATGTAGCTTTAGCAGTCAAAAACTAAAATTGTCCAACCTTTTGTCTTGGGCCACATAGAAAACATATAATATAATGAATCATAAGGATCACATAATAATGTTAAAAAAATTATGATTTTGTAGGATAGCATTATTAGCTGTCCAGGGTCACATGATGCCCGTGGCCCATGGGTTGGACATGCCTGATTTAAACCCTGATTTAAAGAAAGACCTGACTAAGAAGATAATACTGTAACATGGTGATGAGGCTGAAAATTTTTACTATGCTTTGGAAAGTAGGATAGAGGTTTCAATCCAAATTTTGGAGATAACAGTGTTAAGTATTGTGGTAGAATATTTGCTGAGTTAATATTATAAGACTGTAGTTATTCATTTTATTATGAAGGAAGTTATTTAAATATAACCACTTTTGAGCCTCTTCTTTTGCAGAAATACATTTTTTCCTCATTTCTAGCCTCCTTTAATACACACACACACACACACACACACACACACACAATTTGATTTATATGCCGCCCTTCTCCAGAGACTCAGGGCGGCTTACAATGCATTAAGCAATAGCCTTCCCACTTTTGCATATTTATACAAAGTCAGCTTATTGCCCCCACAAACTGGGTCCTTAATTTACCTACCTTAGAAAGGATGGAAGGCTGAGTCAACCAAGCATCTTTTTTCATACTTCCCATTAGGATAATTCCACACATCACTGTAGCACTCTGCAGCATGATTTGGAAGAGACTTCCAAGGTCATATAAAGTCCAACTTCTTGCTCTGTGCAAGATCTGCTAAAGAACGTTGACAGATGTCTATCTAGCTTCTCTTTAAAGACCTCCACTGAAGGGGAATATATCACTTCATGAAGCCAAGCTATTCCACTGATTGACAGCTTACTAGGAAGAAATCCCACCAGCAGAATTATTTTCCTCCCCTGGTTAACATTTATTAAGAGTGTTGCCCAATGTTTCTCCAAACTATCTCTGGTTCTTCCATTATCATCACTTACTGGAGGGCAACAATCACCACTGTTTGGATTACTGTTTTGGTATGTACCTCTTTTATACTAATTCATTTTTCCGATAAAACATTTTAGCCTTTCAAAGGCTTAATTTTTCACTTTTTTTTCTATGTGCATTCAACAATTCTATCCCCAAAGACCTAACCTTCTTTCATATCTATTACATTCAGTTTTTCTAAGTTGTATGGATATACAACCTACCTATTTTTCTTTATTTCATCTGTCAATTTTTTTAAAAAAATCATTTATATTTCTTATATTCCATTTGTCATGATTGCCAGCAGATGGTGCCACTATCCATCATGGCTTTGGTTGAACAAGACTTTCAAGTAATAATTTTAGTAATACAAAAAATATGTCTAGATTACCAACCTTAATCATACAAGTGCCACATGTGACACTCCTAATAGTAAGAAGTTTTGGCATATTTTGACCAGTATGTTGCAAAGATAATCATAGCCCAGTTTTACTCCAATTTTGCTCACACTGTGCTATACAAGCTAAAATTCTGACCTAGACATTATCTTACAAACCAATATACTATTACTTGTATCACATAAAGCAGAAGTCATATATAGGATAATGACATGTTCAAGTAACACTGTCGTTCATATGGATTTAATTTGTCAGAACTGTTACTCAAACAGGAAATAGTGGATTGTAAAGGTTCAGAGAAAACCACTGATAGTAAGTCAATGAGCAGTGCAGAAATAAATCTGTACACAACATTGTTTGAGACACTCTAGCATTTCAGCCCAGCTCCATTCCATTCCCTCTGTAAATTTAAACTGTCATCTATAATCACCACACTAACTTTCCAGAGTCTTAGCAACTCCAGCTTCTACAAAAAAAAAATATTCAGTAGACTTGAAAATGGAGCTTGGTAGTTTTTGATATTTTTTTTTCCTTGATAAATTATTTTTCTCATGAAGCTAAACTTCTTTATCATTAAAAAAAGGTAATAATTTGCCAGTTTTCTTTGTGGTAATGCTGATGCAGATGTTAGAAGTGTTCATGTACTCCATGTAATCTTGTGCAGAACATATTATCACCATGTAGAAAAGCAGAACATGAAGCCACTGAAGAACTGGGTGGCCTTATACATTTCATAAAAATAAAAAATAAAATAAAATATATGCTAATATATAAAATGCAAGTTTTCAATAAAGCCAGGATATACAGAGAACACTGTTTCTCCTTAATGAGATATGACATACTATCAAGTTGGGATCAAGTTAGTGACCAGATGAGCAATTTCTGTCCAGAATAATCTGTCTTCAATGGGACCTTTTAAATGTATGACAGGGGTAAAACCTAATATAGGATAATATTGTGCAAATAATTACCCTATAAAAATTACTGAATTAAATTATGCATATTTACTCTATGGAATGAGGAAGAATATATAAGTCTGCTTAGGAATTTTTTACTAAAATAAAAGATTACCAGGACTTTTTTTTTTTTTTTTTTTGCTATCATTTGTGCTTTTTAGTATGTATTTCAGTACGCTGATCAATTTTATAGCTTAAAAATAAATTGTAGTATTATTTTTTAAAGTTTGTTCTTACTACTTTTTTTCCTAATGTGTTTTCTCTTGTTACAGTCCCCTCTGTGTTTCAGTATTATTCAACAGGATCTCCCATTGGAAGAGTAGGAATCATATGATTATTCAGTTTTTAAAAACGTCTTCAAGCAATGCATGTAGATTATCCAAAGGGTTTTCTATTATTTATTATAAACAGCAGAAAGACAACTTTTCATTAGCTATGCTTATATTTTTATTAAAAAGGAGGATATATTTCCCTGCATTCTGTTAATGTGCTCATTAACTCTGACACAGCCTTATTATGTTTATTAAAAATGAGACCATCGTTAAAACTGTGTTGCTTTTATTATATCTCAGAATGTTTTCTGCTTGCATTTCAAGGCCTTTAGATAGTGCACATATTATCCATAATTCAGCAAAGGGTTAATTAGGCTTACTCCTCTGATTTCAGTAAGATTTAAATATTCATCCTGCCGTGCCAATAAATATGCCCATGTTTACTTCCTTGATTACTTAATTAGAATGCAACTATATTACAGTACATAAATAAATAAGAAACCAGAAAAATTTCAGGGTTAGGGCAACCAGATCCACACGTTTAGTGTTCAAACTAGCTACTTTATTGTTCTATACCTATAGTATAGGGATCTCACCTGAAAAATAGCAGATAAGAAACTGGGAGGGAGGGAGAGAATCAAACCTTGCCCTTTTGTGTTTATGTAGGGACTAATTTCCCACTAAAGCCCTCCTGACTGGATGGTTGCTCTCTAAAAAAATTGAGTATTTGTTAGTGTTCTTCCATTTATAATTAGATTCAGTCTGTACTGCACCTCTGGTTCCCCAGCTCATTTTTTTAACATGATCTTTCTTTTGCCACCTTCGTTTGCCATACCAAATTTGGTCCTATTCTGTTCAGTTTCCAGAGAATTATCCTACTGACAGACAGACCAGTCGGTCCACAGCAGACATGCTGATCCCCTTTGCATAATTTCTTTCTAACGTCAGTTTGATTTGGAAAGAATACAATAATTGACTTGATCAATTTCACTACTTGGGAAGAAGATTCTGTGACTTTTTTTTTTAAAGGCAGCCTTTCTGTCAAGTTTTGTTCAAGCTGTGGATAGAAATCTTCACCTTCTTCGTTTTGCCTTATTCAGCTATTCATAACAAATAACAAATTTAATTTAGCCTCATATGGTTTAATGTTTGTTTTATAACATTTTGTTTGTGCTTTAAATTGTGTTAATGTTATTAAAATTATTTTTATTCATAATTTGTAGAAAAGGAAGGAAGGAAGGGAAGGGAAGGGAAGGGAAAAGAAGGAAGGAAGGAAGGAAGGAATTTTTGTTGAGAATTTTGAAGGTTTTAATCCTTAAGAAAATCAAGGGAAATAATATCTTAAATTAAACATAGTAATAAAAAAATAAACATTGTAATTACAAACAAGGTTAATTTAAATGTGCTTTTTAAATATTCAATATAAACTATATTATGTACAGTATTTGATCCACAATCTAGTTAAAATGAAATGTTTGTTTCAGATGAAGGTATTTTTCCCTTTGTAATTAAAGAAATGCTCTTAAATAATTGTATTATTACAGCCTGTTACAGAATCATCTGGTGCATGGAACATACATATTCAATTTTCAAATAAATTTACAAGAGTGAATGACCACAATTCTGCAAATAAATTACATGCACTTTATTATTATTGCTCCATCTGTGCAAAGAGGCTAATCTATTTTCATTGCCATTGCTATTATCTCACTATCAAAGTACACAGGGTCCTTTTGGGCTCTTCTCTGTGATGCACAGTTTGGGTAGTTAAAGGACCAGTATAGACAACAACATTATCCAGAGTTGTCCCTGAGCTATTGAATTGCACAATTCTGTTAGCTGTTCTACTATTACTAGAACCAGAAAATATCAATTTAGACCCAATCCCTTAAAAGACCTTTAAGGCCTTTCAAGAGCATCTCTTGATTCATTTTCAGTAGACACCAACAAATCATGTCACATTATCATTCAGGTAGAAACCAGGGTGAGTTGGCATTCAAAAGCATGTTTTCCCACAATTTCATGAAAATCTGCCATCTTGAGGTCCAAAGTGTACGACTAACCTCTCGCCTTCTCTTCCCCAGCTACCTTGATATTCTAGTATGAAGACCACATTTTTTTTCCTGTTCCCTTTCTCTGTACTGGGCATGCTTTAATAAGCCTCTTTCCAAGAAGGCAGTTTAAAAAAGCAGCAAGATTCTTATCTTTGACAAGCAGGGAGAAAGGAGTTTGATGCTGAAGAGCTGCTACTCCTGCTGCTGTTTTGGCTGCTGGATCCTAGACAGGTGGAGTCATTTATCATGCTCCACATGCTGTGCTGGCTGACTCATTGTCTGGGTTAATTGATTCATCCAGGCTGCCACCTGACTTCGGTACTGAATCATGAAGTTGCAAGACAATTGGTAACCATCATTATCCTGAAGCATGTGGTCTCCTCCAGGAGTGTTAAGAGTAAGAGTGGGCTTCATGCAGACATGGCTTGATTCATACTTCTTCAGATTCTTGACACAAACACACACACACATGCCTGTGCTTCTTAATTAGCAAAGAACAAAACCTTCAAAAACTCTGCCACATTGGATAAATAAAGTAAATAATGGGCCCATTATAGTTGATTGGTTGGAGAGAACTGGCTCTTGTTATTATGATTTGTTGCTGGGTACAAGGGGTCCCGCCTTTTTCTTCTGTGTGCTATTCTGTGATTTACCTGATGATTTACCTCATGATGTAGTGATGTGCCTGACTATCTTGTTTGCTGTAAATGTAAATGTAGAATATATTTAATTATATAATACTAAAAGTTCATGTTAGCGTCTGTGATGCCATTTGGACACTGGCTGTGCAATTTCCTGGCAATCTATCACCACCATTGTCTTCTGGTCCTTGTACACACACACACACACACACACACACACACACACACAGGAACATCAGCTCCCAAATCTAAATTCTGGGTTTCTTTCATAGACTTTTGGTTGCTCTGGAGCATGAAGGACAGTTGCACATGCTTATATAACAGTCTTATCTGATCAAAGTCACCTTGCTTTTCATGCTTTGCCAGCTTCAGCCCTGACATTTTGGAAAAGGAAAATGGGGGTCAAATGGCTAGGGACAATAGACATAAGCACTGACAGACTGGCAATCAGACACCAGATCAAATACAAGCCAAGGGCAAGAGGTGAATATATAGTCAAAAGACTATATATTTTTAAGGAACAAGTTTGACAGAAAATATTCAAACTTTAGAGGAAAAGAGCACCATAGATTTTATAGAGAACATTAATAATCATTGTTGGATTTTTTTTTAAAAAATATATGTTTTAAAATTCTAACCATACAATAAGATTTAATTTAACAAGCCTTAGTTTTGTGGCCTTTGGAAGAACTGAACAAGATCTGTCCATACATGGTATGTTTCTGCACATTTGTCACATCCCATTCATCATTTTATACATGGAAAATACCGTATGTATTTGCCATTTTGCACATGCATAAGATGTGTAAAAAATGTAAAATGAACAAGTGTAAAATCCCATTTGAGTTTAATAGTCATTTTTCCTCCTCTTCTCCCGTTACAGTGGTGAGTTGCTCCCGGTTCTGTCCGGTTCTTTAGAACCGATAGTAAAAGCGGTGGGTGGCTCCGCCCACCAGCATCCTCATTATAATTGAAGATCTGTGCATACTGTTGCATAGTAAAGGTAAGTAGAACCCACTGCTGTCCCGTTAGTCCATTACATCGAGCCTTTATTGTATTTTTCTTCAGTTTCTTACTTTAGAGTATTCTTTCTAAGTACTTGTACTTCAGCTTGTTTTTGCTAGATCTTACCGTATTAAACAATTTATTGCCTAAAAGTTAAGCTTGAATTATGCAGAGCCTTAGAGCTACTTATGTTTACTCAATTCAGGCTTGTTTAATTCACCATGAAAGAGAGCTTCTTATCACTATGTTGGTAGCAAGGAATAGATAACAGAGAGACCTAAAAAGGCAGCCGTACTTTATTATTACAAAATGGGAACTACAGAACTTTGCCCAAGCAATATGAACTGCAATGAACAAAAGAAATATAAGCTAACAAGACAACATCCCCTAGCAATCAGAACTCCTCTCCTTACTTTTTACACAGCAGCCTTCTAAATTCAACCTGAAAAATCTGAGACATTGTGCTTTGGCAATGGCTCTAAATCAAGTACCACAATCAATGTTTGATCTACAGCCAATGTGACTCAATTTTGTCTGTGATATTTCCACAGGGAATGTAGTGGACACATTAGCCACAAGGAATGGCAGGACCACATTGAAAAGTAGAAACGGTTCTTTTTAGACTGGACTGGCACCAACAGATTCACGAAAGGACACTTTCAAGAGCCAATGTCCATTACATTAACTAACAATACAGCACCCCGGCATACATAACAGTGATCTGTGGTTCCCAACAATACAGTAAGACCTAAGATCATCTCTTATCCCTGCTACCCCTTGCAATGTCCTTCTGTTTTGCTTGCTTTCTTCCAGTTTATGCAAACAGCACGTTCCCCTTTTCCCGCCCTCTTGGGACACTTACAATGTCTAATGTTAACCTTAAAATTCAGATGAGAATTGACTCTAGCAGCAGTCCCCAACCTTTGTGGCTTGGCAGCCTGGCTGGAGGGGAGGGGAAGAGGAGAACTGGGCTGCATGAGCAGTGGGCTAGTGCACATGCACACTCAGCCCATGTGCAAGTTGTGGGCTGGCATGTGCAGGCACACAGCCTTTGCACATGCAGTGGGCCAGCACGCAGGTGTGTGTATGCCTACTGCTTGTGTAAGTTGAGTTGTATGCAAATGCACACTCCAGCCAGACATTAATGTGGCCCAGTTCTGAATAGGCCACAGCCTGATAGTGGACCGTGACCCAGGGGTTGTGGACTGGTGGTCTATAGACTCTCTGCTCCAAACAAGCCTAGATCTGCGTCCAATGAGCTGTGGAACTGCTCTTCAATAGCCTTCAGAAGCTGTAACTGATTTTGCCTTCAGCTAATCAGTCTACAATTTAAAGCTGTGAATTATTACAAATGCATGGTTTTGATTGAATCATCAAAGCCACACTCCATGACACTGTACTGATAACTTGACATGTGTTCATTGTGCTTGTGGTGATACAGAATCAGCATTAAACAGATATTAAATCTTGAATAACTAGCAAAGCCTATACCCTCTCTGGAAGATAAGTATCAAGAGATTACTTGACACGTGACCTCATTTGCT
The DNA here is from genome assembly GCA_030761175.1 of Masticophis lateralis. Taxonomy (NCBI): domain Eukaryota; kingdom Metazoa; phylum Chordata; class Lepidosauria; order Squamata; family Colubridae; genus Masticophis; species Masticophis lateralis. The sequence goes on along the minus strand of JAUDYJ010000001.1, from coordinate 124,562,428 downwards.
CTGATTGCATCCACAATCAGCAAACCTAGCTAAACTTTGCACTGTAATAAACAAAATTTATTTTTAAGTGCTTTTTATCTGATAGCTCAGCGGGATATGATTTTTAAACAGATTTCTCTTCCTTTTGGAAATTGTTTTTGATAGCCTGGGTTGCACAGTAAATATTAAATGTTTAAATGCCATTCCAGAAAAGGAAATTATGGTAGAGAAATGGGCCATAGTTAGCCATCTCAGTACTTTTCTTTTTGTACTGACAACAATATCCTTAGGGATCTGAAAAATTGACAAAAAGCAACGTTGTCCTTGAAACACAATATCTCTGTTCAAAAAAAAAAAGTGAAAAGTGAAACCTCCTTTTCTCCATCTATGCGTTTAGAATAATTGGCTCAGTATTGTTCAAATATATGTGAAGGTTATCCCTGTTATGTTTCCCAGGTCAATGTCACCTTGGATTACCAGGCGCAGGTGAAAGTATGAGATTACATAAATGAAAGCAGCAGGCCAATGACATTACATGGACTTATATGTTCTATTATTTTTGTTGTTATTTCCAGATAGAGGATCACTACTTGAATTCCTTTCTTCTTTATCTGATGAAATCTCTCAAAGGTGAATGCTAATCTATATTTAAAATGTCAGAATCTTTCCCAATTTTCTAAAAGAAAAGCAGGGATGAAATGCTCCCTGTTCGGACCAGATTGCCCGATCCGGTAGTGATGGCAGCAGGTGGTTCAGAGAACCGGTAGCAGAAATCTCTGCACCCCCCCCCCCCGCCCCCATGTCCAGCTGAGCTGCATGATCATCAGAGGCTTTTTTTTTTTACTTTTAAAAGCATTTTTTCTAAAACCTCTTCGGCTGAAAAAATGCTTTTAAAAGTAAAAAAAAAAGCCTCTGATGATCGTGCGGCTCAGGTGGGATCGTCAGATGCTTTTAAAAGCATTTTTTTCCTGCAACCTCTTCGGCCAAAGAGGTTGTAAAAACAAAATGCCTTTAAAAGCCTCTGACGATCCCAGCTGAGTTGCCTGATCGTAGAAGCTTCTAAAAGCATTTTTTTTCTGCAACCTCTAAAAGTTGTAGAAAAAAATGCTTTTAAAAGTTAAAAAAAAAAGTTGGCCATGCCCACCCAGTCACATTACCCCCCTTACCAAGCCACACTCGCAGAACTGGTAGTAACAAATTTTACATTTCACCTCTGAAGAAAAGGCCCTTCTTCTTGGTCCTACTAAATCAGGGGTGTCAAAACTGGCAGCCCATGGGCCGGATGCATCATGTGCGGGCCACACCCATCCCAGCCCCATGAAGGGGAAAAAACATCATGATACATCACATGACGGCAATGTGACACCGCAAGTTTGACACCCATGTAATAGATAGACCTAATTAACAGAGGCAACAGGAAACATACCTTCCCTCTTCGTTCTGTTGGGTTCAGTAACTGCAACTGGGAAAAAGAAGGCCCTTCAAAGAACCTGAACCAAAGCAATGTAGAGCTTTAAAGGTGACAAAAAGCACCTTGAATTTGACCTGGAAGCATATGGCGGCAAATGTAGCTCCTGCAAGAGCAAATCCATACTTGCACAAAACCATGTTGGTTGCCACATTTTGACTCAATTGAAGTTTCAAATACTTTTCAAGGGCAGCCCCATGCAGAGTGCATTGCAATAGTTAGGACGAGAGGTGATTAGGGCCTGGTTGACTGCAAGCTGGGATTGTTGGTCCAAGAAAGGCCATAACTGACACATAACCACTGTTGCACAAAGGCCCTCCTTGCCATGACTGCCATCTGATCCTCGAGCAGGAGTACTTGAGTCCAAGAAATCTTCCAGATTACATACCGAGTCCATCTGGGCAGTGCAACTTCCAAAACCAAAGATGGTAATTCTCCATGGATGACAGAACCCTAAATCCAGAGCCATTCTGTCTTTCCAGGGTTCAGTTTCAGCTTGTTGCTTCCCATTCAATCTCTCCCACTATGAGAGGGAGTCCCAGCATGGTTTAACTCAACATGGACAGACATATAACTAGGTGTCATCAGCATATTGAGACTTTCATTTCTTATAAACACCAACTGGGAATGGCCATAAGGAAAGAAATGAACCAGGACAATACAGTACTCTTCATTCCTAACCCCAAAAGTTTTTCCAGAAGAATATCATGGTTGATGGTATTGAAAGCCTCCAAGAAGTCAAATAGAGTGAGAATGGACACACTATCCCCATTCTGCTCTCATCAGAGATCATCAAAAAGCACAACTAATGCTGTTTCCATTCCATAGCCTGGTCTCAGCTGCAACTGAAAAGGCCTATCTAATCAGTTCCATCCAATAACCTCTGGAACTGTGGTATAACCATCTTCTCAACAACCTTCCCCAGGTTTTAATTGTTTGTCTACTTTTTTTTTTTTAAAGTATATAGCTACCCATGTTATGAACAACAATCCTGGGTGGCTCACCAAACATTACTTTTTAATGTTTTCAAGTCAATATAACTCCTGGCAACTGCTCCGAAGTCCCTGCAATCTTCTTGGCAAGATGTTCAGAAGTGGTTTGCCCTTGCCTCCTTCTTAGGCCTGAAAGAGAACAACTGGCCCAAGGTCATAATAGCATCATGAAAGCTGGAACACTAATATATTTCTCAATCATATCATAACAAAACCACCATTCCTATCCTTGAATTTTTAAACCACACTTCACACCCTATCAAAATGTTAGAGTAGGGTTTTGTGCCTAAGGTAGGTCTATAATTCACAGCTTTCTAATTTCTAGCCTGGTCCCTTAACAATCACACCTAATTAGCTCTCCACAAAACAATAAAAATATCAAAGAACAAGACAACCACAATAAAAATTCTGGTTCCCCATAACAACACTTTCTCATACATCAATGCTCCACATTGCTGGTTTCCAGTCTCATTCTACCCAGCATTTGTGGGAATGGCCTTCTCAAGGCCTTCTGAAAGTCCAGGAGGGTAGGGAGCCTGTTGGATCTCAGTGGGAAGAGTGTTCCACAAGGCATTCTTCCTTTATCCCACTTAAATAACCACACTTAAGGGAACAGATCTTTTTTCCCTATCACATCCCTATCTCCACATTTTTCCTGAACTGACAATAGGAGGAATTTCTCCTTATATCTACACTGGAGGTTTCACTGAAGAACTGGAACCCAGGGAAGCTACAGACCAGTGGCAATGATAGCATCATGAAAGCTGGAACACTGATATATTTCTCAATCATATCATAACAAACCCACCATTCCTATCCTTGAGAAATTTGAATTTTTAAACCACAATTCACTCCCTGTCAAAATGTTAGAGTAGGGTTGAAAGAAAAAAGAGAGAAAAGAAATTTGCAGCATAGCATATGTTCTGCCCTATCACGAGTCTTTCAAAATGCAATTTCACATAAACCTTGCCAGGACAAGAAAAGTCCTGAAACATACACACGTACACACATCCAAGGACACTCATTCCCACAAACACAAACACAAATACTCCTACCTGCTGCAGAGAGAGAGTGTGTGAGAGAGTTAACAGCAAGTGGGAGCAAACTGACAGGATGAAGAATATACCTACTGCCAGGGAATTTACATATTCCCAGGTCATGCATTGACCACAGTTTACCCCAGTTTAATGACACTTCTGAACTGACAAGATGATGATGCTCCCACTCGATGGGACTAATCAGACCCAGTAAAATGCTTCAGTGACCAAAATTGGAGGGAAACTTGCACAAGCGGCTATCTTGCCTTAAAGATAAATGGGATCGTAGGGGCTCATTTAGCTTCCTTCAATTACAATCCAAGTGCGGGAGGGAGGTACAATTCAAATGTAATTGGAGGAAGAGAAACTAATTTAAGTTTACAACACAGAAGGAAAAAGACACACAAAGAGAGAAAGACCCTGAAATTAAAAGAGGTTGACAATCTGCCTAAAAGGATCCCTACCCCATTACCAGAACTACACCTCCCTCCCTTCCTTTTGTTTATTTCCGTGAACAAATTGTGCATAAAGTGGAGAAAGGATTGCAACTTAACGTAGCTAGCAAATTACACACTGGTTGCAATATAGCCAACTCTTAATGAGTAAGGATTTTCATTCCAGGTAAAGAATCCTTGTCCTTGGAAACAATAGAGTGTGTATAGTTTAAGGCAGCACTTTCCAATGAATATCTGTGAAATCAGACAAAATGTGGAAAAATATCCTTTCCTGTAAACATCATTGCTGTTTGTAAAACAATATAATACAAGCCACTAGCTGAAGTGAAGAGGAAAGGTCCTTCATGTGGGAAACTTTCTAAGTAAATCGGAATGTTGATGAAACTATATCCAGGATCCAGACCCAAAAAACAAAATTAAGTTATTTTAGCAAGCTGTTTACAGTCTGCTTGCTTTACCATTGACTTGAATGTGATGGAGGCATCACGTTAGATAACTTAACATCTACAATATTACTCAGTTTTACAGAAAAAGCTAAGGAAACCACATTGACTCACAAGGAGGAATATATCCAAAATCCATGGTCAGACAATAGCTACAATTAGTTCTAAGAAAGATTCTGCCTGCTGGCAATTTTTGCTGTTTCCTGGCACTGCTGTCGGGCATTTTGAGGAATCATATTGATTCTAGAGGTATGAGAAGAGATGTAGAGGATACCCAAACAGTAAAACAAAGCACAGGAAACAATTCTCTACATGCCTTTTTCCCCCTCTACTGACAGCTGTAAGGGAATGTAGTACTGCTGCTTAGGCTGCAGAAAAATCCAACCCTGTGGTAGACAGCATTCATTCTTCTGATACATAAAATGAAGTTTTCTCAGAGTCAGAGACAAATATTTGTAACTTTCTGTGTTACAATCAGGGGTGGGTTCTAAATTTTTTTACTATCAGTTCTGTGGGCGTGGTTTGACGGTCATGTGACAATTCTTTAGGATTTAGCAGAGGTACTGGTCTACCAGGCTTTTAACTACTTGTAGAGCTGTACCGGTCTACCCATTTGTTTTTTGAGCGTCCTGGTCTACCCATTTGTTCTTGGAGTGTCCCGGTCTACCCATTTGTTTTTCAAGCACATTGGTCTATCACACACTGCCTTTTAACACTGATCAGCTGTAGGACAGCCCTTTGAAGCCCCACGGCAAGAGTTTAAACAGGTTTTTTTTCCTTCCAGCTGATCATCTGAAACTTGGGAGGCAGCAAAAAATTGGGGGCGGGGCCAAATAAAAGGCAAGAATAATGCAGGGGGTGGGTGGGAGGGCCCAGCTCCTGAACAAAGAGAACCGATTCGGTGATGTCATATCATCACCGCTACCAGCTCGGTCAAACCAGGCCGAACCGGGAAGAACCCACAACTGGTTACAATGTGGAAATTGTAACTCAAAATCAGCAACTGATTAGAAGGAAATAGTTTTCCCCAAGCAGATAATACAATTTTGTGAGGTAGAGTCAATAATCCAAGTGGGCTCCTTTATAACTTTTCTTCTCTTTGTCATTCACATCACTTGCACACACTATTCATACTCTTTCACAATGAGTTAAGGAAACCGAGGAACAGGGATAACATGTTGGTGTCCATAATACTGAGAAGACTTTGGTTATAAATGTTCTTTCATGACATTTATTAGCATATACAAGGCCAGGGTGACAGGTTTAGACACCTGCTCTGAGATGGCCCTATGATAAACCATGGAGCAGTTGCTAGAGTGTTTTTTTAATATTTTGAATGACCTCACTAACAGTCACATGTTAATGATGGGGGAGAAATTCTGAGAATTAGTCATTGGTAGGAGTATATCTGGGATGCAGAAAATTGACTGATCACTAGATGGGAGCAAAGTATTATTTTCAGTTTGCCATCTAGTGGTCCTGCAGAGTTTTGTAGCCCAGATCAGATAGCCCTAACAGAGATTGTGGAGGGGTCCTTAAAGGTTACACGATGCAAATATCCAGATTCATTAACAAAACAGATATAGAAATCTGCATAAAAAGCTGGAACAATTGATCAGAGGAGTTTATCATTTAATACTGCAATACCCTATGCTATGCTTGTATAATGAGTACATAGTAACAACTGTGCTGTTTAAACTGTAAGAGTCCAAAAAAGATTTCTAATGGATTTCTCAGCATGACTGAATTATAAATTCACACCCACTTCATTTCTAACAGATGGGCCCAGCTATCTTGAAGAGCAAGACTGTTTATTATTGGATAATAACAGTGCCCTTGTTTAATAATGGCCATCAAGAGATGTGCTGATGTACAGTTTCCATGGAGATGTGGAAGTGTCATTGCATAGAGTGTCTGTTAAGCTAGTCATATCTCCTCCTATGTAGACTATCAATAAAGGAAGAAGCCCTCACTTGTCAACAAGGAATGTTGCAGTAGAAATGAATGTAACCTGTCATTTGTTCATACTGTCACTGATGGATAGCAGTTAAAATCCTAAAGGAGAAAATAGAGAATCTTAATGAACAATTCAACTCTATTCAGAAAAAAATGTGTGCACAAAAACATATTGCATAAAATAAAACCCACAATCTACATAATGTTCTATATTATGTATCTTTTCATAAGCTTCAGAAATGTGATTGCACATTCCTTTGCCACAATATTGTGAATTGCTCTCAATGAAGAGACTGGTTTTGAGATGTACACTTGGGATCTACAATGTTTCAACACAGAATGAATTGTCCTGCAGATCATGGAGTAAGTTTATCTTCTTTTAGGATTGTCTAATCTATTTTGCTGTCTTTCAATGTCCCAGTTATTCTGAAGAATCAAGATTTCATTGATATTGAGTATCTTCAGACTTCACTGAATAGTTCTGGAGAATCCCTGATCTTGCAGGTTAGGGAGGGAGAAAAGATTCTACTGTTTTCTAGAAGGCTTTAGTTTCAGGTTCCCATCAATTTGTATGGAACAGAGTGGAGTTTGGGTCATATATTAACATGTTCTGATTTCTTCCCAATTCCCTCACACTGTGACCTAATTTGCTTTGCTAATTGGCCCTACTTCTACTATCAGCTGTTAATCATTCTTACACTTATTTGTATGAATATGCAAAGTATTCAGAATGGTGCTTAGAAATCCATTCTATATTTTTCCCTCCACTATCCTATGATGCACTGAATGGTTACTAGGAAGATCTAGCTCCAGAGCAGGCTGTTTCTGCTTATTTTTGGTTTAAAGGGTCAGGGCTTCATGCTGCATAGAAGCAGAGGTGGGTTTCAGCAGGTTCTGACCAATTCTGGAGAACCGGTACTGGAAATTTGAGTAGTTCGGAGAACTGATAGTGACTGGCCCTGCCCCCATCTATTCTCTGCTTCCCAGCTGATCAGGGAAAAATGGGGATTTTGCAGTAACTTCCCCTTAGATTGGGAAAGGAATGGAGATTTTACAGTCTCCTTCCCCTGCCACACCCATCAAATCATGCCCACCAAGCCATACCAACCGGTAGTAAAAAAATTTAAAATCCACCACTGCATAGAAGTATCAGTCATGCCTTTATATCAGCACTGCAATTCTGGCACCAGATTATGGAAACATATTCAATATGTCTTGCTATATGAAAGCAAGAAAATGATGTGCATAGACCCTGGTCTTAGAACAGCATACCTTTTGGAACATAAACTTTTCTGGGGAATTATTTTTTTACTCCAATTTTAAACTACCCCCCCCCCCAAAAAAAAAATTCCAGGAAGTTTAGCTACTGAAAACAACAGATAATCCACCCATACTTTTCTTAAAACAACAAAAAATGCTAGTTAGAAGATTCTTGAATCAATTTGTTTCCTTTTCCCTGCTAGGATGTTTCTTTTAAAAATACTTCGGCACTGGCTAAACTCTTACTTTCATTTTCCACTCTCTATTTTCTCAAGCATTTTCTGAGCAAAGCCAGTCGCCATTTTCAAAACACTTTCTCTAATCACTCTTCTTCTTCCTCTTCTCATTTCTAAGAATTAATAAAAAAACCTCCAGGTTTCACCAGCTTGCTTTTTTTATAGCTTTCAATCAGTCTGTGGTGTTGCTCACAACGTCTGGCTCTGCTGCTAGAAGCAGCAGAGATCCCTCGCAGCGCGGAGTTTCCCCGGGGGTGAATAGGGAGCCGTCATCCTGAGCCCTCTCCAGGACACAAAAAAAGTCCTGGGGGCCATTCAGGGGGCTCTACCACACCCCCCAGTAGCTCTCCCCGCTCTTCCGACTGAAGAGCGGGGTTTACGAGCCGCCTGCCAGCTGTGAGACAGCTCTTTCACGCGCGGTGAGGCCGGCAATCATGAAGCGACTGCCGACAACAATGGAGGCACCACCGGATGGCAGAAAGTGAAGAGGAACTAAAGAGCCTCTTGATGCAGGTGAAGAAGGAGAGTGCAAAAGTAGGCTTGAAACTCAACATTAAGAAAACTAAGTTCATGGCATCTGGCCCTCTCAATTCTTGGCAAATAGATGGGGAAGAAATGGAAGTAGTTACAGATTTTATTTTCCTGGGCTTCAAGATCACCGCAGAAGTGGACTGCAGCCAAGAAATTAAAAGACACATGCTCCTGGGGAGGAAAGCTATGGCAAATCTAGACAGCATACTAAAAAGCAGAGACATCACCCTGCCAACAAAAGTGTGTATAGTCAAGGCTATCATTTTCCTAGTTGCAAAGTATGGCTGTGAAAGTTGGACCATAAGAAAGGCTGAACGCCAAAGAATTGAGGCCTTTGAACTATGGTGCTGGAGAAGACTCCTGTGAGTCCCTTGGACTGCAAGGTGATCAAACCTGTCAGTCCTAGAGGAGATCAACCCTGACTGCTCTTCAGAAGGCCAGATCCTGAAGATGAAACTCAAATACTTTGGACATCTAATGAGAAGGAAGGACTCACTGGAGAAGTGCCTAATGCTGGGAATGATTGATGGCAAAAGAAGAAGGGGACGACAAACAATGAGATGGCTGGATGGAGTCACTGAAGCAGTAGGCATGAGCTTAAATGGACTCCAGAGGATGGTAGAGGACAGGAAGGCCTGGAGGAACGTTGTCCATGGGGTCACAATGGGTTGGACCTTCAGAGCTAATAACAACAAATAGATTTCATGCTCATATCAGGATGAAACACAGAAACATAGAAAACTGTTGACAGAAAAAGATCTAGTGGTCCATAGAGTTTTGGCCCTTTGAGGTTTTTTTTTTTTAATTTATGTATTTATTATTTTTATTTATTTTTATGTATTAGTTCTCCCTGGCAATATTATTTTATCCAGGTCAAACCCAATAAATGCATACACCATTCTGTAGAGAATTATGGAATGTTCCTCAAAAGCAAAATTGGCATTACACACACTAAATATTGTATTATCTGCCCTATGTTCTTGTCAATATAATTTATAAAAAGTTTTTTAAAAAAGGGTTACATCTGTGGAACAATATGCCTGGAACACAAAAATCCTATCTTAAATAAAACAATAAGAAAGTCATGGTTTTGGGTTCCAGAGGAAAAGAAAGATGACAAAATCTCCTAGATACAGAATTCTGCTTTGCTTATCATTTAAAACTGTTCTAGGATTGTCTTGGTGGAAATTTCATTATCATCCTAAGTAGAACTCTACCCTATGTTTCAGAAATGCTTAAGAGAAGGAAAGGCGGAGTTTAATTAAATGGTCATGCTTTAACTATTCTTTATAGGGAAATTGTCTTTTGTGCTTACTATTGCAATGGCATTTTATATCCAAAAGAAGTAAATAATTTTCTCAAATGATCACAGTTGCCATGATTATTTATAGTAGATCATATGATAAATAAAGGTACTTATTAAAGATTGAGCTCATAAAGTACAGAATATATTTCTGTGGCAATGTATCATATGCATTAGGAAATAAGCAAAAATATGGGATATGTAAGTGGACGCTACTGGCACTTTTTTTAATATTCATCAAATTATATTATAATGTGATATTCCATAGTACTTCACCACCGGATGAAAATAACCTATAAAAGGAGAATCAAACTTTAATGAAAATGTAAATTGAAAAGAGGATAATATTGAATGCTCTGCACAATCTCTGAATACAGGAGCTCCTCCAACATGCCTGTTCTTAGACGAGATCTTGAATTGAAGAAGATTTTCTTTCTTTTTTAAAAAAAAAAAGCAGATTGAAGCCAGTGAACTGAATCAACCCAGGAAAACGTAGGAAGAGAGACAGCATACTAGCTGCTCTTCTTGATACAATTTCCAACATAAGCCTGTTTACCAGCATTGCCTCTATTTCAACTTCACCCATGGGGTTTTTAAGAGATGCTTCAATTTCTTTTTCGCTGCAGTTCATAGAGTGTTATGCTGATATCCTCGAGTCAACGTTTATTTCCCTGTTCTGTCAAATCATAAAATTGTTTCCAGTTTGGCAGGCAAACTATGTGTCTTTGATGTGCCCTTTGTCCGGAAGACGTTAAAAGTGAATGCAGTGAATGCATTATAAAAGTATAGCAGTTTACTATGAATATTCCATTAGAAAACAGGTAGTCCTCGACTCATAACAACATTGAGCCCCACATTTCTGTTGCTAAGCAAAAGTTGTTAAGTGAGCTTTGATCCATTTTCTTGCCATAGTTGTTAAGAGAATCACTGCAGTTGTGTTAAGTTAATACCATGGGTTAAGTGAATCTGGCTTCCCATCAATTTTGCTGACAAAAAGTTGCAAAAGATGATCACTTGTCCCTGGGATACTGCAACCGTCATAAATATGAACCAGATGACAAGTATCAAAATTTTGATCAGGTGATCACATGGTGCTGCAATGGTCATAAGTGGGAAAGAATGGTCATAAGTCACTTTTATTCAGTGCCATTCTAACTTCAAACGGTCACTAAATGAATAAATGGCTGTAAGTTGAGGACTATCTGTATATATTTAGTGATCACATATAATTTTTCACTGAATACACATTTTCTTTCACAAATACAAATTTGTGCTCATTATTGAGTTTTAATCCATGTCACAAAAATCTGAAATCTATATAGTCTAGGATGTATATATAATCAAGAATTGAGGGACGCACTTTAATACATGGACCAAAACTTCATTTCTACATTGCTCCTGTTAACATGACAGTCTGGCTACGACTGTATAGTTTTAAAGCGACTTAGCTTCTTATGGTTAGCTTAATGGCAACTACGTTTATTTTTAAATCACCTTTTGCAATGGCCTTAACCATGTTGTAACTATTTTGTATTTCCAGGAAATTATATGAGGTTTTGTTTCCTCTAAACAACAATATGCTGCACTAAAATATATTTTAGGAAACTGGCTTATTTCTACTGTATAATTACTACATGGCAGCTCAAAACATTATTTGGAGAAGACAACTCGCTCGCTCCCAAGAATGATAAATACAATGGAGGTGACTCTATCAATTCATGATTAATGGGATCTTTTTTATTCATGAATTTAGATGTCAGACTTGACTGAAAAATGTACATAATCTCAAATGTATTTATTCTAAAACAGTTAAATTGCACTTTTTCTATAGCGGGGTACAATAACAACTACATTTCACTGTTCTACAGATTAAAACAGAATGCATGTCAACTGATGACCTTATATGTTCGCCGGTTTAAAATTTCACTTTAAGTTGTTAAATATAAGGAAAAACTTCCTTTCACCAGAGTATGGCATTAAACATAAAATAATATACAGACCCTAGTCTATTTCAGTCTTTAAATTTGTTATAAAGAATACTGAGTTTCCAAACCATCTGATTTGTAGACTATTCCTACAAATAGGAAAAAAATACGTAATCTTTTCTGTTATTAGGTGGCTCACATGACATAGTTTTAAAATAAAAAGCCTATCTAGAAATCCACAAAGTAAAAGAAAAAATTAATAGGTTTGGAACAGAGCAAATTAGAAGGAAAAACACTTGTAACATTATGAATCTGGTTACGCTGATAGGATCTATAAAAGGCCCTTTCAGAATAGAATAACTCTCTAGTTGTTATTGAAAACAGAGAGGAAAGAAAACTAATGATAAACCTATGTGTTACTTTAAGAATCTTCACTTCTTTAATAACTGAGGGCTGTTTTTTTTTTAATTGGCACCAGTCAAGAATCTAATTTACCCTCTCTAGCTATGGCTTTTACCAATTATAACTCCCCAATGCAGAGCTGAGTTTTTTCTAAGCTCAGAGTTTGGGAAAGCATTATTGATAAAACTCCAGATGAAGTGGGGGTGGGTGGGTGGAGGAAGGATGCACCCTAAAGAATAGACCACTTCAAATCCAAAGAAAGCCAGAAAGCACTTCCAGCTTTCCTGAAATTATTTCTTTGCATGCTCATACACATGTAGCAAATTGAAGACAGCTTTTAAAGCTGCCAATGCACCATTTTCAAATGATGTGGCTGCTTTAGTGCTTTAAGAGGCAAGTTTTGCTTTCAGTGAACTATATTGCAAATCCCCTTTCTGAACACTTTGCACAGTCCTGTTAATTATGCCTTCCATTCTCTCACTCCATCATCACTGAATTCTAATATTATAAATATTAGCATTTTTGTCCCTCAGATAGCCCAGTCCCATGGGTTTTAAAGGTCAAAACCAGAACCTTAAATTGGAACCAGAAGCAAACTAGCAACCCATGAAGCTCACAGAACTAGGATGTGACATATGCTGTTTTGGAAGCACACATAATTTCCCATGCCACTGCATTCTGCACCGGCTGAAGCTTTCTGTATACTCTTGGGCAACTCACGTAGATCACATTGCAGTAATCTAACCTGGAGGTGACTAGGGTGATAGTAACTGTGATAGTAACTGTGAGCTGAGCTTCCTGATCTAGGAACCGGAGGAACAAGTGGTGCACAAACCAAAGTAGTCCAAAGCAATGATTGTCACTTGCTCCTGGAGCAGGAGTTGAGATTCCAGGAGGACCCCAAGTTGTGTACTGGATCTTTTTGGGGTAGTATGATACCATCAAGCACCAAACATGGCATAGATTCAGCAGGTCCCAGAATCTAAAGCAACTCAGTTTTACCAGGATTCGACTGTTGTTCTCTGTTGACTGAAAGGGATCGATAATTCATTTCTTCCAAGATCTTCTGAAGTTGCTATACAACCACTTACTGAATCACCCTTTCCCCTAAGGGAGTGTTATATACTAAAGGAAAATTGTCCTGTATGATGGACAGTGATGGACAATGATTGCTTTTTGAGGAGCAGGCAAACCATAGCCTCTTTAAAAGGTAGAGGAACAACCTGCCCCTCCCCCCCTTCAAAGAAGAATTATCCAACACTAGAATCCACTCATATCATACGTGCTTTAACAATCCAGGAAGAATATGGATCTGAAGAGCTGGTGGTTAAGCTCACAGTTCTAAGGATCTTGTCCACTTCCTCAGGTTTAACAGATTCATATTGTTTCCAGATAACCAGGCAACCTTTTCCCCCAGATATCTCCTTCAGATCTGTATCAAGGCTGATAGCCCACCATAGGTCAATCAGAGCAACTTTGTCCAACAGATGTTGAAAATTTTCCTCTGAACACCCTTGCAAGAAGTTCTCTAAGTTTTCTTTACCCAAAAGGGATTGTATCACCCATAACAGGGTGGCTATCTACAGGGCAAAGAAGTACTGATATATTTGATCACCATTACCTCCACAAGATAGGCCTTAATAGCAGCTCCAATCGATGTTCAGATGTATTCATCCTTCATTGAGCTCCAGCAGTGCTTAGACAAGTCTTCTTTTGTTTCATCTCTCTGAGCAATATCCCCCAAGAAGGGAAAGTTACACTGGTGCAATCTCATCCAAATCCCACCCCCTTATTCCATGTGGTGACCAAGACATCAAATGAATGGTGCAGCAGGAAACGGTCCCTTTCCCTCTGAGCCCAGCTGAGACCATCAGTGTGTGTATGTGTGTGTGTGTGTGGGGAGGGGGCATTTGAACCAATCAAATTGGTCCAACTTTCCTGCAGTTGTTAGTGGCATTAGAGAATCCCATAAATATCAAGGCACAATTTAACCACAACAAGGGATGCATCAAAAGCTCAATTTCAGATCACATAGCCACTGCTCTAACAGGGCTATGGATGATCTGTGATTGTCTTATAGCCATTATGATGGCCAATGAACTCCCAAGCACACCCCAGACAAAACATCTAGAGAAGGCAGATTGAAGTGGCCCAGAATCATAAGTCCCCAGTGTTTGTATTTCATAGGAACAGATCTACATCTTCTACTGAGGTCATTTTCAAATGTGGGGAATGGTGGATTGTTTAATTATGCTTAGGTGAAAAATCTGGTTAATCTCTTTTACCTTTCCAATTCATGAAACAAAAGGATGGGAATGAAGTTTATTCCTATAGATAAAAGCCACATCTGAACAATGCTTGAGGTGCAGCAACAATGAGAAAAGAACATGTCTGTCAGTGTGTTCAAAGGAATGAAAAAAAAAATAAGAATTAAGAAATTTTCATGTGAAGCTTTCACCTGATGTGAAACATTGCTCATTTCACTACAGTCTCACGGGTACTTCACACATACTCATATATCCTGGAAACTATTAAACTGTCTGATAAATTCATCCAATTTAACTTCCATTTCAATGGGTCATTGTGAGGCTATCACGTCTAAAAGAGGGTATCATTAGAATCCATGGGCCATGAAATCAAGAGGATTAAATGAGGGAAAATTTAAAGTAATATAGTAGTAAATCAGGCAGCTTACTTATGCATGACAAGCAAGATCTGAAGGTTCCTACATCAAACCTGGATGAAAACTCTGCTAAAGTCAAGACTGAAATTATACACACCTGGATGAGGTGGGAGTATCACGGCAACTCCTTACTCCCACTTTAGGCAAAGAGAGAAATGCAAATGAATATGATGAAATAACGTTCAACTGGGAACATAGTTTCCACATGAGAAGTTTAAAAATATCACCAAAAGAAAGCTGGCAGAGAAAAATTTAGAGTAACATGAAATGAGGGGGGAAGAAACCTATGCTATGGAAATAGTTCTAAAATATTTTTTTTTAAATGTAAGAAATCAGAATGGACTTTGATATCAAAAGATTGATTCAAATGGATCACCAAATTCATGTATTGGGAATTCAAATTCTACAATCTAAGTTCCACAAGAATCTCTATATTAGCCACTCATCTATGCAGAAAAAACATCTGAGCTTCAGCTGAGCTGCTGAGCATGGACTCAGTTGTGACAAGCTATTTTGGTTGAATTGTTGAATTCAATATGGTTGAATTGAAGTGATTATAGGATTGATAAGGATTTTTGTGGTTTTTGTTGGGACTCCAGATCCTCTAGTTCACGGGTGTCAAACTCACGGTGTCACATGACATATAGCAACATTTTTTTCCCTTTGTGGACCTGGGATGGGTGTGCTTTGCACATGACACATCTGGCCTGCGGGTTGCCAGTTTCACACCCCTGCTCTAGTTGAAATCTAATGCAAGGGATGAACATCTAAAGTCAGGCCCAGAAAGTTATAATAACATATAACATATAATAACATATAACATATAATAACATATAACATCTAGCTATTGCATAATAACATATAACATCTAGCTATTGCAATTCTATGGCTCCATATTAAGGTGATTATATTATGTTTTTTTATCTTAATTTAATACATTATATCCATTACTATTTTGTCCACATTATATGTGTGTGTGAGCGTGTGTGTACATATGCTTTATTTAAACTAAATTAATGCAGTGATTGCATGATCTCTGTAAATGCCATATGCTAAATAAATATAATAAGGCATAGAAAAGAATATTTGAGCTACAATTTCGGTATACAGTATGTCCTTCCAAAGAACAGTCAGGGCTGATCCTAAAGGAAATCAACCCTGAATGTTCTTCAGAAGAACAGATACTGAAGGTAAAGATCAAATACTTCAGTCATCTAATGAAAAGAAAGGATTTATTGGAAAAGATCCAGATGTTGGGAAAGATTGAAGGCAAAATAGAAGAGGATGGCAGAGGATGAGCTGGTTAGATAGTGTCAATGATGCAATGAACATGAATTTGGCCAGCCTCCAGGAAACAGTGGAGGACAAAGGGGCCTGGTGTGCTATGATCCATGTAGTCATGAAGAGTCGGACATGACTTAGCAACTGAACAACAACTAGAAAAGAGCAAGAATTCTACATGGAGTTATATTAAGTTCTTCTACTCAGAACAGATATATCTCAGAGACTTTGTGTGCAGAGTGCTATTCCCAGTTACCCCAATCTTTCCTCATGTTAACAGAATCATTTAGAATACTGTTGCAGGGGGACAACTAATGTGTTGGTGATTTTCTGTTTAAGGGGCAAAGCACAATGACAACACGGAGCTCCAGAACTTCTATGAAATTTGGCATATTCCTGTGGGGAAAAACGTTCCCCATTTTCACTGGGAGCACTCTATTCACTCAGCAGTTTCCATACAGAAGGAAATCTAGATATTCCCAAAGGTTTGCTAACTTCAGAATTGTTAACAAACATCTCCATGGTTACATCTACTGAATTGTCCTTAAAATGCAACCACTTCTCCGAAAGTCATGAATATAAAATAGTTATAGACTTCTGTATCATGAATATGGAACCATAGTGCTTGATCTTGACTCTTATACAATGTAAAACACCATAATGTCTAATGATTAATTTCTCCTCAGAGAATGAATAATTGCAGCCAAGGTGAAACTAGTAAACTTTCTATGTTCTCAGGGAAAGAAAAGATACCCTATTTTGGTGATGCAAAGAAACAGAAATATGAGATAACAGTATTGCTGATTATAACTCTCCTGTATGTGGTATACACATAGCAGCTGTTGTCATTTTGTGGGCTTAATGGGTAGTGTGGTATGTTGCAAAGCAGGAATAGGCTCTCAGCCTTTCATCAAAGTCAAGATAAACCTGGTCATACAAAATATTCTCTCCTCTTATTCAGAGGAGCCGGTTCTTTGTTATTTAAGGAAGATGGGAGAGCAGACTAGAATTACCTTTGCTTCCTCCCCCCTGCTTAATTTTTAAAATGGATGCTCCCAGACCGTGCCATAATTGAAGTACATCTATGTGAATACTGAGCCAAATTTGTCCTTGTGGAGATATTTGCAAGGAAAGGCTCATTTGCCAATCTGCATGGCGATATTTTTATGGCAATTCACGCCAAAAACCTGTTTACTTTTGTAAATCAAACCTACTAGAGAACCAGCATTTACCTTAATGGCCATTTACAATTATTATTGATCAGCTGTCTAGTAGGGCGTCAGGTATGAAGTATTTTGCCTGCCTTCTCTCATTAGTGTTAGTAATCTGTTGCAACATATTATAATCCTCTGATATTTGGAAAAGTGTGGCTGAATAGAAAACAGAAAAATATTGAGGTGCAGCCTAGCAAACGGGATGCCAATCAAACCAAGACTAGCTTGAGACTCATTCGATACCTCTAGCTTTAGTCTTCTCTAAGGAGTACAACATGGAAGAGCTTCATCCACAAAGTAGATACAAAGCTACAGCTACTAGATTTGTTTCGTTTTGAAATATGTATAGGGGACAGTAGAGAAAGCATTGTGTGACTTTGGATCAATCATTTCATACCCCCAGACACCAGCCAATTTCCCATGTTTAGGGGAAATTTAAGCAATTTTTAAGCAATTTCCCATTGCTTAACACATTGTAAGCCGCCCTGAGTCTCCGGAGAAGGGCGGCATATAAATCAAATTAAAAAAAAATGTTATTCCTCTTGCAGATAAAAAGGAGGGAATTCCCACGTAAACTGTCTTGAGGAGGAAAAGCAGAAAAGCAGGCAAATTAATAAATGTCATGTTTTTAATCAATTCCTTTATACCCTTTTATATTGCTAACGTTTCCATGGGATAGGTCTGAATAACTCAAAAGCACCTAAGGAGCTTCATCATTTCTCAGCTATGTATTCAATTATCTCAGTGGTGGGATTCAACAATTTAACAACCGGTTCTCTAACCTAATGATTTCTTCCAACAACCAGTTCACCAAATTGCTCAGAAAGTTAACAGACAGTTCTCCCGAAGTGGTGCGAACTGGCTGAATCCCACCACTGAATTATCTACTGGGCATCGCAGGACCAGATAATGCTTTAACTGAGTCATGCTATAAGACAAGGAGCCATACAACTGAAAAGCTGAGAGATAGTTATAATGAATGGTGTAGATGTAGACTAGTTCTAACTAATCCTCCCCCCCCCACACCCCTGCCACTTATAGCATAGTTTTAATTCCTTCAACTTCCTCTTCTGTACTCACGCCGTTTGGGTAACATTACCCACTCCTAAAATAAATACAGGTAGTCTTGATTTATAATCACAATGGGGCCTGGAATTTCAGTTGCTAACTGATGTGCTCATTAAGCAAGTCCTCATGTGACCGATCCAATTCTACAACCATTTTTACTATGGTTGTTAAGACAATCTGGCTTCCCCAATTGACTTTGCTTGTCAGAAGTCAGCTGGGAAGATCACAAATTGCAATCTCGTGACTGCAATATGCTACAGCTTTTGTAAATGTGAGCCAGTTGTCAAGCACCTGAATTGCAATCCTGCAACCATGGGATGTTGTGACAGTCATAATTTAAAGAATGGGTCGTAAGATACTTTTTTGAGGCTGTCTAACTTTGAGGCATTGTTAAATGAACAGTTTTAAGTTGAAATGTCATGTATATTAAAAATATAGCCAATTTAAATGTAATTTTTGTCCGACCAAATTCTTTGTCCTACTCCCATCCTCTATGGGATTTCAGAACCTAAGTATAGCCCTTGCCATCAAAAAGATGTTGTACAATGCTACTCTAGACCTTCAGATATTTTCAGACTTCATTTTTCAGTTCAACCATGAAACTGATTGTATATCTTTAGATTTCCTTCCTTCCCTCCCTCCCTCCCTCCCTCCCTCCCTCCCTCCCTCCCTCCTTCCTTCCTTCCTTCCTTCCTTCCTTCCTTCCTTCCTTCCTTTCATGAGAAGTTTTATATCAAAATATATTTTATTATTTATACAGTTTCCATCTTCTCTTAAAACAGAATCCACAATGAGCTACGAATGAGTCTTCACTAGATAATTGACAGTCAAACTGAAACTAAATTAATCATGTAAAAAAAGGGAAAATCTTTTATTCAAATTTCCTCAAACCCACAAATAAGTTACCCAGACTTAATCCACATATCAAAAGATAAAGTCTGTAAACACAAATAGAGTTAATTTAATTAGATCTCCCAGCGGAACTGCATGTTCACAATACACACCTACACCTATACACACACACATACCCCTCAAGTGTCACCCTAGAATCAGTACATGGACACTTCCACACCCAGGACAAGCTCTCCTATATAACTATTCCTGTATCCCATTTATCTGCAGATGCCCCTAAAAGCAAACTCTTTGCTTTTAGGAATAAATATTTCTTCTCATAGCTGCCTGGACCTCATTTTTATTTATTCTTGCACAACCCCAACTTGAGTTGGAACATCAAATTATTCCTCTGATTCTTTCTTTCTTTCTTTCTTTCTTTCTTTCTTTCTTTCTTTCTTTCTTTCTTTCTTTCTTTCTTTCTTTCCTTCCTTCCTTCCTTCCTTCCTTCCTTCCTTCCTTCCTTCCTTCCTTCCTTCCTTCCTTCCTTCCTTCTCTCTTTCTCTCTTCCTTTCTCAACAGAGATGCCTAAGAATGTCAATTCTATTACCTACTTACCTACCTACCTACCTACTTACCTACCTACCTATCGTATGATTTTCAAAGTCAAATGGAATGCCCACCATCAATGAGATCAAGAATTTCTTCTAATATTCCGTGTCTCTCTGCTGACTTGTATTTCTCTACATCAGTGAAAGTAAACACATTTTCTGTTATGCGGTATATGGTTGAATGTTTGTGATCTTCATAAGCATCATGAAAGAGAGGAAATACATTTGGGGAGTACTGTTATACTTATTTGGTTTTCTGCCTGAAAATGAGATCAGCATCTCTTTTTTCTACAGCCAATGCTCTGACAGCTCTAGTCATATGAATGGTATGCATTCAGCCATACGGGCAAAGATAAGTGCAATGGTCTGGTTGATTGCATACCATGTGCTGCACATTTGATCAATTTTCTTAGCCAGTCTCAGTGGGACTGTTGCATAGCAGCAATTTCTTTCTTTCTTTCTTTCTTTCTTTCTTTCTTTCTTTCTTTCTTTCTTTCTTTCTTTCTTTCTTTCTTTCTTTCTTTCTTTCTTTCTTTCTTTCTTTCTTTTAGAATTCTTCCGGAATTGTGTGGGCTTTTTCTTCAGTAGTAATTGTCTGATTGTTTAAGATTTTCTAAGAAATGAGTGCTTTAATGTTCAAATCAATTTCGGAAGTAAATTGAAGTATTGGGTCAGTGAAACAGTGGCCTACTTAAAGCTTTCGATAGAATTAAGACCAATGAAGAAGAAAGCAACAGAAAAAAAAAAGGATTCAAGTGATTCAATAGAGACTGGGTTGGTTTTTTTTTTAATTTGTTATTCTGAATGATGTACTTCAGCTATGCAAGAAATGCAAAAGAAGTTTGACAAGTGCTCCAGTTGACCTTTTTATGGTTGTAAATCTACTGAGGCATCTTGGAACTGTTCTTCAGCAAATTCAGGGCAATTATTATGACTACAGAACTAGGCATGGGTGAATCTGTCAGTTACACTTTGCCTAACACATTTTTTTAAAGCACAAGTTTGTTCTGAATCAATTCATTAGTCTGCAATTTCTTTAAAAATCTGTCATATAAACCTTCCAAAAGACAGCAGAAATGATGGGGAAGTTGTTAGATATGTAACACTGCAGTGGACTCCAGAATGTCTATGTAATACATGTTATACATTTTTCACTACAGTAGATATCTGTGTGAGGAGGAAATCTGTAATGAATTTTTATAGACATTTTTGTTGAAACTTGCATCTCAAAATGTGGATTTCCCATTGTTACTTCCTTTGTTATTCATAGTCATTACTTAGTGGAGAATATAATTTATTTCTCCTCAAAAAAATCCTGAAAGTATCCCTAATTTGCCACTATAATTTAGTAGTTCTTAAATGCTTTGTTCCCCTTGAGCATTTTTATTATAAGAAACCCAAAGAAAATCATACTGAGTTATTGTTGGGGGGGGGGGAATCTAAACTCTATATTTGGTTTATCAAACAAAATGAAATAATAGTTATTATCTAACAAAAAAATAAAAACATTACTTTCTTCCATGATAAACACTTTCAAGAGCTACACTTCTTAAACTTTTGTAATGTTTGATGTTATGGCCACTTCTCTAATTTCAGAATAATTACCTTCTGTAGGACTAGGACAGAATAGGATAGGATAGGATAGGATAGGATAGGATAGGATAGGATAGGATAGGATACTTTATTGGCCAAGTGTAATTGGACACACAAGGTTTTGTCTCCGGTGCATGAGCTCTCAATGCATATACAAACAACAAAATCATAAATCATAAATCATAAGATACAAACAACAAAGTGATAAATCATAAGATACCAATAGGAGAAGATAATAGGAACGATGAGAGGATACTGTAATAGTAAGGCAGACCTATTACATGGATAAATATCCTTAGATAGGCATACTTAAGACAGTGCTCTGGGAATTAAGTGTTCAGCAGAGTGACAGCACAGGGGCAAAAATTATCTTTGTGTCTAGTTGTTTTGGCATGCAATGTTCTATAGCAGAGGTGGGCAACTATGGCCCTTTTATGACTTGTGGACTTCCCGGAATTCCTGAGCTAACGTGGCTGGCTCAGGAATTCTGGGAGTTGAAGTCCACAAGTCATAAAAGGGCCATAGTTGCCCACCCCTGTTCTATAGCGCTGTCCTGAGGGGAGGAGTTGAAACAGTTTATTTCCAGGATGTGAGGGCTCTGTAGATATGATGGGTAATTGTCTATGTTCTACCTGTAAATGCTGTTTGCACCAAAACCCTTGAATCTGTTTTATTAAAAATATTGCAGATTATATCTTTTTGAAATAGGACAGTTTCTTGATCATTTTTATCCTAGTCTGCCAATAGGTTTGACCTTACTCAGTGTTGCCTTACTTATCACAGGCAGTTCAAATGATATGAAGTACCTCTTTGGGTATTTTTAGAGTTTTGTTTCTCCAAAATGTCATGAATCACTGGAAGGCTTTTAACAGAATTTCTTCACACTATCTAATTTAAGGAGATATATTCCTGGCATTCCATCTTCAATGAATTCTACCAGGTGCTGCCAACATGAAACAGCATAAAATATGCTATTAAGTTATCATCTACAGACTAGAATAATTCAATGAACTCAAGAATAATTTACTTTAGCACAAATAGTATTCTTGGAAATGTATCTAATTAATCAATTTTACTTATTTGATTTACATTCTGGCAAACATTCAAGATAATAAATAATAATAATTTCAATTTAAAATTAGTGATGCAATAAGTAGTAAAATCATTTAACATTTAATTTTATCTTACTCAGCTGATATTTCTATTTGAGCTTCAAATTACTGCAGAAAAGAATCTGAAGAACAGATTCCTAGATTATTTTTTAGTATATCAGCTCTTTGCACAATTCTTACCTATTCAAAATTGTCATATTGAAATATAATAAAAACAGGTGGATATCCTAAAGCCATAAACCATATTTAGTTTTCAAACATCCTAATATTTCCAAAGGTATATATTTAGTATACACCCCAAATATCCTACCATTCTAGTTTATTATTTTGCAATGTTTACAAGAGGATTGAGAGGATTTTAAATTATTTTTATTGTTTGAATTGTGTTTATATACATACATACATACCATACCATACATACATACATACCATACATACAAATTATTTCTTGACTTAGTCCCACTCACAGTTTGAAAAAGATCAGTCATGTCACCTAATATCATTTTTAGATCAGAACAAAGCCCTATTTTACTTAAATTCATCGGAATAATTTTAGTCTCACACATAATTTGAAGTTGTAGCTAGATTACCTTTTGGTCAATGGGAAAATTTTGGTATAACATTTTGGTATAACATTGAGCAAGAGGCCCACTAATAGAGTTCTACCAAGAAAATTCAATGTTTACAGTAAATATTCTTATCCAACAGCCTCAGAAACAACTCTTCATCACTGACATATGACATCACTAAATGGACAACAGCAAAATCAATGGCCTACATGCTTTGCAAGCAAAAAGAAAAGCCAAGAGATTAGAGTGATCACTTGTCTTGGAACATTACAATTGAAACTAAAGAGAACAAGATGTGTTCTCAATAATATCCCATAAGATCAGAACTACCTTTATACCCTTGTAGGGCCTAGGCACATTTATCTTAAATTCTACAAAGAAGTAATAAGATGGATGCTTAAGTTTGTGAAGATGTTCTGCCGGCCGCTTTGAAAGAAGCGGTGGTGAGACCCCTCCTCAAAAAGCCCTCTCTGGACCCGGCTGTTTTGGCTAATTACCGTCCAGTCTCCAACCTTCGCTTTGTTGCGAAGGTTGTTGAGAGTGTGGTTGCACGGCAGCTTCCCCGGTTCCTGGATGAAGCTGTCTATCTAGATCCGCTCCAGTCCGGCTTCCGGCCTGAGCACAGCACGGAAACGGCATTGGTCGCGTTGGTGGATGATCTCTGGAGGGCACGGGATAGGGGTTGTTCCTCTATCCTGGTCCTATTAGATCTCTCAGCGGCTTTTGATACCATCGACCATAGTATCATGTTGCGGCGGTTGGAGGGGTTGGGGGTGGGGGGCACCGTTCTACGGTGGTTCTCCTCCTATCTCTCTGACCGGTCGCAATCTGTGTTGACGGGGGCAGCGGTCGACTCCGAGGCGCCTTGTTTGTGGGGTGCCGCAGGGGTCGGTCCTCTCGCCCCTTCTGTTCAACATTTATATAAAGCCGCTGGGTGAGATCATCCGTGGCTTTGGGGTGGAATTCCATCAGTACGCTGATGACACCCAGCTGTACATCTCCACCCCAGGCCACCCCAACGATGCCGTTGAAGCGATGTCCCAGTGTCTGGAAGCTGTGCGGGTCTGGATGGGGAGAAACAGGCTCCGACTAAACCCCTCCAAGACTGAGTGGCTGTGGCTGCCGGCGTCCCGATATAGCCAGCTGACGCCATCGCTGACTATTGGGGGCGAGACATTGGCCCCCACGGAGAGGGCTCGCAACTTGGGCGTCCTCCTGGACGCATGGCTGTCTTTAGAAGAACACATGACGGCCGTGGCCAGGGGGGCTTTTTATCAGGTTCGCCTGATACGCCAGTTGCGTCCCTTTCTAGATCGGGACTCCCTACGCACAGTCACCCATGCTCTCGTGACTTCCCGCCTGGACTACTGCAACGCTCTCTACATGGGGCTCCCCTTGGGGTGCACCCGGAGGCTCCAACTGGTCCAGAATGCGGCCGCGCGGGGAATTATGGGAGCGACGTGGCGCTCCCATGTGACACCTCTCCTGCGCGAGCTGCACTGGCTCCCGGTGGTCTTCCGGGTGCGCTTCAAAGTGTTGGTGACCACCTTTAAAGCGCTCCATGGCTTAGGACCTGGGTACTTGCGGGACCGCCTTCTGCCGCCAATAGCCTCCCACCGGCCAGTACGCTCGCACAGAGAGGGCCGCCTCCGGGTGCCGTCGGCCAGACAGTGTCGGCTGGCGACTCCCAGGGGGAGAGCCTTCTCTGTGGCAGCACCCGCCCTCTGGAATGACCTACCCCCGGAGATACGCAGGATTCCAGATCTCCGGACCTTTCGTCGGGCCCTTAAAACCCATTTGTTCCATCTAGCTGGGCAGCTTGATCCCATCCTCCGTTTTTAAATTTGACATTGATTTTAAATTGGGTTGTTTTAATTCTCGGCCGAATAATATTTAATAATTTTTAATTGTTTTTAACTTTTGTATACCATGTTTTATTCTGGCTGTTCACCGCCCTGAGTCCGCAAGGAGAAGGGCGGTTTATAAATTGAAATAATAAATAAATAATAAATAAGATATTCCCAGCAGGTAATCGGTGTACTTACAGGTAAGTACACCGATTTGTACTTATCCTAACACATACACTTTGTGTAGATAACAAAGATTCTGACCTAAGTCAGCTGGGATAAAGTACATCTTGCTACACATGTGTTTTTAAGGAACTGCAATTACGCATTATTATGGTATATCGTTACATTATTTTAGAGCAGTGATGGCTAACCTTTTGCCAGACTGAGTGCCCAAAGTGTGTAAGCATGTGTGTGAATGTGTGCGTGTGCGCCTGAACCCCCAAAATGCAATCTGTGTGTGGCCCCTGTACATGCAGCCCGCCCTCATGCATGAATGCATGGCCTCATGCATGCATTTCATGCATTCAAAGATCAGCTGGCCAGTGGGAGGCGCCCATGCATGCGCAGCGGAGCTGAACTGGGGCAATGACTCACATGCCCACAGAGGGGGCGCTATGCACGCGTGCCATAAGTTCACCATTATTTTAGAGCCTTGTTTTAACTATATGATTCCAGGATTGCTGATTATTTTTTTCTAGCTTCTATTTAAAAGCAACAAATTATATTTGATTTATCTGAACCCTTAGGGAAAAAAAATTTCAGAGGGAAATTAATTAATCTATATAATCTTCAATCTGGCTGTAAAGATTGTGAACAGACACCACTTTTACCTAATGTTTCAGTGTGAGTTTCAGTGTTAATTTTTAAAAGCCATGCAATGCAATGGGAACTATTTTAGGTTTTTTCCATTTCACATGTTTGCTCCAAATTAATCCTAAATTAATATATCCCCTACTACCCTATTTGTGATAATATGCCTCAAACAGATTCTACATGTTAGTAGCATGGATTTCCTTAGCTGACTAAATAGGCATTTTGAGGTTACACATCTCTGGCTGGAACAGCATTATAAATAAATAAATGCAACAACAACAATAAAAGACTATGCATTATTAAAGCAGGTATCCTTGTTAGTTTGTTGCAAAAGGCTATGTATAGCAAAATGTGATTTGTTTGGAATGAGTTGCTTGTTTCCTGTTTATTTCTTGCTTCCAGTTTGTTTTCTTGCCAGAAGTGATTTGTTCGTTTCCTGATAGCTGGAATGTGGAAGTGACCAACTTTCTGCAAATATATGAAGTCAGGCTCATAGCAGTAATAGGGTAATAACTGTCTGATGATACTAGTTGTGGTGAAAATAAACAAGTGACAATGTGATAGGTTAGAAATTGTTCCTCAATTTCTCCACTATGGCATAACTATCAATGAAGACCCAAGAGCAAAGAGTTAATTAGAAGGAAATTTGTCCCCCCCCCTTTTTTTTTTTTGCTTTGCTTTGTTTCACTATTAAATACAAGGAAGCCATTTCGCTTTTCCAAAGAGCTTTAGGTGAATATGGACTCCGATCTCTCTCTGTTGAAAGAAGGAAGACATCATTTCAAAGATGTACCCTGCCCGGTTGCTGATCACAAGGCTTAAATGGTAGCCTATGTTTGGTACTATTATTCTGTACATGACTGTGCTACAGTCTTTTTTTAAATAATTATATTATACATGTATTTTTATATATGTATTTTTTTATAATCAGATTTCAATGCAACCCACACTGGATGTTTTTTTAAAAACTTTTTGGGATTTTTATTTTTAGAATATATATCAACATCAATACATGAACAGTGTGGTGTCTGGGTATTGTTCATTTTGGGACAAATGTCAATAATAATATTAATGGTATTTGTTACATTAATCAAACTTATGAAATCCTAGTTTTAATATATGTATTTGTTTTAAAGTAGCTATTCAATATTTCAATGTTACATTTTAATGCCAATCACAATATTTGTGTACTATGAGTTTACATAGTACTGCCCTCTTTCAACCTCTAATCTTTCCCTCTAGTTATTGCTTTTCTTCTATTTTATGAAAAATATATGTGCTAATATTCCCCCTATTTTTTTATTTCTGCCTCTATTCTGGCTTCTAGTCAGGCCACCATTACTAATCCTAGTGTTAATGCACTTGTTTATATTAAGATATAGTCCTTTATTATTTAATTATTCAACGTTTCAATGCGTCATTCTATTGCCAAACCATATTATTTAAACAAACTCGACATTAAACTTTGAAATGTTATTTTGTTTTTCTTTTAGGTTTTCTTACTGCTTTTTTATTGTTTTAATTGTTTTTAATCTGTAAAAATGAAATGTTTTAATATTGTGTGTGACCAGCCATAGGCTAGATAAAATTTAAACATACTTAATAATGCCATCTTTCAACCTCTAATCTTTCCATCTAGCTATTACTTTATATGAGAGTGTGTATTCTTATTTCTACCTCTATTTTAATCAGGCCATCATTATATTTAAAAAAAAAAGAAAGAGGAAAAAATATTTCTTTTCTGTCCATCATTTCTTGTCTGTTTTAATACTTCAATTCTTGTTCATTTTTTAGCTTGCCTCCCATAGTCCTCTCTTGGACATTTGTCTCTATCAACATCTGTATCTTCACTATTCAGTCTAAACATTTCTCCCATCTCTATCCTCCTCTGCTGCCAGGCTTTCAAAGTATTTTCCCCAGGCCTCTATTTCCCTTTCAAAAGTATCTTCCTGCCTATCTGATTCTATTTTTAAATCTCTTAAAGTACTTTCCCCCTGGTTTATTTCATCAGTCATCATTATCTTTATTATCTTCTCCTCATCTTCTTTTTTTATTTGCTGATTTGTCTATTCTGTCTTTTCCTCCATTTTTTCTGTTGTCTCCTCTCTTTCCTGGAATATATGGTCTTCATTCATTATCAGTTGCAGACTGTTTTCTATTTTCCCATTTATGCCCAGCAAAAGATTCTGTATCTCCCTGTAATTCTTTGTCATAGTGTCCTTAATGCTTTGGAACATCAATGCCATTTCTTTTGAAATTTCACTTATTTCCCACTGATGGAGCATACTTTGGAAAGCTTCCTGGACTATCTAAATGGAACTGATTGAATAACACTGGAATATAAAGAACTATGAGCATTGTACTTTCTGACGAGCAACATTAGGTTTGAATATATTGTTTTTGGACTATTGAGTAAGAGTGGGACTTACAAAAATAAGCAACACTGGATGTTAAAGAGTTAAACTATTTCTAGTTATTGTCAGATACGAATGTGGTAATATCAGGGAAATCTGTCAGTTGCAAACAGTAGTAGAGGATTTGAAATTAGTTTTGGTTAGATTATTTTTTAGAATCTAAAAAATACTCATAAATTTGCAGTTTTTGACAGGATTATATAACATTTTTAGGAATAATTGTTCCTCCTGTGGAGGTAAAATCTGGAAAACTCAGATAATAGAAGGTTTTTTTTTTTAAAAAAAAAAATAGAATCTTTGCAAATGCTAAAAGCACTAGTTATCTGTATATTGTTGCATGGGAAATATGTCACAAACTGCCAAATGCTACAGAAAGACTGATTGATGAAAACTTACCAAATTCAGAGAAATACTGTAGGTGCAGGTATTTTATATCCAGTGTTGTTTCAATATTTATTTTTTGTATGTTTACAATATTGTATTTTTTGCTCCATCAGACGCACTTCTCCCCCTCCCCCAAAGTGGGTGGAAATGTCTGTGTAACTTATGGAGTCAATACTGCATCAGCACCACCTGGAACAGCTGATCGGCAGTATTCCAGTAGGCTGATCCAACTACCAATCAGCTGCTCGGTGGCAAAGGCTCTAGTGTTCCCCGGCAGAGGCAGTAGACATGGAGGAGGCAGCAACGGCAGCATTTTCGGTCACTGATCAACAGGGCTATGGGAGGCCGGGATCCAGCCATCACTCAGATTATTGGTAGTGGGTGCATCTTATGGTCAGGTGCATTTTATGGAGTGAAAAATACTATTTTATGTATTTATTTGTTTAGTAGATTTATATGCCACCCATCTTGTGGAAGATGACCCTAGGCAACTTACAACCATTCAATAAAAATGCCATATAAAACAATAAATAGAGAACTTAATTTTAAAATTCAGATAGAAATAAATTGACCAAAATGAAGAGGAAGGGAGCAAAGTACACACAGAGAGGAAATGGGGTCTTCTTATCTAAACCATTAATCACCTCCAGAATTCCACACCCCCATTTGGACTCCAGGCCAGTTGATAGAACCAAATCTTCAAGCCCATTCAGAAAGCCAAGAGGGTGGTTATAGATCTCACCTCGGGAGGCATAATGTTCCAGAAGATGAGAGCCACAGCAGAGAAGGCTCTTCTTCAGGACCCTGCCAACTGGAATTTCTTGTTTGGTTTTTTTATTTTAAAAAATGGTTTACAAAGCAGCGTAAACTATTGTAAGCAGTGGTTTCAGACAGTACTATACTTTTATACTTTAGGGGAACTAAAGGTCTTCGCAAACACATTGTTATTGGAGGGCCTCTGGCAAACCACTTCCAGTAATTGGAAGTCAATCACTTTCTCTTTCCACTTCTCATGCCGGTGTGAGAAATAAAATCTAAATATAGCACAGGTTTTTTTTTCCCAGGCACTGGAACTGAAAAAGACAGTGACTGTCTTTTCATAGCAAGCACAAGCACTAAAATGTGTGTGAAACTGTGCTATGGCCCCTACTCAATTCTAGTCACTTTGCAATTATCTCACATCATCTCATAAGGCCACAGGACAGTCTGAAACCGCTGTGTTTTATTTGACTAGATCTCATGTGCCTGCTGCATAATGATTTCTATAGCCCTGGATACTTTAATCAAATAAAATGAAGTGACATTCCAAAACATAATCTCCAGCACAATGCCAATCTTTGAAACAATCATGCTAGGTATGATTATTTCTGACAAAAATCAATATGGAGTAAAGGTATGAGACTACTTTTGAATTACAGACCAAAACCTTGGAAATTATCACTATATGAAGAATTATGGATTTACCAAGCATGGGGACAGGGATGGGGATTCTTTCTGAAAGCTGGAAACAGAATGTCTGCCCAGATTTACAGTTTTGAATTGCCAGGATGTGTTTATTTTCTGTTTATGAAATAGGTTTTTAATCAACAGAATGGAGGCTGATCAATTTTATTCCTTGTGGCAAACTTCAGATGATTTTTTAAATAGGCTGAATGATATTATTCTTTTATTCTTTCCTTTGTCCTTTTTCTTTTTCTCCTAGAAAAAGAAACAAATAGTTTGTTTCTATTTTTCCCTTCTCTAATAATAATTCAAATCAGTTTGGTGTACTGGTTCAGGGAGATCATGAGTTCTAATCCTGCCTTAGGCATGAAACCAGCTAGGTGAATTTGGGCCATTCATTCTTTCTGAGCCCTAGGAAGGAATCAATGGCAATCCACTTCTGAAAAACCTTTCCAAGAAAACTGTAAGGATTAGTCCAGCCAATGAAACAAATGAAAAAAAAAAAAGGACTGAAAGACAATAAGAAAAATCTAGCTGAGTTGAAGAAAACATATCTTGAATACTAGATAGCAAAAAATGTTAATAAAGTCTCATATTTGCTTGATATGGTTGATCTGAACTTTATGGAAAATCAGAAATCAAAATCCAGTCATTGACAAATACTATAAAAACCTTTAGCGCAGCTATAGTGATCAAATCTGGCCTAGAGAAAGTCTTGACTCATAACACAACTGGTTGAAAAAAAAGGAAGTGTGGCTAATTGAAGATTATAGAAGACAAAAAAAACCTGGAGTAGTTCATGAAATATCAAGATCTGAAAATCAAAGTTGAAAGATTATGGCAGAAACTGACTATGGTGGTCCCAGTGGTTATCACACTGGATGCAATGCCAAAAAATACTTAGATGGCACTTAGAAAATCTGTGCAATGACAACATTTCCATTTGACAATTGAAAAAGGCCACACTACTTAGATCAACACATATACTATGCCAATTCATTATGACATCCTAGGTTCTTGGGAAGTCAATGCAAATGAAAGCCAACACCAGCCAAAGAATTGGCAATTGTGGTTTCACATTATTTTGTGTAACAAGAGCAACAGCTTCATTACTAGATGACTTTCCCACAATGAGAAAAGGGCAAAAAATTGCAGCTTCAAATCAAATCATATCATGAACTAAGAAAGATAAATGGGGTGCAAGGACACTAATCAAGGACACTGTCCCATCCCACCTACTTTCTTTTTTCTGGATTTTAAGAATAGAATCAGGTTCTTACACATTCAAAGATTTATAACAACTACTAGATAGATTAATGAACATGCAGATATTAAATATTTTTAAAAGTTGTATTCCCACAAACCCCATTTAATTTGGCTCAGCATCCATTACTCCTGTATATAATGCATCTTTAGTAGATAGTAGATAGTTTAGTAGATAATACCAAGCATTATAGAAACACAGAAA
Organism: Masticophis lateralis; assembly: GCA_030761175.1. Taxonomy (NCBI): domain Eukaryota; kingdom Metazoa; phylum Chordata; class Lepidosauria; order Squamata; family Colubridae; genus Masticophis; species Masticophis lateralis. Next base: position 124,531,107 of record JAUDYJ010000001.1, on the reverse strand, counting down.
TATAGAAAACTGATGGCAGAAAAAGACATAGTGGTCCATCGAGTCTGCTTAAGAGTTATGTATTTGAAAGAAACAAACTTTACCACGGTCTTAGTGTCAGAAAACAGAATATACATATAATAGGTATTTCAGATACACACATATACACCCCTTTAAATATGAAGTAAGCATAAAAAACCCAAAACAAAACATTTTTTTAAAAAAACAACAACATTACTATCATTTATTGTTATTTAGAAAAAATACAATAGTGGTGATTGGCAGGATAAGTGCTATTGCTCAATTGAAGGTGGAACAAATGCAGACAAATTATTGGTAGCCCAATAGAGCAAATACATATGTATAAATATGATTGGAGTGTTTCTGGCTAACATTTATTTATGGTATTTGGATTTGTAGTTTTTACAAAGTTTAACACTCTAGAAAGAGTTCAATCCAAGTTTATAGGAGCTAGCCTTGCAATTCTGGGATGCATCAAGAATGCTAATTTATAACTACAGACCAGTTTGGTTCCTCTAAGAATCAGAACCTAATATTATCCCAATAATTTCTGGTTAAAATGATTTTTACCACCACCCTCAAAGTCACACTCATTTTCGGAGACCATTTTTAAATCAACTTGGCTAATAAGAGCTAATAGCATTTTTTACTCTACAGGTCCCTTTTAGAAGAATCTCTGCCCATTAGGGTTTGAAAATTCTAGGAGTCCTCTAAAGCGTTGTATCTGGGACACTAAACAGGCATGTTGCTAGAAGGCAAAAACACAAAATGATGTCTCCCTTATTTTGGCCATGTCACGCAAGGGAATTTACTGGAAAAAGCAATTATGTTGGGAAGAGTTAGGCGTAAGGAAAGTGGGCCATCAAAGAACACTGGGCCATCAAAGGACACAATCAAAGCTAAGACCAGCCAGAGGAGAGCATAGAAAAACTCAAAGAAGTAGTGCAAGATCAGAAGATGTGGAGAGACATGGCTCATAGAATCTCCATAAGTCAGACACAACTAAATAGATAACATCATCATCATCATCATCATCATCATCATTATCTGGGATGCTGATTTGCAGACCAGCATAAACTTAGAATCCAATCCCATAATCCATGGATTTTTTCCCAAGTGATATCTGCCTTCATTCTATCTTTCCTCTATTGTAATTTTGAAATGTTGCCAGAGTCTTCAACTTGGGCAGGATGGACCAGTGGTGAAATTCAATTTTTTTTTTACTGTGGCCATGGCTTGGTGGGTGTGGCTTGGCTTGGCGGGCGTGGCAGGGGAAGGATACTGCAAAATCTCCATTCCGTCCCCACTCCTGGGGCCAGCCAGAAGTGGTATTTGTCGGTTCTCTGAACTACTCAAAATTTCAGCTATTGGTTTTCCAGAACCTGTCAGAACCTGCTGGATTTCACCCCTGGGATGGACCCATTTCCCTCTGCAGTGTTTGGGGGGTTATAAAAATTTCCCAGTTCTTCAGTTTTTAGGCCTGTGTGGAGACAGCTTTGTGGAGTTCCTGTGCCACACATTCCTATCCTGCTCTCTTTACAAGGAATTCCTGGACATCATTCATCTTTTTCATTTTAAAGAAACATCCAGGCATTGAATATGATGATAATCTATTGCTTCTTCTGTATGACCAGGACTCTGCCCTATCTATTCAGAGTGTCTGACTCAGTGTCTTTATTTGACTCCAAAATATACCAGTTAGCAGTCAAAATTCATTGTAGTATTTCAGAATTATTCTTCCAATTCAGTTGAGTGTCTTCAGAATATTTGTCACATATTTGTCACATATCATTTGTCACATATTTGTCACATATCAAATTAATGATAAATTCAGATAAATGAGTTTAATATTTATATAAGTTTCAGAATAATAAATTGTATAAAAAGATCCATGTATATTTTTATGGTTGTGATTATATTTTTCAAATTAAATGAAGCGTTACATTCAGCTGATTAATTGAACTGCAGTTTGCCCAATATAGGATCCATTTCTTTTTCTCCCAGCCAATATATAATTACAGCTAATTTTGTACTGCAGCTCAAATGAACAAAAGTATTAACTAATTTGCATTTTGCATGTCTAGTTAATTTAAAAGCCCATTTATGTAAATAATAGTTAATTGAAACACAGCATACAGTATTGAGGCAGATTAATTCATTTAGTGGAAATATATATATTTTTTTCATTTAGCCTCTCTTTATCAAGCACTACTCAAAAACAAAAAGCCACACATAGAAGACATTAATAAGATATCTCTAAGAGTGGGATATTTCTCACTGGACCACCACAATTATCCTCTTTGGAGCCCCAAAAATCTGGAGCAAGCATCAGTAATGGCAAATATCCCATTTCCTCCATCAGCAATAAAACATCCCCAGTCCACTTTTCATGCCCAAACTATTTTGGTATCCACCCAAAAGTACAAAAAGTATACCTATCTAGAAAGAGAAAAGATTAATTTTATACCACCCCAATTTTAGGGTGCCAATTTTGCAAATTCAGTAATTTCTTACTCTGCCGATTCTTAGCTGAGGTTAATATAGGTAATTGTCATCTGGGACCAAGAACCACACAGATGACCTTAGAGAATCAGAGGATAGTAGTGGCAGTTATCAAAATATGAACTGATCGTGGGAAGGAAAGAAGGTGTTATAAAATTTTAGGGATATTTGTATCAAAGAAGCATTGTGGGGTGTACAGTATGTACAGGTAGTCCTCAATTTACAACAGTTCATTTAATGACAATTCAAAGTTACAACAGCACTGAAAAAAAAGAGATTTATAACTGTTTCTCACACTTACAACCTTTGCAGCATTCCTACGGTCATGTGATCAAAATTCAGATGTTTAGCAACTGGCTCATATTTATGAAGATTGCAGGGTAACCTGGGGGTCATGTGATCAAACAAAGTCAATGAGGAAGCCAGATTCACTTAACAACTGTATTACAACATTAACAATTGCAATGATCCCCTTTAACAACTATAGGAAGAAAGGTTGTAAAATGGGGCAAAATTACCTTAACAAATGTCTCACTTAGCAACAGAAATGTTGAGCTCCATTGAGATCGTAAGTCGAGGACTACCTGTACTAGTAGTTAGAATTTTCCCTGTGTTGTAATCCTATAGGGACACATGATCATTATATACTGCTTTTCTTTGCTAAACTTACATGCCTTTGTAATAGCATCCTTCTACTTGTAAACAACAAGTATTCTTGCAGCAGATCAATGACCCTGGGTCAATTGCTCATAGGAAACAGATAAAAAGCCCTGGACTACACTGTTTATACTATTTGTGCATGGTGGCTGACAGGTTATTGTAACTGTGCATTGAACTAAAACTGAGGAACAGAGAAAGGTTATAGCTCTCCAAGTTATAGCTCTCCAAGTGAGTCTACAGCAAGGTCCCCACTTTCAAATTCACATAGGCAAGCCAAAGGAAAAAGCACTGCCAGGTATAAAAAGATAAAGGTTCCCCTCGCATATATGTGCTAGTGGTTCCCAACTCTAGGGGGCGGTGCGCATCTCCGTTTCAAAGCCGAAGAGCCAGCGGGTCCTAAGACGTCTCCATGGTCACATGGCCAGCATGACTAAATGCCAAAGGCACATGGAACGCTGTTAACTTCCTACCAAAGTTGGTCCCTATTTGTCTACTTGTGTTTTTTAGGTGCTTTCAAACTGCTAGGTTGGCAGAAGCTGGAAAAAGTAACGGGAGCTCACCCTGTTACGCGGCACTAGGGATTCGAACTGCTGAACTGCCAACCTTTCGATCTACAAGCTCAGCGTCTTACCACTGAGCCACAGCATCCCCTACTTCTAGGTATACCAACGGATAAATCTTTAACCTATTTTTCAATATCAAATATCAGGCTGTCCCATAGACTATTTTTGAGCCACTTATTGTCTCTATTGGGCCAATTTCTCTCCCCTGTCTGTCTACTTCTATAAATCTCCTTAGGAAGAATTTGCTGTGCAGCTTGCTCTACTGCACCTTAACCTTTCTTGCTTGCTTAAAAGCCAAACTCAAGTGTGAAGGAATCAATTATAATTATTCAGTCCTATTCTCAGTCCTTCTTTTGTAACCTTCTGATGAAAACACTGATCTTGACTGATTTGTGGAAACGTGTAAAGGGAAGGAAGGGACAATGCCATCAGGCTTTCAAGATTCTGTTACTCTACTCTACTCGGTCTGTCTGTCTACTTTGCCTTCAAGTTAGTTTTTTTCTTTCTTTCTTAACAACCATCTAAGCAAGTTTTCTTGACAAGGTGTCTCAGAAGCGGATTGCCCTTGGCTCCAAGAGCTGAGAAAAGAGACTAGCTCAAGGACACCCAGCTGGCTTTGTGCCCAGGTCAAAACAAAAGCTCAGTCTTCCAGTTTGTAGCTTCACCACTACACCAAACTGGCTTTATCAATTCTGTAGAGTTCCAATATTTGTTTGTCCAGGGTTTGTTTCTTGACTTGGCCTACCTCAAAGGGTGGACATCAAGCCTTCCTTCTGTCTCTTTATCTCAACTATTTTCCCTTGCTCAAATCGGAATGTTTTGATTCTTCATCTTTAGATATTTTCTTAGCCTAAGCTAGGGGATCTTAACTTGAGGTCTGTGGATCCCTCAGGAAACCGCAGCTAGATTTCAGGGAGTCTGTAAATTTGGATGCAGGAAAAAAAAATACAATTTTATTTTCACAATCTCTAACTGAAAATTAGCCTGCCTTGTTATTGAGTTAATGGGCTAATAGGGAAATGAATACATGTCTACGTTATATTGATGTCTTTTAATATTTTGATATTTGTGTCTGAGTATAATTGATTCCTTTCCAATGCAGTCTATATCTATGAATTTTATTTTACCCATTTTAACACATTTTGGATGTGAAGGAGTCCATTCCTTTCACCAAATACTCAAAGGGATCCATAGCCCCAAAAGGTTAACAATTCCTAGTTTTGCTGCAATTGCTAAACCAACAGATATCAGAGCAATGTGACTCTTCAGAGCTCTACTCTTCATATAGTCAGTGGAGGACTAATGAAACAGCCTAACAAGGCATTAACAAGCAGTACTCTAACCATGCATTTTTATTATTATTCTTTCACAACAGTACATTCAGAATTCAGGAAACAAATGACAGATTGGAATCAATGCACCTTTCTTTCTCTTTCACATTTTTTACTCATTGAAATTTATTGCTAGAGTTGATAAAAAAAGAAAAAGAAAAATGGAGAGTGTAATCTAGGCTAATAATAGGCTATATACCATCTGTCAATAATCAGCAGGATAAATTACACTAGAAATAAATGGTGTGTTTGCTATTTTGGGGGTTTGATTACTGCTGTAGAACAAATATTTGTGTAAAAAAAAATATAAGATCACACGGGGAGAGCAATTTTTCTTTATCTAAAAAAATAAAAACCTCTCCCTCCTTGTTCTTTACTACGCAAATCTGTATAACAGAATTTTTATTTATTTGTATCCCACCTTTATTATTTTTGCAAATAACTTAGGGCATATTCAACACTCCTTCCTCCTGTTTTCCTCACAACAGCCCTGTTAGGTGGGTTGGGTTGAGAGAGGAAATGAGTAGCCCAAAGTCACCCAGCTGACTTTCATGGCTAAGGTGGGACTAGAACTCACAGTCTCCCATTTTCAAGCTTTGTGCCTTAACCACTAGATCAAACTGGCTTGGGGAAGGACATTGTCCTTTAAGTTGTGGTGAATTCCTTTGCAGTGAATATTTTTTAACTTCAGTGTAAATAGGAAGAAAACAATTGATTTCATAAGGTGAATTCTTGGAAGCAGGAAATAGCTATTAAATATTTTTTTTTAATTATATAGTACATTTGAAATTTCTTCACAACAATGGAGACTTCATTTCCTCATTTGGAATGAATCTGGTTTTTAAGATAAACAGACTGTGACGGAATGTGTCTATGAAGGGAGAGGTGATGTGATAGACTACAGTAACTAGCAGGTCCCAGGAAAGAGGGAACACACCAGTGGTGGGTTTCAAATTTTTTTACTACCGGTTCTTTGGGTGTGGCTTGGTGGGCATGGCATGGCTTGGTGGGCGTGGCTTGGTGGGTATGGCAGGGGAAGGATACTATAAAATCTCCATTCCCACACCACTCCAGGGGAAGGTTACTGCAAAATCCCCATTTCCTTCCTTTAAGCTGGGACTTTGGAGGCAGAGAATAGATGGGGGTGGGGCCAGTCAGAATTTTTACTACCGGTTCTCTGAACTACTCAAAATTTCCGCTACCTCCAGAACTGGTCAGAACCTGCTGAAACCCACCTCTGGAACATACTCCTAGGTGGATGGATGGGTGAGACAAGAGATAATACAGTTCAGACTTGAAACATGGAAAGAGGAAGGTATTTAGAATAGCCATTTCCTAGAATCTCCCAGGGTATTTATTTTATTTGTTTATATCTTGCCTTTATTATTGGTTCAAATAACTCAAGGGGGAGAACATATCCAACCTTCCTCCTATTTTTCCTAACAAAACTGTGAGGTTGGATTGGGCTGAGAGAGAGTGACCAAGGTTATCTAATTGCTTTTCTGGCTAAGGCAGGATTGGAACTCACAGTCTCTGGCTTTTTTAGCCTGGTTCCTTAACTACTAGATCAAACTGGCTCTCTGATATATGCATTAGGTAGGATAATATAAGTTGTCTAGATGGTATAAGCCAGGGGTGAAATGCTACCAGTTCAGACTGGTTCACCCACACCGGTAATAATAAAAGCTACTGGTTCAGATGAACCGGTATTTCCAACGATCAGCTGTGCCGCGCGATTTATATTCGCTAGAAAGCAAGAAATCCTACTTTCTAGTGAATCTAAATCGTGCGGCACAGCTGTCCCCCCTCGCTGTTCTACTTACCTTAGAAAAGGCTTCTTAAGCCTCCTTTTTCAGCTCTGCATGGTAGCACCTGCACTGCACAGATGCGCAAAGTACACATTTGGCACATAATGTGCATGCATGCACAAAGCACACATTTGGCGCACACCATGCATGCAATAGCAGACTTCGGATTATTTCACCACTGATATAAGCCAATGACATAGAACTGAACTTTGGATGGATTGTTCTTTGTCATTCTTGGGTTAAGTCTGACCCAATCATTCTTTCCACTGTTACTAGTTACAAAACAACAACTATTTTGCCACACTCCTGAGGAAAAAAAATGGTCAGTATATTTAATGCCAATCAAAGGTGAATTTATTCTTTTTTTTCCTCGTTAACATTTTTATTGAGTTATGAGATAAAATACGACAAAATAAGACAAAATACGAAAGAAAATAGGAAAACAATGGGGCAGAAGGGTGGGAGGAAAGTGAGGAAAGATTAGGAAAAAGAAAAAGAAGCATTGACTTCTGACTCTCTCTGTTGCGGTAAAATAGGGCATTAACATCAAATCCCAACTTTTTGTTTTTTAATAATAACATAAACTAGCCATTTCTATAAGGAAAAGGTGAATTTATTTTTGATGATTAAAAAGATGCTGGTCCCATTTTGCTCTAGGTCTCTTTCCACTGATTTAATGTTGCTTCAGCTAGAATTCAGAAATATATGAAATGTTCAGGTCAACCAAAACCTTGCCAACTAACATTCCCATTATTGTAATTTTGGCTACTACAGTCAGAGGATTGGAAATCTTAGGTCCCTGAAAGGTTTAAAAACTCCAGTCCCAAACACCTAAAGCTACAAAAACCACATCATAATATTCCACATTAAAATGGCAAAGTTGCATACTGATGATCAAGGGATTAAATGACTTAGCAGACTTCTTTCACCTACCATATTCTGCATTCATGCCAAACAGGACTGAATCCTCCAGTTTATTGGAAATTGAAAGAACTCTGCATGAAAGAACATCTGCAATTCTTACAAAGTGATGCAAATGAAACCAGCACTAAGGTGGATTTGAATCAAGTTGGAAGCTCTATTTATCTACCCTTGACCTTCAGGTTCTATAAATTTTGTAAGCCACCTGAATCACGTATGTATAAGTTGGACAGCTATATAAATTTGTTTAATGAATAAGAAAATAAATCTGAGGTAGAAGCTTTGATCATCACCTGTTGCCTGATCCTTTAAATGAGTCGTTCCAAATATGAAATCTGAGACTGTCTTTATGTAAAATACGCCCCAGTTCCCTGTGTCCATCTCCTTCCAGCATGTTTTCTCCAAAACCCAGTTTGAAAAAAAGAGATCGCCCATTTCACTCAAAACAACCAAGAGGAGCAAAAAAGTTTCAATTCCGGATGAAGCAATTGGAGCATGACATCAAATTATAACAATAACTATACCCATTTATCAAGAAAATACAATATATCATATATTATATAGTTATTACGATACCTTTGGATATTGTTTGACGGGAATCAATACTCTTTCTGACAGCTTTATATTTTTATTGCTGATGACATCAAGATATTTTTTCTCTTCATCCTCCTTTTTCTCATCAGAACTCTGGAACTTTTCAATTTCTGGAAAGAGTGAACAAAAATGGACCTACAGTTATATTACTGTTATTGTTGGATACAGTCTCCCTTCCTTCCTTCCTTCCTTCCTTCCTTCCTTCCTTCCTTCCTTCCTTCCTTCCTTCTTTCCTTCTTTCTCTGACATTACTCTAGAAACACTGCAGTAGTATATGCATACACATACGTACACATATATACACATACACACATAAATGAATATATATTTGTACACCACTCATTTTAGTAGAATCAAGAATCAGCGATCAATAATAGCTTATTTTGAATTTACCACCAGGCTTGTTTTTCTAAATTGAAAAATAAGTAAAATGGGTCCATACTGGGAGTCTTATTATGAGGTTAAGGAATCTATCAACTACGATCCCATTCTAGATTGGCTCGTCAATGTCATTGCCCCAAATCTGTTTATTTCAATAGATGCGTTAACAACTTTTGGGAATATAAATGGTTAATACAAGGTCTACATAGTCCCCAAATCAATCCTCTCTGCAGATGTTCCTATTGAGACTCAAATCTGAGATCAAGATGTTTCAAATTCAACTTTCTGACATAGTGGTAAACTATCTGAAAAGTTCTTCTAAAAGAAGGAGATACAGATTAAAATGTCTGCTTAGCCATAAAGTTCATTGCTTCATTGGAAGTTAATTATTATCTCTTTGTGTGATTGAACCAATAGGATTGTTGTGAGCATAAGATGGTTGAGCTCTAGGGAAGATAACTTTTTTTTTGACTATACCATTCATGGAGGAAAAGTAGTATGGTGTGTAAGAAATAAGTAGGACAATGGTATTGAAAAACTACTCACTTTTGCATATCTTTTGCATATCTTTAACCTGAATATTTTCTTTTGAAACTTGCTTTGAAATATATTTGGTAATATATACACTGAACTGAGATCTGAGCTGCAAAACCTGAAATGTGGAATTGCTGAGTTCTAATTTGCAAATGCTTCTGGAAATCTGGATCAAACTAGTTGCAATGAGTAACTAATAGAGCAGGGATGAAATCTAGCAGGTTCTGACAGGTTCTGGAGGACCAGTAGTGGAAATTTTGAGTAGTTTGGAGAACCGGCAAATACCATGTCTGGCTAGCCCCAGAGTGGGGTGGGAATGGAAATTTTGCAGTATCCTTCCCCTGCCATGCCCACCAAGCCATGCCCACCAAGCCATATCACTCCCATCATGCCACACCCATAGAACCAGTAGTAAAAAAAAAATGGATTTCACCACTGTAGTATAGAGTCACATTTTTCAAGTATCCCATACCTCAACAGAGCTATCACTCTGATAGTTCAACAAGTGTGCTGGAATTGGCAGTATTTAGCCAATCTTGGCTGATCTAGAAAGATGGTTAAGTATTTAGAAAGGGGAGGAAGCATCTGGGGACTCCAGGGCTGTAGGCAAGACTAGGAAGTCCCAATTCACATGATAGAAGGAATCAATGGTAAACAAGAAAATCAGAATATATAAATCAACATAAAATCAGATCAACTTGGAAGGTGCATAACATTAACTATACATTTGTGTTATTTAGTACCTAATAGACATTTGTTTCCCAAGAACACAGAATACCAGAATAACAGAGTTGGAAGGGACATAGACAGTGGTGGGTTTCTACCGGTTCGCCCCAGTTAGAGCAAACCAGTACTGGCGGGAGGCTCCACCCACCTGCCCGGACATCATCACGGATGCTCTGCGCATGCGCAGAAGTGCCACGTGCGAGCAAAGCAAGCATGCACATTTCTGATTCTGAACCAGTAGTGAAGGTAAGTGGAACCCACTACTGGACATAGAGGTTTGATTACAAATCAACAGAGTTGGAAGGGACCTTGTAGGTCATCTATTTCAAACAGGAGACTCTACACCATTTCTGACAGAAGAGATTGGCAGTCCAATCTCTTCTTGAAGGCCTCCAACTTCCGAAGGAAACTGTTCCATTGGTTGATTGTTCTGTCAGAAAATTTCTCAGAAACAGGTCTTCTAGTCCTCCTGCTCAAGCCTATACCATTTCAGGAAAATGGTTGTCCAATCTCTTCTTTAAAACCTCCAGGGATGCACAACTTCTGAAGGCGAGAGTTGAAGACGGCCTAAGAGATCATCAGGTCTAACTTCCTAAAGACTGCAAGACCCACTACACCATCTGGAAGAGGTGACTATCCAGTGTTTGTTGGAAAAGCTCCAGCTAAGAGGGGAACAAATCACTCCATGCAGTCATCTATTCCACAGACTGGAAATACAAAGAAATGGTATCTTCTAAAATGGTAAATCTTTTCCTCTTCTTAGTCAGAAACCAGTCAAGTGCCATGCAATAGCTTACTAGTAGCCTCTTTAAGAGGTGTGGGGAAGGTCAAGGGGCCGAAGATGGTAATGGTAATAAGGAATGGGAGATGCATATGATCTCTAGCCACTGTCTGCACTAAAGTTTTGCATGCCTTTCCTGTAATTTAATGTTTTCTACATTGGATCAATAAGATGAAATAGAGGGTGCCCTCCTAGGAAAACAAATATGGTTTATTTATGAGGAGAAGATGTAAGCAGATGAGGCTTTGATTCCACTTGTGGAGCTCTATTAAGAGCACTGGAAATTGTCAGGGGATTCCCCGTCTGAGGAAAGGAAATACTACTCGTTATCAATGGGACCTTCAATTATTATTTACCTTGTTTCAGGCCTTAGCAGTGACACTGGGAAGTAAGCAACCACTAACTCTGTGTAAAGCTTTGCTCTGAAGCTGTGAATGAATGGCGCCCTCCGATCAATGCGGGAGGGAAACAAGGCAAGCAAAGCAGAAGTCTCATTTTGGGAGAAGCCTGAGCAGAGCAGAGCACTAGAGATGGTAGAAGAAGAGGAGGGGAGAGGAATTCCACAATAATGCCTAAAGTGTTTCCCAGCAGGGTTGTTTTGGCACACGCTAGATAAGACTACCTGCTGGATGCAGCAACGGGTGGTAGCCAGAGCAGCAGGCTGAAAGATTTAGTTGCTTTAGAAAATGCTAACAGAAGACAGGAAATCCACACTTAAGCCACATCAGAAACTGGGACTGAAAACAATAGGGCTGTGAAGGTTCATAGGCGTGTACGCACACACATACAGGTAGTCCTCCACTTATAACTATTCATTTAGTGACTATCTGAAGTTACAACAACACTGACTTACGGCTGTTTTTCACATTTATGACAGTTGCAGCATCCCCATAGTCACATGATTAAAATTCAGACACTTGGAAACTGGTTCATATTTAGGACCATCGCAGTGTCCAGGGATCAAGTGATCACCTTTTGCAACCTTCTGACAAGCAAACTCAACCAGGAAGCCAGATTCGCTTAATAACTGTGTTACTAACTTAACAACTGCAGTGATTCACTTAATCACTATGGCCAGAAAGGCATGGGAAAACTCACTTAACAACTGTCTCACTCAGCAAAAGAAATGTTGAGCTCAGTTATGGTCATAAGTCGAGGACTACCTGTATATAGCAAGCCAGCCAGGAATTTCCTTCAGACCAGGGGTGGGTTGCCCCCGGTTTGCACCAATTCTATAGAACCGGTAGTAAAACTGGCAGGAGGCTCTGCCCACTGACCCCAACATCATCAAAATGTTTCTGCGCATGCAGAAGTCTCATTTTGCCAATCTATTCACACAAGTTGTTGTAAAATGTATTTATTCACCTCAGTTTTGAGCCCCAAAAGCTATAGTAACAGCTTGCAAATATGATGCTGGGACTCTTCATGGTCTTACTGCAGTCTTAAACTTGACCCTCCTCAAGCAGTAAAATGTCTTACTTCTCCTGCCACTCAAGGGCCTTGTGACCTCTTTCTGTCTCAGCCCTATCTGTTGAGTTTGCATAGGGAGATATAAGAATTAAAACATAAAAATTAAATAGATGGAGGGAGGGGGAGAGGGAGAGAGAGAGACAGACAGGCAGAGGCAGAGACAGAAAGAGATGGGCGGCATAATAAACAAACAAACAAACAAACAAACAAAGAGTCCAGATGATACAACTTCCCTTTTAGGCTGTTCCCATGTAGAAGTGAATGAATCCATAGCAGGAAACATTCTGGAACAGCTGAAAAGCCACTTTAAAATAAGTCACAAGAAGATTAGCTAAAACAATGGAAAATTAATGCATACCTCTGTGTATGAGTATGTGAGAGGTTCTTCCTCCCTACCTTTCTGAGTTCTTGGATATTCTGGGAGACCTTTTCATCAAACTCCAAGCTTCTAGAAACTTTCAGAGCTTGACTAGTATCTGTTCACTTACAAATACAAGCTGGTTGTTCCTGCAAGCTGACGCATCGGCTTCTAATGTTGAAGCTGCAATCATCTCTGCAAAGCAAGAGCTATGCAAATATAGGTTGATCTCAGATTATGATGGCCATTGAGATCCAAATTGCTGTTACTAAGCAATATGGTCATAAAGCACAGAATCACATGAGTACATCGCTTAGCAATGGTAGTCCTGATTGTGGGAAGTTGTGTCACATGAAGTCCTTGAGGGACAGCTGCATGTCATCATCAGCCATTCAGTCGTGTCTAACCCCCAGCCACTCTGTTGATCAGCACTCTCCATGCCTTTCCATCCTTGCACTGACTCCTCAGATCCTTAAGGATGATTAAATGAAGAATGTGCAGGCTGTCTATCAAGGATCTCATGTGACCACAATCACAACCTCATGTGACTTCCTATTGGCTTCTCCACTGACTTTGCTTGTGAGAAGTCAGCAGGGAACATTGGAAATCACAATCACATGATCATGACTTACTGCAATGTCGTAATTGCAGACTAAGTGCCCAGATTATAATCATAGACTGGACTGATACTGTGACAGCTGAAACTGTGAGGACTGGTCTTAATAGCTTACTATTAAGTAAGCTCATTCAGTGCTGTTCCAAGTTTGAACAATCACTCAATGAATGATCGTAAACTAAGGATCACCTGTACACATATACATACTATACACAAGGTATCTTCAAAAAAACTTGTCTGGGGTCTGACGGAGTGACTCTTACTATCCTAGTAAAGATTTTGCTATGTATGTTCAATGCAAGGATGGATGGAACCAGAGAAGAAATGAAGCATCAAGGACCATTGTCACTGTTTTAGCTTTCTTAGATGCTTTAGCAAGTTTGATTGTATTTTTAGGGAAAGGAAGTATTTCTTCTTTTTAAAGAATTACTTAATGGCTGCCATGCCAAGACATTGACGTTAATTATACTCCACTTCACTAAACCTGACATTTGTTATGAAACTCATGTCACAAATATGGTTTTTTCCCATTAAAAATAATCACTCCTATCAGAAACATACTTCGCTACATTTTGAGGCATGTCAAAACATATCAAATAATATATTCCCTTCCCATCAGCCTCTTCAATCTCCCACAAAATAGAATGAACTTTCCTAGACTGATGGCAATTGGTTCTCTGCCAGAATAGGAATGTTAATAATTACATCATTGTTCTCTGGGCAGTATTGATAATTATGGAGAAAAGGGTATTGCTGATATATTATTGGATATTCATCATTGATGATATAACTTCATAATCAAACCAAATTTGTGAAGGCAGTTTCACTGCTTTTGGGAAGCTGCCCAATGCAATGAAAATCAGAGAAAGTTGTTTAATCCTTAGCTTTCTTGCAAATGGTTCCATTAATCATATGTCTCGAAATGCATGTCTATAATTATTTAAGGAACTTAAGTTGCACTCAAGTTATAACATGACCTACTGAATAATATAAGGCTGCTGTGTAAATACTTATTTAGCTTTACATGCATTGTGAAATATGTGGGCATTGAACTGTGGCAATTGAAGCTTACATCCCCAGAAAAACCTACTTCATCCATGATTTAAGTCAGTTTAAGTGCTTATATAGCAACAGGTGATTATACCTCTTCTTTCTTTTCAGGGAGAAAGCTGCTTAAATTGTCTATTACACAAGAAACGCATAGGAAGGAAATCCTTATACAGATACATGGACACTTGATCCCTAAATAGTTCACAGATGATCTGAAATTCTGAGGCTAATCAGAGGATGTAAAGTTTGGTTGGAAATGAAGGATCTCTGATTCTGTAGTTGGAATATCTGAAGCTTCTACTGCAGTAATTTCAGTAATATCAAAGACTATGTGGTTATTTTGTAACAAGTAGACATGCAATGTAAATTAGTAAGGGTGATATTATATTGATATATTGATCATTGATATAATATATACCATCCCTCTTGATAACATTTCAGTTCATTGGTTTATTTTCCTATTGGAACAGTGCATGTTTCAAAAGTCTTTTGGAGGAAATGCTTTTGTAGAGAGTCGCAGAGATGACCTCAGAGAGGCTAGAAAAGAAGACAGTTTAAAGAACATGGGCTAAGCCTGGAAATCAGAGAAATCCACAAAAAGAGACTTTTTTAATTACTGTATTTTCCTGCATATAAGACTACTTTCTAACACACAAAAATCTTCTCAAAAGTCGGGGGTCGTCTTATATGCCGGGTCTCATTCTCCTGTAACCAGGCAGACCATCCCAAAAGGCTCTGACGAGCCTTAAATGGCTCTGAGGAGGGTCGTCTTATACGCCGGAAAATACGGTATAGTATGTAAGGAAGGGAAATAATTCAAACTTTCAAGATTCTATTACTGTAGCCTGTACAAGTAGCCTGTATAAGTCCAATCAAACATGTTGGGTCTGTTTCTTGATCTCACCACCCTTGGCCCTTATGCAAACACAAATGGTAATGGTAATCAAGAAAGACCTTAGGAGACATGGGGAAGAACTGCAGAAGGAATGTGGGCATGGCATACATCTCAAAAAGGACCCATTTTCTTGGGCTGAAAGGTTGCATGGAGAAATATATTTTCATGCTTGCACAATTCTGTTAATGCAACCTTACAATAAATGAGACCTAGTTCTTCTGGGTTGCTTCGGGCCAGGATCACCTTGAAAGATTTGCAGAAGCAAAAGTGTAATATCTCTCAGCTATTCGTTAATGCAGTCCAACTTTTTTAGGCCTCCCTGAAAAGAGATGCCACTGCTTGAAGGAATCTTCTCATTAAAGTTAATGCGACCCCCCCCCCCTCCTTTTCAAAGCTTCCATGGAAACCTGAAAGACGTCAAGCTGCTTTAATGAATAGTGGAGAAGTTCTACACTTGCATGAGGTCCAAAGCATTTCTTCTAAATCCTTTTGGAATTGTTCACATCTTTAATATGTTATAGTGCAAATGAATTCTTTATACTGTGACACAGTAAGTTTTTCATTTACAAAAGCAACCAGGAGCATGAGAAAGAGGGTATTCAAATCCAATCAAAAAGGTCAACAATGCTGGAAATTGATCAGAAGAAACTTTAGATTTGTCGCAGGGTTTTTAAAAATGCAATTACAGGAATCAGGTCACCCCATTTGACTAAGTAATGTAGGTAGTCCTTGACTTACCACAATTCATTTAATGATTGTTCAAAGTTTTTTTCAAATTGAAAGTTACTTGTGGCTGTTTTTCCCATTTACAACACATTGCAGCATTCTTATGATCACGCAATCAAAATTTGGATGCTGGACAACTGGCATATATTTATGAGGGTTGAAGTATCCCTGGATCATATGACTTTTGCAACTTCTGACAAGCAAAGTCAATGGAGAAGCCAGATTCACTCAATAACCATATTACTAACTTAACAACTGCAGTAATTCATTTAACAACTGTGTCGAGAAACGTCATAAAATGGGGCAGAATTCATTTAACAACTGTTTTGCTTAGCAACAGAAATTTTGAGCTCAGTTGTGATCATAAGTTGAGGCCTATTTGTACATGAAATTGGCTATTAAAATAAATTTCATAGTTTAGTACTATATTATAGAAAACATAAATATAAAAAAACACTATTCCCTTGCAAAAATAGGATATATATGTTTCATGGTTCATAAACCAAACTGTGGTTTGACTTATGAGCCCAAGTAACAGTAGAAAAAAAAAATGCATCATGGATGGAAAAAAAATCACAAATAAAATTGATTTCAGATGATGAACATACTACTATGAATGGTGGGGGGAACGGGGTTTCATTCAGTTATATTTAAACATAAGCTTACACAATTCACACTTTTTACAAATTTAATGGACAATCAAAAATGATGTGATATTTTGATAGGTATATTTTCTGAATTTCCTAATGCAATTTTCCAGTTTAAGAATCAACAACAACAACCACCACAACAAAAGATTTTAGTTGTGTGCTCAGTCCCTACCTGTATTCACTATACGCACATGATTGTGTATTGTCTGACCCATCCACTGTGATCATTAAGTTTGCAGATGACACCACCATACTGGGTCTTATTACAGGTGGAGACGAAACAGTGTATAGGGGGGAGGTTCAAAAACTATCCACATGGTACTTAAAAACAACCTGCAAGACTGCAGGTTGTTTTTAAGTACCATGTGGATAGTTAAGTACCATGTGGACTGAAGATCAGCAAGACCAAGGAGATGATGTGGGGCTTCGGGACGAAGAGAGAGGAACCTATCCCACTTTACATCGAGGGGGGCTGTGTAGAGAGAATTTCCTCCTTTAAATTCTTGGGAGTCCATCTCAGTGAAGAGAACAATAGAACGTGTCCTCACTTATTGCATCACAGTATGGCATGCAGTCTGACAGCCGCATATAGAAAAACATTACAGAGGATGGTGAACATAGCACAAAACATCGTGGCCTGTCCCTTGATGCCACTAAATGAGATCGCTAGGGCTTGCTTCTTAGAAGAGTGAGGAAAATTCTCAGGGACGACTCTCACCCTGGTCATCACTTCTTTACCCTTCTACCATCGGGTAGGAGATACAGAAGTATAGTCAGCCGCACAAACAGGCTGAAGAACAGTTTTTATCCATGGGCTGTCAGACTCCTGAATGAAAAATAACATCATAACTACATAGTATGATGGACTGAAGGGCCAGCACAATGTGTAACATGTTCATGGTGCAATAGGACTGGGTGATTTGTTAATATGATTTATTGAGTTAGGGATTTTTTGTCTTGTGAGTTGTATTGTGTTGGGGGGGGGTGCACTGAGTTGTATTGTGTTGGGGGGGGGGTGCACTGAGGAAGCTAACCAATCTCATTGTACATATGTTATGCACTGACAATAAAGATTTGAAATTTGAATGCTACACTTTAAAAATGAATATAATAGCAAAAAAAATAAATAAATAAACAAAAACTCACCGAAGGAAGAAAAATCATTTGCAGAAATTCATACTTAAGGAGAAATGGCCTAAAATGTGTTACATTTTCCAACAGATGCCAAAATTGGATGAAATACCGTACATTTTGACTCAAACAATGAGACAAATCAAAATGACAGACAGAAATGGATAGAAACTGATATGAAAGTGTCTTGGAGCAAGTAGCTGATACAGAAATAGGATCAAATAAAACTAAGAATGGAAAAAAAGAAATTTAAATCGACAGATAGGAGTATCCTTACAATCTACATACTTCTGTATTCTGTTTGTATATCCAAACCATGGGAGAGCCTTGTAAAACATGTGGGCAGTTCAAATCGGTAGTCTATATACAATACATCTGGTAATAGTGTGGCTGTATAGAATAATTTATTGAGTGGCTTGTTTACCATCAACATGAATCATATACTATTTTTACCACATGGAGTGGGGAATGGGAAAAAAATTGAACCATTTGTGTTTGAGGAACAAACATGGAAGCAAATGATCAAGGCAAGCATATTCTTAAACCAAATTAGCTTCCTAACAGGAAGCCAGTAAAACTGCAAAATAAAAATTGCCGTTCTGTGCTGCAAAAGGTAGATGACAGCAAAGAGGGAAAATTATCACCTTCTCATCTTCCATATACCATATTAATCGTATAGATTTGCAATGCCAAAAAAGTGAATATATCTGCAGAGGATTGAAGTTAGGGTACAAGTAGATTAGGGGAACTCCATTCCAACCTCTTCTGAATTGAAGTTACCATCAGTTAACCTTCTGACTGTACAAAGGTCCTCTTTCTTTTCCATTTCTTTTTGGCATCTATGTTGTTCAACACATTACTCTTCACACCTCCAAGAACAATTATAAGAAATTTGGATATCATCTTGCTTGGTTGTAAGCTTTTTAAATCATGCTTTTAAATCTGTTTGCTTAAATTAATAATAAAGCTTAAAATCTCTTTATTTCATAGTGTGTTCATTGTCGCTTCAAAAGAACCAGTTGTTGGGGCATCTGAACACTTGACATTTGCCCTAACACATAAAGAATAGAATAAGAATAGAATAAAAGAATAAAAACTTTATTACGGTCATCGACCAGCAATAAACATACAATACATTAAAATAATACTGACATTAATTGTGAATAATAACATTCCTGTTATGAAAATACATGATCTCAAACCGTTAAAGTCACTCCCTAATTTACATGAGTGGAGAGCCAATAAGTATGTGAGTAAATGTATTTTTCCAATAATTAAACAATTTTAAGTAAACAATTTTCCAATTGTTATAGATATCTCCAAAAAATTGGCACCAGTTGACATCTATAATTCTGTAATCAATTTTTTTCTTGTGGCCATTGCCACAGAATTTTGCCACTGCATGCGTGATAGCCGGATTTGAGTCTTGGAGGAGAAAGCCTACATAAAAGTCATCTGTCCTCCCTGGCAATCTCTCTAGGAAGAGGAGAATATATATTGACCTACATACTCTGTATAATTCACAGTACAATAAAACGTGTGAGATATCTTTGACTTCTCCTTTTCCATATATACATACATACAGAATATATATGTATACATACATATACATTCTGCTATTGGTGTTTTCTTGTACCTACCCTGGAGAAGTGCTGAGGGGAGAATACCTAACACATGCAGAAAGTGGGAGAAAATTAAAGAACTAGGATTAAAAAAAATTAACAAGCAGAAGAAAGCTTAATTGCTTTTTTCAATCAAGCAATTTAGCAGTAGGGGACAATCTGTGTTGCAAACTGGGAATTCTCAAAGCTGACTTTATTTTAGTAGGACCCATGTCCAACCTTAAGTTTGCTAAAGCCATGGACCCATGTCCAACCTTAAGTTTGCTAAAGCCAAACTAGATTCTAGCCCTCTTCTTGTTTTAACTTCTTTGGGTTAAAGAAGTTAACCCAAATTTCTTTAGAACTTCTTTTTCAATGTTGGCTGCTATTTTCAGTTTAAAGAGACAGAATTCCAAATTCAAAGCTCAGTTGAATGAGCAGCTTTCAAGCAGCGGCAGAATTGAAGATTTTCTACTATGTGGTGGCAAGTAGTAGGTGTAAGAACTATAGAAGAAGAGCCATATCAGTACTTCAAAGGCTGGCTCCCTTCGCAGATGTTGGACAACTGCTAGAATTCCCTAATAGAGTGACTGACGTATCTGGGTTGTTTGCCTCCCTTCCCTCTCCATCATAGGCTGTAGTCCATAATATTTGTTCAACAATGGTAGTAGAATTTCCTTCCAGATGAATAGACATAGGATTTCACCAAGAGAGAAAGTAATGCTTCAATATCATCCATGTCCTAAACTTAATATTTTAATAAATACTACTGTTCAAATGACTAAATATAATGAATTTTGTTTCTATGTCCTGCTTTTTCTGCTTTGTCAATGTCATTACTTTAGTAATTTTCCCTGTCCTTAACAGCAGCTGTTAAATCTAAGGTCTCCATTGTTATTTAATTTCTCTTCTCAGTGGTGAAAAACTTTTTACCAAAACAGGTTCCATAGTATTAGGACTGGGAACTCTGAAATAATAAATGTTTGCTTGTAAAAAAACCCCAAAAAACAAAACAAAACCCTAATGTTAATCAGCTGAAATATGGGGCATTTTTTTTTTATTGAAACAAAAATATTGCCTCATTTTTTTCACCAAGATGTACAGTTTCCTTGGCATTCTGATATAATACTTCTGAATCTCCCCATTTTGAGTTTTAAAACGTGCTTACTATATAACAGCTGAGCAAATGCCCTTTGGATTCATCGATCTGGACATTTGAGGGACAAAACATATCCCTAACACCAGAAAGGATTATAAATGTTTTGTTTACTTTATGCCTACCTCTCCTCCAGCTTTGCAAAAAGCAAACAGTTTGACAATGTGAAATTTTATATGATGATCTGTTCAACTAGGTGCTAAAGAAGACTTTGTCTCCATTTTATGCTGCTAAATGAGATGAAGTGATCAGTAAAATAATAATCTTTTGGTTCAAAAGAATATGCAAGTATAGAATAATATAATGTAAAGGTTTGAAGAAATCCAAAGATCAGACAGCCAATGCCCTGCCTGGTGCAGTAATTTACTACCACAATTCTTTAGAAACTTATACAGGTAGTCCCTGACTTACAACCACTTGTTTAATAACCACTCAATATTATGAAAGTACTGAAAAAGTTATTGATAACTGGTCCTTGCACTTACAGCCATCATTGTGACATGAAAGTCACATGATCAAAATTTAGGTGCTTGGCAATCAGCATGTACTTCCAATGACTGCAGCATCAAAGAGTCACATGATCGCCATTGGGAACCTTCTCAGGGACAGTCAAGGAGGTAAACTGGATTTGCTTAATTACTGTGTGATTTACTTAAACAACCATGACTAAAAAAAAATTGGGTGTGATTCATTTAACAACCACATTGCTAAGCAATGGAACTCTAGTCTCAACCATGGTTGTACATCAAGGACCGACTATAAAGTTATTTTCAATTTGCTATTTTATCCTCATTGGGGGCATAAATATCCAGCATAAAAGTCTCAGTTCCTATGGTTTTGTCCTGAGGAGCACCTATCCAAAGCACAAGCGGGTAATCTCTCTTTCAATGGAAAAAATATTGTCAGCCTGAGCTCTCCACCTGGTCATTGATGTTTGCTGCAAGTGCCCTATAGAAACACTCATAGGGATAATTAGCCCACCTCAAGCCCTCACCCAGAAATGTGCAAAATTTTTGAACAAGAGTTGCTTACAAAATTCAGATTGAAGTAAACTGCTTCAATTTGCTGCGCAGAATCACATTTGTGTGAGATGGGCAGCCATATAAATCATGCAAGTAAAATAATTACATTCCAAACTATGGATTAATCCATAAATGCAAAGGTGGCTTATTATCACAGGCAGAGTAATATTCTTTTTTCCATCTCTTTTTCCTGAGCATATTAGGTTTGTATTAGGGAATGATAAATCATCATATATTTTGCTGGCTATTTGTTTTAGTTAATTCAATATATACAGGGATTTGTATCTTGCTAATCAGGAACAGAGTTTTAGGAAATTGCTTCAATTGCCTGCCTTTCATTCCTCTAACTGCCTTTTATCTGGCTGCACATCTGTCACTGCAAATCTCAGCAGCTGGTCAAAGGAACATCTGTCACTGGTTACTCCCTCTAAGAATGTTCATTACAAGAAAATAAAGTCGTGCAAAACCTTTATTGATTCAAACCACTGTCAGTTCTCTTGATAAACAGTGGAACTACTCCTCTGGGTTTACAGGTCAAAGATTCATTCCTGACTAGGACAGTTTTCAAAAGAGGCGTACTTTGCTGCTTCTTCAATCTCTGTTCTTCTTCTTTCCAAGATGTTACCTTTAATTTTGTGCAAAGTTTGTTTTTCTGTTAAAAAGCATTCATCAGTTAGCAAAAGTATTTGAGTGCTTCTGTATCAGCCTGAGCACATAACATAAAAAAGGCATTGTTGATGATGCAGTATTTATTATTTCAAATTTTAGGCTGCCTGGTTTACAGATTAAAAATTAAAAGAGAACAAGAAATATCAAGAATTCTGCAAAAAGGGGAAAAAAAGTATTGTGCTTCTTTTTCTATCAACAAAATAGCTTATAATTTTAGAGGGCAGAGCTAAGATAATCAATTACTAATCAATCAATAAAATAAATAAAGATGGTGATGGACCAAAGCACTCCAAAGGTGCTTTTTTTTCCCCCAAGAGGCAACAGGACTTTGTTTTTCCTTGAAGATGTTTCGCTTCTCATCCAAGAAGCTTCTTCAGTTCTGACTGAATGGACTGAGTGGAAGGTTTTATATTCCTTGCAGTATATATAAAATATAAACCCTTCCATTCTCCACCATTCAGTCAGAACTGAAGAAGCTTCTTGGAGGAGAAGTGAAATGTCTTCAAGGAAAAACAGTTAACTTTTGAAAAAAAGCACCTTTGGGACAACTATGATCTGGATGACTGAGAATCTCCATAGACATATGCTAATGGATAACACACTCAGAAATTAAGCTCCCTTATTCCTTTTATCTTTTATTTTATTTTCTATGTTTTCATTATACTTTTTAGCTTTCATATCATGGGCCAGTAAACCTTATTCTACTCTACTCAAGCCTTCTTGTTATTTTCTGGCTCCTGTTAAGCAAGTCCTCCCGGCAACGTATTTGTAACTGCTGGTTTTGATATACAGGCTGAGCTTGTCTTCACTCTTTCCATTAACTCTGGTCACCAGAAAATATCGGCAACAGGATACCGATGAAGATTCTCAATCATCCAAGTAGAGTTGTCTAAAAGTTGAGTAATGGCAACTGGACTTCTTTTCTTGCTGGTTTGAGACATTTCGCTGCTCATCCAGGCAGTTTTATCAGTCTAACTCCCTGCCTAACTAACTTTCCCTGACTGACTAATGAAGCAGCTTGGATGAAGCAATGAAACATCTCTAACCAACAAGCAGTCCAGTCTGACTCAACTGCAGACATCAACTATATGAGATTGTTCAAAGTTGGTTTTGATCAAAACTAGTTATTTTGAGCTGGACTATGCCGATTGTTCTGTCTTGAAATTAACTTGTGACTACAGTGGGACTTTTACAGGATAGCCACTACAGCAGTTGAGAATAGTCATGTCCTGATTCTCTTGGGTTAGACTGGTAAAAGTGATGTGAGAATGGAATATTGAGGGAAGATAGCAGTTCAACTTAGAAGGAAGGCAATGGCCCCAGAACTGCATGATTGCCAGTCTGTCATCTTTTTAAACAAATACACAAAAGACCAAACAGCAACAGAAGAAGAAAAAACAGGACTTATCTACAACATACAGTGTAATAACTGCAAAATGTAGGACAAACAGGCAGAAAACTGGCAGAATGCATCCATAAGTACCAACTAGCCGCCAGAAGACATGATGAAAATTCTTTAATTTTACAATATACAGACAGACTTAATCATACTTTCAATTGGGAAACTGTGACCATCTTAGACCAAACCGAGTCCAAAAATGCTAGAAAATTTCTAGAAGCCTGGCAAATTAGCCATTAATTGACACATACATTTTTTTAAAAAAAATTGATTTATATGCCGCCCTTCTCCGAAGACTCAGGGCTGCTTACAATGCGTTAAGCAATAGTGTTCATACTTTTGTATATTTGTACAAAGTCAGCTTATTGCCCCCACAAACTGGGTCCTCAATTTACCTACCTTAGAAAGGATGGAAGGTTGAGTTAATCTTGAGCCTGGGGAGATTCGAACATGCAATAACGTCTACGCACTATGCAAAAGAGACAATCAACAAGCCAAAAAAGGAACAAAAAGACCAAAATAGCTCCCCACCAGCAATCAGCATCCAGATGAGCATAGATTAACTCCAAATTAGCATCAGACCAACAATCAAGAAGTAAACAATACCCCAGTCAAGGAACTGCCAAACAAGTCAACAGCAAACATCCCAACCAAAAAAAATCTTTAAAACCAACCCCATCAACTCTGACAGAGCAAGCCACTAGAATATAATCTGAGAGCAAACCCCATTCCTTACTAACACATTATGTTACCTAATTTGGGTAATAAAATGTCTGCAAGAAAACAATCAGGCTCAGAAAGCATCAAGGACCATACAAACAAGCAACAAACAAACAAACAAACTTGCTATGAAGAAGTTAATCTGGGTCATTGTGAGCATGTGCGAATGGGTAGATGAGTTCCAAGTGGGCTCTAGTTTAGCTGATTTTATGGGCAGGAGTATATGTATATGGACATACTGGTATATTTCATGTTTTGCTACACCCGTTGAAATTGTAAAAAGATAAGGGCTATGAGTACAACGTTGGTTTGTTTGGTTTGATGAACTGAAAGCTAAGGTGCTTTTTATGTCACCTTTCCCTTGACTGCATTTTATTGTCCTATCTCCTAAGGTCATTCTCGCATACTATTAACAGTATATGAAGGATCAAGTACTGGTTAGTTGGTTTATGGTTACTTCAATGTATACATTTTATTCTTATTCATATTTATTTGGAAAGTTTATGTCTCTTACTCCTTTAATTACTTTAAATGGCTTACATCTTTTTTAAGACAATTGTAAAATATTCTGTTTATTTGGCTCAGTCTAAGTTCAATTACCATCTTTGAATTATGCTAGTATATTGATGGAATGTATATAAAATAATTATAATTCAGGATTAAGGAACAAATAGCTGGCAATAACCCCAGTAATATTATAAAAGAACATAATCTATAAAATAAGGATATGAAATTAAGTACTGCTGCTCATAACAATATTTTATTTCAAACCCCATTAAAGTTAAACAGCTAATGGTTAGTTTATCATTATCAATTCAGATAACAGATATCAACAGTGATTTCTACAGCCTGTTTCTGCTTCTACAGAACCCTAGTGGTGTTTTTTTATTCATACAAAGCAAGACATCAAACTTCCATCAGTCCTGTTATGTCTCCGGATCATTTTGGGCACATTTGGATATTATTACCAGTAGCGAGATGCTGATATTAAAGCCATCTTCCTTTTCTGAGTTTTTTTTTTAAAAAATAACAGCCACTCAGCTGAAGCTGATGCAGAATTCCAAGGCACCAAATATTTCACATGATGTGAAGTACTTGTAAGAAGGAACCACCTCTTTCAGTTCTGAATATATGAAATAAAAGCAGTCAGATGATGCTTAATTGAGAATATCTGTGTATGAATGAGGATAATAGTCCATAATTATTCATTCATGTAACTGAAATTTTAGGACTACTAAAATTAAATAATAGTTTTAAATCCTAGTTAGGATTAAGTAGTTGCCTAGAGGCAACTTGGTAGTTGCCTCTAGGCAACTACCAAGAGAAACTGGGTGGTAGAACAAACATTCTGAAATGTGATCTTGGCTTCTACAAATGTTTTGAGTTATCCCATGGCGAGTGGTCCTATTCCAATTTTAGGGTATTTGGAGGTGTCTCTTCTCCAAGATTCCTATATTGTGGATTGATAGACATGGAGCACGCTGATCTACCAAGGCTGCCAGATATCTGAAGACAAAAGAACAACCATAGCACAAGAGAAGAAAGCACTCCACAAAGTCAGAGCTGCAAATGCTGCAACAATGGTGCCCACATGTCTGTCCGACGTGGCAGAACATTTCGTACCCATATAGGTCTTACTAGCCACCTGCTGACATATCGTGGAAAGCCCACAACCTGTTAGATGTCAAGGTCCTCTTCGAACATGATGGATGAACATCATATTGTGGAACAGCATTTCTCCCGATAGCTATATGATCCCAACATTGATGTCCTATTTAGCAGATTCTGAGCTAGACCAATGTGTGAACTGCATTGGAATCTATGAGAGGTAAAATGTGTATATTCTCCTAGGGAGCTTATTTATTATTTTTGGCCTTTTGGTTGTGATTTGTTTTTAATTCTCTTGCTACATAGCCTTAAGTTACTTTGCAGCCTTAGAAAGTAAATTACAAAATAAACCCATTTCCATGGAAAGAAAAAAAAATGCCCAATGCCATGAAGAACAACCCTTTTACACCATGCTAATTCTGCAAGATAAAATCATCTCTTGTACATTTTATTTTAAATAAAGATGTAGGTCTTTGAATTGGAGTTTGAATGCTGGATGAGAATAAATCAAACTTTAGCATGACAGCAAATAATTCAACAGCAACAAATATCTTTTCATGCATACAGTTAATTAGTTTGTAACTGCATACTTTCTTCCTAAACTAGAAAGTCAGAAAATTAGAAAGATTCCTTGCATTTTGCTTTCTCTCTATAACTTCCTTCAGAAAAGCAGAAAAAAATATATAACATCGCAGCATGTAAGTAATAGAATGAAAGATGAAATTCAGTTATCAGCAGTAGTTCATCCTTTAGTTGCAAACAATTGTTTCCTCTTCTTATCTTATCTTGCTTTATATATATTTGAAAAGTCATTGAGATATAAATTATTATTGCCTATTATCTACTGTTCTAAAATAGATCATAAGAGCTTTAGCCTCTTGTCAAGGACAGCTATCTCCTTCTTAACCACATTTGTATAGTTTTACAGGGATTGTTGATAAATGTAAATTAAATGTTTGTTGTTCATTTTTGCAATATTCCTCTTAAAATTATACTGAATTATAGCACAAAATAAATGCAAAATGTTGTGAACATCATCAAATCATAGAGTTGGAAGGGATTATTTAAGCCCTGCTTAATACATCCAAATTAAAGCATTTGTGACTGCACCATAGAATTAATATATTCCTCAAAGGGTTTTTTAAAAAATGTCAATGATAGATTATTGGATGATTAGTGTAAATTCTATGAAAGTTGAGTGATGATCATTTCTCCCAGTCTATAAGGATTGATTTCCCCTTGAAATTAGCACATTCTACGGAGAGGCTATCTTGTCCCTGTTGAAAGAGAGACAAGAATCTTGCATGGTAAGTGGAAAATTTCTGTTTCAATACTTAAGTGTCCCGGAGATGAAGGAGAATCATAGAAAATCAAAGTAACAGGACCAGGTTCCCACTTAGTTGACTGTTACATCTTTCTTATTCAGAAACTCCAGAACCATGTTGCCAAGGAGATGGAGAAGCTCAAGCCAAGTTTTAAGTACCGATCAAAGCATCCCTGATAGATGGCTGTGCAGCTCTGCTGGAAGATATCCAGGGAAGTAGAGATCATTCTATTCCTTCGTAATTGGTTCCTCTGCTGAACCACTCTACCAGGAAGCTTTTACTAACAGTCAACCCGAATCTGCCTTCTCCTAACTTAATACTATTATCCTGCACCCTGGGATAACAGAGAACAGGTTGTAACATTCTCCTCTGTGTCTCTTCAACTTCTTGAAAAATGATGCCCTATCTCACTTTAGGCTGCTTAAGACTTAGTTTCTCTCATTTCTAATCCTCTGTATTTGTTCCAGTTTCTCTGAATCTGGCTTAAAATGGGTTGTGTTTAGGAAATTTAAATAGGATATCTTTCTACATTCTTATGATAAACAGTATAATCACGTACTTCGACAGTTCTTAAAGTATGATCTAAAACAATATGGGATATTATTTATTCAGGTAATTTGGAAATGAGTGATGCATTATAAAATTGTCCTCAATTTTTTAATAGATATGTCACATTGCTGACCCATTTATAACTACAATTCTAAGTCCTCTTGTGTGACCGCATAGCCTAAAAACATGTGGTTTTGATTTTTTTTCTTCTAAATCAGGGTTTTTAAACTCCTGGCCAGTGGGCCAGATGCCTCATGTGCTGGCCACACTCACGCCCGGTTTAACAAAGGGGAAAAAAGTCCCGATATGTCATGTGATGACACCATGATGATATGAGCTCGACACCCCTGTTCTAAATGAAGAACTTTGCATTTCCAAATTTTATTTTGTATTTTTAGCTTATTACCATAACCTATTGGTATAATTTAAAAATTTGCATTCATATTTTAGAACGCTAGCTATTCTACCTAATTTTATATCATCTGCAACTCTGCTCTGTGATTCCTCCATATTTTCATCAAGTCATTAATAGCTGTTGAAGAGGACTGAGACAATTTAATGAGCACTATTAGACTAAACTTTTAAAAGTATCTCCAAATGTGCCTAACAGACATACCATTTATCTGATACTCATTAATTGGAATGTCATGAGGTAATCTGTTACATCAGGATATATTATATTCACATAATCCCAATTTATTTCACTGCACACTGAAGCATGGAAAATTTTTAAATGGAATGTCAATAGTTAATTCATAATTGCCGAGGATTCCTCTTTGACCTTAAATTTAGTTTTTGGTGGAAACTGAACATAAGGAGAATATAAATATAGTAAACAACATACTCGTAGAAGCAAGTTGTATGAGTGGAGACCACAACCTTCCTGAGCTAATCATATCATATTAGACTATAATTTTTAGCCAACTGAGCCTTTTCTACTCAAAGATCTACAAGACTATATTAAATATCTTTCACTTTTTTGCTGAATAGATAATAACAACCTATTTTCCTCATTCTTGAAGGTGAGAAGACTGGATCCTTCTCACAAACAAGCAATTACAAATTGCCCCATTTAACACAAACAAGCAATTACAGATTGCTCCATTATCCCCAAGATATGCCCAAATCACCCACAGCTGAAGAACTGCTGATCTAAAAGCAGATCTCTCCCCCCCCTTCCTCATCTTGTCTTTACTGAAATGGATTATTTGTACTAACACTGCAAGTTTTATTTTCCAATTTGCAATTCTAAATTTTCCTTAAAGCCCTGTAAGAATCAAAGGCAATTAAAGCCAGAAGAGACCACAAGCAAGGTAAAACAAACAAACATTATGCTCCTCAACAAATAGCATTTATATTGAAACTGGATATTCCATTCAAGTAGCATTGCTAAAATGTCCCCAGAGAGCTCAGATGAGAGTTAAATGTATGAGTGAAACCATTTTCCACAAGCAGTAATCTATCTGGCAAGCATAATTTGTAAAAGCTTTTCATGTTCCAGTAGGTAAATTTACAACAATCCTTAGAGGTAGATCACTGGCTCCTAACATTCCCACACTAATATTCCCACCCAGATGCCAACAACATTACTTTCAGATAAGCAGATTTTTGAAGGGAATTTCTATCTGCCAATTCCCTGTACAGGTGTTTTATCTTAAATGCAATGAACCTACCAATTACATGGAGCAGACAACCAAACTAATGTTTGGCTTAAAGGTTCATAATTCATAAGCTCTGTGTGTACAGCTGAGCCATTATGTTATTAAAGGCATTTATGAGCTTATCTGACAAAGCAATTTTAATCTAAAGAAGCTGCTTTGGGGGAAAGTGCAATCTTCCAACAAGCCACTTATTTCAAGAAGGACTTTGCGGTGATACCTAAACTCTGTGAGAACCTTGTGGCTAAAGAAAGCTTCTACAGGTGGACTCACATAACTGAAACCTCCTATTCTTCTGTTTAAAAGATAGAATTAATGCTGCACGACTTTTTAAAGCTTTGTGTAACTTTGTTTCCATTTACTCAACCCAGTGCTTGAAAAACCTGATACAGGTAGTCCTAGGTTTACAAGCACTTGTTTAGTGACCATTCAATGTCACAATGGCACTGAAAAAAGTGACTTATGACTGGTTTTCACACTTATAACCATTGCAGTATCCCCATGGTCACATAATCAAAATTCAGGTGTTTGGCCAATGACATTTATTTATTTATGACAACTGCATTGACATCATAACCCTGGGACATCATGACCCTTTTGTAACATTCCCAGTCAGTTTCTGATATGTTTCTGATATGCAAAGTCAATGGGGGAAGCCAGACTCATTTAATGACCGCATGACTCACTTAACAATTGTGGCAAAAAGGTCATAAAATGGGGCAAAACCCATGTCAGGGAACTACGCAGGTGTCCAAATGGAATCAGAGACACTGACATGAACTTGTGTGTGTGTGTGTGTCTGTGTGTGTGTGCGCACGTGTATTTATATATCAAATAAGGTAGTCGGGCACATCACTACATCATAAGGTAAATTGTCAGGTAAATCACAGAACAGCATACAGAGCACATAGAAGAAAAAGGAAGGGAAAATGGAAACTCCTCCTTTATACCCAGCAACCAATCATAATGTAGATTGCCTCATGCAGGAGCCTGCACACTCTAACGCAGGGGTGTCAAACTGGCGGCCCATGGGCTGGATGTGTCACACACAGGCCTCGCCCACCCCAGCTCCATGAAGGGAAAAAGACATCGCGATATGTCATGTGATGCGGCAAGTTTGACACCCATGCTCTAACCAATAAAGTACCATTATGTGTTCTGGCCATTTTACTGTTCCAACTATTAAATTAAATATCTTAACAATTAACTCAATAACTGCCTCACTTCTCAACGGAATGTTTAGGATCAAATGTGACCATAAATTGAGGATTATCTATAAAGCAGATGTTATTTTCCCCTCTTTTTTGACAGAACATATTGATGAACAACAAACGATATATGTAGCAAGAAGCCTCGGAAAGCTTTCTGATTTTCTCTATTTACCTAATGCTCCCTTCGTTAACAGAAGCACTAGGGGGGGTTGGAAAAAAAAAAGTCTGCTCTTCTCAAATATAGCTTCTAAAACAGTATTTTTTTCCCATTTAGGGAAATGGAGTAATCTATCTGTAGGCATAATCTCTCTGCTAAGCCGTAATTCTATATAAATTTCATTGTAAGCTCCAGATGCTTACAAGGCAAGGAAAACATCCTGTGCTTAAAAAACAACAACACTGTATTTAAGGAAACAAAAGAATGGGCTCTGTTATTGCTGATTGTCAAAGTGTCTATTCTTGTGTGATTACTATGATATTACTGGTATCAATATGTTCATTCCATATAAGTGATTTATAATTCATATTTTGCTATTGCGCCTTGGAATTTAGACACTGTCTTCTTTGATATTCATATTTATTACCAGGGCAATCCGGTAGAAAGTAATCCGTTCTTTTGCACGTAGAGACAATAATGTCTCTAAGAATCTTTCAAGATCTCTTTAAGCTATAAATAATCAAGAAATCAACCTATATGGGAAACAATTGCCTCTGCCATGTATTTTCACCAGTTAAAACTTGGAATTATGTATGCAAGTTGATTTATTTATTTGCTGGGTATGTATGCCTTACCAGTCAGAAACAATCCTGAGTTATTTCAAAAAATAAATATGTAAAGTAAGATTGAAAAATACAAATATAACAATGTCACACAAAACCCAGTATCACAGATAGTTAAAACTCAGCATTAATTAATCTACAGGAAGCAGCAATTTATCCCCATCCCAAAGTTGATATGCATTTGTGTGCATGGATTTATAGAAGGGAGAGGAATTATGCTGGAAGGAATTGCAAATAGATATTACGGCTTCATTAGCTATATAGCAGCAGGTAGAAACACTTTGACCAAAATGAACTTCCTATACATAGTTAAGGTATTTGTGCATTTTTCCAAAGTAGTTTATGCCTTGTTTGATCCCTTGATTCATTAAATTTGCAAAAGGACTCCAACTGCTCACCTGGGTTAGATAAAATAGAAGTAGATGGACTGTTCCACAGGTGGATAAATGATGAAAAATATCTGCTTCAGCAATGCATGGATTTCTTTTAAAGGAGTGCTTATTTTGGGCATTTATTTTAAGCACCTATTTTAATTTCATCACCAAATTTTAAAAATTGCTTCCCTGTCTCAATATTTTCCTATAGAAGAGGTTAACTACTGATCATAACAATGAAAACATTGCCCTCTCCCACCCCTCCCCCAGATCAAATTAAGAAATTAGAGACTCTCAAATAAAAAAGATGACTTTTTTCTTATTAAACATTTATATGAAGTTTTATAGCATTCCTCTTTTAAAATCCTATTTGGAAGCAATCAAAGAAGACTACTGACTTTGGGGAACAGGAAAATAATAATATGCTTTTTTAAAAAAAGTATCACAAACATACATGAGTAACTGATTTTTTAATCAAATTTAAATTTGATCAAACTCCTAAGGGAAAAAGAGGCTGTTGAAACATGATATTATTTGAGTTTCAGTCTATTAAAATAAAGTGATTATCAAATCAGAAATGATCAAAGGAATAGATTCAAATTCTGATGCCCACTGCATGAGAGAATTTGAGTTTGTTATTTAAGAGTAGCTATAATTAAGATATTTGGAAAAAGGTGCTCTTTTATGCAGTAAGATAAAGCAAGATTTGTTTAAGTCCGTAAGTAGATAATTTCTTGCTCATCCTTTGATGTTTGAATTTTTTTAAACAAACTTTTTGATGTAAATCACATGGGCTTGTTTTAACCAGGAGGATAATTAATCCTTTCTATGCAAGCATCAAAGCTCAACAGTGATGTTCTCTCTTCAGAAGTCATGAGAGAATCACCATTTCAATTAGAAGCTATGTTTGATCACTGTAGGGACCACAATAACTTGTAGTCTTTCAAAGTTTTTCAAAACTAAAAAAAATATTCCAGCTTGTTTGTTCTCTATATATGTTTCATTTTTAAAAAATCTGTTGACTTGTTGAGGAAAAATATAATGGATTTTATACAGAGATAATTTGAGAAAACTGGGTTTCTCTTAATTCTATTAATTTCAGTGAAAGAAAATTAAGAATGAATAAAAATTAAATTTATCACATATGAACATATAAAGCATTAAATGAAAGAAAATTCCCTGATAAAGCAAAGGACATATTTTTTATCTATTGAGCCTAAATCATTTATGTTTATTTACAATGGATTGCATTGAAGATTGTCAAATAAATGTCTATCATGGCAAAGAGTTATTTGGTGGAGTTATTTGAAGGGAAAAATGATAACTCTTAAATCCTGACTGCCTGTAATGGTTTATTGGTGCATCTCAATTCATTTAAAGAATATGAAAAATTTACAGTAGCTAAGATTGGATATCAGTGTGCAGAATTATCCACCTCTGTGTGAATCTTCATTCTATTTAGAATAGAACAGAATAGAATTTATTTATTTACCTATGATTCTGTAAACTGTGCCATGATCTAAGAACAAAATAGTACATAAATGGACATTCCTGCCACCCTGATACATAATTCCTGGTTTAGATGGCAAAACAGTCATTGACCTTCAAAACTGTGCCAATTCTGATTAAGACAGTTTTGCAGGGATGGTCTACGAATGTATGAATGTATGAATAACTAATTCTAAGTCAGACTGGGATGAGGAAGGATGGGGATCTTTACAGCTGTAGCATCCCTTTACAATTTATACTACAAATATTAGAAAAATGTTGACCAGAAATCAATTGCTCATACGTTTTTAAACTCGTTATGAAATATATTGAATACAGAATTTATCCCTTGATATAGTAACTGCAGAAATTGCCCAGGAAATATTTCACAACAACAACAACAACAACAACAACCACTTAAGAGTGAGTCCTGGGCATGTTCCAATGACTTTCAGAATGATATGACTTAAAAATAATTGCACAACATGGCTATAAAATAAATCCAAAAGTGAACCATTATAAATCTAACTAATTGATGAATGTAGTTAAACTTTCAGATATTCTGTAAAACTGAGAACATTCTCAGTTGCTCATTATTCTTCATACTGATATCATTTTATAATCATGAGATAATGACTCCAGGACAATGGCAAGCATTTGGAGCTATCTTCTTCACAGGACTTAACTGTTTTTTCCAGTGACAGGAACAATTCTGT
Organism: Masticophis lateralis; assembly: GCA_030761175.1. Lineage (NCBI taxonomy): Eukaryota > Metazoa > Chordata > Lepidosauria > Squamata > Colubridae > Masticophis > Masticophis lateralis. The sequence goes on along the minus strand of JAUDYJ010000001.1, from coordinate 124,497,134 downwards.
TTTCTTTGTGAGAGGCACACGCAAAGATTTATTTCAAATACTAAGGCCAAAACTATCAATGGCAGAGATACTATCTCCCACATAACTGAAGCCTTGAGTCTATGGCCCACAAAATGGACACCATGTGGCTTTCCAAGGCTTTTGGTGAAGCATTAGCCAGCTCATCATCATCTGCTAGTGAGTTCCAAAAATATGAAGCACACTCTTTGTAAGGCTGGGTAAACAGATTAAAGATGGGGGTGGGGGATGGAAATCTGCCTATGAAATCTAAAGCTGGGAAACTTGAAAACAAGGAAGCTATGAGATATATTATTATAGCTATCTGGAATTGCTTATGAGTGAGATGAACTAGCCTATAAATTTCGTTAAATAAATAATCAAAATGTTACACATGTCTTCCACACCCAGGCACAAAAAATAAATAGCACAACTCTTTGTTATTTTGTACAGACAAAGAAGAGAGATGTAGGTTTTAAACTGTGGTTCTAATATAAATATGACTTAAGCCCTAGATTGTACAGTAGCTGATCTTCATTATTACACTTTCTTTGATATTTGTAATAAAGGCAACATCCATTCTTCCACTATAAGATATTAAGTACAAATTTGAATTTCTAGAAACAATTACATTTCTGTATTCTGAGTGAACTTCCATGCTACAAAATCTTCATCAAGCCCCTGGTTCAAAAAGAGTTTGGCACTCCAGAATTCTGATCCCCATCACGACTACTGTTACTAGAATCTCTTCCTTTATATTTCCAACTAGCTGTACCCAGCCACACGTTGCTGTGATTCAGTCTTGTGGGTATACAATATTTTTTGAGCAGGTGCCAATAATTTCCCTCTGTAGCTCAGGTCACGCCTACTTTGCCTCTGTCCCACCAGTCTTTTCACTCAGTTGATTGGATACAGACCTGAGTTCCCTTTCTGTATGTTTCTTTTTGGACTTTAACGTCGCTTAATCAATTGCTTTCTTGGACTTTTGCCTATTTGGTATTTGTATTGGGAGAACTGCGCATCATGGGATTGGCGGAGGCCTGCGCCTGGGCTGCTGTCGGTGAGTTTGCATTCCTGGGGCTCCGGGACACTGGCCGCCAACAAATAATTTGAATCCAGCAGCCATCCAGAGGTTTTTTTTCAGATGCCTCCGAGGATACTTTGCCACAGGTGTAAGAGCTGGTTTCCCGGCTTGCCGGTATAACCGCCTTCACCTTCACAGCTCTCCGCATCACAGGCGGCATTGGGGTCCCTGCCAAAGGTATGGCATACTCTGTTAGTCGGGAAGACGCTTCGTGGCGGTTGACATTTCCCGCCATTTTGCTTGTGGGTTTGGCGGCAGCGGCGCTGAGGGGAAAAGACCCGGCTTGCACCTACCATTGTGGTGCTGCAATGTTAAAGTCGTAAAAGATTTAGTATAGCATATGTTGCTTTTATGTCCAACAGATGGTGCTGTTTTTCAAAAAAGCATGCTTTTACCATTTTTACCTGTCACAGGTGTGACATCTATATAATACAGGTATATAAAAACAGATACGTATTCAAATGCAATGTTGTGTCAAAATTTTAAAGCAATTGGTGAAGAACTTTAGGAGATTTTAGACTTTGAACAAACGAACATTTACATTTTTATTTATATAGATAGATATTACCATTAGATTCCAAGATGGCCCCACCGAAGGCTGCCTCAGTGAAATGCTCTCTAATGGTTTCTTTATTTTTAATTCTATTCTATTCTATTCTATTCTATTCTATTCTATTCTATTCTATTCTATTCTATTCTATTCTATTCTATTCTATTCCATTCCATTCCATTCCATTCCATTCCATTCCTTTCCTTTCCTTTCCTTTCCTTTCCTTTCCTTTCCTTTCCTTTCCTTTCCTTTATATTTCCAGTGTAAAGCCAACTCCAGCAACTTAAAACATCTTATAACAGGGCAGTGGAACCTGATGTCTCAACTGTATGCAGTATATCAGAAAGAAGAAATAAATATAGGTAGTTCTTGACTTACAATTATTAGTTTAGTGATAATTCAAGATTACAAGGAACTGAAAAAATGACTTATGACTGTATTTCACACTTAATGCCCGCTGGAACATCCCCATGGTCACATGATCAAAATTCAGATGCAACTTGGCAACCGACTCATATTTATGACAGTTGCAATGTCATGTGATCACCTCTTGCAATCTTCTGACAAGCAAAATCAATGGGGAAGCCAGATTCACTTAATAACCATGTTACTAAGTTAAAACTGCAGTGATTCATTTAACAACTGTGGAAAGAAAGGTAATAGAATGGGGCAAAACTCACTTAACAACTGTCTCACTTAACAACAGAAATTTTGGGTTCAGTTGTGGCCATAAATTGAGGACTACCTGTATATTGGAGAGCATATTGACAGCAGTTAATTAATTTGAATAAAGCCCAAAATAAATTTTGGGCTTTGGTCCACCTTATTTCTTTGCCCTGCCCTGCCTGGCCCATTTTGGGAAAAACAGACCTGGGCATCCTTAAGGTGGAATGTGAACCTCAGTGTAAAAATACATATACTTTCTATAATTTAAGTATTGAACATTGTTTTAGACAAAGGATTTTACCAAACGATTCTCTATTTAAAATATACAAATACAAATATATATATTTGAAGAGCCAGAATAGATTCAAGGGAATTTTTTTTTTTAAAGAAAAGGCAGGGTTTCTATGACAGAAAGGCCTTTCATCTTTCAGAGGAGTGCTGAAATAATGGTAATAATAATTGGCCTCTTCAGCTTTCAAGAGACATCTTTCTTTCATATTTTAAATATTGCTTCAAAAATTCCTGGTGATGAAGTTTGTTCTTTTGACTCCCCCAAGGGGAAAAAACGAAAACCAAACACTTTTCTCTAAGCTCTTTCTTGGGTCTCCTCCTCCTTTTCCCTCTCACTTCTTAGTCCACTTGCTATTTCTATCCACTCTCTTCCTGTTCCAATAAATCTCTTCCTGTTCCTGCTTTATTTGCCTTCCCATCTTGTTTTCGCACATTCTTCTGAGGATCATTGACATGGAGACTTGAAAAAAAATGAACACAATCTTCCACAGTGCCTTCCAGAGAAGAATACTGTTTCCACTGATTCAAGGAGAGAGAGCAGGTCTTTGAATTATTTACACATCAGGCAGAACAGCATGAAAAGGGGAAGGTCCTAAGCAGATCATGTGATCTGAGTATGCAATAGCAAAAGGGAAAGATCAAGTTTCTTTTCCCTCCATTATTTCTGAGCTACAAGTCGTCCTTGATTTGGAACCACTCATTTACTGATAATCTGAAGTTGCAGTGGCACCGAAAAAAAAGTAATTTATGACCATTTTTCATACTTATGCCCACTGCAGCATTCCCATGGTCATGTGATCAAAATTTGGACACTTGTCAACAGGCATGTATTTATAACAGTTGCAGTGCCCCTGTCCCCATGTGCACTTTTTGTGACCTTCTGACAAGCAAAATCAATTGGAAATTCAGATTCACTTAATAACAGTGTTACTAACGTAACATTTGCAGTGATTCACTTAACAAGCGTGGCAAGAAAGGTCATAAAATGGGGCAAAAAGCACAGCTGCTTTTATATTGTGGGTGAGCCAGTTGTGTTGTGTTGTGGTATGTGTGTGTGTGTGTGTGTAAAGTGTGAAAGTTGGTTTTTTGGACTTTTTGTGCCTGTGTGAGAGGTTCCTGCTTGTTGCAGGGACCATTTTGGGTCCTTGCTTTTACATTGTGGGTGAGCCAGTTGTGTTGTATTGTGTGTGTGTATGTAAAGTGTGAAAGTTGCTTTTTTGGGCTTTTTGTGGCTGTGTGTGTTGTTGCGGCTTGTTGCAGGGGCCATTTTTGGTCTAACACAGCTGCTTTTACATTGTGGGTGAGCCAATTGTGTTGTGTTGTGTTTTGTAGGTTAAAAAAGGGCAAAGAAGTGATGTCAACTTGGACACGCCCACCTGACCAACAAGCCTGCCCACTAATTAAGCCACACCCACAGAACTGGTAGCAAAAAAATTTAGATTTCACCCCTGGGCAACTCACTTAACTGTCTTGCTTATGAACAGAAATGTTGGGCTCAGTTGTGGTCGTAAGGGAAGAACTACCTGTAAACAGATGTGTTATTTTCCAATGTCAGAGAAAGGGAGCATTTGGGTGGCAGTGGAGATTTCCCTTCTCTTTCCATAGATGTGTCCAAGCTGGAAATCAGGAATCAAGTTGGATCCAGCCTCAAAAGATCTCAGCCTGGGCTTTTGGATTCCAGTTAAGGAATCCATTAACTCGGATGAAAAAGTAGTTGCATCTCTTTTTCTCATTTCCCCTTTGGGTGCGAAGGAAGCACACACAGCAGCCAGCTTGAATGCAAAGTCATCAAACAGATGGCCAGGGCAGGGACTTGAATGTACGGAGTTGCTAACTAAAGTCTCCCAAAGCAAGCATTATCCATCAAGGAAATTGCATGACTCTGCAATGATCCTAGGAGCATATTAATTTCATTAAACCAATTACTGCTTTGTAATGTATCCAATTCTAAGCCTAAACCTGTTATTTTTTAATTCAAAAGAAAATAATACTTTTTTTTTTGCTTAGAGAAGTTTTAGTGAAGATTTTAGCAAAGCCAGTTTGGTCTAGTGGTTACGGCACCAGGCTAGAGAGTGGAAGACCATGGCTTCTAGTTTTGCCTCAGCCATGAAAGCCAGCTGGGTGACTTTAAGCTAGTCACTCTCAGCTAAACCAACCTTATAGGGTTATTGTTGTGAAAAAAGTAGGAAGAGGAAAGAGTATTAGTTATATTCGCTGCCTTTAGTTTATAAAAATAATAGAGGCGTGATAAAATATGAAAAAAAAATGTGAGAATAATATCAGATAATATAGGTTAGGAATCTGACTTCATCCTTTGGCATCAAGAAGGAATCATAACACCTTGGTCCTCAGAAAACAATTTGATAACTTTATACTAGGGCAGTGATGGCTAACCTTTTTGTCATCACTTGCCAAAAGCGGGGGGGGGAGCGTGGTGGGGTCCCACACATGTGTGCCCACATCCATAATTCTATGCGCCCCCCCCCCCATGTTCCCTCCTACTATTGGCACGTGATAGCACAGTGGGCCTGGTAGGCCCATTTTTTTGCTCTCCCCAGGCTCCAGAGCCTTTCTAGGAGCCTGGGGAGGGCAAAAACAGCCTTCCCCACCCCCCCAGAGGCTGGAAATTGTGTGTTTCCTGACTTCTGGTGAGCCCAGAAGGCCCGAAAATCAGCTGGCTGGCACACACATGTGTGTCGGATCTGAGCTTGTGTGCCCACCGATATGGCTCCGCGTGCTACCTGTGGCACCAGTGCCATAGGTTCGCCATCACGGTACTAGGGCATGAAAAGAAAGAAAATATTGTTTTACATTTTTATTCCACTGGCAATAATATACTGTACATATTTCTCCACCTCTCTCATTCTTCTAGCTTAGTCTAAAATATAATTTGATAATATCATTCAGTAATCTTCATGTTTATATGGTTCCAGCTTTCTTCCAGCTTTTCCTTATAATAACACTTCGCTAAATAACATGGGCACATCCAAGTTATTTCTTGGAAAAAGTATGGTTTGTGTTGCCTTCGGGGAACTGTTTACAATATTATTTTCGAATTTACTTATATCCCTTGAATTTCCTCATGGTCTCCTAGCTCTCTAAAAGCCAGATAAAATCCTGCTTACTTTGAATCAGTCAAAGTCAGGTAAATGCAGCCAATTAGCTGGGCAGATTTGTTTTCTGAAGTGCACAATGGCCTGCAATGGATAGGGGTCCATTATGTAAACTTTCCTTCATCTCCTTCGTTTATAAACACGATCCAGTACATGCAATTTCAATAGTAACTATTTATTTTCTTTTGAACCCTGGACTCATTTGGCTTTTAAACTTGGAGATGGGGAAGGAAAGGATCTGGCTTAGCTATTTCCATGTACAGGTAGTCCTCGACTTAGAACAATTTGTAACTGTAATTTTTCAGTTACAGCAGCACTGAAAAATTATGACAATTTTCATATTTATGACTGCTGTAGCATTCCCATGGTCATATCAAAATTCAGACATTTGGCAACTGGTTCATATTTATGACAGTTGTAGTGTCCTGAGGTCGTGTGATCACCTTATGTGATCTAACAAGCAAAGTAAAATAGGAAGCCAATTTTACTTAACAGACATGTTACTCATTTAACCACTGCAGTGATTCACTTAACAACTGTGGCAAGAATGGGGCAAAACTCAATTGTCTCACTTAGCAACAGAAAAGTAAGGCTCAATTGTAGTTGTAAGTTGATGACTGTAGTTTGCTGAGCAATAGAATAGAATTCTTAGTTTAGTTTAGTTTAGTTTAGTTTAGTTTAGTTTAGTTTAGTTTAGTTTAGTTTAGTTTAGTTTAGTTTAGTTTAGTTTAGTTTAGTTTAGTTTAGTTTATTAGATTTCTATACCGCCCTACTCCTGAAGGACTCAGGGCAGTGTACAGCCTCAAGATAAAAAACATAATACAAAAATTAAGAGAGATTATTAAAACACATTAAATAATTTAGGCTCAAGACAAATAAAAACAGATTTAAAACACCCAATTTATAAAATTTAAAACCAGATTAAAAGGAAGAGTTAGGCCAGACCAGCCTGTTGGAATAAAAATGTTTTTAGGGCTCAGATATAAGTGCGTAAATCTGAGATAATCCGTATCTTCGGGGGGAGCTCATTCCAGATGGCAGGTGCCCCCACAGAGAAGGCTCTCCCCCTGGGGGCCGCCAGTCAACATTGTTTGGCCGATGGCACCCTGAAGAGCCCCTCTCTATGGGAGCATACTGGTTGGTGAGAGGCTACTGGTGGCAGAAAGCAGTCTCGTAAGTACCCTGGTCCTAAGCCATGGAGTGCTCTAAAGGTGATAACCAGGACCTTGAAGCGCACCCGGAAGACCACCGGAAGCCAGTGCAGCTCGCGCAAGAGGGGGGTCACATGGGAGCACCACGCTGCTCCCATAACCACCCACGCGGCCGCATTCTGGACCAGTTGGAGCCTCCGGCTGCTCCTCAAGGGGTGCTCCTTTATTGTCCAAGTGTGATTGGACACACAAGAAATTTGTCTTGGTGCATACGCTCTCAGTGTACATAAAAGAAAAGATACATTCATCAAGAATCATAAGTACAACACTTAATGATAATCATAGATAAACAATCAAATCATATTAGGAAATAATCAGTATAAATCGTCAGGATACCAGCAACAAGGCTATACAGTCATAAGGTTATACAACAAGGTTATACAGTCATACAGTCATAAGTGGGAGGAGATGGATGATAGGAACGATGAGAAGATTAATAATAATGCAGACTTAGTAACTAGTTTGACAGTGTTGAGGGAATTATTTGTTTAGCAGAGTGATGACGTTCAGGAAAAAATGGTCTTGTGTCTAGTTGTTCTGGTGTGCGGTGCTCTATAGCAAGATTGGACAATTCAGTAATTTTGGAAAGGAGGAAGAAAAGAAATCAAAAGCTTTTTTCTTTCAACAAAACATCCACCGAAGGTCTGTTCTGGCTCTTCACGTACATATTTCTACTTGTACATTTTAAATAGTTCTGGAAAGAGTCTGAAAATCTAAAACTTGGCCTGCTACCAATCCACATTTCCACCTAATTTATTCCTCTCCATCTGCTTCCCAACTGACTCATTTCTCTGAGCTCACATGATAGTCCTCTTCAGCTTTCGGCTTTCCATGCTGAAAGGAAAGGAAAGGAAAGGAAAGGAAAGGAAAGGAAAGGAAAGGGATGCAATTGATTGGAATGCCCCACCTTTTGTGTATGTGTGAAACTGGCTGCAGAAAAACAACATCTGGGAGCACATTTCCACTGGCTGTTGGTCACTTTTCCCCATTATTTTCTAGTTACCTTGGCTGAATTGCTCTGTCAGAATATGCTGCTTCCCTTCACAAATGATCTTAATGACAGAACAACAGAGACTATGATTAACATTCATTAAAGTCTCAGGTGTAAGCTGCATCAGAAGAAATGAAGTAGTAATTAACCTATACACTTTAACTGATTGTTATATCTAGCTATTAGGGCTTAATGAGGATAGACAGTGCTGGGTCAAAAAGCTTACACTTCAGAAAAAAGCACAACATCAGCTGTCACTCCATTAATTCACTGGCTCTGGCTCACATTAATCCTTTTACAGGAACCTCTCTGCTCCTCCTGGACTTCAAGCAGGGAGGCAGCAGTAAGATCAAAAATGGTCCTGAGCAAAAGTTTTATTATTATTATTAAACTAAAAGTCCCCCCCCCCCAAACTTCAGAATACTAGATAGTGTTTCTCAACTTTGAGAATTATAAGAAGTGTGGACTTCAACTCCCAGAATTCTAGGAGTTGAAGTCCACCCTTCTTAAAATTGCCAAGGTTGAGAAACCACTGCTCTAGGCCATTTACAGTTACAATGATGACAGCAGCACATTCTCAGTTATAGGATTGCCTCCATAATCTGGTAATTCAGATATAATAGAGAATATAGAGAAATAATTATATTTCAGATATAAAAAGAAGATCATCAAATGTTGGCTGGGAATTTTGAGACCTGAAGGCCTCACCTTAAATTGGAGACATCAAGACTGAGAGAGGCTGTCATGAAGGGCAGATTCTTTTGATATTTATTGATTTATTGTCAGTCAAATTTATATGGCTGCCAGTCCTACAAAATGTGACATTTGGTGGCATACAAGAAAAACATAAATAACAATATTTAAAAAAATCATACAACTTAAAAGGTAATATTTTTATTAAAAGGCTAGGAGAGAGCATTAGATATTATAAACAATGTGACCACATCAATTCATCATTTCTTTGAGACTCCCAGGCAAATTGGCATGGCCACATTATTCACAATGCTCAGTATTATTAATTTTTTTTATTAATCATATTTCTATGCTGCCCACTCTCTGAGGACTCTGGGTGGCTTACAACAATCGACAGTATACTAAATAACATATTGCCCCCAACAATCTGGGTCCTCATTTTACCCACCTCGGAAGGATGGAAGGCTGAGTCAACCTTGAGCTGGTGAGATTTGATCCGCTGATCTACTGAACTAGCAGTCAGCTGAAGTAGTTGCAGTACAGTACTCTAACCACTGTACCACCTCGGCTCTTTTTATTGTGTACTGTGAGTCAATTAATAAAATAACTTTATGGGTATAAAAGCGTCTGTCTGTTTGTCTGTCTGTCTGTCTCTCTCTCTTGTGTGTGTAAGGTAGAGAGTATATATACAGTTAGCATCAGTGGTAGGTTGCCCCTGTTTCAGACCGGTGCGCAAGAACCGGTAGCCCCGCCACTGCCCTGGATGTTGTCATTGGCGATCTGTACATGCACAGAAGCTTCTGTGATCCTGTTGCAAACCCATTACAATTCCGTTGCAAACCGGTAGTAAAGATACGTAGAATCCACCCCTGGTTAGCATGTGTGATATTCAGGAATCTTGATATAGCAACTGTATAGAAAAAAAAATCTTTATCTTAAAAAACATTTACTTTTTTAGCAAAGAAATAAATCAGCTGATGGGAAATGGAAAATAAGTATTCTGAAATGTTTCACAGAACTATTTATTGCAAGTCTCTGCTTGTCAATGTGCCAAGGCAATGAGTTAAAGACATTAACATTCCAGGAACACATCACATTTCTTTAAGCGGGCACCAAATCTATTGCAAAATGTATAACTAAAAATGGAAAGTCTGAATAGAGGTAGATAGCTCAGAAAATTAAAGTGAGACCAAAACCATATTTATGTCTTATTTTTCTTTTCTCTTCCTAACATTTCATTCCCCACACCAGCTTCAGATTTTTAAACAAAAAATTCTAGCAAATGAAAGCAAATATACATGTCCCAGAATAATATTGCAAGATTGAATCTGGGTCAGTCACCGGGACCAGAGGTTTAGTCTTCCAAGCTTTTGGACTAATGCTGGAGTCCATCTTCAGGGAACTTCTCTCTCCTGGAATATGTGCTTTGGGCTATTCTGTGAGTCATATTTATAAATACAACTTTATAAATAATAAATATAATATGCATTTATAAATGTGCAACACATAAATACATCTCACAAAAAAACTCAATGCACATATTCCAGTGGAGAGAAGTTTCCTGAAGATGGGCTCTAGCATGAGTCCGAAAGCTTAGAAAAGTAAATCTCTGGTCCCAGTAACTGATCCAGATTCAATCTTGCAAAAATTTCTAGGTCTTATTGTCATTAAATCTGAAAGGAACAAATATCTTTTAGAATGCAGGGAGTATTTTGTAGTTTTCTTATGTATGATGTATACTGAAGATGACATTTAATTTTGTTGTATGAAGTGCAATGACAATAAAATAAACTAAATTAAAAAATAAAGTACTGTAGGGTTATACCTGAAACATGATGCAGATTTTGTTAATTGGAGTTATGAAACTGGACCTTGTCTTTCGTGTCAAGTGGCCTCCTACTACATGAACTGAATTGTTTTTCCTCCATGTCTTACATCAGGGGTGTCAAACTTGCATCGTCACAGTGGCATCATGTGACGTATTGAGATTTTTTCCCCTTTTGCTAAACCAGGGAGGGGAGGGGCGGGGCCAGCAAATGACGCAACTGGCCCACAGGCCACAAGTTTAACACCCCTGTCTTACATAAAATGGTCATCTGATTGTACATACCAAATGATGACTTTAGATTGCAGTTGAATGTACTTTCCTAACATTGCATTTTCAAAGTAACATATGAACCTAAATTCATTCCAGCCCTCTCAATTCATATTTGTCAGATATATGATCTGCTGTTCACTACTTTCAACCTAATTTATATTAGATAAATGATTGCACATTCATGTATATATTCATGAAATTGATGTACAAAAATGCATTCAGCTAGGGAAAATTGTTTGCAAAAACAATTTGACAAAACTACAAAAATACATTCATTAGAAAAATTTGTTTTAAAAGAAATGCAAACATGAATGTTTATTTAAAAAAAACCCCTCTAATCATAGCAGGTTCCAAACTTACATATGGAAAACGGGCAACCCATTACAACAAGAGACTATTTTCTAAAAATGAGAAACTAAAATAAATCTTAATTGGCATATTTCATCATCTATATTGCAATACCATTGTAATATCATGGCATGGCTTAATTATGGTAGAGGTAAGAGAAAGCAGATGTGTAGGGAAATTTCTATTTTTATTATTTTGTGATATTTATTTGTTAGGATTTTAGGGTTTTAATGCTGTAAACCACACGCAGTCGCTTTGTTACGAGATGGATGGCAAATTAAATAAATCAACTTACAGTCCGTTTCGTCTTTTTTGTGGTTGGCAGAGAAGTTGTATCTCTGAGTCATTTAACTAAAGAGGAGATTACAGACATCCTAGTTGAACTGATCAAAGCTCCATCTGGTCCAGCATTCTCTATCTGAGAAGCTGCCCAGCAGGATGTCAACCTGCTAGCCCATTCCTGCTCTAACTCTTGGCAGATGATAGTTAAGCCATGCTGCCTCTGCTTCAAGCAATAGGGTATAGACAGCTAAAGTGCTAACAGCCATGAATTTGTCTTGCTCTTTTAAAATTATCAAAATTGATGTCCATCACCAGACCTCATGGTCTCAGGGATTCAGAACTGCTGTTATTATTAATAGATGGAAAGTAAGGCATCGCTGTTATTTTGCAGTGCAATACAAAACTTTGTTAAAAAAAATATTTTTATTGTACAATACAGTGTACAATACAAAATTCTTAGCAAAAGGAAGTATTGGATATTGCCTCCTTTCTTAACGCACAATTGTGCTTTGGCTTTAGTGATCTCAATAGGGGTATATAGATGGAAACATTAGGGAGCTTGAACCAAAGACACATCACACAATATTTTTCATCTTAGTCAACTCTTCAGATAAATTCTTAAGTTTAATGTAGAAATTTGGATTGCTCTTTTCCTATAAAAGTTAAGGTAAAGTTTCTATTTAACGACTCTTCCAGGTAAGAAGAATGAACAAATTGCTCTGCAATTTGAAAGCCTGGTCAAAAACCATGGGAAATGTAATCCTTTGTTTTCAAGCACTGCTGATACGTTGAAGATGGAATTGAAGATAGAATTCAGTTTGCTACCATGCCAAGATGGATGGTGGTATGTTAAAAACACAATATGTCATATGTGTGGAATTCTATTTGTAGATCATCTTCAACCTGATCTCCCTCTTTCTTTCTAAAAGGTGTTCTTCACTTAAGTATCATTAAGACAAAATCTAGTCCTATTTGAAGACTGCCAGCATTTTGTGGCATGAAAAGAAGCCAAGCATCTTTTATGAGCTATGTCAGATGACAAAAAAAAAAAAAAAAGGGTCGGTGGTGAATGAATATTTCTCTAAAGCTCACTCACAATGCTCAGTTCTCTTGAGAGACAGGTTAACCTCAAAATATCCAAGCTAGAGAGCATCTGACTGTAAAATTCAAAATCTCTCAGCCAGGTTCTGTGAAGCCAGACAGTGGAAAACAAGACAGGCATTTCAATGGCATGAATCTTTGTAACTCCTTGGTCTTCAAGCTAAATATGGACTTTGATCATTTCTAATATCTTATTAAAACAGATAACGAATCCATAGTTTACAGGGTGCATGATCTCTAGAGATATCTACAGGATAAAGTGCCTAAAACTATTACATTTTCATTTCAAAACTGTCAAAAAATTCAGTGCTCCATTTTTTCCGTACAGTGTTTGAATTTGGATAAGCAGCGAAAAATGTACAGCGTGCTCAAATTTTGTGTTAATGATGCTTGGCAGCACCTAGTCCAAATTTCAACCCAAGATCTTTCCAAACCTATCTGAAGATCGCTGAAGATTCCAGAGATTGATCCTTCAAATCTCTTGTCTTACCTATTTCCTGAAGTAACTTCACCATCTCACTAAGTTTTCTTTGTTTATTCTTTTAAAAAAGTTAATATTTTATATTGAAATTAAGGAAATGTCTATATTTGTGAACCATTAAATAAATATTTGAAAAATCTAGGGTCTGTCCAATTAAATAATTTTTCTCTGTTTTCATCTTTAAGAACATTTTTGGACAAATTAAATAATGAACATGGTTGCTTTTCTATGTGCCTTTCTTTATTCTTCCAATTGTAAAGGCTTTAAACAAAACTTTGTATCATTTTTTTAAAAATTCAAAATTAGGCAATTATGTACCCTTTGTTACAGGCTAATATATTTTAGTATGAGTCTGTTGTATAATAATTACACTAATTCCACTTGAAGTAACTTTTACTATTCCATCATAGCAACTATACAGAAGCTGGCTATACTATTTAAAATCTCCTCCTCCTGATTGACTAATAGGTGGTTGACATAGTGATTCTCAGTCTTGCCTTAGTACTATGCTGTGATAGGGGACAGATAGATTTATAAAAGAGGCCATACAGTTTCAGTCTCCTTACTAACACTTGATAAACTGATGAAATGATATTGTAATACAAATTTGGGGATTATTTTCATGGCATTGAACAGAAGCACAAAAACCTGTGCCCACCAATTAATGTTTGATTTTAACATATCAAGAGGAATGCTACTGCCTCCTGGGGCTTTTCCATTTTTCATTGCAATATTAGAATAATAATATTAGTGTGGTAACGGGACCAATCTTGCAAGTTCTTCATGACTCACTGGGAGTTATAGATATGCAACTTTCAGATGGATAGGATAATTTCCCACATGGAGGCAGAGATGGGGATTTTTCTCATATCGCCTTGTACAAATTGTAATACAACTGTTAAATTTGGAGGCTTAGATTGGTCGCCTTCAACTGTATCTCAGAGTCCCCCCCCCCTTTTTTTTTCTTTTTCAATATAGCTTTATACTTCCTTTTTTGTTCATGAAGTAAATTGAAAAGCGATGGACAGCTGCTATTGTTATATGAATTTATGTTTTCAATTAAGGATTAGTTAGTTTTTGCACATTTTTCATTGAATTATTGGCTGAATCTTCTGTTGTTAGAACCACATTTAATTTCACAAATTAGCGCCTCTTTATTAATTAATGTACAGTGTAAATTGTAAATCCTTTGGGATTTTTTTTCATTAATTAAAAAAGAGTATAAACTGTGTACACTGCCAGATTTATATACAGTGTATATTGTTCTTTGCATCTCTTCAGTTCATTTTATATAAATATATAGTGGAATTTGAAGAGTATTCATTGCAATAGGATTTTTTGTATATATAAAGCCAAACATTTAAAGCCAAATGAAAATTTTGTTTAAAGTCATCACTAATCAAAGATATCCCAGCTCTGAAATTAGGCATCACTACATGGGAAACAATAATGTAATCAATAACACTCGCTTGTTCCAAAGTCATCCCAGAAAGTAGAACTTCCAGAGATGTTATTTTCCTAGGCACCATTCAGGATTAAGATAAATCTAAGTTATTAACCGAGTCAAGCATCATCCTGCAAAAATCATATCTTCTTTCTCTTAAGTCAATGTATTGGAGTGGGAACTGGATTACTAGCCGTGGTGGTACTAGAAAGTGCTTTGGTGGCACAGTGGTTAGAATGCAGTATTGCAAGCAAACTCTGCACATAGCCTGGAGTTCAATCCTGACCGACTCAAGGTTGACCAGCCTCCCATCCTTCTGAGTCAGTAAAATGAAGACCCAGATTGTTAGGGGCAATATGTTGACTCTGTAAACTAGTCAGAGAGTGCCATAGAGCACCATGAAGCAGTATATAAGTCTAAGTGGTATTGCTACCACATAATGGCAACTGTTAACAGCAGCAAATCACAGTAGTTCAGATTTTATGATTCAATGCCACTAACAATATGTTTTGGTGTCAGCAAATAATATTGGTTTTCTTAGTCTTGTTTCTAATTAGTTTAACTGATCTTCACTTACTTCTAAATTATATTCTGCGGACAACTTTTATGGATTAAAAAACCCCAATGTTTTAATAAATTTGACGGAAAAGAAATTGCTCTCAAGAGGTTTTTGTTGGTTGGTTGGTTGGTTTACAGAACACAACATTTTGGTAAAATATCCATGGGTGAAGGGCAGAGGTCTGGCATTAAGGACTATTATGAGGGTGTTGAGGGACGTATGTCAGTATCTTGCCTTCCTTTGTACAACTGACTTCCCCTGCTTCAGTCATGTCCAACAAAAGTATTCTGAGGAACTCTTCATGAGACTGTTTCATATCTAGAAGCAGAAGCAGCTGAGGAGGAGGGTGGGAGAACCTTACCACTAACTCCAAGGGTTTAGGATTTTTGCAAAAGAAGCATTTTGCAAAATTTGTTGTGTAAGCCAAGTGCGCTTCTTAAAATGCTTAAACCAGCCACATCTTCCAGAAGCTCGCCACTTCTTTGAAGACTTCCCCAGGCTCTGGGTATGTTACATGCATGCCTACACAATGATCCACTGAGATCATTAGCAAAGGAAATGAACATTTAGGGATAGACTACAAAGGAAAAACATCAAAACAATTCTGGGCCTTCCAAAGAACATGGCTGCTTCAAAGCTTTGAAGGAAGGGTGAAGAACTCCTTTCAGATGCTTTGGACAACAATAGGAAAATAAGTTGAAAAAGTCTGTCCAAAGAAATGGAAACAAAATAAGCATGCAAATGAGTTAGAAAAAGAAAAAAAGATCTTTAGAAGAGGAAGACAACTTGGGAAAATCAGAAGAAAGATTTTATTGCATTAACGATACTAGGCATGTTCATATTAAAGCCGGAAATTGATATCCTTCCTACCAAATTCCCTATGCACCAGCCTGTTTTCAATGCCTAAAAATCTTTTAGATTCCAGAACTGCCCTCAATTGCAGCGGGCAAAGGACAAGAAGGCATTAAACACTTGAGATCAGCGGGAAATGAAATTCTGCAACAGATTATTTCTGTTACTTTTGCTAAATGGAGGACAAAAGCTACTATGCTTCAGGCAACTCTGAAATGCTTCTGAAACCAATTAAATACAATGAGGGAAAATATGATTTTGGAAATCTATCATACCTGAACAATATTCCCTTGTTGTAAAACAATATGATACAAAGCCTGAATCTAGTGCTAAAATAAATAAAAGCCTTAAACAAATAGCAGGTGATCAATAAATTCTCTCAAACAATCTCTGAATGGCATGATTAGTTTTTTGAAGGGAACATCCTGCCTCAAATGACTATAGTAGGAAAGACGGTGCTTTTAACAATTCATTTTACATAATCTTAAGAAAGGGGTTCTTTTTAAAATCACGATTCCCAGCCCACTTGTTTTATGGAGCCACATTGCTCCATCCACAGAAAAATACAACCCAGACTTGCATTTTGGCAAGATAAGTTAAGACTGCAGCATCTGGTAGAGCAACCACTGCATTCCCAATAGTCCCATTACAACTAATGGAGCTTACCTTGCAAAAATGATTTCAAACTCATTAGAGAATAATAAGAGGCACCGTAAATGTATTTGCCCTGTTGAAAATTGAGTACTTATAAAATAAGGTTTGAAGGGGACTTGAAAAGGGAAGCGAAGGCTTACGGTGTGCCACATAAGGGGGAAAGAAAAAAAAAGAAATGTGCATTTTTAAAAGCTTAGCTTGCACTTTGAATTCAAGGAAAGAAAAATTATGTAATCTAAATGTAAATAGTCCAATGAGTGGAAAGAGGGTTAAGGAAGCTATGATTTGCACAATATAGCATCTCTGTTGTTTATTTAAAGTAAGTTTGCAAAAATAGTGCTGTGTCTGAGAAGGTTGTACTTGGGGCTGATCTCAGTGCTACCCCTGCAGAATTGTTCAACTCTATCCTGGGTCACAAACAGGACCAAACATCAGCTGACAACCACGAAAAAGTGTCTTTTATTTAGATGGGGAGAGAATGTATCATGGCAAAATCCTTACAAACTAGTTAAGTGGGTTCTGTCTTTTTCAATCCCTGGTTTATTCATTTATTTCCTCCATGAATAAAGGAAGGTTATTAAAACCGTTAAGGAATTTTATGGACAGAAGCATTAAATATGGACTACAGAATACACCAAGAGGGTGCGATTATTAGTACAATTTTAATATAGGAATTTGACAGCTCAATCTTAGGCATCATTTTTAGGGGGGGGGGTTCTACTTACCTTTACTACTGGTTTGCAATGGGGCCGCATGCACATGTGATGACGTCAGGGTCTGTGGGCGGAGCCTCCCACCAGTTTTACTACCTGTTCTTGTGAACTGGTCTAAACCGGGGGGCAACCCACCACTGATCCTTTTCTCAGCAATATATATGCCATCTAAAAATAGAGAAACTGTCATTTTGTTCCCAGAAAGTTTCTTGCTTTACTCAACTGCATGGATCATCGATGCACAGATTTAAACCTTTAAATAAAATTAAAACGTACAAAATTAAAATGAGATCAGAAGTACAGGTAGTCTTTGAGTTACAAGAGTTCATTAAGTGACCATTTGAAGTTACAGTGGCATTGAAAAAAAGGGACTTATGACCATTTTTGACACTTTATGACCATTGTAGCATCCCCATGGTCACATGATTCATATTTGGATGCTTGACAACCGACTCACATTTATGATGGTTGCAGTATCCCGGAGTCATGTGATTCCCCTTTTGCAATCTTAGATTCACTTAACAACCATATTACTAATTTAACAACTGCAGTGATTCACCTAAATGTGGCAAGAAAAGTCACAAAATGGAACAAAACTCACTTAACATACATTAGGGCTCAATTGTGGTCATAAGTTAAGAACTACCTGTGCAGCTTCAAATGTCAATGCTAATCTTTCTTTAAGATTATATAAAGACCTGAATAATATATGTTTGGCTCTCTGGTTCATCAAACTGACAGAAAAAATGAGTAGTCCTAGAGACTTAAATTTTAATGTAGGCTTCTACAATAAAGTAATTCTTCTCCCAACCGTTGTCCATTGGATCTCTGACAGCAGAGCCATCCAGCCTAACAAGCAGTGTTTTCCAGTTGAAATAATCAATTGTCTTCTCAGCTGACACTCTGTGAAGCATTATAAAGTTTCTAGAATAGTGTAATCATAAAACTCTTCTTTAAGCTGAGCACAATATTTATATATGTATTTATTTGTTTGCTTGTTTGTTTGTTTATTTAATATCCCACCTTTATTGCTTTATAAATAACTTAATGTGGAGAACATATCCTCCTATTTTAAGAGCTCTGGTGGCTTAGTGGTTAAAATGCAGTATTGCAGGCTGACTCTGCCAACTGCCAGGAGTTCAAGTCTCACCAGCTCAAGGTTGACTCAGCCTTCCATCTTTCCGAGGTCGGTAAAATGAGGATCCAGATTGTTGGGGGCAATATGCTGACTCTGTAAACTGCTTAGAGAGGCTGTAAAGCACTGTGAAGCGGTATATAAGTGTAAATGCTATTGCTATAGCTATTCTTTCTCCTTTTTTCCTCACAACAACAACCCTGTGAGGTGAGTTGGGTTGAGAGAAAGTGATTGGCCCAATGTCATCCAGCTGGCTTCCGTGGCTAAGACGGGACTAGAATTCACGGTTTCCCTCTTTCTAACTTTGTGCCTTAACCATTAGACTACCCTGGCTCAATAGATAATAGGCATCTTATCAGTTTAAAGAATAAAATGAAGATGATTAAGGTTAACAATCCATAAACACACACAACACACACTCTTTCTCCCCAATGGGTTATTTTCTGAACATATTTGTGTACTTTTTTTTCTTGGCAACAGAAGAGAAACTAGCTTGCAGTTGTTTTCTTCTGGATTTTTTTTTTTTTACTTCCTGTGCTAGCCTACAAACTTTGCCATTTGTTTGAAATTTGGCATCTATGTACTAACCAGGTTTGGCCCTAATTACCTTCCTAAAATCACCCAGCCAGCCTAATGTAAGTTTTATTAACTGTACATGAACAGAGAAATTTGACCATAATTTCAAATAAAGTTGTAAAGAAGACATTATACCAGAAATAGCCATTGTACTAATATGCCATTTTCTTAATGAAAAAAAAAGCTCAGGAGCTCTGGGAACTGTGCGTAAGTTGAATTTTGCTATGGTTGCAATGAAACAGTCTGAAAGTCTAATTAAGGAGAGACCAGAACAGCCTCTGGAAAAGTATAATCTCACAGGGTCAAAGCAGCACAACTTCTTTCAGGGAAAATTGTGCTTTTTCCAACCCAGTAAAAGTCATCCTGTGATAAAATAAAGTTAATCAAAGGATATAAAGTGACCTACTGAGCATAATATCTTTGAATATATTTTTTTTTAAATGGCATGGTTCCCCTGTAATACTGGGAAAATAGAATCCTGCAGTGTCAGGAAAAGTAGAGGCACAAATTAAGAAGTGTATCGATAAAAAGATAATCCATTTTTTACAGGACAGAAACAAATGCTGTGATCCAGTGGGGCGATCCTCGTTGTGAAAAACTAGAAGCAGTGGGCTTTTTTGTCATGCAATTTCCTCCAATTCACTATTTTCTGAAGTGAATCTTCAAAGTCTTCTCCTGTATGTTGTTTTTCCAAGTTTGAATATACAAATGAACAAAAATGTGCGAGTTTTGATGCCAGCGCCAGTGCCAGAAAAGTCTGAATAGGATCTGTGCCTTGCATGGCCAAGACTCTGTTTCAATGGGGGCAGAGTATCCTCCCCTGAATGTGATTGTGATGCTCCTCACCAGACACTGGATCATCATACAGTGATTAGCTACCATTTAAGAGCTTATACCGTACAGGAGGAAATGCAGATTTTCTCCAACTACTGCACTTACTGTGCAAATACTGCACTTAATTGGATAAATGACCTAGATATTAATATACAGAACTCTCATTCTATTCTTATAAATCAACTCCCTTTTTATGACCTTGTAATCCCTTAATTCGGGGGTAGAGTTGGGACAACTGGATGGAGCTGAGCATTTACTACTCGGATGCTCTTCCTGATGCCTATGCCCAGTTTGTAGCATTTTTTTTTTGCCACCCTAGGAGAGAAATATCTACCTAGGATTGAACTCTCAACTTTCCAAGTGAGAAGCAAGTGTCTTCACCACTAGACCACTTCACTGGTTGTTCTTATGAATCAATGTGTTTCAAAATGTAACCTACAACTTATATATACTTTCTTAAATTCCTCAAACCTTGAAAAATGGATCATATATTTCATCATATGTGTATCATAGTATTGTGTGCTCCTATATACAATTTTATCCATGTGCTATATGCCATGTGCTAAATAATAAATAAATACATATGAACACTATTTATTGAGCATTACATGACGTAATATAGATTCCTAGTCTATATTTTAAAAAATCTGATTTTTTGAAAATAATATAGGTACATTTCATTCCAGAGCAATCTGAAAACATCATGCAAGCAAAAACATCCAGATGTTCTTTGGCTGAGTCAAATTTCATTCGGCATAACCATGAGAAAATCCGATAATAGTGGGCTGAAAGTGGTGACTGAAAATGAAATTGATAAAGTGATAAGAATGAAAGAACATTGGAACAAGCAAGATCTACAACAAAAGCTCCAGACAACTGAATAACTATTGATACTTTTTTCAGGTCATTCCATTCAAGGTCTCCCCTTCTTTTTCCTCCAAGATCAGTCAGTATGTTCTTATACTTTTAAAAAGGATATTGTACTTCTGAAAATCTTGCTATACATAAAGACCCACTAACACCCACTCCCTTTAAGAGAGAGAGAGAGAGAGAGAGAGAGAGAGAGAGAGAGAGAGAGAGAGAGAGAGAGAGAGAGAGAGAGAGAGAGAGAGAGAGAGAGAGAGAGAGAGAGAGAGAGAGAGATTTTAAGTACATAAAGATTGACAGCTCTGGGAAGTGAGCCATTATAGCATATAGATTTGAAATCAAATGAAAATGGAACAGAACAAGCGTTTGTTAGGAACAGTAAGTTTTCCCCATACCATTCTTTCCTGAAGATTTTGCTTCAACGAAAGGGCGCTATAATATAAAATATATCTCGTAAAAGATCAAACACAAGAGCTCTAGAGTTGCTTTTACAGAAATGACTGAAACAGCTTTACAAGAAGCTTTATATGTGCATTTGATTGGTGTGATATTTCATACCGGGGTGAAATCTAAAATTTGTTACTACCGGTTCTGTGGGTGTGGCTTGGTGGAGGAAGGTAATGTGACTGGATGGGCGTGGCCAATTTTTTTTTTTTACTTTTAAAACCATTTTTACATGTAAAACCATGTTAAAAAATGCTTTCAAAAGGCTCTGATGATCCCAGCTGAGTTGCCTGATCGGCAGGCAACTCAGCTTGGATCATCAGAGCTTGGCTCGTCAGAGCCATTTAAAAGAAAAAAAGGCTCTGTTGATCACGCTGCTCAGCTGGGCATGGGGGGCAGGGGCAGGGATTTTTGCTACCAGTTCTCCAAACTGCCCGTCGCCATCGCTACCTACTCTCCCGAGCCGGTCTGAACTGGCAGCATTTCACCCCTGTCTCATACTGATATGAAGTATCCAGAAAAAAATGGCTACCATACTGAAGCAAACTTTCATCAATCATGATTTGATTTTTCACTTGATGAAAGCATCCTTCAGTCAAAAATGGACCTTTCCCAATGAAACCAGTGCAGCCAAAAAATTTTTTTGAAGAAAACTATCTAAGCATGGACATTTGTCTAATCCAAGATGAGAAGACATTCTCTTTTTAGTTCAGCGAATCAAATAATTTAAATGAAATTTGTGTATCGAAAGACTTTGACTGGTTTGTTATTTACTCTATATAATTTGAATTTGTTTCTGAAAAGTTCTGACTTTTCCATTATCAAAATACTTTTGAACTAGAATCTTCTGCAATTTTTTACTAATATGCCTTCTTATGCATCATTCATGGGATTCTTAAATAAGACAGAAACTCCAGTTCCTGATGATTATATATTTGCTTTTAGGCTGAAATGTTAAACTTAAAAATGATTTAACATTTCAGCTATTTTATTGGGGAAAAATGAATTAACCTTGTACATTATTACAGCTTGCTACATTGAAATGTTTTTATAAGACATTTATTTATTTCATTATTCTCCATATAAGCTGCTTGTGAGGCATAGGCTAAAATCTAGTCTTAAATTTTCAAGACACGTTTCAGCAAAACTATCAATCAGCCCATTCAAATTTGATTGTACTTGGTCATTCCTCTAGCAACCAAAAATAGATAACTAAAAAACACACTGGAAAAAAAGAGAGGTAAATTAAATTTACAGACCAAATTAATGACATCAAATTCAACAACCAGCCTAAGAGTTGACAATGACAATATTGAAGTGGTAGATAGCTTATGCCTTTTAGAATCAATGACCAACAGTTAAGGTGCAAGCAGTTATGAAATTTTTCTACAGACTAGCACTTGGAGAAGATATTGTCTCCTACTCTCAATCACTCATGCCCTAGTCATCTCCTGCATGGATTACAGATAGTACAACAGTTCATTTAGCGACTGTTCAAAATTATAACCACACTGAAAAAAGTGACTTATGATCATTTGCACACTTACGACCATTGCAATTGGCAACTGACTCATATTTATGATGTTTGCAGGATTCTGGGATCATGTGTTCATCTTTTGCAACCTTCTGACAAGTAAAATTAACGGGGAATCCAGATTCACTTAACAACTAGGTTACTAACTTAACAACTGCAGCGATTCACTTAACAACTGTGGCAAGAAAGGTCATAAAATGGGGCAAAACTCACTTAACAAATATCTCACTTAGCAACAGAAATGTTGGGCTCAATTGTGGTTGAAAGTCTAGGACTGCCTATATTGCAATGCACTCTACATGGAGCTACCCTTGAAGAGCATCCAGAAGCATTCAACTTGCACAGAATGCCTCTCAGAGTTGGGTTTCAGTAGGCTTTGACCAGTTCTGGAGAACCGGTAGCAGAAATTTTGAGTAGTTCAGAGAACTGGTAAATACTACCTCTGACTGGCCCTGCCCCCATCTCTTCTCTGTCTTCTGAGTCCCAGCTGATCGGGAGGAAATGGGAATTTTACAATATCCTTCCCCTGGAGTGGGGATGGAATGGAGATTTTACAGTATCCTTCCCCTACCATGCCCAACAAGCCACGCCCACCAAGCCATGGCACACTCACAAGCCATGCCCACAAAACCAGTAGTAAAAAAATTTGAAACCCACCACTGATGCCTCTGTGTGAGCATGTTTTTGGGTGCCTTAAGAACTGCACAAGTAACATTTCTATTATGTGTGTGCTTTAGTTTTCCAATAAAAATAGTGTCACACAATGAAGTTGTTGGACAGAATCTCCACCGTAGCATGTGATCTCCCAGACATAGACTACACCAGTAACCTTAGCCCATAAAAGGGCAGACAGAAGAACTAAACAAAGGTTTTTCACACACACACGTATCTGTAATGTGGGGAGTTAAGTTGGCAGGAAGCAGGTGACAACAGAACTAGGAAACAGAGAAAATAGCAAGCAAAGATGGGCTAATGTAGCCTCAGACTCTTAAAGTGTTATAGATTCCTGGATGATTTAAGATACCAAAGAGAAATAAGAAGACAATGAGATGGAGGATTCTTCTATCTGAAACAGATTCCCAGAAAAGAAAAGAGAAGAGGACCCAAGGAAACAAGATGAGGATCATGGTTGTGTCATTGTCAACCTCTGATGGTTGGGCCATCAGAGGTTGACAATTAAGTTTTAAATAAAATCCTTGATTAACTATGTAGAATTTGCTATACACATAGCAACAACTCAAGACAGGCACATACTGTAATAGTAGCACCCCTGTAGTTGGCAGGGAGGTAGAGTAATTAATCTTGGAACGGTACAGGTCATCCAGCAATTCACTACATTCCATTTTTCTTTGAACACAGAAGAAAGGGGGTACTTGCAACTCTGGATGCTCCAGCTAGATACATCCTGCATGTTTATCTGAAAGAATCAGTCTCTAATATTTTTGTATCCTGGATATGATAGGGATAAAACACAATTGAACTGATTCACAAGAATTGTTGCTGCCTTTTGTTTGATTGATCCTAACAACTCTCACAACAAGATGACTTGTTGATCATCTACTGCGGTGATCATCTACTGATATACGGGCATCTGCCAAGGGAATAAATGCTTTCTCTTCTCATCCATCTCCTGTACTTCCTTCAAATCTGATCTGTAGAGATTGGGCAACCTTGAAGTTTAGGAAGGTGGAAAGCCTGAAACTCAAGCTGCACAAGCAGATAATCATGCAATGCTGGATGTGGGCAATTAAAAGTTTTGGGTTTTTTGCCATTACTTCTTATACACATTATTGTTATTATTGTTCAGTTGTCCTCCACTGTCTCCCAGAATTTGCCAAATTCAAGTTCATTGTGTTGTTCATCTTCTCCCTTCGCTGTAAATCTTTCCCAGCATCAGAATCTTTTCCAATGACCTTATACCCTTGCCAAAATTTAAAATCTTTTAAATATCACTATGAGTTTCTATCTGTTAGGGGGGAATACAAGTTCTGGTAGATAAATAGCAGATTAAACCAAAATGTGAATTATGTGAAATCTGCCACCAATTGGTTAACATATAATGTCTCTGACAGGCCCTTTTCAGAATCTGAGCAACCCATACAATAAATTTGAGATATCCCTTCCTTCTTGGTTGTATAGATGAGAGTGTTGTTTCTCCCCTTCCCCAATTGAAATATGGTATTTATTGTGATTTTATTGCCTCACCATATGAAGTGACTCCTCTGCATTTCCTGCAAAGGTCACCTGAGATCTACCTTTAAGATGCTGCTTTTGTTACAGATTTAAGATGGTCTTCATCATGCACTTGGCATTGATGCAAAAAATGTCTATAGTTCTACGTGTATGATACATAATCCACATAGGAGATAATATAATATCAAAAACATGCAGCATAAAGTAGAGATATGAACATGTAGAATTATAGGAAAAAAATAGTTCTCTGGATTTAATCCTCAAAATTGTGAAAATGGATTTCTGTATTATCTGATAGAAAAATGCAAAATGCAGCTTTAAAAATGTGTTTGCCCAGCTAGGAAGTGATGTCAGATTTTAGTATTCTGATGAGGTGTTTGCTTCCACAGCTGCTTATCCAGATTTAGTTCTGCCAGCAGGGTTTTTAATATGTCAGCCTTTCATCTTGTCTTGCTTCAGCTTTTTTTTCTCTTTCTTTAGTGTTACTATGTAGCTTAGTGTTTTTCAAACAGGGCAACTTTAAGATGTCTGGATGTCTAGACTTAAGATGTGCTGACTGAGGAATTCTGGGAATTGAAGTTCACTCATCTTAATGCTGCCAAGTTTGAAAAACACAAAAGAAGCTCAAGTGATTGTTGAAGACCAACCACAATAAAAAGAGGGAAACCTTGATAGTACACTTCTAACCCCAGAGCTGCCACCACTCCCTGCTAGCTTGGAAATGGAGAACCAACACTTTCTCAATTACAAATAGTCCTTGACTTTCAACCATTTATTTAGTGACTATTTGAAATTATAACAGCACTGAAAAAAGTGACTTATGATCATTCTTCACACTTATGAAGAATGGGTAAATGTGATGCTGCAGCAAAGTCAATGGAGAAGCCAGCTTCACTTAACAATGACATTACTAACTTAACAACTGCAGTGATTCCCTTAACAGCTGTGGAAAGAAAGGTCGTAAAATTGAGCAAAACTCACTTAACAACTGTCTTACGTAGCAACGGAAACTGTGGGCTCAATTTTTCTTGCGTAAGTTATGCTTTATTTCAACTGCTGTAAATGTTAGTGGTGTTCTCTAAATAACCCACACCAGGCAACCCTGGAGAAATACTTAGACTTTCCATTTTCCAACCTCTGGCTTCCATTTCATAGATATCTTGCCACTTTTTTCTTTTCCTATATTCAGTGTGTAAATAAACAGAGATTATGAACTTTGACCCAATGAGATCATTGTATTTGCTGCTTCCTTTGTCTTCTGTTTTGTTGTGGACTTTGGGGAATGCTTCTGGCTTGCAGGTTCCCCTTCTGCTCTTTTAATTTCTAGAGCAGGAATGTACAACACATGGCCTATGGGCTGCATGCAGCCTTGGCAGATAGTAATGCAACCCCACAAGATTGTAATAAAAAATATTTTTAAAAAGGAAATTTGGAGATAGCAGAATAGAAGAGAAGGAACTGGAGAAGATAACAAAATACAAAGACCCGCAAATAAAAGTGGAACAACTGTAGCAAAAGAAAGCAAAGGTAGCACCAATAATAATAGGTGCCTTGGGTATAATCCCAGAACAACTGGAACACCCATTGAACACCATCAGCACTGACAATTTCACCATCAGTCAACTGCAAAAGGAAATTTATTCAGAATAGCTTACATCCTGCAACAATATCTGTAACACCATCAGATATCCACATCTGCCTATCCCACTCCCAAGTCCTTGGGAAAGACTCAGTAGGTTGATAAACATGCCAAATTCAGTCTAAACATCTGGCTAACTGTGTGATGAAACTTACATATTTTATATGGAGCTCAAGATGATTCCTCTTCACTCATTGCAGCCCAGACAAGCCAAAAGATTAGATATGCCTGTTCTTGACCTTGGTGATCCCAAATGTTCCACTAACTGTTGGGAATGAGCAGAAGTTCCAATCAGCAGGCAAATAATTAGATTATTATCTTATGCCCAATTGTGTGAACTGGCCCCAATTGCCTTGCTAAAATATTTACCCTCCAAAAGGACCCAACCCAGGGTATCTGGTGCCTACGTCATCTCCCCACTGGGCTCTGCAAACAATTGAAGAATACTAATTTTTCAATTATTTCCAACCTCTGGCACTCCAGTCAATGAGCAACATTTTGCCTTTAGACTTCTGTTTAATTCATTGTCTTTAGAAGTATAGGCTGAATTACTTCACCACATGATATTATTTTATAAAACAATACCTCATAATTCACCTTTCTATTTATAAATGTCTTTATGCCTCTTTCAGTTCTACTCTTTTATATTTCCCTGTGTCATCTGAATAGCAAAGATTTTGCCTGCTTGCTAAGGAATAACATTCATCCTAGCTGCTTCATCCTCTTTGCTTCTCATCACTGGCCTGAAAGCACATAGGTTCCCTGTTTTTCATTTAAATCCTGAAATGACTCTAAAAAGAACAGAAAAAAAGAATCCATGACATTACTTTTTAGCCAGCTTCTTCTCCCTTTGAAGTTTTAAAAAAGTATATTTTAAGAATGAATGGAATGATGTATCATAACCTAGTTTGAGAGTGCATAAAATTGTTCTGCATCTTCAAAAATGTGAAAATAAGAATATAATCTGGGATTTAATATACACCATGTCACAAGCCACTTAGAAGTTCCTACTCATGCAGATTAACGTTTCTCAGTAGAATAATTCTGTCACTAAGCAAGAGTTGCTTTGGGTAGTCAGATGGGTGGTTTATCAATTTAATGCAGAAGGAGAAGGAGAAGGAGAAGGAGAAGGAGAAGTACTAATAGTAATAGGCATATTTGGTGCAACCTGGAAACTTGGTCATTGACATTGACCAAGTCACCATCAGTCAATTGCAAAAGGTAGCCTTACTTGGAACAGTTTACATCCCGTGACAATACTTTAAACACCATCAAACATCAACATCTGCCTATCCAGGTCCTTGGGAAGGACTCAATAGGTAGATAAAAATGCCAAATCCAGTCTAAACATCTGGCTGACTGTGCAACCAACCATAATCATCATCATCAACATGTTCCTTATGCTATATATCAACATACTGTATATCACAATCCTTTTTCTAACTCATGTAACGATTATAATATTGTAGTAAGTTTGAGTTCCCATTCAGTCATTAAGTCAATTAAATGATATGCTATTTTGTGGCATGCCCTACCTCAAAGGGATGCTGTGAGTATAAACCAGAATGTATAACAACTTGAACCCTTTGAATAAAAGAGCAAAAACCAAACTTAAAAAATTTAATACTTAAGTAAACCTTAAGTAATTCCCATCTTACTTTTCATCAGAAGCTTCAACGGAGTCTGAGAATTCAGTAAGGCAAATGAAACCTCCTGATAATCCATCTCTTATTTTTAGTTTGTTTAAATAATATTATCATAAACCACCCTGATAAACCTGACAGAAGGCTAGCACGCACATTCCAATAACACATAAAAATACAAATCAATAAGACAAAAACAGTCAGGACTATCAAGAATATTCTGTATATGGAAAGACACAAGCACCTAGGAACTTTTTAGCTTAAAAAGGATTGGATAAAATGATAAATGGGTTTGACCATAAATGGGAAATGCATCAGACAAAGAGTTAGTCTCTTTAATCAAGAAAATGTTGCAGTTTTTTCTCCCTTTGCATGATGAACAATTGACCTAAAAAATCACTTCAATTTGCAATTGCGGTAATCTCCGGGACACACAATGCTGGTACCAAAAGGTTTTATTTCCTTTGCATTTTAACCATGTGTAGAGTGATTTAGACTCTAATTGCATTTTGGAATAAACACATACGTCTTCTCTCCACCCTTGCATAATTTCTGATGAATTATTATTGTAGTTTATCTGCTGTGGTTTATACAGATTTCTGTTTTGGGTGATATCATTCTGATAAAGACATATACGCACATTCTCTGTTTAGAGGCAGCCTGCTTTTGCCAATTAAGTCAGTAATTAAACACTAATTTAAAACGAAAATGAGTAGTGTTATCTGGCCTTACGATGCATTCACATTGATTTCTACTGTGCTCTGTGGAACGTATTCCCGGAAAAGTGTATATATAAATGCAATCAGAATTGATTAAAATTGCACACATTTTCAGTTAAAAAAGCAATCATTTTATATATCAGTCTATGTCTTTTGAAGATCTACGTTGTACAAAGATGTTGGAAGAGGCATTCGCATCAATTAAAAGAGAAATATGCTTCTACAATAGCAATTTTCACCTGCAATTTTATTAAAAATTACAGAGCCTTATTAATTTGCCAGCTGATTAATTGGAGCATCACTTTAGTCAATCAAAATGTTTTGACATGATTAATCTAACTAATTAATTGACTAAACATAGCTTTAGGCATTAATTATATTCATTAAGACAGCAGTTTCAAATGACTTTTCTTATATTTTATTATTTTTCTTCTGTTCAATCATGTTCAGTTTTTAGAGATAACCTAAACTAGTCCCTGCAGTTTTTTTATCAGGTTTTTCAGAAATGGTTTGCCATTGCCTGTTTTCTACGGCTCAGAGAAAGTGACTGGCCTAAGATCACCTGGGTGACTTTGTGCTTAAAGGCGGGACTAGAATTTAGTCTTTTGGTTTGCCTTAACCAAACTGGTTCTCATTATGAAGTTATAAGCAACCAAAAATGCATGCATTTGGAGTGCAGGATTAGTAATTTAGGCAAATGTATGATTGCTTGACATTTCATATAATCATACGTATCAGGAATATACATAGCCATTGGTGCATTCTCAACCATTAAACTTGCCAACAGTGCTCTTTAACATTCTATTAAAGAAAAGAACTCTAGCTTCTTGTTAGAGTAATATTTAATTTTTGTCCTATTCATTTTTTTAAAATTTGAATTTATTAGCCACCCAACTCCAATGGACTCTGGATGGCATACAAATCTAGAAGAAGAAAAACACAGCAACAGAGAAAAATATAAACAGGCAGCCCAGACTGAAATAATTTTACAGATAACAAAAATCCTAGAACCTAGACCAGTAGGCAAACCTTTTGGTCTTGGCAAGTAGGCGAACCTTTTGGGCCTGGGAAGTCAAAAATTCAGAGGACTTGACTCTGCTGGTGTGTTTCTCTCACACCTATACACACACCTGGGCAAAAGAGAAACAAATCATAACCAAGAAAAATAAATTAAATTAGACTAGATGTATTATTTAATAATAAGTAAATACATAATGGCAAATATTTTTTTATTTAATTTTGTCTCCCCCCCCCCCCCAAAAAAAAGCCTATCCAAGAGTCACACAAAGCATGGAAACTTTAAAGAATGTTGTTGGGTGGCCTTGCAGCCTCCACAAATGTGAAAGTGCACTGAGTTCTTGCCCATTTTACGGCGGCACCAGAGGTTGCGCAAGAGCAAGAATCTCTCATGTGACTTCTAGAGGTGGTCTGGTGTGGCACCAAAAATGACATGGCATGTCCACCTGTGACATACGTGTCATAGGTCTGCCATCTCCACCCTAGACAAACAATAATATGTCAATTCCAAGCCTGAGACTAGAGCTAGATTTTCAGAGCTTTCCATAGGAAAGACAGTGTTGTCCTTATCTCTGGGGAGGTGTTGTCCAGAGAGTGGGGGCTGCAACAGAATAGGCACACTTCCTTGGTACCACAAGAGAATAGCTTTTAATTGGGTGTGGGGGGGGGTGTTCTGGAGTGCACCCACTCTGATAGAAATTACATGGGCAGAAATGATTGGAAACCAATGGTCCCTCAGATATCCAGGGCCTCATGCCTCGCATGGCTGGATAAGGAATTCTG
Organism: Masticophis lateralis; assembly: GCA_030761175.1. Classification (NCBI taxonomy): domain Eukaryota; kingdom Metazoa; phylum Chordata; class Lepidosauria; order Squamata; family Colubridae; genus Masticophis; species Masticophis lateralis. Next base: position 124,466,622 of record JAUDYJ010000001.1, on the reverse strand, counting down.
GGAGTTGAAGTCCACAAGTCTTAAAGTTGCCAAGAACTCCCTGCTTTAGAGAAAAGGAAAAAGTAGGAGGGATTGGAAAAGGAGCCAACTTTCCATATTTTAGTTGTTCTTTACAAACTGCCTTGAATCCTAAAACAGCATTCCCTTTGTTTATTTTGGAATAAATTGTTTACAATCCTTAAATCTGTTTGTCACAGTAAAAGTTAATTTCTACTTCTCTTCTGTCAGGATTTTTTCCTTGCCATATAAAGTATTGGCTGCTGTTCACTGGTTAAGGTTCTGTCTGTTTCTCTGCAACGCCCTCAGTGAAAGGAGCCAAATTCTGAATGGAAAGTGAAAACATCAGGGGTGCTCTGTCTCCAGTCGTTTCTGCTTCTCTTTTGGCCTTGGCCCACACTTTTGGGAAATGGTAAATGAGATTGAGAATGATAACCATGATTTGCAGATTTGAACCTTGCAGAACATCATTTATTTATTTTTTTTCCTGAGAGAGAGGAGTTATTACTGCAGGTTGAGAATAAAGCTTGAGGTTCATGTTGGCAGAGGATCAGAAACAATGTAAGATATACATAGATTTGTACAACCTATGTGATTGAAAATGAACCGTCAATTGCTACCTACCACAAAGATTAACATACTGTGAGGTACTATTCACATATACTAAAGTATTAATCATCATGATCATTGTCATCCTCCATCTCTTCCTCCTATTGACCAAAGAGCTGTTAATGTATTAAAAGGACATTCCTTACAGCATAGCACAATGTGTTGAGAGGTAACTTGCAAAGCAAAGTCCATAAAGAGTGCATGGGCTGCTGTCTAGCTACTTTAATGAACCTTTCAAGACATTGTGCAAGGTTTTGTGCAAGATTTTGCATATATGAGAAATCTCTGGTCCTAGAGTTATTTTGCTACAAATTTATCCCTAGACCATAAGTCAGTCAGTCAGTCAGTCAGTCTGTCTGTCTGTCTGTCTCTCTCCTCTGTTTTGACATCACTTTTGATGATGTGAATATATAAGCAAACATATAATAAAAAATGCAAACCGACACAAAGAAAATAAATTATACGGTCCTAATATAAATTCCATCTCATGCTAGTCAATCAATAATTACATATTAAGTTAACTGTGCCACCACTGACCATACATACATCCCTTTCTCCCTTCATAGTCCCAAACAGGGACTTTGGAAGACTTATACATTTAACAACTTCCTGAATTCCAGGAATCTGGAATCCATAAATCTTATATCCAGTAGCAGGATGTTCCACAAAAGGAGTGCTCCTGCAGAAAATACCTGTTCCCAAAGTCCTCTTCCTCTGAGAGACCTTGATGGGTAGACTCCATTTGGAATAAGTGGTCCTACATATATTCAGGCCCCAAGACATGGATGAAAGTTTAAATATAATAACTAACTTTGAACTGATCATGAATAAATTGGCAATCCATGAAACTAGAGTAATAGTAACAGCACTTAAACTTATATATTGTTCCATATTGTGTTACAGCACTTTCAGCAGCTTATAATGTCAGCATATTGTCCCCAACAATCTGGCTCCTCAGAAGGATGAATCAACCTTGAGCCTATCAGGATCAAACTTTTGGCAGTGGGTAGAATCAACTTACAACACTGCATTCTAACCACTGCACCATTATGGCTCCTGTGAAATTCCAGCTACACTGCTGCTATATGGCTGTGCTGAGTTATATGGCAATTCTATTTTGAGCCTATGTATGGTTTTTCAAGGCCTTCAAGGGCAGCCCCATGTAGATCAATCATATTATAGAAGTCCAGCCATGAGTAGAATATGAGTGATGGCTGCCAGCATTTCCAATGCTAGGAACAGTCATGAGTAGCCCACTGGATGACAGTTCAGCAAGGGTTCTCCTGGATACAGCTTCCACCTGGCTGCTCCAGCAGAATTTGAGAGTCCAAGAAGATCTCCAAGAAGATCGATCAGCTATTTCTGCATGAGCAAATTCCACTGAGAATTGAAGCTGGTATTGTCCTGGACTCAACTTCTGAAGAAGCAACTCCATCCTGCTAGGATTAGCAACTTCTGTTTCTCTTCAACCAACCTCTAGACACAGTTTATCTTTTTTTAATTAATCTTACATTTTAATGAGATCTCTTAATATGGTTTTGGATTTTATTATGAGCTGCCAAGAATTCCAAAGGATGTAAATTAATACAAAAATATATAATCAATACCTACTAAACAATCTTCCTATGGGTAGGCTTCCTTTCCACAGAAGAGTATCTATGGATCTGAACTTCTGAATCCAAAGTCCTTTCTTTTAAACTAAGTTTCAAGCTAAGGTACAGTTATTTTAGTTCTTCCAACAATTAATTTAGTCCCGCCATCTGTACTGGAAATGGAAACCCGTTCCTACTTTGCTGATTTTCATGCTGGCTTTCACCTGGCACTCTCCAAAACATTAAATTGCTGGGGTTCCTCTGGAAATGAAACAGACCATCTGCGGGATGCAGAACATATTATCAAAGTGGCAGCAAAGCTAAGAATATGATCCAAGTTGTAACATTTACTAATGAAGATGTTTATCTTCAGACTTCGCCTCAGTCGCTGGCAGCTTCTGTGCCACACAGTTATAGTGTTTGCAACTTTTTTTTAAAAAAAAAGCTGGCAGAATAATCTCCAAATTCTTGGTATTTTTGTCAGTACTATTTCTCTATGATCAGATTACCCTTGGGTCATCATCATAAATATTTCTGTGGCTTATCACATAGTTAATCTAATACTGTATAAATATATACATAACCAATAAAAGAGGATAGTTGTAGTGTAGGTTTGAAATGAGCGGAACCATCTGCCTCTCCTTTCTCTTCCCAGCTAACGTGCCCTTCTGTCTTCTTAGCTTCCACAGCAATGCATCTCACTCTTTCTGAATTATATTCCCGCATCTTTACGTAATTGTCCATCTTTGTGTCTGCAGGCCACTTCATAGGGAGGATGATCATATGTGCTTATGTATGTAGGAGGAGTCCTTGATGCTCTCTGAGCTTGGATGTTTTCTTGCAGGTGTTTCATTACCAAACTAAGCAACATCATCAGTCCTAGTAAGGAATAGCATTTGCTCTCACTGCAAGCTGAGGCAGTGCAAACTGAGGACTGACAGGGCAAGCCATTAAAATATAAACTGAGAGCAAATCACATTCTTTACTAATTCTGACAATGTTACCTAGCATGGGTAATAAAACATCTGCAAGAAAACATCCAGGCTCAAAGAGTATCAAGGACTCCTCATATATAGATAAGCACGTATATGAACATCCTCCCTATGATGTGGCCTGCCGACACAAAGATGGGCAATTACTAAAGGTGTGGGGATATAATTCAGAAAGAATTAGATGCATTGCTATGGAATGTAATAATACAGAAAGGCGTCTTAGCTGGTAATAGAAAGGAAAGGCAGATGGTTCCATACCAAAAGAATGAAGCAATGGGAGAACTATAATTAATATCAGGGATCCCAGACAGAACCCCAGCCTAGACCATGGTGTGCCAAGAAGTGCCTTCTAAGTAGCCATTCTCTGCTGCATCTGACAATTATTTCTTAAGCTGCTTTTAATTGCAAGCCAACATCATTGTTATTCTCATTAATTGATCTGGTTTCCATAAGTAATTTTGAAGCATTAAAAAAATGGCCTGTGCTTTGTTTGGATGGGACAAAGTGAATCTAGAAGTGGTGGTGGGGAGTAGAGGGGACATTGGATAGCAAGCCCACAAGATCATCTTCTAGCTAATGTACCCAAACAGTCATTTTCTATGACTATCATATTGTGAGAACTCTCATAGCATTTCCTAGGTATGCTTAGCATCCCCCCAAAATTGGCATTCCTGATCTAGAACATAAAACATAGAATAATAGAGTTGGAAGGGACCTCAGAGGTCATCTAGTCCAACCCCATGCTTGTATAGATTTTCACACCTGTTTTCTGCTATGTGCCTAAACCAGAAGGGCCCCATATAAGGTTACTTATAGCATTCCTTAGGGGTGTCAAACTCGAATACATATTGTCATCACATGATGTATCACAACTTTTTCCCCTTTTGTTAAACCCAGGGTGGGCATGGCCAGCGTGTGACTCATCCGGCCCATGGGCCGCGAGTTTGACACCCCTGCCTTAGATCATATGTACATGAGCCATTTTTATGAGTTTGAAAGATGGTTTGCAGATCTGTCTGTCTGTCTGCCTATCTTTATATGTGTGTGTGTGTATGTATGTATGTATATATGTAGATGTGTGTGCATGTATGTGTATGGTTATATATTTATTTTCTTTTGAGAGTGGGCATCAGAATTTCATTTTTTAATGTGTGCCAATGTGTTCACAGAGAAAAGTGACAGTAAAGGTTATCTTATCTTATCTTATCTTATCTTATCTTATCTTATCTTATCTTATCTTATCTCATATCACCTTACAACTCACAACTATTCTGATTTGGATGCTAGAATAGCACAGATTTACAGCTGTTAATCTTTTCATAATTTACTCAATAGCCGATCGAAGATAGCATAGAAGTAAGAATGACTTAGTGTCATGAATAAATTTAGACAACCCAAATAAACAAGGAAACTGAAGTCAGGGACTCATTCGAAATCTGGGACAGAATGCTACATTTTTAACAAAGCAATAAAATAGACACTCAACTGAGAAAATGTTTACACGCAGAAGTGCGGTGCCCCATATTATACAATGAAAACAACTAGTTCAGCATTATTTGGATATGTTCCAGCATTTCCACCCACACACATCTTCAACCTATTCCAAAGCCTAGTTGAGCAGCCTACTAAGCACTCTTGCTTAGCATCATAAATTCCACCACTCCCCTGCAAAATCATCTTATGCCTAGGCACAGATGTTGAAATGAAACTAGGTAATGATGCACTTCATGGTCGATTGGATCCTAGCTAGGTATGTGTTTGAATTTAGCTGTTCCAGACAAGTGGGTTAAAATGTACTCCTTGTGCATATAAAAGGAAAGAATTCATTTAAGCCATATTTTGATGACATTTTAAGTTATGGGTGCTGTTTCTTAATATAGATCTTGAAAAATAACTGCTTGGAATAAAAGAATACTTAGCAATGCATCAACAGTTTTATTTTTATGCTAAGTGTGACTTACTTGAGGATAATTATGATTTCAGATGGTAACATACATTGTCCTTCAGTTCCTTGTTTTGTTTTTATATGACTGTGCTCAGTAACTCCAATTGACTCTTAATTGCATCTAGGAATGGAGAATCCAGTAAAATCCATGGGCTTTCCATGGGTTTCAATGTGGTTCTCCAACTTGAATGAATTTAACTTGAAAATGTTTCACATTGTCCACGTTGAACTGGGTTCAGTGAATAGTCTCCATTACCATTTTGGTATTCTGTGTTTTCCTAAATGAAATCAATCCTGACTATTCCTTGGAAGGACAGATACTGAAGCTCAAGCTGAAATACTTTGGCCACCTAATTAGAAGAGAGGATTCAGTGGAAAAGACCCTGAAGTTGGGAAAGATTGAAGGCAAAAAGAGAAGGGGAGGGCAGAGGATGAGATGGTTATATAGTGTCATTGACAGAGTGAGCATGAGTTTGGGCAAGTCAGGGAGACAGTGGAGGGCAGGGGGTTTTGGCATGCTGTGAAGAGTCAGACTCAATTTAGTGACTGACAAACAACAACAACAACAACAACAACAACTCAGTGTCTAAGTTCTGTGCCTATAATTTTGTTTGGAATATATTTACAGTGCAAGAGCCAAGCTTTCTGTCTTCAACCATGCATTTGAAGAATGGCTGTGACTAGGATATATGAGCTACTTGGCAGATATCAGTCATCATTCCAACTCATCTCAAATCAGTTGCTTTAGTCCAATATCCAAGCCTAATACAAAAAACTGGAAGAGAGGAAAACAGTATCCCTTTATCCCTTGGAGATCCAGTCACTGACACAGAAATTTAATTTCCTTGTTTTTTTCTTCTGTTAACTTCTTAATCTGGATCTTATCCATTAAAGTTATCCATTAAAAGAAACTGCTTAGAAATATCAGGAATAGCTTCCTGAGTTTTATGGGGACCCTGGCAAACTGCTGTCTGTAGCTTTAGATACCCCAATGGAGCATTTAGTATGGCAGTCAGCAATGAGTTTCAGCAGCCTGTTATTGCATTACTATTATGCTTTGCAACAAAATCATGTTCTGGGATCCTGTGGCACACTAACAAAGTCTTCCAGACCTAGATATGGAGGTGGAAGCAGTGGGCTCTGAAGTCATGTTCCAGAGTGCTGGTTCCATAGAAGGCAAGATGCGAAATTTAAAATGTGCTTTTGGAAAAACACAAGAGCTGGGATGGCATTTTCTCAGAAATACATAATAAGAGTGCTGCTACAGCACATCAGATGCAATATGTGTTTCAAAAGAGGAGTCCGAAGAAGCACTGAAGGAATAAATTTAACCATGAAGCATAAGGGTTCTGACAGGCACTGCAAAGGTAAATTTAATAAAGGGTGATGTATCTTCATTTCGATCAATATTATTCAGATGGCTCTATATTACAAATCTCATGTTTCCCCAAGTGACCTCCTTCTGAGCAGAAAGCAGTATTGTTAGCTTTATAATGTTTGAGCTGCTGTTGCTTTTATTGTAAATGTGTAGTAGTAGCAGCTTATCACAATCTCAACTTGTTCTTTTACTGAGTCTGAGATTTGATATCTGATTAGAAGGAAGAGATAAATAAGAGTCTTTTGCATAATAAAATTATTGAAGATTGCAATTGAAAAGATAAAAAAACTAATACAAACTAAAAACGTGAGTAAAAATAGAAAGAGGAGAAAGGATAGAAAAGAAAAGAAAAAGAAAAAAGAAATATATAAAGAAACAACTTTCCCCCCTTCATCACAAGTATAAAGAATTTTTCTTAAAATATATCAAATCCTCATCATATCTCATTTCATAACTATAAACAACATAGTAAACACCATGAGCTGTAGTAGCACAGTCATTAGAATGTAGTATTATAGGCTAATTCTGCTGACTGCCAGCAGTTCAGCAGTTTGATTCTCACCGGTTCAAGGCTGACTCAGTCTTCCATCCTTTCGAGGTCAGTAAAATGAGGACCCAGATTGTTGGGGGCAATAGGCTGACTCTGTAAGCTGCTTAGAGTGGGCTGTAAAGCACTGTGAAGAGGTATACAACTCTAAGTGCTATTGCTATTCATTCCTTGTCAATAAGAGTCCATTAAGGGTTACCAAAAATAATGTGTCAACTTTAATAGAAACCAACTTTATATTCCTTCCCTGTACTTTTAACAATATTGGCTTTTATTCCTTTCAAAAAATGTCCTGGAACGTGATTTCTTTTCATTTTTACTTTGCTGTTCTCAGAATGTCCTTCAAAACTTTAACACTTTTTTTTATATAAATCCAAAGCAAGAAGCTCTACCAGACATGATTGATATTGATTTGAATGTAGATTTTAAAAAATGATAAGCTATAAGAGTGATATGGAAAAAGATGATATACTTGCCATCCACATTCAAATCAATTTTAGTCTTGTCTGGTACAGCTTGTTCCATTTCTGTAACATCGTTTACACATCTTTTATCTATAGTGACAGACATTCTTAAAATTAACTTTTGAGTCTTTTGTTCCACAAATATCCTTCAAAACATCCAATGTTAAGGTACTTTCCCCCCTTAATGGGTCAACAAGTTGACTTTAAGTATTTTTCTCCTTTAATTATAAACTTTAGTTTCTTCTCTAGCATCCAACATTCAAAGTTGGATGCTAGAGTGTTTCTCCCTCCTAAGGAATCCAAATCACAGCAATTTCCCATGGGAATGATTCTTATCTTGAGAATTTAATTTCAAACTCTTCTTTCAAATACATCTGGACCTTTAATCCATTCTTAATTTTCTAAAATCAATAGTTTAAAAATTTTTGCTGTTTTTTTTTTAAATTCTAGGTCACTAAACTTGTACTAACAACAAAGTTCAAATGAAAGGAGTGGTTAAATTTTGCATTAACAGGTAGAAGTAGTATAATTAAGATTTTGAAAATGGAAATGTAAGTGATCATCAGATTAATTTAGTTCAGTGTAATTTTCAATTGTTTGATTTTTTTAAAAAGAAGACCAGAAGGTATGTATCTAATAGATAAATAAAGGATTAAAAATCCCTAATTTACACATTAAAGGAATGTAAAGGGAAATATAATTTCCTTTTACCTCTTAAAATAGAAAGTTCAAAAGCACTTAATGTCCCTAATTTAATCACAATGTCTCAAAAAGTCTATAATTTCATCTTGAAGTTATGTATCTGTAACAACATCAATGTGATAGAAATTGGAATTTTAATTTCCTGCCCTCCTAAAATATACATGTACATAAATCACACACTATGCCAAACAGTAATAGAAATATTGTATAGTTGCAGCTTCCACCAAAGGTTAGCAATCTTAAATGAAACTGGCTTCCAGCAGTTGAAATTAAAGGAATTAAGTGACAGATCATTTGCAAACTTTATTGGCAGCTATCTTTGTCCATCACCTTTAATCAAACTTCAGTAGACTCTTCTAGAGTTGAATAAACAAACAAGGAAGCAAACAAACAAATAAACATTGGTAAATTTGCATTTTTATAACTTTCACTACATTTGCATTTGATTTTCATTTAGAACTTTCTGGTGATTATCTCCATTCCATTTGCCATACCACTGAACTTTTTTTCCCCTTCCAACTGCTTCTATCATTCCAGCGGGCTCTCATTTCCTTCTTGTGGCCTTTTTAATATTTTTTTTTTCTTTTTACCCATCCTTCAATGTATCCTTCTTTATGGATAATTATTACAATTTGTTAATGAGATTTCTCCCAGGAGGAACCAAAGGAGGAGGGGAAATAAAGAGAAGAATGAGCAGAAGAAGAAGAGAAAGAAACAGCTGAGCATTGCTCCTAATTTTTAATTACTTCCCATAGCCAGGTCTATATTTTTTCCCATGCTTCAGCCAGCCTCTACTGCCTCAGCAAATCCAGGGCCATAGGGGAGAGTGAAAGCTGATTTTTCTTTGTTTCCTCTAATTAGGTGCCTCTTTTTTTCCCTCACACTGCAGGATGCTCTTTCTTTGGTTAATAGTAAAACTAGTTAAGAAAGCAATCTAAAGCAGGCTGCTTGGATGTGTGCCCCCCTGAAACAAGTGAGAATGTATTCCAAGAAATAGATGGCTGGGAGACCATCATACAGGTAGTCTTCGACGTATGACCACAACTGAACTCAAAATTTCTGTTGCTAAGTGAGACATTTGTTAAGTGAGTTCTGCTCCATTTTATGACCTTTGTTACCATAGTTGTTAACTGAATCATAGCAGTTGTTAAGTTAGTGAATCGACTGTTAAGTCAATCTGGCTTCCCCGTTGACTTTTGCTTGTTGGGAGGTTGCAAAAGAGGATCATATGACTCGGAGACACGGCAACCGTCATAAATATGAGTCAGTTGCCCAGTCTTTCGATTGTGATCACATGATCATGGGGAGGCTTCAACAGTTGTCAGCATGGAAAACGGTCATAAGTGACATTTTTCAGTGCTTTTGTAACCTGCAATGGTCACTAAATGAATGGTTGTAAGTCAAGGCCTACTTATATTTTCTTAGAAGCTCCCAAGTTTAGCAAAAATGTATTATTCATTCAGATGATTGTATTTTTGTGCCAGTGTCTCTGTAAATTGGAACGGCAGTAGAGAGAATTACTAAAAATAAGGAAATACCCTTGCTACCTGAGCTTTATTTTCCCTTATCACAAAATTACTGTACTTTTCAGAGTATAAGACACATTTTTCCCCCCTAAAAGAGGCCTGTGTAGCGTAGGGGGCTAATGCCTCCTACTAAAGGCAGCAATTAACACCAGCTGCCTGTAATTTCTCTGAGTTCAATCCTAGCCAGGCTCAAGGTCGACTCAGCCTTCCATCCTTTCTAAGGTGGGTAAATTGAGGACCCAGTTTGTGGGGGCAATAAGCTGACTTTGTATAAATATACAAAAGTATGAAGGCTATTGCTTAACGCATTGTAAGCCGCCCTGAGTCTCCGGAGAAGGGCGGCATATAAATCAAATAAAAAATAAAAAAATAAAATAAATACACCAAATACAGCCATTTTTGGCCTTCCAAAATTCCACCCTACATGTCCTGTTTTCGCCAAAACCAGGCCCGTTTTTCACAAAAACGGGATGTGCAGAAGGGTTGGGAGGCCTGCAGAGTGCTCCTGGGGGCTGGGGAGGACAAAAATGTGACACGTGGGGGGTTTGGGAGGCCAAAAACAGGCCCGTTTTTCACAAAAATGGGTGCATTTTGCCCTCCCCAACCCACAGGAGCACTCTGCAGGGCTCTCAAACCCTCTGTGCATCCCACACAGAGGGTTTGGGAGGCCTTCAGAGTGCTCCTGGGAGCTGGGGAGGGCAAAAACTTTTTTTTTCTTGTTTACCTCTTTGAAATCTTGGTGCCTCTTATACTCTGGTATGTCTTATAGTCTGAAAAATATGGGTAAAACTGGATATAAGATGAGGCTGTGCAGTGTGGTATACCAGAGGAAGAAAATCTCTATTATGTCTACTTAATTCCTGCTTTCCCTATTGGTTCAATTATTATTGTAAAATCACTGTTTTCCAATATCACTGCATCCTTCCTCATACTGTGCAATTCAATGCATTTCTGTCAGCCAGGCCTGTCCATGCTACAAAGCTCAGTGACTAATGTAGCTGGCCAAGGAGTGCATTGTAGTATCATGTTTGCTCCAGAGGGAGCCAGAACAATTTTTATCCTGCAAATTTTAATCCCTCTGATGCCTTTGTTTGTTTGTTTCTTTGATTTTTATCCCACCTTTATTACTTTATACTTATCTCAAGATGGCGAACATACATAAAACTCCTTCCTTCTCCTGTTTTCTCCATAACAACCCTGTGAGGTGGACTGGGCTGAGAAAGAGGGACTGGCCTAAAATCACCCAGCAGCCTTGCATGCCTAAGGTAGCACCAGAGATGGTATTCAGCAGGTTCTGACCAGTTCTGGAGAACTGGTAGTGGAAATTTACCAGAGAACTGGTAAATATCACCTCTGACTGGCCCCGTCCCCATCTATTCTCTGACTACCAAGTCCCAGCTGATTGGGAGGAAATGGGATTTTGCAGTAACCTTCCCCTGGAGTGCGATGGGAATGGAGATTTTACAGTATCCTTCCCCTGCTATGCCCACAAGCCACACCCACCAAGCCATGCCACGCCCACCAAGGCACGCCCACAGAAGCGATAGTAAAAAATTTTGAATTCCACCACTGGGTAGCACTATCTCCTGGTTTCAAGCCTGGTGCCTTAACCAAACTGCCTCAGTAGATAATAGACATCAGTATCAAGAATGAAATGAAGATGCTTCAGGTTAACAATCCATTTGCTCACAAACACACACACACTACACACACGCCAATGGGTCCATTGTTATATTTTCCTCTCTTTACACTTCCACTTCCATCTCTGCTTTTGCGAGGCTTTAAAAAACAAACAAAAAAAATCCCTCAAATTGATGCCCGTCAAAATATTTATTTGACTTCTTTCTATTCAGTACTAATGGATTCTGAATAAAACTAAAAATGAAGTCTCTTTTAGTCAAAAATGACAAGGAGGGAAAGCCAGCTGGGATATTGGCAGTTTGGATAACAATAGAAAACAAGTGGTTCTCCCTGCCATTATGGTGAGCCAGAAACACATAAGCATTGTAAAGGATTTATGTAAAAAAAATCAAAAGGCTGCATGTACACAAAGCACAATCCTTTGCCAGGCTGATGTGCTCACTGAAATAACTGGAGATATGTAAGGTGAGTTTAGGGCTACAGACAATCACCCAAACTGAAGTCTCTTATGGGTCTTCAAAATGCACCGAGTTCCACAAGTAGAACCTCTTTATATCAGTTATAGGACAATTATTTGTGATCTATATTAATATTAGCTATGTGAAAAATATCATGCTAAAAATCTCTCCAGAACCCAGATTTGCCATTCCCTATTAGTATACACCCATTACTTCTAAGATTTAAATGAAATTAAAAATAAACACCCATTTTAGTTTACATTTTTCCAATTACGGCGATTTCAGTTGTTTTAAAAGGAAGTTACATCATCATGTAAATGTAGACAGTCACTTGAATTTTTCCATAAAAGATAACACCCGGCTAATCAAGTTCCTTGATTAAGGTATCAGTAATGGTGGAACGGTCTTACTCAATGTTGAACCACAGTACATCCATGGTTAATGCTAGGAAAATTCCATGCTGTGTACAGGTGATCCATGATTTACAATCATAATTGAGCCCAAAATTTCCATTGCTAAGCAAACAGTTATTCAGTGAGTCTTGTCCTGTTTTACAACCTTTTTTTGCTACAGTTGCTAAGTGAGTCACTGCAGTTGTTATGTTTGCAGCACAGTTGTTAAGCAAATTTGGCTTCCCCATTGACTTTGTTTGTCAGAAAGTTGACTCTGGGACATATCATAAATATGATCAGTTGCCAAGTATCTGAATTTTAATCATGTGACCATGGGGATGCTGCAATGGTCATAAATGTGAAAAAGTCATAAGTCGCTATTTTAGTGCCAATGTAACTTTGAATGTTCACTAAACAAATGGTTGTAATTCAAGGATTATCTGTATGCCAGTTAAGGACCAAATGGCAAAACATTGGATATTTTTCTGAAGTTAATTCAATGAAGAAGCAGTAGGGTTGGAGTTTTTTTATATTAGTGTTAGGTAAGTCAAACAAATGCATCCTACTAAATGCCTAGTTGCCATCATATTGATAGCTATATTTCAAAAACAGAGATGTATACTTTATCAAAATACTCAGTAGCTAAATAGCCTTTTAGAATTGCTTGGTTATTCAACTCTAGTCTACAGTAGTGCTGGGAAGAATTCCGACCTGCTTATCTACTACGCATGATTTTGCTATGCAAAACCTGTGCCCCACTATGCAAGGAGGACCACAGCTTTTCTTCAAACAGAAGCATTGATTCATACTACTTTTCTGACATCCTGCGTTTGCTCTGGGCAATAATATACTTTCTCAACAATGATGCAGGTCAATCTGATTTTTTAAAAACCAATGAGATCAGAGCAATTAATTCATTTCGGGTGACATCAGGAGGTGCAGTACAAACCGAGAAAAAACCCTGGGGCTATCAATTTATAGCAACTTCTTTAATGTGTTAATCTTATTAGAGAATAGTTGTTTTATGACTGGTTGATCCACTGTGTTAGTTGCCATGTGAAAAGACAAATTTTCTGTGGTACCTATTTTGTAATTTATTCACTGTGTGTCTGTCCTGAAGGGCTGCCTATCTCTGTGTGTTTCCACCCATAGATGAGGTCAGCAAGAGGGGCACACACTTCAGGTGCCATAAATTAAGCAATGGGACCCCTCAAGTATGCCTCCTTGGTGATGTATAATGATATGTACGGAAGACCTTGAGAGACGGGGCAGAGAAATGCTGCTAATGATATCCCCAGAGAGATCCATACTGTTAATTTTTTTGGATTTTTTTTTAAAACTTGGTTTTTCTTCCAGGCCTTGTATTAGGAGGATGGTGAAGTTCCTTTGCAGATTTTATTTTATTGGGTGTGTGTGTGGGAGGGGAGTTATCCTTCTGGTCTTAGTGTTAATGGGGTTGATTTTCACAATTGGTTGTATGCCCTTTCCTTTAATAAACATGGCTTTCTTTTTTTAACTTTTTATTTGTAAGTCACCCAGAATCAGTGTGAAATGGAGATATTAAATTAAGTAAATTAACTGTCCTCAACTTTCCAAATATATCTCCAATTTTTTTTTAAAAAAAAAAGTCTAGCATGGTTTTAAACATTTATCAAGGAAAATATGGATTCTAGCTTTACAACAGATTTTATTCCATTAGCTCCAACATCAGTAAAATTGATGTGTGGACCATTATACAATTAGGATATATTTGTCCCCTAAATTGGCTAATAATCTAGTGAGTCATCACTGGAATTTATCATTTGCCCCCAGCTAATCCTCTTTCAAGACTTTTTGTAAGCCTGAGTATACAGATCATATTATTTCTCACAATTTGCATATGCCTTAATCTTTATGACCAGTCTCTCCCTCTGTACATTCCAAACACATCAAAAGATATTTGCTTAACAACCATTACAATAAGCAAGCTAAAATTAGTTTAATCCTTGATTAGGCTATAATTATATTAATGCAACATAAACTGATACATACAAGTTTGTAAATGTAAATGGATCCATCATTTGTTAAGTTCGGTTCAAAAACGACTCCTCTGAATGAATAAATTATCTGGGATTAATATAATCAAAGTGAGAGAATTCTTGTGCTCCGTGGTTGATCCAAATATTACATTTCTTCACTTCATAGACTATCACCTAATGATAGGTGATAGTCATTGGTAAACAGGTAACCCCACCTGTTGAAAAGAGCTTCCAAACTAAACATGTAACATGTCACCTTTATAGTTATATAAAGATATACATATTCATATATAGGTAGTCCACAATTGAGTCCAAAATTTCCATTGGTAAGTGAGACAGTTAAGTGAGTTTTGTCCCATTTTACAAACTTTCTTGTCACAATTGTTAAGTGAATGACTACAGTTGTAACTTACACTTAACAGTTGTTAAGCGAATCTGGATTTCCCATTGACTTTGCTGGCCACAAGGCTGAAAGTGATTGCATGACCCTCGGACACAGCCCCCATCATAAATATACAGTATATACTGGTTGCCAAGCATCTGATTTTTGATCATGTGACCATGGGGATGCTGCAATGGTTGTAAGTGTAAAAAATGGTCATAAGTCACTTTTTCCAGTGCTGTTATAACTTCAGTCACTAAACAAATGATTGTAAATCAAGAACTACCTATATGCATGTTTCTGTGAACGTCTGTGATACCCCCCTGTGATACCTAGATTGTCTGTTGGGAAGATGGATTTGAAAATATTTTCTTCATCACTATTCAGCCTTTTTCCCCTCCAAATTCAGAAAAAAAATTCAAATCCAACAGTGGTCATAAGGAATCCCAAGATTCCCACACCTCTCCCACAATTTTGCATTTCATCTTCCTTCCCTAGACAGACTTGTCAGACAAACAAAAATTGATAAAAATACAGTTAATTAAACCACCACTGTCCTGCATTAACCAAACACATTTTAATGAATCCCAAAACACATTTTCCATTCATATTCTCAGATTAGTTCCTCCCCCTCCCCCTTTCGTGCAATACCAGGCATGTTTCTAAAGCACACACAAAAAATTGGCCTTTGATTAGTAGCCCTAAGTGCTATAATAATAAAATATTGCACATAAAGAAAGACATTTAAATATTGCTAGATACTTCAGACTTGTTATAGCTATTGGAAGCTACTTGGCTAAATACTCTCTTAACCTGCCAGGTGGAAAGGTTGTGCATTAATTGTGTTAAACAATGAACTTTAAAAGGGCCACTTAAAAATTGCACAAGGCAGCTTAATCAGCTGGAGGAGTTCTTTTAGAGTGGAATTTAGAACCTCTGGATATTTTATTACTTCTGCTCAGTTGTGATTGGACAATACTAGGTTTCTAATAGGAGGCTTGGGAGGGACTGCTTTCATTGTCAGGACATTAAACAAGAGCCTATCCAGTAGATGAAAGAGGGCATACAGCTTGCTCTTTGTGAATTCCAACAATGTTCAAACCCCATCCTTGTTTATTCAAAAATAAGTCAACAAAGTCATCTGAGCTTTTCTTAACAGGATATGTAGCAGCCTGCATCATTAACACTCAGAATGCTGATGAGTCTTTCAGTGAGGCCCTCACATTTTGGTCATAGAATTAAGAATAGGCATATCATTTACCATATATACTTTTTATTGTTATGATTGCTCAATTAAATGCATCAAAATTATTAAATATTGAATATTAAACTATTCAGAAGCTTGTCCAATGAGTTCAATGGGAATTATGCCCAGGAAAATGTACAGGTTTATAAGCTTAGTAGTTTACCTTAGACATTATTTCAGTATATTCCTGCAATACGTCTGACACAGGAAAATCTCAAAACTTGTGAAACTATGATGCATGTGGAAGAATGCTGAAGGGTTTTACAGCAGCAAAAGAATGGTAATTAACGTAACAGGCTAGCTGCTGAAATACACTGAACTTTGTTTACATATATTTTGACACTGCCTTAGTGACAGCCAAATACATTTTTATTGTTTTTTTTTATACAAATCTAATCACTAAAATTTAATTCCATGCAATTCATCAAAGATAAGGCAAAGCTTCCAAATTTTGGAAGCCATAAGAAACTATAGAAGGTCTTCTAAATTGAAATAGTTATTCTCGTTCTCTCTCTCTCCTTTATTCCAAGATTTCTTTCCTTAAGAATTCAGTATAATCCAGTCTAACTTTCACTTCCAAGCATTAAGAAGTAAGACGAAAAATATTTTTTAAACTGAAGCAAATGCTAAACCTTGAAAACAACGAGGACGTTCTTGTATACCTTAATCAAACATATCGCAACAAGAAGCTTCAGTTAAAACTCTACTTTTTCTGTCTATCAACCAATAACAGCAAACAATCAACTTCAAGGCCACAATTATAGTAAGAGCAGTGGTGGGGATTCAGTCAGTTCGCACCACTTCGGGAGAACCGGTTGTTAACTTTTTGAGCAGTTTGGTGAACTGGTTGTTGGAAGAAATCATTAAGGCAGAGAACCGATTGTTAAATTATTTGAATCCCACCACTGAGTAAGAGGTATCATTTTTAAGGGCTGATACAATTGCTAGACAGACAGACTGTGAATGAATGGTACTTTAAAACAGATAATCGTCTTTCCAAAGAATAGTCTGCAACCAGAGTTATTCTCATTGCAGTATCTGTATTTCATATCGCTCTTTGTATGCTCATTTTAATGAAAGTTTGCACCGATTGTCATTTGTTCTGTGGAAACCCACAGAACTCCAGAAACCTTGACAGATGGTGTTTTGAAGGATGTTGCCAGGTAGCTGGTGTGAATCCCACATTAGCATTCTCTCTGGCTTTCAGAGGCAGCTCACCTTAGTCTCTTTTTAATATTCACATATGCTCACCTACAGCTACTCTCAGGGGGGCAAAAATTAGTACGGCATTAGTTTATTAAAGCTTCTAATTCATTCAGAGTGAAACTCTAGCCTTTAAGAGGAAAGTCACATGCAAACTTATTTTCATGGTCTTTCTGTTATTTCTGGTTTTGAATTACTTGTATATTTTAATTCCCTTACATTTTTCACCACCCCCGCCTCCCTCTTCACTTCTCTTGAGATTCACATTGTGTCTCAGTAGATACTTCCCCCTGCTGGGAAAGGTTCAAATTACATCTACAAAGTATTGGAGGGAAACAAACACATTTTATTGATTGCAGGGCTTTAAAAGAAAAACCCTCTATTAAGGCACACTTTGGTAAATCTGCCTCCTATAGATGTATAATTTAAGAAGACCTGAAGGTTTGTGAGTTAACATAATGTGCTTAATGACAGCCGAATTATATCTTTAAGGTAAAGGAATTGAAAAAGAATCAACTGAAGCAATATATTTGCTTGCCCATATATGAGCATTAAGAGAAAAGTGAGTAGTTATTTACATTTGAACATCTGATCATAGTTTTCCTGATGACCAACTGACCAATATCATCTGTGACTGTCTGAATTCCTTTCCAATAATAGATGCTCAGAGTTGCCTCAAATGATGAGTGGCAAATAAATTTAATAATAATATCAGGACACTGTTCCCAAAACAGAATAAATAAACATTCTTAATGTACAAGGAAAGAAGATAAGTAGATTATGCAAATTTAGTATTATGGAACTCATGCTTAGGCAAAAAGTTCAAAGAAGATTTTAAAAATATTATTGGTTCTATATTTCAAATCTCAAAATAAAACTATACCATTATACAGAGTTTTAATTATCTACTATCCAATGGAATAATTCAGCAGATATTTCTGAAATGGATCTCCATTTTATATTCCATAAGGATAGGGTGAACCTAAGAATATGATTGTTAAAGTTAACAAATCCAAACAGCATTAAAGTAAAATGAAAGTTTTCTAAAATTATAAATGCAGTAACAACCCATTTTTTCCTATATCAAACTGACCATGGCAATGAGTTTTGTTTTGTTTTGTTTTTAAACCATGATATTGATCTTTAATGAGGTTGTTGCCTTTGTCTTTGTGTAAATACATTTCTGTGGAAACTTCACCTGTCAACTCAGGTCTGACCCTGACCACAGTAGTTTCTTCAATAAAGAGGCAAAATCCATTATTAATGTAAAACGATTAAATAAATCCATAAGGAAACCAAAGTAATTATTATGGTTACCATCCTGACATAAGTTGCAACATCACGTTCTGAAATGCAAAGCTTTAATTCATGACCTAGCAAGATATCTCTGAAAGTCGATCCAAAATCTGCAAAATACAACTGCAAGGCAACGTTCCTTGAAAGCTATCCCTCTTGTTATCAGCAGGGCTACATTTCACAAAATGCCTAATTGTTGCTGATTAATCTATAAAAGGAACGAGGGTTCTCCCAGGGCTCTGCTGTGGACACTAAATTCCCGGTTTATTGTATAGTGTTTCTCCGGAAATCTGTCAGCAGCTCTGCTTAGCCTTGTACTTCACAAAATGCTGCCAAAATCCAGCACCCTTCCCTGCTCAGGTTTCTATTCTGGTGACCTTAGTGTCAGAACTAAAGCAGTGCGCTGATGCCACATAAAAGGCAGAACTCCCCGGGTCTCTTCCCTCCTGCACTTTCTGACTTGCTGGTGCCCTGCAATTTCTAAAGCAATCAGTCCTTCCGTTTCAGCCGACTCTGCCTCTGCAACCTCTCTGCCTGCGCGTAGATCCGAAAGAATGCCAGAGAGAGCGAGAGAGCGAGCTGCGCTCTCCTTTTCTCTTCCTAACAGGGACAGATCTGCCTGTTTCTATGTCCTTAACCCATCTCGGTGTAGCCCGCACCGAATCGCAGAACGCAGCAGCGGTGGCAACAGGGAACCTCGGCAGAGGGGATGGCAACAAGCAATCCGCCAACAAAAATCCGCCAGACTCGAAGAAAGGAAAACCAAGACTTACCTTCCGCCAAAAGGCGCATTGCATGAACAAAGGACGGGTCTAAGCTATCCTTCTCAGCCATCAGCTCGGGTAAATATTTCTCTTGCTCCATGCTGGGTTCGCCTACACTTTGGACCGGCTGGCCCGCCCAAGGTAGCGCAGAGAAAGAGAACTCGCTCACTAAAGGCTTTGTTGGCTTCGATTCGTCTCTTGCCCTTCTGTGACTGTACTTGGGACGGGCTCACTTCCCCATGTGCGTGGTGACGGTCGCGGGTGCGCCGCTGCTTCAGGACCTTGGACAGCGCGCCCCCTCCGCCGCCGCCGCCCCTCCGCCGCCTCCCTCTTCGCTCGCTCCTTCGAAAAGCGCGTGTGTTGGTTCGCCCGTCTGGGTGCGCTTCCCCCCCCTCCCACCCCGCACTGAGCTACCGTCTCATACAGTACCAGAAGCCTTAACAAGGGAGGTGGGATGACCAAGTCTTCCTCCCGCCTCCGTCGTCTTCTCATTGGGGCAGGCGCGGAGGGAAGGCGGTGAGAGACAGGACGAAACAGCCGCGGGATTGGCTTCTGCTCCCGCCCAGTCTTCTGACAGGCGTCTGAAAAGCCGCGGGCGCGGCGAGATCTGTGACAGATGAGCGAAGGGGGCGGGACAAGACAATCCACCCGCTGTCCAACGTACTGAAGTAGCGAGAAGGACGGAACAACCTCGAGCCAACATCGGAAAGGACTGCGGACCCGACTATCATTTGTCTGGATAACTCAGTCCTCGGCTAGATTAATTAGAAAAATCTCTGAACATTTGGTTTGTGTTCGGGTTTCATCGGTTGCAAAACCATCCACGTACCAAGACAATGTGGTGTAGCTTGATTAACAGAAACAGTTTTCATCTCTGGAGCCCTTTATTGTTCATGTTTATTTGTTTACTTGACACGGAACAACAGTTCTTCCTCCTTCATCCGTTCTTTTGTTATGCCTATGAAAGGGAGAGAACTGCTTGTAAAGAATGAAACACCCTCAAAAGTGGCTAGGGGATCCTTATTACTGCTTTAATAAATCAATTGGTCTTAGCATCACTGGCTCTTGATCAAGTGAGTTTTATCTATCTACCTACCTACCTATCATCTATCTATCTATCTATCTATCTATCTATCTATCTATCTATCTATCTATCTATCTATCTATCTGCCATCTATTTAAGTCTGAACATATTGCCCTTAATGGAAGTTAGAAACCTACACCAATTCCTCTAAATTTTGTCTTCAAACCAAATAAAAGAAACTGGGTCAGATTTTGACACTTTACAAGGAAAATAAATCAGTGTCTTTATTTTGTGATTATGTAAGAAATACATGATTCCATCATTAGATAAGCACACAATTTGTCAGTCAGCATGAGACAAAAGTCAACTTGTTCAAACAAAAATGGAACTAATGAAAGAGAGGAAGCTCTTTATAGATCTCTATTCCACTGATCCCACTCGATAAAGACCAGCATTTGGGGTGAGGTGAGGGGGTGCAGTAGTCACTTCCTTATGATTCATACCGATGTGCTTCTACGCATTGTCAGGCCTGTCCAGCCAACAAGTACTATATTTAATCTAACTATCTCTAAACTATGTCTCTTTAATATATCAGATTTCTCTTCAAATCTCAGTCCCCTACTTCTCCCACCACAAAATAAAACCAGAATATCTGGCTAGGAACAGAGTAGAAAAATATGCTTTTGCTTAAAAAGTACTAAATCAGAAATACTTGTTATTTTAATTAGAACTATATACAGGTTGTGTGGGTTTGTGTGTGTTGTGCTCTATACATTTTCTTCTATATAATTTTAACAAAGTATTCTAGCTACTTTGAGGATATTTTCTTTCTTTTTTTCATTTCCACCTTTTCTGAAAGAGCTATTAACCATTCCTGAATACAGCTTATTTATATTTATATTATCTTATATTTTCTTTTCCATCTTTTTTTTTAGCCTCCGGGTATGATCAGAAATATCAACTCTGCCTGTTTTTACAGTCAGAAAACTGAGTTTGGAACACAAAGATTTGCTCAGTCTTAGACTTATCAGCTGCGATGTAATGTGCCACTGAACTTTTGAGTACCATTTTTAACAGCTATTGATGCAGCAGAAGTGTTTGATTGCATTAACATACCATTCAAGTCTAAAGATTCACAATAATTTTGTATCAAAAATGTGTATAAGCTGTGGAAAAGGTACATTAATGCCTGTATGGTATGTATTTATGTATTGTATATATATATTTCCATCCAATCAATATAATACATTGGGTAGGAATTTTAATCCTTTAATCTGGGCTGTAGATTAAAACCCAATTTTTTAAAATTAATTTCAATGTTTTATTGATATTTTGTTTGATATTTGTTTGTGTATATTTTATACTTTATTACTTTATTTATTTCCTTGCATTATACTTGTATGTTTTTTTTATTTATTTAAAGCATCACCTCATGGACAGGACCAATGTTATATTGCCACACCCACACAGACAACTTTTTTTTATCATAGGATTATTAATCTCCAGAGATATGTATATGAAAAGAGCACCCTACCAGAATAGAAGCATGACTTATAGTTGATGCAAAAGCTAAGAATTTAGCACAAATTGAATTACAAATTGAAAACTGCAGATCAGCTCTTGATATAGTGGCATATGTTATGCTGTTGAATAAATTATCACGGGATGGTTAGAAACCACTGGGATTGGTGGCAAATCATACATTCTCTGTCATGAAAAGAGAAAACTTATATTAAAGGACAGCTTTGAGTGGTCAGAAAAGAAGGAATCAATTAAAGGTTTTTTAGGCTATCATTTTAACAGAAGGTTTTAATGATGATCTCTTTTGCAATTAAAAAAGCTCATGCTTTAATACCAATTTGCTGTAAAACATAACTGCAATAACTAAAGCTATATGTATGCTTTCATTGATTCAGGCAATTCATGATTAAACTATGGAGCTCACAGGTGGTCCTGGAATCTAGCAGAAAATGTACTCAAAATACCAGAAAGAAATCTTTTCACAGGACCTGAAAATTAGAAACAAAAGTTCATTCAGTTCCTGCATACAAAGAATGTCAGTCTTTTAAAGAACATTTGTTATTTTTTAAGGAATTTTATTTTATTCTCATGATAAATGAATTTTCAGTATTAAATTTGTTAATAATCATTTGTTCCATAACTACTCAAAACAATTATGCCCTGGGGTGAGTTCAACACTGGAATTCTATTGCTGTAAATGTACTACAATATGTACAATACATAGTTCTTAACCTAGAAAAGGGGATTAGCTACTCTATTAGTTACTCTAGACCTAATTCGTTAGTTACTCTAGTTACTCTAGACCTAATTCTAAATTGGTTCTATTTTTTGCATTTTTCTGGCTGCTTACGAAAGGCGCATCTTTTTCACAAATACATTTAAATGTTGTTTGATAATAGTAAATATTTTTTTGAACATATAAAACAAACTTTTAAACATTTTTTTAAAGCTGCCAGGACCCAAAATCTGAACATAGCTCAGTTCTAAGGAGTTTCTTATATGTAAACAGTAGAGACAGGAATAAATTGATATTTTAAAAGAACATATGTAAACAGTATCAATATTATTAAGAGTTCTGATTTAGCAAGGTAATTGACTATATGCAAGAAATAATAAGACACTAGTAGAAAAAAGGAAAAGAATAGGATTCTTGTTGCTAATAAAAGACCAGAAAACCAAGGAAACATATTAAAATGTAAGAAAAATAGTAAAATTATACATGAATTATTAAATAAGTATTAACTGGTGAAGTACCTTGGCTGCTGTGTATATTTATTTTGCATCTCAAAGATCCTTTTTGAAAAGGCAACTAGACTATTTTTTTTTCCCTTGAGGAAGATATTTTGCTTCTTATCCAAGAAGCTTCATCAATGAAGGTTCTTGGATGAGCAGTGAAACATCTTCTTCTTCTTCTTAAAGGAAAAAGCGGTCCAGTTGCCTTTTGAAAAAGCACCATTGAGACAACCTATGACCTGGATGACTGAAAACTCCACAGACATTTATTTTGGATGTTTTTATTCTTTTGATTCTTTTTAAAATATTTTATTGTTTTTATTGTCTTATGCTGTTGGAATTGTAAGCCATTGAGAGTCATTGCTTGAGGTGGGTGGCTATAGAAATTAAGTAGGTAGGTAGGTAGGTAGGTAGGTAGGTAAGTATGGAAGGAAGGAAGGAAGGAAGGAAGGAAGGAAGGAAGGAAGGAAGGAAGGAAGGATTGTAATGTTTATTTAGAAATAAAGCAACTATGCTCAAAGACAGATGCCAATAATGTTTGAGTATGATTGAAGGCCCATTTAAATGAAAATATCCTTAACCATCTTCTAAAGATCCTGAAGGAGGAGCCGTGGCCCACTAAGGCACCGTGGCCTGTTTGGAACTGAACCATGGAAGTGGCAGGCAAGCATGTGCATGCACACAGCTATATTTGCACTGGCGGCGGGCACTCACACTCACACATGAAGTTCCATTTGTAGAAGCGGCAGACATCTGCCCCTTGCACAGAAGTATCCCCTCTCCCCCACCTGCTGAGCCAGAAAGGTTGGGGACCACTGATTTAGTTTACAGTAAATGAATTGTATTATTAGCAGGTGTGTGCATGTGCATTTGAGGTTTGTGTTCAGGACACAGTATTTTCAGGTGTTTATAACTTGGAATCTGGTATGGAATTTAGGCAATGTTTTGACACAGCATGCTTCACTTTAAAATATATTATTTTTAATGCACCATCTACAGCTCTCTTTCAAATTTACACACACACACACACACACAAAACCCTTGCTGGTTTGTTTGTTTATTTTTTTGCTTCCTTGTTCTCAAGAAGATACTTAATATTTTAAACACTTGTCTGGTGGCATACTGGAGCTTTCTTTATAGCATTGAAAGATGGCAGAGGTGACCTTATAACGATTACCATTATACATTTCTGAATCACTCAGGACTACCCATGCATCTTGATTTGAAAAAGCCTAATGAGAGGAGTTCCCTAATGATGTCTTCCATTGGTATTTAATTGAAGTGTGGGAGTCCAGAGAGAACAGAACCCTAGGAAAATATGATGGAACAGCTCAGTTGCCGCAACATTTAGCTGATTCTGGATAATCATAGAAGTTAAGCAGGATCAGTCCTTGAAATATTTTATGGAGGACTTGGGAATTCCAGAACTGATGGAGAAGTAAGAAGATTCTGGGAAAAACTTACAGTATGATAAACCATTTCAGTAAGGCATGGGTGCAGTCAGCAGAAATCAATCTGGACCAAGGAAGTATTTTCATTGTTATAGTACATTACATGATATTATATATGGGTATGGTAGAACAGAAATATCTTAAATAAGACTGAATCTAAAAGATCTAATTCAGTTTTCAGAAAGAGTAAGATAATGGCCTGAGAAGGACAGAAAGATGATGTAATAACTCATCTTTCTGTCCTAATAACTCAAGCAGGACATGAATGAACGTGTGCATATACACATGCATGCAAGTAATCGATTACAAGTACAATAGAGACTGTAAAATTTGTCCTTACACTGTGCAGTTGTTAAGTGACTGCACCCAATTTTACAACTTTGTTCACCACAGTTGTGAAGCAACTCATCCCATGACTGAGACTTGCAACCTCCCACTGGCTCCCCATTGACTTTGCTTGTCAGAAAATACCTGGGAACATCACAAAACACAATCACAGGATTGCAGTTCACTGCAACTGTGGTAAATGAGATCTAGTGGCCAAGTGCTTGGATTGTGATCATGGGACTATAGGGAAACTGCTATGCTCATACATGCAAGAACTGCTTGTACATCACTTTTTTCAGCAACATTATAACTTCAAACAATGACTAAACAAATGATATAAGTCAAGGTTATTATAATATAGGTAGTCCTCAACTTACAACCATTTGTTTAGTGATCATTCAAAATTATAACGGCACTGAAAAAAGTGAATTATGACAATATTTCATACTTCTGATTGTTCCAGCATTCCCTTGGTCATGTGATCAAAATTCAGATGCTTGGCAACTGGCATGTATTTATGAAAGTTGCAATGTCGCGAGATGAAGTGATCACCTTTTGCAATCTTCTGGCAAACAAAGTCAACGGGAAATTCAGATTCACTTAGCAACTGTGTTAACTAAGTTAACTAACGTAACAACTGCAGTGATTCATTTAACAACTGTGGCAAGAAAAGTCGTAAAAGGGGGTAAAATTCTCTTAACAACTGCCTTGCTTAGGTTAACAATGGAAATCATAAGCTCAATTGTGGTGATAAATCGAAAGCTACCTGCATAAAAGAAACCGTCTATGGGGCACACCATGTATATATATAAATAATCGATTTTTATAAAATGGTTGCAGTGGAGAAAACATAGATGAGGAAAAGTTTGCAGGGATTAAAGAGATATACTGCCTGTATTGCCAAGGATTGCTGAGAATAATTTTTAATTTTTATATGATTCTGTGTTTTATCATGGCTGTGCACCGCCCTGAGTCCTTTGGGAGAAGGGCGGTATAAAAATCTAATAAATTGAAACTGAAACTGAAACAGAATAAAAACGCCAAAGAAATTTTGAGGGAAATCAGACTGGGAAAATGATGTGGATATGGGAACAACAGCAGGAAATATAGCTTTTGTGACAGGTTATGTGGTGGAAAGAAGGGTGGAATAAAGGTGAAGAGAAGTTTGATGATATGGAACATAGAGAGTAGAAGCAAAGATTTCCAAATCAGTTACTTGAGTACTAAGTGGCTCTTTTTTTGCTTGCACTGACATGGAAGAATCCACCAGGATGTCTCATCCTGAGTAACAAATTGTTCATGAGAAGGTAGCCAACTAGGTGCAGATTTATAGGATCAGAGACTGATTTTTTGTTTTTAGTTACCTGATTCTTGCCAGGCATGCTCTAGTAACATTTGGAGCCATCTGCTTTAGGGATTCTGCAACACAACTGAAATCAAAACAGCAATTTTGTCCTCCTGTACGATGGCCAGAAAAGAAAGGTCTTGTAATCCCAATGTCAAACTCCCCAGTTCAAGACCCTTGGCGCCTTATAGAGAAGAACAGCAAAAGAAGAACGGAGAAAGCACAAGTACTCCTTAGTGTTTTCTGCTAAGCAGGTGATTTTCTTAGTTTTGCACCAGATGTTTTGCATAATGCAGTTTAGATTATTGTAAAAAGAGCCCTTGACTTACAATCATTTGTTTAGCGAAGGTTCAAAGTTACAAGGGCACTGAAAAAAAGTGACTTACTTACAACCAGGCTTCATTCTTATGACTGTGGCTTCCCAGAGTCATGCAATCACCATTTGTGATCCTCCCAGCCGACTTCTGACAAAAATCAACAGAGGGAGCCAGATTTGCTTCATCAGTATGTGTTTCACTTAATAACTGTAGTGAGTCACGCAATAACTTTGGCAAAAGAGATCATAAAACTGGGCACAACTCAGTGAGTTTTGCCTCATTTTACAACCTTCCTTGCCACAGTTGTCCAAATTTTGATCACGTGACCAAGGTGATGCTGCAATGACCATAAATCATTTTTTCAGTGCCGTTATAATTTCAAACAGAATGGGTCAAGGGCTACCTATAATTTGGCACTGCAAGGTAGGTCTATTGGAATCAACCCTGGTGGAATTCAAACTGGAAATTTGAGATTAAAAGAGGGTCCAGCTTGATTCAGGTTTGAGATAATGATGATGATGATGATGATGATGATGATGTTGTTGTGATGTAATGTAACAGTGTAATAATGTGAAATAAAAACAAGTAATAAAAACAGTGTAATAATAATAATAATGTAACAGTGATACCCATTGTCATTGGGACACTTGGTATCATGTCCAAGTATTTTATAAAATACATCAAGAAATTGCAGCTTCCTGCAATAACACCAGTAGAACTGCAAAAAATTGTGCTACTCAGAACATCATACATCTTAAGAAGGTATTTGGTTGATACCTAGGACACTGGCAACAACCCATATCAACCATTAGCATCAGTCAATGGTATTTGTGATGCATTTTTTAATGTTCAGTTGACTGAATTTCATGTTTAATGAATAAAAGATAATAATAATAATAAAAGATCTCTCCATAAAGCTACTTCCATGCTGTAGCAGTCTTAATGACCTTTAACGGCAGGAAAGAACTAGAAGTTTTGCTGTCCCTTAGATACCCATAGTATCCAATGCTATTGCTATCTGAATTTTGATCACATGACCGTGGGAAGACTGCAACGGGCATAAGTGTGAAAAATAGTCATGTCACTATTTTCAGTACTGTTGTAACTTTAAATGGTCGCTAAAATAATGATGGTAAGTTGAAGTCTACTTGTAATGCTCTCAGTGTTGTTACGATTCAGTGGTCCTAAGCAAGCAAGCAAGCAAGCAATATTATTCAGAGGCAATAGGAAGAGGCTGGCAAAGAGAGCAAATGCCCAAGATAGGCAGGATGCAGAGGAAGAGGCTGGCTCTGGACAAATTGTGCTCTATTAGACTGGGTGAGATCACAGTGGCTGGCTGTAGCCATAGTCAAGAGGTTGAGAACTCAGCGAAGCCAAAGCAACATGCAGCCTCCAAGGCAGGGTTATATGCACGTGGAGAGATAACAAGGACCACTTAAAGCAGAATATTTACAAAAGCATGGATTAGCAAGAGTCCCCCATTTGGAGATAACAAATGATTCATTCACAGCCCAACGTCTAATGCACATTTGAGAAATGTTTGCCGCTCATTAGGCAAAAGAGTGAATCAAAATATATAAGCCTGGTCTAGATGCTACTAATAACCATAGGTTGAATTCTTAAAAACAGTAAAGCGAGACTTCTGGGGTTTGGCCTACTCTTATGTATGTTTGCTTATTACATTCTACTTGTGCTTCAATCCAGTGAGTCTGGGTTGCTTACAAGGCTTTATGAACAGAAATGAAAACATCCATGGTGAAAGTAAAGCCACTCAAAATAACCATAACAAGAACTACAGTACATCAACTCCTAGACATAGAAATATATGTACATTAAAAACAATAAACAAACAAACAAAAAAGTAAAACTGCATCATGTATAGGCTCAAGGAAAGGCTCTCTTAATGTTAGGGAGCAAAAATCTTTGTTTATTCCTAGAAGAAACAAAGTCTCCTATTACAAAACAGTTAAGTTTGGCATTTTTTAAAAGAACAACCTTTACCCTAATTTTAACAAATTGTAGAGACAAAAGCCAATTTGCCCAAGCTCTACATAACAGAAATAGAAATCCAGCACTGGATTATCTGAACCCTTTCCAGTCAGCTTTCAGACCTGGGTGTGGGATGGAAACTGCATGCACCATGATTTCAGGATGATCTCTGGTTTGAGTGGAATGGAGGCAGCAATCAATCCTTGCTTTTCCTGACTTTTCTGCAGTCTTCAATACCATCAGCCATGGAATTGGTCCTTTTGCATCAGCTGGGCTTTTTTTCCCCCAGACCTGAGAAATTTACATCTGTCCCAAGCAAAGCAAAAAAAAAATTGCATCCTTTTTTCAACTGATTTGTGTACTTCATGAAACTGTTTTTGCAATCTATATGGAATAAAGTGCAAAGTTAACAAGACCCAAGTAAGTACTGTATAGGCATTCATTCTATCTGAAGATCCAGCTTGGGGTATACCCCAGGAATGAAAGTTCTATCCTTAAGAATACCAATGGTCCTCCAGTTCATATTCCAGAGAGGAGCAAAGGAATAATAGAAATATTGGTTATCCTGGTAAATGTTCTTTCTTGTCCTCTTACTTTGTGGCCAAAGTGGATCCTCCTGAAGCCAGAATCTCCCACCACTGGCTTCAGGTACTCCAGGGGATGATAGGAAGATGCTTTCATTTCTTTTGATAAGTGGGGGCAATTTCTTTGATCAGCTTCCTTGAAACATCTCTGCCCACAGCGAAGCTTTTGACGGAAGAATTTATCACAGCTGCAGGTGGAATTAAAGGATTTTTATTTGGTCTTGCATGGTGCAAAACAAAACAACAAAATAACCCCTGAATATCTTTACTCCAGGGCACATTCAACCCAAACAAGGTTAACATGTAAGAGCTAACAGTTGAAATGTCAGGAAAGCAATAAAATCAACTTATCCCCCAATATATTTATAGCCTCAATCAAAAAATAATACTTACACATTTTTTAAAATCCAAACCCAATATGCCTCATATTTCAGTGTCTAACCTTGCTAGTATAATTTACAGCAAAGAAGCCACACCATCCAATTTTACTAATCACCATGTTCAACACTGGTTCACAACTGCTTCCAAAAGTAAGTGTGCAGATGGCAGCATAAGTAAGTGTCATGGATCTGTCAACACAGTTGTAGTTATACAGATTCTCATCATTGGGACAGCCCCTCTCTGACATTTACACTATTGAAATTCTCAAGTTTTCTACCAATTAAATAAGAGAGCTGGTATGTTTGCCATCTTATCAAGGAATAAAAGGACCCAGCCAGTGTACAGGTAGTCTGCGACTTAAACAGTTCATTTAGTGGCCATTCAAAATTATGTAGAAAGTTAGCACCCGCCCCTCTCCTAGAAGAATGAAATATTTTGAGAAATATTAAAAAGGCAGAATATTATATTTCCCTGGATGATAAAAGAAGAAACACGTTTTAAAGACAGAGAGCAGCTTTCTGCCCCAACAGATATTTGGTGCCCATTAAGAAAGACTGGGCCAGCCTATCTACAAGACAAAAGACCTCCAGTTCCAAGATGATGTGATTGTTGTGACCCATCAGCGGCCTCTGTGGATTGAAGCTGATTCTGACAGCGAGGAGGCTGGTGTGGTGTTGTGCCAGTAGGCCTGTGCAGCTGGCACTTGAGTCAGACAATGAGGAGGCTGGAGAAGATGTGGTGCCAGAGGCAGGGATTCAGTCAGGCCCTTCAGAATCTCCAGAAGCTCCTTTAAGTGAAGAGGATGAAGAGGAGGAGCCTCTTCTCGATGCATGGGCATGCAGAGCAGGAGTGGCTCCTCAGGAGGCGGTCTCCTCGAGAGTAAAGCTTGGGGCTAATTGGCCACTCCCTTAGCCTATTTAAGGAGGAATGCTGACTGAAGCAATTTGTAGGGAACAACTTTAGTTCACTCTACTTCACATCTGGGTTCTCTGCAAATTGCTTCTGGGCTTTCTACCAACCTTAGTAAGATTGTGATTACTTTATCTTTGGTTTCTTGTAGGCTGTTAAGAAAGTTTATTAACAGCCTTTGTTTTGAAAAAGACTGAGTTATTTTAGTAAATTAAGTTTTGTACAAACTTTGTGTGTGCTGTGTTCTTTGGGATCCGTAGCTGGGGCAGAACAGGGATTAAGACATGACCCTCCAGGACATAATAGGATTAACTCATCTAGGAACAGAGCTCACCACACGGCACAATCACCTGGGGAATTGCATCATCCAGCGAGCTTCAACCAAGCCTGGGATTTGGACAGCCTACAAAGTTAGCCGTGATCCTCTACAACAATAGAATACATGCTCTTGTCACAGGAACAGGAAGTTCAAGTGCAAAGCCCAAGAGAGGGTATAAATCTCTCTCACACACAACTCCATGTGGTCAATTGTACCAGGACTATGTGCTTGATGGTTCTGCTTCATTAAAACATCTTTCCAATCAGCTTCCATGTTTCCAGTGTCTCTCTCTGCTTGGAACTGAACCAGATAGATTTCTTCCAACAGTTATAATGGCCCTGAAAAAAAGTGGCTTATGAACTGTTTTTCACATTATGACCATTGCAGCATCAAGGTTTACACAATCAAAATTCAGACCCTTGGCAAGTGACTCATATTTATGACAGTTGCAGTGTCCCAGGGTCATGCGATCACCTTCTGTGACCTTCTGACGAGCAAAATCAATAGGAAATCAGATTCTCTTAACATCCCTGTTACTCACTTAACCCCTGCAGCGATTCCCTTAACAACCTTACAAAAGGGCAACAAAATGGGGCAACATTCATGTAACGGTCTCACTTGGCAACCGAAATTTTGGACTCCATTGTGGTCATGATTTGAGGATTACCTGTACATTGGCAGTTGAGATGGAGAGAAGGAGAGATGCTGCTGCCTTCATTTAACGCCTAAAAGGCCAGTGAAGAAACACAAATGAAGTTCTTATAATTCTCATTATAGTACAGTACAGATGCAAAAATTCTTATAATTCTCATTATATCAGTACAGATGCAAAAATCTATTTCAAAACAGACTTCATGACAGACTCCAGAACGCTGGCTACATAAAGAGGTTTCTGTCTCAGGAGGGTCTTATAATGAAAGCCCTGGTATGGAAAACCAGCCCTAAAGGGACTAGGTGGCCCCTTCTGAGTCCTGAGTTCATTCCCTCATTACTTTAGTACCTTATTAATCACAGATGCTGAGCAGCTTTAATGGGAACAATTGCACAGTGACGCAATTAGCTTTCCATCAGGTGAGTGCACAATAGAAACGAATTCCCCAAGGTAGCCTCTTCAGTAGCAGCAAGTGTTAATGAGGTGCTAACAAGCAATATGTCAGGAACACACACAAAAAGGACCTATTAGCCAATGACCATGGAGATGATACTTAAGTATTTCACGTATAGATGGGAGTCTATTAAAGCAGGCATATGCCATTCAGTCTATGGTGCTGTGTTCTTCAAGGATGGTCAGAGTTCTGAGTTCATAATTAAGGTACTGATCATCCATCTGAGCTCCTAGATCTCAAACCTGCACAGAATTTCCTTGCTTTCACTACAAGAGTAATGTGTGTAGGCATTTCATTTCAGGGTCAAACATTCAAAAGAGTGACTTTGGGGATGGTCACCCTTTACATACGATTGTTGACAGAGCAAAATAGTTCAGCACACCCCACAGCTGATTAGCCGCATGACATTAACAGTATCCACCCTGCAATGTTCATGTTGAACAGGTGACCCATTGAAGTCACTTATTTACCAAAGTCACACAAAACAACTTATAAAGTAACTGTAATAATAAAATGTCATTTGTTCAATGTTGGCTTAGCCTGTTCTATGAACCTGGTCATTATGGTTTATGGCTATTTATGGCTTAGGTTGCTGAAGAAGCTCTCCAACCATAGTTTGTTAAATACACCATGGCTTAATGGTGTGTAAACTTAATCATTGAGTTTTATTCCGGTGGGGATTTGATCTCATCTTCTTGGTCTTACTCTGATATTTTCCAATATAGAAATGAAATCAGGAATGCTAGTAAGGTGAAACCAAAGTTATTTGGGCAGAAGTGGCATCATTGTTCCAAGTTTATTCTCTGATGGATGTCTTTTTAAGATATAGCAGCTGCCATCCCCCAAATGATGAATTTAAAGGGTTTACAACTGAAATGTGCCCTTATTTTGCACTTGTCTCCTCTTTTCTCTGATTTTTAGCAGATAGTGTGGTATCATAGACAAGGAAGGAGATGATTATATTTTGTCTCTTGTCTGTTGAGAGAACCTGACAATCACACAGAAGTAAACCCTTATGGGGCAATGACATTGCATGAACAGATAACACGGGAGATCAGTTATTTCTCTTTAGAGGGGTACAACAATAATATCTGAATGTATGGCTTATCACAAGAAAAGAAGAAATTATTTTTGTTTAGTTGATTGGTTGGTTTGTAAACCAGTAGTTCTTTTTACTCTTCCATGGTAAGTTGCCCCCCTTCTCTTAAACCTCCCTCCTTTTCATGTTCTCTTAATTTTACTGTTGCATCTCAGAATCACATAATTTAGGGATGTGGCCTTGTAACCCCCACAGAACAGCAAACAACATCTTCATCCGAGATGCTGGTGCTTAGGACAAGGGCTGTAATTATGTAGTTCTTAGTAGTTAAAGCTGAGTCTGCTCCATATATGCATATGTGATGGGATGAGCCCGATTTTAGACCAGAAGAACTACATGAAAGTAGGAAAGAACATTCACCATGCTTGATGATTATTACCTTGCAGTCCAAGTATAATATGATATATGCTGAAATCTCACAATGGAAAAAATGGAGAAAGAGAATAACTATTATTTAATGACTGCTAAATATGGAAGTGTATCACCCTAGCAATTTGTTGTATTGCCACACAGGTTGCAAATTGTAAGGGAAATATGGTTTGTTGCATGCAAACTTAAATACATCAAGGTTTCATCGCATTGGTCTTTGGCTAGGTGTAATATATGAACCTGGCTCAAATATTCAATCAACTATGTTTTTTTTTAAAGTCCAGCCTTTCAGCAATGTGCAAGTCGCATATATGTGTTATAAAGTACTCTGAAACATTTAAACATGAACATTTGTTGCCAACATGGTAATTTGAAGCATGAGTGGAAAGGAATCTACCACCAGTTCTGATCCCAAACAATTTGTTTCTACATCTTACCCACACTGAGAGCTAGGCTATTAGAGCAATTTAAATCAACATTTAGGAGTGAAAATATTAGATAGTATGTGATTCATCTGTTGAAAGTTGCAGCTTTTAATGTTGCATTATAAAGTTAATGGTAAGCTTTGCAATTATAGTAATTTCCATTACAATAATTACTGTTATTATATTTCAGTACGTAACCTATTGGGATGGGATTTAGAGAAAAATGAAACAAGAGATCACAGACAATGGTTAGCTCTCTATGGACACTGACCTTGGATAATGGAAAAAAATGAGTTTGATGTGACAAAGGCAAAGTAAGTATTTTTCTTTCTTTTCATAAAAAAAATATACCACCCTGTGTATACTGAATTGTCAGCAGAAGGCTGACATAAATATTAGTACCTCATTCTCATCCTTTCTTCAACACATGAGTTAGAAGAAAAAGAGAAGTTCTCTAATAACTTTGGGAAAATTGTCTAATTTCCCCCCAGCATTACTCATGGATTGGATGGATTGGATTGAAGGACCAACACAGATATAACTGAAACTAATAAATAAAAGTGACTTTAGTAAACGAAGTTGCATGAGATGAGAATATTAGTAAAGAGTGCAGCAAATTCTTTACAAGAAGAGAAGCTATTCCCTACTAAACAAATAAAATGAAATGAATGATAAACAAAAAAAAAAAAAATGAATTCCTTTGTGGTTTGCTTTCATTCTGTTGCAGCCAGCTATGAAAGGGCCATCGAAGTGTAGGGACCAATTTACTGTCAGTTCAGAACAGCATTAGACAGCAGCCCCTAAACTTTTGGTATATTTGTGACAGCAACCTGATCTCAGTAGTGTTCAGAGTTGCATTAAACAATACAAAATCTAGGGTAGTTGTTCTTCTTAATACAGCTCATCTTAATGCTATAAAGGATGTGATATTATTTCTATACACAGTTGAATCAGAAATGACGTGAAGCCGTGGGACTGTATGAATATGTTAGCAGTTTAAAGAAGAGGGGTGGGATGAGGTGAGGAGGAGAGAGGAAAAGAACAGGAAAAAAAATTCATCCATTTTTTAGACAGCTTCTCTCTTTGAGGTTTTGAATAAGTATGTATTAAGAATGAATGGGATGATGTATCATAACGTAGTTTGAGAGTACGTAAAAAGTGTTCTGCATCTTCAAAAATTTGAAAATAAGAGTATAATCCAGGATTTTATATATGCCATGCCACTTAGAAGTTCCCACTCATGCAGAGTAACATTTCTCAGTAGAATAATTCTGTCACTATGCAAGAGTTGCTTTCGATAGCCAGATGGGTGGCTTATAAATTTAATGATGGAGGAGGAGGAGGACCAATAGAAGGGAGGAGGGAGTTGGAGAAAGAAGTCAGAGAAAGAATAGAAAAAAGAAGAAGAGGAGTGAAGGAGGAAGAGCTTTTATTCAGAAAAGGATCTCAGCTAATATTTAAGCTATACTACTCTAGTGTAATGAATACTGATGCTAGGAACTTACAGACTAGCTGCTGACCCAGTGACTGGTCTGCTGGCTAGCTGACGTACAATATCTGACATTTTCAATAATTGTCCTCTTTCAAGGGATTTGGAGTTAGATATTTGTTTAGGAAGGGGCAGATGGAAGCAAGGAGAGGTGAAGTTTAAGAACCTTCATTGTTGCAATAAATAGCAATAGCATTTAGACATATATACAGCTTCACAGTGCTTTTACAGCCCTCTCTAAGTGGTTTACAGAGTCAGCATATTGCCCCCAACAATCTGGGTCCTCATTTTACCAACCTCGGAAGAATGGGAAGCTGAGTCAACCTTGAGACTGTTAAGATTCGATCTGCCAAACTGCTGGCAACCAGCAAGTCAGCTGAAGTAGCCTGCAGTACTGCATTCTAACTACTGTGCCACCACGGCTCTTCACCTTTCCCACATTTTCATTGTATTGTTTTCGTTGTTCAGTTGAGTTCATTTTGATGTTTGATTTTTAAGGGATGTTTATACATTAAGATTATACCAAGGGGAGGTGAGAGAAGTGAGATGAGAAACTCTTACTCTACTGGCCTCCCACCACCCTGTGCGTTCTCATAGAACTGCCCTTCTCCGGGTGCCGTCGGCCAGACAATGTCATCTGGTGACTCCCAGGATAAGGGCGTTCTCTGTGGCCACACTGACTCTCTGGAATGGGTTACCCACCGAGCTCTGGACAGCTCCTGATCTCTGCACTTTCCGCGCTGGCCTGAAGACATGGCTTTTTCATCAAATTCCCTGGCCGATTATGGGGTTTTTAATTCTGGGGATTTTAAATTGGATTGGATTTTAGAATTTTACTGTTGTGTTTTTACTGTGTGAGCCACCCGAGCCCTACGGGAGAAGAGTGGCATATAAATTTTAAAAATAAATAAATAAATAAATAAATAAATAAATAAATAAATAAATAAATAAATAAATAAATCAATCAATCAATCAAGCAAGAAAGCAAGCAAGCAAGCAAGCAAGCAAGCAAGCAAGCCACATCTTGTTTCTTTAGAGTGCCTTTTTTGGTAATTTCATATCACCTCCCATTCTCTATCCATCATATTGTTTGTTTGCTAGTTAATAATTGTTAGTTCTGGGATTTAGAATTCAGCCTTGTATTATTTTTTGGCAGCCAGTCATGTTTCTTACATCCTTTTTTTGTTGTTGTTCAAATTAAAATATATTATGTATATCACTGATACCAAAGCTGCCTGGGCCTGAAAACCTTGGGTAAAGGGAAAGCTGGAGCCATTTACTTTTAAAAACAAATCCCACAAAAAAACACTCCCCTGTTCTGCCCTCTTCAGATCCAGGTGACAGAAGGCATCTCCCAGTTAAAGAACAGATGAGTATTGCTATGATTATCTGCTCAGGTAAAGTCTTCCCCTTGGGGTCCCATTCGTGTGGGAGCAAGACACCATTTAAGGGGAACAGTTGCATTCAGATATCCTGGGGAGGGAGGGGGAGTCAGAAATGCCAGGACAAGGCATGGCAGGGTGGTGTGCAGATGCTAGTGAGAAAACCTTCCCGTCTCATGCCTGCAAATGATAATACAACATTTGCACCTCAAACACTAGTCTGTTAGCAAGAGTCAAGGGAAAGGGAAAGGGAGAGACTATATTTCATTTCTGTGTGAAAAGAACAGCAGACTACATTACTTTTTTCATTAGTGAAGCTAAAGTCTCTGTCTATCTTGTCTATCTTGCCTGCCTGCCTACCTGCTTCTATCTATCTATCTATCTATCTATCTATCTATCTATCTATCTATCTATCTATCTATCTATCTATCATCTATCTCCCATCTGTCTATCTTCTCTATCTATCTCTACTTCTACCGCTACCTCTCTATCTATCTCTACTTCTCTATCTATCTCTACTTCTCTATCTCTACCTCTCTATCTATCTCTACCTTTCTCTACCTATCTTTATCTCTACTTCTACCTCTACCTCTCTCTATATATATACTTCTACCTCTACCTCTCTACCTCTTTACCACTCTACCTACCTATCTACCTACCTATCATCTATCTTTATGTCTACATCTCTCTCTTTCTCTTTCTCTCTACCTCTACATGTCTCTCTCTCACACAAACACACACATCTCTTCCTACCTACCTGTTCTAATGATCTGAATAAATATTGTATTGCACCATAAATAAGAGGAACATTTAAATGTTGCTTGTTAAAAAAATATTTGAATGGATATCGATATGAAGAATAGAATGAAATGGCATAGAAAGGGTAATAATAACTACTATCATTTATTGTATTTGAAGATTCTGAAACTGGGAGGCGATTTCATATTTACTGTACAGAAGACTCCATCTCAAGTTCTCATTTTCTATTTGAAAACACAGCAGAAGTAGCTTGAATAAATAGTTCAAATAACTTTTTATGAGACATAGCCAGCTTCCCCCATTGCAGACTGCAGAGCTATAGATAATGTTCTTTTCAATTTTCCAAACTTCATAAGCCTCTACCATTTTGATGTTTCTCAACTTTGGGTTTACTTTGATTTGTTGGCTGTGGGCTTTAAACAGTAAGGCAGTACCTGGAAGTAATGAGAATCACAATCCAAAACATTGGAGCATCAAACTTTGGAATTTGAGTGAGCAGTAATAAGGAAATTCACATTGGGGAGACAGGGCTGACGTTGTAGCTATGCAAAGCATCTCCATGGGGCTCTGTGGAATCGCACCAAATTTGACTTGCCAGGAGGTTCTGAGGGATCCAAATCACTCTGTAAGGTGACGAAGACATAGAGGGCACTCCGCTGATCACAAAGAGACCACATACTTCTTGAATTGAATGATCAAG
Source organism: Masticophis lateralis (assembly GCA_030761175.1). Taxonomy (NCBI): domain Eukaryota; kingdom Metazoa; phylum Chordata; class Lepidosauria; order Squamata; family Colubridae; genus Masticophis; species Masticophis lateralis. Next base: position 124,428,741 of record JAUDYJ010000001.1, on the reverse strand, counting down.
GGATAGATATAACATGGTGGTCATACGTGCAGATACAATCTAGATACAAGAAGGATGTTAAAATATATGGTTTAAATAAAGAATTCACAGAACTAGATAAGATATTAACAGGGACAGATGAAAAATTAATAAAGAAAATATATAGCTATTAAGTATTAAGATGGAAGATGAACAAGTAAAAGAGACAATGATAGTATGGGCTAAAAATGTTGACTATTCGACTGAGTTAGATCAATAGCAGAAATTATGAGATAGAAATTATAAACTAACAATGTCTACCTCATACAAAGAAAATCTTTATAAAATGTTTTATAGAGGCATTTTCTGCCCTCAAGGTTAGCAAATATGTTTAACGATAAATCTGCAAAATGTTGGAAATGTCACCAGATACCTGGTTCATACTATCATATGTGGTGGACATGTCAAAAAGCAAAAAATATTGGACAAAAATATATACATGGCTTGAAAAAATGATAAAATAACATAAACTTGAAACCAGAGACATTTTATCAGACAAGTATAACAAGGGAAATGTGTATCTGATTTTACATGTATTGACTGCAGTGAGAATAGTATTTGCACAACAATGGAAAAGTGAAGCGATCCCAACAGATGAAGATGTGATTAGAAAACTATTAGAATGTGCAGAAATGGATAAGCTAACATTTACAATTAAGAAAAAGAAAGGAACTTAATTTTTTTTGACTTGGGACTTATTTTATCAATGGCTAACTGACAAAAACAGGAGCTATGAAAGGATTAGTGATATAAGGAACATATGTTAACTTGGTTAAACAAAAAATATGTTTGTTATGGTTATTATATTAATATAATTGATATTAATGTAATGAATATTGTTGTAAACAATATTATTATTTCCTAAAATGATTTCTACCTAGACAACACACCATTCAATTGAAATTGGAATTTTTGTACGCTATAAAATAAAATAAAAATTTATTACAAAAAAACCCAAAACTTTGGATACTATTATTTAGATTTTGAGTGTTTTGAAGGGCATTTTGCCACTCTGTAATGAATGTTGTCTAAGTTACATTAGATTTCTCTAAGATAAAAAACCTATGTGCTTCAATTTCAGGCTGAGCCCAATTCTAATATAAATCAATTTGGCTCAGTTTTTAAATTCCTTGAAGAATTCAATCGTTGCTCTCTAAGTCACCTTCTTGATTCAGAATCCATCATGAAGCTCCATGTCTGGTGCTCTGCTGGACTTCAAATAGTGTAGCATAGTAGTGCCAAGGAGTTAAAATGAACACTTTTAACCCTTATACAAAATACTTCAGTGCGACAGGAGGGACCAGTATTGGATTCAGCAATCAATAGATCTGTTCTTTGGTGCCCTTCTCATCAGTAGCAAAACTGTCTAGATTGGGGAAACCAATAATACCAGAATACTGTCCGGACAGTGTAAAGCCATCCACAAGATTAAGGCGAGTCATTTAAATCCCATTTACTAAAAGTTAGCAGGAGCTTTCCAAATGCTGTAAAAGTAGTCAAAGCAAACAATTGTTGAATCCAGAGACAGAGCAACATTAATCAATACCTGTCAGGAACTCATGGAAAGTGATAGCACAGAGGCTAAAGGATGCTGGATGTGCTGAGCCATTGCCAGTACTCTGGTGGTTCAAGTGCAGCTCCACGGGACAGGGTGAGCTCTCATCTCTTGTTCTTAGCTCCTGCCCACCTAGCAGTTTGAAAGCATTGTTTGCAAGTAAATAGTTAGGTACTGCCATTTTGATGGTGGGAAAATGCTTTCCTGAGTTCTGTGCAGGGATCTGGAACTGGTACTGGATCTGGCCAGATGTGATTGCTGGAGGAGCAGTGGAGGAAAACCCCAGATAAGATAATTTCGTCTGAAAACACTGCAGGCCAGTGTGAATCTAGTTTGCTCTCTTGTGATGCACCAGTGGAATAAATGGACTAGCGATTGTTGCCAGCCAGGCCTTCTACTATATATATAAACCATTATTTGCCATACGCCAAATAAATAAGGAACTCACAGTAACAATCATAGTCTTGCTTGGAAGGTAGAATAGTTATACCAGGACTTTGGGGGAGAATATCAAGTCATTCTTCAAATATCCAGCCTGATTCCTCGTTAAAAATAGCTCTCCAATGTTTTGCAAAGAATTGATTGGCACCAGAAAAGAAGAGATGGACTTGACAGCAACAGAGTAAAGGCCTTCCGTTAACCAGCATTGATCAGGTCATCAGCTGGAAGTTTTCAAGCCTTCAAGCAATTTGTTGCTTCAGTTCTGCTTCAAATATCATTGCGTCTTGAAATAAGTTCTGTTCCCTAAAGTTGTGACATGCTACATTAATACAACAAGATCAGAAAAACAAAAGAAAATCAAAATTCTGACTACAATTTCAAGATACCCTAGCTAGACTTACGGGACAATGAAAAAAATCTGAAACCTATTCAAGTTACTGGTAGAAAAGGGACACCAGTAAAATTTATTTCTAATTAATGTTTTGAAGAGCACATTGGAAATATTTTAGAACTGTTCCCTAGAGCAGACTTTACAGCTCTCCCAAAACTATAGAGATTATAATCTATTAATAATCATATAAAGGTTGCTGAATGTTGCTGTTTCCTTTAGCTTTTCTTTGGCTTCAAACCTTATGATAATTCTATATAAATTGACTGTTTTCATTTCACTTTCAATAAATTTCACTTATTTATCAAATTTCAGAGCTGCTCAGTGATGATTCTGGGCAGCATAAAAATAAAAGAAAAATACTACAAGCAAAGAAGATCAATGGCTGATCAGACCAGTCCCCATATACTGTAGACAGTCCTCGACATACAACAGTTTATTTAGTGACCATTCAAGGTTATCAACGGCACTAGAAAAAGAGACTTATGACTGTTCTTCACAGTTGCAACTATTGCAGCATCCCCAGGGTCACGTGATCAACATTTGGATGGCATCTGATCCATATTTATGATGATTAAAGTGCTCTGGGATCTTGTGATCACTTTTCACAACCTTCTTATAAGCAAATTCAATGGGAAAGCCAGATTCGCTTAGCAACTGTGGTACCACCTTAACAACTGCAGTGATTCACTTAGCAAATCTGGCAAGAAAGGTCGTAAAAATGGGGCAAAATGTTAATGGCACTTAAAAATGTTGTGCTTGGCAACAGAAAAGTGGTCATAAATCCAGGACTACCTGTTTAACACTTTCCATTGTTAGCATTAACCAAATTAGAAGCTCACCAACATTTATTTTCCTTTAGTTCTGAAGAAAGGATATAAATCCCACAGAGTTATTTCTGAAACTAATGAAAATGTGGGAAGGAAGATGTTTTCTTCAAAGCATTGGCAGAATCTGTGATCTTCATCCAAGCATTGCATATTCTTGAATGTGTATGTGCTGCTTCTTAACATTTTATTCCTCCCCTCCTGCAGATACGTTCAAACTTCTGCTACTCACTGAATTACTTCTCCCAACGAAGATAATCAACCTTATGAATCCATCATATTTTTATAACCTGCTTAAGATTCTACTCCGCTAATTGATAAATTATATTGCCTGGGATGTAAGACAGTAGTTTCTAGAAGCAACAAAATCCTTATTGATCTGGCTAGGCATGGAGAGCTCTCTCATTTGTTCATCTTTAAGTACCTTTGTTATATCTGATCTCAGTTACTATTTTGTTGTAATGAATATTGGTATCTGATCACTAAAGTCCTGATCTGATACTATGAGCAGTTTATCCTATATGTTGCTATTACAAGTTCATTATATTTGGAATACCATCCCACATATTGTACATGTTCTTTGCTATATACAGTAGTTCAAAATATATAGAGAGACAGCTTAAGATTTTATTTTGTTTTGGCTATATTAATAGCCATTGTGTTATGGTTAGACCCTCAGACCGATTAATTGCACAGGGAAAGGAAGAAACAGAGTGTTAATAGCCTCTCTTCCCATAATAATTATTAGATGCAAAAGACCAGATCCACATATGAGGGTTCAATTTAACTAGTTTATTGTTAAAAACCTAAAAGCCTACAAGAAACTTCTCAACTAATGATTAGAGCAATTGGTTAGAGTTAGATAAGTGGCAAATGTAGTGAAAAGGGGCTGGACATAATTCATTTGTAGCTACATAGTGAGTCTAGGCCAGGGGTGTCAAACTCACAGCCTTGGGCCAGATACATCTAGTGTTGCCCATGCCCAATTTAGTGAAGGGGGGAAAAAGTCACACTATGTAACATGACAATGCCATGATGACACAAATTTGACACCCTTGGTCTAGGCTGATCCCTCTTTTCACCTCTCCCCCTGGTTCTGTCAGTCCTACTCCCACAGAAATATGTACAAGGTGAAGTTCTAACAATGGAAAAGGATCAGTCTGAGTAAATTTGTATCTACATGAGCCCTAATGCAACCTAAGACCGATTTTTGACCTACTATTGTAAAATTATCAGAAGACCTTCTAAATGTATGTTGTAATACACCCTCTGGAATGGGTTACCAACCGTGCTCCGGATGGCTCCCGATCTCTGCACTTTCTGTGCTGGCCTGAAGACATGGCTTTTTCACCAAATTCCCTGACCGATTATGGGGTTTTTAACCTTGGGGATTTTAAATTGGACTATATTTTAGAATTTTATCATTGTTGTTTTAACTATGTGAGCTGTCCCGAGTCCCACGGGAGAAGGGCGGCATATAAATTTTAATAATAAATAAATAAATAAATAAATAAATAAATAAAATAATGAAATACAGCTCAACACTTTTTTTCTAGATAATTTAAGATGACAGAAATGGCTATTGAAACCACTGTAGACTTGATGCTAATCAACTTCTGATATCGCCTTTATTGTAAAAAATATGCCAACAAAATAATTAAATACATTAAAGAAGTACAGAATGATCTAATCTCCATTTGTTTGACTTCAAGATGCAATGAAGATTCCTTGTACTCTTTATGTCAGATATTCTGATTTTTATTATATGAAGTGTTGTTCCAAGTATAGAGAAGAGGTTTCTGTCAGCCATGAAATCTAGTCACTGTTTATAGCAGAATGAACACAAATCAATAGTTTCCTTGTGTGCTTTGACTAACCAAGATGGATTAAAACACGGTGACAGTCTGTCTAGGCAACACAGCACAAATAGAAAACCTTGTCATTAATTGATGGCAGGATACATTTCACAACTTTCTCATTTAAGGGTTAAACAAGCACATGCAGCTCCTGAAATTGTCACAGTTGGACAAATTTCCTTCGTAATCAGGGCAAATCCATTCTTATTATATTCTCAAAAGTTACAGCTCCTACTTAGCATATATCCCACTCGCAGAATTTAAATTTTACAACCAGGAATTGCAATCTACTGCACCCTTCATATCTAGCAGGAGTGTCAATTTCCTTAGCTGAACAATCTTAGCCCTTAGCCGAAAACTGAAGACCAGAGAAAGAAAAAGAAATTATGCTTTATTTTGACTTGATTTAAAAATTAAAGATCACACTTAAACCGTTTAGTTGGAATATCAATATACTTCAGCATTGGACTATTTTCTCACATTGATAAGATGTGTTTGCAGCAGTTAACAAAATAATCAATTGAAATGAACTGCTCAAATTTTTACAATTTTTTTTAAACATTTTCCTCCTTTTTGCACTGGGAAAGGCTGAGAATATGGAACATAGCTTAATTGCTTTGGTATCAGGGCTGCCTCTGTCCATGTCCTAGGAATGAAAAATCCTCAGCTCCATAGAATTAGAGAAAAGTACTTTTACTAGGAACAAACTGAAAGCAAGAAATTCCAGGCAAGCTCTGAGGCAAAGCATGTGAAAACAGCAACTTGAAACAAACTATACAGCCTGATACCCTTGCAGCTAGGCAACCAGAGGACTTCTGCATACCAACACTAGAAGAACCAACCTTGGAGCAATAAGCAAAGTTTAGGCTGTAGTTGCAAAACTGAAATGAAAAATTCTCCACTGAGCCCTCCCCCCACTTTTCTATGGCAGCAAGTAGCAGGCTAGCTGACATTTGGATTGCTTATATAGCTAATCATAGTTTAACTATCAAAATTGGGAAGGGCAACTCCATCACTAAGGGACACAGACATTAAATGAGATGTCATGTGACTCCAACTTGCAATTTCCTGCTGGCCTCCCCAGTGACTTGGCTTGTCAGAACCTGGCTGTAAAAGTTGCAAAGGATAGCAACCATATGACTGCAAGATGCTGCATTAGTTGTAAACTATTCTGTTCTGAAGTGCCTGAATCTTGATCACCTGACTGTGGAGAAGGCGCAATAGTGTGAGGACCAATCATAAAGTTATTTATTCAATGTTGGTGTAACTTGGAACAGTTACTAAACAGGGCACTTGTTAAGCAGGATCTACTTGTATAAAGGAGTCTCATTTAGAATGTTTGTGTTGTAATCTTACAACACAAATCTTTTTCAAGATCTGAAAAAATTATGTTTAGTTTAATTGTTGTTGTCCACATTGGCTGGAGAAAGTTTGATAGTCTGCTACCATTTGACACAGCTGACTACTTCTCTTCTGAGGGTCTTGATTTCCAGGGTTTGAGTTCATTAGTGTACTTTACAAGTAGTCTTCCCTGAACAACCACAACTGAGTCTGGACTTTTTGGTTGTAAGTTGTTGCAGTCATTAAGTGGGTCACCATGTAGCTTAACTCAATTTTATGACAAGTTTTACAACTGATCATAAAGCAAATTACTATAGTTGTTAAACAAACCAGGTAGTTGTTAAACAAATTCATTCTCCTGATTGGATGGGGTTTTGGGGTTTTTTTTGGAAACTGGCAAAAAACACCAGAAATCTGCAAAAAATTCCACAAATCATGGTCACATGTCTGTGGGATGCTGTAATCAGTCATAAAGGCAAGCAGGTGACCAAGGATCTGAAAAGCAATTACATGACAGTCTCTCTCCCTCTCTCCTCTCTCTGTCATAATTTCAAGGGTAGGTTGTAAATAACATTTTTGGATTCTGTCGTAACTTTGAATGGTCATCAAGCAACTGGTCATTAGATAAAGACTACCTATAGGAGAAATGTGAAACCTCCAAAGATGGAGCAGGTCCAGAAATGATGCTTGCATCATGGAGTCTGCCCTGGCCACCAAGTCCCCTCTGGCCATTACGACTGAAAAATCAGTGCTGAGATTTCTCTCCATTTTGGTATGACAGAAACTGTGGCATTAAGCACAGAATAAGCTTAACGTATTTAAATAATAAAGAATCTTTCAAAGCGAACATAAAATAAAACTCCCAACCCTATCTAAGTACATGATATGATTCTCTCCACTTGGTATCATTATCCTTTCTTCTTGTACCTCAGCTCTGAACAGATGTAATAACTTGGTTTTTACTTTTAAATGGCATGGGACCAGAGGTGGGTTTCAGCAGGTTCTGACCAGTTCTGGAGAACCAGTAGTGGAAATTTTGAGTAGTTCAGAGAACCAGTAAATACCACCTCTGACTGGCCCCGCCCCCATCCATTCCCTGCCTCCCAAGTCCCAGCTGATCGGGAGGAAATGAGGATTTTGCAGTAATTTTCCCTTGAATTGGGAAGGTATTTTACAGTATCCTTCCCCTGCCACGCCACCAAGCCATACCCACCAAGCCATGCCATGTCCACCAAGCCATGCCTACAGAACCGGTAATAAAAAAAATTGAAACCCACCATTGCATGGGACCACCTTATGTCAGAAACCACCTCTCTCCAATTATATCTACCTGTACTATCAGATCTGGCAGGAGGGATGGGTTATTGGTTATGAGTCCCATCTGCTAAAGAACTTCAGGTGACAGTACTACTGTCAGTACTGTACTACGAGTACTACTCGTAGTAATAACACTTATATAAATGGTCTCTAAATGGTTTATGGAGTCAGCATATTGCCCCCAACAATCTGGATCCTCATTTTACTGACCTCGGTAGGATGGAAGGCTGAGTCAACCTTGAGCTGTTCAGAATCGAACTGCTGGTAGTTGGCAGAATTAGCCTGCAATACAGCATTCTAACCATTGCACCACCATGGCCCTTGTAGATAAGCCATACCCTTCAGGTACTCTTTCTACAGTAGTTACAGAATGTTCTTGCTCACTGTAATAAATTGAGTATTTTAAATATCTAAACTTTAGATATTTTGTACTCCTGAACTCAACCTTATACAATCAATTTCAGTTCAGGTATTTTTTTAAAAATGAGTTTATGGATTAGGCTATTAACCTCTGGTGAAATTTGGAGTCTGGTTCATAAAATAGTTAAAAAAGAGCATCTACAGTTTTTCCATTTATCTTCTGCAAACCTCACCTGTGTATTATTCTGAGGTGCACACGGAAGGTTTCTTGGAGGGCAGTGTTGTCCATCAAATGATAGGAAGCAATAAAATATTATGCTCTCACTGAATACCTGTTGCAACGATAAAATAATAAATGTCAAAAAAAAAAAAGAAAGAAAATTGAACAAATTAGCTTAGTTATTAAAATGCAAATGCTGGCCTTTGATTGACTGATTGATTGAAGCTTATTCTATATCCAAAAAGTGTGTAGCTCACCGTATGCTACCACTAAATAATCCAAGCTGTAAATTTCATTATTTCCATTACTTTGGAATTGCTACTTGATCTGATCTCAGTGGCACTGGAGTCATTGCTGCCTTGCTACCCACTATTAATAATAATCAGGATCTGTAAAGTGCCCCTATTTTTATGTATTTATTAAATTTAGGAGCCTGCCTGACTTCAGAATATCACTAGGTGACTTATATTTAAAAATAGCAAACAGTAAAAAAGAACTATGTCTGGACAAACCACTTACTACATAGTAATATATGCATGTACTGGTAGGTTAGTCGCTATAGTACATAGTATAGTATAGTATAGTATAGTATAGTATAGTATAGTATAGTATAGTATAGTATAGTATAGTATAGTATACTGTACATACTATAGTATAGTATACACTATAGTATAGTATACTGTACATACTATATATTACTGTAGTACATACTATACTATGTACTATAGCAATTAACCTACCAGTACATGCATCCAAAGGCCTGGGAAAACAGCAAATGTTTTATGACTTCCAGAATAGGACATATAATGCTGGGGTATTATCATGGCTTTACAATATTGTCTGATGTTCAGGATCATTTTGGGTGAGATTGGCAGCCATATAAATAAACAAAACAAATGTCAAATATCAAGTAACTCAGCAAAGAAGCTACACTTCCTGGGCCCCAGTCCAAATCCTTCAATCAATCAATCAATCAATCAATCAATCAATCAGAATAGAGCTAGAAGGGACCTTGGAAGTCTTCTAGTCCAACCCCCTGCTCAAGCAGTAGACTATATACCATTTCAGACAAGTGGCTGTCCAGTCTTTTCTTAAAAGCAATGAAGCACCTTCAATTTGTGATGGCAAGCTGTTCCATTGGTTAATAGTTCTCACTGTTAGGATGTTTGTGCATAATTCCAGGTTGCTTCTCTCCTTGATTAGTTTCCATCCATTGTTTCTTGTCTTGCCTCTGGTGCTTTGGAAAATAAATTGACTCCCTCCTCTTCTTTGTGGCACCCCCTCAAGTATTGGAATACTGCTATCATGTCACCCCTAGTCTTCCTTTTCTCTAGATTAGCCATACCCAACTCCTTCAAATGTTCTTCATATGTTTTAGTCTCCTTTAATCATCTTAGTTGCTCTTCTTTACACTTTTTCCAAAGTCTCAGCATCTTGTTTGTAATGTGGTGACCAAAACTGGATGCAGTATTCCAGGTATGGTCTTTTGAAAGATTTAAAAAGTTGTACTAATGCTTGACATGATTTTGAGTCTATGCTTCTGTTTATACAACCAAGGATTGTATTAGCTTTTTTGGCTGCTGTCGCGCACTGCCTTTTGAATTTGATGGCTATATCTGGATAGTATTGAACTCCAAACAGGATTCACGTGAATCTGCACAGCAGATTCACGTTTGTGTTCTCAAATTTTGATTTGGACTATGATGCATAGGAAGGTTCTTTGCTCTCCAATTATATTCCACTATTAGCCCAAAAGACCATTTTCTTCAGAGTTAATAGTGGATGAGTAAGGAGATTTTGAGAACTCTGATGAGAAAATCTAAAATGTACTCCCCACACAGTGGTAAAAAAATAAATCTCCCAATCTGCAACGTTTGAGAAAAGTGGCAACGATTACCTTCCCATTCAGCATGCTAACTGTTATATTACAATATTTCTCCTTCTGAAGCCTGGATGGTAGGAATGCTTAAAATGTGACTTAGATGGAAGTGATAAGCTTTTACTTTGGTTTTTCTTTTGGGGGGAGGGATGATGCAAAATTAATATCTGAATCAGCAAACCATTCATTCTTCCGTATGCAGCATGCTATAAATCACTGTGGGAAAAATATAGATAGATCAGATTAATATCCTCAATTTCAAAATGTGAAATGAATGTGAATATGACCTGTGTAAGGTGGGGGCAAATTTATTTTAAGCTGAAGGAGACGCAGGCAGGCGGTTGGGCATTCTCTTAGCAGTAAGAATGGGTGCATTCCACCAAAGTGATGGAAACTTTTAAGATCGAGAGCATTGATGTCCCATCTTTTGGCTTACCTGGGCTGCATTCAGTGTGTGGGAAGTGCCCCACTCCCCCAGAAGAATGAAATATTTTGGGAAATATTAAAAAAGGTAGAATATTATATTTCCCTAAAGGAGAAATGGAGAAATATGTTTTTAGAGGCAGAAGACAGACTCAATCTTTCTTAATAGCCCCCAGCAGATATTTTGTGCCCATTAAGAAAGAATGGACCAGCCTATTCACAAAACAAAAGAACTTCCTATGTGATTATCTGGACAAGGAAAAAAGTTTTACGTGGTGCAGAAAGAATAGACTGCCAGAATCCTCCATGAGTAAAGTGTTCTATAATCAAGGTGTTAGAACAATAATAGCAGCAACAGCAGCAACACCACCACCACACAGGCTGCATTAAGAAAAGTAATAGAGCCTTCATCTATCTCATCCATTTGTTCCTGCATGGATTTTCTAAACTAGTAAAGGGAAAGACAAATGCTAAGCAAGCTTCATTCAAAATTAATACGCATGGATTCTCTTAGATGCCAAATGTTCAAATTCACTCTTTGTGGAATTTGTGTCATTTTTTCCCCTCCCCCTAAGAGAGAGAAAAAGAATTGGCTTTTCCTTCCATATGCATGTTCTTTCAAACAATAGGCTTATGCTAACTTGTAAAAGGAAATACAGTTACCTTTATTATTTGTTTGTATACATTTATTATAGTAATTATTACAACTAGTAGTTTGATTCTTAACTGCCAAGCCTATCTGGGACATAAATGATATGGCTGAGTCAAGCAATAAATAAAACCAGGTAAATTCTAATTGCTGACTGTGAGACCCATCTACCTCAGGCCTTAATTTTAATGTCATTATTTATACTCAGTTTCAGTGGATTGCTTTTCATCCATTCAATGACCAAACCTAGGCATTCATTCAGCTCCTGAACAGCCTCAGCTGACATAGTGAAACCAAGAGGAATCAGCTACTTATTAGTTCTTCCTATTTGCCACCTCCCACCTCTACGTGTACTAACTTAAACAAAAACTTGTCTAAGCCTACAAGATCTAGGCAAGAAAAACTGCACTCATTTGATGGTTTGGATTTTCACAACCCGAAGCTCGGTTGTCTTATCCTGACTCCAAAAGCCCAACAACAAAGTTTGCACTTTTTTTTTTTAGGGAATTTATCTTCTCAACCAATCGCTGGAACAGCTTGCCTCCAGAAGTTGTGGGTGCTCCAACACTGGACCCTTTTAAGAAGAGATTGGACAGCCATTTTCTAAAATGGTTCTGTGGTTCTGTATTCTCTAGAGTATAGTCTGGTTGCTTTAGAATCCAATCTCAGTGCTGACCTTTACCAACTGACTGGAAAATACTCCCCTAAAAATAGGATTCCCTATTACACATAATTTAATTTTCTAAAGAATTATGGGCAATCACATGCTGACATCCAAGGTAGTCCTCCTAAATATAAACATTGGGCTATGGTTTTCTTAGTCCAACGTCAGAACAATGACACGGCAGTTCTTAGTTCACTCTGAAATGTAGCCCCTCTACTACTACTGATAAGAAAAAACAAATTCCTTCTTACTTTTTTTTTTTAATTAGATTTATATGCCGCCCTTCTCTGGAGACTCAGGGCGGCTTACAATGCGTTAAGCAACAGCCTTCATACTTTTGTATATTTTTTTTATACAAAGTCAGCTTATTGCCCCCACAAACTGGGTCCTCAATTTACCTACAATTTACCTACCTTAGAAAGGTTGGAAGGCTGAATCCACCTTGAGCCTCGAACTTGCAATAATTGCAGACAGCTGGATGTTAATAACAGGCTATCTAGCCTGTTGAGCTATTTGAGGGTCTATATATACCTAGCCTGAACAGGAGTCGGCAACCTTAATATATAGTAAATCTTAAATTGATTTAAAAAATTTAAATAGCTGAAATTTCACCATTCTTGTGTGTTCTTGCCTGATGTTTCTCAAAATGCCAAGATGTTAGCCCTTTTAATTTTTTTTTAAATTGAGAATTGGCAGATGCCATTTAAAACATCCCTTTCCATTTGGGAAAAGAAGTGATGAATGAGAATACAATAATGGGGTTTTCCATGACTGGACTATAGTGATCTTAGCCTAGGTCAGAGGCCTTCAAACTTGTCAGCTTGTCAGCTTTAAGACTTGTGGACTTCAACTCCCAGAATTCTCCAGCCAGCATAGCTGGCTGGATAATTCTGGGAGTTGAAGTCCACAAGTCTTAAAGCTGACAACTTTGGGGACCCCTGGCCTAGGTAATTAAAGACAAATAGCTGGAATTCAAGGGCGAATCTCTCTCAGCTTTTATCTCTCTCAGCTTTTAGAATTTTTCAAAAAGATAACAATTATCTATATGCTCTCCTCCCCCAGGACTGATTAAAAATTAGCAATTGTGAAAAGTGTTTAGTGATCATTACTCACTTATGCATAAAGCACATAGAAAACTTGCATAGTCCAAACTATGTGCTAAAGCTTCAAAAAACATCTCACAAGTTCTGAGCATTGCTGCTGGAGTCTTTGGCAACTAAAAATTTTGGTGTTGTTGCATTATTTTTCCGAGAATGTGATTGTTTGATTATACAATATGTGTGAAGTGGATAGCATAGAAAATGTGATGTCAATAGAAGGAACAAAAATATTTCCCCTTATTTTCAGTAAATTGCTATAGAGAAAAAAAAATGGTGTGGTTATTTTCCTTTTCAGATTCTTTGAATTTACACTTTATGTTTGGCGTGCTGTAACTCCTGCATTAAAAGGGATGTGGTGGCTCAGTGGCTAAGATGCTGAGCTTGTCGATCGAAAGGTTGGCAGTTCAGAGGTTCGAATCCCTAGTGCCGTGTAATGGGGTGAGCTCCCGTTACTTGTCCCAGCTTCTGCCAACCTAGCAGTTCGAAAGCACATAAAAAATGCAAGTAGAAAAATAGGGACCACTTTGGTGGGAAGGTAAAAGCGTTCCGTGTGCCTTTGGCATTTAGTCATGCCGGCCACATGACCATGGAGACATCTTCAGACAGGGCTGGCTCTTTGGCTTTGAAATGGAGATGAGCACCGCCCCCTAGAGTTGGGAATGACTAGCACATATGTGTGAGGAGAACATTTACCTTTACCTTCTTAACTCCTGTGTTGCTGGTACCATTCTGTCTCAGTTCCTGCTTAGTCTTCTAATATAGGTAAGAATCAATCATTTTTGTTATGGAGACTGGTGGCGACTGTCAGGTTGCATGCCACTCAAAAGTTGAGTGTTGTGTTGTTGTTTTTTTGCGATTGTGGTGGTGGCTGATTCTACTTGGCTGTGCTTTCAGAAAAATGCTTTATGACCAAGACTGACATTTATGGTGGATTCATTAAGACTTTGATTGGTTTGTTTGGAGACTGCATTTGTTGCTTCATTACAAACTATCAATGGTTTTATCTGGATTTGTGCTCACGAGTTGAAAGACGATACAAAGGGCATGATGTAAATGTTACGCCAATCATGAAAAGCGGACTTTTGGTTTCATGTCGTGCTTTGAAAGGTCAAAAGGGGAGAAAAGTTGACATGTAAGGAGGGATAATGAAGCAAAAGAAATATTGGAACATTTTCATGCTAATATATTTTATGCCTTGCTTTAATATAGCAAGAAACATAGGTGAGGCCCCCACCTCCTCCTTCCCAGGTGCATCTTCCTTCCTTCCTCTCCATCTATGTCAATTTTAAACTACCATTTACTGTTTTAGTGTTTTATTGATTGTAGGCCATCTAGACTCATCCCCAGGTGAGATGAGCAGCATGTAAGTTTAATAAATAAAAATATTTTGCAGAAACCGATGTGCTAGTTTCTAAATTACATTGCCATTTGACCAGTGCAACCACTTTGGCAGACTTCTCTACAAAGTTCTCATAGATCTCTCTTTCACACACACTCCCTTTCTCACCATCTCTTTAAAAAAATGGCAAGAGGAAGGATCACTCTATTTTGGGGCCAGGGCAATGAATCCCTCAATTCAATATTCCCCTCGTTCTTCCACTGAAGGGAGTTTTTTCTTGATGAAATGCCAGAAGCATTTCCTTTTTCTGGCATGAGTGTTGTCAACCACAATGTTCCTGAACTCCATAGCAGAAGATTTTGGATTAGAGTCAAATTGATTTAAACTTCTGTCCTGTTGCAAGCGAGTTAAAACCTCCTCAAATTGCCCATTACACAGCAAGTTTTGGTTTTGCACAAACTGGCACAACACGCAAAATATTAGAGGTCAGGCATAAATTATACACCAAATATTAAAAATTTTGACATTCTATCCACATTCTATCCCTCTTTCACTGTTGATTATTGTATGATTCTGCTGCCATGTAAAAAGAGGCTCATTAGCCATTAATAAAATGAGAGTATACAGTAGTTACATCTTCCAGCTATTGGTTTAAGTTAAATATTTATAAAGCTGAACTTGACAGTTCTTGACAAGGAAGCGATATAAACCACCAGCCATGTTTGGAAAGCTCTAATTCCCATATGAACGTGTTCTATGGAAAGCATATTAAAGTATCGCTGAAGAAATCCTGATCTATAAGAAGGCAGTGTGAAACAGGTTTCATGAAAATGGTCAAGTTGCTTCATAGCCATCCAGCTTGTTGAAGAAATGAGCCATTTCAATTTTTTTGACTCAATTTTTATTGGTTTTTTTCCCCCACATTCATCCACATCTTTTTTTGAACAGAGTATTGGCCTTATCTTATCTTATACAATTTATCAAATTCAAATACATTATACACAATTACAAATTTTGCCAAAATCTTCCTTTTTTCCTTTTTTTTCTTTAAAATCATATCTCAATATTTCTATGCTTATTTATATAAACAACATCTTCATTCACACTCATAGCTCTAATTTGCCTATTTATTCACATTTATTCTTTTTAAAAATTTTTAACAATTCCTTCTTTATCTTAGTACATTTATGTGTGTTCGGGGTTGCCTTTCTTCCATTTCCTCTTTTTTGTTGTACAGCAATCCTTCTTCTCGCTCTCTTCCATCTCCCTTTCTTCCTAGTTTCTTTTCCCTTCCTCTCCTATTCTTCTCTTCTCTACTTGGGGAAATTGTAATAATTGGAATATGTTAAATTATATATTTGAAATATAATCCAAAAAGGGAAAAGAAGGTGAATTAATTAATTTGTTTGGGTGAAATTAGAAATGATTAAGATGCGTTTTATAAATATATATTTGAATAAGCTGAAATATATTGATAATATATTTTGAGAAATATATTTAATGATTGAAAGAAAGGTCAGGGTTGCCTGGACACCATAGTGGAAAATACTAAATTGAAAATGAATATAGCAATAAAGAGAGAAGTAGAGAGGTGGAAGAGAAGGTGAAGGAGAGAGAGGGATGGAAGAGAGGGGAGGAAGGAAGGGAGGGGAAATGAGAGTAGGAGAGAGGGTTTAGAAGAAAGGAGAAGGAGGAAGAAATGGGCCATTTCTAGTTGAGCCAGAGACTTGGAATAGCAGGATAGAGGCCCCGCTGCTAAAAGTGAAGGGGTTACATAAGCAGGTTTAAAATGTAGCGGGAAACAAAAAAAATGACACTAACTAGACATGCTTTTAATTAAACAATTTAATTATTAAACACATGAACTCCTTTACAGTAATGTCTATATTCTCACATTTCAATTGATCCCTGAGTTTAATAAAGTCTGTGAGTAAATCAAAATATAAGAACCAATTTTCTCATGCCCATATATTTGATTTATATAACTGAGAGCAAGATGAAACAGATAGACGCTGCAGTGTTAGGGTTTATTTTGTTGTGCAACAGAATCTGGGCCAGGGAGATATACGTAGCCACCTTTGGCTTCTAAGTGTTTGCATGTCACTAGAACTAACTGATGAAAAGAACTGGACTATCAGGTTTTTTGGCTTAAAATATTATGCACTGCGGGGGGAAAAAACAATCAAAGGGGAGCAGAAGTGGTTCTGCTGTATTGAAGAATGAATTATTCTTATATTTCAACATTAAATTTATATGATTCAAATATCAATGTCAACTTTTGTGCTTATTTCCAGAGATCAATTTCAGTTATAGCTTGAATCCAATGTGCAGCAATTGTGAGAAAATCAAATTCCATGTTGGGAGTCATTAGGAAAGAAATAAAAAATAATAATAAGCCAATTTCGTAATGATTTTATACAAATTTATAGTAGAACTATCTGGAATATTGTATATGGTTTATGGTTTTTTTTTTAATCTTAATATTCCATTAGCTGACAAATGAAGTTGAAACGTGACCATTGAGTCATTTGTTCATTTTATTTTATTCTGCATGTTTTAAACTTTTATTTTGCATTGCCACTGGAAATCTGGTCAATAACTGCAGCAAAGTCTTTAATCTGTAAAAACTGGATACAACCTCCTCTTCTCAGGCCTATAAGCAGCCAGCTGTTCACCTGACCAGCATAAAAATACTAAGTACATAATACAATTGAATATCACCTAGGCAAGATATTCCCTTTTATCTAACAATTGTATTTGCTTCTGCATATTGATCACTGTCAACCGAAAAGTCAAAAAGTTCTAATTGGCTTTGCTAATTATTCTAAGCAAAAAAAATTTCTTAGTCCCCCGCCCCCCCTTAGAATTGTGGGAGTACATCACATATTACATATTTTGCAAGCTCAGTTAACTGTGAGTTGTGGAATGAAACGTGGTTAAAAAAATGAGTTAAGTGAAATGTTGAAAGATGCCCAAAATCTGATACTGCCTTCTAGGCATCGCCAGCCATGATAGCTCTGTTATATCTGTACTTAAAATAGAAGTAAACTGCAAATGATTTATACCTCGCTTCTTATTTATTTTCCATCGCATTTCATGTTACAGACAGTTGGGTATTAATTAATACATCTTTTTTGTACAAGCTTTATCCTCATGATTTTCTCACTTTCCACAACACACTTTGCATTTCTTTGGTCCTAAATTAAACAAAAAGGTATTTAACTTTTGGTGTTATCATTGATGTTATTGTCATCCATTTTAAATCTCATTTAATATTGGATGCCAGAGCTTTTCCTGCAATGTACAGCTGAGATCTCTGTGGCACAGCATATTAGTACCTCAAGCCCTAAAATCCTCATGTTGCTATTAGATTCTTATTGCTATTTCTTTGCTGTGTCCTGGGGTTTTTGCTCTGAAGAGCCATTTAAGGTCCTAAGGAGAAATTAATTCTCAGGTTGTGCTTCTACACTCTACATCTGCTATTCACTGGGCTATTCTGTAATAGCAGAATGCTTTAAATTCTCCCCGCCCAAAATGACCCAATCTCATATGTGAGAATGCCAAAATTTCTTCTGCTTTAATGATGCTGTGATATCAAAAGAGCACCAGAAACTCATGGAAATTGAAATATCAGAGAGATATGGACAACTTTTTTAAAAGAAAAAATGCAGAGGGACAGTTCCTCCGCTGGTCCATCAGACATAGAAGAAGGCTATTTCCAGAGCTAAAGTCAGACCTTTATCTTCTACAAGTGGTGTCTTCTTTCAACAAGAGGTCAGAAAAGTCAAGGAGACCACCTGAAAAGATAAGATAAGTTGACTGCATGCTTGTTTTGACTCTTACTCTCCCCCATAGTATTCTTCATGACTTTTAACATAACACTTCACTGTATTGACATCATGTTCTTGATCTGTGAATATCCTTGACCACAAATCATGCTTGTTGTTTCCATTTTGTACTTAACTACAAATGTGCTCTTATCAAATTGCTGAGAGTTGAATGGCAGTTTTGAAAATCTTCTTTTGTGTAAAATGTCTATTTCCTAAGATGTTTTCCAGGACCTGGAAAATAACTTGTAGGTTATTATTTCAGTTGTTCTTTTGTCAGGTGACCCATTCAGAATCTATGCTATATCCATCGCCACAGAGCTTTGCAAAATGCATTGCAATGTATTTCATTTTTAGAAATAGAGCAAAACAGGGTTCTGTGTTAGAAATTCTATATATAGCCCTACAGAACAAATAGTGCACAGTCTACATGTGCTTTTCTGCTTAACTGCAACAAGGAAGCAGGAAACCTTTATATAGAGAAAAGACATTGGGTATATCATAGATGTAACTACAAACTTATAAACATTTCCGTCTACTGGATACGGCTGTAGTTGTTGCACAAAATATATGAACATTGTATTCCAATATTCTGGCCAAGAGTTGATTGGAATTGCAAGATTCTGTCAATGTAAAATGTTAATCTAAAAAAGGGGGGGGGAGTAGGAGTCATACATGCCAGACATAGATTCCTAGAAAGCTTTTACCCATTTGGTTATCATTTAATGCAGTTTAATTTAATTGGGTCCTGGCTTCATGCCTTTGATGCCCTTGCATACACTTCCAATCAAAGCATCCTTGTCAGAGTCACTTTGATTAAGCAGCAAGATCTGACAGTGCTTCACAAATGCCATTCATCTGGGCTCCAAGAAACCATCAAACTGGTTTTTAAGCTGATAGCTCTGAAGGCAAAATAGATGGTTGTAATCCAATGGCTACGTTGCAGGCAAGTGAGATCTAGTGGGTACTTAGTTAGCATTTTGCATCGTTCTCATTAAGAAGCTTTGCCTCTTCTAACGTCTCTATACTGTATTCTTAAGTGCCTACAGGAATTTTGTTTTGTTTTAGCTTTTGTTTTTGCATAAATTTCAGGAATAAGATGATCACAAACTGTTAAATCACAAACTGTGACTTTATAGTCCCATTATATGCCAGAAACAGTGGGATAATTTTCATATATGTGTTGCTTATGTCAGAATTAAAGTATGCTTTTTTTGTTTGTATCTTTGAACAAAGATTGGTGCAATGGAAGATACTTTAATTGTACGTGGCCATTTACATTTTTTATTGCCTTTCTATTCTGGCTATATCATATGGGAAATCTGGTCACATAAAACCTGCTGCTATCTGGTCAAAGAATAATAAGAAAAAATATATGAAGAGAAAGACAGAGAGAAGGTGTCTGAGCTGAGTAAAATTATGCTTCACGTTCTTAAAAATTACTTGTCAAAATGAGCAAACCTGGACTAGAAGAGCTAATTACGCGACTCAGAGAAATAATCATTCATATGTCCTTCTAAAATTATATTTGCATGCCTGTACTGCAAGTAATCCTAGGTTGAAATCTGCATTTTCTATTTTAAGGTGGTTACATTTGGAAATCCAATTTACTCATTATCTTATAAGTGCCAAATATTATTTCAGCTATTAAAAAGATTTAGACCAGGAATTTTTCCTCCATTATAATAACCCTGTAGGTCTTAATTCCTGAACAACATGGTGAAAAAAAAAAAGTATTGAGCTTTTTCTTTGAGTATTGCTTAACGCATTGTAAGCCACCTTGAGTCTCCAGAGAAGGGAGGCATATAAATCGAACTAATAAATAAATAAATAAATACATTTCATTATAGCTACTCCTTGACTTATCACAATTCATTTAGTGACCATTTAAAGTTACAACGGAACTGAAAAAAAGTGACTTATGACTGTTTTGTTTTTTTTAATTAGATTTATATGCTGCCCTTCTCCGGAGACTCAGGGCGGCTTACAATGTGCTAAGCAATATCCTTCATACTTTTGTATATTTTTATACAAAGTCAGCTTATTGCCCCCACAAACTGGGTCCTCAATTTACCTACCTTAGAAAGATGGAAGGCTGAGTCAACCTTGAGCCTCGAACTCGCATAACTGCAGACAGCTGGGTGTTAATAACAGGCTATCTAGCCCGTCGAGCTATCTGAGGCTCTGTTTTCCACATTTACAACTGTTGTAGGCTCCCCATGGTCAAGTGATTTATATTCGAATGCTTGATAACCGACTCACATTCATGACGATTGCATGTGATCCCCTTTTGCAATCTTCTGACAAGCAAAGGCAATGGGGAAGCCAGATTCACTTAACAACTGGGTTACTAACTTAACAACTGCAAGAAAGGCCATCAAATGGGGCAAAATGTTCATAACCACTGTCTTGCTTAGCAACAGAAATTTTGGCCTCAACTGTGGTCATAAATCATAAAAAACTATCTGCATTATTGAAAAAAGCACAAAGTACACAAACAAAGTACAAACAAAAGTGTTTTGGTCTGTTTATGTTTGGCTGGGAAAAACTCAAGTCTGAAACTAAAGCGCTGTTAAATAGCACTGTCAGCTGCCTGCAATTACTGCAAGTTCGAATCTCACCAGGCTCAAGGTTGACTCAGCCTTCCATCCTTCCGTGATAGGTAAAATGAGGACCTGGATTGTGGGGGCAATAAGCTGATTTTGTATAAAAAAGAACACCGCTTGAGGGGGCCAAAAGCCCTACTAAGCAGGTATATACAAAAGTATGACGGCTATTGCTTAATGCATTGTAAGCCACCCTGAGTCTCCAAAGAAGGGTGGCATATAAATCGAACCAATAAATAAATAAATAAATAAATAAATAAATAAATAAATAAATAAATAAATAAACCAAGAGAGCTGCAAACAACCAGATTTAACAATATTAAGCTAACTGGACCAGCCAGTTCCAATAAGTCATTTTCCTATTTTCTTACTCCAAAACATAGAATCCTTTTCCTGATTAAATTATGTGAAGTCATCAAATTTGTGAATGGGTAGTTGTGAGCAGGCAGGCTGCCTACAAAATGGCCAATATCTGTGCTGCTGTTACCCTATTCCTTTAAGGCCTCTCCCTAGCCAGCACAGCAATTATTGGCTACAAAAAAATAAGTAGGGAGGTTGCTGGGGGTGTTGGTATTGACTGAATTGGTGTGATACCTTCCCCCCTCTTTTGGGTATCCCATGTTTTGGATGTCACACTTTTTTATGACTATCCCATGTTTTGATTATCCCACCTTTTGGGGGATATCCCACTGCTGGCACTACTTTGTCATGGGTTCCTTTGCATATACCCAAGTCAGTGGGCTCCAACCCCAAAAGAACCAACACAACCACACAGGCAACACAGCCACACAAGCACTCAAAGGCTAGTACTCACTGACCACTATACCACTCTTCCCACTTCTACGTCACTTCCTCCTCCTGCTCCTCCAACTCCTACGTCTTATGAGTCCTACTGCTGGAGAACAGTATCTCCACCTACTTTAGGCTGCTTCACAAACACACACCTCCTTCCCTCTCCCTATACTGCCACCTCCAGCTGCCTCTCTGCTCAGCTTTTATGCCAATGGTTGCTATGCTACCTGTTAGATTGGCGCAGGAATGAAGATGAGACCAGCGGAGTTCATGTAACAGTTTTATTTAACAGGAACTGAACTGGCGCTGCGCTGCCGGAGCTCTCCTTATATTTGCTCTGGCAGCCGCACCGCCCCCTGACAGGGATTCAAAACTCCTGCCGGAGGATTTCCTAGCCAATCCCCGGCGGATGTCCTTATAAGGACACAACACTACCTAGGAACAAACCTCAAAAGTGCTGGTCATTTTGTAGGCAGCCTGTCAACTCACAGTAATATTGCTCCTCTACATGTCATATCATACATGATATGAACAATGAACAGGTGTGTTATAGCAATGTAGCCACACACCCCACTGACAGTCACACCCTATATTATATTTAGGTGTCCCATCCTTTGAACAATGGGAATGCTCCTATTCCTAAAGAAACTAAAGTACATTATAGTAGTTTCCTATTTAAAAATCTCTCTCTTGTGTTAAACTGATATTTATTTATTTATTTATTTATTTATTTATTTAAATTTATATACCGCCCTTCTCCTAGTGGACTCAGGGCGGTGTACAGCCAAGAATAAAAAACACTCCAATACAAAATTTAAAATATTAATAAAAGAATTAAATAATTTTGGCCCAATAAATTTAAAAACCCAATAGGCAATTAAAATTTAAAACCCATAAAACTTTAAGCTTAAAAAAGAGGGGGGGGGTTACGCCAGCCCAGCTTGACAAAATAAAAAAGTTTTTAGGGCACGGCGGAAAGCCCGGAGATCGGGTATCGTACGGATCTCCGGGGGCAAATCGTTCCAGAGGGCTGGTGCTGCCACAGAGAAGGCTCTCCCCCTGGGTGTCGCCAGCCGACATTGTCTGGCCGACGGCACCCTGAGGAGTCCCTCTCTGTGGGAGCGAACTGGCCGGTGGGAGGCTATCGGTGGCAGAAGGCGGTCCTGCAAGTACCCAGGCCCTATGCCATGGAGCGCTTTAAAGGTGGTCACTAACACCTTGAAGCGCACCCGGAAGACCACCGGAAGCCAATGCAGCTCACGCAGGAGAGGTGTCACATGGGAGCGCCCCCTTGCTCCCATAATCCCCCGCGCGGCCGCATTCTGCACCAGTTGGAGCCTCCGGGTGCACCTCAAGGGGAGCCCCATGTAGAGAGCATTGCAGTAGTCCAGGTGGGAAATGACGAGTGCCTGAGTGACTGTGCGTACGGAATCCCGATCTAGATAGGGACGCAACTGGCGTATCAGGCGAGCCTGATAAAAAGCCCCCCTGGCCACGGCCGTCACATGCTCCTCCAAAGACAGCCGTGCATCCAGGAGGACGCCCAAGTTGCGAGCCCTATCCGTGGGGGCCAATGACTCGCCCCCAATGGTCAGTGATGGAGTCAACTGGCCATATCGGGATGCCGGAAGCCACAGCCACTCGGTCTTGGAGGGGTTGAGTTGGAGCCTGCTGCCCCCCATCCAGATCCGCACGGCCTCCA
Source organism: Masticophis lateralis (assembly GCA_030761175.1). Taxonomy (NCBI): domain Eukaryota; kingdom Metazoa; phylum Chordata; class Lepidosauria; order Squamata; family Colubridae; genus Masticophis; species Masticophis lateralis. Next base: position 124,405,437 of record JAUDYJ010000001.1, on the reverse strand, counting down.
GGCATCGGGACATCACTTCCACGGCATCGTTGGGGTGGCCTGGGGTGGAGAAGTACAGCTGAGTGTCATCAGCGTACTGATGGAACTTCACCCCAAAGCCACGGATGATCTCGCCCAGCGGCTTCACATAGATGTTGAACAGAAGGGGCGAAAGGACCGACCCTTGCGGCACTCCACAAGAGAGACGCCTCGGGGTCGACCTCTGCCCCCCTGCCAACACCGTCTGCGACCGGTCGGAGAGATAGGAGGAGAACCACCGCAAAACGGTGCCCCCCACTCCCAACCCCTCCAGCCGGCGCAGCATGATACCATGGTCGATGGTATCAAAAGCTGCTGAGAGATCTAACAGGACCAGGATAGAGGAGCAACCCCTATCCCGAGCCCTCCAGAGATCATCCACCAACGCGACCAATGCCGTTTCCGTGCTGTACCCGGGCCTGAAGCCGGACTGGAGCGGATCCAGATAGACAGCTTCATCCAGATACCCAGGAAGCTGATGCGCCACCACACTCTCAACAACCTTCGCCAAGAAAGGAAGGTTGGAGACTGGACGATAATTAGCCAAAATAGCTGGGTCCAGAGAAGGCTTCTTGAGGAGGGGCCTCACCACCGCCTCTTTCAAGGCAACTGGCAAGACACCCTCACTCAAAGAAGCATTAATAATCCTCTGGAGCCAGCCTCGTGTAACCTCCTGGGAGGCCAGCACCAACCAGGAGGGACACGGGTCCAATAAACATGATACTGTTTAGAAAGTACTCCTAGGTTAACTGTAAAAGTAAGCTTCTTTCATATCCATTCTTTTGATGGCTAAATCCTGAAATTGTCATTGTGAGAAGAAAGCTGGGAATGTTTAACTAGATTTTCAATACTTTTATCAACTTTCTTTCAAGGAAAGCCAAGAGATTTTGATTGATTGATTGATTGACCACCCATTAAGTAATGAAACAACTCTTAAATTACACTATAATATAACAGAAGGATTAAGGAATTGCAGATTTGATTTGGTAAATCCTAAAAATTGCCAACTGTTGGCCGGCCAATGATATAATTGCAGTCCAACCAACTGCATGAGGCTTTTCTCATTTGTGAAAATGAGAAAAGAGAGGTGGGAATTTTATATGCCAGGGATGGGCAACAATGGCCCCTTTACGATCTATGGATTCAACTCCCAGAATTCTTGAGCCAGCATGGACTTTTTGGTGGAATTATAGTATACAATACCATCACAACCTAGTAGCAAAAGCAAGTACAGCAAGCTACATTTATTTCTTGCCCAGGTTCGTTGAAAACTCCTATATAGCAAATATCATTTTAGGTCTCTAAATCTCCTCCTCCTCCTCCTCCTCCTCCTCCTCCTCCTCCTCCTCCTCCTCCTCCTCCTCCTCCTCCTCCTCCTTCTGAAAAGAAGTGGTACAAACAAAGTTAAAAAGTCTAGTTCAGCTTTGGGAGCAGCAGGATTTTTAAACCAGCATGATCTGATACACTCCGGATGTCTAGGATTCCCAGCTAACATGCTGACTAAGAAACCTAGTAGGGGATCTGAAAGGGAAAAACTAAGGCTATTAGTCTGATGCATTGCTGATGATTTACTACAGAGAGAAACTCAGGCTCTCCCTCCTAGTCATTCCATCTTTGAAAGTCTTTAGTACTAAGCATGTGCATTTCTCCTTGGAGAAGCCCATCATGCAGATCATTGACTTACACGAACAAGGAAGAAACATTCAATTCCTTTTTGGCTTTCCCTGACATTTCCTAAGATTAGATTTATTTTTCAAGGCAGGAAACAGATGCAATTCTCCAGTCAAGATTGTCCCAAACAGGGGCTACTTGTTGGGCAAATTCAGTAGGAAATTAAAAACAAATATTCTCTTGATTTTTATGAAGCCCAGGCTCAAATGGTAAATGACTCAAGTTGCAATCAAGATGGTTGAGATAGCAATAGAAAAGTATTATAGTTAGAGTTTATACCTCCTTCTTTGTCCTCCAACAAAAACCAAAGGGTGGCTCTCATTCCCCCCATTAGACTCCCCCAAAATTATTAAGCACTGATAAAAAGAAAAATTAATTGCAAATTATAGTCATCGCATGGATCCATTTCAAACCTCATAATATTTCTGCTCTGCTTAATTTTTTTTTGCATAATTTATTCATGTGTGGGGTTCCAGAAGATTGAATAAACTTTTTGATTTACTGCCCTTGTACTGTTTCTAATTAGATAGCTCCTCGCTGTAAAGTGTTCACACAAGGAGCGATCATTTTAAAATATCATGCCATATTAAGCAATTGTAAAATGCATATATTTTGTGTAATTACAAAACTCATTCTCTTGTCCTCAAGAGAGTTCCGTGTAGAATAATAAAGTTAGAAAATATATTGGTTGGTGGAGCTAGTGCAATTTCTAATTTGCACCTTTCATGCTCCTTGTCATGTTTTATTTACTCTGAAATGTCAAGCATAACTAAAGTTGGTCCAGAAGGAGTGTTAGACATTCACCCTTTTTCCCCTAGAAAGGTAATGCAAGTCAGGAATGTATGTATGTATGTATGTATGTATGTATGTATGTATGTATGTATGTATCTGTGTGCATATTCATTATGTACATACATATTCATATGTTATAAATTAAGATTTCTCAATATTTAATTATATTGTATTCAATAGGACTGAAGCTATAGTTGTAAATTTATTTTTGGGGAGTAGGTCCCATTGAGTTCCATGGCATTCAGAGGATTTGTTTGGGGAAATAGTTTCTCCTAGTTTTCTCCTAAATGTAAAATAAAACTTTCCACAAGCGATTATTTGTGTCTTATGGTCAAGTTCAACAATGTTATTCACATTATATTAATTGTTAGATCATATTGTCAGTTACTTGTAGAGTTACAGTTACTGAACAATGATTGCTGAGTTATTGTCAGAGTCATTGAGAATCAGGCAGCATTCAAGTTCAAAAAAGTATTATTATTAACAGACAGTACTAGCACTACTAAAAAGCATGCATATTCAACCATTTAAAACTCCTTTTATTTTTATTTTTTTTAAATGTTATTTATTTGTTAATATTTTATTTATGGTGGGAGCATGCCACACTTTCAAAATGCTTCAGAAGCCCAAGAAATTGAAAAAGAAGATCAGGAATCTACAGTATATCCTTCATCATACATCACATAAGCTTTGTTCAGTTTTGTATGCCGTACTGGATTTATAAGTTAGAGTCCTTGCAGTTTTATTAGTTTCGGTTAACCTTTGCTCAGCCGGTGAAAATTTGAGCTACTGCTTAATATGGGCCTCAACACTTTGTTGAGGAAGTGATAACAGATAAAGCTGGAATTGACAGAATTTCTGCTTGCACAGTAAGTAAAACATATCATCAGCTATCTCTTCTCCTTTCTTCATTCAGGACTTCCAATGCTTTGAATGGATCCATTAACAAAACTGTCATCAGAAGTACATCTCTGCTGAATGTTTGCCCAGTCATATGATCTACACTCTCACTTAAGCCAACCAAATATTTATTTTGATGATTGAATCATAAACTGAATTAGTACATTGAGGCAGTCAACTCAATGCTGTTTACTACAGTTGAAATCAGCACTCCCATAATTTCAGGTAGTGTTTCTCCCATTGTCCAATTTAGCACATTGAGAATATTGTTTGTTTGTTTGTTTACCCTATTTTTTGGAGTATAAGATGTACCGGAGTATAAGGTGTAGCTTAGTTTTTGGGGAGGAAAATAGGAAAAAAAAATCTGCTTACCAGGTATTCATCTGGCTAGTGTCCTTAGTCTGGTCAGCTTCAGCACATTAGTTTGCTGTTTTTTTATCCCCTGGTTGGGGATAAAAAGCAGCTTCTAAAGCACAACTGATCTTTGGAGAGAAGCAATGAGAAAAACAGGCAAACCACAGAGATTGCTTCATTCGCTAGCGCCTCATTAGGGCTGAAAAAAAGCTTCGAAAAAGCTACATTCAGAGTATAAGACACCCCCAAATTTTCAGCCTCTTTTAGAAGGGGAAAAAATGCCTTATATGCCGAAAAATATGGTATTTGCTTGATTTTTATCCTGTCTTTTTTATTTTGTAAGTAACTCAAGGCACAGAACATACATAATACTCCTTCCTCCTCCTATTTTCTGCACAGGTCTGGGAGGTGGTTGGGTGAAGAGAAAGTGACTGGCCCAAAGTCACCCAGCCAGCTTTCATGCCTAAAGTGGGATTAAAACCAGGGGTGAAATCGAGCAGGTTCTGACAGGTTCTGGAGAACCGGTAGCGGAAATGTTGAGCAATTCAGAGAACCAGCAAATACCACCTCTGGCTGGCCCCAGATGGGTGGGAATGGAGATTTTGCAATATCCTTCCCCCAGGAGTGGGGAGGGAATGGGGATTTTGCAGTATCCTTCCCCTGGAGTGGGGTGGAAATGGTGGTTTTGCAGTATCCTTCCTCGCCAGCCCACCAAGCCACACCACGCCCACCAACCCACGCCCACAGAACCAGCAGTAAAAAAAATTGGATTTCACTACTGATTAGAACCCATGGTCTCTTCATTTCTAAGGCAGCACTTTTTCCACTACACCAGACTGGCTCTCATTATTTTCTCTGATGCCTAGTCCAACCGACCATTTCATTTTTTACTAACAATAGCATGAATTAAATTCAAACTTGATTGAAGGAGGATGGCAGGGTTTGTTTTTTTTTTCATAGCTTTGGCCTGAGAAAAGCCACACCTTGAGGAACAAATGCAGCAGCTGAGCCTTGTTTGTTCACATGACCACTCAGATATAGACTTGCTCTTCTACCCTGCTAGGTGTGCAGCAACAGCCAAAAAAGCCAATGCAAGTCTAGATTGCATTAACAGAGGGATAGAATCAAGATCACATGAAGCATTAGTACCGCTTTATAAGGCCTTGGTAAGACCACACTGGGGATATTGCATCCAATTTTGGTCACCACAATATAAAAAAGATATTGAGACTCTGGAAAGAGTGCAGAGAATAACAACAAAGATGATTAGGAAGCTGGAGGCTAACCCACATGAAAAGGATTACAGGAATTGGGTTTATCTATCTAATGAAAAGAAGTACTAGGGAAGTCATGATAGAAGTGTTCCAATATTTGAGGGGCTGCCACAAAGAAGAGGGGTGGGGTGGGGGGCAACCTATTTTCCAAAGCACCTGAAGGCAGGACAAAAAGCAATTGATGGAAATCCCAAAAGTGCTTTTCCACGAGGCAACTGGACTTTTTGTTTTTTATTTGAAGACATTTCTCTTCTCATCCAAGAATCTCCATAGAAAATTGATGGACCATTGATGGAAGCTAATCAAGGAAAAATCCAACCCAGAACTAAAGAGAAATTTCCTGACAGCGAGAACAATTAACGAGTGGAATGGATTGCCTCCAGAAGTTGTGGCTGCTCCAGCGTTAGAGGCTTTTAAGAAGAAACAGACATTTGTCTGGAATGGTATAGGGTCTTCTGCTTGTACAGGGGGTTGGACTAGAGTGCAGGGGATTGGGCTAGAAGTCCTCTGAGATCCTTTCCAACTCTGTTATTCTGTTAAGTGCTGGCTAGGGAAATAGCAACATCAAATTTTTTATACCAACAGAAATCTTGGTGACAAGGAAAGGGAGAAGGAAGTTAAAAGGGATTGATGTGCTAGCCAGAAGAGAAGGGTTAGAACTTGCAGAAGAGGGGAAAAAGAAGAGATAGCTGACAAACCTTGTTGGATAAAGCAATTCTGGAATCATTCAAGGTGAGCTTGCTTCAAAGCAGATCCAGGACTTTTGAAGTATGCTATGGTAGCTGGGATAAGGACGTAGTGGCTCAGTGGCTAAGACACTGAGCTTGTTGATCGAAAGGTCAGCAGTTCAGCAGTTTGAATCCCTAGTGCCGTGTAATGGGTGGAGCTCCCGTTACTTGTCCCAGCTTCTGCCAACCTAGCAGTTCGAAAGCTCATAAAAAGGCAAGTAGAAAAATAGGGACCACCTTTGGTGGGAAGGTGACAGCATTCCGTGAACCTTTGGTGTTTAGTCATGCCGGCCACATAACCATGGAGACGTCTTTGGACAGCACGGGCTCTTTGGCTTTGAAACAGAGATGAACACTGCTCTCTAGAGTTGGGAATGACTAGCACATATGTGCGAGGGGAACCTTTACCTTTACCTTTACCTTATGATAGTTGGAAAAAGAGGAGGAGGAGGAGGAGGAGGAGGAGGAGGAGGAGGAGGAGGAGGAGGAGGAGGAGGAGGAGGAGGAGATACAGAAAATAATATGTACTTGTGCGGTTGATCAAGATCAAATCCTGCTACCTCTAAAATTGCCAAGCAAGTGTAATTAATGCCTTTACTTAATAAGAAGAGTTTAGGTTGCTCAGCATAGCATGTAAAATACACACTAGACGTTTACATACAAAACAGATGGACTGGCTGATCCAAGAAATTGTTTTAGCTGTAGAGAAAACCAGCTTTCCCTGTCTTTGGTCCAGGAATCACTTCACAAGCCTAGCCAAAAAATTCTCTGACCTTCCCAGAGAGATCCTCTGTGCCACCTTCAGTGAGTTGAAGGCAGCTTTTCATTCAATTCTCCCAGGAGAGGCCATTGGAAAAGATAGCTGACTTCTCTATGGTTCATTGGCTTCTGTAGCTAATTATATCATTACAGGAGGACACTTCCATATTCAATGAGACGTCAATGATATTTGCACAGAAGCCGACCTCCCAGAAAAGAGTGTCATGCAAGCACATATCCTCCCCTCTCCCGTCCCACTTTATCCCATATTTATGATGCCGTCATTGTTCAACCACTTTCCAAATGTGAATTTTGCTTCTTATTGCAGGAAATCAAAGATTGTTTTCCATGTAGGTCTATGCTGATAACACAATCATTCTCTTCTTACCCAAACTGGGTGGTTCCAATTCCACAACTGAATGGCTAGGTTATGTTTTTCCTCTTCATCCTATCCATTGCATTTGGTATGCAGAGCTCATAACCCACTTCTTATCCATTGTGCAGGAAATGAAAATGATCTAGTTTGACTTGCTGAATTCTCCATTGAAAATTTCCAGGGACGTCGCAAACTTTTGCTCAATTGCAATTGTTATTAGAAGACTCTTGCTTTGATTTGTATGCTGGTTAAAGGCACTGAACCTCTCTGTGTCTAATTTGAATTATTCCTAATCTTCTGTAACCTGCTTCTTGTATATTGTTGGCCTCTGGCTGTCAGTGAAGACGGTAAATGTTAAGAAGGTTGTAGAAATCAGTACACATATAATAGGATAGACTTTACCAGAAAAAGAAGATTTACTTTGCCACTACGTAACTTGGAAGTGCTTGAATATAAAAAGCTCTGTTTTACTACCCACTTATCACAAAAACTGCCATATGAAAGTGGGAGACCAGCAGGAATGACGTGTTTAAATGGCACACAACTTTAAAATAAATGTGCATTGCTGAAGGAAATACTTCTTATCTCACTTACGCTACAAAGTAAAAAAGGGGAAGATATGGGGGGGGCGGAAGCGTTGGTGTGTTGAATGTCTGATCATTTCCCCAGAATCCAAAAACCTTATGAGATCAAGCTAAAATCAACACAAGAATGTCCATTTTGAACCTGCATCTCAGTCTTGCTCCAAAATCCAAGGGAATTAATAAAATCATGGGAAGTGAGGTTCATATTAGATCATATAACTGATTCAATAATAAAAATTCCAGAATCCTAAGCAAAAATACTTCATATGCTTTGCTAGCTATCTTCTAACTGGAAATGTCGGAGATGTAAGGAAAAGCTGTTTTCTCTTGTTGAGCTATGGATCTTGTCACAAATGCAATGAATTCCAATTAATTAATATCTCAGGATGGATCTTCAGAAGACGATTTGCTTCTTGTTGTGATTGTTTCAATAACGAGCCATGAAACGGAATAATTGTAAATGCTTTTGTTTTTAGAGGGATAACATGATTTCTGGTGCATTTAATTCCTTTACTAGTTACATGCTGCCTTTGGAAATTACTTGAAAGCAAATAACAAAACAAAGTAAGAGAGAGAGAGAGGAGAGAGAGAGAGAGAGAGAGAGAGAGAAGGATGCTGGCATCATTAACCAACATTGGTACCACAAAAGCAGTTTGCAAATAGAGAGTAATTTTAGAGCAATATAAACGACTTAAGTGTAAGTATCAGATCTAACTGTGGAAATCTGAAAAATATAAGATAGAACTGTGGATAGTTCTACTACTAAGACAAGTTTTCAAACTTTGTTCGATAAGAACTTGATGGCCTTTTGCGTGATACTGAAGGGGAAACAATCAATTTTCTATCACTGGATCTTTGGCTCTTGATCTATTTAACAACAGGTATTGCAGCCTGAAAAAATGTGAAAGTTCATCTCCATTTCACTAGACACACAATGACAAGCATGTTGCTCTATCAGTTGATTCTGTTTGATTCTGAAACAGCACCCATTAGCTCAAAGGGTAGAGTAAGAAATCAAACTGACACAAAATCCCTGTGATTATGAAATGAAAAAAGCTAAGTGGCAGGGGATGGGAACGGGACAACTTGCCACAGTCAATTTGCGGCGGCCAGTTCACTATGGCCAACTCACCATGGCCAACTCACCACAGGACAACTCACCATGGGCAACTTGCCACAGGACAACTTGCTATGGGACAGTTTAACAATTCTATTTACTTATTTACAATAAATAAAAATTATTTTAACGTTTGCCATTCACATTTCATTCTGTCCCTCCTTTTGCATCCTTTAATTATTTTATTCCACCATTTCTTTGATATTAGTGTAACTCTTGTCCCGCAATGAGTTGTCCTGTGCCGAGATGGCTATGGTGACTTGTCCTCCAGTGAGTTGGCTGCGGCGAGTTGGACATGGTGAGTTGGACATAACAAGTTGGCCATGGTGAATTATTATAGACCCCAATTATTATACCCTGTGCCAGAACCTGCTGCAAGATCCAGGTTTTCCCATCTTCAGCAGAGTCAGAACCATATGAACCTCAAGGGGAAAAGGAAAGCACCACTGTAGAGAAGGTGCACCTCCAGTACTCATAAAATGGCATTGCATTGTAGGCAGAGATGGGTTGCTCTCGGTTTGCACCGGATCGCAAGAACCAGTAGTAAAAAAATTTAATAGTTCGGAGAACTGGTAATAAGATTGGCTGGCCATGCCCCCGAACCGGTTCCCGGCCCGGTCGCCGGTCGCTTACCCCACCCACTCTCAATCTATTGCTGCTTCTTGAGTCCCAGCTGATGGCTAGAGGGAAAAAAAACTGTTTAAACTCTTGCCGCGGGGCTTCAAAGGGCCGCCCAACAGCTGATCAGTGTTAAAAGAAAACAAATGAGTAGACCGGTGCTGCAAAAATAGGGAAAAAACCAGCCTCTTTCAGCTTCAGGTTAATTACCACAAGTTGATTAGATCGGTGTCCTGACTTTCAGCTGATTTGCTCTCAGCTGTTTTGCTCAGGGCTCTGTAGCTGCAAAGAGAGCTGGAGTAGTTTCCCCCACCCAGCTGTGCTTAAAAGCAAAACTGAAAGTAAAGCAGGGTCTTTGCTGCAATGTGACAAAATGAGGCAGAGAGAGATTTCTTTTTCTTTTTCCTCACCAAAAAAGGTAGGTGCAAAACTGCAAACAATGGGAAATTTAGGGCAAAAGAGGAGAGTTCAAGATTTTAAAACACAATAGAAAAATGTTCTATTTAACTAGGGAATTATAATAATTGAGATACTATTAATTGTATATTGTGTTGAAAGCAGAAATGGTTAAATTGTGGTTTGGAGGAATATATGGGGGAAATTATTTGGTTTATTATTATTGGTAAATATAATTAATTGATTTGTAAGAAATTGGATTGCATGGAAATAATTGGAATATTCATGTTCATATTGATTAATATACAAAAAAGATAGTTATATAACTAATTGATTTATATTAAAATGTTAAATTTGTATTAAACAACTGTAATATTACATAATTAACCAATGTGAGGATGGATATAAAAATAGATGACAATGGGAAGGGGTATAATATAGAATAGAAGGGAAAAATTGAATTTGATTTTTGACTGGTCCTTGCACTTTTGACCAGTCCTCAAACTTACGACTGTCCTCACATTTTACGTTTTTGCCCTATCTCTTCACCATAGTGAAGAGAAGCAGTTGTGAAATGAGTGACATGATTGTTAAGAATGCTGCACGGGCATAAATGTGAGGATGGTCGTAAGTGTGAGGACCAGTCGTAAGTGCGAGGACCTGTCAGAAATGACTTTTTTCAGCCTTCTGAGTAGTCCCTATACACATAGCCATGGCCACCCGGTCACATGACCAGCTAGCCATGCCCACCCAGTCACATGACCTCCAAGCCACTCCGACAAAATAAGCCATGCCTACAGAACCTGTAGTAAAAAAATTTAGAACCCATCCCTGATTGTAGGTGGGCCTTGAACCACACCAATTCTTCTAGGTTCTTCTCAGTGATTGGATTCAAAACTTTTTACTACCGGTTCTGTGGGCATGGCATGGCATGGCAGGCGTGGCTTGGTGGGCGTGGCAGGGGAAGGATACTGTAAAATTTCCATTCCCTCCCCACTCCAGGGGAAGGTTACTGCAAAATCCCCATTTCCTCCCGATCAGCTGGGACTCGGGAAGCAGAGAATAGATGGGGGAGGGGCCAGTCAGAGGTGGTATTTACCGGCTCTCTGAACTACTCAAAATTTCTGTTACTGGTTCTCCAGAACTGGTCAGAACCTGGTAAATACCATCTCTTTGGGTGGACAGAGGTAACAGGAAAAAGATAGCAATCAAACTTTTATTTCTTTGCCTACCTGAATCTCACATACTTCTTTTGATAGTTGTGATTGTCTTTTAGTGCTAAGGCACCAGACTAGCCAGTACAAAACTAAATATTAACCAAACATTGGAAAGTGGGGGAGAGGATCAGATCCATGCTCCCAGATGTAATTAGCCTTAACTCCAAGTGTAATACAGGTAGTCCTTGACTTATGACAATTGAGCCCAAACTTCCTGTTGCTAAGTAAGCAATTGGTTAAGTGAATTTTGCCCTGTTTTACAACCTTTCCTGCCACAACGGTTAAGAGAATCACTGATGCTAAGTTAGTGACACAATTGTTAAGTGAATCTGGCTCCCCCATTGATTTTGCTTGTTAGGAAGTCACAAAAGGGGATTCAATGACTGTGGGATCCTGCAACCGTCATAAATAGGAACTAGTTGCCAAGCGTCTAAATTTTGATCACGTGACTATAGGGATGCTGCGATGGTTGTAAGTGTGACAAATGGCCGTAAGTCACTTTTTTTCAATACCGTTGTAACTTTGAATGGTCACTAAATGAACTGCTGTAAGCCGAGGACTACCTGTACTGTGTTTGGCACATTCTTAATTTATTATATGCATATGCCACCCAGTGACTCTGGGCAGCATATAAATGCAAGAACTGCAAGAGTAGAACTCAGGAATTTTGTTTCATCCATGTTTTTGGTAGCAGCCTATCTGAACTCTGAACAACAGGTGGAAAAACACTTTTGCTTCCTTTCTTTAGGGCAACTGCAATAGAAATTCTTTGTAATGATGGCCACAATTGTTTGGCTTCACTCAGACCAGTGGTGGGTTTCAAATTTTTTTACTATCGGTTCTGTGGGTGTGGCTTGGTGGGCGTGGCATGGCTTGATGGGTGTGGCTTGATGGACATGGCATGGTTTGGTGGGCGTGGCTTGATGGGCGTGGCAGGGGAAGGATACTGTAAAATCTCCATTCCCACCCACTCCAGGGGAAGATACTGCAAAATCCCCATTTCCTCCAGATCAGCTTGGACTCAGGAGGCAGAGAATAGATGGGGGTGAGGCCAGTCAGAGGTGGTATTTACCGGTTCTCTGAACTACTCAAAATTTCCGCCACCAGTTCTCCAGAACTGGTCAGAAGCTGCTGAAACCCACCTCTGACTCAGACCTATAGGAGGATCTCATCCTTTCTCCTATTCTTACCTGAAAAACCTTCCCAAGAATGTACAAAGTTTACCTGCTCAATTGGATTGTGATATTTTTGTCCTCTACTGGTTTATCTTTTCTTTCTGCAAAAAAATAAAATAAAATAAATTCTTATAGTTTATACAAAAATGCGAAACATTACAGAAGGTGCTCAATATATAGCATGTCTTTGACAAATGCCAAATGGCATAGTCTATATATAACAAAACATGTACAAATGTAAATATGTTAATGTAAAGGAAAGGAAAGAAAAATGTTTAAAATGTTCTCTACTTCACATTTTTTGGCATACAAACTGCCTCTGACAGATGCCTCTGAGTGTGTGTCTGACCCTTTTCAGAGGGCTAATAAATGAGCAGCAATAAATGAACAGAGGAAGAACATAAATCAAGCCTTTTTTTTAAAAAAAAAACTATCTCTGGGGATTATGTCAAAAGTAGATTTAAAGTTTATGACGTTCACAAAAAATATCCCATGGGAGCTGTGGGAGAAGAATTTTTTTTTAAAACAAGGTAATATAGAATAGAGTCCTTGACCACATTAGCTTGGCCTATTTGAAAACCGCCTTGCTAGTCAATGCTATTCAAACATTGAGGCAATCAGTATTATTGGAATACACAAAGACTCTCTGAACTTAAAGCTATAGCAAAGCTGTTGATTTAAAGTACTTTATACAATCATTGCCACATTCACTTTTTCTTGTTCACACCCCATTTACCTAAATGCCATCCATCTAGGCTGGTCAGCCATTAACCAGAGGAATAGGAGCCACCAAATATATATTTAGAACTACTCAAAGAACTGGGGTGCCCCTTTTTATCCCTACATCCTTGTTTTAGGGATTTGTAAATTTGGCAACTGTCAGTGGTATTAAAGTTTCCTTAGACTTCTGCTAAAATGTTCATAGTAGCTAGTCAGTTGAGTGACTTTCAACAGAGATGCTGAACGCTAAGCGTACTAATTACAGTACACTTAGCAGAATTTGGGGTCTTAATTTGTTGGCTCAATTTTTTTCTCTTTCAAAAAAACCAAATTGAATAATTAATGCATGGCTCCAGATGTGACCAGTATTTGTTACATGATCTTTGTGATTAAAAAAAAAAAAAGACAGAGCTGTTATAGCCAGTATCCCCAATGTGATATTTGCACTGATAATTCCAAAACTATCCCTGTGTTTGATTGTTTTATAAGGTGTGTTATTTTAGAACTGGGGGGGGGGGGAATGACGACAATCAAGTGGGTCATGTAAAGCTGGGCCCAGGATGAAAAGCATGTCAGAATCTACCTTAAAAATTGGTTGGAAGCATGGACCTGCCACGTGTCTGCTGGAACGAGGTGGCCTGCCAGTTTCTTTGCCTAGATGGGCAAGGAAACCAACTTCCCGTTCATTTCAGTGTCCATAGTTTCAAATCCTAGGCTGCGGTGCAATCTGCATTGTATCATCTGTTCCCCCCCACCCCCATCCCCGGTTATTATTTTTGAAAATATAACCTGGATCTGGGGACATTCCTTTTCCTCCCTTCTTTTTTTTTCCCCCGTGTTCATTTTTTAAAAAATACAAAATAAAATCATAAATGATATTGATGAAAACAGATTTTTTAGTAAGCATTAAAATCAAACCAAATTTTCACCTATCCCTGCAGATACACAAACAGGTTGGGGACTGGAGGGTGGGGGGAGAGAATCAATGTTTTTTTCAGCTCCATGTTTTGTAACTTAGAAATAATCTCTCTCCTTGCCTTCCTCCTTCTCCCCACCCACCTCCCCACCCTCTCTCTCACACACACACATACACACACACAAACACACAAAACAATTTTCTGTGCAGCAGAAAAATTTAACACAGGCTGGCTGTTAAGTTTCCAAACAGGAAAGAGCCTCTCAGTAACAACCACAATCTTGGAGAGGTGACCACAGAGCCATCAACTGTTATCAGGCTGATGATGAGATTGCAATTGTCACTACAGGGGGAAAACTGAAACCTCTCATTTCAATTTGCTACTTCAGCAAAGCTTATAAAACACATTGTATTATACTACCAGTGGCCCTATAGAATACCTTTTGTCCCTTCAAGGACATTTTTTTTTGTCTGCAGGGTGTAAGTGTTTGTGCATGGCCTATTTTACTTATTTTATTTGGAACGTAGAGGGGTGAAAGATATAACATTTAAGTACATGGCACAATCTCTGAGCAGGCAGTTACCTCCTCTGTGAGGCTATGAAATCTGGTAATGGAGCGTTAAGTCGGTTCATTGGCCAAGCAAGATTTGTAGCTCTGCTTTCTTGAACCAAAAGCATTCAGTTGTGTCAGTGCTAAAAGCCAACCAACATGGCTTTATGGGTAGACATTCTGAAAGCTGGAGATCCAAAGCACCTGGTGGATTCCAGATGGATGAAGGATGCTGAAGTCTACCTGGGAATCATGTCTGTGTGTCACCTTTGGAAGCACTTCCCCATCTGATGTTCTAGGACAGGGGTGTCAAACTGGTGGCCCACGGGCCAGATGCATCACACACAGGCCACACCCACTCCAGCTCCGCAAAGAGAAAACAGTCACAAAATGTCACGTGAGAACATGACTCCGCGAGTTTGACACCCGTGTTCTAATATACGTATAAGTTCATCACATAGGTTTTCCTATCCAGTTCACAGGTACATATTTACAGTGTCAATGCAAGGAAGTAAATACCAAAAAGAAGAAAACCTAATTCTTCTGAAAGTGCCCTGGTGGTACAGTGGTTTAGAATGCAGTATTGCAGGCTAACACTGCCTTCCACTGCCAGAAATTTGATTGGCTGATTGGCTCAAGGTTGACTCAGCCTTCCAGCCTTCCGAGGTCAGTAAAATGAGGACCCAGGTTGTTGAGGGCAATATGCTAACTCTATAAACCGCTTAGAGAGGGCTGTAAAGCACTATAAAGCAGTGTGTAAGTCTAACTATTATTGGTACTGCTATTGTATATTTGTATACAGCATAATATAGGGACTAGCTGTAATCCCAGTCTTTTCTAAACATTCCACAGAGATATACTCTTTTTCATATCAATAGTCCAGTAAATGCAATTCTCTCACTCACCATCCATGTCATAATACTCTATGGCCTCCTTGCTTCAACTCATGGGCTGACATAAGTGATGATCAGGTTGAAATGGTATTGTAAATATATGAATCTGTAATAGTCCAACTGATCAATCTCTCTGGACTAATTTATCCTAGAGGCTACATAAATTTAAGATCCATATGTTTCATTATTTGTAAAACAAAACAAAACAAAAACCTTCCCAACCTGCCAAAATCACATTCAACTGATTTTCCCTGCCCACCAATCTGTCTCTGAGGAAGAATAAAAGATCAATTCTTCAACCAGGCTTCAGTAGCTAAGGTTTACCTTATAAGACTACAGGTAGTCCTTGAGTTACAACCATTTATTTAGAGACTGTTCGAAGTTAGAACAGTACTGAAAAAAGTGATTTATGACTATTTTTTCCACATTTACGGCCATTGCAGCATCCCGGTGGTCACATGATCAAAATTCAGATCCATAGCAACTGGCTCATTTTTATGACACTGTCGTAAAACCATGTGATCATCTTTTGAGATCTTCTAACAAGCAAAGTCAATGGGGAAGCCCTATTCATTTAACAACCATGTTTACTAATTTAACACTTGCACTGATTCACTTAACAATTGTGGCAAGAAAGGTCATAAAACGGGACACAACTCACCTAACAATTCTACTGCTTAGCAATGGAAATTGTAGGCTCAATTGTGGTCATAAATCAAGAACTAGCTGTATTAACTTTCAGCATCATTATAGCCATGTGACAAATGACATGTTTTGTTTATCTGATTTAGAGCCATGAATAGACCAGTTCCTTCCTTCCTAGAGTGATTTAACAAATTTTAAAACTAATGCCTGATGTTTTCTATTTTTACTGCCTTCCCATCTCTTTTTCCCTCTGGTTTTTATTAATCTGTGAGAGACTGATAGACAGTTGATAGAAGTTAAGCTACAATTCAGTATTTACAGGAGCTGTCTCTGAACAGGGTAAAATTTAATCATAAGATATGACATCTGGATTTTAATATGAAACTTACTGCATAACCAAATTAGCAATATGTCTGTGGGTATGTGTGTTATCCACTGACAGGTGTATGTTTATAAAGCATCAAGGCGACTGTATAAGATCATTTTTTTTTCTTTCAGTTCTGTCAAAATAGAGTTCAAACTTTGGTTTGCTAGCCAGCTGCAGGGGAAAAAAATATGTTTAACTTTTTCTTTTCTTCCTTTCTTCCTTTTGAGTGAAAACTAAACTAAAATCCATATTTATAAGATGACATTTTTGTTGCCAGGTATTCTGTAAATGGGTTTAGCATAAAAATAATATAAAGTGCTATTTATTGTATTCTCGGAATACAATACAGTGTTAACAGAAGGTAAATAAGATTGAGCCAGTATAAAAGGCATGTGCTGATAATGTAAACCTTCATTAAATTCCTTCTTTTCTCTCAAGCTTCCCTTATATTGACATATTCCATTCAGTCAATGCAGCTACAAGGACTAGCCATTTATCTGATCTGTGTAAATGCAAAGGCCTCTTTTCAGTGACAGCTTCCTGGATTATCATATATTGTTCTTGTGAAGGTCATTCAGTAACTTTCCACCCACAGCTAACCAGAAATCAACTGCTTCCAAACCAGACTGGTCAATGGCTAGCATTTTCTGGTAGTTCTCAGTTGATAATTTCTGAGGGGGGATGTCATGGTTATGAAACAGCCTTTAAAATGGCACCACTGCTGTAACATAATGCAAAATACCACAAGTAATGTTATGAGGGAATTATTAGAGTAGTTTTCTTGACTCTAGAATATAAATGGCCAAGTCAAGGGTTATATTTCCAAAACTGGTGGCACTATGGTAAAGAAGGGGCCATTACAAAAACCAGGCTTGATTTTTTCTACAATATAAAATTAATTGCAGATAATTAATATAATGACCTGAATATGGTGATTAATTTTCCCAGACTCTCTTACTAGAAACTGCCAACTTGGTGGAGGCCTTTCTGATAGATACTATCTGATAGAATTATTGACCCTGACATCTGTAGTTCAATAACTGTTTGGTTTGGTGCAGCAACTAAACAGGACAGATACTAACTCCAGTGGATAATTAGAACTACAGAAAGAACAATTGCAACCAGCCTGCCTTCTATTAAAGACCTGTGTATTGTGTGGGTCAAATGGAGGGCTGAAAAAGACCCTTCGCATCCTGGAGGTAATTTGTTCCAGCTCTCCACCCCACCACCCCACCACCCCTCAGGATGGTGCAGTAAGACATGCATGCCAAAACAACCTGACACGGGGACAGTTTTTTCCCTCATGCCATCACTCTCCTGAACACCTAATCCAGTGGTGGATTGCTACTGGTGGTTCACCCTGGATTGATAGCGACGGCGGTGGGAGGCTCTGCTTATCGCCCGGACACTTCTGCACATGCGCAGAAGCATTGCACAGGTGCATGAGCGTGCCCACACCCATGAGCGAACCGGTAGTGACGGGTTTTGAAAGCCGCCCCTGACCTAATCCTCACACTATTGTTTTATGTCTAAGCATATTTACCCATGTTGTATGGCTGTAGTATTATTATAATCCTTATCATCTTCTCTATTACCTGCTCTTTTTGGTATCATATTATTCTGTTGCTTTGCACGTACATTGGGAGCTTCTGTACCGGAGACAAATTTCCTTATTTGTCTAACCACACTTGGCCAAATATGATTTTCCCATACAAATAGGGAGAACTACTTTGCCCTATCCTATTTAGATTTGATATCAAATTGTTATGCACAAAAATCTATGATTGACTTCTCAGTGGTGTTTCTTTCCTTTTTTTTTCTTTCTTTCTTTCTGCTTCTATTTTTTTGTGTGTGGGGGGGAGGGGAGGGTGCAATTCCCCTGTTCACTATTTTTAAATGAATAGATGTGCTCCAAATTACATAAAACGAATGATGGCCTTTGGTAAAGGAGTTTAAGCACTGGAGGAAAAAAAACGAGAAAAGTCAGGTGTGATTAGGGCTGGCGAAATCACTCTGTTTTCATTCCATATTGCTTCTGTCTGTAGAGTATGCACTGGAATTGCATTTTGCTGGAGTTATTGAGTAGGGGACACTTGAGAACCAATGGATAGTAACACAGTGCTGATTCATAGATTAGATTCTGAGAGGTGCAGATCAAGTATTATTAGAATTGGAAAAGATCAAATTCCTAACGCATCCACACAGCCGTGAGTTGCCGCTGTCAAAATTTCACATTCATACCAATCTAAATACCTATGCTTATTTCCAATTCATGGCTGCCTGCAGGACTTTTATTAGGAAGAAACTAGGCTGTAGGAGAGAATGAATGCAATTTTGACGGGCCTTGTTTGGAGAATAGGGTGAGCAAGGGGCCAGAAAGGGAATTTTAAATTATTGCCTTTCGGGATGCTTTGAGCAACTTTTTTTCTTATGATGATTTGAAATCCAGTGCTCTATGTTCTGGGTATATGATTTGCTCTTCTGTGACATTATGAGTGACTTTTTAAAAAGATTGTAGCCTCCCTGAAAAACTTCAAATTTCAAATTTCAGATATGTTTCCTGCTTAGAAAGTCAGTAGCCTTAATTAATTCATCCAGTTGTCCTGGGCCACATCTCCCCTCCAGATGTGATAGCTGATAGTTCCAAGAAGCTCTGTTTTCAGTCTTAACTCAAAATAGCTGTAATACAGGCCTTTCCCCAAAATCAGTGTACTACCTAGAACAAGCCCAAAACTTGGACTTTTGTTGTTGTTGTTGAAGCTTCTTCTTCTTGGATGAGAAGTGTCTTTAAAAAAAAAAAATCCAGTTGCCTCTTGAAAAAAGCACCTTTGGTGATTATTATTGTTAGATTTCTGGGAAGCTTCTGTAAAACCAGCATGGAAGGAGGAGAGCTGAGACACAGATGATGGATGCTTTCTCCAGTAGAAATTCAGCAAGAATTAATTTTAAAAAGTGATCACCAAATACAGTTTTGTTGGCTAGCTCTGCTTTGTGTACTTTTATTACTGTTGAGGAATTCACAGAGCAACCCTAGAGTAGCAAGGGTGTGCACATGAAAGCAACTGAGAGTAGTTGCAAAATAACACAGCCAACACAGAGATACACTGAGTTGTGTTTACTTTCAGGAAAATAGTAACAAGGCACAGTCCAATAAACAGTCCAGGTCATACACAGATAAAGCAGTAGATAGTAAAACAATAGTCCAGGGATATTCCAATAACAAAGTCTTCTTACCAGTCGTTGTAGTCATACACAATAAACAGTTGCAAACAGTAGTGAACACAGCAAATAGCAGTACCGATCAATAATAGGTAGCAGAGAGTAATACTAATCAGCAGAGAGAAACAAACCATGTTTCAAGCTTTCTCTTAAGGACATTGGCTACTGAACTAACCAATCAGGACACAGTATGATACAATACAGCAATACAGCCTTAAAGCTATATTGAGGTTTTATATATTGCCAACCCAATAAGTTAGTAAATTATCATTTCTTAACATTTGCTCTAACCTTTTATATTTTAAAATCACAAATGGGTTGTTACCAATTCAGAAAGACTACTTTTGTGGTACGTAGAGGAACCCAGAATGAAAATGGGTGAAAATGAACTTAACCATTTTTTTTTGTAATACTGAATAGGGATATACATTCGTCAAGCAAAGTTTGAAATTACATGTAGTCCTTGACTTATGACTACAATTGAGCCCACATTTCTGTTGTTAAGTGAGATATTTGTTAAATAAATTTTGCCCCATTTTACAACCTTTCTTCCCACAATTGTTAAGTGAATCAGTTAAGTGATACAGTTGTTAAGTTAGTAACAGAGTTGTTAAGTGAATCTGCTTTTCCCTTAACCTTGCTTGTCGGAAGGTCACAAAAAATGATCACGTGATCCTGGGACAATGCAACCATCAGAAGTGTGAACCAGTTGCCAAGGGTTGGAATTTTGATCACAAGGCCATGGAGATGCTGCAATGGTCGTATGTGTGAAAAACAGTCATTTGATAAGTAAGGATGTACCGAAAAGTGGTGGTGCAGTGGTTAGAATGCAGTACTGCAGGCTTCTTCTGCTGACTGCCCATTGTCAGCAGTTTGATGAGGACCCAGATTGTTGGGGGCAATATACAGGCTTTGTAAAACCACTTAGAGAGGACTGTAGAGCACTGTGAAGTGGTATATAAGTTGTGTTATTGCTATGGACACTTTTTCATACCACCATCATGAACAGGTACTCTGTTTTCCCCCAGAATAAGCCCAATTGGGCTTTTGAGTGCATGGCAATAAGGCCAAGCGTTTATTTCAGGGTTAAAAAAAAATATAAGATAAGGTCTTATTTTCAGGGGAACACGGTAGATGTAATTGTTTCATTAAATTGCTTTCAGTCAGTCTTGACTCCTGGTGACAGCTGGACAAATCTCTGACTTTTTGGGCAAAATTTTCAGAAGGGGTTTGCTATTGCTTTCTTCCAGGGGCTGAGAGAGAATGACTGGCCCAAAGTCACCTGGTAGGGTTTGTGACTTAGACTGGACTAGAACTCAGAGTCTTCTGGTTTCAAGCCTTTAAACAATTATACTACCTCTCAGCTGTCATAGTAAGTACTAGTCACAAAAACCATTATTATAGAAAATAACATTTGATATTAATAATAGGTTATTAGTATAATATTGGAGCATCAAAATTTTATTTTCTTAAAAACATTTTTAAATAAAGCAGCGCAAGGCCTGACTCACTTATTAAATGAATGAACTCTTTTTTAAAGCAAACACAGAGCATTAAAAAAAAGTCAAATGTTAAGCAAGCTAAGAATACACTCTTCATTAACTTTATACAGTAGAATTTGAAACTGCCAATTTAACATTCAGAAGTCTGAAACAGAAAGGAAATTAATGATCGGCGAAGAAAAAGGAAAGTTGATCCTGAAAACCTCATTAGAAATGCAGTTTTCTCCTTTTCTCCACTGAGAGCAATTTTACTTTCCCTCTCATGTCTCTTGTTTTGATGACCATGTCTAAACACGGTGCAGGCCTCACCTTATCGTCTTCATGCTTGATATCCCCGGACACTGATATGAAGAATTACAATTTTTGACCATTATAAGCTGTAGACTTTTAAATTCAGACAGAACCAGAGACATATTTTTTTCTAGATGGGGGAAACAGATTAAACTTGTAGATGAATATGATAAATATTGTCCTGGGTCACACCTAAAGTTCATTTTAGCCAATATTGTTTTGTTTTGTTTTTAACAAAAAGTAGATGTGCTCATATAAACACTGAGGCATTGTACATCAGAAATGGGAGCCTTAATTCTTTCCTTCCCACTTAAAACAATCTCCAAAAGTGCAGCCCACACCCAATGTTGCCTTCAGAGTTGTGATTGTTCCATCGATCTAGGTTTTGAAAAAAGGATTGGACAACCATTTGTTCAGGATGATATAAGGATGCCTTCCTTGAGCAGGAGGCTGGAGTAGATGATCTCCAAGATCCCTTCCAGCTCTATGATTCTATTATTCAATCACAGACAAGGCTGTACTTTGGCTGATACATAGATACTACTTCAGCCTAGTAATATTATTCAGTTATATTTACTGATATTGTGAACCTGGGCAGGTTGAAGAAATGTTTAAAAATTTTGGTTAGACACCATTAATGTTGCTTTCTTTTTCATTGTTCCTTTCTTCTGGAGTATTGAGTTAGTGGATGGAGCCTGCTCTCACAGAAGCCATTTTACTTACCTTTCTTCCTTTTAAAAATTTTAATAAAAATAGAACATACATTCAGGCAAGATAATCTATTACCTACATGTTTTGTTATCACTTGTACAATGGACTCTGTAGCACCAATAATATGCACATTTCATTTCAGTATAAATTCACTATGTTTTCGTTCCTTCCTTCCTTCCTTCCCTCCCTCCCTCGTGCTTTTTCACTGCATTCCTCTCAGATATATTCTTGGAATTCCAGCCTCCTTTCAAAATGTTGCTTACTATATCCCATCCCATAAGATATCAATTGTTTTTGTTGTTTAGCTTTTAAAATGCAATCCTAACACCGCAATACTGATGGCTAAATTGGACCTTTCCATTGGTTAAAATCAGTATCACTGGAGGAGGTGGGCTCCCCAGGGCTAAGCCTGCCACTGACATGTCAGTTCACCCATTAGCACTGCTAGACTGAAAGTTTCCAAAATGGACATTTGGAAAGAAATAGACCCAATCCTGAATACCTGGATTCAAAGTTGATCTTTCCTCACACTGATCTTCAGTGCCAGTTCTGAAGCAGCCAGCCAACTGGTATGACTAATTTTGCCTCCCTTCCACAAGGTTCAAGGATGGGGGAAATTAAATATACTTGGAACTTGGTGAAATTAGCAACATGCAGACCTAGGCCAGACTGGTAAAAATAAAAATGCAACTTGTCCCTCTCAAGCAACCTCACCTGAAATTGCATTGGTTATATGAGTCCCTTAAAATAAAGCAAAACCCAGATCCAGTTACTGCTGATATTCTCTACATATTTTCTACAGTATTCTCTTTTATATAACAAGAACGGATATCATTTTTCACTTACACCTGGTAAAAACACCATTTCCCATGCTTGACCCATATTTCTAATCTTTATTACCTGAATATTCAGGAACATGGGCATTTCAGTCTAACATATCCGAGGGCAACAGATAGCTGAAGGCTATTTTAGTCTCTCTGCATGTGCAAACATCTCTTTTGGATGTCAGGTGGCAAAACAAGAGAGTCTAGTCTGATAAGAATATTAGGAATGTTACAAGCTTGCTATCGTCGTGCAAGATATGCCCAGACTCTCCTGCACAGCATATGGGTTCAGAAATTAATGCTGTAAACACGACCGCAGCATCTAAAAGCTTTCTGTTTTATTTACAAGCGTACACTATATTACTTGAACGGCTGCCAAGCAGGGGCTCAATATCGTTGTCCCATGGTTTGCAAGCAAACAGAAGAAGACTCCCTTGTCAGCATCAACTAATTAATAAAACACACACGCATCCATTATTTATTTACTGCTCTATCAATATAGCCATAGACAAAACACATAACCACGTAGCCGAGGATTTTAAGGAGATTGCTGACTTCACGTCTTTAAAGCGTAATGGTATTATACCGCACATCCTCCCTCCTTTCCGTATTCATATATTCTCAGCTCTAATAATAAAATAGAGAGTCCCGCAGACACTCCATTCACAGTTGATTACTAAGCACCGCAGAGAAACTGCAATAAAGCGTCGGGAAGAGCCAGCCACAATCTTTACAAAGTGTATTTGCCAGGTTACAGTGTATGTGTGTGTGTGTGTGTGTGGCAATCAATGTTCAAGACTCATCTTGAATGGCTACCTGCAGCACTCTAGTGGCCGTTCTTCAAAAATGCAGCATTGCAATGAGGCAGAGGGAGGAGGGCAGATTCACACACACACACACACACATACACACTAACTACACCAAACCTCTCAATGCCAGCAAACGTTGGGATTTACAGGTAAGCATAGAGACCCTCTTAGATACATTTGGTGAAAATCCAAGAACAAAAATAAATATTAAACTGAGGTCTTCTTGGTGCTCTCTGAGCTTGGTTGTCCTCTCTGTCCAGAGTGTGGGTATTTCAGTTGAATGAAAGTCCACGTTCTGAATAGAGGAGGAGCACTGGTTTGAAAGAAGGGCCAAAGAGGCCATCTACCTTAAGATTGAACAGCCCTCTCGCAACAGAAGGGGAAACTAGGTGGCTCAGTGGCTAAGACAATGAGCTTGTCGATCAGAAAGGTCGGCAACTTGGTGGTTCGAATCCCTAGTACAGGTCTCCTGCGTGAGCAGGGGGTTGGGTTAGATTACCTCCAAGGTCCCTTCCAATTCGGGTTACTGTAACCTCCTATCTCTTGTTTATAACAGAGTTCTATCAGCAGTTCCAAGAAGATTCCACACCCATTTGCACTATTGAGGTAACCCTGTGGGCACAGGTAAACTTCCAAGTGGCCTCAAAGACTCTCAGAAAAAGTGCTAACGACCAAGAATATAAATCCTTCCATCTTGCAAGGAATAAAAAGAAATATAAATCCTTCCATCATCCACCATTCAGTCAGAACTGAAGAAGCTTCTTGGAGGAGAAGTGAAATGTCTTCAAGGAAAAACAAATCCAGTTGCCTTTTGAAAAAGCACCTTTGGGATTAACATTCAATAAACCAGATTAAGGTATGTGTGCATGCAAATATACTGTGCTTATGTGAAACTGTCGCTATTGAGAGTAAATGTCTACATGAATCAAATTTGAAATATTTATTCCATGACAGAGATACACGTCATCATCTGAAGTTAGGTTCAATGCCACAAAGTGCTATCTTTTATTCAAAGGTATTTCAGTTTAATGAAATACATAATAGCACATTTTTTTCAACCTTAAAATAGACTCAGAGCTATTTTTGAAGGACGATAATTCCACTTTGGGATTATTTAAGGTTTTGAAATGATGTTTCATTGAGTGAAAAATAAATTAATAGAGCATTGCAGAATGAAATGACTTGCCAAAAGTCTATATATAATAAAATGTGCAGAATTTGGTTTTTTAAAATCCCTAACAGGAAGATTAATTTCAAAACAAAACAAAACAAAACAAAACAAAATTACAATATAATCTATGACACAAGTGGCTACAGTAAAAGATATTTTACATCTTCTGGGAGGCTATTATACCCAAATAGTTCTCTCAATCAACAAGTCTTTATATGTTCTGCTAATTTTCCCCTGTTTTAATTTTATCCCATTTCACTGTCACAGTAAAATCCCCCAAATACCGACAAGCATTCAAACTCTTATAATGAGAAAACATATTTCAAAGAGATTTAGCATCATTTCAGATGGAATCTTCAAATTACCGATTGCTTTTTCTCCATTACAACAATTTTGTAGAAGTTTAAGTTCGTATAAGTTTAAGTTCATATAAATTTAAATTGTTTAAGTTTAAGTAAGGTGATTATGGAGGAAGGGAATTCATGTATTGGTCAGATGAAAATTCTATATATATATATTGGGAGACTTATATAGACTTCACTGAACTAGGGCTGCAGAAAAATCTTGGTTTACGTAGAAAAAATCTGGCTAAAGAAAAACACACATAAATCCTACGAAAAAGTAAGAAAATAAATAATGTATCTTTACAGGGAGGATATATGAGATGTGGGTGTGCCTTACTGATGAAGGCTAACGAGTCCAAAATATATAAGTCTATATAAGTCTATATAAGTCTTCCAATGGGCAGCATAAGGCCTACTGGCTGCCAGAAGAAAAAAAGCCCAGAAACTAGTGGATATGACTTCACTGATCTAGGGCTGCAGAAAAATCTTGGTTTACATAGGAAAAACCTGGCTAAAGAAAAACACATAAATCCTATGAAAAAGTAAGAATATACTGGTATGTATGTATGTATGTTAATTCATACATGATAAATTCATAGTGGTTCATTTTAAAAAACTGTCCTGATTAATATATACTTGTCACATTAAGATATCAGTCGACATAATGAAAGAAAGACATTGGTTGATATAGTGGATGACTAATGTGCACCCAGAGATTATTCTGTACTAAATAAAGCTCTAGGGATATATAGATCTCTGCAGTTAAAAGTGTCATTATACTTGAAAACCACCAGCAATGGAGAACTGACTTTCAGAGTAGAAACGTATCCTTATGCATATCTTTAAATAAATCTTTCACTCTGATATCGCTTCTTAGCTAATTTGGATTTGCCAATCAATCAATAAAAAGCTAAAATCTTTTCATTTCCTTTAGAAATCAGGGTAAAAGTTCACTCCTTTTATCTTTTTCTCCTGTCTTTATTGTGTCTTAACTTTCCTACATTCAGAGTCTTTCTATTTAATAATAGAACGGGATGGGTGGGTGGCTCAATGGCTTAGTGGTTAAAGATGCTGAGCTCATCAGTTGGAAAGTGGACAGCTGGGGTTTGAGACCCGAGCGCTGTGTGAGGGGGTGAGCTCCCATTACTTGCTCAAACAGGAGACCTTATACCATTCCAGACAAATGGCTGTCCAAACTCTTCTTATAAACCTCCAGTGATGGAGCACCCACAACTTCCGAAGGCCAGCCCATTTATATGTCACTGTTTCCACAAAGGCTTTGGCAGTTTGCAGTGTCATGAAAAATTGTATGTAAACGGTTGTTTTATCTTCTTTTA
Source organism: Masticophis lateralis (assembly GCA_030761175.1). Lineage (NCBI taxonomy): Eukaryota > Metazoa > Chordata > Lepidosauria > Squamata > Colubridae > Masticophis > Masticophis lateralis. Next base: position 124,379,158 of record JAUDYJ010000001.1, on the reverse strand, counting down.
TCTGCCTTTCCAAACACAGCTGACATCCATAGCAAAACAATATTTCCAGGAAATCATGAAAGCTCCCCCTTCCCCTTCATTGTTTAGGTCTTGCTGCAGCTGCTACAGGGTGGGGTCTGCATCATGACATCACTGCTCATGCTGTGATGCTGCAAAAGCCGGGGGTGGGGAGAGGAAAAACAGGCCAAGCAGTTTACTCAACTTCTTTTCTGCTGGTAATTGTCAATTACGATTTGAGATTGACCAGCTGAAGCCTGTTGTTGTTGGCCTGTTTTTTGTCAACAAGAAATGATCAAAGCCATTTTTACTTCTTCTTCTTTTTTCTTTTTCCACCCTCTGTTTGGAATTAAAAAGAAAAAAAATCAAGCAATCAATTATGTCAATTGATTTCACTGACTACGGTAGAGATACTGCTGCCATCAAGGAGAGCACTGTCTGAATCTCTGGCAGGGTCAATTCCAAAGAATGAAACAAAGACTTTGAAGAGAAAATTGATCCAGAATAGCAATGGCTGGACTGAAGGGCCCATCTTCAGAAAGAAAAGAGTGCCTGAAGGTAAGTGCTATATGGCAGATTTTGGGGACTCACCCATATGATTGGACTGCATTTTATTTATTTATTATTTATTTATTAATCAAGCTTATATACCGCCCTCTCTCTGACAAGGACTCAGGGCGGCTCACAGCAATAAAACAAGCAGATAAATCAATATTTAAATGTTAAAAACTATTAAAATTCCCCTTAAAAAACCCCTTCAGTCCAACCCGGCCTGGCGAATTAACCAAGTCTTAAGGTCATGGTGGAAGGAGCGCAGGTCAGGGGCCACCTGGAGCTCCAGGGGAAGTTGATTCCATAAAGTAGGTGTGCCCACAGATAAAGCCCATTCTCTAGGAGTCGCCAGTCGACACTGCCTGGCTGACGGCACTCCAAGGAGGCCCTCCCTGTGGGAACACACCGGGCGATGGGGAGCTATCACTGGCTGCAGATGGTCTGTCAGGTACCCCGGGCCTAAGCCATGTAGGGCTTTTTAGGTGATAACCAGCACCTTGATTTTGTTTAAATGAATATGTAAATATTTTGTTCGTTTGTTTGTTTGGGGGTGGGAGTGTGACACACTAGCAGGCCAAGTTAGGCATTTTCCAAATTTTTCAAATGTTGAGCCCAAAATTGTGCCATTCCTATTTTAAAGGTATCTGTGCACCCTGCTATCGAGGACCATAAAGGTTGAAATTAATACTTTGAATTCTATTCTGAAGTGAAAGCTGTACCTGTAAGACTACTGTTTCCAGATTATGATGGCTGCCACCTGCCAGAGGGTACAGGATAGGACAACTTGCCACAGCCAACTCGCTGCAGGAAAAGTTCAAAATAAGAGGTCTCCATGGTAATTCAAGATTTCCCTTCTCATATGCTAGATCTTTCCTCTGACTGGGGGATGTATTTAGATACGTTGAAATGTGCTCAGGCCAAATCTTTACCTCACACTCACTTTCCTATGATTTTGATTTGAGGTTTTGCATGAATCAGCTGGAAGATCTCCTGATCATGCCATGGACTACTCAGTTCCCTTTTTGCATGCTACTCACCTTCCAAGGAACTATATGAATATAATCAAAGATGAAGCTTTCCTATGTCTCTTCATTGTATTTTGCCTTAAAATGTGGCTGATCCTTTTGTATTTTTATTGCCTGCAGCTGAGTTTGGAATGGGGCTTGGTTTAGTGATTCTTCCTGTCTTGAGATGTGGTCTTATTCCCATGCCAATCTGCTGAGCAAATACAGCTTCTGGTTGTAAGGCAACAGAGTTCCCTTTCCCAAGGTTCTTGGGAAAGGGAATTCTTCTCTAGAAGTGTCGTCTCAGATGGTTTGAATTCTTGTGTCTTCAGGCCAAGGCTGAGCAGTTGTTGGAAATCTTGTGAGTTATGACACAAGATAAGATAGTCTTCTACCTTAGAAGTCCAAAAAAAAAAAAGAAGAAGAAGAAGAAGAAGAATGGCAACCTGCCTGACTTGCAGATTCGGAAGTGCAGATTTCTCCTTCCACCCTTCACCTCTTCAGTAGGTCTCTTCAGTAGAAAGCAGCTTAATGTTAGGGACTATCATTTCAAGGGGGTGCAAGAGCCAGGGAACACAAACATTTTGCTGCCATATTGGCAATATTTTGTTGTTGTCATTGTTATTTCTGCAAATCAGATACGGTACTGTAGTTCATCTATACTAAAGATGTAGAAGACAACTGAGAAAAGAAATAGTATTTGGACCATAGTAGTAACAAAAATAGAGTAAACAGAAATCCAGTTTTCTGTATTTGAGTGTTTTGATTTCTCCTGAAGTTCTTTGCATCATTGCAAACAAAGACATTCTAATGGCAGTTTTGGATAACAGCAGAAAAAAGGCCAGGCAGAATCCAACTGACGCTTGCCTATCTGCCATCTATCAAAATCCAGTCTGCTGGAGGAACAAACGGGAGCTGCTGAATCGAGGCCCCTTACAAAAAAGAACCAGTTTTGTTTTCTTCACATATTTTAATCACACATCTTCCTTGTGGAATAAACTCTGTAATGTGATGTGAACAGTGATGGGATTAAAGTAATTTAACAACTGCTTCTCTGTCCTAATGATTTCTTCCAACAACCAGTTTGCCAAACTGCTCAGAAGTTAATAACAGGTTCTCCCGAAATGGTGCGAACTGGCTGAATCCCACCACTGGATATGAATCTATAACCCTATAACCCAGCTTGTGATATTACCAGTCTTTGGATTCTGAATTCTGTTATTCCTTGAGTTATATTTTTCTGTCATGGATTTTAAATCTATGTGACAATATCTGCAGGTAAATAAGCAAAATATTATTGGTACAGCTGCTGAGGTTCTTCAAATGCGTCACAGCAATTTTATGTAAAACATGACCCATTAAGCAACAACAACATAATCCAGGCAATAACTAAAAAGCAGCCAGATACACTTAGCTTAGATTAGGATCCAGAAGAAAAATCAATATCTGAAGCAGTGAATAGCAAGCGTGAAGCCGCACTCAGTGTTCATAAACATGCAGAAATACACAGCTGACGCACTGTAGAGCTCAAGCGTGACATTTCCTAAATATTAGAATTGTAAACATTATGGGTTTCAGAAAGAAAAAAGTCAGGTGCTCGACTGAAGTCTAGGGAGAAAATATCTGCTCAGTTATGAACTTTGATGGACAAACTCAAGTTAGGTGGACAAATAGCAACAGGCCCAGTGGTAAAATCTAAATTTTTTTGCCACTGGTTCTTGGTGGGCGTGGCTTGGTGGTGGTCATGTGACTGGGTGGATGTGGCCAACTCACTATCACTCACGTTGAGGGGCGCCTCATCCGGCCCCTCCCCTCCCAGCCACTCCTTGTCACGAATGGCAGGAAAATGGGGAGGGGAATTTTCCTGCCTACCATCCTTCCCTCAGTCTGTGCTGAGTTTCAGGAATGGATGACAGGCAGGAAAATCCCCCTCTCCATTTTCCTGTCTTTCATGAAATGGCTCCATTTCTTTCTTTTTTTTTAATTTTTATTTATTTATTTCATTACAACAAAATACACATACAGATCGCGACGGGAACTTTACACAAAATATTAACTTCAATCAAAATTTACATATAAAAAGCGAAATCTACATTAACCTTGTCTTTTTTAATTTTATTATTCAACCAAGTATACCATTGGTCCCAACATTGGAAGTATACGGAGTCCTTTTGATCTCTCAAGATTTTTGTTAACCTGTCAGCTTCCGCATATTCAATGATTTCCCCCAAAATCAAATCTTCAGCTGGCAGGTCTTTCCCCTTCCAATGTTGAGCAAAACATATTCTTGCTGTGGTTGTGATATATATACTCAAACACCAAATATTCGTGCCTAATTTATCTGACCTAATATTTAATAAATAATATTCTGGTTTCAATTGTAATTTATATCCCATAATTTCTGATATCCACCTCTGTATAGTTTTCCAAAATTGAATTGCCTTAGGGCACCATAGATGAAAATAAGTACCTATCCCCCTGCATTTCCAACAGTTTGGAGAAAGTCCTGGGTACATTTTAGATAGTCGGGCAGGAGGGAGATGCCATCTATACACCATCTTATACAAGTTTTCTTTGTAGCTGGTTGCCATCAAGAGTTTCAAATGTTTTGTCCATATTTCTTCCCATTTTATCAGCTCAATTGGGTAAACAATATTTCTCCCCCAGGCAATCATTGAATCTTTAACCATTTCATCCCCAATCCAATAGTTTATTAGAAGTTTATAAATCTTGGATAGCATTCTTTCCTCCTTTCCTAATATAATATTATCCATTTCTTGCTGGGTCAAATTTATACTGCCTTGTTCTCTGTCTTTTTTATTTTTGGAACTGATCTGGGCATAAGCCCACCAGTCCAATTTCATTCCCTGAAGCTCTAACTCAGTTTTTGTTTTCAAGTGGCCTTGGGCGTCCAACAGCTCCATTCCGAAACATTCCGAAATGGCTCCATTCCGAATCTTCAGCATTGCAATACTGGGATATGCTGGAGGGTCAGAGTGCCTCTGCTTCAGCACAGAATGACTTTCGTCCATCTCTTTCTGGGTGCAGCACTTCTGCCTGTTGGGCCACTTTCCAAAGCTGGCAGCTCCGCAGTCAGCCGCTTTGCTTTTTACCTCTTTTTCCTCATGGGAGGCTTGTGTGGTGACATCAACAGAAGGTGGATGCAGAGACATGGGGAAGGCAGAGGTGATCCCAATGAACAAGCCCCTTTATCCCACTGTCTCTTGGCTTGCCTGCAGCTACACCAAACAAGCACCAGCACTGGATATCTGGATTGCCTGCCTCCCTCATGCCGTTGCCAGTGCCACTGTGCAAACCTCCTGCGAGCCTCCCAAAAAGAGGGAAAAAGCAAAGCAGCTGGCTGCGGAGCTGCCAGCTTCGGGGAAGTGGCCCAACAAGCAGAAGCATTGCACCAAGAAAGAAAAGGGCAAGAGGGGCCAGTGGGCTGCAGAGGTGAAGGCAAGCTCTGGGGCAGCAGCGGCACTCCATGAGAAAGGGCGGATGTCCTGGGGCTGCACGTGCAGTGCTGCCACCACTGCCCCTCTCAGCCCCAGTGCAGCAGCTGCATCTTCCCCAAGGGCCACCCGCCCGCCCACTGGCCGATCTGGACCGGAAGTGGCAGGTCTCTCAACAAGAGTTGGGACTGGACCTTGGAAGGCAAGCAGGCATTGGGGACCACCAGGAAGGCCACATGGAAGGCAGGCAAGCATGGCAGGGCTGCAGGGAAGGGAGCAGGCTGTTAACTCCCTTCAACATGGCCAGGCAGCCCCAACATGCTTGCTTGCCTGCCTTCCACATGGCCTTACCGGTGATCCCCATGGCCAGCTTGCGAAGGCAGGCAAGTGCCTGGGCAAGCAGACAGGCGGGGGCAGATGCATTTGGACCCTCTGCAAATGCACAAGACCTTCTGAGCATGTGCAAAGGTTCAAAAAAACCAGGATACTTCCTGGTTAAAACCAGAAAGTAATGACATCTGGATGGGTGGGCAGAGCCTCACACTGCTGCCACTACTGGCTCTCTGAACCACACGCCGCCATCGCTACCGGCTCGGCCGAACCTGTCTGTCCGAACTGTCCGAACCTGTTTGAACTGGTAGCATTTCACCCCTGAACCGGTCATTTTAAAGTATCATTGTGAGGAAGACAATAAAATTAGTTTATACATTTTTGAAGCAAAGTGGGATTCTATTTCTTTGTTACATATGGATACCTTGCCTTTTCTCTCCTTGATAAGTAAAGGACTCCCTCATTTATGTTGTAATTAAGCTAGAAAAATCAAGTCTGCCTCAAAATTTCATTGTGAGCTTCCTGATTCATAAGGAATTTGACCCCATAACTCTTCAGCATTTGTCTGATGCCCAAACATTAAACCATACTGTCTTTCTTTAAAAACAAGTGATAAAATAAACACCGGTGACAATACAGAGAACTCATAAAACACAGCCACCAGTTCTGTGCCTCAGGAAAGCAGTAATTCAAATGACTGGCTGATAAACTGAGATGGACATATTATAGTTCACACTGAGTGATTCATTTGGACAATGCCCCAAATAAACAGGGTAACTTCAGTTTTAAGCATCCAAGAAGGAATAATACTGTATTGAGATACTTGTGGATGTTCTTTGTCTTTAGAAAACTCAAATGGAGAAATGTTGTTTGTGCTAAAGTTGCCACACAGTAGGTATTCTGAAACTTTGACTGATGCATGAATCTGATCAGATGGTTACTGCTCTTGAGTTTCTAGGAAGAAATATGGAAAACATGGAAAATTAACAAAGGTAATTAATTATGCTGTTCAGCCAAACAAAGATTGTCCACTCTGCCACCCCTAAAAGTGGACAGAAAGGGAAATTGTAACCCATAGATAAAACATGTATAAGTAAGATATAACATAGTGTAGATAAAGCATCAAATGGCACATATCACTTAGTGATGGAAGAATGGATTCTGACATTATAATCGATCACAAAGTGGATATGTTTTGGCAAAGGTGGGGTTACAAAAGTCTTAGTAAGACTTTATGCTCATCAAGGTTGGACTTCATGCTCATCAAGGTCTGCAGAGCCTGGATAGCTCAGCAGACTAAAGCATTGTAATTAAACAGCAGCTATCTGCAATTACTGTAAGTTCGAATCTCACCAGGCTCAAGGTTGACTCAGCCTTCCATCCTTTCTAAGGTAGGTAAATTGAGGACCCAGTTTGTGGGGGTAAGAAGCTGACTTTCTATAAAATATACAAAAGTATGAAGGCTATTAACACATTGTAAGCCGCCCTGAGTCTCCGGAGAAGGGTGGCATATAAATCAAATTTTTTTAAAAAAGGTTGAGCTATTCATTCAGGGTCAGACCCTACAACTTCTCAAACTGCTGGTGGCCATCATAGAATGGATTTGTAATTCTATGGCAGTAGAAGAACAAGAAAGACCAGATTTTAGAGGATAATTAGAACTGCAGAAAAAACAATTATTACCAACTTGCCTTCTACTGAAGATTTATATACTGCATGAGTCAAAAAGAGGGCTGTGAAAATATCTACAGACCCCTCGCATCCTGGAGATAAACTGTTTCAACTCCTACCCTCAAAACAATGCTATAGAGCATTGCACACCAGAACAACTAGACACAAGAACAGTTTTTTTCCCGAATACCTTCACTCTGCTAAACAAATAATTCCCTCAACACTGTCAAACTATTTATTAAGTCTGCATTATTATTAATCTTCTCATCGTTCCTATCACCCTTCTCCTCCCACTTAATGACTGTATGACTGTAACCTTGTTACTGGTATCCTTAAGATTGATATTGACTGTTTCCTAATATGATTTGATTGCTTATTTGTACCCTATAACTATCATTAAGTGTTGTACCTTATGGTTCTTGATGAATATATCTTTTCTTTTAATAACACCGAAAGCGTATGCACCAAAGACAAATTCCTCGTGTGTTCAATCACACTTGGTCAATAAAAAATTCTATTCTATTCTATTCTAGAAAGTGTAGGAATGAAATTTTTGGCCTTTTTTCATTTGATGGGAGGGTGAGAAAAGTGAGACCATCTTGCCTCCCAGAGCTTTACAGATCCCATCTCCAATATTAAAACTGTCTCCCATCCCCAAAAAAGTAAAAACAATTCTGCTGAAATTTAGCCATTTTGTTACAGAGTTAGGAACTTTTTCATGAGAGGAATAATTGGAAACAACAGTGTTTTCCATTGCCAAATCTTTAAGTGGAAGCTGGACAATCGTTGAGGGTATTCTGTTCTGGATTTTCTGAATAAAGGTGCTGAACTTTATAGATATGAATTTTGGGAAGCAGAGAAAGCCAGCCAATGCTACCCAAATAAAAATCAAAGTAGCAACTCTACTATTTTCATGGAAGAATTGGAAAATTCAATTTTTTTAGGCTGTCCGGGTTTGACTTGAATATTTGCTTACGGTCTCTTAGAATTCCATTGTGAAACTACTATTAGCAAGATATTTTTCCTAACATGCAGTTAGATTCTGCTTTTCTGTACCGTTAATCTGGTATTCTTGCCCTCTGGAAGGAGAGAGAATAGGTCTTGTCCACCTTCAGTGTAAAATCCTGGCAGGTGTTTGAAGAGAGCTATTTACCTCCTCCCCAAGTTGTCTTTTTTCAAGGCTAAGTGTGCTTTGTTCCTTCGATTTGCTTAGCTTTCTGGACACGTATCGAATCTTGATAGTTGTGCCACCACCGGTGGGAATTGAATTGAAAGAAGAGCAAAACACGTCACCAACTACTAACGTGTTCTTCTCCAGATGGCCAGGAGGACTGTCATTTCCACACATTCCTAGCACTTCAAAAAGAAAGTTAGTGCAAAGCAGGGGCATGACCTACTTGCAGAACCAGCAGCCAGAAAACTACAGCAGAAGATTCTCTGAATGTGTTTCATTTCTTAGCGAGGAAGCCTTTAAAAAAAAAAAAAGCCTTCAGAAGCCAAAGAAAACCCTAGACTTCTGGCTTTCAGAAAACAAAGAGCATAAGACATAAAGTGAAAATTTTATGATTCCTTGTGGCGTCTTTTAGTAGCTGTCATGTGAGCTATGTCCCTGGTGTATTTGGTTGTTGTACATTTCTGCTAATGGAAAGCATTTCTCAATTCTGATGGCAGTCTCAGTTCGAAGCTGCCTTACATGCCACTGTAATTCACACTGCCACCTGAACAGTGATGGGTTTCAAAAATTTTTACTACCGGTTCTGTGGATGTGGCTTGGTCGGCATGGCATGGCTTGGTGGGTATGGTTTGATGGGCATGGCAGGGGAAGGATACTGTAAAATCTTCATTCCCACCCCGCTCCAGGGGAAATTTATTGCAAAATCTCCATTTCCTCTCGATCAGTTGGGTCTTGGAAGGCAGAGAATAGATGGGAGTGGAGCCAGACAGAGGTGGTATTTACCAGTTCTCTGAACTACTCAAAATTCCCGCTATCGGTTCTCCAGAACTGGTCAGAACCTGCTGAAACCCACCTCTACACCTGAAGAGCTGTTAGGAGGATTGGGGCACATGGCATAAGATGGGCACAAAGCTTTGTGCCCATTGGGCAACTCCTACTCCAATGTAAAACTATCTGATTTTAGGAACGTGGGTCTCCATTTCAACTTGGGCATTTATTTACATGACTGTCATACTGGTCTTTCTCAGTATTTTCTCTGGCATCAAACCAAGTAATCTATTTCCTTTTTTCAGTGGTGAAATGTTACCAGTTCACTCCGGTTCGGGCGAATTGGTAGTGATAAAAACTACCGCTTCCGGCAAATAGTTAGTAAAAAAATATTTTTAAAAAGTTTTTAAAAAGTTTCTGATGATCGCATGGCACAGCCGTGATCATCAGAATCTCTCTTTTTTTTACTTTTTTAAAGCATTTTTTTACTACCTATTCGCCCAAATCAGTAGTAAAAAAATGCTTTTAAAAAGTAAAAAAAAAAGTTTGCCATGCCCACCCAGTCACATGACCCCCCCCCCAGCAAGCCATGCCCACCAAGCCATGCCCACAGAACCAGTAGTAACGAATTTTACATTTCACCACTGCCTTTCTCCCTTGCTATATGAAATAAGACCACTATAATGGCACACAGATAACCTATAAGGAATTGCGTACATTTAAATGTAAGAAAATATTCTAATACCAAATTCTAGTTTAAGTAGTCTCTGGAATCTTGGCCCATTCATCTCACGCTGGCTGAGAGAATCATAGTGCAGTCTTGTGAATATGCAAATTACTTAGTATTAATTACCACCAGAAGCCATTTATTCCACGTTAAAGTGTTAGGACTCAGCTAAGGCAGTAAGACCAAAATCAGGTCTGTCTTCATAATTTACATTTTTATCGTTCTTCCTAAAGCAATCCAGAATTGACTTTTACTGCCATGAGAGGGCATAAGCTAGTATATAAATGTACTTACTACACTAGTTACAGCTGTTGCTTTAGAACAAGGCTGTACTAGTCAGCTGTCTTAAATACCTGAGTAGAAACAACAGGATTACCAGTCCTAGAGGAATCACAGATTCAGTTTGGCCCCAAATTTGTTTGCTTCAGAAAATAGTTAGATTTAGCTCAGATAAAATCAAAAGATTTTATTTTATTTTATTTATTTATTTATTTATTTTGTCAAGCATATATAAGATAACAGATAACCATAATTTGAATACATGAAAAGAGTAAGTAGAAAGGAATATTAGGACAGAGATGATAGGCACACTGGTGCATTTATGCATGCCCTTTACAGACCTCTTAGGAATGGGGTGAGATCAATAGTAGCCAGTCTAAGGTTAAAATTTTGGGGGGTTTGGGCAGTGCTGAAATCCAATTTTTTTTACTACCAGTTCTGTGGGCGTGGCCTTTTGAGCATGGCAGGGGAAGGATACTGCAAAATCTCCATTCCCACCACAGAGTCAGGTAGTACATTCCAGGCATTGACCACTCTGTTACTGAAGTCATATTTTCTGCAATCGAGTTTGGAGCGGTTAACCTTGAGTTTGTATCTATTATTTGCTCGTGTATTATTGTGCTTGAACCTTATGTAGTCATTGACAGGTAGGACATTGTGGCAGATAATTTTATGTACTATGCTTAGGTCAGACTGAAGTCGGCATAGTTCTAAATTGTCTAAGCCCAAAATTTGGAGTCTGGTGGCATAAGGTATTTTATTATGGGTAGAGGAATGGAGGACTCTTCTCGTAAAATATCTCTGGATTCTCTCAATTGTATTTATGTCCGATATGCAGTGTGGGTTCCAGACAGATGAGCTGTATTCAAGAATTGGTCTAGCAAATGTTTTGTATGCTCTAGTTAGTAGTACAATATGCCTAGAAGAAGAATATGGCAAACCCTTGTAACTTTTTGATCTCCCCACCAAATGAATAGAATTAATGTTCCAAGCATAAACATCCCAAAAGTTGTAAAGTGAGATTAGACAAGGACTCCCTCATTTCAGCTGCCAATCCAATACTGGTACATACAGTATGATCCTGCAACCTTTCAGTAAGTCCATTGGGAAACGTCCTAAAGGCAAGTATCCTCTGAATTGAGTTTGACACCTGATAGCCTTATGGACAAGTTTATGCCGGTTTTGGATAAACACAGAGTTTTTTTAAAAAAGAAAAAGAAAAATGGTTGAATTTTCAAGGAAGTAAGATGTTCCTCTTGTTAGAAGAAGAGATTGACCCTTTCTAAGGGTTACCAATCATTCTGAGTGTGTAGGACACTTCTTCTGATCTCAAATTATGTATGTATGTATGTATGTATGTATGTATGTATGTATGTATCTATCTATCTATCTATCTATCTATCTATCTATCTATCTATCTATCTATCTATATAAAAATATGAGATATGAACCCCGAGTTGCTCCATCATTTTCAAGAAAAGATTGAACAATCATTTACCAATGATGGTATAAGATCTCCTGCTTTGGGCAGTGGATTGGATTAGAAGACCTCTGAGGTCCCTTCCAGCTCTATGATTCTATTCTAGTCTAATACAAGATGTGTTCAAACATACCCTGAGATATAAACACATCATAAAAGCTGGAAAGTCCCTCAAGTATTGAATGGAGACAGTATTTCAATGATTAAACAAATGCCTCTTCTGTCAATGATTTTAGTTAAATGTTTTTAATAAAGATTTTAAAGGGGGAGAGATTTTCAATTTAGTTTCCACCGTGATTTTATATAAAGGTCTTTTGTGAACACTGTTTGAAGTTTTGCGCTTCCCTGATTTCGGATTCATAGTATGTCACTGGCAAATAGCAGGAATAAGCAAGCACTGACATGCCAAAGGTGAAAGGCAAATTAAAACACACACCAATGTTCAGGGAAGAAAGATGTTCCTCTTGTTAGAAGAAGAGAATAAAACTTCCCAAAGGTCATCAATCATTCTGAGCATGTGGGACAGACCTTTTGATCTCAAATTATCTATTACATTTCTTTCTTCCATACAAAATAACAGTAACTCTGACAACATTGAGAACGTATCTATCTATCCATCCATCCATCCATCCATCCGTCCGTCCATCCATCCCATATTTCTTGGAGTATAAAATGCACCTTTTTCCCCCCTAAAAGTGGGTGAAAATTTAGGTACATCTTATAGATGAATATGGGTGTTTTTGGCCTCCCAAGCCCTCTGTGCATCACGTTTTCACCCTCCCCGGCCCCCAGAAGCACTTTGCAGTGCTCTGCATGGCCCATTTTCACCAAAAATGGACTCAATTTTGGCAAAAATGGGCTTGCAAATCAGTGCAGAATTCTTCTGGGGGCCTGGGAGGGCGAAAACACAATGTGCGGAAGGCTTGGGAGCGGGGTGAAATGCTTCCGGTTCAGACCAGATCGCCCGATCTGGTGGTAGGTGGTTCGGAAAACTGGTAGCAGAAATCCCTGCCCCCCCACCCATGCCCAGCTGAACCACGCAATCATCAGAGGCTTTTTTTTTACTTTTAAAAGCATTTTTTCTACAAATGCTTTTAAAGGTTAAAAAAAAAGCCTCTGATGATCGCATGGCTCAGCTGGGATCATCAGAGCCTTTTGAAAGCATTTTTTAACAACCTCTTCGGCCAAAGAGATTGTAAAAAAATGCTTTTAAAAGTCTCTGACGATCCCAGCTGAGTTGCCTGATCGTCAGAAGCTTTTTTTTCTTTTAAAAGCAAAAAAAAAAAACAACTTTTAAAAGTTAAAAAAAAAGGTAGGCCATACCCACCTAGTCACATTATCCCCACCAAGCCATATCCACAGAACCAGTAGTAACAAATTTTACATTTCACCATTGCTTGGGAGCTCAAAAACGAGCCCATTTTTGGCCAAAAAAAGGGCCTATTTTTAGCAAAAACAGGTCGTGCGGAGCACTGCAGAGTGTTTCTGGGGGCCTGGGAGGGTGAAAATCTGACTCACGGAGGCCAAAAACTATTTTTTTCTTGTTTTCCTCCTGTAAATTTAGGGGCATCTTATAATACATATCAGGGGTGAAGACCCTGATGCTGAGAAAGATTGGAGGCAAAAGAAGAAGGGGACCACAGAGAATGAGATGGTTTTGATAGTATCATTGACACAACAAACATGGATTTGGGCAAACTCTGGGAGACAGCAAAGGACAGGGGAGCTTGGTATGCTTTGGTCCATGGGATGGTGAAGAGTTGGACACGACCTAGAGATTGAACAATAACAAAATATATGTAATATATAAAATTATAAAATTATATCTCATTTCAGTCTTTTTAGAAGTCATATTTATATTTGTACCATAGAGGCTTCAATGAAGATAAAACAGGAGTACAGAGAGGAGTTACAGGCTGTTTTTGCATCCATGGTTAAATTATCATTTATTCAATTAACACACATTTCTAAATTCTTAGGGGCTTTATTATAACATACTGCTCTACATATGAGCCAATCCTGTTTTAAACTAATGGGCTATGCAAATCCAGTTAAACATTCACTTTCTCACCTCCAAGGATCTAAAAGCTGGCTCATTCACAAAATTAAGATCGTTTATTTGACCTTGGGAAAATACAGCAAAAATGCTTCTTTCAATTTGTATTGTATGCATGTCGATAAGAAATCATAGAATCTGCGCCTAGCATCCTATTTGGACTTTGGGCTTTTAGATCAGTAGTATAAAAATGTAAGGAACACTTTGTGCTATTTTGAGGTGGGAAACATTAATTCCATTCCTTTCTTTTATTTCTACTTCTAACTTTTAGTTCTAAAAAATTGTGGCATTGGGTTCACCCAACATCCTAAATCCCAAAATTATTATTTTTTTAGTTCGGCACATTACATGAATTCATTCTATGATGGATTATTCAATAAAACATGGCTAAACAAACCTTGGCTTCATGATATAGATAAACGTGATCTCTAAGTTAATAAAAGAAACCAGCTACCTTTTATAAATGGACACAAGTTTAATATCAGGACTCATGACAAGGACAAAAGAATGCAATTTAATATCCCAGAATACTCCACAGCAAATTGTTGACCCCACATACATTAAAAGGATTAAGACAATTTCAGGTTTCAATAAATACAATGAGTTTTTAATACATTGCAACTGTTATCAAATGAACAAATACCTTTGTCTCACACGTAACTTGCATCTGCATAACCAACCTATCTTTCCTTCCATTTCCCCTCCATCTTTCCTTCCCCATCTCCCCAATTTAAGTCCTGAATCAGCCAGCTACCCAGTGCATCTGATGAAATGAGCTGCAACCATGAAAGCTTATGCCTTTTCATTAAATTTGTAAGTTGGAGAAGGTGCAACTAATCTTAGGATGTTTTGACACCATAAATTAACATGGTTACCTCCCCCACCCACCCACCCCCCATAGACACAAGTTTTCCCCTTGTAATTTTTGCAAGTGGATATCATTGTTCTGACAATATATTTGATGCATTTGAAATGTAGCCAATAAATGTAACTGAATTGACCCTGGCATGATACAATTTTAATCCAATAATTCAATAACTCATTAAGAGAGCAATCCTATTTTTCAGTGCAACTCATCAACAACAAAGCAACAACTATGAACCTTCTTTTCCTAACAATGGGAAGAAATGAATTTTGAGAGATCAAGTATTAGTTTTGGTAGCTAAAAATACCCTCCATATTCAGAACCAGCATATTTTTTAGTCCCAACTGCAAAAACAAAGAAAAAGAAAAAAACTTGAGTTTACATATTATGTTTAAAACTTGGTCATTGATCGGAGCTAAAAACTATGCTGAATGGGATGATCTAACAAAGCTCTTCTTTCTGATTCAATATTTTCTTTCTGAGTAGGCTACTGACCCAGAGATACATTGGATCTGATTTATCAGATACACACTGTGAGTAGGATGGTCTATTAGAAATTGTCTTCAAATGTATAGAGGGTTTGATTTAATGGCATGAAATTGTTGATGGCATGAAATATCTAAATCTATTTAAATCTTAGCTTCTTCCAGAAGAGAAAGACCCTTTTAGAATTGTGGACAAAAATGATGCAGAAGTCTTGTGATTTCTACCATTAAAAAGATGAATTTACTTAATTATTTATCTGCAAATCACGTCTACTGAATTTTTGAATAAATTCAATAACATTTGAATAAATTTCTGCTTCAACATTTTACTTTTTTAATATATATGTGTGTGTGTGTGTGTGTGTGTGTGTGTAGGTCTTTGGTTATTTGGGTCTTCTCCTGTGTAAAATTGGAAGTGTCTTGGCGACGTTTCGACGAAGTCTCATTTGTCATCTTCAGGCTGGTGTTCTCGGCTTCGTGCTTCCAGGAGCAATGGTTGCTCCACATTGCTCCTGGAAGCACGAAGCCGAGAACATCAGCCTGAAGATGACGAATGAGACTTCATCGAAACGTCGCCAAGATACTTCCAATTTTACGTGGGAGAAGACCCGAATAACCAAAGACCTACATACAAACACCCACGAAAACCTCAGAATATATATATATATATATATATATATATATATATATATATATATATATATATATATATATATATATATATATATATATAATGTCTTAAGGAGACACTTTGTTCCATGGTACTAACTAATTTAACTTCTACATGTCTCTGCAACCTAGTTACTGTCTCTGCTTTGCTTCTCCTTTCACAAACAGTACTTCCAGTAAATTTCTCCGTCATTATTCTGTGTGTTTGCTTCCTATGGTTTTTTTTTTTAAATTGGACTTATATTGGACTGATACACCTTTCTTTCTATAATTTTAATATTTTTTTCTGTGTAATCAAACTATGGAATTAATAGAATTTATAAGTTTCTTTAAAAATCTCTCTCTCTCTCTCACATCTATATCTGTAACTGTCATCTGTTTATATGTACTTGTATAATTATCATCTATCTATCTATCTATCTATCTATCTATCTATCTATCTATCTATCTATCTATCTATCATCTATCTATCTATCTACCATCTGACTATATCTCTCTATCTAATCAGTTGGTCCACCAGGTATCATTGAATCAATAAGGCAAGTATATAATTACATCAAGATAGCTGATCAACCTATTCTGAAGCTAAGAGGTTATGTATCTTATAATAATGTCATGATCCACAGCTTGCCATTTCTTTTCTCTCTTATGATGTCCATGAACATTCATAATAACTTTTTCTCCCCTGCAATATTTGGCATTTGCCACCACAAAACAAACAGTCTACAGGTCTATTAATTCATTAGGTTGATAACTCTTAATGTATATCAGCATGTCCAAATGACTTGATTATAAATTATTGTATAATTCGGTTTTTAGAATAGTCATTAAGCTGAAGCCATATTCATACTCTCCCCATAATGTTTGATTGTTTCTCCACTATTAATCAACTTTGCCAGATTCTGATGTACAATTACCATCATTTCAGAATAACTTGAGACCAATTCACTTTTGATTTTTTTTTCACCTGAAAACTTGAGGTCATTATTTTTATTGACTGTAACAGTATTTTCAATAATAAAGTCTGTTTTGTAAACATAGGAAACTGACCTGCTCTGTTCCAAAACTCATGTTGCACTGTTCTACTGCCATCAGAGGTGGGTTTCAGCAGGTTCTGATCAGTTCTGGAGAATTGATAGCAGAAATTTTGAGTAGTTCGGAGAACCAGTAGTAATAATTCTGACTGGTCCCACCCCATCTATTCTCTGCCTCCTGAGTCCCAGCTGATTGGGAGGAAATGGGGATTTTGCAGTAACTTTCCCCTGGATTGGGGAGGGAATGGATATTTTATAGTATTCTTCCCATGCCATGCCCACCAAGCCATGCCCACCAAGCCATGCCATGCCCACCAACCCACACTCACAAAACCAGTAGTAAAAATTTTTGAAACTCACCACTGATTGCCATGCAGTCAAAAGTCGGCAAATCCTAGACTCTTTGCTGGAAAACTGTCTTCTACCGAATGGGGATCAGACTGTTTATGAAACAAATTATAGAATTCATATACATTTGATTATTTTCTCAAGAACTCATATCTAGAAGAGCCTTATCATACTGTGAAATTAATTAACTGAGGTATTGTCCTCTGATTTTGTTTCAATTTATCACACACAAGATGAAATTAATCAAGAAACACCAGGCTATTATTTTTCAGACAGCATAGATAATGAAAACAGCTCTGACAGTACTTTTGTCAAAACTTGGGGACTATCTGGTATTCTGGGCTTTTAAGCTTTTTGTGACCATATATAGAAATTGGGTTATTATCTTTACCTTGGTCAACATAGTCCAAAACAGAATAGAATAGAATACTTTATTTGGCCAAGTGTGGTTAGACACACAAGGAATTTGTCTCCAGTACAGAAGATCTTCATGTACATGAAAAGCAACAGGGTAATAATAATCATAATACGATACCAATATATAATATGATACCAATAAGAGGGAGTAGTAAAGAAGATCATTATCATCATCCTGTGATGATATCTGTAACAGCATCAAACATCGAGATTTGCCTATTCCAGCTCCTTGGTAAGGACTCGATAGGTAAACAAAAATTTCAAACCTAGTCTGAACATCTCGCTGACTGTGTGATGATCAATATTAATAATATAGCCCTACAACATGGGTGAATATACTTAGACATAAAACAATAGTGTAAAGATTAGGTGTTCAGCAGAGTGATGGCAGGAGGGAAAAAACTGTCCCTGTGTCTAGTTGTTTTGGCATGTAATATCCTATAATGGTGTCTCGAGGAGTTGAAACAGATTATAACCAGGATGTGAGGGGTCTGTAGTTATTTTCTCAGCTCTCCTTCTGACCTGCACAATATACAGGTCTCTTATGAAAGGCAGGCTGATTGCAATTGTTCTTTCTCCAGTCCAAAGTATCAGTTGGAATCTGTGCCCATTCTGTTTCGTTGCCAGTTTATTTAACCAGACAGTGATAGAAATGTAAATGACAGATTCAATAACTTCTCTTTAGAACTATACCAACAGCTCCTGGGGCAGTCTGAACTTTCTGAGTTGACACAAGAAGAACATTCTTTGTTGTGTCAAAAAGAGAAGTGTAGTTGAAAATACTTGCTTTAAAGGCCTGGATAACCAGCACAATTCTTTGGGAGATCTGACAATCAGCGATCATATTCAAAAGTGTTCTTGATTTCTTGCCATTTACACATATTGTTGAAGTTTGTCAGAATATTGGATAGATAGTTCTTATTAAAGTTTCAGGGCTTAACTTCTTTTCATGCATCAGAAAATCCCAAGGCATTAATTCTTAGCTTTCCAGCTGTCTGGCATGCATTGTGTATGCACTTTTTCATGTGCCCATTAATTTCCTAAACAGAAAGCATCATGCTGTTCTCCTGAATAGCCAACAAAACACTGCCAATAAGATGTTTGCTTTGGGGTTTACATGGTTGCATTTAAGATTAACTTGCTTTCACTCCTGTTTGACTGGACTGTCAAACAGCATGTCCAATAATCTCCTCTGACAGAAGGGTTTCTGTTTCTATGTCTTTCTATGGTATCTGTGTGAGACTTGTTCAATAGATACTGCCTAAAGAAATTCAACTTTCCTACATCTCCAGGTGAAAAATTCTCAAGGAGGGTTGGCATCTTGACAATACAAGCAAAGAGTCCTCCTCTTGTGTGACTGTTTCAGAGTTCAGTAGGCATCGTATTGTGGAGTTTCAATTTATTGGTTTTGTGGGCTCATCTCACTAAGAGCATCTTCCTGGCTTACCAAGAATATCAAAATGACAGACACTCATGATGGATGAGTAAACCTTTTACAGGTCCATCTGTTTCAGTGGTAGGATTCAATTTTTTTTTACTACCAGTTCTGTGGGCATGGCTGGATGGGCATGGCATGGCTAGGTGGGCATGGCTAGGTGGACATGGCAGGGGAAGGATACTGTAAAGTCTCCATTCCCACTTCACTCCAGGGGAAGGTTACTGCAAAATCTCCATTTTCTCCCGATCAGCTGGGTCTTGGAAGGCAGAGAATAGATGGGGGCGGGGCCAGTCAGAGGTGGTATTTACCGGTTTTCCGAACTACTCAAAATTTCCACTCCCAGTTCTCCAGAACTGGTCAGAACCTGCTGTATACCACCTCTGATCTGTGTGATGTGTGCAATACTCTCTCTAAGCCCAACCTACCTCAAAGGGTTATTGTTGTGGGAAAAGGAGGAGGAAAGAGTAGAAGTAGACTTTGACTTAAAACCTTTTCTTTAGTGACCGTTCGAAGATGCAAAGTGATTTATGACCGTTTTTTACACTTACAACCATTGCGGCATCGCCATGGTCACGAGGTCAAAATTCAAATACTTGGCAATTGACTCATATTTATGATGGTTGCAGGGTCCCAGGATGGTGTGATGACCTTTTCTAGCCTTTTGAACCATTGCATTTGTTAAGTTAGTAGTATGCTTGTTAAATGAATCTGGCTTCCCCATTGACTTTGCTTGCCAGAAAGTGGCAGGAGGTGATCACATGACCCCGGGACACTGCAACCATCATAAATATAAGTCAGTTGCCAAGCAAGCATCTAAATTTTGTGACCATGGGGATGCTGCAATGGTCATAAGTGTGAAAAACAGTCATAAGTCCTTTTTTTTCAGTGCTGTTGTAACTTTGAATGGTCACTAAATGAACTGCTGTAAGTTGCTGTATTAGTATAATCACCCTGTCTTCACCATCCCTGGTCTGATTCCCATTTAAATCTGACATCAATTTAGCTACAATTTAGCATGTGATGATGCTATAGTACAGGGATGGCTAACCTTTTTGCCATTGCATGCCCAAAGCATGGGGAGTGTGGGGGGGGGGTCACACGCGAATATGCTCACATCTATAATTCAATGTGCCCCACCCCCCATGCATGTGCGTACAACCCCCCCCCCGTGCTCCCCTCGCTTTTGGCACATGATGACACGTTAGGTCCGGTAGACCCTTTTTTCGCCCTCCCCAAGCTACAGAGGCTTTCTAGAAGCCTGGGGAGGGCGAAAACGGCCTTCCCCATCCCTCCAGAGGCCTCCAGCATGTATGCTGGATCTGAGCTAGGGCAAAGCTTGCATGCCCACAGATATGGCTCTGCATGCCACCTACGGCACGCGCTATAGTACACAGCTATAGTACATGAAAACGTATGCCTTTCAATAACACTTTAGTCCCAAAAGATGCCACCAATCATCTGATTTTTGTCATCTTCTTTAGAGCATCTATCTTTTTTTCCCTTACATTGCAACGCCAGAATTTTTCTTTTTTTTTTCTTTTTAAAGCTACGGTAATTTAAGAAGCAAGCTGAAATGTGGCCCCAGAAGCGGGAGAAAGAAACGTTATTTAAAATAAAATTGTCTCTTTTCATGAGCAAATTTGCCTCCTTACCTTTTTCTCGATTGAACCTATCCTATTTGTATGAACTGTAGGGCAATATTTCTAAATATCTCAATGCTGGTTTCAAATGAATGTTCTGGGAGGTTTTGGTTTTGCTGTGATTTTCAGGAAAATCTAGCCAGGAATGACCTTTTATTCTGTATAAAAAGGCCCTCCTTTCTCTTTGTAAGGAGAGAAGCAGACGGCACTGGCAGAAAAAGATAAGTGGGGGTGGTGGGGGGAAGCTGCATTTCAAATGTAGACCAGAGTCAATGGGGACCGCTTTCTTCTTGGTTATCTCTTATTTTGGAAAAGAAAAAAAATATTTTTGCTGCAAAGAGGGAAGGAAATGTGGCAAAGAACGGGTTTGTGTGGAAATCTTTTGGGTACAGCCCTGTCAAATATTCAGACGTGCGGAATGATGTATTCATTTAAATCCTTTTAGCATTCCAGATAAGCTACTGTATGAGTCATGCTACAACTTATCAATATGTGCTTTGTTACAGAACAAGATCACAGATAAACCAAACTTAAGGCAGATTGCTTCATTGAGCAAAACCTAGCAATATGCTAGCAGTTCAAGGGCTCTAAATCATATTCAGCACTTCAAGGCTAAAATCTTTAGTGTTCAGTCTTCCATAATTATTTCAATGGATAGAGATAGTTCTGTACTGTATGATAGTTTGTAGAAACAAAGTTTCATCAAGTGAATTAAAAAAATGCCCTTAAAACCTGCCTGCATCAGAAACTAGATAGGGCTAGTGATTGTAATGAGTCACTACCGCTTTTATAGTGCACCACAACAAGTGTCCACAATGGTTAGATGTCAACCCTTTGAGCTGGGCCAAAACACCTGTTGGAACTTTGTTGTTGTAGCAGAATCTTTACAAACCATACAGAATCAAGGGGTTATTTTGAATCTCTTTCTCATGCTCCCACCCAGGCTGTTATGATACAGACGGTCCTTGGACTATGACCACAATCGGGCCCAAAATTTCTTGTCGCTAAGCGAGACTGTTGTTAAATTAATTTTGCCCCATTTTGCAACCCAACCTTTCTTGCCAGAGTTGTTAAGTGAATCACTGCAGTTGTTAAGTTAATAAAAACGGCTGTTCAATGAATCTGGCTTCCCCATTGACTTAGCTTGTCAACCATCATAAATATAAGTCAGTTGCCAAGCATCCAAATTTTGATTACATGATCATGCTATAGTCATAGTTGTGGTCTTAAGTCATTTTTTTCAGTGCCATTGTAACTCTGAATAATCGCTAAATGAACTGTTGTAAGTCTAGAACTACCTATATTTACCATTTCTAGGTCTCCTCATCTGGAACAGGTCAAAACTATAATCTTAATGGTGCCTGGCTCATTTATACAGTGAATGTTAGACTGTTAAACTTGCTCCTAACATTACTATGGAGGTCTGCCCTCAATATCTGAACAGCAAAGAAGAATATTTAAAAAGATTCTCAATTAAAGAACTTTGCACCTAAATCTGGATATATATATATATATATATATATATATATATATATATATATATATATATATATATGTGTGTGTGTGTGTGTGTGTGTGTGTGTGTGTGTGTGTGTGTATAATATTTTCAAACTGCCATCCCATGGTGCCACACAACAACAACATGGTTACCAGCAAACCAAAGCAAACGGCCTCAATTCCCACTTCCTCCATGTATTAAACATATGGAAGTATAGATAAGGCCTAGAAAGGCTATGAAGGGAAGTGGTCATAAAAGTTATTATAGTTGTTGCTATGTTTTACAAACTTTCTTGAAAACATATCATACTGAGATGTAAGGGTCTTATCATTCACATTATACAAGAGTCAATAAAAGGAATTACTTTCAACCCAAGTAAATGCTTTAAATTGTACACCTTGCAAAGAAAACAGCAAATTAGGTTGTCTGGGGAAAATAATATCCATGGTTCTAATTAAAAATGTGATATTTTAGATACACTTGTACCTAAAGAAACACAAACCCTTCCGAAGTCTGATTTTTCCATGTTTTTCTCTGATATGTGCAGGAGGCATATTAATCAATAAAGCTTATCAGAAGTAAGCAATTCATCATAATTCCACAGAGAAACTGTTCCTTACTCCAGACCGCTAATTACTGAAAGTCTTTTAAAAATCTCCTCATTTCTTCCTTTATTGATGACAGCTTGATTATTTTAAAGAAACCACAATTTTTAAAATGTCAAGCCATCAATTATTGTAATGCCACAGACAATTAATTTAGTTTAGGTCACTCATTCACACAAAAAGGAGTAATCTGATCCAAGAATTTGAAATATGAAATTAACTGGACTATTAAAGATTTATTATAAAGAAAGAAATTAATGTAAATTATATAAAAAAGAATTATATAAGGGGTAAGTGGGACTTTGGAGACCATAAAACTTTTCTTATCACTATAGGTTTCTTCTTCAAAGCATGATACAGCTGCTGCAAATTACATAATTAATGTCATTTGCTTAATAATATCACAATGGGTACAATGCCATCATTCCCTAGTCCAGAATGTCCATGCTTACCATATTATATATTAAGGGTCATTTCAATTATCTGAAAATTAGTTCTGATGCAGCCTAAACAATACCATCCACACATCAGGGCAGATATCAGGACTTCAATTTACTGAAATTTAAAAAATACATTTTTGAAGATGGCCTAAAATAGTGAAGAACCATTCAAGTTGATGGTTGGTAAAGATGAAGCATCTTCAAGTGATCACTGAATGATCACTAGATAGGAGGAGATGGGACAGCATGCTCCTAAAGATGTTATAGGTGACCCCATACACTCCATACACAAGAACAATCCACACTAAAAATTTGTATTGCACCTGCCATTTGTTTAACTGATTTATCACATTATTTAGCAATATATAGTGCTGCCAGTTCAAAAGCATGCAAATGTGAGTAGATAAATAGGTATCACTTCAGTGGGAAATTAACAGCATTCCTTTACCTTTACCTTATAGTTTATTCCCATCAATAGTTATTGGGTTACTAATAAATTCACTACTATAGTACTAACAACAGAAAATGTTATTGAAGAAAACTATCACAAAACTTGTTGGGAAACAACACCTTTTCCGAAATGGATAAATCACACATTTCTAAAAACTATTGTTTCACATCTGGTATAATATCACTTTTCCAATGTCTTAATATGATTATTTTAGCCACTCCCTCTCATATTTGATATATCCAAAATTCCTGAGAAAAAGTCAAATTCCAATTTATATACCAACTTTTTGGTATGCAAGTCAGCATTGCATCAACATATTTAACATTTAAAGGTTTTTCTATGAATCTCCTTATCTACATTAATAAACTAGCCTCAAAAGATACTAAATGATCACGTATGGGTCAGAACAACAGAGTTGGAAGGGACCTTGGAAGTCTTCTAGTCCAACCTCAGGCAGGAGACCCTATACCATTTCAGACAAATGGTTGTCCAGTCTCTTCTTAAAAACTTCCAGTAGAAGTTGGAGCACCCCCAACTTCTTTGTGGCAAGTCGTTCCACCCTTATTTTTTTAATATTTTGAGCATAAACAAATCTGATATCCATCCTTTCAGATTCATTGTTTGGAAGGGGGAGTTCAATATACCTAAAATATAATTTTCCACACATCACACTCATGCAATAATGAGTTTTTATTGTACTTGCTGATTTATCCTACTTACTTCTTTTCTGAGACACCACAGAGAAATTTGATCTTGACTGACTAACTCAAGTTGGGTACCTGCTAAGCAACTTTTAAAAGTTTTTTATTTTAAAGTGAACATTCTTATATAATATCCCCCCCCCCCCGCCGCCCGCTTCGGTCCTAGACTTCAAATGTAATTCATAGCTCCAAAAAAGCAGGTAATCAATTTCGCAAGCAGTGATGATCAAAATGTCAGCAGACTCAAAGGGCAGGTATATTCATTAGCTAGGTTTATTACTGACAGCTAGACTAGTCCAGCTCTGTCTAATAAGTCTGATCTAGAGTGAGTAATGAATTACGTGTGGACAGAAACTGAAATAATTTAGCATACATGCCTGCTGTCAGATTGTTTTCCTAACTCCAAAGCGAAAATGGAAGACAACTCCGCAAAACCAACCTGACAAACATCTTTATGTTATGATGCTTGTTTTAGGGTGGTTGTTTTTTTGTTTTGTTTTGCTTTGAGTATTTTTTTAGGAAGTGAAAAAGCATTCAGGTCAGTTTGAACTCCTAGTTGGTTACTGCAGGATACTTAGGCCCAGAGTTGCTATGGTGATGTGCCATTACTGGTGAACAGTTCTTTTCAACAGTAGATATATTCTTCCATCAAGCCTGTCAAAGGGTAGCAGCAGGCCAGCAGGCTGTTGTCACATAGCTCTATTTTGATGCTGAACCATAATTTTCAGAGAACACAGGCCTGGCAGCACTATTTTCATTGCTTGTATGTTGTGATTTCTTTTTTTTTTCCCCTCCTTTCAACTGACTGCAATAACAACATGAAAAGTAAATGTACGTTGAAGAATGAAAGGATTTTTGTGGACAACTAAATCATTTTAGTAGGACAGATTGATAGATAGCGATGTTGTGGATGGGGATAAAGGGAATATAAGTCTATTTTTAAAAAAGAAATAAGCGCTATGGTGTGAGGTATTATTTCTACAGTCATTTGATAAAACACTTTTCATTGTATAGTAAAATAAAAAGCAACTGTTTTGCCAAAATTACACCATTTTAAAATGGGAAGAGTAGAACCATCATTTGAGCAAGGGAAACACATAGACTTGAGCAGAGATAAAAGAAAGAAGCAAGTAGTCTGGTTGAGAGAAAATAAAGATATTCCTAAGAAAGTATTGGCCTTCGGTTGCATGCAGGCTAAAAAGATAAAAAGTAAGGGGGGGGGGGTGGCTATTTGGCACTGTGCTTAGTTGCTCTGCTTGGGCTCTTCTCATAAAGACAAAACTAATTCTGTACAAGTGTCATCCGACATCTGCTTTCTCACCTTGGAAGTGTGCTTTCTCACACTTAGAAAGGTATTTTCTTCCAACATAATAAAGATCTTTGTGGAGCAGCACATTAGGCTACTAAGACAGATAGCACTTGTAGAGCAAAAAGGGAATGTAGAAGACCACACAATACATTCCTTGTGTCTGGAAATAGAAATAAAATAACAGAGTTGGAAGGGACCTTGGAGGTCTTCTAGTCCAACCCCCTGCCTAGACAGGAAACCCTACACCACTTCAGACAAATGATTATCCAGCATCTTTTTAAAAACTTCCAGTGTTGGAGCTTTTGCAACTTCTGGAGGCAAGTTGTTTCACTGATTAATTGTTCTAACTTTCGGGAAATTTCTCCTTAGTTCTAAGTTGCTTCTCTTCTTGATTAGTTTTCACCCATTGCTTCTTGTCCTGCCCTCAGGTGCTTTGGAAAACAGCTTGACTCCCTCTTCTTTGTGGCAGTTCCTGAGGTATTGGAACACTGCTATCATGTCTCCCTTAGTCTGGAATTTAACAGGAGCCTCCTCTGTTACAATACTGAAGATTTGCATACTCAAATGAATTTTATCTAATCTACCAGTTGTCATTCAGTCCTTTTGTGCAGTTTTGATGAATTAAAAAGGGGGTGTTTGGTGAAATATTTTCAGGTCAGGAGCCACCCCAAGGACAGACTCTAAGCAGGATTGATTTCTCAATAAGAAATTTTATTTATGGCCAACTGGATGAATATCACTATCCTGGCAGAGTGCAGCTTGAACAAAGGTTTAGAAAGTTTTTATATGTTTCTGCATTGTACTGTACATGCAGTGGTGGGATTCAGCCAGTTCGCACCACTTCGGGAGAACCGGTTGTTAACTTTCTGAACAGTTTGGCAAACTGGTTGTTGGAAGAAATCATTAGGGCAGAGAACTGGTTGTTAAATTACTTGAATCCCACCACTGTATACATGTATACCAACATATGGAATGTTATCAGTTTTATAAGGATACTTTATCTAAGTCTTAATGCTTATGTGCCCCTCTCACCTTGACCCAGAGGTGAAATACATCCAGACCGGTTCGGACCAGACCGGGCGATCAGGTAGCGATTGTGGCAGGTGGTTCGGAGAACCGGTAGCGATGATGGTGCGAGGCTCCGCCCACCCACCTGGGTGTCATTACTTCCTGGTTCTAACCAGATTTTTAACCAGGTTTTAACCTGGTTTTAACCAGGAAGTAATGTGTTTTTTACCCTCTGTGCATGCACAGGTTTTGCGCATGCTCAGAGGGTGTGCACACGCATGTGACATGCACGGCGCATGCACTTCCGAACTGGTAAGGAAGGTAAGTAGATTTCACCCCTGCCTTGACCTAGTAGCACCTTCTAGGGGACTGGAAGCTAAACATATGAAGAACAATTGCAGGAATTGAGTATGTCTAGTTTAATGAAAAGGACTAGGGCGGACATGATAGCAATGTTCCAGTATTTGAGGGGCCGCCATAAAAAAGAGGGGATCAACCTATTCTCCAAAGCACCTGTAGGCAAGAGAAAAAACAATGGGCGGAAAGTAATCAAGGAGAGAACCAACCTAAAACTAAAGAGAAATTTGCTGACAATGATAACAGCTCATCAGTGGAACATTTTACCTCCAGAAATTGTGAGTGCTCCATCACTGGAAGTTTTTTAAAAAGAGATTAGACAATATTTTTTCCAAAACGGTATTGGGTCTCCTGGTTGAGCAAGTGATTGGACTAGAAGGCCATCAATATCTCTTCCTGTTATTCTGTTATTCTCATAAGCATGTTTTCAAAAGCAACAGGCCACTATTAGAAAAGAGGAAGTGCTAAAACCTACAAAAATTTCAAGGACCTTGATTTATTTTTGATTTATTATTTATGAGCCCAAGATACTCTTAACTGAATATTTCCATAGCTCTGGAAACAATGCGTCAACTAGCTTCTTATGTACAGACTCATGGGGGAATCATCTTGTAAGTTTCTGTTACTTTAGTGGAAAAGCAAATGAATTTATTTTGATTAGAATCTGTAAAGTGATAGCACTATTCAATTTTCACATATGTAAATACAGATACTGTAAGTCTGATTGAACTCAGTGCAACTTACCTCTAGTAATCGTAGTACAGTAGATATAAGATCACAACTGCTTTGCCTATGTCCATTAACTTATAGAGAGGTAACCCTTCCCACTTTTGGAGACCACATTATTAAAGATCACATTGTTAAGAGGTACGTGGATATGACATGGTATCCTATACTATGGATACTATACTGGACTACAGCATAAGCCTTAGGGTTTATTGGCTTGAGTCTACACCAGAATTTGGATAGCATATCAACAACTGCACCCTCCACCCCATGGAGGAGGGTAACTGAAGAAATAAAATGGATGTTTTAATTCACTCTTTAATTCCCTCTCCAGCCAAATTCCAAAAGAAAGGAAAAGAAAAAGAGAGAAGGGAAGGGAAGGGAAGGGAAGGGAAGGGAAGGGAAGGGAAGGAAAGGAAAGGAAAGGAAAGGAAAGGAAAGGAAAGGAAAGGAAAGGAAAGGAAAGGAAAGGAAAGGAAAGGAAAGGAAAGGAAAGGAAAAAAGCTTGGCCCTATCTAGTGTGTATGGGAGTTTTGAAATCATGGATAAAAATACCATCAGGCTGTATGTGACTTCTTGATTACACATTTGTACCCCTCCATATGCTGCTCTATGAACAGAATGAACCTTTGATTGATGGATTGCATCCCTCCACTTCACCCCATCTTTGGACAAGGACAGTTGTCCATGACAAGGAAATGCATATACTGTAAGTGTCCAATTTGCCTGTTCATTGGAATAGATAATGGCACCTTTGCAACTGAAGGTGGACAATATTCCATTTTTGTGAGCAATCAGCTGGCAACCAAAGCCCTCTCCATTTCATCCCCATCCTATCATTTCGCTCTCCAAAGCCTTCATTTCATCCCTTAAAACCCTGCAACTTCTGCCACTGTCCTGGTTGCTAAGCAACACCCATTTCTATTGAATATGTGCCAGCCATGTTTTCACAAAACTACAAATTTACGTGTTATCAGGATACACAACTGAAGGTGTGCAAAAGGTTGCAAAGAAGAAAACACATGAGCTCATATCAGTCATTTTTCAGCATTTTGTTCCATGCCTGAGAGGCCACATTAGTGTGATCCTGTCTTCAGGAGAAAACAGGTACTCCAGCAGGTACTTTTGAATGTTGTGGCTATTGTGAGGGTTATGATTCGGTTATGACTATTTATTTTAGGTATTTTACAATTTATCCAATGTAATTGATGCCAGAGGAGTCTGGGCAGTTTAGCAAACCAAAGAAAGAGAATAAAAAAGAGCAGAATAATAAATAACTAAATCCAAAACAGTACCAAAAACAAACTCCAAATAAAAACAGAAGGCAATAATTAAAAACGCCACATAAAATCCAAGATGGACTCCCTTAATTATCTCCTTGGTCCAAAAATTCAGGTGAAATAAAATACCTTTAGTTTCTTTATTAGGAAATGGCAGCAAGGTGAGTCTGCATCAGTGGTGGGTTGCCCCCGGTTCAGACTGGTTCTCAAGAACCAGTAGTAAAACTGGTGGGAGGCCCCGCCCACGGCCCCAGATGTCATCATCAGTGATCTGCACATGCCGTTGCAAGCCGGTAGTAAAGATAAGTAGAACCCACCCCTGGTCTGCATGTACTTCACGGGCTAAGGAAGTCCCATTTCATAATGTGGGAGGGGGATCTTGGAGAGAAGAGCAACCATCTCACTAATGCCCTGTGAATCTTGTATGAGGGGAAAAATTCAACAGCTCTTCTCTTAATGAGGGGGGAATTCCATGCTGGAGGTGGTTGATGGACTAATAGTAGATTCCATCTCCTTTCCCTGGGCATTTTGATTCATCCCATCCCATCTTTTAATTATAATTTTGTACTGTTTTAATTGATGGTAATGATGTTATGCATTCAGTCGTGTCCAACTCTTAGCGATTCTATGGGCCAGGTCTCTCCACATCTTCCGATCTTGCACTATTTCTTTGAATTTTTTTTATGCTCTAGTTGGTGTCAACTTTGATGGTATCCAGCCACTGTGTTTTTTGGCTGCCTGGTTTCCTTTTACAATTAACTCATCAGAACATAATTGCTTTCTCCAGTGAATTATCCCACATGACCAGGCCAAAATAAGCGAGACATCATTTTTTGTTTTTGCCTTCCAGTGACCTGTCTGGTGTTATGCACTCCAGTGCTTGCTTGTTGGTCACCTTTGCTGCCCAAGGAATACACAGGTATCTTCTCCAGCATCATGGCTCGAATGAGTTGATTTTCTTCCCGTCTTTCTTTTTTAAGGTCCAACTTTCACAACCATAGGTAGCTATAGGGAAGACGATAGAGCTGACTAACCTACATTTGGCCGGAAGGATTGTTTTCCTTGCTTTTCCATATTTGGTTCATGTTCATCATTGCTGTACTACACAGTGCAATCTGATTATAACCTTGTACTATTAATTATAACCTTGTACTATTCTTATGGTCAGAGTTCCATCTCTTTTAATGTTGTAAGCTGCCCAGAGTCAACTTGCAGTGAAATAGGTGGCAAATACATGTAATAAACAAACAAACAAACAAATAAATAAAATTAACAGACTGGTCTGGACCAAATGGACATATTTAATCACAGTAAAAAAAGTGCCAGGTGTGTATGGGTTGCTTTTTATTGAGTTTCCAGATGGACTGTTCCATTCCAATTTGTGATGGTCTTATACAGTGGTGGGTTGCCACCCCAACATCATTAGAATGCTTCTGTGCATGCGCGCGGCCCTGTTGCAAACCAGTAGTAAAAGTAAGTAGAACCCACCCCTGGTCTTAGATAGGATAAGGCAGTGGTGGGATTCAGCCAGTTTGCACCAATTCGGGCTGTCGTGGGAAGCACGGCCCATCCTTGTCCTCCAGCTCTGCTGCACATGTGGGATGAAACTCCCGTGATGGCCAACCAGACCTGGGTGAATCGGTTGTTAAATTACCACCAACAACAACCTACTATCAAACTGGATCCTGGGTACTGCGTTGTACTACAATGGAGAAACGGGCAATGGAGCGGCTGGCGCAAGAGAAGGAGAAGGCCACTTTACCTCTTTGTTCTCCCTGCTCCTCCTCCTTCCCTCGTGCTGTCTGCTCCATTTCCCGTTTCTCCATTGCAGTGCCCAGGATCCACTTTGATAGCAGTTATGGTGGTGGGGGGGGTAATTTAACAACCGATTCACCCAGGTCTGGTTGGCCATCACGGGAGTTTCATCCCACATGTGCAGCAGAGCTGGAGGACAAGGATGGGCCGCGCTTCCCACGACAGCCAACATGACCCTGAGCAAACCAGTTGTTAAATTATTTGAATCCCACCACTGGGATAAGGCATAAGATCAGGGAGACTATAAGAGGGAAATCAGCAGTTATTTAAAAATATCTTCTCACGATTGAGTTCCAGTCACTGAGGACAGATAGGATGCAGAGAAGATTCTGACTGTCTGATTCCAAGCAATGATGAACATTTCTCTTAATTGCCTGCCAATGTAGCTGATTAGTTTGTTCCTTTTCTAATCCTTCGTCATGATTGCATTCCATGTTGTGTTCTGTTTGAGCTTTCTTTTACAGGCAGGTCTCTATTAAATCGCAGCAGGAATCCAATGGAATCAAATGAGTAAGGCAATGGTAACAGGCAGTGCTTGGTTAAACAAGTGTTGCTAATGCTCTTTAATTTTTCAAGTGGTGTAAATACAAAGTCGATGTTGCTTGATTTATTGAGCTTTAGGACATGTGCTAGGTGCATTCGACCTTTGCTGTTGGGTATGGTTTGAAACTGAACTTTCAGAATGTATAGTTAAACGAGTAATGACCATTATGCTAATTTAATAATTGATATGCATGTGCAGTTTGTGCCTGTTTTGTGCCTTGCTGTTCATAAATGTCCAAATCTATATAATAGCTGATTTGGGACAGTTTTGAAAGTGTGATGGATCAAAACTGGAGAAACATCAAAATATAATACCTACTCAGTCTACCCACCAGAAGTCCTCCAATTTCCAATGGTACCTAACTAATTTTATTAGGGAATTACATTTTACTGTGAGTAAATCAGTGGTGGGTTGCCCCCGGTTTGGACCAGTTTGCAAGAACTTGTAGTAAAACTGGTGGGAGGCCCCACCCACCATCCTGGATGTCGTCATCGGTGATCTGCACATGTGCAGAAGCTTCCTGTTTTGAACCGGTAAGTAGAATCCACCGCTGGAGTAAATGCATTGTTTTTAAAGTTACTGTGTCCTACGGTCTCGTCATTTAAACAAGATACTCAGGAACTAATAGGGGGAACCTCCTAATGCAACACATTCTCTGTTTATTTGGTTATGTGACATTTGTTTGAAGTCTGATATTACATCATCCTTTCACATACCAACTATGACATGCAGTGTCCTCTAGATTGGAAGTGCCATTTATGCTTTGAGGAAGTCAACCTGTGACATTTTATTTTTTTCAAAAAGGCTGAATTAAAGGTATCCTGTGGGTAGGAAATGGTCAAATGCCTTTGCATACAGTCCAAGGATGTCATTTTTACAGCAGAAGTCTTGATTCTCTAAACTGAAGGATTCTTGGGAGTTCCAGATAGGGGTGTTACCTAGTTAATTAGGTCCAGATGATATGGATGTGTACATGTTCTCCAGGAATACTATGCTGAACCTTGGCACTGGGCCTGCTCTAGTTAATTCAAACACCATGCTGTTGTCCTTCTTCTCCTTCTTGCTAAAGTACAGTTTTTGACAATGAGAATTTAGTGTATCAGACAGCTCAGAGTAAATGCACTTTCATTAGGTTGGAAACAAATGTGTTCCATTCAGTAATTCAGAGTGGGATGGGAATGGGGAGAGCCAATATCAGGTTCTCCATCTCGCTGGACTGAGATTCAGTTGGTTAGTCCATTATCTTGTCCAAGCACTGTTTCTGAATGCCAGCTGCCTCAGCTACTTTAGATGAAAAAAAGAGGTAAAGATCAAATTCAAGATTGATCCTCAGCAGAGTATCATATCTAAGAGGGAGCTATAAACATTGAAGGAGCTACTTGGCTTAGACCATTATCCGGAGAAAAGTATTTCATTATCTGGCAAGGGTTTTCCTACAGTGTAGAGAAATCTGCATGTGGTCCACTTGTTAACATACATAGTGTATTTTAAATGCATCATTAGAATTTTTTTATTGCCTTTAGCTCTGGACATTGTAACTCAATATGCAAAAAAAAAAAAAAATTGCAAGAACAATATACATTTTCCATGTGTGTTAT
Source organism: Masticophis lateralis (assembly GCA_030761175.1). Taxonomy (NCBI): domain Eukaryota; kingdom Metazoa; phylum Chordata; class Lepidosauria; order Squamata; family Colubridae; genus Masticophis; species Masticophis lateralis. The sequence continues at coordinate 124,346,437 of JAUDYJ010000001.1, read as the reverse complement.
TTATGAGCATTGATTTTTAAGCCAATGAATGTAATTATATTAAAAATGATGGATATCAGCAAAATATACCTTTGTTTATGCAAGCAAAAAAGCCGTCATTGCCGTATGTCAGACTGATTCACTCTTATATAAGCATAAAAAATTAGAGCTGAAAAACTGTACTGGTGCATTAACTACCCCCTCCTTTTCTGGGGGAGAGAAACTATTCTAAATACAGCATATAATTTTTGCTAGGCAATCATATCTAGAATGGTCTTTCCACTAAAAATTCAGTCCATTGTCTTAATTTTAGGAGGGAAGGAGGAAGGAAGGAAGGAAGAGAGGGAGGGAGGGAGGGAAGGAGGGAGGGAGGGAGGGAGGGAGGGAGGGAGGGAGGAAGGAAGGAAGGAAGGAAGGAAGGAAGGAAGGAAGGAAGGAAGGAAGGAAGGAAGGAAGGAAGGAAGATTTCTGATCTTTGCCAGCTTCCCACAAGGAAACTCAGTGGGGAAGTCAGCAGGAAGTTGGCAGTCACTCCCACCCTTGCTGCTTTTTTTGCCCATCCGTGATAGCAATAGCACTTAGACTTATATACCTCTTTACAGTGCTTTACAGCCCTCTCTAAGTGGTTTACAGAGTAAGCATATTGCCTCCAACAATTTGGGTCCTCATTTTACCCACTTCGGAAGGATGGAAGGTTGAGTCAACCTTGAGCCTAGTGAGATTCGAACTGCCAAATTGCAGGCAGCCGGCAGTCAGCAGAAGTAGCCTGCAGTACACCTCTCTAACCACTGCCCCACCATAGCTCATTTTGTTTCTCTGTTTGGGTAAGGAAATCTCTCTGAAACAATGACCCAGTGGGGCACTGGTAGCCTATTTTCATTTTTTAATGAAAAAAAATGTATTCCTGTATTCCTCAGCAGGAAAAGAAAAGAGAAAGGAAAGAAAAACATATTGAATAAAATGTGTAGAAAAAATATATCAATCTGAATATCAAAATCTAGTCTAATGAACAGCAGGTGATCTGAGAAGCATTATCCTTGGACTGAGGAGGCAGAATTAGGCCAGCGGCATTTTCTGATGAAATAGCATCCCATTGTTCTTCGTCTCAAAATCTTATCAAGCCCACCAATCACCATTACCTGACCCAAACAGGCAAATCATCCATAAGTTACCACAACACTATGTTTTTTTTTTTCATTTTAGTTGCTGGATTGACTTATACGAGTTTTTGAAGAAACGTGCATATAACCATTTACATATTGTTTGAAAAATAAGAAAAAGCTTTCCATCAAATTTGCATAATCTGTGTACTTAAAGGTATGGATGAAACCTTTAGAAGCAGCAACACTAATTTAAATTGTATCTGAATACAAATACTGCATATTTTACCTATCTTCAAATAGGGAACTCCTTTACATATAAAATACTAGCTGGATACCCATGCTTCGCTATGAAACTATGAAAAGGAGCCTGGATAGCTCAGCAGACTAATACATTGTAATTTAACTCCAGCTGTCTGCAATTAGTAAGTTCAAATCTCACCAGGCTCAAGGTTGACTTAGCCTTCCATCCTTTCAAAGGTAGGTAAATTGAGGACCCAGTTTGTGGGGGCAATAAACTGACTTTGTAAAATATACAAAAGTATGAAGGCTATTGCTTAACGCATTGTAAGTTGCCCTGAGTCTCCGGAGAAGGGCGGCATATAAATCAAATTAAAAAAAAAAACACTATGTGATGGGGCTTGATAAATTAACACTTAGAGTTTGAAAATTAATAGTTACGATCAGCCTCTCCTCTCCCCTTCTCTCCCTCAGGCTTGCCCCACATAAGCCTCTCCTCTCTATCCCCATTTCTCCCTCAAGTATGTCCCATAGATCCTCTCCTCTCCCCTTGTCTTCCTCAGGCTGGCCCCACAGAAGCCTCTCCTGTCCTCTCCTTTCCCCTTCTCTCCCTTGGGATGGCCCCATAGATCCTCTCCTATTCCCGTCTCTCCCTCAGGCATGTCCCATAGATCCTCTCCCCCCCCTTCTCTCCCTCAGGCTGGCCCCATAGATTCTCTCCTCTGCCCTTCTCTCCCTCAGGCTGGTCCCACAGAAGCCTCTCCTCTCCCCTTCTCTCCCTCAGTCTTGTCCCACAGAAATATCTCCTATCCTATCCTATCCCCTTCTCTTCCTCATGCTTTCTAGCCCCTTCTCTCTATCAGGCTTGCCCCACAGGAGCCTGTCCTATGGTATCCCATTCTCTCCAGAGTTATTTTCAAGTTAGGAGGGGGAGTAGAATGTCTAACTAATTAGCATCAGAGCATATTATAATAATATAGAAAATACTAATGCTCTGATGGTCATTTCAAAAAATCCTTTCTTAGCGAGCAGCTAGAAGCCAAGAAGAATATATGTGGCAAATTTCAAATTTGTAGGCTTTATGGTTCTGGAGATTTCGTGATTAATGCGTGAGTGGTTTTCGCTTTTATATATATATATATAGGTCCTCTGTAAAGAGAAGTGGTGCTTGCATTTGGCATATTCAATTGTATAAATTCCTTTCATTCAAGGGGTTTGATAATAATTAAAAATTATATGCCAGTTATGTCCCTTTCTGGATCGGGACTTCTTACGCATGGTCACTCATGCCCTTGTAACTTCCCGCCTGGACTATTGTAATGCTCTCTATATGGGGTTTCCCTTGAGGAGCACCCAGAGGCTCCAGCTGGTTCAGAGTGTGGCTGCGTGGGTGGTTATGGGAGCGACGTGGCATTCCATGTGACGCCTCTCCTGCACGAGCTGCACTGGTTCCTGGTGGTCTTTCAGGTGCACTTCAAGGTTTTGGTCATCATCTTTAAAGCGCTCCATGGCTTAGGACCTGGGTACTTACGGGACCGCCTTCTGCCACCAGTAGCCTCTCACCAGCCAGTACACTCACATAGAGAGGGGCTCCTCAGGGTGCCGTCAGCCAAACAATGTCAACTGGCAGCCCCCAGGGGGAAAGCCTTCTCTGTGGGGCTAGCTGTTATCTGGAATGAGCTCCCCCTGGAGATACGGAGGATCCCAGATTTACACACCTTCCGTCATGCCTTCAAGACCTATTTATTTCAACAGGCTGGCCTTGCCTAACTTCCCTTTTAACTGTAACTTTTAAAATTGGTTTTAAAACATTGGGGGTGCTTTAAATTGTTCTGGGCCAAATTATGTAATGGGTTTTATATTGTTTTTTAAATTTTGTAATTTGTGTGTTTTATCTTTCTGGCTGTTCACCGCCCTGAGTCCTTCGGGAGTAGGGCAGTATATAAATCTAATAAAATGAAAAATAAAAATAAAAATAAAAATCACTATGAAAACTGAATAACAATGAATGCTATGTTATAATTGCAAATAAAGTAGATCATAGATCAGGAAAGATATTCACAATCCACAACCTTCATGTTGTTCATAAAGTTCCTTTGGGGCCTCTCAAGTACCCCCAGAAGTTTCTAGAGTGTATAGAACCAAAATTTTCTATCTTTTTCTTTGTGTTTTGGAGTTTGAGAGTTTTTAGGGACAAAGACAGGAGACTTACAGAAACCTTATAAATCTATTTTACCTCTGAAATCTCCTTAACTCAGAAACTTGAGCTCATGTTGTAACTGAGTTTTGGATTTAAATGAGTTCCATTTCGCTTCTTAACTCCACAATGCGAACTAGTCCATTAATTTTATATGTTGCTAGCAAAAAGAAATGTCTGTCCTTTTAATGCAGGGAATGATAAAAATGCATCTTTTTCATTCAGCAATTAAAGTAAAAATCACAGCATCCATCCAAATCTTCCATTTAAAATATAAATGTTAAAAGTATGGATTATCCCAAAAATGTTGATTTAGCATGATAAAAAGGATCAAAATGCAATTTTCTACAAATGGCATACCACAATAATTGAGCAGCTAAAATAGTGCCAGGACATAAGCCTAAGCCATTATATTTTGAACTGGAAACAGTCCACTTTACCATGTGTGAATATTCCAAAACAGCCAAGGAAAGAAAACACATATGAACTGAAACCATTCTGGATTTGGTACTAGTCAGAAGCTATTAATAATGATATGATTAATAATGGTATTCAGAAAACTAAGCCATCATTTGACGACCCTTTTTCAAGGGTATCTTTACTTGAAGAACCCCATGAAATGAATAACAAAAATGTATTCAGTTTTCGGAAAAGTTTGAGAAAAAGTATATGTATGTTTTTTGTATATTCTGCATATGTAGAACATTTACCCTTATCCAAAATGCTGTCAGGGCTCCTGACAGAAGCCATTTTGAGACTTCAGTGCTGATAAATGTAAGGTTTGAGGATTCCCATCTATCAATATCCAAAGAAACCTCTTTATATAACTTATTTGTATTTAAGTAATTATTTGACAAATACTGCAATGAAAAAGAATACCTAATTAATACACTCAGTATGTACTATATATGGACATGATGATTACTTGATGTTTTGATAAACAGATGCCACAAGCTCCTGCATCTCTACCCCCACTTCCCCCACCAAGTACAGCTCTTGGGCACAATAATATTGCTTGCCTTGTTTTAGAGGAAAGCAAACAATCAAAATCTCTCTTGTGGATGCCAATCTAACTCTTATAAGCCTGTATATGAAGTCAAAAGCCTAAGACTCTGTATATGTGTGTATGGGTGCACATGAATGGAGGGAGGGAGGAACACAATGCATGAGGACAGAAAACTTTTAAGGTTTCTGGATTGAAAGGTGTAAGAATATGAGGAGGACTACTAAGCCACATCATGCCTAATACAATTCCCATATCCATGCACTATAATGAATTTAATAATTTATCATGCATCTATCTAGTGTAACAATCTTGAAACAGTTCATCACATATTGTGACCCCAAACATAATCTTGCTGCAACTTAGTATCATCAGATATAATCTTGATGTAACTTAGCATATCAAATATAATCTTGATGTAACTTAACATTAAAAAAGTTTGTAAAATAGGGCATGACTCATTTAACAACTGTTTTGCTTAGCTACATAAATTCTAGTTCCAACTGCAGTCATAAATCAAGGATTATATGGACTGGTTGTTTTTGTTTTTTAAAAGATGGAATAAATTAGCGCTGTATTACAACCATATCATGACTCATTTCTATCCCTAACAGGCAGGGTTTTGACTCAGGATTATTGCGACAAGAACACAACAACACATATCCATTCATTATGAAGAAAATGTATTCCAGGATGCGCAGCATTGCTGGTGTTGGAAAATTACTGTAGGTAATTTCCAAGTTAGTTTGAAATCACCACACTTTCAGTCAATCCCAATCTAGATCAAAGCAAGTACACCACCTACCATACTTTACTTATCAAAAATTCAACTTGAGCTTTATTTATTAAACATCAGCAAACATCAAAAACAGTTCCCTGGCTAAAGTAGGGCATAAAAATCAGACAAAAGGAAGAAGGGAGAGTAACTTGAACAACAGGCAAGAACTAATATTATCTATGCTTTTATATCCATACTACGTCAAAAGGAACAAAAGTTTCCCAAACCACCAGAAAAAAAAAGTTATGTTCCATCATATCATAGGCAACTCCTGATGACTCTACAATATGGCTAAAAATTCTCCAGGCTGTTCTGTCTCTCATTGCACTGCACAATTCTTGAATGTGTATTGCTGTCTATCCACCTCAGGCACAGTTGACTTTTTTCCCTCCTTCCATCCACCTTGTTAAGCATTATCATCTTTGTCATAGTTGCATTACTCTTGTGATGTGTCCATTTGGCTCCTTGGTCCAGTAAGCGTTCTGGGTGGATTTCCTCCAGTATTGGAGGACTGGTTATCTTGGTTGTCCAAAGGTAAGAGCCTTCTCCAGCATCAGAGCTTAAAGGAATCAATCATCTTCCTACTGTACTAGCACAGAGTTTGGAAACAATGCTGTGAGTAATTAGCATGGATAGTCCCAAAGAGGTGACCTTTGGTTATTTCAGCTTAACCCTTTTGATATGGTGGAATCTGGCACTGAATTGAGGGGAGGAGTGAAACAGTTGAGTAGCCTTGGGGACAGTGGTGGAATTCAATTTTTTTTTACTACCGGTTCTGTGGGTGTGGCTTGGTGGGAATGGCAGGGGAAGGATATTGCAAAATCTCCATTCCCACCTCATTCTGGGGCCAGCCAGAGGTATTTTTGGTTCTCCGAACTACACAAAATTTCTGCTTCTGGTTCTCCAGAACCTGTCAGAATCTGCTGAATAGCACACCTGCTTGTGGGGAGGAAGAGGCTGAACAGAGAGCCTCCCCAAAACTTTGCAGTATTATGTAGTAATTATGCAGCATGTGTTTTAATCTGGCAAGATTCCTGTCTATAGGCGAGCAACAATAAACATACTACTTTGATCAGTTCATGGTCTTGTTTTTGACTCCTTGTGCCTGACATTAATGTACAAATAGTCTTCAACATACAACCACTTGTTTATTGACAGTTCAAAGTTACAATGACACTGAAAAAAATGACTTATGATCATTTTTCACACTTATGACCATCGCAGCATCCCTATGGTCATGCAATCAAACATCAGATGCTTGGCAACTGGCATGTATTTATGACAGTTGTTGTTTCCTGGGGTCATGTAATCACTTTTTGCAACCTTCTGACAAGCAAAGTCAACGGGGAAGCCAGATTCACTTAACAACCATGTTACTAACTTCAGAACTGCAGTGATTTCACTTAACAATTGTGGCAAGAAAGATCATAAAATAGGGCAAAGCTCACTTAACAACTGTCTTGCTTAGCCACAGAAATTTTGGGCTCAATTGTGGTTTAAGTCGAGGACTACCTGTACAGTAAAATAGAAGTGGAAAGTCGGATTCCAGGTGACCTCTGTTCTATTTTGTCCCATGAAGTGGAGATAATGTAGCTTTAGTGTTTGTACTTTGTATTACAGCTGAATGTTCCTGCTCGTTTGCCTCTTAATGTACTACAGATATGTGGAGGTAGAGAAGCAACACAGAAGGCCCTTCCAGTGCAGAACAGGTTAAGGTGAAGATCAAATGACATCTGCCGCTATGCGGTTCCTTTCTAAGGATGAGTAAATGTTTTAGCACTATGGTAAAATGCTGCTCTCACAGCAGAACCTTCATAATAATGTGATTCTTCCAAAGTCAATTTCTTGCCTTTCAGAAACTCTTGACAAAAACCCTCGGTAAAATTTCAAGGGCTTCGGAGTGTCCTCCCTCCCCTCCCCATCCCCCCCAAAATACAAGAATAAAATGAAATAAATAAAATATATTAAACAATGGAACAATATATAGCAGGGCAATTTGACTCAATGGCATCAACACTCGAGCCAGAATCGATGACAATAGAATAAGATTCAGTGCTTGATGCCTTCAAAAGCAGCACATTGTGAGACACTGAAATTACTGTCAGTATGCAAGACTAGCCTGCAGGCTGTTCCATAACTCTGGGAAAAAGTCAGCGTGACTGGTCTAAAGAACTATGAAATATTTCGCTGAACTCTACTCTAAGGGCAGATTTAAAGCCATTGATTAAAACATTGCTCTTTTGAAATTCACTCACAATGACAATTTACAAGTGTGCTGTGTCAAAGTGAAAAAAGTTAATGCTTATCAGGGGGTGGAAATTGCAAAATAAATTCCAACTTCAATGGCAGCAATTATATTTTTCGGTGTACTTTGAAAACAACAACAAAACTTTAAGCTCCAATAAATATGACATTTCTATTTTATGTAGAAGTTTACATAACAACTGGGAATAAGACAACCAATACCCCATTCAAAGCATTAATCCAACAGCTTGTTGTACTTTCCAGTCCAAATTTTGCTGCATCTTTCACTGGATTTCATCTAATTCACATGTTGCCATGTTTTAAAAATAGAACAGTATTTAAAACTACAATACCAATTGCAATACTATCTTAACATTCTAATTATGTCTTGCTGCTGTTCAGATTCACAAATAGTTCATGTTCCCAGGTATTATTTCAAAGGTCAAAGGGAAATGCAATGAGTACTTAATTTTAAGAATTTTGTCTAATAGCAGCATTTTTGAAAGCTGAAATGTTACGCACAACAGGAAATAAATCAAGCTGCTGTATGTTCGTATGTATTCATGGATGAAAGGCCAAAATATCAATGCTCTTTCAACTGCTTCCCTAACCTTTCCAACCTAATCAAGAGCACTGTTTCAAAGAAAGAAGCCCACAGAATTTATTCTCTCTCTCTCTCTCTCTCTCTCTCTCTCTCTCTCTCTCTCTCTCTCTCTCTCTCTCTCTCTCTCTCTCTCTCTCTGTTTCTCTGTTTCTCTTTCTGTCTCTCTGTCCCTCTGTCTCTGTCTCTCTGTCTCTCTCTTTCTGTCTCTCTGTCTCTCTCTCTCTCTTCTATCACCATGAGACTAAAGAGAAAATGCAGGTACTCCTTATTGAATACTCACTCCTTCAAGTGACCATTCAAAGTTCTGAAGGTGCTGAATGAGGGGGATTTCCAATGGATCCTCATAGTTGTGGCCCACAAAGTGTCCCAGCAGTCACACGATCAGGTGCTTGGCAACTGACTCGCAATTATGATGATTGTGATCTTTATGGTTGGCTTCCCACAAGGAAAGTCAATGAGAAAGCCAGTGGCAGATCACAAACAGTGATCACATGATTGTGAGATAGCAACAGCAATAGCACTTAGACTTATATACCACTTCATAATGCTTTACAGATAGCAACAGCAATAGCACTTAGACTTATATACCACTTCATAATGCTTTACAGCCCACTCTAAGCAATTTACAGAGTCAGCATATTGCCCCCAACAATCTGGTTACTCATTTTACCAACCTCAGAAGGATGGAAAGTTGAGTCAACCACCTTGACCCAGTCACAACTGAATTCCAGGCCATGGGCAGAGTCAGCCTGCATTCAAACCACTGCACCACCACAACTGCAACTGCATGGGATTTTGCCTAATATTTTTCATTTGGGATTGCTGCAACTGCCATCGTAAAATGGTGCAGTCCTGTGGCATTTCACTTTATAACCTTATCACTGAGCAACTGAATTGCCTATCCAAATTACCATCCTTAAACTAAGATTATAAGATTGTAAGCCATCCTGAGTCTTCAGAGAAGGGTGGCATATAAATCTAATTTAAAAAAAAAAAAAGATGGAACCTGGAGTTCCAAGTTCTAGTTAAAGCCAAACTTGTTTTCCTTTATCAAGTTAATTTTAGTCTAAGGCCTCAAATTCTTCTTAACCATTTTTGGAATAATTAACAGGATTACGTCCATGCAACATAAAATCATAGAATCATACAGGCAGGCAGGACTTTTGACAGTCTAGTCCAACCCCCTGCCCAGTGTGAGAATCCTCTTGCTGTTTTGGACGTATGGCAGTCAAATCTTTCCTTGAAAAGAGAAAATATTGCAAAGGAGAAAATGCCCAACTGCTTTGTGACAGTAATTTCAGGATAAAAGTCCATGTGGAAAATGAGCAAGTTGAAAATGAGCAAGATGTAAAAACACCAGGGTTTTTATGGTGTAGAATTGATGTGAGAGATTGCTTCAGGTTCCCCTGAAAGATGGCCTCCAAAGTATGGCTCAGAATTTGAAGTTATCATATATATTAGATTAACTTCTAATTCGAGGTGGCAAAACTAATCAATTACATGTAATTTTAAAAGTTATTTCAATACTTTGGGTTTTTCTACAGTCACTTTATGAGGCCATTGCTATCTATAGAAAAAAAGAAAGGAGGAGGAGGAGACTTTGTGAGGCAGGGGTGGAATTCAAATGTACATTCTGCATCAAGCATCTAAATAACTGCAATTTAATAACCTAAATTATTTTAAAAATAATATTAAATATCATATTTTAACTTATCAGTAACCAGGTGGATGGAAGACTGTAGAAACCTTGCTTTTAGACAGTGATCTTAAAAAACACTTTAAAATTCTGGAAATCTGCCATATTTCATGCTTTGGTATATTCTGTTTGCCGGATTATATTTTGGTACATAAAATGGTGCAGGATAATTTTGGATGTACAAGACAGCTGTGCAAAATGGTCAGAATGAAGCTGGTCCCTACTAGACATTCTCACTTGGCTTTAATGTTTAATAGCAGCTTTTGATATCCAAGAGGCTTTTTTTTATGAGACGGATCATTTATCTTTTACATTTTAGCACCTGCCTCCCTCACATAGAGTATTTTTTTTTCTCATACAGACAAAAATCCGTTAGCTATTAAACTTAAAGTTCTCTTCAGAAAGAGAAAAGCACTAATACTATACAGTATTTATGGTCACAGACTTGTTCACATTTCAATATAGGCAGTCCTCACAACAACAACTGGGATTGGAACTTCTGTTGCTAAGCAAAGCAATCATTCAGTGAGGCACATCCAGTGGTGGGATTCAGCCAGTTTGGGCTGGTTTGGGTACACCGGTTGTTAAATCACTGGCTGGCTCAGCCCCTCCCCAAAAGCATGTGCATGAAGCAAACTGGCTGTAACACCGGTTGAAACCCATCACTGATTGAAGACCCTTGGAAAGATCATAAATGTCAATCACATGATCCCAGGACATTGCAACCATTGTAAATACATGCCAGTTGTCAAGCACACAAAATTTGATCATGTGGGATGCTTTCATAGTTGTAAGTGTGAGGACCAGTTATAAGTCAATTCTTTTCAGCACTGTCATAACTTCAAATGGTTGTTACACAAGTGGTTGCAAACCAAGAACTATCTGTATTGGGAATAGAGGCAGCATCTCCTGACTGACTTAGGGATCTTATTTTGGCAGACTTTTTCTCTATATTTTAAAGGTTATAATTATCTCTGTAGAATAACAGCAATTTTACATACAGCTTCCAGTCAGACACCTACATTCTGGAAATCTACTCACAAGAAGCAGTTGAGTAACAACCATTTGAAGTTATGACAATGCTGAAAAGAATTGACTTACAACTGGTCCTCACACTTACAATTATCAAAGCATCCTCACAGTCACATGATCAAAATTTGTGCGCTTGACAACTGGCATGTATTTATAATGTGGGTAATCTCATCATCTCACTTTTTCCCAGACAGATTTCAATTACTGCAATTCACCAACAGTCCACTGTTTCCATTGCAATGCTTCCTGATGGGGCCCTCAATGAAATCGAGTTTGACACCCCTGATCTAAGTGCTATTGCTATTGCCTGGAACCCACTATGAATGCAATATCTATAATTGTTTTCCCTGGTCTGTGATGATGCTTTCTGTCTTGTGTTAGCTCAAGTATCATTGTCTAGTTTGCCCACCGTGCTTTGCTTTCTTCTGGACAAACTTTTGCATTTTGATTGACTACTATGACCCTGACAAGAACACCGTGTCCTGGCTTGGTTACTATCCTGCAGCTCTCTAATCTCTGCTGCAGATACCATTACTAATGGAGTTTCAGTAGCATGGTAGTTATAACAAGTGCCTGATAAGTAGAGGATCCCAATAGATTTTTTTTAATTACTAAATCCTCTCAGGAAAAGAGGATTAATTTTATTAATCCTCTTTCCCTGAGCTATCCACTTTTCTTCTAGACTTTTTGTTGTTGTTTTTGTTGTTAAATAATCCACTGGCACAACACCGAAACATCGGAACTCTCTTATTCTTTTTTTCTAGCCAGCTTCAGATCAATGCAGTGGTAAGTCCTCTGTGGTACTTTTATTATTATTATTATTATTGGGGCTGTTGGGAGCTGAAGCGAAACTACCTTAAGTGACTCAAGAAATTGATATAGAAGGTTTAGATCTTTTTTTTAAAAAAAATAAGGTGGATAGCTAGGGAAAAGAAAATGGTAATTAAAAAAAGAAAAAAAAACCTTTTATCAGTTTTTGAATCAGTTACCTTCTGCCTGTTAGGTATATGTTACAACCGCTGTGCTTTGAGAATATCATTGAAAATGATAGCTGAGCAGACACAAGGGCACCAAGCTTGGGAAACTTTAAGAAAGGGACTTTTATTTTGAAGATGATTGTTCTGCCTGCATACAGATATATTTTGGTGCTTTAACTTGCAAACTGCATTACGTTTTTCAAAGAGTATACCTAATATCTCTTTCCAGTTGGATGAGCACTCTTTAAGTGTAATTTCTAAGCCAGCTGGGATCCTCCTAATAGATGCTATCAAGCCCATTCTTAGCTAGTTTCCTAAATAGAATGTCATGGGATATTTTGTCAAATGGTTTGCTGAAGACAGATTATAGCATTCCCAGAACCTATTTGGAAATCAACATTCTGTATCAAAAAAATGAAATAAGATTGTGGTTTCCATATTGATATCTGGAAACCACTTTGTTTTCAAACAGTGACTGGTAATTATATCAAATTGTTCTTGAATTTTCCTAATATTGGTGTCAAGTGGTTTGTAAATCTCTGGATGACCTTTTCCTCTCTCTCTTTTTTTTTCCCTGAAAAGGGACAATATATACTTTCTTCTAGTCCCGGCCTCCAGACTGGATGCATCACACGCTGGCCACACCCACACCTGGTTTAGCAAAGGGGCAAAAAGTCCTGATACAATACATGATGCCGCTGTGATGACATGAGTTTGACACCCCTATTCCAGGACTTCTCTAGAAGACAATGGATCAGGGTTTTGACAGAATCATTTTCTATAATCTTCGTCAAAAGATTCACACGATTCATAAAAAAATCATAAGATTATCATCAATCATAAGATTCATCCTTTCTTTCCTTGACTATTTGAATTCACGCAAGGTTAGAAGCTATTCCCTGCCTATATTTAGCTCATACATTATTCCTTTTCCCTTCCTTTTATTTTAAATCTATCTGAAGAATTCTAACAATCCTTTACTAACTTTAGCTCATTCTGGGGTTTAATTTTCCTCACTCTGTCTCTGGTATTTTGGGGACTTGAATGTACACTGCTATGGTGATCTTTATTTTCCAACCTCCTACAGCTAATCCTCAGTTTTTGTGACAGAAAGTAAGACAAGAAGTTCTGTCACTAAACTATGTGGTTGCAAAGTGTGGTGCCATTAGAACATGCTGCTTACTGCTGGCAATTCCACAAGTCCTGGCTGCTGTTATTAAGTGAAGACCATGTGGCTCATTAACAAGGACCTCACGTTGTTGCGATTTCCAATTTCCTACTAGCTTCCCCTTTGACTTTGATTGTGAGAAGTCAACAGGAAATGTTGCACATCACAATCATGTAATTGTTGGGATGCTGTGGCAGACCGAACTTGTGGACCAGTCGTAAATTTTGTTTATTGGCCAAGTGTGATTGGACACCCAAGGGATTTGTCTCCGATGCATAAGCTCTCAATATACAGTACATGCAAGCAACAAGTGATAAATCATGATCATAATCTTAAAATACGTTCATCATAAATCATAAGATACAACAGTCAATGATAGTCATAGGATACCAAATAAGCAATCAGCATAAGTCATACTAGGATATTAAATAAAACAATTAATATAGATTGTAAACTACAAGCAACAAAGTTATAGTCATAAGAAGTTAAAGAAATAGGTAATAAGAAAGATGAGAAGGATAATAGTTATAGAGCCCTACTATTTGGTAATTTGATAGTGTTGTAGGAATTAGTTGTTTAGCAGAGTGATGCCATGTGGGGAAAAACTGTCCTTGTGTCTAGTTGTTTTGGAGTGCAATGCCCTCACTTGTTCAGCACTGACATAACTCTTGAATGGTTATTGAACAAATGATCATAAGCCAAGGACTCCCGTTATATATATTGGCTATTTCTGCTCTTTTCCTCTCCCACTCCTTAACTGGAATTGTTTGCTTTTATGCTTTTTTAGCAGCTCTTACCTAGATTGGCTTCTTTCCTTTTTCCCATTAACTTCTCCTGCCATAGGATACTACTTATCATTGCTATAAGTCAGGGCCAGCTAAAGGATACATAGTGCCTCTAGGCCACATTTTCTATGGTTCTACTTCCTACCAATAATGATTTGCAAGGAGGGGTTGTGTTAGTATTTCTTAAGTTTCAGCACCCTAGGCCTGTTGATTTATTAAAATCTACTTGCTTGAAGTCCCCGGTATGCATTTATTATATTCAAATTAATATTCCCTTAATATCAATAACTCCAGCATTACATAGTCTTCTTTGCTATTAAGTCTTCCTTGATGGTTAGTATCAGAACTAATTGTCCCATTCTTTCTTCTTCCCCTCTTTGAAAGACAGAATTGTAAATCAGATAGCTCAGGAATTTCCTGGACAAACTATGCTGGATTCTCTTCTTTTCAATCATATGGTACAACTACTTATTCATTTGAATTGTCTCTGTTACTTTTGAGCAGGCTGTATTCTTCAATGGTGTTCTTCCATTTGTCCTAAGTCTTAGATATGTCTACATCAAATTTGTCTTTCTGTAACAGGAGTTTGAGCTCATCTTGTTTATTTTCCATTCAATGATCATTACTAAATAGGTAGCAAAGACTGTGACCTGTGACAGCCAGCATTCTTCCTGAGTTTTTTATGGAGTAGTAATTCTGTTACTGTTCATCATGTGCTCAACCATATTTATATTGCAGATGTGTTGTCTAGCTCAAGGAAATCAAATCTTGGATAAGAATTCTCCTCTTCTTCCTCCTCCTTCTCCTCTTCTTCCTCTCCCCTCCTCTTCCTTCTCTTTTACTGCTTTGGTGTCGAAGGAGAAAAAGGGTAAGAATTGGCACTGCAAAATTCCTTGTTATTTAGACATGGGATTCATACCTACAATAACAATGTATAACAGGAAACTAAATCTTATTCCATAATAAGTGCTTCATACATACAATTCAGATCAAAATTCTGTGCTTTTCTGCATAGTTCTAGTTCAGTCCTTCCCAATTTTTAACTACAAAGGAAAAATGCCCTATTTGCCAACTTCATAGGGGAAATGCCCTCATTTGCTGACAGAGGCAAATGGATTCCCGTTCATGGTCCCAACCCACCGATCAGAGTGCCTCAATTAAACCCTAGATTTTGGCTTAACTGTTCTTCAGCAATGAGGTGACCTGCATTGGTGACGGTAAGAGTTGGGCAATGAAGCCTTCTGAGTTCCAGCTTAAATGCCTGTACAGCTGTTCAAACCAAGTTCAACCATTTTGATAGAGGTTGGTGAAATTTTTGTTTTGAATGTGTACATCATTCAGTTCTATGTAGAATTCATTGTCTAATTTGTATGATATTTCCCCTTGCAACTTTCTAAAAAAGAAACTAATAATATTTATCTTTCATTATGTAACTGTAACTGTGTGGTTGACTAAACCTTCTGTTCTGCTATTTGAGCAATAGCTTTAATCTTTACTTCGGTTCATCTGCTTGTCTGTGCTAATATTATGACCTTGTTTTTCAGCAATGTAATGTTGTAACACTTTTATCAAAGGGACCGATGCTGTTTCATTTTTGAGAAGCAATATGCACTATGTTATGAGCAAAGCTATGGTCGGGAAGAGTGGAGATTGTCAGTGGGTTCTTTATTATTTCATCCTGGAATACAAAATAAATTTTAACTGTGATTAAAAGGTCTCGAAACAGTAAAACTATTTTTATAGATAAGGCAATTTCTTTTTCATAATTCTTTGGCATTTTCCTGCCTTTAAAATTTTACAAAGCCAGAGGAGCAATATAAACCAGGAGTTTGAAGAAATTCTGCGCCATTCGGTTATGCACCACAACAAAGACCTTCTCACTCACCTTCACTCTGGATGGTGAACAGTGCATTCTCAGACAATAAGTAACTATTGTATATTGTATAGGTAACTAAACACTAGCCTTCAAATATATCTCAATTATGGAAAAACTTTTCAAAAACCTGGTGGAATCTGTTGGAAGGAAAATCCATCTGGTTCAGTTCCAAGCTGGGACCAAGACACTGGAAACACGGAGGCTGATTGGAAAGAAAGGTTTTATTGATTAAGCAGAAGTACCAACCACATGTGATTCTGAGCAGCTGACAAAATGGTTGAATGAGTGGGTGGATCTTTATAGGTTTCTGTGACTTTGAAGTTTGGACTGTTCCTGAGGGTAGTGCAATGAAGGGGCTTGTGTTCTGAAAGGGTGTTGGGCAATATCTATTGTGGTTAATGGCTTTCGTCCTGTGTTGGATCTTGGGTGAAGGGCTGTTTTCTAATCTTACCATTCCTGCCAAGGAGCCTTGGTGAAGCAGCGTACTAAAGTGCTGTTAAAGTAGCACTCAGCTGCCAGCTGCCTGCAATTACTGCGAGTTCCAATCTCCACAGGCTCAAGGTTGATTCAGCCTTCCATCCTTCCAAGGTGGGTAAAATGAGGACCTGGATTGTGGGAACAATAAACTGACTTTCTATAAAAAAAGAATACCGCTTAGTGGGGTCTGAAAGCCCTACGAGGCAGGCATATACAAAAGTATGAAGGCTATTGCTTAATGCGTTGTAAGCCGCCCTGAGTCTCCGGAGAAGGGCGGCATATAAATCGAACCAATAAATAAATCGAACCAATAAATAAATCAAACCAATAAATAAATAAATAAATAAATAAATAAATAAATAAATAAATAATAAATAAATAAATAAATAAATAAATAAATAATAGTTTCAAAATATTCTGTTGTAAATGGATTACCAAATCTGCATTTCTAAAAGCTCCCCTCAGTTTCTGCTTGGGTGCAGGGAGACTAGGGCTGGTTTTTCTCTCCCTTAAGAGCATGATTTTCCATTTCTCCCTTTGGGGAAATATCCTGCCTTTTTAATATTCCTCCAAGTATTTCATTCTTCTGGGGATAGGGAGCTTTCCACAAATATTTGGGTCATCTTTTTGTACAGAATAAAACCTAACCCATTCACAGAAAAATATTGAGACAACCTGGTTTGACATCTGCAGGCTAACTCCTAGCCCTTCCATTAGATGTTTTTGCTCGGCTGATACAGTTGGATTATTTTAATAGGAAAAAAAAATCAGTGAGAATTCTGCAGGTTAGACCTTGTCAGGGAGAAAAAAGCCTTTTATTCCCCCTTTATATGTGAAGAGATAGTAGTTTAATTTATGTGCCTCTTTCATCTTGTATTGAAAAAAGTAAAGTTTAAAGAAGACAACTCAAGACAGCCCATGAATCAAGCGTTATTACAATAGCAGACAAGCTGTGGTTCTCCAGGTATGGCTGAACTACAGCTCTTGACAACTTTCACTGTTCAGTAGGTTTCGTCAAAGAGCTCCTATTCTTAACAGCATTTTGATACAATGAGAGGAGAAGCTGTCATTTGAAAAGCTGCAGAAAGAAAACTATATACTATAGCTTCTCCAACTAATTATTCCCTGTTCTATAGATGGTGATGTTTAGATACCCACAAGAGCAAAGAACAATATGGATGGAGGAACAAACCTGAAGACTTCCCATCTCCCATCTGTTTCCATATCACAGTCTCCTGGCTGGTACCTTCTTACCAAAGCTCCTGTTGAACATACGAGACACAGAGAGAGACAGAGACAGAGAGACGGAGACGGAGACGGAGATGGAGACGAAGACAGAGACAGAGACAGAGACAGAGACACAGAGACAGAGACAGAGACAGAGACAAAGAGAAACAGAGAGAGAATCAAATAGACTGGGCTGCTTTAAATATTACTGTCTGTAATAAACATGTAGATTCATTTGATCAATGAATACACTTTTCCTTGGATTTTATTCATGCCTCAGAGGTGGGTCAAGACTGTATGTCAAAAGGAATCGACATCATTCAATTTTTTAAAATTAAAAAAAACCCTGTTCCTTCAGGAAACAAAGTGTGGTTGGCTACTGCTTAACATATAGTATTGATTATCTTTAGGAATTAGATCTAATTTTATTTTTGCAAATAAGCATTTTCACTGTAGAACTTAACAGTGCACGCTTGCTAAAGCAATGATTATTTAGTGGCTATGCATGAAATAAAAGCTTTGCAAGTGGTGACAGAAACAGATTGCTTGCTATATTGGAGTACTATACAAGCTAGCTGGCCTTAGGCACTTTGAAGTCCCATTGATTTAACTGGAAAACCTCACTTTCCCATTAAAATCAATGCCTCCTAAAAGTGCCTAACAGTGCCTAGATCAATTCAATCCATTTTATTTATGGCCAAAAGGGCCCAAAGGCTTAGATAATAGCCTTGATTTTTTATTTTTTATTTTTTTCAGTTACCATCTGCCAGTAAGTTTTAATGTAATTGATTCTGGCCTCCAAAATGAACTTCTAAGGAAAACTTAAACCCATGCTAAGTTTCATTTAGGGACCCCAGAATTCTAGGGTGAATCCGTTCATTTGGAACAAGTTTGAATGTAGCAACTGCTGGCGAGATTAAATGACTCTAAATAAATCAGTTTACAACCTGTAACAAGAGATTAAAATAGTTGTTAAATGCCTTATAGTCATTTATTTGAAAATGTCAGTAAATTACAATTATCTTTCCTAGCTAAATCAATCAAATTCATATAATATACATATATGTGTGTGTCGGGCAGTGGTGGGATTGAAGTAATTTAACAACCGGTTCTCTGTCCTAATAATTTCTTCCAACAACCAGTTTGCCAAACTGCTCAGAAAGTTAACAACCGGTTGTCCCGAAGTGGTGCGAACTGGCTGAATCCCACTACTGGTGCCGGGGTGGGTTCCGCATACCTTTACTACCGGTTTGCAACGGGAAACTTCTGAGCATATGCAGATCGTCCATAATGACGTCTGGGCAGGTGGGCGGAGCCTCCTGCGGTGCTGCTTTTACTACCAGTTCACAAGAACCAGACCGAACTGGAAGCAACCCACCACTGGTGTGTGTGTGTGCTTGCATGCACACACACAAACACACACACACACACACCGGCATATATTAAGAAGGATATGTAATAAACCTCTGAGGAGGATTGCGTCCATAGAGTATTATTTTGAGAAATAAATCTTGGAGATTTGAATGATATGTTTTAATCCTGAAAATTAGCCTAGTAATATCACTGGGTTTTTTTTTTTTGTTTTTATAACTTTCCCAATATTGAGACCTTCCCTACATGGAGAAAACCCCAGGCCATGAACTTCCCTGCAAGCAGATGGCTACTTGTGGCCGGCAGTCTAATACTTCATTCTGCAATTGCTGAAAAACAGGTTCCTTCCATTCTGTACTCTTCTGCATCAGGGAAAAGCATTTTCTGGGGGCATATTTGCCATCCTTCACTTCTCTCTTCCAAACTCCGACTCCCTGCCATGCCCTCTGCCACCCAGTAAGCTTTGAAGCTTTGCAAACTACTTTTTTTTGGGGGGGGGGATATTGATGCAAGCTGTTTTAGCCTTCGATCAGCACTTCATGCAGTGCTTTGTCAATGCAGCAGATGACAGTATGGCTGTTGTATTTTGCACCAGCTTTTGTTTCTGATTGGTATTAGTTTTGGACTGACTGTGCGAAAGTAATTACATCTGCAATGCTCTCTACATGGGGCTCCCCTTGGGGTGCATCTGGAGGCTCCAACTGGTCCAGAATGCGGCCGCGTGGGGAATTATGGAAACGATGTGGCGCTCCCATGTGACACCTCTCCTGCGTGAGCTGCACTGGCTCCCGGTGGTGACCACCTTTAAAGCGCTCCATGGCTTAGGGCCTGGGTATTTGCGGGACCGTCTGCTGCCGCCAATAGCCACCCACCAGCCAATATGCTCGCACAGAGAGGGCTCCTCCAGGTGCTGTCGGCCAGACAGTGTCGGCTGGCGACCCCCAGGGGGAGAGCCTTCTCTGTGGTGGCACCCGCCCTCTGGAATGATCTAGCCCCGGAGATACGCAGGATATCAGACCTCCGGACCTTTCGTTGGGCCCTTAAAACTCATTTGTTCCAACTAGCTGGGCTGGCTTGATCTCATCCTCTGTTTTAAATTGAAATTGATTTTAAATTGGACTGTTTTAATTGTTGGCCGAAAATATTTAATTAATTTCTAATTAATTGTATTAATTAACTGTATATCATGTTTTATTCTGGCTGTTCACCGCCCTGAGTCCGCAAGGAGAAGGGCGGTTTATAAATTGAAACAAATAAATAAAAAAAATAAATCTGCAGCATAATAGACTGCAGACCTAGGCTGCAAATATCTGGTTGACCATTAGGTGGCGGAATTACAGTTTTCCAGATCTGTTTGCTGCCATTTCAGCAACTCAAATCATAAAATCCTAAAGTGGAAAGGGCCCATTTAGAGCAGACATTTTCCTTCATTATCTAACATCGCTTTTCAGAAAGTTTTTTTTTTACAGCTTATCAGAAAATCTAATTTAAATGTCCCTTTTGTGATTGGGTAATGGGTTCATGTGTCATTACCTAGAGAACTTTTAGCCAATTTGAGGTAATCTACCGTGGTTTGGAAAGCCCTGATTTAGAACCTCAAGCCTTCAGGAGTGGGAAAATGCACGCGTCTGAGTATTCTTGAGAATAAGGATCCAGCCTGAACAATGGTTATCAAAGCAATAACAAGAAAATGATTTTTTTAAGGTAACACATGTTAGTGGGTATGAAAGTTTAGCATCTAGCTAACTATATCTTATCAGGAGTCAGAAAATAAGAGCTCCATGAATGCATTATTGAGAACAAAGCAGGGGTGAAATGCTCCCGGTTTGGACCAGATCACCCGATCCGGTAGGGATGGTGGTGGGTGGTTTGGAGAACCGGTAGCAAAAATCCCTGTGCCTCCCCCCACCATGCCCAGTTGAGCCGCAGGATCAACAGAGGCTTTTTTTTTAACTTTTAAAAGCATTTTTTCTATAACCTCTTCCGACGAAAAAATGCTTTTAAAAGTTAAAAAAAAAAAGCCTCTGATGATCACGCGGCTCAGCTGGGATAGTCAGAGGCTTTTCAAAGCATTTTTTTTCTGCAATCTCTTGGCCCAAGAGGTGGTAAATAAATGCTTTGAAAAGAGTCTGATATCCCAGCTGAGTTTCCTGATTGGCAGAGAGGTATTTTTTAAAATGCCTCTCTGATGATCCCAGCTGAGTTGCCTGATCGGCAGAGGCTTTTCAAAGCATTAAAAAAAATGCTTTGAAAAATTAAAAAAAAGGTTGGCCACGCCCACCCAGTCACATTACTCCCCCCCCACACACACACCAAGCCATGCCCACAGAACCGGTAATAACAAATTTTACATTTCACCCCTGGAACAAAGGCATAAGAAATCAATCTGCGATCAGTCATTTCATAAACAAAGAGCAGGCAGAAAGAGAGGATACAGGAATAATTCTCTGTCAACATCCCATTGCCCTGTCAATAAATTGTGTGGGGCTGAAAATTCAACGCTGCTATAGTCAAGAGTCCAACCTTCTGGTCAGTGGAGGAATCCAAAAATGATACTTTCAAGACATACCAGTGGTGGGTTGCCCCCGGTTCAGACTGGTTCTATAGAACTGATAGTAAAACTGGAGGGAGGCTCTGCCCACCGAGCCCGATGTCATCAGATCACTTCAGCACATGTGCAGAAGAGAGTGGGCAGGTGGCCCCATTGTGAACTGATAGCAGGGGTGAAATGCTCCCGGTTAGGACTGGATCGCCTAATCCGGTAGTGATGGCGGCAGGTGGTTCGGAGAACTGGTAGCAAAACTCCCTGCACCGCCCCCATGCCCAGCTGAACAATGCAATCATCAGAGGCTGCTTTTTTACTTTTAAAAACATTTTTTCTACAACCTCTTCAGCCAAAATGCTTTCAAAAGTAAAAAAAAAAAAAGGCTCTGATGATTGTGCGGCTCAGCTGGAATCGTCAGAGGCTTTTAAAAGCATTTTTTTTCTGCAACCTCTTCAGCCAAAGAGGTTGTAGGGGAAAAAAAGCTTTTAAAAGCCTCTGACGATTCCAGCTGAGTTGCCTGATCGCAGAGGTTTTTAAAAGCATTTTTTTTTACTTCTGTCGCATTTTCTTCTGTCGAAGAGGTTATAGAAAAAATGCTTTTAAAAGTAAAAAAAAAGTTGGCCACACCCACCCAGTCACATTACTCCCCACACACACACCAAGCCACATCTCCAGAACCAATAGTAACAAATTTTGCATTTCACCACTGAACGGTAGTAAAGGTAAGTAGAACCCACCCCTGAGACATACCTGTCTATTGGAATGTTTTCGGTGAAGTTTCACGTTTGAATTTATGCAGCCAAATCTGCCTACCTCTGAATCAGCTAGGAAGGATAATTGTGCTAACTCTCTGACATTTTAAATAAGCAAATATCAGTTGCTTACAACTATTTTAATCTCTTGTTACAGGATGTAAATGGATTATTTGGAGTCCTTTGATCTTGCTGACAGTTGCTACATTCAGACTACCATTTCTCTCTGTATAACTTGGTTTCTGGTCCCTTAAGCCATCTGTTCCATTTTTCTCTGAACTGATTACCATTTGTCAGATTCCTTTTGAAAGTGTGTGCCAAATTGTACACGATACCTGAGGAAAGGTGTGACTATTGCAGAATAAAGTAGAATAGCTATTTCCTTCATTTTTAAAAAAACAAAAACTATTTCTGTTAAGACAGACTAAAACTACATTTGTTCTTTTTTGAAGGTATACCATATTGCTGACACCTGTCATCTTAGATTGTAATTAATCAGTGTACGAAACAGACATAGTAAAACATATGTATAGGTACCATCTGAGCATTTCAGCACTGTCTAGCCAAGGGACAGACTTTTGGGGGTTGTACAATGTAACCGAATATCATCATCATCATCATCATCATCATCATCATCATCATCATCATCATCATCATAATACAGTAATTATTATAATCATGGAATTAGAATGTTCTCAATTTGCATAAAGTATTAACTCCAAAGAAACAAAATATGACCTTGTATTTGTACAATCTTCTTCTTCTTCTTCTTCTTCTTCTTCTTCTTCTTCTTCTTCTTCTTCTTCTTCTTCTTCTTCTTCTTCTTCTTCTTCTTCTTCTTCTTCTTCTTCTTCTTCTTCTTCTTCTCTTTCTCCTCCTTCTCCTTCTCCTTCTCCTTCTCCTTCTTCTTCTTCTTCCATATCCGTCATCAGACTTTGGCAATCATGTTGATGATCCTATTTTTATCAACAGCTGCATGAAAAAGTGCTGCTGAGTTTTGTCTACACCAGTCCCTTAGATTCGGAAGCCACGATTTTCTTCTTCTGCCTGAACTGTGTTTGCCTTCAATCTTTCCCTGGAGGATTAAATGAAGAATGGCATATTTTTTCCAGGTGTCACATCACAAGTCCAAAATATTTGTACAATACAAGGCCAAAAGTTCACCAATGTTAAAAACTAAGCTTAACATGTACTGATAATGTTAATGTTAAAACTCTTTAACTAATCTGATTAAGTAGATGATGCAAATGAAGTCACTGGGTTATCAACTTCATAAAGCAAATTGTAATGTAAATTACTTCTGAGGGGTCCTTGGTAGTCTCTGAACTTGGCTGCTTTCTTGCACATGCTTCATTACCCAATCAAGGTAACATCACTAGTGCTAGTGACTAGCACTCATGATGTTACCTAGTTTGGGTAATGAAATATCTGCAAAAAAACCCAACCAAACTGAAAGAGCACCAAGGACCCTTCATTTCAACCTTGAGCTACAAATATTCTCCTTTAGTGATACTACATATGAGCATCAAATCCTCCAGAAAGCACGCAAATGCGAAAAAAATTGCCTGGTGGCACACTTCTACCCACTAGCACTAATGATGTTACCTAGTGTGGGTAATGAAATGCCTGCAAAAAAACAACCAAGCTCCGAGAGCACCTTTTCAATCCCGAGCTACAAATATTCTCGTTGATCAATAAACC
Source organism: Masticophis lateralis (assembly GCA_030761175.1). Taxonomy (NCBI): domain Eukaryota; kingdom Metazoa; phylum Chordata; class Lepidosauria; order Squamata; family Colubridae; genus Masticophis; species Masticophis lateralis. The sequence continues at coordinate 124,322,685 of JAUDYJ010000001.1, read as the reverse complement.
ATTTTAATCCATCGATCACCTAGCTCAAACAATATCTCATGAATTACCCTCAACCCAACCTGGGTTTCCAGATTGTGCAGCTAATGTTTCAGTGCCAGCATGAAGAATTCTAGCAATGTGGTACCAAGGAGGTACCTCTGAAGAGAAGATGCTCTGCAGCAGTCTTGCTATGGAGTTAACAACTATTAAGATAAATATGTCAGGCAAGAACCTGAGCAATAAGGCTGTGGGGGCAGCAAGGCAATATGTCTGAAGCCTTCCCTTGCAAGGAAAGCACTGGGGGAAGTGCAATACTCATAATCTGGGAGATTTAAATAGATCTTTGATGGCCATTTATTGTAGTGCATCCACCAAGGGCATCCTGTAGATGGGATGGAATTCTTGTCTTCTGGAATTCAGTGAGTAGCAGATCCAAATATCAATATGTATGTATCCATAGATCCAGACTTAATGAAAGAATCTGTGGCAGCAGTCCTACTCAACTTAACCAAACATAGTAAGGTTTAAATATCTAGAATCATGGACTACATCAACCTCTGCCTCACTACCAAGGAGAAAAACCAAACCAACATTGGTAAGGCAAGCTACTGTGTATAAACAAGGAGTAAACCCCACACTCACTAGTGCTGATGATGTTAACTAGTTTGGTCATGAAATGTCTGCGAGCGAACAATCAAGCTTGGGGAGCGCCAAGGTTTCCACAGTTCAACCCTCAGCCTCATATATTTTCCTCTATTGGTAATAATAATTCAGTTTAAGCTCTTAAATAATGCCCCTTATTCCATAACATTCTCATCAAAAGCATAATAAATATTCATAGTGCAACATGGCGTACACATTCTGTATAAATCTTAAAAGTGTGAAATAATCAGAAATGGAGATTTTACAATATAACCCATAAATCCAGACCATCTTTCATTACAAATCCTTATTTCCTTTGTATGAGTTATCAGTTCCTTTACCGCTTGCTCAGCAACTTGAGCTAGCCACACATAAACCTCTCGAATGTTTATATCATTCATCGCTGCAATATCTTTTTCTTGCAAAATGAAATCAGCTTATTGGACAATTTATTTAGGAAACTTAAAATTATTGATATATATACACTGTATAACGCGAATCCTACTGTAGTATCAGAATTGAACTATAAGCTCACACTATCACAGCTGAATTTTAAAACCTGATCATTCAGTTTGCACCAAGATTTTCTCTTAAATGGATGTAAAAGTATCTGAGTTAGTCACCTCAGAGGGTCTGTAAATGTACGTTTCATCATTTCGATCATTCTTTCATGTGCAATCAGGGTATATTTGGTGAGGAAATTTGAAAAGCCTTTTTACTTTGCTAGAATATTTTTTGTTTGATTCCTTTTAAATCATCAGTATTTCAAGAAAAACACCGTCTGTACATTTCTCTTGAGACATAATTTGTGGAATTGTGGCTAATTTTAAGTATAAATTTGCAGAAGAACAGGGTAATTAAATGTAGACACAAGTAGTTCTTGAATTACAAGCACAACTGAGCCCAACATTCCTGTTGCTAAGCAAGACTTAAATTGTTAAGTGAGTTTTGCCCCATCTTATGACTTTTCTTGCCATGATTGTTAAGTGACTCATTGCAGCGGTTAAGTTAATAACAAGATTGTTAAGGGAATCTGGCTCAACCATAAAAATCTATTAAACATTATTTCCCCTTCTGATTCAAGCAAAGATATATCAAGATAATCTTCCAAATATAAGGCTTTTGGTTCTTGAGACTAGAGAGTAACTTAGCAGCCAATCAAATACATTGCTCATATTATTGTTGTTGTTGTTTTTTTTAAATTTGATTTATATGCCGCCCTTCTCTGGAGACTCAGGGCGGCTTACAATGCGTTAAGCAATAGCCTTCATACTTTTGTATATTTTTATACAAAGTCAACTTATTGCCCCCACAAACTGGGTCCTCAATTTACCTACCTTAGAAAGGATGGAAGGCTGAGTCAACCTTCAGCCTAGAACTTGCACAATTGTAGACAGCTGGGTGTTAATAACAGGCTATCTAGCCAGCATCTGAGGTTAATTGTTGCAATTAACATAAGATCAATTAGTCAGTTTGAAACTTTCATCTAATGTGCTCCCCCTCCCCCCAATGTATGCAGACATAGGAGTCAATGATCCTATATGACTGCACATTGGAAATATGTATGCATCATTTAATTTTTAAAAACATTTAAATATTTCTGAGTATATGAGTATGGGTAATGAAATCTCTACAATATTATTTGCCTGCCACTGCTGAACTCTTTTTTTTAATGTTCTGATTCCCAGTTAGGATTGCTATCATTGTCAGAGTTAGTTTGTTAACATTTTAAAGTAGTGAAAACAGGAAATATGTAACAAGGCCATAAAATAGATCTAACATAATACAACTTCCAAAAGCCTCAAAAATCCAACTAGCCTCAAAAAAATCAAGAAAATTAGAAACCCCTACAGGACGTGACCCTTTCCTTTACGTTCCATTGTTCCATATATTGTAATCTTTATGATCACCCAATCATACTTGTTCTTGCTATAGCTAACATTCTTCTCTTCTTAGTTAGTGTTCTCTGCTCTTTCCATGATAAGCCCATCAGATACCACAATAACATTTATGCTCAAAACTGTTATGGGCAGAGTTAGTGAGTATCTGTTGTGGCCCGTACGCAGTCTGTGCAGCTAGTAGCTGATTCAGACAGTGAGGAGGCTGGTGTGGTGCTGTGCCAGCAGCCTGTGTAGCTGGCACTCGAGTCAGACAATGAGGAGGCTGGAGAAATGTGGTGCCAGAGGCGGAGATTCAGCCAGGGCCTTCAGAACCTCCAGAAGCTCCCTTAAGGGAAGAGGACGAAGAGGAGGAGCCTCTTGTCAATGCACAGGCACGCAGAGCTGCCAAAAGGCAGGAGTGGCTCCTCAGAAGGAGGTCTCCTCGAGAGTAAGGCTTGGGGCTAATTGGCCACTGCCTTAGCCTATTTAAGGAGGAACGCCGACTGAAGCAATTTGCAGGGAATAACTTTGTTCACATACCTTTGTGTCTTGTCTTGCTTATCTTATCAGCTTCTGCAAATTGCTTCTGGGCATTCTGCCAACCACAGTAAGCTTTCAGTTATTATTCTTTGAATTCTTGGCAGCTGTTAATGCAGTTAATTAACAGCCATTGTTGTAAAAGACTGATTTATTTAGTAAACCAAGATTTGAACGGACTTTGTGTGTGCTGCATTCTTTGGGGTCCGTAGCTGGGGCAGAACAGTATCACTGACCTGCTGACTGTGAGCATTTTACATTCCTAACAGCCATTTTGTTTATGAAATTGGATTTTAAACTATGAAAAATCAGGACAGCTCAAGGGGGGAAAAAATGAACCAGCAAATCACATTCAATAAATTCTTGGGCCTTCTTCATCAGAGATTTTGAAAACTCCAGGGCACTGAGAGAGAATGGATCTAATGTTCTGCTGTCCCTTCATTGAACATTGACCTCCTTGTGGCCTGACCATTAGACCATTGTGGCCTCTACCAAACTATCTGGTTGTGATCTACCTCACTTTGTCTGGTAGAAATTGAACAGAATTAGATATGATACAGAAAGAAGTGTCTGGGTCCTGTACCAGTGGGGATGGGAAGATTCCCTTTATTGCAGTTGTGGTGTTGATACACAAACTATTAAACATATTGTGCAAGATTGCCCAGGACACCTGTTCTCTGGTTCCCTAGAAGACCTGTATGAAGCAACACCAGAGGTGATAGATGGATAACTGAATTGGATATCCAGTTATGAGGCCACTGCCCTACCTCCATACATATATACATACATATGTATGTATGAACATATGTACAGGCACACACACACACATATACAGTAGTAGCCAAAATTGTGGAAAACTTTTGGGAATAGTGTATTTTCTAAAACTAGCTAATAACACAACTTTTTTTTTTTTGAGTAGTACCATAAAATTATACATCAATGGAAAGATAATTTAATCAAGAATGTAATGTGATAACTTTTATGAAAGATTTACTATTAGAATAGCAGTTTCAGTATAAAGAAGAAAAGTGAAACACATAGAAAAAATGAGATATACAAAAATTATCACCATAGATCTATAAAAATTATCACCATAGAAAAAATGAGATATACAAATATTATCATGTCAGTTAATACTTAGTTGGGTAACCTTTAGCATGAATTACAGCCTTACAACGTCTTCCCATGGAGTGAACCAAGTCTTTTAGTTCTGCAGCTGTTATAATGTGAAACCAAGATTGAATGATTGCTTCTATTAACTGGGTTTTATTGCTGGGTTGCTTCTGACTAATATGTTTCTTTAGTCAGCTCCATAGATTTTCAATTGGGTTAAGGTCAGGATTGAAATGCTCCCGGTTCGGACTGGATCAGGCGATCCAGTAGTGATTGTGGCAGGTGGTTCGGAGAACCGGTAGCGATGGTGCAGCAAGGCTCCATCCACCCGCCCGGGTGTCATTACTTCCTGGTTTTAACCCTCCTGTGTTTTTTACCCTCTGCGCATGCACATGTGATGCATGAGGAAAGCAAGCGGGCCGGCGCGATGCATGCACTTCTGAACTGGTAAGGAAGGTAAGTAGATTTCACTAGCCAGATTTCATTAGCCTGGTTAAGGTCTGGGCTATTCACAGGCCATTCCAGCAGTGGAATATGATTATGTTGAAACTCCCCAAAAAAGTGGTGCTATTAGCCATCAAACCTCAAAAATACACCTTTCCCAAAAGATTTCCACAATTTGGGCAAGTACTCTATATGTTTACTTCTCTTCTGTCATATTCTCATCATACACCAAATAAGTATTAATAATTGATCTGATGACCAAAGTCTCTTTTACAATTACTGTAGAGAAAACCAAGATTAACTACAGCATTAGTAGGGAGGAAAGGAATAAAACGCACAGGACTCCCTCTCTTCTAATGTTAGAATTTTTTTTTAAAGGCAACTCCCAGGTAAGGTAGCAAGAAGATAGATAGATAGATAGATAGATAGATAGATAGATAGATAGATAGATATTATATATATATATATATATATATATATATATATATATATATATATATATATATATATATATATATATATTTGTTTTCTGAGGTTTTCGCGGGTGTTTGTATGTAGGACTTTGGTTATTCGGGTCTTCTCCCGCGTAGAATTGGAAGTATCTTGGCGACGTTTCGACGAAGTCTCATTCGTCATCTTCAGGCTGGTGTTCTCGGCTTCGTTCTTCCAGGAGCAATGTGAGATTGCAGCTGACCCTTCCTTTTAACTACTAGTGGGGGTGTGAGCTGATTGGGTGGGAGCTTGTCTGTGTTCTGATTGGGTGGAGGTGTGTTCTGATTGGTTGGGGGCTTGGCTGTGCTCTGATTGGATGGCGGGTTGGTTGTGCTCTGATTGGCTGGGGGTATGTTCTGTTTGGGTGGGGGCTTCCAACCTAATCCAAAAAGAAACCCCCACTAAAATTCAAGACAGAGAACAAGAAAACGGCAAAGCCCTCCTCCCATACATAAAAGGCGCCACAGACAGAATAAGCAAAATCCTCCAGAAACATAACATCAAGACAGCATTCTGCACAAACCGAAAAATATCCACCATCCTGAGGAACCCCAAAGACAAAATCGAGTTAGAAAATCAAGGAGTATATGAAATCCCATGCACCGCCTGCCCCACCACATACATCGGACAAACAAACAGAAGAATAAGTGCACGCATTGAAGAACACAAAAACTCAGTCAAAAAAGAGGAACCAACTTCTTCCCTGGTCCAACACTTCAAAGCCACAGGACATGAAATTGACTTTAAAAAGACCAGAACTATCACCAAAACTGAACACTTTAATGACAGAATAATCAGAGAAGCCATCGAGATAGAAAAACGCCCACACAGCATGAACAAACGAGACGATACCTCCCACCTGCCAGCCATTTGGAAACCCACCCTTATTGACAAATGAGTCCCCAACACGATGAATGACACCAGACCCACACTCACAAGAGCCACACAGGATGTCACCACCACACATCCACGCAGAAAGCAGACTCAAACCCATACTGATAATGAGGCACGACCAAGGACCAGAAGCCAGACCGCAGCTGCATCATTAGCCACTCTTAACCCCTCCAATCCATACATGAATCAGACCAACACCCTCCATGAAAAGCCCTCAAGACCACAAACCCGAAGCCAAACAACAACAACGCAGCTCACCAGCTCAAATCCCCCTGCAACTCAGACTAAGCCGAGCACAACCAAGCCCCCACCCAAACAGAACACACCCCCAGCCAATCAGAGCACAACCAACCCCCCCATCCAATCAGAGCACAGCCAAGCCCCCAACCAATCAGAACACACCTCCACCCAATCAGAACACAGACAGGGGTTGGAGGCCAAGATGGAGGACTGGTAGGATATATGCTTCTTCTGCTCGGCCTCTAAGTTTTTACTTCATCCTTATTGTGGTTTTTTAACTGTGTTTTTAGCTTTTACCCCCCGATTCTTGCAGTGGAGTTTTTAATGCAAAATTGTATACCAGTTAATTTTCCAACTCTCCCCCGGCAACTCCCATTTTATTCTGGCAACGAGCCCGGTCTTGCAACTCTTTTGATATCTCTGTTTGTTAGGCCTAACTGCCTGGCCCAGCGCCCTGCCTTTATCACTCATACTGCCTGCGATCAACTCGGCAAATGAGCTGTTTTAACTGCCTTGACTGTTCTGATATATATGGGCTGATTATTGCTGAAGCTTTACCCATATAATCTGTTTTTAACTGGGAGACTCTATAAACCAAGGACTTTTTAATCTACTATCAGAACGTTAACCTGCTTTGAGCCATATTACTACCCAACATCCTCCTCCAAGAGATTAACCAGCTGCCTTGATATGAGCCCACATAAACGTCGTCGTTCCTTATCCCCGAGGGACCCTTGTTTGGAGACCTCCCTTGAAAACATAATGGGCCCCTTGCCTAAGATCAAAAAGACTGACACCATGAAATTAAACCAAGATCCGAACATATCAACTACTTCCTTGGATGAATTCTTCCAAAACTTAATATCTCTGGATTCTTTGCCCAGCTCTCCTTTGGAAGAATCGGAATCCCTGGCTGCCTCACTCTGCAACACACCTTCTCCACTGGATTGTCCAACACCATCAGATGTTAGTTCTGTCTTTCCCTGTTTCACCGCTTTACCGTCCCCTACCGACTTAGTTCAGTCTTCGGATATCCGGCTTTTGCAACAGTTCTGTCTCCGTTTGGCCGACTCTATTACCCATCTGACATCCTCCGTTGGAGTGCTGGAGGGCAAAGTGGAATCCCTTAGTAAGTCGGTCTCAGCACTATATCCCTATAGAACCATCAGACATGCAATGAGTCCGTCTCGAATGGATAGCCATCTCCCTCCTCGACCGATGCCATTAGTGAATCTCCAATTGCTAACAGCCAACTTATGCCTGAACCTGGCCCATTCCCATTTTAACAAGCACGACTGGACCAACCGTAAATCCATATTAGACACTTTGAGACTCTTATCCAGTTCTTACATCCGGGACAATGAGCTGCTCTCAGTGGAATGGCTTCCCAGCACTCCCCACCATAAACGTCTGATTCTCAAGTTCAGCTCATCCAAGACCCCCTCACTTTTATGTGGTCTTCGCAACCATCTGACCCATTTTGGAGTCTTCCCTCAAAGATGCTTTATAAATACCCACCTATCTTCTCTCGGGAGGAAGACTATCAATGTGGACACCTGCTGCGGGACAGGAACGGAGTGCAAGGACCTTCACACGGAAGCTGGTAGCTCTTTGAGGACCTCAACCACCAGTTCCACAAATCCGCTGGTGACCCAACAACAACAAGAGGATGACCTCCAGACCAGAAATGTTGCGCTCCCAGATCAACCCCTCTCTACCTCTGACTCAGAAGGTTTATCAGGACTCGGCCCCTTATCTTTGATCACTTGTTCCCCTTCTGCTCCAAGAATCTCGCCTCTCAAAATGCCACACAATCAGTCCCCACAACTGGCTGGTTTGACCGTGCAGACCTCTCGGGCTCTTCCTCTTTCACCGTCTATCATCATCACCAAATCGCGTAACGGCGGCATTTATTTTGATGACAACAACATCATACAGCTGTCCCCTCCAACAGTTTTACCTATACGTCATTCAAGCCATTACCAAGACCTGGACGATAATCTCAGTCCAAATCTGGCCTCCCACCAGAATTCTCCAAGATCTAAAAATGACCCCAAAACCAAGCAAGAGAAACAAGGCAAGATAACAGATTTTTTTGGTCTAACTGTCCCCCAGTCTTTCCACCAGCCCCCTGTTGCTACTAAATGACAGTCAAAGACTCACCCTCGAACTCCTCCTTGGTCCATCTTGAGTTGGAACATCGCAGGGTGGGCATCCAAAAAAGCTGACCCGGATTTTTTGAACTACCTCAAAAACTTTCAAATCCTCATATTTCAGGAAACGTGGGAGATCAACGACATTTCACTATGTGGTTTTGAAATCATAACCCTGCCAGCCCGTCCCTCTCTGCTTGGTGGTCGTTCGAAGGGTGGCCTTGCAACAGGTATCTCCCTGGACTTGCATGCAAACGTGGTTCCAGTGGACTCTCTTCACCCTTATGCCCAGGCAAATCTGATATCCGTCGGGAAACTCTCGCTCCTGGTGTTTAATGCCTACCTCCCTCCCGGGGGCTCTCACCGGGACTTGGATGAGCTGTGGGCTGGTCTGGAAGACTTTCTCGCTACCATCATACTTAGATTCCCACACTCCTTCGTTCTTATGGCGGGGGATCTAAACGCCCGCACTGCAGGGACTTGGGAAACCCTAGTTGTCTCCCGTTGGTGGACAGGCCGGGCCAGGGATGACCACCCCCTGGACACCCTGAAAGGGAGAGTTTCCAAGGATCGGAAAGCTGACAAAGCGGGGACCTGTCTAGCTCTTCTTACCATCAAACTAGACCTCTTCCCCCTTAATGGCAGATGTGCCCCGGATGTTCCCGGGGAATTTACCCACTTGGCCAAAAACGGCAACAGCACAATAGACTATATTTTGGTTTCGAGAGCCTTTTTGCCACACATTTCCTCCTTCAAAGTAGACGACAGGATTTTCAGTGACCATCTTCCACTTATTACGGTTGCACGGCTATATAGACCTCAAAGCCATCCCGCTCATGCTGTCTCCATAGACTCTAATCCCAGAGGCTCCCCAATGTTGCCGAAAGTCTCTGGCCCTTTTCCACGCACGCTTTTATCATCAAGAAGCAGCCAATACCTTGTCAGCCTTGATCGGAACAAAGGCTACACCTGGTGCACTACTGACCGCCTTCACTGAGTGCATAAATGGTCTTATAGCCTCCTTTCAGCCCCCCACCCTTATTCCTGGCAGAGTTTCCTGGAGGAAGGGAGCCCCTTGGTTTAACTCAGAATGCAAACAAGCCAGGAACCATATGAGATCTATATATTCTGCCTACAAACGAACAGGTTCATTAATGCCTCTCCCCCCCGCTTACTTCGAGGCCAAGAAGGCATACAAGCTAGCCCTTTTAAGAGCTAAGCAAGACTGGCACCGGCTTAGGTGGAACGCATTATTAGAGGCCGCAAAATCCAGCAACCCCCGTGATTTCTGGAGCCTGTTAAACAGGAGGGCAAATAGTAGGCTTACTCACTCCATTTCGGCCACTACATGGGAACTCTTTCTACACCGAGTCTTTTATGACACTGATGTGCCAGCCTCTTCAACCACAGGTTCTCTCCCTAACCACCTTCCCAGATGGCCTCCTGTCGAACCATCCACGATTGCTAAGCTGATCGGACAACTCAAACTCCGAAAAGCTCCCGGCCCAGATCTCATCCCAGCCGAAGCCATCCTAGCCCATAAGGACTGGTGGATCCCAGTTCTTACCGAGGTATTCAATGCAATCAACCAAACGGGCCTTATCCCCAAGCTCTGGAAGGATGCTATAATTATCCCCATATACAAGAAAGGCGCCCACTCCGATCCCGGCAACTTCCGTAACATCAGTCTTCTTTCAATTTTGGGGAAACTCTATGCCCGCTATCTCCTGTCCAAACTGGAGTGCTGGGCTGAAGAGGCCGACCTGCTCGGCTATGAGCAGGCGGGGTTCCGTCCAGACCACTCGACAATTGACCATGCTTTGATCCTTCATCATCTTGCCGTAAAATACTCCACCCCCAGGAAGGGCCGTCTCTGCGTTGCCTTCATAGACCTAAAGGCTGCCTTCGACAGCATCCCTAGAGCTAAGCTGTGGGCCAAACTTTCCGCCTGGGGTATTGACAAAAGATTACTTTGGCTTATATCCCAGCTGTATGAAGGGACAGAAGCAAAAGTGCGCCTTACCCCGCAGGGGGATCTCACCAAAGCTATCCCCATTAACAAGGGGGTTAGGCAGGGGTGTATACTCGCACCCTTTCTCTTCAACCTATACATCAGTGACTGGAGAAAGGCATTTTCGGATCACATAGTCTATATCCATGCTCCTAGATTAGCAGATTACAGATGTCCGCTCCTGCTCTACGCTGACGATGCTGCAATACTTTCATTTTCCCGGGTGGGCCTATGTAGAGCCCTAAAAATCCTTTCTGCTTACTGCTCTGCTAACCAACTCCATATAAACCATTCCAAGTCTAAAATCATGGTATTTGCAAGAAGCAGGAAAATTTATCACTGGAACCTGGATGGCAGCCCAGTGGAACAGGTCCACAGATTTCAATACCTAGGTATCCTCTTTCAATCTAATACCAAGTGGCCTGCGCAGGTTGAATCTCTCTGTAATAAGGCTAAGATTTCCACCCACGCCCTCCTGCATTTTTTTCATACTGAGGGAGCCCATCATATCCCCTCAGCAATAAAAGTCTATAGGGCAAAGGTGATAGCGGCTGTCACCTAAGGCGCCCCCCTATGGGTCCAATCCAACATCTCCTCTCTTGAGTCCATCCACAACCAGTTCCTACGCCGTTTGATGGGAGTCCCTCCCTGTGTAAGTAACGCCGCAATCCAGCTGGAATTGGGCATATCTTCACTTGCTACAATCATATGGAAACGTGCAATTGGATATTGGTTGTCCCTATGGACCAGACTCCCAGAATATTACCTAGGCCAATGCCTATGGCGGGACCCTTTTCATAGTCCCTGGGCCCATAATATCCATACAAAGCTTTTGAAGATCGGGATTTCCCCCATTGAAGCTTTTACTTTAGGCCCTGAAGCTGCCAAATCATTGATCTTTCAACGGCTGGATGACATTGACAGACAACTAAATCTGGCAAACGGATCGGGAACATGCTCACCGTTTTCCCTTGGAATTGTTCCCTTGCCTCACCCTCCACCTTACCTCTCTGCATTACATTCTATCAAACATAGGCTCGCATTTATGAAGGCAAGATTTAATGTGATCCCCTCGAATGTCCTCGACAGTAGGCTTTCGGGGGGAGTAAAATCCTCCTATTGTGCATGTGATGGCCAATCCCCAGAATCTCTGTTTCACATTACATTCGTATGTCCCCACTACCGAGACATAAGATCAAGATTCATTTCCCCTATTTCCCAGAGATTCCCTGGATCACCTGATCTGTTCAGCCTTTATTTCCTACTCCAGGATGCAGACCCTAATATAACTTCAAAGGTGGCAAAATTTTTTGCTGCAGTCACGGCGGAAAAAAAACGGGGGAAGAGACCGGTAATTCCTATGGCAGAGGATCACTAGTATTGATAGTATAGATTGTATTTGAGGTAGTACATGGTGTATTGTCGCATGATCTTTTTACAATTGTAAAATCTACCCCCCCTTTTTATATGTATTTAATTTGGTCTCTGACCGCAATAAAAAGTATCTATCTATCTAACACAGACAAGCTCCCACCCAATCAGCTCACACCCCCACTAGTAGTTAAAAGGAAGGGTCAGCTGCAATCTCACATTGCTCCTGGAAGAACGAAGCCGAGAACACCAGCCTGAAGATGACGAATGAGACTTCGTTGAAACGTCGCCAAGATACTTCCAATTCTACGCGGGAGAAGACCCGAATAACCAAAGACCTACACACACACACACACACACACACACACACACACACACACACACACACACACATATATATATATATATATATATATATATATATATATATATATATATATATATATATACATACACATATATATCAATGAAGTGGGAAGGTATAAGATTATGATGAAACGTCACTTAACCTTATGGCATTTTTCCCCTTATAAATTCCCCTGTATAGACGTGGGTATAACTCAGCAGAAAATTAGCATTTGAAACAATCACCACCCTCTCTATGATATATTTTAGAAAAGTTGTTCAAGGAAAGCTGGCAACATCCTATATCTATCTCTGCTCTGCTGATGGAAAAGGCCATGTTGTGCCCTATAAATAAGCTTCATTTAAACTCTGGCTCACAAGTTTTTGACTTTTGTCATTTCCCATAAAATCTACCGTCTACATATGTAGACTGTAAAAATGGTTTAACCATCACATCATCTTAGAGAAGATGGCAAGGTCATCTCGGTTCCCTGCTGAAATAAATCCCATCGATGAGAAAGGTTTTGAGCTATAGTGATATCACTTTTTCATGACACTATAAAAATTTATGAAGGCAAAGTTATATTTCAGAATCTCATTTCAAAACTTTGGCAATTGTTTAGAGTTTTCAGTTAATGTCACTGGTTTCCTGGGGGCTTCAGCACCATAATATGATCTGATTCAGTGTACTCTTTAAGCGGTTTCCTTGCTTTAAAACTCAATGCTTAGATAATCCATCATTTGGAGATGCACACTTTCTTTGCATATAATCTCAGAATATTTGAATCTCTGAAGAGCTGGATTACCTGACAGTGCTCATTAAAGAATCTCCTTGCAGAGTATAAAATCCTGTGTAACACTCCAATTTTCAACCAAAGCACCTTTAAGCTCTTAAGTATTTTAAACATAATTGGATGCCAGAAGAAGACCGAAGTGCACATTCTTCTTGTTTATTCAACTTGTTTGATTTATTCTCTAGATGTATCATCTGCCTTTAAATCAGCTGCTCAAAGTAGTAAGTTCAGCCAGTCTCCTTCTTCCAATTTCCCCTTGGGCAAGTTGGACTGAGAGATAATGAAGGTCACAAAGTCATTCAGAAGGTTCCATGGGCGGGAGAAGACTTAGCATACCTGAACCTGAATCATCATAATAGAAATCTGTTTATTATTATTATGAATATGTACACATAAATCATTTTCATAGAATTTTAATCCACTTTTTCTGTAAAAGTAGTAATGTTACAGTAAAAATGATGTGTAAAAATAGTTGAAGATGTTGCTTGAATATTGAAGAGACTCAATTTCAAGAGTGAAGGCAAATATATGTGTCCCAAGATAATGTTGCAGGATCCAATCTGAATCGGTCACCGGGACCAAGATTTAGTCTACCAAGCTTTCAAATTCAATCCATCCTCAGGAATTTCTCTTTTGCCAGAACATTCTCTCACATTCTGGTGACAGAGAGAGAGAAGTTTGAGGATGGCCTCCAGCACGAGACCGAAAATTTGGAAGACTAAACCTCTGGTTCTTGTGACTGACTTGGATTGGATTCTAGAGACTCAATTTCAAGTCCATACATGGAATCTCTTTCAGCAAATCACTATTTTCCAGCCCAGTTCATTTCACAGATTTGAACATATATCTCTCACATAGAAATAAAATTTAAGATCTACCACTTTCATTAAGATGATAGCACAGCTAACTTTAGAGAGATCAAGGTTGTCAAGGATCAAGAAAGATCAAGGATGTCAAACAAATCATTTGTTTGACATCCTTCTGTTTTAAAGGTGAGTTCATATATATTCAAAAGGAGCACAGATCTAATCATAATTATGTTTGGAAAAATTAGTGGTAAAAAGAAACGAGACTGCCCAAGAACAAGGTGGCTAAACACCATCAAAAGCTGACACCAGACAGAGTGTAGAAGAATTCAAAGTAGTGCACAATCAGAAGACATGGAGAGACCTGGCCAAACAATTGCCAAGAGTCGGACATGACTGAATGGATAATGTCGTCATCATACATGCTGTGCATGTTTTACAATATGAAGTTTAATATGTCTTTCCCAGGAATTCATCTCAGCGTTGTGTTCTTCCTGACATTCCCTTAAGCTAAATGTAGTTCCAATGTTCTGCTACTTGCTTTCTCCAGAAACAGTAAATGGAACAAGTCTGAGATGTGCTGTTTGGTTTCTTTTTCTCTGCCCATGGCAACATTCTTAGTGATATGATCACCCGCTTTAAGAAGTGATGGGAGAGTTCATTTTCTCTTCTAACAATAAACAAATCTAAAGGCTCAGAGCAGCTGTTAAGCTTGAAGAAAGTAAAAGTGCAGCAAAGACCGTAGCTTTATAAAATTGGATTTTTAACAAAGCCTCTCCAAAGCATTACCTTCATATTAGCAATGAACAAAACAGAACAAATTATTTTTCTACACCTGTTCCATTACATTGATTTTAATACCAGACTGTATCAGTTCACTGAAGGAATCACAATATCTATCTATCTATCTATCTATCTATCTATCTATCTATCTATCTATCTATCTATCTAGATATATTCCAATCATTTTTACAATCTTAGACTACTTAAAGCATAGTAACAGACCACATTAACTCTTCAGACCCACAACTGCTGGTTGAATGGCTGTGATTCGACAAATGTTTTTGCTCGTTTTAGTGCCAAGAGAAAGAACATGTCATCAGCAAAAGCACAGATAAGTAGTAGATTATATCAAGAATACAGTAGGTTAAGGGTTGAAAAACAGTCACAAGAATTCTATTACTAAAAACTATGGGGGAATCAAAACTGGTCCGTGGCATCAGGAAATTTAGGCTTTAATTCTATGTCCCCATCACCATGTTGATCTCCAAGACAACTAGTCACCTACCTATGGCAGAGATGGCATCATCACTCCAAAACATCAAGTGGGGTGGCGAGTTAGACTAAAGCACATTCATACTAAATTCTATCTTAACATTTTTGGAATATCATTCCCCTTTGGGTGAGATTTAATATCATTCCCCTTGAGGTAAGAACTAAGCAGAAATGACCTGATCGCAAGAACATTTTTTTTTTAATTTGATTTATATGCCGCCCTTCTCCGGAGACTCAGGGCGGCTTACAATGCGTTAAGCAATAGCCTTCATACTTTTGTATATTTATACAAAGTCAGCTTATTGCCCCCACAAACTGGGTCCTCAATTTACCCACCTTAGAAAGGATGGAAGGCTGAGTCGACCTTGAGCCTGGCTAGGATTGAACTCAGAGAAATTACAGGCAGCTGGTGTTAATTGCTGCCTTTAGTAGGAGGCATTAGCCCCCTACGCTACACAGGCTCCTAATTAATTATTGGAATGGCTTGCCTTCAGAAATTGTGAGGGCTCCAACACTGGAGACTTTTAAGAAGAGACCGGACAACCATTTGTCTGAAATAGTACAGAGTCTCATGCTTTGAGCAGGGGTTGGACTAGAAGACCTCAATGATCCCTTCCAACTCTATTATTCTGTTATTCTGAGATCCACCCCTTAACCTTTTGGCCTTCTGAAAGATCTGAAAACTTGGCTCTGCCGATTTGCTTGGAGCCCCGATGGGGCTGAGCCATTTTAGAGGTAGCTAGGGGATTAGTAGAAGATCTCATCCCTATCCGTCTACATAGTGGTTCAATGCCCAATATTTTAGTATTTTTAATGTTTTAATTGTTTTATTCTATGGTTTATGGCACTGTAAGCCACCCAGAGTCGCTTAATAGTATGATAGGTGGCATATCAATTTAATAAATAGAAAGAAAGAAAGAAAGAAAGAAAGAAAGAAAGAAAGAAAGAAAGAAAGAAAGAAAGAAAGAAAGAAAGAAAGAAAGACAACTTCCTCATACTATTGGTTCATTTGTTTCAGTATCAGTAGAAACGATGGTAGGAGATCTCTAAAGTTTTCTCAGTCCTACCCTGAAGATGACGATGAACCTTATGAAATCCTTCACACAATGTCCATCTTCCACTACTGAGCTGTCGCTTTAATTCTCATGCTGAAATCTTGATTTTAATCCCCAAATTTGACTTAGCCTTGGAAGACAATGTAATTATTCCTTTTTCTTACATTAGCAATTGCAGTGATAATGCTTCTGCTAAAAACAAATATAGCTTCCCATCAATCCATTTTAAAATTGTTCTGTTATAGAATACAATTTGAAGTCTATGATCTTCTCTTAATGCATTGGAAAGAAATTCATGTACTAGCAGGCAACCTGATGTCCTATACATGTTTTAGGTTTCAACTCCAATGGTTATATATGTTGCTAAGGTTAACGGAAATTACAGTCCAATGCATAAAGTAGGTACCAGATCTCCCACATCTGATTTAGGCCAATTTTAAGATGCAGTAAAATTTACTGAACATTTTCTATTGATTTTTTTTCCCTGCAATAATAATATTCACCTGATTTCAGACCAGCTATTTCTTCTAGAGCCAAATAGCTAAATTTGAAAACAATACAAATTAAGGCATGAAATAGCATCTGAGGTGCATCTCCATGGGGTTAAACAACTACCATGTTTTCCCGAAAATAAGACCCTGTCTTATATACTTTTGAACCCTGAAATAAGTGCTTGGCTTTATTGCCATGCGCTCAAAAGCCCAATTGGACTCATTATCAGGGGATATCTTATTTTGGGGGAAACAGGGTAGTCGTTTACTCTAGTTCTAAGACACTTTACCATCATACGTGGAGGTGAGGTAAGCTAAGTAGAGAATAATTTATTAGGGTTTTTTTAAAATTTCTTTTCACTTTTGGAACTTTAGAGCTCCTGGTTAACTTATAGTTTATAACTGTCCTTAAAATTCACCTTTGGGCTTTTAGATACATGGAATGGCAGCCAGGCATTCTCAGAGGATGTGATATGGAAGCAAACCAACCAACCCATGCTCGTCATTTAGTAAAAATAAGTTCTTCCTTTGGTCTTCCTTTCCTTTCTAGTTCATTTCAACGTTCCCTTAATGTCCATTGTCTCCAGTTTTCTTTATTAGTGTTTTCACTGGCTCTGCCACTATGCTACACAGTAATCCCTTTATGGCCAGCCTGATTAGAACAGAGATTGGCTTCTGGACAGCTCATCTTCTTAATTCATCAACATCGTGGCTGGGTTGTTTTTTTCTCCATTTATTCTTTACCGACATAGCAATGAGTCATGAAAATTTCTATTCTAAGTAGCAAGTTGGAAATTTAGTTTTTGATGAAAGTCGAAAGGGATATTAACTTGGAGTCATGTTTTCAGCGAAAACAACTCATTTCTAAAGCCAGGACAATATATTGCATGCGCATAACCGCCAGTAACAAAGATGCACGTTCCTACAGAAATTTACTACAGTTTGCAGTGCATTTTATTTATTCTGCATTTTCATGTGGATGAATATACCACCCATCTGCCACCAAAGATTTAGAGATTTCAACATATTAAATAGCAGGACTGTCTGACTTTAGGCATAAATTATACAGAAATCTATGTGCTGGAGGCAAGATATTGGAATGAGGTTTTAAGATATTCTCAGTTTTCTTTTTTTTAAAAAAAAAGTCATGTTGAGATGGAATATCACGCACAATGCATTATTTGATCTGCGGTGTAATATCAAAAGAGATAATCATAGTTAATAAGGTGAGTATTCAATGCTGTACGTTTGTAGATACATATCTTTATAACTCTGCAACATGTATTTGTTATTAAAATCCTTTCAGAACTATGCACAGAGCTTAAAGTGAGATAATAGTTTGTAAAATAAATAAACCTGAACACCAAAAAGTATACTAGAATATAAAACATAGTTATGTTACAATTAGTAGCTTCCTCCTGTGTGAGGTGTGTATACCAGGGACAGCCAAAACAACCAGAGAGGTGCTGAATTGTATAAAACCAGACACATCACTAGAAGCTAAAGACTACATCTGATTTACTATGGCCATGCCATGCATGCAAATTCATTGGAGAAGTCAATGATGTTAGGAATGCTTAGTGGAACAAGAAGAAGGGGAAGACAAAAAAACCCCCTCACTGGTTTGATAACATCAAAGCTGGTACAAAGATGAATATCCAACAACTGAAAGAAGCAGTGTTTGACAGGGTAGCATGGAGACCACCTGCCTATAGAGTTGCCGTTAAAACAACAACAACCTGGGTGAGTCAATAGCCAGGCCTTGTCCATGAATAAAGCAGCCATTAGCACCAACCGTTGTGCTTGGTGAGGATCTGGGGAGCTGCGTATTCAGCACAAAAAAAAATTGTATAGAATTTATTATCCCCAACAAAAGAGAAAGAAGAAAGGACCCTTGGTAGACCTTAGTACGCAATACTCATGAAAGTTATTTAGGAAGGTTGGTTCTCAGAAGCCTCTTGCTTAGAATTCATCAGTAACATCTTAAGCTAGGGCAATAAGATGATTGTTTTTGACAGAAAGTTAGCCACTGCATTATGAAATAGTTGCAGATGGTGAGTAGCTGCATCTTCGGAGCAGCCCCTTATAAAATACAATGCAGTAACTTAGATGAGACTTTACTAGAGCATAGATTGCTCTGTTTAAACTCATACAGGGTCAACCAAGTTAGCAGAATGTTATTCAAACTAATCAAGTTATTCAGTGACAAAGATCTCTAGAGATACCAAAGTCATTCCCTAAAGTCACAAACCTAATGGTGGAGTTGTTGGTGTTCTCTGGGCTTGATTGCTTGCTTGAATATGGACTTGAATGTGTATTACCCCACTAACTTCTACAACGTAATAGCCACAACACTTAGACTTATATACTACTTCATAGTGGTGTATAGCCCTAAGTGGTTTACAGAGTCAGCATATTGCCCCCAACCTTGGAAGGATGGAATGCTGAGTCAACGTTGAGCCGGTGAGAATCAAACTGCTGGCAGTCGGCAGAGTTAGCCTGCAATACTGCATCCTAACCACTACACCATCACAGGCTTTTATATGGAAAGACTGTATTCATATGATGCTCCAGTTCATTAAGAAAAGTCTGTAAAATATACCTTTAGATCTCTTTGGACTCTAGTCTTATTTTCATTTATCTATTTCTTGTATTTTTCCAAAATAGGCCTATTCATTTTGAAGTTCAGCTAAATCAGATACATCTACAATGCTGAATTTTTCCCCAAGGGGTTAACCCCTAAAGTTTTTAATGGTCCTGTTCGGTGTCATTAGGCCAGCTACTGCCTAAGTTAGTAGGCTTCCTGAGTCATTTAAACACAGGAGTAGTCCCAAAAATATCTTTTATTGCAACAGCTGTGAATTACGTTCATTCACAGCTGAGTCCCAATTAGTTGCAAAAAGTCCTTTGGGAGAAGTCCTTCGGGATAATCACCAACCTTTATGTCTCTTGACACTCTGCCAAAGACCTACTTGGCAAAGTCACACAGAGTCCAGAATCAAACAGAGATGCCGATTGGGAATAGAATTAACAATGTTGCTTTCCTGCAAAGTGCCCATGTGCCTTTGCTCCTCTTTTAAGCCTTATGGGAGCGGTCAATCATCTCCAGGCCTTACTCCCGAGTCATTCCTTTTGTTTTAACTGTTCATGCCTTCTGGCAGCATGCGTGTACTAGGAACAGGCTCCTCCTGTTCCTCTGCCTCTTTGCTGCCTGACTCTGCAGACTCCGGAGTCTGTGCATCACTCCCAGATGGCCCTGGGCCCATCTCTGCCTCCAATGCAGAGCCCTCATCCAGGCCTTCCCCAGACTCCAGGACTGGCCCATGTTCCTCCCCAGCCTCCTCACTATCCGACTCCGCTGCCAGCTCCACGGGCTGCTGGCGGACCACAACAATCAGCATGCAATTCACTATTTGCACAATGGGAAAATATTGGCCTACTAACCCATTATTAGGTTTTAAACCTTAAAATATAAGGCCAGGCAAAATTGAAATTGAAAATTGAAAGTTGTTATTTCAAAGCCGATGTTTGGAAAATAGAATTGACAGTTCAGCTTCCCATGCCCCAGTTTTCGGAGATCACAAAATGAGCCTCCACAGTTACACAGGACAAAATAAATGCATTTTTAAGGTGAAACTTCTTGCATTTTAATTTACATCTGAACCTCCCAAGTTTTCTCTCTTTTTTTGGAGTTGAAGTAAAACATTAAAGATTCGCCAGGTCTGTGCTGTCCAAGGGGACTTGTTAGTAGAAATCAAGCCCTCAAGTGCTACCTTTCTGATTAAGATAGCACTCTGAGGGAAATCTGTTTTGAATCCACATGCTGGGAAAAATGAGATGCCAGGAGAAGAATGTGCTGTGCCCTTGATAAGCAAATGCAGAGAGAGTTTCAGAATCAGTCTCTATACACAAGTCAAAAGAGAACCCAGCAAGAATAGCATGACTTAAGAACACATAAGCAATAAAAAAACAACCTCCACATCAGACTATTAACCAGCTCAACTACCACATCCAATAAACATTTCTGTCCCAGGGCTAATCACCTTTTTGAGGGTGGACAGTTTTTATCAATATAACAGGGATAGAAATAACTTCATTTTCATACTGAATTAGTAACTATACTGTTATCAGCTGTTGCCCACTTAATGATATTTGTTAGAAATGATATTAACAGGTTCAGCACACTGGACATAACATAATCAGTCTATTACATTAAGGAGGATTTTCTTTTAGGTCAAAATTGCAAAAATAACAGAATGTGCAGAGATGGATAGACTTACAAAAGAGCTCCAAGAGAAAGAGGATACTGATTTTTACAGAGTCTGGCAAAGATGGTATACATGGCTTGAAGGAAAGATAGGGTTAATAAAACAAGATTCTAGGAGAACCTAAATGAGAAGCATAGAAAATAGCACAGGAGGAAAAGGTTAGGGTTATGTACAGAAATAGCTAGTATGATTCCCAGAAAGATATATGTGTATATATATAAATGTGTGAAAGCGCAAACAAATAAATATGTAGAATGTTAAATAAAGAAATAACAGGTGAAATAGGAAAATATACCACCGATGTGATATCTATTTTGCTTTTGTTAGTTTGATGCAATGTATCAATGTAAATATGTTTGTATGTACTTTTGTTTTATACTAATGTTCAATAAAAAAAACTTTAAATTAAAAAAAAAGGAGTGAGTAGATCAGTGGTTCCCAACCTTTGCGGCTTAGTGGCTCAGCTGGGGGGGGGGGGGAGAGGGGAACTGGGCCACATGAATGGCAGGCTGGTACACAGGCACACATCTCAATTCACGTGAATGGCGGGCCAACACGCACGTGCATACACACACAGCTAAACTACAAGTTGAATTGCATGCGCGTGTGTACCGGCCTGCTATTCATGCAAGTCGAGTTGCACACGTGTGTATGCTGGCCTACTGCTCTTGCGAGTCGTGCTGCATGCACACATCTGTGCACTGGCCCATGGCCTGATTGTGAATAGGCCACAGCCCAGTAGTGGGCTGAAGCCCTGGGGTTGGGGACCCTTGAGCTAGATGGCCTGAATTCATCATGTCTACCACATATTTATTCTACCGTACAACCAATTTGGCTGCCCAAAAGCAAGGGCACTAAACTCAATAGAACAAATCAGATCTAACAGCAAGCATAGGATTACTTGCCGTATTTTTCGGAATATAAGATGCACTTTTTTTCCCTCTTAAAAGAGGCTGAAAATTTGGGTGCGTCTTATACTCCAAATGTAGCTTTTTCAAAGCTTTTTTTCAGCCCTAACGAGGTGCTAGCGAGTGAAGTGACCTGTGATTTGCCTGCTCCCTCCGACTCTCAGCTGTGAAGCTTTTTTTCAGCCCTAACGAGGCGCTAGCGAGTGAAGCAATTTCCGTAGTTTGTCTGCTTTTCTCATTGCTTCTCTCTTCAAAGATCAGCTGTGTTTTAGAAGCTGTTTTTTATCCCCAAGCAGGGGATAAAGAACAGCAAACTAGTGTGCTGAAGCTGACCAGACTAAGGACGTTAGCCAGATGAATACCCGGTAGGCAGATTTTTTTTCCCTATTTTCCTCCCCAAAAACTAAGCTGTGTCTTCTACTCCAAAAAATACAGTAGATTAGATGTATGTAGTTTTGACTTATAACCACAATTGAGCCCAAAATTTCTATTGCTAAACAAGATTGGTATAAAGTGAGCTTTGCCCCATTTTATGACCTTCCTTGCCACAGTTGTTAAGTGAATCACTGCAATTAAGTTGTTCACTGAACAGTTGTTAAGTGTTCCCCATTGACTTTGCTTCTCAGACTGTCACAAAAGGTGATCACATGACCTCAGGACACTACAACAATCATGAATATGAACCAGTTGTCAAGCATCTAAATTTTGATCATGTGACCCCAGAGATGCCGCAATGGTCGTACGTGTGAAAAATGGTCATAAGTCACTTTTTTCAGGGCTGTTGTAACTTTGAACGGTCACTAAACGAAAGGTTGTAAATCGAGGGCTACCTATACATATGTGTGCTGTGAAGTTCAAGATAATCTCTTGATGGCAGCAAAGTAATATAAACAACTCTAGCTCTTTGTTCCCATCTAGTAGTTTGCAGACTAGATATGATACTGCTAGTTTGCTCTTTAATGGACTCCAAGTTCAATTTTCATTTTCCACCCCGCTTTGAGGAGAAAGAATTCTACTTGCAAGAGCTGAAAGCCAGATGAAATGCAGTCACCATTAAGGCTGAACTGACACCTGCAATTGATTGATAACTTTCTTGATCATACTATTGTTGTGGCCCCGTCCTCTGAGCCTATCCCTTTGGAGGAAGGCAGCTCTGAGCAGGAGGAAGAGGAGCCAGCCAGATCTCCCAGCCCTCCCCCTCTGGCACCGGCTCAGGTGCCAGCTGAAAGAGAGCCAAGTAGTGGGGAAACAGGTGTCTCAGATGAGAGTGAGGGAGAGACGTCATTCCTGGACGCACGCCAAAGAAGGCGAGAGAAAAGGGTACTGCAGCTGCGGCGTATGAGGAAATCCTGAGTCATTGGATTGGAGTCACAGGATCAATGACTCACTGGACCACACCCAGAAACATATCTATATAAGACAGTACGGTGGGTCACGAAGTTCGTGACGAACAAAGCTAAACAAACGGAGCAACCTCGTAGTCTTGGAAGCTGGATGAACGGCAAAGCTACGTAGGTGATTTTCTTGTTTGTGTAAACCAATAAAGTCCTTGGCAGACAGTGTGCATATCGCTGCCAAGGTTGAGATAAGAACTGCGGAGTGTGCCAAGTGATTCTTAACCCTCGGCTGGCTGTGTTTTTGTGGGTCTCTGAAGGGGGGGGACAGATCAACTATATATATCCAAACAACTTTGTTTGGGTGTCACTTAATTGTCAGCACACCTTCTTATACAGAGGAAATTTCATACAGTTAATTTGTGGGTTTTGACATTATCAATCTTTATGCTTTAATTATCTTCACTTAAAGGATTCCCAGTGTTTTAATTGGTGATTCTCCAGAACTTTTTCTTTGGTTTTTTTTTTTTTTTTTTTGCAGCTTAGTAAAATGCTCATTAAATTGGACTGGGAGATTGGGAGAGCTTATAGAAAGCTCTAGCACATGTTCTCTTCTCTCTTTTCCCTGTGTCCCAAAATATATATATCCAGTCGGTTGATTTCTGGGTTGGCAACTCAAGCTTAAGGTCAGCTATAACTCCCCCCCCCCCACACACACACACACTATTTAGTCTTCCTATGATCTGACACTTCCTGTTTCTAGTTACTGCAGGATGTTACAACAAACTTGACAAATTTGGACAAATTTGGAACTGAAATGCTATTGAATCATAGCTTCACTTGGTAACCACAAATTATCTCTATAATGAAACACAATATGTTACTCCTTTGCCTGTTGGGGCATTTAGGAACATATTTTCTAGGTGTTTAAGACAAGAAATTTTGTGGAAGATTTCAGATGAGATAGAGAGTAAATTTCGGTTTGCTTAGGCATGTTCTAGGATCCAATCTGGGTTGGTCACCAGAATCAGAGGTTTTGTCTTCTGAGCTTTTGGACTCATGCTGGAGCCCATCTTCAGGGAACTTCACTGGAGACATGGACTCCAGCATGAGTCTGAAAGCTCGGAAGACAAAATTTCTGGTCCTGGTGACTGACCCAGATTGGATCCTGCAACATTTCTCTGGGACACATATATTTGCCTTCATTTATAGGTACGTTCTGCTTTATAGACAAAACACCAGATTCCATTATGTTCCTTCATTATTCTTTATTCTATTACGTTTTTCTTTCTCTGCTTCTTCTTTCTTTTTTTCTGTTACTTCTTTTTTATTATTATGTTATTTTATTTGTTTATATTATTATCATATCATCATATCATATCATATCGTAACATATCATCATATCATATCATCATATCATATAGGATTAGATTAATGTTTTGCATTTTTGAAACCATATTCCTACAGAAGGAAAATGAAATGCACATTGGGATAAATACCAGAGGTGTGTACTGACAGTCTTGGGTTATTTGTTTAAATGAAGCAAATCTGAATTCTTAGCAGGAAACCTTGGCATAAGTGGTTCAGAAAAGTTAATAACTTTGAGCTTGATGTGTTAATTAATGCTGATAAATTCATTCTTTGTACTGGAAGATTGGTATGAAACAGGTTTTCAGTGACCTACAGGAGGAAAATGATTTAGAATCCAGAGTTTCAATGTAGCATGCTCTAGGGTCTTAAATAAATGCAATCACCCATAAATATATAAAATGTTTAAAACATGCACAGGCTTTCTAGAAATTTCTGCACTGAATATTAAAGTCTAAAAGTTAATGACACTAACTAGAATTGCACTTAATGTTCTGGTGTAGCGGGGTGGATTAATTTTGTTACAAAAATGAATTCTTAATTAAAGAAACAGATGCCTTGAAATTAAAAAGGAAAGGGGGAAGGAAACAACAGGTGAACTGGATTGCCACAGTAAACTTTAAAGGATCATTTTATTCTGTCAGCTCTTATTTATTATACATGGTGCCTCCCAAGAAGGCTTACATTCTCATTCGGATAAGTTGCAGAACATTTAACACTAAACTTAGTTAATTATATTGTAGTTGTCTTCTCTCTGCCCCATCCATTTTTAAGGCAAAGGCATTTAAAAATATTTTGTTTATTATGAAAAACTCACTGTACAGTCAGGAAAAAAAATATGATAAGAAAGAATAGAGCAGGGGGGGTGTCAAACTTCTGGCGTCACATTGTTGACATGTGATGTATCATGATTACCCCCCCCCCCCTTGCTAAACCGGGATGGGCATGGCCCAGTGGTGAAATCTAATTTTTTTTAGTACCGGTTCTGTGGACATGGCTTGGTGGGTGTTGTGTGGCTTGGTGGGCATGGCTTGATGAGTGTGGCAGGGGAAGGATACTGCAAAATCCCCATTCCCTCCCCACTCCTGAGGGAAGGATACTGCAAAATCTTCATTCCCACCCCATTCTGAGGCCAGCCAGAGGTGGTATTTGCTAGTTCTCCGAACTACTCAAAATTTCTGCTACCAGTTCTCCAGAACCTGTCAGAACCTGCTGGATTTCACCCCTGGCATGGCCAGTGCATGATGCATCCAGCCCATGGGTTGTGAGTTTGACACCCCTGGCATAGAGGAATATATTCTATAGCTTTTTGACAAACTCAATACTTACATCACTCTTTGAAATAATTATTTTCTAGCAACCAAATTTTCTCTCCAAGGCATGATGCCACAGGAGTCAACTTTGATTCCTGTGAATGTCGTAAGTCACTCTTTTCAGTGCCATTGTAGCTTTGAACAGTCCCTAAAGCAATGGTTGAAAGTCGAGGACTTTAACTTCTGAATTCACTTGGCTTTCTGTTATTGGTCAAGGTCAGCTAGATATTCTTAAGTGCTTTCTTTAATGTATCTCTGAAAATGAATTGGTGTAACCTCCAAAATTTCAAAAAGCTTTAAAAGCCAAATGTTAGATACAGTCATTAAAAAGAAAATTTTAGGATTAGAATCAATAGGGCTGTGCACAGATAAATCACCCCTTACGTTCATTACCTGACAATAAACAGACATAAAAAGAAATGCACACTATATTTCTATATAAGGTTTACTGCTACAGTCCAGCCTTAGATCAAGTATAAAGTAACCTACTTTCACCCACAGCTGGCTCTTTTACCCACACCAATTATAATTGACTCCTAAGAAGTACAACTCATAACGCTTTCCATTATCATTAAAGTAGCTCTCTCTCTCTCTTTTTTTCCCCAAGGGTGGCTGCTTTAAGGCACAATCAAGTTAATGTGGGTACTAAAGCAGTTGTACCCTTTTTTTAAGACTCTCATGGGAGCTCTTTTTTTTTTAAGGAAGAGTAAAAAGTAGGAATTAATTACTTTTGTGCTGTAAGGTGAATTGAAACTACATCTTCGGTGTCCTAATTGTCTGAACGTTGGCTGAACATTTCCAAACCAAACCAACCCATTTCCACAGCTTATCCCTGGCCCTTTGGCTTTACATTCGTTTTGTCTGCTGGGTTTCTTGGTTATATTTTACCTCTGCTCTTCTTCCAAAGATGGGCAGATGGTTAATGTGATTTTTATCACCCTAATAATCATAGTAGGCTTCAAGGCAGAGGATGATTTTATATAGCGCCGAGGTGGTTCAGTGGTTAGAAAGCAGTACTGCAGACTATTTCTGCTGACTGCCAGCTGACTGCAATTTGGCAGTCAAAATCTCACCAGGCTCAAGGTTGACTCAGCCTGCCATCCTTCCGAGGTGGGTAAAATGAGGACCTAGATCGTTGGGGGCCATATGCTGATTCTGTAAACGGCTTAGAGAGGGCTGTAAAAGTACTATATAAGTCTAAGTGCTATTGCTATATGATTTGATGAGCTATTTAACTAAGCAAAGTTAGATTATTGTTTTTCTGTGATCACACACACCCCCCTCCAAGACACATAGACATTTTCCTGAAGTAGGACAACCTCCAACCTCGTAAAAATTAATGACACATAAACCTTTTGATTTTTTTAAAAAAATTTGGACTCACTAAATGGATTCACCTAATGTGCTATCCCATACTAGTATCAATTGTTTGCAAGCCACAAAGGCTTGATTCACCAGTTCCCTAACATATCTCATTATGGCTTAGTATGACATGTGAAGCAAACCATTCACTGGGTCAGTCACTGCTCAACTTGCCCAAAAAATGTTGTAGTTTTGTTGTAGCCCCATTCTTGCTTCTTTCACTTTCACAAACTATCCCTGTATATATTTTTGGTTCAGAAGTATATGCAATCTCAAAATTGCTGGTGAATAACAGAGTTGGAATGGACCTTGGAAGTCTTCTGGTCCAATGTCTGCACAAGCAGGAGATCTGATATCATTTCAGACAAATGGTTGTCCATTCTCTAAACACCTCCAGTGATGTGAAAACTGACACAACTTCTGAAGGCAAGCAATTCCACTATTTATTTATTCATTTATTTATTAGACTTATATACTGCCCTTCTCCTTACGGACTCAGGGCGGTGAATTAATTGTTCTAACTGTCAGGACATGCCTCCTTGTTTTTAGGTTGGTTCTCTCCTTGATTAGTTTCCATCTGTTGCTTGTTGTCCTGCCTTCAGGTACTTTGGAGAATAAGTTGGTCCCTCTTCCTTGTGGCAGCTCCTTAAATATTGGAACACTGCTATCATGTCACTCCTGGTCCTTCTTTTCATTAGACATATGCAGACATATATTTTGTGTGTCAAAATATTGGATATATTGGTGAGGAGAAACTTTTCCTTTTGAAATCTCTATGAAAATCTCTGCTATGAAAACCTAGTAACTCAATAGCTGGATACAATGGCCTACTTTTCCAAGAGCAAGATAATTTGCTATGGCAAATCTAGTTGAAATGCCTACTTGCCACATTTAAACAATATTTCATTGTACATTGTATAATTTAAAAATAAACAGAAAAAGCAAAAGAAAGACACATTAAAAAAATGTTTACATACAGGGCAATGCAAAATTATTTTATTAATCAAAAATATAGTTCGGAAGCCAACCAGCTCTTTATTATTAGTGAATTCAATGAATATAAATACATAAAGCTGAAAAGTGTATCTAACAATAGTGACCTATGCTAAACTTGATCTCATATCTTGTTAACCACATTATAAAGATACCACAGTAGCCGTTTTTTGTAGAACATTCATCTCATCTCTCATCCCATAATGGAGGCAACATGCATTCCAATTTAACTGTTCCATTAAATAGTATGTTTTTTCCCACTTTAATCCTAGAATAAGTGAAATATTCAGATTTCCAAAGCAAGGATCAGGGATAAAATTAAATCAGGCAGGGGGGCTTCACAAGCAGTTTGGAGTGAATTCTTTTCTGTATGCTCAAATTGACATCCAAGAGTAATCCTGGGGTCAGTTTACATCCTTAGCAGCATTTTTATCTAAGTAAATTAATCAGAATAAAGTTGGGAGAGAACTTGGAGGTCTTTTAGTCCAACCCCTTGCTCAAGCAGGATCCTATACCATTTCAGACATGGTTGTCTGGTCTCTTCTTAAAAACCTCCAGTTATGAAGCACCCATAACTTCTGGAGGCAAGCTGTTCCACTGGTTAATTGTTCTCACTGTTAGGATTTTTTTCCTTAATTCCAGGTTGCTTCTCTCCTTGATTAGTTTCCATACATTCTTTCTTGTCTTGCCTTCTCGTGCTTTGGAAAATAAGTTGACCCCTCTTCTTTGTAGCAGTCCCTCAAATATTGGAATACTGTTATCCTGTTACCCTTAGTCCTTCTTTTCTCTAGACTAGCTATACCCAGTTCCTGCAACCGTTCTCCATAAGTTTTAGTTTTCAGGCCTTTAATCATTTTAGTTGCTCTTCTCTGCACTTTTTCCAAAGTCTCAACATCTTTTTTGTAATGGGGTGACCAAAACTGGATGCTGTATTCCAGGTGTGGTCTTATATAATTAAACATGTGTGGTCTTCTATAGTGAAATGAGTGTATTGATATCAGGTTGATAGTCAAAGTGATTTTGGGTTGGAAATCATGATCTCTGTTCAAAGCACAAATAGTTAAGCCATAGATGAGGATTTATGCCTTGAGATGGAAGTCAAGTGGGAATAAAACAGTGCAACAGGAGGCAACCATATAAGTCCTTTCTCTGCTCGGAAATGAGAAATCTTATTAATCAATGAACAATTCAAATGGTAGCAGCTATCAGGACTGAACAATAAGAGATACAACAGATTTATATTCAGGGCACGAAAAACCTTTCAGCGGGTACTTCTTTATATAAAAGAAGAAAGGGGATCCCATAGAAAAAAGCATAATACATTTTGTAAAATATTGATGGACACTGAAAATCTCATTAGAGGCTAGCAAAACCTTATCAGAAACCAGAAGGGGTGGGTGGGTACTATGATACAGACATAATAACAGCAACTGGCAATTCACATCCCTGGGGAAAAAAGGTCACATTTTAAGTCTAATGCTGACACAAAGAGCCTGCCCATAGACTTGTGAAAACTGATAAAGATGATGAGCAGTTATGAGAGAAACAGAGTCTTGTGTATGTACTTCAATGAGTCATATTAAGTTTATGATCCATCAAATCAAATACACCTTACCAGCACTTTTGGGCAATCAAAAATAACAAGTCAGGGGCTGGCCAATGTTTTAGGTAGCAAATTGGCTTGTACAATGGAAAGGATGCATGGAGAGACAAGCACATTGCTTCTGTAATAAAGTATTCTGGAGGCTGGCACTTTCACAAAAGAAAAAGACAAGTTTTATTTAGGAAGTCAAATGAATCAAATATCTGAATTAATAACATCTCTCTCCTCTATTATTCTATCATCTCTGTCTGTCTGTCTGTCTATCATCATCATCATCATCATCATCTATCTATCTATGTATCTATCTTTTATCATATCTATCATCATCATCTATCATATTTATCTAATCATCTATCTATCATCTGTCTATCTATCTATCTATCTATCATCATCATCATCTATCATATCTATCACATCTATCTATCATCATCATTTATCATATCTATCTATCATCATCATCTATCATATCTATCTATCATCTATCTATCTATCTATCTATCTATCTATCTATCTATCTATCTATCTATCTATCATCTATATATCATCATAACATTTAGGAAGCACCCAACTCCTTCTCCTGTTATGGTGGATGAGTAAATCAAGAAAACATCTGGACTTCACAGGTCAGACAAGGAAGGAAGGGAGGGAGGGAGGAACAAAGGAAAGAAGGAAGGAAGGAAGGAAGGAAGGAAGGAAGGAAGGAAGGAAGGAAGGAAGGAAGGAAGGAAGGAAGGAAAGTCCTGAGTATATCAGTCCAACCAATAGTAGGCATATGTTCATACATGAATAAAGTCTTTAGCCAAGCAAAGGAAATCAAAGTGCTGAGGCCTTCTGCTAACTGTATCTACTGCTATTGCCAGGCTTATAAGTGCAGAAAGTTAGTGCATGCCAAGTTGAATTCCAGCCCAGTGTGCCTTTGGGTTTTAGTATGATTGAGGTTAAGACTAGTTACTTGTGGATGTTTTTTATTAGGAGTATGGTGGTTCTTTCTTTTTGTTCTAATTTCTTCATTGTACATGCCACAGAGATTTGTGTTTGGTGTAATATATAAATATGATCAATTCACTCTGCCTATTATCACATGTTCCAATATTTGCACAATTACTCAAATTCTAAAAAGACACTTAAAGACTTCATACTATAATGTTGGATGTCTAGACTTGTATCTGAACCTGATCTGAATATGATTCTAGCATATTTTTCTTTATTGTACTTGACAGTCACTCTCTACCCACACACACTATCTGCAGGGAAGCAGAATACTAGAGTTTCAACTACAAGAGTTGAACAGGAAGTTATGTTTGATGCTTAATTTCTGTGTCATATTGACGAGCTGATGTTTTGTCAGCTGTCATGATGCTGTGAGGAAATTTCTCACTTTTGTTCATGTAGCAGGACAATAACTACGGGCAAATTTCAATTCTTAAAGTTTTCATTGTAGCCGTTAGCCTGTGAGGAACCATCTTGCACAAGTCTTCTGATATTGAAATACGGTCACTAATGTCGCTCCTGTGCAATGCCAAACTTGACAGCAGTTTCCCTTTCAGTCATCCTTTTGGTCAGTGGATCATCTTTTCTCACGTGAAGCTGATCAGTTCCATCTACCTCCCTCACAACCAAACTGAATTTCTGTTGGAAGACTCCAGCATTCAAAAATGTAGACACAGGTCATTACAGTAGAGCACTGGTTAATTGTTAGTGTAGGCTTCCATTTCACAAGCAACAAAAGCATTCCTCATGACAAGTTCCCTCCAGCAGAAGTGAAAGAACCAATGATCAAAAACACATGAGCAGGGGATTGGACTAAAAGACCTTCAAGGTCCTTTCCAACTCTTTGTTGCTGTTGCTGTTGTTGTTGTTGTTGTTGTTGTTGTTGTTAACATCAGAGCTCCTAGCACTTCAGTAGTGACCTTTATTGATGACATTGAAGGCATGCCATTCATTCAACCCTCAAACTAATTATATCTAAAATCCTCACCAAGACTTCCTGTGTTAATTAACACGGCTTAATTGCATTGTACTTACATTGGTCCACTTTTCTTGTTGGATGGGAGATTGTATCAAACATTGCTTCTTTTTTGGTGCATCCCTTTTCAAAAACCTTCACAAAGAAGAGTGCCATAAAAATAAATAATGCAGGTTGTCCTCGACTTACAACCACAATTGAGTCGAACATTTCTGTTGTTAAGTGAGACATTGTTAAGTGAGTTTTACCCCATTTCTTGCCTCGGTTGTTAAGTGAATCACTGCAGTTGATTAGTTAGTAATTGTTAAGTGAACTTGTCATGCCCTTTGACTTTGTTGGCCAGGAAGGTTACAAAAGAGGGTTACGTGACCTTGAGACACAGCAACGATCACAAATATGAACCAATTGCCAAGCATCTGAATTTTGAATCACATGATTCTGGGGGTGCAAGGATCTTGGGGGTGCAAGGATCACATGATCCTGGGGGTGCAAGGATCTTGGGGGTGCAAGGATCTTGGTAACTGTGAGAAATGGTCATAAGTCACCTTTTTCAGTGCCATTGTAACTATGAACAGTCACTAAATGAGTTGTTGTAAGTCAAGGACTACCTGTGGACTGACACATATAATAAGGTGACATACCTTTTTCATCTATTTTTTTCAGTAACCTGTCTTACAAGCATTTTATCACTCTCAATTGATTCAGCTCCTCCCCATTAGTCAGCTTTTAGTAGGTTAATATCTATTGGGCCCAACGGATTACAGCTTCTTTCATCTTTTCAACCAGTTGGCAGTTGGAAATAAAAGCAGGTGCCTGAGAAGACCTACAAGTCTTCTCCCTGCATGGGTCCAGGATATCTTGCTCCAATGGGGCTGGGTTGGCCCACACATTCTGGCTGGAGAGACCCCGCCCCCTCAAGTCTGTGGGTTTTTTAGTCTGTATTTAATTCCTCCACAATTTTAATTGTTTCTGTATAGTTTTCATAGTGTTGAATTTATATTTTACCAACAAAGAAATAAAGGGAGACTAGTATAGATCTATTTCAAACTATTTAATTGTCATCAGCTAGCTAAATAGTTTGAAATAGATCTATACTAGTCTCCCTTTTTTTCTTTGTCGGTAAAATATAAATTCAATACATAAATAGTTTGTCGTGAAAGTGGCTGCCTGTGAAGGCTCCTGGATTGGGTCTGAAAGGTGAAAGCAGAAGCAGTATGCTTCATTCCATAGTTAGGTAGACCAGGTAGACTGATCTCACTGGAAAAAAAAACACTTTTCATAATGCTGTTTTTTAATATTTATAAGCTGCCTGTCTACCCTGCAAGCTGTGCCTTATACTGGATAGGCAAGGAAAACCTCCGCTCTTTAACCCAAAGTACAATGGAATTCATATCACAAAACAACCACAAAAGGTCAAAGCTCCTTAATCATTCAGTTTATTCGATTCTGAAGCTGCCACTCGTCAATTTCAAATTGCAACAAATGCAAAGTGATACCTCATGCATCACAAGCAGCACTTTCGTTTAACTGGTGTGAAGAGCACAAACTAATTATTAATTACCCTTCGCCATGTAGTAATTCGTGTTAGGTAAAGTAACTTAATGATGTTTGATTGCAATGTTTGACCATTGAATGTTCACTAAGAAGTGGGAAAATGATGATACCTTCATACAAATAACCTTTTCTTTTACTAATTTAAGCTACTACAGGTAGTCCTTGACTTACAACTGCGGTTAGAACCAGAATTTCTCTGGCTAAGCAAGGCAATTGTTAAGTGACTCGTATCTGATTTTACAACCTCTTTTGCCACAGTCGTTAAGTGTTCATATTGTTAAGTGAGTCATATGGTTGTTAGGCAAATCCGACTCTCTCCTTTGACTTTACTTGTTGGAAATGAGCTGAGAAGGTCACAGATGATGATCATGTGACTCTGCTATACTGCAACCATCGTATGTATCTGCTGGTTGCCAAACGCTTGAATATTGATCATGTAACTGTGGGGAGGCTGCGACTATCATAAGCAGGGGTGAGATTCAGCCGGTTCGGACTGATTCTGGTGAACTGGTAGCTCCGACGATCAGCTGAGAGCAAACCAGTTTGCTCCGACAATCAGCTGGGCCTGACCACCTCTGCATTATACTGACCCATATTTCCTTTGTTTGAAGCCCAGCTGATAGGCACAGCAGAGTGGATTGCCATGCCTCAGCTGTTTTATTCACAGCTGCAGTAGAAGGTAAGTTTTAGAGCTGTTTTCAAACACGTTGTGTGCGCGGAGCATGTGTTTAGCATGAAGCGCGCAGTCAGCGAACCAGTTGTTACGCCGATTGAATCCCACCAGTGGTCATAAGCATGAGGATTGGTTGTAAGTTAATTTTTTCAGTGCCATTTAAATTTGAACACTCACTAAATGAATGTAAGTCAAGGACTATCTGTACTCTTTCCATTCTAGGAGTGCCTGTTAATTGAAACACATTTCCCCCTGCAAATGATGCATTCTCTATGATGTAATGCTGGCAAAAGGAGATATGAAATCTATAACAGTGCACAGAGATTTTTTTTTTTTTGAATTGTTTATTATGCCTGCAGGTATGTGCATTCTGAAGTTTTCATGTTGTATATATAATTTCAATTTAACATAGACTTTCTCTTCCTCTCTCTTTCTTTGTATACTTACATACATACTTCCATGTATAAAACTACATATGTCCAGGAAACCCGCCACATCACAGGAAGGAGAGTGGTTGGCAATTGCTTTTCTAGAAGAAAAAGTTAGGAGGGTACAGCACTAGAGGAATTGTCCAATTAGAGAATAATTAGAGAGTTGGAAGGGACCTCGGAGGCCTTCTGGTCCAGCCTCCTGAACAAGCAGGAGGCATTATACCATTTCAGACAAAATGTTGTCCAGTCTCTTCCTTAAAACTGGCAGTGTTAAAGCAACCACAAGTTCTGGAGTCAAGTTGTTCCACTGATTAATTGTTTGAAAATGTCAGGAAATTTCTCTTCAGTTCTTGATTGGTTCTCTCCTTGATTAGTTTCTTTCCAACCATTGCTTCTTGTCCTTCCCTCAGGTGCTTTGGAGAATAGGTTGATCCCCCTCTTCTCTGGGGCAGCCCTTCAAATATTGGAACACTGTTATCATGTTACCCCTTGTCCAGGGGTGAAATCCAAATTTTTTCTCTACCAGTTCTGTGGGCGTGGCTTGCTAGGCATGGCAGGGGAAGAATATTGCAAAATATCTATTCCCACCCCACTCCAGGGGAAGGATACTGCAAAATCTTCATTCCCTCCCCTCCTGGGGGGAAGGATATTGAAAAATCTTCATTCCCACCCCACTCTGGGGCCACCCGGAGTTGGTATTTGCCAGTTCTCCGAACTACTCAAAATTTCCGCTACTGGTTCTCCAGAACCTGTTAGAACCTGCTGGATTTCACCCCTGCCCTTGTCCTTATTTTCATTAGACTAGACATACTCAATTCCTACAACTGTTCTTCATATATTTTAGCTATATGATTACCTTGAAAAGTTATTGCAAAATTGTATCAGTCCAGACAGGATTTTCTTAAGCCATTTTAGAGCCAATCTGGCATGATCACTGGGCATCAGAAGCTGAAATGGACAGTAGAGACATGTCCTTAATTTTATTGTGGAGGCTATTCCAACACCTCAGTGGAATTCAGAAAATGTAAACAACTGGAGACAATTTTTTTACATCTCTTTCCTGGCCACAGTTGTTGAAATCGGTGATAATTAATGAACTCCAGGCACTATGAATGAAATCAGTTTGCTAGATTCATTTTAATACCATTTCATACTTAGTCTTGACAAAGTGCCAGGGAGATGAAGAATATGACCCTTTTGTTATTTGGCACAATTTTTGATTTCATGAACATGACATCTTTTTGGATCGATTGTCCGGTTGGTGTTGTATTGCTATTTTTTGGATCACTGATTTTGGAAAGTGATGCTGGGGAATTATTGCTTGTTCCATGAGAATTGTG
This sequence comes from Masticophis lateralis, assembly GCA_030761175.1. NCBI lineage: Eukaryota > Metazoa > Chordata > Lepidosauria > Squamata > Colubridae > Masticophis > Masticophis lateralis. The sequence goes on along the minus strand of JAUDYJ010000001.1, from coordinate 124,287,050 downwards.
CTGTTGATATAAATCAACTTCTGGGCTTATGGGGATCCCTCGGCAACTCTTGAATCCCATCTTGATGTCATTCCCAATCAAATAAATACTTCCAGAACTATTGAAATTCTTCCATTTTGGCTCTCGTGGTTTCTATTAGCCTTTACATAATTAGGACGACTTACTTTTGGTTGTGCCAGATTGTTGATAGATTGAGGTTTTATTCTGCCTTTAGACCTATTATTCTTACCCTGGACATTGCACATTGCACTTCATATTTTTCACTTCCTCCCTATCCCTAGCATCTGATCACCTCAGAAGAATGATGACTCCTAAAGGGACTACAGTTTTTTCTCAAACTCTGGAAAAGACTACCTCACAAATATAATTATCTCATTGGTGAGCTTCCAAGGAAAAACTGAGGATTAGTAGTTTTCCTACTACAGGTAGTCCTTGACTCGCAACTATTTATTTGTGATTGTTTGATGTCACAATGGCAATGAAAAAAGCAACTTATAGCCATTTTTCACACATACAACCTTGGCAGCATCCCTATGGTCACATGATCAAACTTTGGATGCTTGGCAACTGGCATGTATTTATGACAGTTGCAGTGTCCCAAGATCATGTGAGGAACCTTCTGATGAGCAAAATCAATGAGGAAGCCGGATTCATTTAACAACCATGTTACTGACTTAAGAACTGCATGGATTTGCTTATCACCTGACACAAGAAAGGTTGTGAAATGGGGCAAAACTCACTTAACAATTGTCTTGCTTAGCAACAGAAATGTTGGGCTCACTTGTGGTCATAAATCAAGGGTTACCTGTATATCCCTAAAGCAAGTGATTATAAAGGAATGCAATATCTAAGAGGAAGTAGAAAAATGTCTCCCTTGAAGGGACCATCATGAAATTAATCTAGCATTGGATTTGGAGCATGAAGACCTTGTGTACTTTGATGTACCAAACATCTCAATGGGTTAAACTATCTCTGACAAAATGTTTGCATGATTGGGGACACCTTTGATGTTTTTCTATCAGTTTTTGGCAGTGTTTGTCAAAGTCAGTGGAGGTTTCATAGAACAGGGCTCACCAACATGTTCTGTCAGCACCAAACCTTCTGGTTCTTTTGATTGGATTCTCTGGTTATTTTTTCACAGTGTCTTTGTAGCATTTGCATGCTCAATCCTGAGGTCTCTTCCTAGACTCTATACACTATAGAATGGGTGATGCATACAGTGGTCATCCATTCAGATGATGTGTCCTACCCATCTCATATGGACTCTGATAATCAGTGCTAGTGGACTGTTTGATTGAAGACCTCCAGGTTGGGTACACTGTCTTGTCAACAAATTCTAAGAATGGAGCAAACAGGTCATATCTGAGATCTCTTCAATTATTTGATGTGCCTTCAGTACAGAGGACTCACATCCACATAGGAGAGAAATATTCACTCTTTTCTGCAGGGAAAATGTGTTATCCCTAAATTAGGGATCACCAAACTTGGCAACTTGTGGACTTCAGCTCCCAGAATTCCCCACTCAGCATGGTTGGCTGAGGAACTCTGGGATTTGAAGTCCACAAGTCTTCTAGTTGCCAAGTTCGGAGACCCCTACCCTAAATGATCAAATATGTAACGTGGAAACCTCTTTGGGATCCATCACTGTGACAAAGTTTAGACAGTTTCAATGACTCTAAATGTATTTGATGCACCAACTACACTTCATGTGGACCAGGTATCCTTGCTACAATTTTTCATAGTTTTCTAATCTTAGTTTGGATTATTGCAGTCTAGGAACTTCAGTTGCACAAAACGTGATGACTAGAATGTCAGCTGAGATGGACTCAAATGGATGATTTGCTATCTACCCTGGATGAATTTAAAGTGCTTTGATTAAAGGGCTATGAGCGATTCTTTTCATTGGAGGCAATCTGTCTAATGTTTCCTTAATCCAGGGAGAATCACTTCTCAATCACATTAAAGTCTTTTCAGTTCTTTGAAAAATCCTCAAAGATAGATGATGGATGTATAATTATTTTTTCTGCTGCTTGTTTGATTTGATTTGATGTGCTCTGCTGCATTATTATTATGAGTAATCTGCAGTTAGATTCACAATGTAAGATTGGCGAACACTTAGGATTCAAGTTCTAACCAAGAATCTAGGAATTATTAAAGTGTGTGTGTGTGTGTGTGTGTGTGTGTGTGTGTGTGTGTTCAGCACCAATAAATTCAAAACTTCCAAATATTGAGGTAGTCCTTTAGGTGTCATTCTGAGGCCTTCAATCACGATTGATATACCAGCTGGTTTCTTTTTTCATCAGCATTCAACTCTGATCAGCAAATCCCAGCATTTTGTAATTTTTTTCAATTGCTTTTCCTCAATCCTAGCATCACCTGATACAGCAACATCTATTTCTTCTTTTCAATGACTATTATATCAGGCAGGTTATGAGCAAGGTGCCTGTTTCAATTTTAAAGTTCCATAAGACTTTAACCTACTCATTTTCCAAAACTAGTCCCAGTACTGATGTTCCAAGAAGCTTTTGCTACTTTTAAATTCAAACCTCTTGGCAAAGTTTCCAATGAATAATTTTGGCATCTCGGTCATGACACTGTTTATAGTCAGTTTGTGAAATTTTACTGCATCCACTGATCAAATGATGAATTATTTCATTCCTTTTTCTACAAAGGTGACATTTTCTGTTATTTGTTACATGCTGAATTTTTGCTTCCAAGGAATTAGTTGGCAAAATTTGTCCTGAGCTGCTAAAACAAAGCCTTCAGTTTCTTTTTTTAACATCCCTGGTCTTAACCAGTGCCATATAGGATTTTTATTGACTTTCCCTTCTGTATCCTTCAACTACTATTTGTGCATCAGCTTGCTCTTCCAAATTACAAATCAGTTTTTAGTTGTTTCTTTCAATACCCAGACATCATCTTTGTTGTTTTCAAGAGTTCCTCCAGGAAGAATAGTTGGCTTTTCTTGATGTAGTCTATCATCTTTTCCCCCTTCCGGTTAATTTCACCTATAGGAGTCAAATTGTATATTCTCACATATTGAATGCATTTTTGGAACATATGTAGTCTAGTTAAATTAGCTAAGACTTGTTTCTTATGGTTGCATCTATTCAGCAAAGCCCCTAGTATCACTTGAGTATCTAGGCCCTTCCATCACAATAACATGCTATTTCTATTTCTTTCTTACTACTACTGATTGTACTGATTTCATTGTAAGTTTTTCCCCCCATTATTGTTCTCTTTTATATTTTATTATGTTTGCTGATCTTTACACATCTTATGGGTTTGATTATTATTCCAGCTACTATACTCCATTGGAATGGCAAGCTACAATTAGCTAAGATTATGGAGGATCCTTAGCAATCTCTGAAGACATGTTTCCTATCTCCAAACAGGAGTCAGGTTTTCACAAGGACACAGAAGATGGGAAAAAATACCAGAAAGTAACTTTCTACCCAATACAAATTCAAGGAAGAAGAAAATAGCCTGTATTTCAGCAATTACAGAGGAGCTTAACCCCGGATGACGAACCTATGGCACATGTGCCAGAGGTGGCATGCAGAGCACTCTTCGTGGGAATGTGCACTGTAGGCAGCTGCTCTTCTGGTTTCCAGTGCGCACATGCATGCCAGCCAGCTGATCTTCGTGCATGCTGGAGCCTGGGAAACCAGAAGGCCAGCTGGCTGTGCATATGTGCACTCTGGATACCAGAAGACCAGGTGACCAGTGCGCACATGTGCACAAGGCAGCTGGTCTTTGAGTTCCTGGGGCTGTGGTGCATGCATGCATGCACATGCATGTTCCGTTTGTGCACTCAGTGCCAAAAAGGTTCACCATCACTAAGATAGATTATTTGGCTGCCTGCAATGTATGACCACCAGACTACAGACTGCATGTCTGTAGCTGGTGAGATTTTCTTTATTAATGGTTGATTTCTATAATGGCAAATCCATTAGGATAGTCCTGCAAATTCACAAGATTAATGGCACATTATTTGGGTGGCACTGAGACCTTCACCATTATGCGATGCATTATTAAATGAGTGAATGATCAGGGTCTTAGCTGTTGTTTATACCGAATCCTCCAGGCCGTGTTACGTACGGATGTGTGAAGGAAGTTGCATGACCACCGCGGATTGGATGAAATCCGCAGCAGGAAAAATAAATTGCTGTTACTGGCTGGCTGGCAAGCCAAACGGTTTTAAAAAACGGCAAGCCTCGGCTGCCGAGCCATCAGTTCTGATTCGGCAAGGACCTGAATAAACAGAGGGGAAAAGTTCTGGAGTCTTGTCTCTTCTTTCTCTCACTTCGAACTTAACACTGGTGACGAAGGTGGGATAGTAGAAAGAAGGAGGAGGACAAAGAACTGACCTTCACCGCATGGCACCGTGGCCATTACACAGCAGGACACTGCATTGGCCAATCAGACAATGGCTGCCAACCCATCGCAAGCCCCCACAGTCTTCAACCTGCAATTGGAAGAATGGCACACATACATGTGCTGATTTTGAATATACATGGAGGCGAACAACTATCAAGACCTCCCTGACAACCAAAAGTGAGCTCTGTTCCTGACTTACTGTGGAACCAAGGTATTCAAGATGGCCCAGACACTTGTATTGCCAGCCAACATCAAATCCATCTCATGGATAACCCTGCAGCACTCCACGACCACTAGGTGCCGATGGCAACCCCCATGATCAGCAGGAACAAATTCTACCGCCGACACCAGAGAGAGGGAGAAACCATCAATGATTTCATGGCCAACCAGAGAGAGTTAACGGCCAAGTGTGAATTCATCAATCCCAAAGAAATGATGAGGAACTGCATCATACTGGGCATGAGAGACATCAACCTCCAAAAGAAGTTGCTGGTGAGGCAGGGAGTGGATTTCAAGATTGCTGTGGAAGAAGCCCGAGCCACAGAATCCTTCTACAACTCCCCTGCTGACATCCTCTGGAATAGCGGAGTCCACCATGCCCATCGAGAAAGCGAGATCCCGACGGAGTTTACCGAAGGCGAGGATTAGGAAAACCCTGACGAGGCCGTCCATCGGGTCTACCCAGACTGACAGGTAAGCCCCCGGGAAAATGACCTCAAGACACCTTGCTATACCGGGTGTAGGGGATTTCACACCCGAGTGGCGTGCAGATTCAAAGAGACCATTTGCCGCCGTTGCCAACGGAAGGGGCACATAGCAGAGGCCTGCAGAGTGACCCAAATGATCCCAGCCCAGCTGAAGCCACAACTGGAAGCCAGGGAAACTCAAGCTGGCTGAACAAATTGACTATGGCCACAACACTGGCAAATGAAGTGCAATGGATACCTCTGGAATGGAATAGGCTAACTTGCCATTGCCAACTCACTATGGCCAACTTGCCATGACCAGCTCACCACAAGACAACTTGATGTGGGAGAATTCAATAATTCAATTTCATTATTTAAAATAATTGAAAAAATATTTTGTTTTTTGTCATTCACATTTCATTTTGTCCCTCCTTTGCCATCCTTTCTTTAATGATTTTATTCTACCAGTTCTTTAATATTAGTGTAACTCTTGCCCCACAGTGAGTTGTCTCATGGCGAGTTGGCCATGGCAAGTTGGCTGACAGGCTCTGCAATGAATAGGAAATCTAGGGGCCTTGTCTGTGGGCTTACTCCTACCCTAAAAAATTGAACATGTACAGTGATATGATGAAGAGCTTCTATATTATAGCATTATTTCTTGGATTTTTCAGCTTTTATTTATCCCCAATTGTCAAAGATTTTATACTAGTTCTTGAGCAAAGGACACAGAAATATATTTATATTTTAATATCAGACATGATATTAGAAACTTTTTTTTTTTCAAATGAAATCTAGCTAAAAAACGTCAAATTAAGCACAATTTATATTCCATCGCAACTGGAAGAAACTTTTTGGAAAACAAACAAATAAAAAACACAGAGGTTACTATAGATTGTGTTCTTCAGAGTAATTTGCAGTCAATATCATAATCCTAAATTATTTAGTAAATAAACAAAGATAGATCAAAACATTTGATCAGACCAGAAGCTCAGCAGTGAATAAAATTGATTGTATGCACTTTGAGCATGAATAAAAAGACTTTATGATTTATTGACATGCTGAAGATTAATCTGTGGCCACATACAACACTAAAGCAGAGTAGTAATTTTGATTTGTAGGAATTTTGAAAACATTTTAACAATAAAGAAAAAAGATATTGCGTTATGATACAATAGAGTTTTCTTTCACAACTTACAAGATTTTGAAAAAAAAACTGCATTGGAAATAATTGGAATTGTTTTGTAATTAATTCTTTAATGCTATTGCCTAATAGCCTTACTAATGAGTTTTATGTGGAAAATGGGACATTAACATCTAATACAGAACACTGAAAAATCAATATCTGGATTTGCCATGTTTTACTGTCAAACTAATAATCAAAATGAGATGTTAATTAATGTATGCAGCTACAAATTGGCCATTCATCACTGATTTCTTTTTGTTCAGAGTACCAGATGCTTTTCTTATTCTTCCTAATTTTATAAACTTTAAAGTAAATTTTCTTAATTTGTGTACTCTTAATGAATGGAAATATGAAATACATCAAGAATGGACCTGAATTCCAATAGCATCCTTGGCATTTCTAGATATAAATCATCCAGTATCTACTTGACTATTCACCAAAGTTATGACATTTGAATTTCATATTTGATTATCTTCAATTTTTTCTGTTTCAGCTTTTCTATACTAATTTATATCTGACAATGGATTGACAAGGTAAGTGAATGAAGGATAAATCCAAGCATCATGGTTAAATGGATCATCATGTTCAAGAAATAACTTGCCGTTGTATATCTTGTAAATGAACATTATTCAGTAGTTAATACTAACTTCATGGCCTGTGGGCCTTCTGCAGGCTTTTAGCTAACTACAATGGGAAATAGGTTGCCAGGCTATGATTGATAAATTGCTATTTTTGATCCTGGACTATAATTAGCACTACACTATTATACAAATTATCCTTGTCCAGGCATGACAACATTCTAAACATGATTCCCCACCCCCACCCCTGCAAAGTGCTTAAAATTAATGGGTTCTTGTGGTCCATTTAATACATTTTATGAATCTGCTCCACTTATGCTCATCATCATGTGCTCTGCATCTTAGAAAGGTAATATTGATGGAGACATCATGTACAGACTGAAGTGTACCATTGAGCTTGACAATTTTTTGGTCATCAACAGCTGAACTTACAACTAGAGGTGACAGTTGCGAAATGAATAGGGCTTCTTCACAGGTGTGGGCAGGAATTGGATTGTGGCATAAACTTTGGGGAGGAGTCATTTTTTTAAAGTCATATGCCGATTGGGAGCTTACACTACAATTTACACGTGGGTTGTTTTTGTGTGTGTGTGTGTGTGTGTGTGTGTGTGTGTGTGCCTTCACGAATTATTTAAAACCCTCTTAAAACCATCTGAAGTTGTGGCCATCATACTGTCTTCTGGTAATGAACTCCAAGGGTTAATTAAATACAATGTGAAGAGGATTACAGTAAGCATACAATCATGGTTCAAAGGGACCCCAAGGACCACAAAGGGACCTTAACAATGCCTTATGGTTCTTTTGAAACTGCTGATTGGCCACCTTTGGTCGGGTAGCAACTAACTGTGCTTACTAACATCTAACTCTAGCAGTTATATTAAATTGGCTTTTTCATTATTAGCCTTGGATAAAACTATATTGCATTATCTCATGGTTATTACTGCAAAGTCTTGAGTTTAAAGAATTATTCTACTTTATTTTAGTATATACAGTGTATTTTATGCAGTATAAATATATATTACTTTATGATTCACTGTAAATCATCTTGAACACAGTTAGATTGGAGGGGGCAATTAAAACACTTTGAATAATACATGCATATTTGTGAGGGAGATTCTGCAAATCAAAGTATATATATCACTAAAAAAAACCTTAAAAAGCTTAAAAGCATGTAACTAAAAAAAAAATATGGCCAATAAAAACAATTCAGCATTTAGGGGTAGGGGAGAGTTAGTAAATTTCATCTTATAAAACATTAGCCACATAAGCTAGCTGTTAAATGCATACTTTATTTCTGGATTAAATATGACTTGTTTTGTCTGCTTAATGGTCAGTCGTATATTATGAAAAATTATAATCCTGAGCCAAGCTGGGGAGTAAATTTGGGGAGAACAATGTGTATATCACCCTCAGATCATATTGTGAAAACTACAGAAGTAAACTAACCTAGCTCAGGAGTGTCAAACTTGGTTTCATTGAGGACCACATCAGGGTTGTGTTTGACCTTGGGGGGGGGGTTGGTGGGTGTGGCCAAGGTGGCCATGGCCAGCTCGATGTCACTCATGTTGGGGATGCCTATGGTGGCCTGAGTGCTCTGCCAGCGAAAACGGCACCCAGCCCTCCTGAGCTCCATTTTTACTGGCAGAGACACCATGGACTGGTCCTTCATTGTTTCCAGGGTGGCCCCGAGGGCGAGATCTAAACACCCTGGAGGTTGGATCCAGCCCGTGGGCCTTGAATTTGACACTCTGACCTAGCTGATTCATTAAAAAGCTTAAAAGCGTGTAAAAAATATATGGCCAATAAAATGATTTTCATCTTATAAAATATTAGCCACATATGCTAGCTGTAGCCAGAGTAGACTCCATGTATTAGGAAAAAGAAACAGATCAGGTGTAGGGTCTAAACTCACAGTCTTTTCATGGACCATGTTAATGAAGCCTACAGACCACGCTTAAATGTATACTTGCTCTGTGTATAGACTCATATTATATGTTGAAGAAACTTCACCATTTCCTTACCTGTCAAATTGGCAACCTTGCCAAGATTGACAGGGCCAGCCACTAGTATTTAGAATGAGAGCAAATCCTACTTCCTATTAGCCATGATGAGGTTACCCAGTTGGGTAATGAAACATCTGCAAAGAAACCACCAAGCTCAGAGAGCAACAAGGACCCCACAGTTCAACCCTGAGCTACAAATATTCTCTTCTGTTGAAGCCTCCTCTGTCTATAGAGGCATTCCCCAAAATTGGAAGAGGCTCCTTTCCCAGGATTCCAACAATTCAAGGAGACCCTCATATGTAGGGATATGTTATCTCCTACAAATAGTCATCTTCCATGGATGTTGAGCTACATAAATGACAAAGGATTGCATTTTGCATTGATTCTTATTTCTTGTCCTTTGATATGTAATTCCTACCGTTGAGGTTAGGGTGTTCATATGAGAACAGCTGCATAGAGATAGAGGCATTTATGGGAAACAGAAATTTAGTTATGATAAGCACAGAGTCTTAATATAGCTAGTCAAGGAAATATTAAAATCTCCTCCTCCTCCTCCTCCTCCTCCTCCTCCTCCCACTAGGACACAGGGACCATTCTTTCCCTGTTCAATATTTTGCTCTTCCTTTAGTGATATCACTATAATAGAATGATGGCCTTGGCTGGGAATCATCCAGAAAAATAAAACATGTTCTGCAAATATATAAAACATTTTATTTTCATAAACCATTTCATCATAAATAACATTTTATTTTATTTATTTTATTTTTTTTTAATTTATAAACTGCCCTTCTCCTTGTGGACTCAGGGCGGTGAACAGCCAGAATAAAACATGGTATACAAAAGTTAAAAACAATTAAATATTATTAAATATTATTCGGCCAAGAATTAAAACAACCCAATTTAAAATCAATTTCAAATTCAAATTTCAACATAAAATATAACACTGTTACATAGTATAGCTACCATACTTTTGGAGTATAAAACACACTTTCCCCCCCTTATAAGAGGCTGAAAATTTGGGTGTGTCTCATACTCTGAATGTAGCTTTTTCTAAGCTTTTTTTCAGCCCTAACAAGGTGCTAGCAAGTGAAGTGATCTTCCCTGCTTTGCCTGCTCCCTCAGCTGTTCTTTAGAACCTCTTTTTCAGCCCTAATCTCTGTGCTTTGCCTGCTCCCTCCGACTCTCAGATGTGCTTTAGAAACTTTTTTTCAGCCCTAACGAGGCGCTAGCAAGTGAAGCAATCGCTGTGCTTTGCCTGCTTTTCTCATTGCTTCTCTCTCCAAAGATCAGTTGCGCTTTAGAAGCTGTTTTTTATCCCCAAGCAGGGGATAAAAAGTGTGTGCGCGCTCAAAACCAGCAAACTAATGTGACCAGAAGCTGACCAGACTAAGGATGCTAGCCAGATAGCATCCTGGTAGGCAGATTTTTTCCCCCTATTTTCCTCCCCAAAAACTAAGCTGCGTCTTATACTCAGAAAAATATGGTATGTTATTATTGTTCAGTTGCTAAGTTGTGCCTGACTCTCTGGGTTCCCATGGTCCATAGCATACCAGCCCGCACCTCCATCCTCCACAGTCTTCTGGGGTTTTCCCAAATTCATGTTCATTGTGTTGATGACACTATCTAACCATCTCATCCTCTCCCTTCCCCTTTTGCCTTCAATCTTTCCCAACATCAGGGTCTTTTCCAAGGAGTCCTTTCTTCTCATTAGGAGGCCAAAGTATTTAAGCTTCAGCTTCAGTAGCTGTTCTTCCAGTTCATCTATTATCAATATTAGTTAAATATTTAGATGAAAAGTTGCATGTTGCTCAGATCACAAGGTGTTTGAAGGGACACATAAAAGGATATGTAGAAACTATGCTTCTTGTTGACCACCATGTGAGATGGAAAGCTGGATTAGATGAATGTTTGAAAATATCTAGTAGGGATCTTTCTATGAAATATGAAAAATTCATAATTATAGAATTAGTACTCTGTTGATAAGACATTTCATGAACTGTTAATACGTTACACAGAATATGTCTTTTTTAATTTGGACATTATTACCATTAAAAAAATAAAATGGAGTTGTCTTGGATATTAATTTGATACAGTCTACAGCCTTAATGAAGAATTAAGTATTGCTCATTGCTAAGAAGACAAGAACTTTTAATCATTTTGATTCAAATAATCAAAAAGAAGCAATCATTCATGTTAGCCAAATTCTGCTTCTCCAAATTCTGCTTCTATTAGGGTCACTCAGATGATATCATATCTGCAACTTCTAGTCATCAGAATATACAGTCTAAAGGGAAGCCATTGCATTACAAGCTAAATTCCATACCTACAAAAGTGTTGCATTAGTTTCGAGTACTTTGATGGATATTTTTATGGGGGAAAAAGATATTTGTACATGTTGCCTTCAGCTCAAAACATAGGTATCTCTTTCCTTATCTCTCTATCCTTGAACTTACTCCAAAGTGTGCCAGTGCAAGTGATCTACAATTAGAATTTGTGTTTGGTAGAATTTAATGTCACTGTGGAAAAAATGAATGACTTTCTGAATCCCCTCTAATTTTCAGGCATGTCATGTGCGAGAAACAGATACAGTTTTATTTTTAATGACTTCTGTCTGTGTATCACGTAAGAGCTTGATGGAGGCACCTTCACATCATATCTTCACAAGGAGAAAAGAGTAGTACCAATTTGCCTCGAGCTGTAACACTGAAGTTATTTTAAAAGGGATGCTGTTTCAACTATCTTCATTCCAGAACCTTGGATTACATCCCTTTATTTTTATTTTTTAACATGACCAGGACTTAGAGGATGCATCTGTTAACTTCTACCTGTTTCCATCAAGGACTTCCCCTCTCTATCAGTTCCCTGAGGCTATGTCTGACATGATCATAGAGAGCACTCTTTTTTTTTCAGCACATAGTGGCCTTGGATTATGGGGAAGGAAATAAAAGAGGAACAAGTAAATACTATTCATTTGAATTAGCTCTTGTCTTTATTTTGAGCAACTTAAGATGCTAAACCTAATGCTCTCTTCACCTGCTTTCTGTTCAATAGCCCTATGAGGTGGAATAGCAATGTAGCAATGTGTCCTTATTGATTAGCCCTTGGGCCATACCAAAGTGCAAAGTTCCAAAAACAAATTATTACTAAAATTTGATAAAAGCAATTTGAAATGGAATTTGGATAAAATACAATTTAAAATAAAATTGGAACAGAATCAAAAATTTAAGATATAGATAAAATATGATAAAATTATATTCCGGTGTCACCCCTACAATCTACCCCAATCAGTCCCACATATGCTGATCTCAACTAAACCATTTTGTTTAAGTACTGTGCTGTGTTAAATGTTATTTTCAGATTCTGGCTGCACATAAGGTAAATTGTTTTGATATGGGGATCCCAATGGATCATTCGCTTGGTATTTGGACCAAGGGACCTGTCTCTCACCCTCTTGTACAGGCAACAGTCAAATAGAATGTGAACCAAGTCTTCTACCTCTGCCACTCTGCAAATGCAGAGACGTTCATTGTAGGGTATAGAATGGAATCTCCCATATCTGATCATTGTGTCGAGCTGTTCAAATCTCGCTTGCGTAAATATCTCCCTTAGATGTTTTGGCAGTTGTAACTTCAAATAGCTGTCGATTTGAAAAGTATGTTTGTAGTTGTTCAGCTATTTCAAGTTACCCACCTTACTAAGGATAGCTATGTCATTTTGTGTTTCTATATCCTTAATTCTTTGGGCAGCTCTTTTTTAAAACCATTCTCCTTGTTACGCAAGAAACGGGAAGGCCACAGCTTCTGACAAAATTTGTTAGTTTGATGATCCAGGAAATTGTGAGGTGGAATAGGTTAAAATGCTAGTAGAGAGGGAAAGGTTAGAGAACATGCAGATTGAAGATAACATCTTTGTTTTCTGAAACTCTGATAAATACAGAACAATCTTGTCTTGTCTCACCATCCCTAAGTCAGGCATACCCAGACTAATAATCATATTGTCCTTTTCTGCTTTATATCTTCTTCAAGGTGTTAAATCGTGGGCGCAAGAATGGACAGGACACGCAGTAGAATCAACACCTTTATTAGCTTCGTAATTCGCAATGGGGAATCCTAGCTGCGTCAGCTCCTTTTATAGCTAGGAGCTGTCCGTGGCTTCAGCCACTGATGTTACTCTGAATTTCCTGCTCATGTCCCTGACTGGTCCATTCAAATCTGCCATTCAATACTCAACAGAAGTGTCACTCTCTTTGTCTCAATCACTTAAACTATGATCAACTTCTGCACACATTCCTTAGCTTCCCCAAGTTTTCTTTCCATGGTTTCCCCACTAGTTTTAAAATTAAGAATGTTCAAGTTTTTCCTTGACCATTATATTTGATATTTTGTAGAAATGAGCAACTTCTGTGATCTCTGGAATACTTTTGTGTCCCAAAACACAGAGAAGAGAAAAGAAGAGAAAGGCACTTTTACAGTATTATTTGATGGGTACAACAATTACAGTAGGGTTTTTTTTTTCCACCATCCTTTGATGGTTTTTAATTTAAGTTTAGAACAAAGTGCAAGCAACTATAGAGAGGATAAAGGGAGGAAACAATGACTTGTGATGATGCCATTCTTCAAGTGCTGGGACTTCTGTGCATGTATCAGTTGGTAATTAGGAGTATGTGATTACAGCATCTCTGTAATTATATCTCCACACAAATAAGTTTTGAAATTATTGAGGTTTGCTGCATAGGACATTGACCCAACTGATAATGCCTGATTACCATGTGGACCCTGATGTGGACAAGATGGAAGGCAAAAGGAGAAGGGGAGGTCAGAGGATGAAATGATTAAATAGTGTCATTGACACAGAGGGCCCGAGTTTGGGCAGACTCTGGGAGAAAGTAGGGGTCCTAGTGTGCTATGGCACATGGCAGGGGTGAAATCCAGTAGGTTCTGACAGATTCTGGAAAACCGGTAGGGGAAATTTTGAGCAGTTCAGAGAACTGGGAATTACCACCTCTGGCTGGCCCCACAGTGCAGTGGGAATAGAGATTTTGCAATATCCTTCCCCCAGGAGTGGGGAAGGAATGGAGATTTTGCAGTATCCTTCTCCTGCCATGCCCACCAAGCCACACCCACCAAACCATGCCCGCAGAACCGGTAGTAAAAAAAATTTGGATTTCACCACTGGTCCATGGGATTGTGAAGAGTTGGACATGACTTAGTGACCGAAGAACAACAATCATACAGTGATTTAGTGTGATCTATGGACCAGAGGTTATCTGAGTAGGACAGAAGACAGGAGGAACTTGTATAATTGGATACTGAACTGTAGCCTGATTTTACAATACAAGAAAAAAAAATGGAATAAAGAATAAAATTACATTACTGTGCAAATTAAAGGGGATTTTTTTTTTTTTTTTTTTTTGGAAAAATGATGGAAAGCAGAAGAACCAGTCTGTGAGTAGAAGAGACAATGCCAGTAGGTGAAGATGGATGTCTTGCTTATTAGAGATTTTTAACATCACATCAAGGTCAGGATGGAGAAAGGGAGAATGTAATAGTCTGGAAAGTAGAGATAATTGATCGCACATAATTAGGCAGCTTAAGTACTTTGAAAAAAAGAATGCATTCAAAACAGAAACCAATCAAGAAGTTAATTTTCAAGGAGAGGGGGAAAAAAACGAAGGCATATATTGAGTTATTGTTTCAGAGAATTTGAAAATAAAGGACCGCAGCCTGCATAAATGATCTAGATGTAATAGGATGATAAGATGAAAACATGAACACTCTTGAAATTTAACTCAAATGCAACTGTACTCCAGCCTCTACTCTTCTGTGGGGAAACATTAGCAGTAGGACCATGCAAAGCTTTCAAGCAGTGTTTTAGCCTGGCAAATGTTCCATCTAATCACTCGATCAAAGCAAATTAATGAATCAAAGTAGGAACTTGCTTTGAAGCAGTGAATCCAATCAAGTGGTAGCTTATCAATGGATTCCTCTGCTTGGGGGTTGTTACCGACAACATATAACATTGCAAGTTTAATTCCACATATGGAGAATGCTGGGAGGTGGGTTGAGTGATGGGATCAGCTTTCTGACACTAACACATGTAGCCAACTAATCAGCTTAATACTTTCTTAAACCGTCAGCCTATCGAAGCTCTTTTCAGCTTTGAGCTCCACTCAGCTTTCAATTTCTTGTACAGCCAGCCACCAGCTTTAACTTGGTTTTCTCTTTTGTAAGTAGAAAGTTTTAATCCTGGTTACTCTTCTAACCCAGCTTTAAGTTTTCTAGAGGTGAGCGCTAGTGGTGGGTTTCAATTTTTTTTACTACCAGTTCTGTGGGTGTGGCTTGGTGGGCATGGCATGGATTGGTGGGCGTGGCTTGGTAGGCATGGCAGGGGAAGGATACTGTAAAAACTCCATTCCCAGCCCACTCCAGGGGAAGGACACTGTAAAACCTCCATTCCCTCCCCAATCCAGGGGAAGGATACTGCAAAATCTCCATTTTCCCCCAATCAGTTGGGACGTGGGAGGCAATAGATGGGGGTAGGGGGCCAGTCAGAATTTTTACTACCGGTTCTCTGCACTACACAAAATTTCTGCTAACGGTTCTCCAGAACTGGTCAGAACCTGCTGAAACCCACCTCTGGTGAGCGCCAATCTCATTGTGCATTCTCCAAATATGTTTTGTTAGAACAATTGATTTGTGTATTTTCTACAAAGTGAAGGTCTCTTACGATCTGTTTCACTATCATCACCGCCTTCTTCCCCAATCAGGTAAGATGGGAAAGAATTTGGGCTTCAAGCCCACGATTTGGTAAAAATCTGATAAAACTGTTCAATATGGATAATTTGATATTTAGATCCGGGTCTCTTCATTTGTGTAAAACTGGAAGCTGGGAGTAGCATCTTTCCCCAATCTAATGCCTTCCAGTTCATTGCACTTCACATTCCACCAACTCCAGCTAGGATGACTGTTAGCTAAGTATTTGTTTCATTTATTCATTTTCATTTTCATATTTATTTATTTATCTATACATTTACTATTTATAGACATCTATTCAATTTCTATAGCATCCCATCTCAATCAAAGACTCTACATGGTTTATAATTCCAAAATTATAAAACAATAGAAACAATAAAAAATTAAAGTCAATTTTAAAAAAACATCCAAAATAAATATACTACAGCAGCCGTGATACCTGGCCAGTTAACAATAAAGCCAGGAAATGGATTTTCTTAGCACACTCAGCTCCCCAGCTTCTGAACACAACCACATGCTTAAAGCTTTATCAAAGGCCAACAGGGTTTGGGCCATTCTACTCACCAAAGGGAGGATATCCCACAGAGCAGGGGCCACTGCAGAAAAGGCCCATCTTCTCGTCCCTACCAGCCGACACTCTGGCTGATCTGGTCTGCAATATTTCCAATCTGCTAGATCAGGCATGGCTTAGATTTTCTGCTTATCCACTAATACTTGTCTGGAAGTAAGTCCTTGGTGGTGCAGCGGACTAAATGCTGTTATGTAGCACTTAGCTGCCAGCTGCCTGCAATTAGAGCAAGTTCAAATCTCACCAGGCTCACGGTTGACTCAGTCTTCCATCCTTCCAAGGTAGGTAAATTGAGGACCCAGATTGTGGGGGCAATAAGCTGACTTTGTAGAAACACCGCTTATGGGGGTCCAAAAGCTTAATGCATTGTAAGCCCCCCTGAGTCTCCAGAGAAGGGCGGCAAATAAATAAATAAATAAATAAATAAATAAATAAATAAATAAATAAATAAATAAATAAATAAATAAATAAATAAATAAATAAATAAATAAGTCAGTCAGTCAGTCAGTCAGTCAGTCAGTCAGTCAGTCAGTCAGTCAGTCAGTCAGTCAGTCAGTCCTTTGAACCTTGATATCAGCTTCCTTGCCTGGACCTATACACAATAGTATCGCACATTTCAGGATTTTGAACAGAGTTTATTTCAGTTGATTGTGTGATATAGTGTGTCCCTTTTGCAGATGCATTCCTTTCTCCTTTCTATTTTGGCTTCCAATCCTTTTATTCAGGGTTTTTTGCTCCTGATAAATTAGATTCTTATGGAAGCTTGTACAGCAATAAATGCGTTAGTCCTTAAGGTGCTGTTGGATGCTGCCTTTTCAATCCATCTATTAATCATTTTCTCTCTCTTGCTTTCAAACAGAATGCAACCAATCTAGTGGCCCTTTGGTTTGGGGCAAATTTTAGGACAATACTCTATTTTTGCAAATAGTCTCTTTTGACTCTTAGCTAAATAGAATAAGTAATGGGGTGTGTGTGTGAAATCCTGTTCAGAGTTGTAAAATATAGCAAGTTAGATTGCAGGTCCCTGTTCTTAGTTCTTAGTTCCCTTCCTAGTGGAGCAATTAATGTCTTCTTCCAAGTTTATTATTGTGTTTGTCAAGCCCACATTCTTGCTAGATTGTTCCTTAGATTGTCAGAATCAACATTTAACACTGGTTTTAGTGTTAAACATTTCTTTCGCTAATAGGGATCTTTAGTCAGAGAGCCCCCACAAACTTTGTGTAGCATATACTAGTTGTTAAAAATAATCTTTCCATGATTGATTCATAACAGTCTTGAAGGTACATAAACTACAAATGTCAGAAAGACCAATCAGTACAGGGGTGAAATCCAGCAGGCTCTGACAGGTTCTGGAGAACAGGTAGCGGAAACTTTGAGTAGTTCAGAGAACCAGGAAATACCACCTCTGGCTGGTCCCAGAGTGGGGTGGGAATGGGATTTTGCAGTATCCTTCCCCTGCCATGCCCACCAAGCCATGCCCAGAGAACCGGTAGTAAAAAAAATTACATTTCACTACTGATTCAGTCCATTTGACTAAATTGCAAGGATAGATTCAAAGGACTCGCATCCTACACACCAGGAAGGTTTTATTAAAAGGAATTCGTGTTTTTATACATATGAGGGACACTGCCATGGTCCAGCTCTAATTTGGAAATAACCATGATTACACTGTAAGCCTTTTCCATGATTTATAGACTAATAAAATGGTTGCTGCTTTAGGGATGCTTTCAAAAGAGAGAAATGAGGGACATTACTAGAAAGAATAAACAGCTCTGGATCTTGCGGTTGTTTTGTTCGTTTCAAAATGAGTTGCCCATTGAAAGGATATGGCTGAAGGTTGCCTCTGTATGCTATCTATACATCATAGATGGCCCAACTTTGTTCTTGAGGGCATGGCATTTTATGAGGTAGAGACACGTTGTATTAGGCACTTGATTGCCTTCTTTCAATCGATCTGACATTTCACGCCTTCAAAAAGCATTATTAAAGAGCCGTCTCCTAAAATACTAGATTAAACTTTCTCCTAAATCACAATTGATTTAGCGAATCTGAAAAGACTTGTGTAGGGGCTTGGTTGAATACAACTCTTTAGAGGTTTGGGGGAGGGGTTCGCAGTTTTCTGCCAACCCCTCCCCCAAATAACTCAGGCAATTATAAGAAGCAAAACATAGAGTTGCTCTATGAGGGAGATGGGTAGTTCCTAAATATGATATTTGTTTGTTTGTTCATTTATTTACTTATTTGATAGTGTTACAAATAGCTTAAGGCAGTGACTATATCTAACATGTCTTCCTTGTCCTATTTTTCCCTGAACAACAACCCTATGAGGTGAGTTGGGCTGGGAGACAGTGATTGGCCCTAGCCCACCCAACCAGCTTTCAGGCCTAAAACAGGATTAGAACTCACAGTCTCCTGCTTCCTAGCCAGGTGCCTTACCGGTTAGACCAAACTGGCTATATATAATACATACATGCATGCTTATATACTGCTGTCTTACGTTTTCAGAATTTTAAGGGGTCCATTATCTTAACTTTATAACTCTCATGGCAAAAATCAGCCTAAATGGCTCAGAGTTTTTCAGAAGTGGAAGGAGGGCCTTAGCTCTCTGAAAAGTCTTAGGACATCCTCTTTACCTCTTATCATCCCAACACCAAAACTGCAGAAAATCATTATCATCATCATCATCATCATGATGTTTAGCTTCACAAACTCTGGGAGTTAGACATGAAGTGCTTGCAAGTGATAAATTACCCTTGATAAACTAAGTAATTACTTAATATACTCTTGCTATGGGAATAAATAATAATAGAAAACAAGACAAAAACTAGTGAATATATTTTAAAACAATCTAATACAAGATCAATAATATTGCCAGGAACAGCAAAATGGAGACAGGTAGGAACATTTTTTTTTTAAAAAAGGGGGGGATTTCTAGTGAAATAAGGGGGGGGGAAGCAATTATATAATAATTCTCTTAAAACTTACTCCACTTAGAAAAGATCTATTTAATTGTTAATCCAAAAGTATTATGAATTTGGAAACAAAGGAACAAAAGGATTTCTACTAGACTCTGAAGGTTTGGGATGTATCTCCCAGAGCCTCAAAAGTCATTACCAAATTGTAATTTTTAAATGTGACAGAAAAGAAAAATTATTAAGTACACGACTGGTGAGTCATTTCAGTTAACATAAAATGTGCATAAAATGAAATCATATGTGTTGCTCCCACCCATTCTTTTTTTGGGGTCCCTCAGCCTAAACTCTGCTGAAAGTGGATCTTCCAATTTTCAACAATGTCAGATTAGATTGATGCTCAATGGATGCTAATGTACATTGAGATCACGTGGTTTTAATTCTGGTGGTTTCATGGATCCGTGCATTTTCTTGGCAATAATAAGAAAATGATTTGCCCTCACATTTTTCTGGGATGTTTTTCACCTTTCCAATGTAGCCTATAACTGTGGTATTTCCTGGTGGTCTCCTCTCCAAATACAATACTAACAAGGATAATCTAAGTAAATCACCCAGCAGGTCAACCTTACTTAATTTTTTTTTCAAAATAAGCCAAGCTCAGGTTGGTGCTGCTTTCAGCTTTTTTCTTTTCTTTAAATGATCCTAAATATGCTTCTCTTCAATGTTAAACAAATTGATATTTGTGTTTCTCTCTGTGTTTTATTATTTGTGTGGTGTGATTATATGTAATAATGCAATATATTGAAAATCTTATTCTAGGTTATGTAGTTTAGGAAATTACTACAAGTCCACTGTAAAAACTGAAGAATAATGTTTTTGAGCTGGTAATAGAGTAAAATAAACAAGGTAGAGCATTGGGGGAGTGGGGAGGAATCTCTGTCTATTGCCAAAGTTGCACTATCACTATTTCTACTCTTATCTGGTTACTTAAAATATATGGAAGGGACAGCACTCAATAGCATTGAAAATCACAATGCCTGGTGGGCTTTATGATTTTAAAAACAAGATAAAAGCTTTTTGACTCAAAGAAAGCAATGAAAAGGTTTTCTGTAGCCACAAGCGTCATATTTACTTAAAGGATTGTGACTATGAAAGCAAATATCTCTTGCAGGAAGACAGGACAAAAGCTGTCAGAGAACTGGGAAGTAAATAGTTTTGAAACTGTTTTCTCTGCTTCATTTCAAAAGCTGAAGGCTAAGAATGTTTGACCTTTTAGAAATGGAAGGCTTCCTTGCAGGTCACTCGGCTGTGCCAAACTGTGATGGTGACAAGGAACTAGATGTGCCAATCCCCAAAGGAAAATGTCTGACAGCATTGGGAACCCTGCCAATTTCCATCACTCAGAGATTTTGTCCCTGTATTACTACTGATTCAGAAATGGTATATTATTGAATTATGAGTTTTGTAAGTGTCTCCATCAGGAAGTTACCTGGCCTAATTTAAAAATCCCAAACTAGGAAGCGATTATTCTCAGTATGTAAAAAATTTATTTGCAGGTGAAAATCTAAAACAGCCAGATTTTTAACTACGATTATAAAAAACAAGGCTTTTAGAAACAAGTTGATAAGTTGGGTTTTAAGTCTATTTTGTAATTCTCGTTAAATATTTTACTTGTGAAACTGTTTTATCTATTTTATCAAGTTTAGATTACGCTTGTGAATATGCTATTGGGCTTTTGGTTCATAAATAAAATGGGATGGAATGGAATTCAACCTTGCCAATAGAGTTGACTTTTACTGATTTTATCCACAAAAATATCTAAAGGTTCTGATTTGCACAAAAATAGTGTACATGTCTTGATTAAAATAGTGCAATTGTTCAGAAAGGACTTCCAACGCTGGGGGGGGGGGACCCAAGAAGGTGAGTTAAATGAGGCCCAAACTGTCACTTTATGAATACTTTCTACAATTGAAAAAATGCTATTTAAAAAACAGAAATAATAAAATGTTAATAGCTGTATTTCTCATTCTATCTGAACACATTTTTTCAATTTTTTTCCAGGCTATGGAAAACCCATAGCTCTGTTCTCTGTCTCTGTTGCCACCATCAAAACTGACATTCATTTCTTTTACACTACTAATATACCATCTAAAGTTTTCTATGGTTCTCATTAAGCTATTGAATAAAAAGAAAAACTCTCATCTTTTACAAGTTGTGCACATATCTACCAGCAGATCCTTTCCACTAAATCCTGCCTTGTCATTGCATCAAAAATAGAGAGGAGTATATATTTCTATCAGTTTGAGATCTACTCAGAAACAACATTACTGAGTTCCAAGGATATATACTTAGAGAATTGCAGCCCATTAGTCTCAAAGATTATTGGGACTGGGATTGCTGTTGCTAAGCAATACAATCATAAAGTGCAATGTTGTCTAACTGCATTGCTTAGCGATGACAATCCCAGCAGTCCCGCCATCATAATCCAAGATGCACAGTTTGTTAGGCAGGAAGGGTCGGGAGTCCTAGCTCTGCTAATTCCATGCAAATTCCTTGATTCAAAACTAAAGTTGTAATTCTGCTACCCATGTTTCCCCGAAAATAAGACCTGGTCTTCTTTTCTTTTGGGCCTCAAAATATGTACTAGGGCTTATTTCGGGGGTTGTTTTTTCCCCATGTGCAGGAGGCCCACTTTTGCTTGTTTGCAGCAGGGCAGGAGGCCATGTGATGTGCCAATATTGCCACCGCCCTGAGGCAGCCTGTGTCCTACACCGGCTTATCGCAGGAACCCCACAGCAAGGCCACCCACACCCCGACACTTGCCTTGGCTTGTGGTGGCAGCAGCTCCAGCAGTCCCATCCAGCAGGACCCTTTGTGGCCACAGCTGTGGCCACGACATGAGATAGGGGGTGGAGCTGCCCCACATGCCCTGCACTGGTTTACCTTAGGGCCCCTGCAGCCAGGCCATCCATGCACTGACATCTGCCTTGCCTCACAGTCGCAGCACCAGCACACTGTTCGGCCTCCTGCTTCATTGCAGCCCTGTGGGCTTCTGCTGCACATTGCTGCTGGTGTTGCTGTCACAAGGCAAGTGTTGAGGTGTGGATGGCCTGGTTGTGGGGGCCCTGAGGTAAACCACTACAGGGCCAATAGGGCAGCTCCACTTCCCTCTTCCTTGCCTTGGGGATCATGGCACTGTGAGCGACCAGACGAAATGGGTGTATGGCCGGCTGCACAGGCTCTTATGTAGGGCTTATTTTAGGGATAGAGCTTATATTAGGCACACATGTACAAATCAAAAATAAGGTCTTTTTTCTGGATAGATCTTATTTTCAGGAAAACAGGGTAGAAGATATAAATTGTCATAAATTAGTAGGGGAAAAAAGTAGTAGGGGAAAAAAGGACACACAAATGAGAGAGGGATGCAAATCTTAAAAGTTACATAAAATTAAGAATATTGGTTGTTGGTGAACATAAGATAGAGGCACACAAGAATTGCACTGAGCCTTTTAGTGGGATTGTTACAGATATGCAAAGTGAGCCACAATGACACCAAAATGAGCACTGTAGCATCACAATGCCCTGTTCTACTTGCTGTTGTGGCCTGCCAGCTGCCAGCAGAGCTGGCGGCAGACTTGGACGATGAGTAAGTTGGGGAAGAACTTGGGCCTGTTCTGGAGTCTGGGGAAGGCTCTGATGGATGCTCAGCGTTGGACAGAGGGATAGAGCCAGGGCCATCTGGCATTTCCCAGCCAGAGAGGCAGCTGCCTTTGGAGTCAGAGATGAGTGAGGAAGAGGAACAGCTGGGGCCTGTTCCAGATGCCTGTATGCGCAGAACAGATAGGTGAGATGAACAACGGAGGAGAATGAGCTGGCTCAGGAAGCAAAACAAATGTGGATGCTTACTGGCCCCTCCCTGGCTAGGGCATAAAAAGGAGGAGAGGGAAGTGGTTTGGTTGTTGCAGACAACTGTTCACATTTCTGGACAATTTGCTCCTTGTGTGTTTCGTGTGACAAAGACTCTCCTGCCAGAACTGAAGTTTGTCTATTTCTCTGTTTGAATTGACTTAATTTGCAGCCTCCCAATTGGGATTTCACAGCCTTACACTTATGATAACAAGCTGATAGGGACTATTGTTTCAGTTACATTCTTGCAGGACTCTTGCCTGAACTTTCTGTTGGTGAATGCAGTTAACTCCCAATGTGTAAATAAAGAGAGTTTTTTCTTGGGGGGAGTCTGTTTCTTGCTTCTATGAAGGCCCGGTCAGAACACTTGCATCAAAAGGGGTAGAATCTGTCTCATGGTATTGCAATGCACGTTTTATCACTTGACACCCACATCCCTTGCATCTTCTGTGGATGCCTCTAGGTTCACACTGCCACACCAATGCCATTTAACTTTTTTTTTTTTAATTGATAAAATAAATATGCTTTCTTCCTTTCCCTTTGAATCACATTTGAAATTATTAAACCTATATAAAGTGACTAGAATTTGCTTCGACAGCAAGATTTGTACCCTGGATGTACCATGATTCATTGAAATATATAGAAATAGAAATATAATAAAATCTAAAATCTAAATCTAAATCAACAGATAAAATGATTTGCCCCAATAAAGCAATTCAAGGTAACTTAAACTGATTTAACTCCTCTCAACATCGTTCAGTGTTGGTTGAATTGTTCCATGACTGGGTAGCCTAGGAAGCTGTGTGCTATAGGAGTTCCTTCAGGGCAGTGGTAGGTTTCAAAAATTTTTACTACCAGTTTTGTGGGCGTGGCATGGCTTGGTGGGCGTTGCTTGGTGGGCATGGCAGGGGAAGGATACTGTAAAATCTCCATTTCCTCCCGATCAGCTGGGACTTGGGAGGCAGAGAATAGATGATCTGGTCTACCACACCTTCAGAATCTGCCAAAGTGGCTACAGGCTAACCACTTTCAGACAATGCTGACAGATACCAGGTAGCATTTTCCATAGTCACTTAGCCAAGATCTTCTATGGCCAAAGAAGGCTCTCCTCTGCCTTCTCCTGCAGAACATGATGAAGAAAACTCTCAGGTTTCTCCCATAGCACAGGATCTGTAGGAGAAGGCTGAGAAGGAGTGTGAGATGACGCAAAATGGTTGCTTCACATTGTTTTCAAAAGTGATAGGTTCATGTTCCTTTGTAAAGCATATTCGAAAGGATTTTGCAACCTCCATTTAAGCAAATCACTCCTTTGAAACTTTTGTAGTTGTAGTTTTAGGAACTACAGTAGTAGTTGTAGTTGTAGTTTTAGGAACTACATCAGTAATGTATGGAGATTTCTGGAGGCAGACTCAAGACTCAGGGTGTGTGCATGTTTGAAACAAGATGAGAAGGGGAAAAATACTTTATGTTACTTTGTTTATGGGTTTTGTTTCTGAAGGGAGTCTATGTAGCACAGACGTAGCAATTCTAGCAGAAATAATCTAAAGCATTTGGGGTTTAATGGTGGCCATCACTCTACCTCTGCTTCCAGTAACCTTCACAATGGAAACCAGTATCGACCCATTTTCACTCATGTTATTCTACATTGCAACAAAATCAGCTGGAATCCATTTCATTAAATTTATGAAATAATAAATTCCTCTGTCTTTCAGGGGGCGTCTTATTCTTTGTCATTTCAGCTTTGATTAACTTTCCAAGCTTGATGAGTTAATACTTTCAAAACAATCCTTTAATTGGGGAGCAAGATAAGCTGCATTAAAGGAAAGTATGGCAAAAATGTGGGTAGATGAATGATTTCCCAGTTAAGCTAAAAGAAATTGGGATTCTTTCCCACTTAACAGAATGCCATCATAATGCAAAGGACTATGGAGGAGGTAGGGAGAAGCATTCATTTAGAATATATTGAGACACTAATTTTTTAAAATAGAAAGTTATTAGATGCCTGCTGTTTGTCATAACATTGTAGAGTTTGGCATTCTCAAAAGCAATTCCAGAAATAGCACTTATTTGCAAGCTGCATGACTATGATGCATGATGACCAATATCAGAAACTTATTAAAATGCTCTTGGCCAAATACAGTTATACAGCCATATTAATTAAAGTATTCTTATCAATAGTAATAATAATAATAAATAATATGCCTGTTCTCTCTCTTCCAGTTTTAACACTCCAGCGTTAAAACTGCTGGCCGAGGGCCAGGACAAATAAATATTAGCTGGCATGCCAGCAAGAATCTCAATTACTTTATGTGTTCTTTCAGAGGGAGATAATTAACATTTCAAATAAATTGCATGACTGTTGGAGGTAAGTTAGTTGCTTTGAAATGGTTCTGGTATGCCCATATAGATCAGCTGAGATTACAGCCCAAATTATTTATTTAAAATACACATTTCTCTACAGTATTCTACTAATCGTGTTGACTTTCTTGTAAAGTAACACATGTCCCTTCTTAAATACATTTTTTTTAAAAAAGGGCACAGCTTGAATTCAATACGAATTTAAAGTACATACATCCAGGTATTTTAGGATATAGTGAATATAATTGGAGCTAATCCTTTATGGCTTCCTTAGTTGATATATATGAGCAATGTATACACCTACCTAATTTAAGCATTCTAGCTTTTATGATTTTTAGAATCACATGAGGGAGAAAAAAAAATTGGCATTGAGACTCCATGTTCCTTCTCATCATTCTTTCTTTGTTGAAGCAAGTATCTGCTTCAACAGTAGACAACATCCTAATACTAGACTAATAATCAAGCAGTAAAAAAATACCCCAATCAAGGAAAAACTAATTCAGACAAACAATCAAACAGTAAACAACAATTTAATCAAGGAACCACCAAGAAAACTCTTCCCAACTCTGACAAGGCAAGTGACTAGTATATAAAATGACGGCAAATCCCACTCTCTTCTAGCACTAATGAGGTTATCTAGTTGGCTAATGAAACATCTGCAAGAAAACCACCAAGCTCAGAGAGCATCAAGGACTCCACAGTTCAACCCTGAGCTACAAATCTTCTCTTTTGTTGGAGCCTCCTCTGTCTATAGAGGCATTCCCAAAAATTGGAGAAGCCTCCTTTCTCAAGTTTCCAATATTTCAAGGAGAGTCCCATGGGTAAGAATATGTTATGTCTTGCAAATAGTCACTTTCCATGGATGTAGAGATACATATATAGCAAAGGAATGTGTTTTGCATTCATTTCTTGTCTTTTGATACCTAATTCCTACCCTTGGGGGTAATATGTTCCTACAGGAACAGCTACATAGAACTACAGGTATTTCTGGAAAGCAGAAATTCAGTTATAATTGATAAGCACAAAATCTCTAGGAGATGACCAGGCTGAACCCAAGGGAGGGGTCAAGTGCATCATCAGTTTGGAGTCATGCCCACAGCTAGGACACAGAGATAATTCTTTTCAATGTGTATGTATCTTAATTGCCTTGAATATCGTGCCCACCGTATAGAGGAGAGACACCTATAAACACACGTGTATCCTGTTTGCTTCTTTTCATTTACAATTCTTCCCCCACTATTTTAATTTGGCAAATGGAAAGAACACAAGGACACACATCTTCCACAGAAAATGAATCTAGGAAAGCCAAACCCCATTAGCTGCTAGAAAGGGTTAAGGTTTCCAAATCAGGTTGCATTTTGTGGTTTCTGCTGTACATATGGGACACTTCCAAACAATTCACTTAAATTCATAAAACTGTTCTTTATGAGTAGTCCCATAATAAAACACAATCTGGGCTGTTCAGAGTAAGACAGTGATATTTTTTTACCTAATGTGCTACTTAGAAGAAAGGCACACTGGTGCCATTGGCTTTTTCAAGTATATTTTAATTTTCTCAACAGAATTAAAAATAGTTGTAAAATTGCTGGGGCAATAGAAGAATGGTATTTCTTATCTACAGGCAAACCCATGACTGCTTTTAACTTTAAGAACAGTCAAAAAAATCCCACGGGTCCTTAATCTTCCTTAAATCTTGTTTCTACTATTTCTGCTCTGAACACTTGAAGTAACAGCTGCACTTGGAGAAATAAAAATTCTCCACTTGTGCCTTACAAAAATGTAGGGAGTAAACACATTCTTTTAATGAATGACAATTCTATAGCTATTGTTACTACTGTTTAGCTTTGTCCCTTGGGAAAAACCCATAGTTCAGGGATTGAGAGCACATGAGCTCTTATCAGAATGTCCCAGATCAACCATTGCTATTTCTTGTGTGTGACTAGGAAAGTCTCTGGAAATAGCAGTGAGAGCCATGAATGGTGCACTCCTTATTCCTTCAATGTTTAGAAGAAGCCCAGGTGATACATAACTGACGCTTTTGGAAAATTACAAAGAACATTAGTAAAACTGTCTTTTGCTTTGTCCAGTCCTCCTTGGTTACATCTATCATAGTCACAAATTGTCTTCTGTAGACCTCACTTCGTACTTAAGAGATCCGTAGAGGGGGCATGCATAAGCGCACTAACGTGCCTATCATCCTTGTCATTGTATTTTTATATTATTCCTGTTTTCGTTTCTGTTTGACAAATTACAATAAATAAATAAATAAATCATTCTGGCTACTTCTGAACAGGGTATATAAATCTTCCAGAAGAAAGCTATACTCATCTTTAAAACAATGATTCCGGTGACATATTTATTTATTTATTTATTTTGGCCTGCATAAAAAATCTATGTAATGCCTGAAATGGCACATCTTGAACCAATGGCCAGAGATTCCACCACTTACCAATCATGAAGAAATCAGGTGTCTGTTCTCTATTCTGCTATATATCCTGCAAAAATTGACTTTTTTTTTTTTTTGAATGTGTATTTTTCCAGGAAAGCATAGATTATTTCCAAACAAATATTTAGTTAATTTAAAAAATGTCATAGATACGATAATTTCCTCTGAATGTATTTTATATGTGCACATTTCTCAGAGTGAGATGGGTGGTACCTAAATTGGACAAATAAATAAATATAAGTTGGAGACAGTGGGTAGTCAGGCATTTTAGGCTTGAAATGCTACAGAGTCATCATCTACATATGTCTGATTAAGTGAAATTTACAATTCCATGGAGAAAGAGAGAGAGAGAAAGCTCTGAATGCTTCAAGATCAGTTGCAAGAAAGAGATGTGGGTGTAACAACCCATAATTTCTTGGAGATGAAAGTTGCCTCTTTCCTGAAGTAACAACCTTGGAATACCAACATCCAGAAGTTTCCTGCGTAAATAAGTCTTTTGCTTCTAGGCCTGGCAGGCTGTGAAGGAAGCAGTTCTTGAGGCTGAATTGATGGTAGATGACCAAACCTACAGAAAAGAGGAGGAGGCCTATCAAGAATCCAAATTTAGCAGCACAAATTCAACAGTGTTAATAATGCCATGGTCTCCATTCTTATAGCTTGTATTTGCAACTTTACTCCAAACAATAATTTAAACTTATTTCAAAGTTTTATCAACCTATTTAATAATAGCAATAACAAAAAGCTTACACAACGGTCAGTTTTTGCTTGTTTATGTACTTATTTAACCACTTTATCCAACAGTAGCAAGACAGTCTCTGTCTTTTATGATCAAAAATATATGATTTGCAAAGTGGAGTGTTGGGCAAAAAGAAAGGGAAAAGTGACCTCCGGCACTAAGTCTTGAAGTTACATTTTTTTTTAATGAAATGGGATCAATGTAGATGAGATGACCTGATAGAAGGCTATCTTCTTTGATGAAATACCAGGAGAGAAAATACAGATATCTTAGCAAGGCAAATTGTCAGAGTTTATTCTCCTATATAAAAAAGTATAGGCAGCAATAAAGTTCTTTTGAAAAGCTTATTATTTAAGGTTATACTTCCCATCAAAGTAGAGATACCTGACTTGTAAAAACATGATTACGATTTTATTTATTTTTTTATTTAATTTTTATACCGCCCTTCTCCCAGAGGACTCAGGGTGGTGCATAGCCAACAGTAAAACAAACCCAAATACAAAATTTAAAAGCAATTTAAAAACACATTAAACAATTTGTCCCTAATCATTAAAAGTAAACCCCAATTAAAATTCCTGTTTAGACCAGCCCAGCTTGTTAGAATAATAGCATCTTGAGGGCGGACCGAAAAGTGCATAGGTCAGGAATCATCCGTATCCCCGGGGGCAATTCGTTCCAGAGGGCAGGTGCCCCCACAGAGAAGGCTCTCCCCCTGGGGACTGCCAGTCGACATTGTTTGGTCGAAGGCACCCTGAGGAATCCCTCTCTGTGGAAGCGTATTGGCCGATGGGAGGCTATCGGCAGCAGAAGGCGGTCTCGTATTGAGCAACCACTACTTCCTTCAAATGCTAAAAACCTATTAGAGACCCTTCAGTGGTGTAATTACACTACTGCTACATAAATGTATATAAATAAAAGAATTGTGCCCAGTCACATCAGTCTGGTGGCAAAACAGATGGGAAGGGACAACGTATCATAGCCAGCTTGCTGCGGCCAACTCTCCACAACCAAGTCTCCACAGGACAACTTGCTGTGGGACAATTTAACAATTCTAATTATTTAAAATAAATAAAAAAAGATTTAATTTTTTGCCATTTACATTTCGTTCTGTCCCTCCTTTTGCATCCTTTCTTTAATGATTCTATTCCACTATTTCTTTGATATTAGTGTAATTCTTGTCCTGCAGCGAGTTGTCCTGTGGTGAGTTGGCTGTGATGAGCTGTCCCACAGCAAGTTGACCATGGTGAGTTGGCCATGATGAGTTGGCCATGATGAGTTGGCCATGATGAGTTGGCTGAAGTGAACGGTCATAGACCCGAAGAACAGATGCTGCTAATGTAAAGGAATGTCACACTATATGGAGGCTAATATAAAGAACTGTCACACTGTATGCCTCCTTTTCAAGGAAACTGGTGAAACTCACTTTTATTATATATCTGCATCTATAGTCTTTAACAGTCTTCTTCTTTGTTGGAAGAAAGTCTTTTTGTAACTTCCTATTTTTGAAGTAAGTCTGCATAGACACCATCCAGTTGGAACAAGCATGCAAGAGAGATCGTTTAGCTAAAGAACAGTTAAGAACTACACACCTCAGAGTGAACCTGAACCTAAAAATACTTGTAAATTCAATGCCTTCAAGCGAGGAGTTGGCTATATAAATTGGATAATAAGTAAATAAATATAATTCTAGTGAGAAACCACATAGTGAAAACACAGAAAGGAAATATCAATGAAAGAGAAAATAGCAGTCATTAGAGAAATAGCATTCAGTGGAGAGATACCCTTTAAAATGATGAGCAGAGCTGAGAGAATAGCAGTGAAAACAAAACAAACATTTCCAAAGCATAAAAGTAATGAATGGGAAATGACCATCATCAGGGAAATAACTGAATGCTAAGAAGAGTTTTGAGCAATAGGTGGGAGAAGCAAAAACATCAACAACAACAACAACTATCACTGAGGTCTAGCAATAAGATTGGATATACAAGAAGAGAAGAAGAGAGCAGGATTTTGTTCATGGGCTTTGGGCAACTACAATTCCCAGAATCCTTCAGCATCAGCCATGATTCGTGGGACTGCCAATTGTTATAATTTT
Organism: Masticophis lateralis; assembly: GCA_030761175.1. Classification (NCBI taxonomy): domain Eukaryota; kingdom Metazoa; phylum Chordata; class Lepidosauria; order Squamata; family Colubridae; genus Masticophis; species Masticophis lateralis. The sequence goes on along the minus strand of JAUDYJ010000001.1, from coordinate 124,256,447 downwards.
GATTCTTCACCTCTGCTGCAGGCATACCATTCCCAATGATCACTTTGTATCAGTGGAACTTTCTTGTCTGAATGTGTGATCAAATACTGAATGTGAGCACTCCCAAGAAGTGGATATTTTCAATTTTCAGAAGCATTGTTTCTTGTTAAAAAGCCCTGGTGATACAGTGGTTAGAATGCAGTATTGCAGGCTAACTCTGCCCACAGCCTAGAGTTCAATCCTGACAGGGCTCAAGGTTGACTCAGCCTCCCATCTTTCCAAGGTTAGTAAGAGGACCCAAATTGTTGGGAGTAATATGCTGACATCAGGGGTGGGATTCAAATTTTTTTTATTACCGGTTCTGTGGGCATGGTTTGGTAGGCATGGCATGGCATTGTGGGCATGGCAGGGAAAGGGTACCATAAAATCTCCATTCCCTCCCCACTCAAGGGGAAGGTTATTTCAAAATCCTTATTTCCTCCCAATCAGCTGGGACTTGGGAGGCAGAGAATAGATGGAGGCAGGGCCAGTCAGAGGTGGTATTTACCGGTTCTCCGAACTACTCAAAATTTCCGCTACCGGTTCTCCAGAACTGGTCAGAACCTGCTGAATATAACCTCTGGCTGACATTGTAAACTGCTCAGAGTAAACTAGTATGGAGTGGTATATAAATCTAAATCAGGGGTGAAAAGCTACCAGTTCGGACTGGTTCAGTCGAACCTGTAGTGATGGTGGTGGGTGGTTTGGAGAACTGGTAGTGAAGGCAGCACAAGGCTCTGCCCACCCACCTGGTTGTCATTTTTGAACCTTTTTTGAACCCTCTGTGCATGCACAGAAGGGTATGTGCATGCACAGAGGGTCTGCATGCACACATGATGCATGCGCGGAGCGTGTGCACTTCTGAATCGGTAGGGAAGGTAAGTAGATTTCACCCCTGGTCTAAATGCTATTTTTTTTTAATTTTGATTTATATGCCGCCCTTCTCCGGAGACTCAGGGTGGCTTACAGTGTGTTAAGCAATAGCCTTCATACTTTTGTATATTTATACAAAGTCAGCTTATTGCCCCCAACAAACTGGTCCTCAATTTACCCACCTTATAAAGGATGGAAGGCTGAGTCGACCCTGAGCCTGCCTGGGATTGAACTCACAAGTAATTGCAGCAGCTGGATCTTAAATGCTGCCTTTGTAGGAGGCATTACTCCCCTATGCTACTCAGGCTCAATAGTATTGTGATTGCTATTACATATTAGCTAATATTATTTTGAGAACATAGTGAGTTTCATGATCGACCATCGTTAATATTTGGATGAAGAACATAGGAACTCCCAGAGCTAGGAAATCTCAGACCTGTAGGCTGGACTGGAAAATGAAAATGATTGTTGATGAAGGCAATGGCCAATGACTTCCATATTGTTCCCTAGAGTGCACCATGGAGTCACCAGGAGTCATGTTCAACTCAGTGGAGACTATTCTTTTACGTTAAAGACTAAAGGATCCCAGGAAGCTACTGGTGGCCCTGGTGGCCCTGACAATACACTCCTGTTGTAAAATAATGAAGTCCTTTTTAAATAGTTCATAGGGTTTTTTCTCTCTATAGCTCCAAATCCTGTGCAATGTTCTAAAAAGAATGGTGACTTTAGCAGATTCTAGTATATTGGATTATAGTTCATTAAATTTAGTCATGCCATTTGATTTAAGTGAGAAGTTAAATAACAATAAATTATTCTAGGCATAATACTCGGTCTAATAGAACTTCCCCCTATCCCTCCAAACACAATTTTTACCCATTTAAGATCATTTTGATATGAGGAATTCTTCAGATTACCTGCAGGCCCAAATTTTGAACACTAAAATTCAATGATTGGTTTTGGACTCCTAAAGAAGGCATGGACAGCCTTTTATAACATTGGAAGACCTTTAGACTCCTAGTCCTTCTCTTTATTAGATTAGCTATACCTAGTTCCTGCAATGGTGTTGTCTCACATGAGTGATCTCAATTGAGTTCCCCATATTTGGATACTGAAAGCAGAAATCATTTGTTGAAATAACAGATGTGACATTTACTTCATAACTCTTCCATATCTGGAGCCATTCATCAACTGCAGTTCAGAAGATGTAAACAGAAACCATTTCCAAAGAGCAGCCCCTAATATTAATCTGCTCAATGACAGTTATGTCCTAGAAGGCGATACTCCATATTATCCACCTCAGTTTTTAAAGCATAAAACACTATTTAGAAGAAGAAAAAAATAAACCTCAACAGGACTCTTGTTCCTCTACTCAGATTATTTTAATGAGACTTTGTAGAAAACAGGCCGACAATCTCTTCGGCTGAAGAGGTTGTGGGGGAAAAAATGCCTTTAAAAGCCTCCCTGATCATCAGAGGCTTTTAAAAGCATTTTTTTCTGCAACTTCTTAAGGTTGTAGAAAAAATGCTTTTAAAAGTAAAAAAAAAAAAATGTTGGCCATGGTCACCCAGTCACATTACCCCCCTCAAGCCACGCCCACAAAATAAGCCATGCCACAGAACCGGTAATAAAAATTTTTAGAACCCACCCCTGATTTATAATATGCTGCACAAACTGGAATAATTACCCAGAAGTCTCTGACAGTGACTTTCTGAACACTCCCAATAAATGAGGACAGAAAGGGGCATATACAGTAGGGGGGGGAAGTCATAGCAGTGAAGGATATCAACTATAAGAAAGTCCTTATATTGTAGTTCTAATCTGGTTCACTCCCCATGGATTCCCAGGATTAACTTTGATTGAATTCAATACGAATTTTTCCTAATAAGCCGATTGGATAATAGTGACTCACTCAAGCCCTTCCTTACCTGGTGCTCTCCAGATGTATGGTGCTCACAACTGCCAGAATCCTGAGTATTAAAGGAATTACTGTGCAATATTTCTTCCTTACTAGTATCTAACTCTTCCCACTTATTACTAAAACTATGTTGTTTGTATCTTTCAATTATATTGTTTTTATTTGTTTCCTAGTATGATTTGATAGCTTATTAGTAACCTTGACTATCATTAAGTATCTTTTTATTCTTGATGAATGTATTTTATCTTTCTTATGTACACTGAGAGCATATACACCTAAGACAAATTCCTTGTGTGTCCAATCACACTTGGCCAATAAAGAATTATATTCTATTCTGGAAAACACCAGGTTAAGGGCCACCCCAGCATTTCATCTATGTGACATTTCAGGTGCTGCTTGATATAGGTTAGGATGGTTTTTATTAGAAAAGACAAAGTTTATCTAGCTGCAAAAGGGCAGTCTTCATGATAGTAAATTTAAGGGGAAAAATCTCTAGTGATTGCCTTTAAAACACTTGACTATAGAGCATTATCAGGAAAAAAATAATCAAACAGAAACCACTTGGCTATTCCATCTTAACTCTTATAAAATGTTAATTTTAAAGAAACTGTCTTGTTTTTTTAAAAAAAAACATTTACTTGCACAAAAAGAATATTTTTTATATCCTACTGAAGTTCCAAAGAACTTCTGTACTACATGAATAATATGAAGATGTTCAACATGAGAATGATTTATCTCATGGAAGAAAGTTTTCCTTTTCTGTCTAAAAAAAAAATCCACTGCATGTTTAAAAACACATCTGTGTTGTCATTCGATGAAATGACACAAGCAACCAAACTATTCCATGACAAAAGAATTCAGAATGCTTTGATCACCTATATGTTTCCTCAGCATCAACTCACCAAGGGGCAGAGGGAGGTTGTAATCAAGCAGAGAAAGATTCAAAATCAACCAGACATGTGAAGTTGCCCATTTCAAGCCTAAGAAAATGGCCAAGTTGTTCCAGTTGTGGTTTGGCTTTTAATAATATTCTAATGGCCTCACTGACTCTGTAAGCACAGACTGAGAACCAGGTTAACCTAATAGCAATAGCACTTAGACTTTTGTACTACTTCACAGTGCTTTACATCCCCCTCTAAGTGGTTTACAGAATCAGCATATTGTCCTCAACAATCTGGGTTCTCATTTTATCAACTTTGTAAGGATGGAAGGCTAAGTCAACTCTGAGCCAGTCAGAATTGAACTCCTGGCAGTGAGCAGAGGCAGCCTGCAATATTGCATTTTAACCATTGCACCATCACGGCTCTAACCTAATGGTCTATTCTTCCTGGTGGCAAACTACATTCAACTATGGCACCATTTAAAGAATCTTAGGAGGGAAATAGGGAAGGACTGATCAGTTTGTGCCTTAGACAATGTAGCCTATGTAGTTTTATTGTTGAGTCTCTAACAGTGGTCATCCTGCTGGCCTTTGAAGTTATAAACTCAACTGCAGCATTCACATGAATATTTGATGATTTTTTTTTATTTTAGTTTAATTTAAGCTAAAAGTGTCTTTCTAATACTTAAAATTTAGTACTCCACTTTCCACTCAAAGATTCAAATTAATGTGCATTAGCTTTCCCAATAACTAGCAAAGAGATGAATGATTAAAAATTGTGGATTCTTGCCTATTATAACTACCATATTTTTCAGAGTATAAGACGCACCAGAGGATAAGACACACCTTAATTCTGGGGGAGGAAAATAGGGGGAAAAAATTATGCCTACCAGGTATTCATCTGGCTGGGGTCCTTAGCCTGGTCAGCTTCAGCACATTAGTTTGCTCACAGGCTTTAAGGCTGGGGCTGATTGGGCTGAAAAACAGCTTCAAAACCACAGCTGATAGTCAGAGAGTGCTCCAGTGACTAAAGCAGGTGAAGCATGGAAGGGGTAAGAGAAGGCAGCAGCTGTTCTGGGTAGCCATTTTGGGCACCGTGTTGCATTTTCAGCCTCCAAATGCGTCATGTTTTCGGGCAGCAATCAGCAGCAATGTGCTTTGGCGATACCTACAGCCTTGAAGGGCTCTCAAACAGAGCATTTGGAGGCTGAAAACATGACACATGGAGTTCAAAAACACAAGCCATTGTCGGTGGCAATCTCTGCAGCCAGGAAGAGGATGCACAGAGGCCAAAGGGTGGGGGCCAGTGGGTGGGCGGGGTTACATTCAGAGTTAAGATGGACCCAAATTTTCAGCCTCTTTTAGGAGGGAAAAAGTGTGTCTTATACTCCGAAAAATATTGTATGTTTCTCTGCTTTCCAGGTACTGTGCTTTATATGCTTGCCTTAGTAAAATCCAAACCATCACTAAGGTCTTGATCAAGTTTTCCACTGATTATAACTGAAGGAGGGGATATTAAAAAAGGGGGGTGGACAACACCTTCTCTTCAGAGCTCTTTTCTCTTGAAATCAGTTTTGGTCTGATTAGCAGAGTAGACAAAGAACACCAGTGACAGGTAACAAAAAAAAAAAATCTTTCACTGGCTCTAAGTGAGCCAGTGAAAATGGGTTCGCACTGAAGCAAGACACAAATCAGAGAGCTAAAGAACCTGTAGACAAAGCACCTGTCCATTTTCAGTTCAAAACCCTGCCTATTTTATAAAGCAGATGATGTTTTCTTCATACATTCAGTCAGTGGCCCATAGGATATAAGCACTCCTTGGAAAAATGAAGGCCAAGGAAACAGAGAGACAAATGCTTGGCGTTAAACTAAAAGTCCCAAAGTCCATATTCAATTAGAACTGGGGTGTCAAACTTGCGATGACACATTGTCATCATGTGATATATCACAACTTTTTTCCCCTTAACTAAACTGGGAGTAGGCATGGCCAGCATGTGATGCATCCAAACCACGGCCCATGACACCCCTGAACTAGAAGAAAAGTTTTTGATGTTAACAAGAAGAGCAGGAAGTGTAGTGAATCTCCTCTCAGCATTATTTTTCATTTTCAGATCAGTGGTGGGTTGCTACTGGTTCACCACAGTTCGGGCGAACCAGTAGCGGCGGCGGTGGAAGGTTCCACTTACCTGCCCGGACGCTTCTGCTCATGAGTGCGCGCGCCCACAAGCAAACTGATAGCGTCGGTTTTTGAAACCCACCCCTGTTTCAGACACAATGAGTGGGATTCTTTACTATAAGCCTAAACTAGCCCATGAACTCACAACATAGTTCATTGCTGTGGACCAAGTTTGTGGGGGCAATAAGCTGACTTTGTATAAATATACAAAAGTATGAAGGCTATTGCTTAACGCATTGTAAGCCACCCTGAGTCTCCGGAGAAGGGCGGCATATAAATCAATTTTTTTAAAAAAAAATTGCACAAACACACACGTCCCCAAATCCCAAAGTTACAGTTGGAGTACATTTAATTTACGTTTATTTATTACATTTTTTATTCTGCCTATATTGCTTTATAGGTAACTCAAGGTGGTGAACATACATAATATTCCTTCCTCCTCCTATTAACTAAGTATTAACTAAGTACTGGTTATTTACTAATACACATCTTTAATCTTTGACACACTCTATGTATGAACTCATGCTTTAAAACAAAAGAAACAACAATGCATCATGGAAAACAGAATAAGCAGAAACAAGATATTTATAATGATAATATGCCCTATTATTCAAAGCAATGTAGTTTTCACATATTTGAAGAGAATGTCTAAAGAGAGCTAACTATTTTATATATGTGTGTGTGTGTGTGTGTGTGTGTGTGTGTGTATGTATGTATGTATGTATGTATGTATGTATGTATTTATATTTATTATTGAAGGACAAATCAAATCAAGGACACAGAATTTTGAAAGGCAAAGCATTGCATTCAAATAGGACTTCTAAGAATTCCAGCTTTAAGTAGCCTAAGAAGAATCATGGGGTAAGAAGGCCAGATAGTTGCTAGCAAAAGTGGCATGAGCTTTCAAAAGTATCAGCTAAATAAGGCTGCTTGCTGTAAAATTCCTATATTTTAGGGTTTATATTACAAAAGAATGGTTTCATATACTTTACTACTTAGTCTGCAATAGATTAATTCCTGAGTAGACTAATGTAGATTATTTTGTAAGTGTAACAACAACAGGTGATATTGATTGATTTTTTTTTAAAAAAAGTTTTGTGGATTTTATCAAAATATTCAAATACCGAGATTCCAATCCTTTTCCTTGTTTTTCTAACAACTTTATCTGGGTTGGGGTCGAGGTTAACCATTGTTTCTTCATCCTTAAATCTTAGGTGTCAATTGATGTCTCTGGCATCAGCATTCAAATACTGAGATTTCGGTCCTATTCAAAATGTGCATGGCATTGCAGGGCCAGGTGCAGTGGCTGTGAGGTCAATCCTAGATAGAAACAGATATTTTTCTCTCTGGGCACAATGAGAATATATCTGCTGAACAAAACTCTGCATTGGTGACAGGAAGGGCATCCGGCCATTAAATACTCTTCTAGCTCCATTCAGTTGCCCAGACTGCACTCTGCAAAGGATTATGGGGTCATTAAATGATGATGATGATGATGATGATGATGACGATGATGATGATGATGATGATGATGATAATGATGATAATGATGCAAGGCCAGCATCACTTATTGTGAAAAATGATTCATCAACAAATAACTATCTTGAAATGCTCCCCTACTACAGATTCTTATTTTCTTCTGTAACCGTATCTGGGTGTTCTAAAAATCACTAGAAAGAGAATGACACCACTTGATTGGCTTCTATCCTCATTCATGTTGAGGTCAGCCACTTTTAATAAAGACTGAACAGGGATTGTATAAACCCCATGTGCTCATTAGCATATTCTTAATCAGCCAGAAGAGATTTATTCCAGACTATTTAATTTTCATTCCCATTCACCCACATTTAAAGTCATATTTTCTATAAGTGCTGAAATGCAAGTGCAATCCTTTCAGGTAGTTTCTGATATGTTTGATATTGGTATATAATTATACTTTCCCTTTTATCTGTTTCCACTCAATTGTTACTTATCTGCAAAGATCAACTTCCTGCTAAAAAAACCTTTTCTCAAAATCAGTTGAAAGCAGTAAATATATATATATATATATATTGCCTTAGTGTGTGTATATATATATATATATATATATATATATATATATATATATATATGTATGTATGTATGTATGTATGTATGTATGTATGTATGTATGTATGTATATATATGTATATATATGTTTTCTGAGGTTTTCACGGGTGTTTGTATGTAGGTCTTTGGTTATTCGGGTCTTCTCCCGCAGGAGAAGACCCGAATAACCAAAGACCTACATACATACATACATACATACATACATACATACATACATACATACGTGTGTGTGTGTGTGTGTGTGTGTGTGTGTGTATCAATGGCACAAAGACTTGCTATAAATGTGAAAAAAGGAGATCTTTTCAGAGTTACTTTAAAAAAAATAACTTTTAATTAAACACTAAAATATTTAAACATCTAAATTATTTCTTTACTGAGATTATTATTGCCTTTTAGATGAACACTAAGAAAACAAGGAAACTGTCCCCCCCCCCCAATATCTACAAGACCTGCAGGGATTTCCTGACAATGAGAATAATTAACCAGTGGAATGGTTTGGTTCTAAAAGTTGTGGATACTCTGTCACTGGAGATTTTTAAGAGATGGGACAGCCATTTGTTCAGATTGGTATAGGGCCGTGATGGTGAACCTATGGCACGTGTGTCAGAGTGGCACACAGTGCTCTCTCTGATGGCATGAGAGCTATCGCCCCAGTTCAGCTCCGCTGCGCATGTGCACACACTTCGTGGCGCCCAGCTGGTATTGGGTCTCTGCCACGCATGCACAGGAGGCAGGGTACATGTGGAGGGGCTGGGGCCAGGGCACATATGGGGGGCCCGTGTGCATGCACGGGGGCAGGCCGCATAAGGGGATGCACTGCACAAGGGAGTGGGCGCATGCAGGGGGCGCTCACACATTGCATTTTGGGGATTTGGGCACACACAAACGCATTTGAGCACACTCGCGCGCTTTGGGCACTCAGTCCTGAAAAGGTTAGGCATCACTGGTATAGAATCTCTTGCCTGATCAGGGGGTTAGACTAGAAGACCTCCAAGGCCCTTCCAACTCTGTTATTCTGAATTCTGGATATTTCTAGAAAGAATAGAGTGATTATGTAAAATTTCCTCAGCAGCAGGAATATTTCTAAATAGAATGGAATTTGTTTCATTTTTTAGAAGAGAGACAGAGAGAGAGAGAGAGAGAGAAGTGATTGACTAGCTGAAGTTGATGATAACTTGAAGTTCCTCCAGCAGAAACTGCCCTCAGCTATGTTTTTACCATGTTTCCCTGAAAATACGACCTACCCTGAAAGTAAGTCCTAGCTTGATTTTCATATGTGCGCCCAATATATGCCCTACCCCCAAAATAAGCACTAATTAAGACCCTGTCCACTCCAGGATGCAGGGGATGGGGTGAGGGACATGGGTTAAAATTAAACTAGGGTGGGGATGTGGGGGGTGGAGCTACCCTACTTATCAGGCCTTACACACCCCGACCCCTCCCTTGCCTTGTCGGTCCCCTTCTTCTGTGCCCATTTGCCGCCATTTGCATGCATCACCCCCCAGCCTCATTTCACTGTCAGAGGCCTTCCAGAAAGGCCTCTGCAGCCAGAAATGAGGTCCAGATTGATACGCGCATGGCCCCAGCCTCCATTTCGCCATCAGAGGCCTTCAGGAAAGGTCTCTGCAGCCGATAACAGAGCTCCAGATCAATCCAGATAAAATATGTTTTATGTAGCTTTTCAATTTGTTTTAATGATTTTGATGGTTAAAATGTGGTTTTTGTTTTTTTTAAGTTAGCTATCACACTGCTGATATTTACAGAAAAGCACTAACAAAAAACACTGTGAAATAGTAAATAATGTGTTCCATGTGGAACTGCCTTCCCAAATGACCTGGGACATCATCCCGCTTCTTCTCATTTAGACATAATTCAGTAAAATATAGTACCCATATTTCCATGTTTCTTTGTTTCCCTACTTTGAAACCATTCTGCTTCCTTCAAAATCAATTCTCCTCATATAGCCCTTTCCATTTCCCTGGCAAGATCCAATGGCTTTTAAGTATTTCATCATCTCTTCCAACTGCAGGTAAGTAACCTTTATGGAATTACTTGAATATCTGGAAGTAGAAAGTGTATTTTACAAAGAAGCACTCACTCTGTCTTTGAAAGCCATGGTACATCCCCATGTTTGCACCCCCTCAGTTAATCATAAAACAGCTTGGGGCTAAATGATCAGGATAATGATGATTTCCAACATAGACTGTTCACATTCATCTGATTCATGAAGAAAAACTACCAAATGCTTTAATGAGTAGCAATAAGAGCCTTTGAAGAACAACAGGGGAGAATTTGTGGGCACTACATACCTCTTACAATCTGATGTCCCCCTTCCCTGCACAGAAACCTTGTTGGAAGTCACATTGCAAAGAAATTCATCCTCCCATTTCATTCAAGTTTTCTTTTCCTGAAAACTTTTTGCTTTACAGTTCCTTCTACTAATAGTATGGTTTCTCAGGATTGTATCTTTTTACCATCCTGTTCCTGCCTACCTGCCCAAGAACCACGTTGGGAAAAATTTCATGCGTGATTTTCTCTTGAGATTGAATTGAAGTCGAATGAAAAGGTTTCAGGATCCAATCTGAGTCAGTCACCTTTATTTGACCAAAGATTTGTTTTTCCAAACTTTTGAACTCATGTGGAGCCCATCCTCAGCAAACGCCTCAAATTCCAAGACATTGAGAAGATTTCCTGAGGATGGGCTCCAGCATGAGTGCAAAAGCTTGGAAGACTTAATCTCTGATCCTGGTGACTGACTCAGATTGGATTCTGCAACATTATCCTAGGATGCGTAAATTTGCCTTCATTCACAGAAGAGATTTCAGATTGCCAGAGGGGTTATTAGAATGAAAGAGACAAGGCTCATGTCTATCGTCTGCCTTTAACAAGACTATCTGCCAGCGCCATATATTTTACCACTGAGAATCTCACCAGAATATTTTACTTTAAAGAAACAAAAAGGAACAATTAACCAATGGAACAGCTTGCCTTCAGAAGTTGTGGGTGCTTCATCTCTGTAGGTTTTTAAGAAGAGGCTGGACAGCCAATTGTCTGGAAATGTTATAGGGCAGTGAGGGCTAACCTTTTTGCCATCGCGTGTCAAAAGTGGGGGGAATGTGGGGTGGTCGTGCACGTGCGTGCCCACACCCATAATTCTATGCACCCTGCCCCCATGGTCCCCCCGCTTTTGGCATGTGATGGCCCGGTGGGCCCGGTAGGTCCATTTTTCGCCCTCCCCAGGCTCCAGAGGCTTTCTAGGAGCCTGGGGAGGGCAAAAACAGCCTTCCCCACCCCACCCTCACTCCCAGAAGCCCTCCAGAGACCGGAAACAGCCCATTTGCTGACTTCCGGTGGGCCCAGAAGGCCCGAAAATCAGCTGGCCAGCAGGCACATGCATGCTGGAGCTGAGCTAGGGCAACACTCACATGCCCACCAATATGGCTCCGCGTGCCACCTCTGGCACCCGTGCCATAGGTTCGCCATCACGGGTATAGGGTCTCCTGTTTGAGCATGGAGGTTGGCCTAGAAGACACCCAAGGTTCCTTCCAGCTTTATTCTGATTGATTGAAAATCGACACTACTTTCCATAAAGTTAGATAAGAGTAATGAAACAATGTGGAGGGTCCAGGTTACCATTTTGGAAATCCCCAGCATTTGCAGGATTGCAAACCTGAATGAATTTGACATAAAATCATGTTTGTGTCGTGATCAATTGATTAGATTCTTATCCCACCTTTTCTTGCTTTATAAGCAACTCAAGCCAGAAAAAACTGGCTGATTTGATTTGATTTCAGTACCATCCAATTCCAATGAGCTCTGGACAGCTCACAATATAAACATATTGTACATTTTTTTCCCTTCTAGGTCAATTGTGTCTGAGTCTCACAGACTGCCTTGTGATGTTCCTGCTGTTTTCTTGTCAAAGTTTTTCAGAAGTGGTTTGCCATTGTCTCCTTCTTAGGCCTGACAGAGGATGACTGGCCCAAGGTCAGCAACTGGCTTTGTCCCTAGGGTAGGATTAGAACTCACAGTCTCTTGGTTTCTAGCCTAAATCAATAGACCAAACTGGCTCTCTTTTTGTAGAATAAGACAAATACATTGTATTTGTTTAGCCATGGCATCTACAGAGGTCATGTAATCACTGATGTACAATACTAATAAAATACATGCAAACACATATAAGTTGAAGTAGAGCAGCAGCATAGATGAGAGAGAGAGAGAGAGAGAGAGAGAGAGAGAGAGAGAGAGAGAGAGAGAGAGAGAGCGCTCTGGGTCTGTGTGTGTGTGTCTCTCTCTGTGTATGTGAGTGTGTGTGAAAGAGAGAGCGAGAGAGAGAGAGAGACAGAGAGACAGAGACAGAGACAGAGAGAGACAGAGAGAGTGAGAGATCTTAGAGAAAAAGAGAAAAACAGTACAATATACAAGATAAATATTAAATTAAGTTAAATCCATGATAAAATCACCATAATATGATGCCATAGGATTGCTATTATAATTCTATAGGGCTATGAAGTGTAGAGTACCTCAATTTTGGTATACTTCAGGGAACTTTCTGTCCTAAACAGTGGCTAAAAATCTATACAAATGGATTCTGAACCAGGTATTGTATCTCTCATGGTCAAAAACTACACAGGCAGCAATCACAGATAAATAAGTAGAATAAGGGAAATAAACAAGATTGAGAACCTGGACAACCTACACCAAATCATATGTACCTGTGTCAGAGGCTTCCACCATCCAGCCCAAAGCCTGCCTGATCAGCCAGGTCTTCTGAATGCCATCCAGAAGGGGTGGGAGAAATATGAGTCTCAGAGAAGGCCTCATTGCAGAGGGCAGGCACCCTAATGGTTCTAGATGGAATTAGTGGACTAGATTCTTCCCAGTGGTGGGATTTAAATAATTTAACAACCGGTTCTGGGTCCTAATGATTTCTTCCAACAACCAGTTCACCAAACTGCTCAGAAAATTAACAACCGGTTCTCCCAAAGTGGTGCGAACTGGCTGAATCCCACCACTGATTCTTCCTCTTATTTATTCGTGAAGGGGCAGCTCCATTGCTGCAGAGTGTGCCATGGTCCAATGCCTGCTTCAGAAAATGGCATATATACCTTCCCCAAAAATAAATCAGGATAACCCAATGAATTAGCATCTACCATATAATGTTGACGCTATATTAGCATCTACCATAAAAATTGCTGTATAAACATTTAAAGCCTCCTTATTCTTTCCTTACTAATAATCTGTCTGTACCACAAATGCTTTTATGAGTTGCATCTTAATACAGTTGGAAAGCACTTTAGACTGTTTTTTAAAAATCAGCTAAGCTTTCATTTGGACCTATTACTGCATAACAGTAAGTAGCTAATCATAAATTCCTTGAAGTATATTAAATTACTGTTCTCATGCAGAGTCAACTGTTCTGTAATTTGTAAGAAGACATTGATATTACTTGTAATATTCCAATTTTATCAGCTAAAATGCTTTGTTAGAAAACTAATATTTTAACTACTTTCTGGATGTAATGCCCTGGAGTTGCTCATCTGCAATTAAGAGCATGTTATAGTTAATTTTAGGTTACAAATTTATTTTCATTTACCTGAGATGAAATACAGTGGAGCTCAGTGGAACATGCTTTTGAACTAACAGTCATTGTACATTGTTGTTAGACAAATGTACAAGCATATGAAGCTTCTTCAGGATCTTGTTCACATTGTACTGGAAGCTCGCACTGAATCAAAAGGGCAATTGGAATATTGTTTGTTAGGACATTTTTGATTTGCAACTAGATTTGTTCAGTTCTGAATAAAAGACAGTGTTATATCCATACGGCAAATACATTTTTCTTCACTTCTATCAATAACAGTTGTTCTAATACACCAGGAGAATAAAAATCAGTCCTGGGGCACCTTACAAACCTATCATTTTAGATTCTTTGAAGTTTCTCAGACTGGACAGGAACAATATTTGAGGCTTTTAAAATTGCTTTTGAATTTTTACAGAATGTTAAGTCACCTATCCAGTTTATCCCTCCCCGTTCAGGTTCTTAGCCCTGATTGGTGTTGGAGCATGCCTCTCATGACAACAACAAGAAGAACAATAAAATCTAGTTTGGTCTAATAGTTAAGGCACCAAACCAGAAGAATGAGTTCAAGTCCCACCTTAGCTATGAAAGCCAGTTGAGTCACTTTGGGCCAGTCCCTCTTTTTCAGCCCAATCTACCTCACAGGGTTGTTGTTGTGAGAAAAATAGGAGGAGGGAGGTGTGTTGAATATGTTTGACACCTTGAATTATTGATAAAAATGAAGGTGGGATACAAACAAAAAAACATTATAAATTCCAACAATATGAATGGTTTAAGAGTGTGTGCTAAAAGGATTTCAGTACAGAAAACTCTAGATATGTAAAATGTAAATGGATATATTTGACACTGGGCCACCAGAACCACAGTGGGCGGAGCAATAATAATGTGGCTCCTGTTTTCCTCAGCAGCTTGTTCAGTCTGTCTAAGATCCATCTTAATTTCTCTATGTGGCAGCCACTATGGCCCTGTTTGAAGGAACAAATGCTAAGGCAAATAGAAAAAGATGCTGCCCTTGTATCCCAATGCCCCTTCCTTCAAAGTGTGGTAAATAAGGAAATACTACTCCATTACTGCCATAATTTGTCAAAGGAGGGAATTCCTAATTCTAACCTGCTTCCATTTTGTTACTTATTATGTGCTATCACAGGTAAACCTGGACTTTTGACTGTAATGGATACTAGAACAGGTTACCCACATAACCAACCTGACTTTATGATTTTTGTCAGGCAACGGGCTGTTAAATAAATGCTGCATTTATTAAGCAAGTACTGCAAACCAACTATTCGTAATGGGCCAGTTTTGGGTAAAACCAGACGTAGAGGCCAGTTTTCTGCAAAAATATCATATGACATGCTGCAAACAGCCATAAATGGTTGCTAAGCATCTAATATGCAAATAGAGGTAGGTCATTGGAACTTCAGAACCAGATTGTAAGTACCCATTGGGAGATCTGTCATAACTTCAAATAGGTGGATAAGTGACCAGTAGTAAGTTGAGGACTACTCATATGTTGGTGTCAACTGTTAGTAACTGCAAAAATATAAATTTTCTAGGACAGCCTAGTCCCAACTTGGCTCTTTAAGTTTCTCATGATAGTTTCTCAACATCATTTTAAATGAGTCCATCCACTTTAATTCTGGTCATCCTCTTCATCGTTTTCCTTCTATCTTTCCCAACACTATAGACCTCTTAAGAGGTCTTTGCATAATGTATCCAAATATGATAATTTGAGCCTGGCCATTTCTGCCTTTCATGAGAAACACTGTACCGGTTTGTTCTGTGATCCATTTGCTTGTTTTCTTGGCTATCTATGGTATTCTTACGAGTCTTCTCCAACACCAAACTCATCTTTATAAGTGTGGCTTTTTAACTTTTCAATACAGTGTGCTATACTACCCCGTTTTTTCCACTTCAAGAAAAAAAAAACCACAAATTCTACTCTATTATCCCCAGGGAACATGCAGAGACTAAAATTCAAAGTCAAAATGTTGACTTTATTGTTTTGCAAAATGTTGATAGAAAAAAAGTAAGCAGTAGGTGTATTGCTATTATCCTTGTCATCTTTCTTATCTTTCTCATCTTCTCATTTTTCTTACTCACTTCTCCTATTGGTATATTGTGATTTATCAATTGTTGTTTGTATCTCATGATTTATGATTGTCTCTTATTATTTATGGGCTATGACTTATCACTCTGTTGCTTGTATGTACACTGAAAGCTTATGGATCGGAGACAAATTCCTTGTGTGTCCAGTTGACCAATAAAGAATTCTATTCTGTTCTGTTCTGTTCTGTTCTGTTCTGTTCTGTTCTGTTCTGTTCTGTTCTGTTCTATTCTACACCATGCCATGCCACTCCACGCCATGCTATGCCACGCCACTCAGCATTTGCTACACACTTGCTTCATTATAACTTCTCTTAGTGAAGTTACAATGAAAAACGACAACAGAAGGCTGGTAAAATATATTATCCTGACTCTCCTTAATTCCTTACAGATTTCCTCTCCATACCACCCCAAAGCCAAAATATATCCATTTCATCTTATCCATCTCTATCCCACAGTATATTCCAAATAGTAAAACTGTTGGACTTACTCTGTTAGTTTTGTTGGTAAGAGGCATCTCTTTTTTACAAGGACAGAAATGCCCTTCTCATTCACACCTGGTGTGTCCAAGATTCATCTGTGCTGGCCCCTCAAGACTTTGATCCACCATGTTCTGGTGAGACTTTGCCTTTCCTAAACCTCGCTGCAGCTCACTAGTTTCAAGGCATTGACACTGACTGTAGTTCGTGCTCTTTCTGCTTCACAGTACTTCTTCTTTCTTCCAAGTCTTCTGTTGATCTGACACTGGTGGCCTCTATATATAGCTGCTACCCCTTATATACATACATACATACATACATACATACATACATACATACATACATACATATATATATATATATATATATATATATATATATATATATATATATATTACTTGCAGCTCTCAGATGCTTTGTTGCACAACTGTGAGATTCTGCTATTTAATGACTTCTTTCTCTGGCCTTTTTATTGCACCTTAAATCTATTAGCAGCCAATGCCTGTACACTCTTAATTTTCTTGGTATTTTTTCATTAGCTGTCAGGGATAGTCTTAAAATCTCAATGTAAGATTAAGTGCAAAAATCCCCAGCTAGTATATTTGACCTGCAGAGTTATAATTCCAATATAGTGCATTCTTCAGATGTAAGTACACATTAATTGGACATAGAACCAGTCCATCCAGTACTGTTCAGTCATAATAACGTATTAGTTCCAGTTAAGCTAAAGGGATCTTTTTTTCATTTCCAGAAGATTATTACACTGATGGAATGGAACAACTTAGTAGCCTCAACCTGTGATGCCAGTGGGACTGGGAGCTCTTGGTTGGTAAATTTAACAAGGAGGGGTCAGACATAGAAGGCCAAGAGCAGATGAGGCTCTGTAAGAGCAAGGAAAACCAACCTATCTAGGAAAGGGATTTCTTTAAAAAAAAATCAAAATCAGGAAATACTGATTTGGCAAAATCAAAAAATACTATATTATTGGAGGAAGACGTTAGCAAAGCAATTCTGTATGGTTACCAAGATGGACCTGAATCACCTAAACAAATTTGGATTCTAGACAATGTGTATCACATTCATATAAATACAAATATAATATAGTTATGCATATGGTGGGTGGATAGGATTAGGGACAGTGGTGGGTTTCAAATTTTTTTACTACCAGTTCTGTGGGTGTGGCTTGGTGGGTGTGTCATGGCTTGGTGGGCATGGCATAGTGGACGTGGCATGGCTTGGTGGGCATGGCATGGTGGGCATGGCAGGAAAAGGATCCTGGAAAATCTCCATTCCCTCCCGATCAGCTGTGACTCGGGAGGCAGAGAATAGATGGGGGCGGGGCCAGTCAAAGGTGGTATTTACCGGTTCTCCGAACTACTCAAAATTTCTGCTACCAGTTCTCCAGAACTGGTCAGAACCTTCTGAAAACCACCTCTGATTAGGGACATCATTTCAATATCCCTGGAAAAGCTGTATATTGTCATAGGAGCTTGGCAAGATGGCCATTAGCTGTTGGGCCCAAGCCTAATTCCATTTTTAATTAAGTGATTCTAGTCTGAATCTAAATGAAACAGGAATAGGCTGCCTATTCTGGATTCTGAAACTTCAGTTCTGTAATTCTGAATAAAAAAATGAAAATGATAGATTATATGCATTTGGGGTGGGGTGTTTTAACATAAATGCCTTTATTAGAATTTAGCAGTCTTGGCAATCTCTGCATTTAAAATAAAATGGAGAGAATAGAGAATATCAAATGAAATGTGCAGCATATTTGCAAAGTATCCCTAGCTATTAGCTGCACTGAAGCATAAAACTGATTGATGTACACTATTGGTTTTGTCTTTGTTAGGAAACACTTGGAATATAAATGCCCCCAATATGTTTTAAAAGAAATAAATATGGCATAACTTAACACAGAAATGGAAATTAGATACGGAAGTAAATATACACAGCAAATGTGCATTCAAATAAATCTAAAGTGTAAAATATATCATAAACATTTACTTTCTGTTACCTTTGCACTATTTCTTGCACATGTGCTCTCGTTTTGTTCTGAAAGTCCTATAAGAACATTCCTATTAGATCTGTCTGAATGTCCTATAAGAAATGTCAGATGCGTTTTGAGTTGAGGACATAAAAGAGACATATCCAAATTTTATTTCATGACAAGTTCCTAGAAACTTAAAGAGTGGAATGTGTCAGTATCAATAGCTGCTTTACCTGGATTCTGCTACCATTTATTGTTTATAATTATTATTATTTACTTTATTCATTAATCATGAAACTCAATCAACTGAACATTCAAAAATGCATCAGAAATACCATTGACTAGTGCTAATGGTTGATATGGGTTACTGCCAGCGTCCTAGGTATCAACCAAGTACCTTCTTAAGATGTACAATGTTCCAAGTAGCACAGTTTTTTGCAGTTCCACTGGTGTTATTGCAGGAAGCTGCAATATTTTTTATTATTATTATTAATTATTATTATTATCATCATCATCATCATCATTATTGTTATCATTATTATTTTATAAAATACAAATGAAAATAAAACTAGTAGGGAAATGGGAAAGGAAAGGAGACGTGATGATAAAAGGGAAAAGAAAAGAAACCATTGATTTCCAACATTTTTCAGTGCAATAAAATACAAAGTAAAATTACAACCTTAACTTTTTGCTTTTACATGCTTAATAAATGCTAGCCATTTCTACAGCAACAAACTAATCTAATCAGCAAATCCCAGAGTCAAAATTTGATATATATATATATATATATATTTTGTCTCAAGCACAAAGTCTAGAACCGATTTTTAGGTAGAAACAAAGTTAGGTATACTGTTTTGAATAAATTAAGGAATATACTGTATCTTTAATTCTGATTAAAGCAGTTAATTTTGCCATCTCAGTGGTGGCAAAAATGATGCTAGTTTCATCATTTTTCTCATCTGTTGTTTTTCATTTGCAAATTAGCTTTCAAAAGCTACCCTACCATTAAGAAAGATATATTCATCAGACTGAAATTGAAAGAAGATTCCAGAACTGAAAGGAGCAGACAACAATGTCCAATGATGGCCATCCAGAAGGACTTTAGGAGCATGATGAGGCTGAAACAACTCACTACAAGTGGACTATAAATTCTCCCTTTCTCCTGAGGTGTTGTCTGTGAATAGCAGTCCCCTATGTAAAAAACTGTAGTGCCATGATTCCCTAAAATAATAAATGACTTTGTATGACCGCTTCCCCAAACAAATGTGTTTAATTGGGTTAGGGGTGGACAAGCAGAAAGTGTTCAATTTACTTTTAATAATTACATGTTCATACCAAATAAACCAATCAGATAAAATAGTACTTAATAAGATGAAGCCTTTTCATTAGAAATAAACAATACATGTGGATGCCACTTTATATTGGGATGAATGAGCTGGCTTAGCTTTGCAAAATTCACCAAAGTCTAGCATTATCTATGAGACAGTCATTTTCATTTCTCTTTCCACATTTAATTTGGATCAATATTTGCTCTTTATAGAAGCAACTGGGGCAGGGGTGGGTTCTACTTACCTTTACTACCGGTTCACAGAAGCAAGGCACGTGCACGAGTGAAGCACACATGCTAGGTTCACTCAAGCACATGCCTTGCTTTGCGCATGTGCAGAAGCTTCTGCACATGCACAGATCACTTCTCATGACATCAGGGTCAGTGGGTGGAGCCTCCCGCCGGTTTTACTACCGGTTCTATAGAACCGAACCAGGGGCAACCCATCACTGAACTGGGGGCAATCTTGATTCTTAGAATGGAATCCCAAAGCTCAGAATCTTCTCACTTAATTCTCTGTACTCATTTTGGACACAGATCCAAAATTCAGGGAGAGGCATGTTGCGAATTTTATTTCCAATGTCAGAAAAGGCATCAATTACCCTTTCCTGGTAATAGCAACTGGACCAGCTATCCTTTTCGTATTGAATGGATTCCTAATCCAGACTTTTTTTTTTAATTTCCACTTCAGAATGAGAAATCATTCTGAAAGTATAATTTCAGGAAGAAGGGTGATTTAAAATACAGATCTTTACATCCTCACTAATTTATGTTGCAGCTCTCAATAAATTGTTTTAATGTGGGAAACATGTCTGAATTTGCATTTTCCATTCTGCTCTTCCACAGCTCAGTTTTTCTAATAAATGATTTTAATTTGTCACTGAGTTGAAGAGTATTATCATCACCATTTTTCCAGGGAGGTATTAAGAGTGTCCAGTTTACCAAAAATGTTTCTTAAATATGTTAACTGCATATTGAAATCAAACTCGATAAATATGTGTACACTATTATGCCTTTCCTCAAATAAATATTAATAAATTCCATTTCTCAGTTTGAAAATGCATATCTAAATATTTTCCCAAGACTGCCATCTTGACCCTCAATGTGTTCACAACTCAACTCTTCACAAGACCCTTATAAAAATCCTTGCTTTCCAAGCTCTATTTTTACATAGCTTAGATCACTTATATTACTCTGTAGCACTTTCTCCAGTAACGGGGCTGAAATCTTTCAAAGGAGGAGCTTGGCTAGAGAATTGTTAGGTCTTCAAGATAGGTCAAATCAATAAGGTAAGTCAAGTCAAGGTGAGATGGGCAGCAAACAAAACTAATAAAATAATCATAAACAGACTCCAAAAATTCTACTGGAACTCTGATTTACTGATATAGCCTATACTTACAGAATCTTGAAAAGCCTGATAGTATACTTTCATCTCCCTCTCTTATACTAAAGAAAGTCAGGGTGTTATAATCTTAAGGTTTCTTTCTCACATTTTCTTGTTTTCCTGGGATAAACTTATGTTTTACCAACAGTCCCTCCCACCTTCTCCAAGGTCATCTCTGTGCTCCTCTACAGAATTTCAGAGTGGGCCATCTCACCACAATGGGATCAGCCTGCCCCATTCATGCCAGTGGAAGAGACCTGCTACAAATCCTGTCTGCTAAGGAAAACAGAGGGCAGAGTCAAGGAGAAGAGCCTTTTCCACTGTGGCCCCATCCCTGTGGAGCATTCTATCATCAGAGGTGAGAACTACTTCCATTCTTTTACCTTCTGGAAGGGTAATGGATATGCGGTTGGCTTGGGCCCCGAGAAGGGCACTCACTGCTGGAGGTGTCTGATGGGGTAAGAAGACCTCATTCCCACGCTGACCATCTCTTAGTTTTGGTTTCAGTATAGTTTTAATATTTTAATTGCTTTTCTATTTATCTTTTATAATCTGTAAACTGCCCAGAATCACCTTATTGGGGGGGGGGAGGTGATGGGTGGCATAAAAATTTAATAAATAATAAATAAAGTAAAACATAATAGAGGTGAGAACTGCTCTTACCCTTTTGGACTTTCAGAAAGGCATGAAACTTAGCTTTGTCAGTTGGTTTGGGGCCCCAAGGGTGGTTGATAGAGTAAGAAGATCTTTCCCACATACAGGTGAAACTCGAAAAATTAGACTATCATGCAAAAGTTCATTTATTTTAGCAACTTAAAAGACAAACTAATATATGAGATAGACTCATTACATGCAAAGCGAGATAGTTCAAGCCTTGATTTGTCATAATTTTGATGATTATGGCTTACAGCTCATGAAAACCCCAAATTCACAATCTCAGAAAATTAGAATATTACATGAAATCAATAAAACAAGGATTGTACATAGAACAATATCAGACCTCTGAAAAGTATAAGCATGCATAGGTACTCAGTACTTGGTTTGGGCCCCCTTTGCATCCATTACTGCCTCAATGCGGCATGGCATGGATGCTATCAGCCTGTGGCACTGCTGAGGTGTTATGGAAGACCAGGATGCTTTAGTAGCGGCCTTCAGCTCTTCTGCGTTGTTCGGTCTCATGTCTCTCATCTTTCTCTTGGCAATGCCCCATAGATTCTCTATGGGATTCAGGTCAGGCGAGTTTTCTGGCCAGTCAAGCACAGTAATCCGGCGGTCATTGAACCAGGTTTTGGTACTTTTGGCAGTGTGGGCAGGTGCCACGTTCTGCTGGAAAATGAAGTCAGCATCCCCATAAAGCTCATCTGCAGAAGGAAGCATGAAGTGCTCCAAAATCTCCTGGTAGGTGGCTGTGTTGACCCTGGACTTAATGAAGCACAGTGGACCAACACCAGCAGATGACATGGCTCCCCAAATCAACATAGATTGTGGAAACTTCACACCAGACTTCAAGCATCTTGCAGTGTGTGCCTCTCCATTCTTCCTCTAGACTCTGGGTCCTTGGTTTCCAAATGAGATGCAAAAGTTGCTCTCATCAGAAAAAAGGACTTTGGACCACTAAGCAACAGACCAGTTCTTTTTATCTTTAGCCCAGGTAAGATGCTTCTGACGTTGTTTGTTGTTCAGGAGCGGCTTGATAAGAGGAATACAACATTTGAAGCCCATGTCCAGGATCCATCTGTGTGTGGTGGCTCTTGATGCACTGACTCCAGCCTCAGTCCACTCCTTGTGGAAGTCCCCAGAACTTTTGAATGGCCTTTTTCTGACAATCCTCTCCAGGCTGCAATCATCCCTGCTGTTTGTGCACCTTTTTCTTCCACACTTTTCCCTTCCACATAACTTTCTATTAATGTGCTTTGATACAGCACTTTGGGAACATCCAACTTCTTTTGCAATTACCTTTTGAGGCTTTCCCTCCTTATGGAGGGTGTCAATGATGGTTTTCTGCACAACTGTCAGGTCAGCAGTTTTTCCCATGATTGTGATTCCTACTGAACCAGGCTGAGAGACCATTTAAAGGCTTAGGAACCCTTTGCAGGTGTTATGGCTTAATTAGCTGATTAGAGTGGGACACTTTGAGCCTAGAATATTGAACCTTTTCACAATATTCTAATTTTCTGAGATTGTGAATTTGGGGTTTTCATGAGCTGTAAACCATAATCATCAAAATTATGACAAATCAAGGCTTGAACTATCTCGCTTTGCATGTAATGAGTCTATCTCATATATTAGTTTCACCTTTTAGGTTGCATTACTGAAATAAATAAACTTTTGCACGATATTCTAATTTTTTTAGTTTCACCTGTATTGTCTGTCTCTTGGTTTTTTAAATATGTTTAAAATTTTAATTTGCATAGTTTTAATATTTTGATAGTTTTTCTATTTGTCTTTTTATAATCTGTAAGGCACCCAGAGTTGAATTATAAGGGGAGATGGGTAGCATTAAAAAATTAATAAAATAAACAAACAAATAAATATAAATATTGAGTCTTGACACATATGCTCCTTTGCTATACATCCCTACACAGTCTGACCCCTTTAATATAATTTCATGTATATTGATTTTTTTTTTCAGTTTTACTCATTTCTTCTGTATTTTTTTAAAAATTAAATTACTTTCAGAGTAAATCCTCATTTGTCTAACATTTATTACTAGATTAACATCTTTAGTCATTGTTTCATCTACCTGAATGGCACATTATTATTTTTTTCAATTATTTTGATTCTCTGCTATAAATGTGACTAGAATGGAAAACAATATCATAAAACAAAACAATATTTGAAAGCTGGTTAATATTCAACATTACCGACATAATTTTGAGCACATCAATATCTGGCAGAAGAATTCATTTTTATCCAAATTTTGTGAAGCTTTTTGCATGGGAGATTTTATATGCAAGTTGATAAGAAACAAGGTATTATCTTGAAGGAGAATCATATATTTAACTAGACTTGTTTTTTCAATTCAATTTTTCTTCCAATGAAAAAAATATTAAAAGTTCTTATCTGTCTAAGATATTGTTCAGTTAACTTAGCCAGTTTTTTCTGTTAACTGCTCTGACACAGTTCTTCAGTAGTAAGGAGACCTGTGAAATCAAATTGAATGGATGGATGGATGGATGGATGGGTGGGTGGGTGGGTTCTATAGTCCAGACTTATTTATTATTAGGCTTTATTTACCATTCACTAATGGTAGATTGTTCATCTTCATCTTTTCACTTATTGGCCAACAAAAAAAAAATTCCACTGTAAATTTTACAAGGATTAAAGGATAATACAGTATACTGAAATTTAGTAGTATTAAACTTCACTATTTTTTTCTAATATTGATTTTCACTACCAAAGACATCCAAATTATCCAACACCCACCCACCCCAGAAAAAAACCCAAAGCCCTTGTTAAGGAAGTCAAGGGAGAGTGCTTTTGTGCATGATGAATGGTTTGGATGTATCACCATCTAGTTAATCCTCCTCCAAGCTGAATTCTTCACTTTGCCTTTGCAGGTGAGAAATGAGTGAAGCCAATATGTAAATTATCTGGTTTATATTCGCAAAAATAGAGCCCGGCCAGAGGTCACTCTGGGCTTTGTTTCTCAGCTCAAATATTCAACTGGTCTCCCTACCTTTATGGTCATCTAAGCTGTCCCCATTTAGAAAATTTACACAAAAGAAAATGCATTTCTCCCCATTACCATAATCTGCACAAATCTAGAATTGTCCATTTCAGGTTTGTCCTCCTCCCATTTTACAGATAGAAGAATCCCTAGACATTTATTCAATATGTTTTAAACATATGACATCTCACTGAGTACTGAGTAGTATCTTTTTGTTGTCCAAGTCAGAAATTACCCTGGTGGTTCAGGAGGGTAATACCATGGTGGCAAGAAGCTCTGGTGGCACAGTGGTTAGAATGCAATATTGCAGGCTGACACAACCAGGAGTTTGATACTGACCGGCTCAATATTGACTCAACCTTTCATTCTTCTGAGGTCAGTAAAGGGGGCAATATGCTGACTCTGTAAATTGCTTAGGGAGTGCTATAAAGCACCATGGAGCGGTATATAAATCTAAGTGCTCTTGCTCTTGCTACCCAACTATCTTAATATACAGCCATACTTCATTTTCAAGAGGTAATAGCCTGTTTCCCCCAAAATAAGACATCCCCTGATAATAAGCCCAATCGGGCTTTCAAGCGCATGGCAATAAGGCCAAGCGCTTATTTCAGGGTTCAAAAAAATATAAGACAGGGTCTTATTTTCAGGGAAACATGATATCTAAAATAGTATTTAAACATTTCTAGCATAAGTTAGCCCCAATAGCCACTGCCAACTGAGTCAGGGGTGGGTTCTACTTACCTTTACTATCGGTTTGCAACGGGGCCGTGAGCACTCGCTCGCATGCACAGAAGCGTTTTGATGATATCAGGGTCAGTGGGCGGAGCCTCCTGCCGGTTTTACTACCAGTTCTATAGAACTGATGTGAACCAGGGGCAATCCACCACTGAACTGAATGGTGTATAATTTTGAGAGGGAAGGTCAAATCTTTTGCAAAGCTACATCTGAGTCCCCAGTTAAAAAGCTGAGGTAAAAACAGGCCAGAATTTATAATGTCTGCAATATACATATAAGAAAGGGAAAGGGAATGAAGGAAGGGCCAAGAAAAAACCCAGTTCCAGGCAGTGGCATGACTCTTATCAATGCCTTTGACTTGGCCCCAGGAGAAAAATTAAAGTAGTTCTTGAGATATACCACATAGTTAGAAAGCAGCAGCAACATTTCCCAGAAACTCTGTTCATTTCATTACCAGATTTCTTATTCATGAAGTTGCTCCTAATTGCATTAGCATGAATGTATATTATACTTATTGACAATAATACTAGATGAAAAGTAATTATATTAGTGATTTCACTGTATTAGCAAAAGGATGTTAATCTATGTTATACACAAAAAGGGAGAGAAAGGGAAAGGGATAAGTCGCCTTTCCCGTTTCTCATTGTATTTCTGCAATCAGAATTTAGATTACCAATTTCTGGAGGGCAAGAACCTATCAGTTTTGCTGATGAAACTGGATTTAGGGTATAAAACACTGATAACATTGATTAAATAAAGGACCAATCCAGATAAATGAGACTACAACCCTTTAATCATAATAATAAATGTAAAGTACCTTGAATCAAATTGAACTGATGGGGACTATATGAGTGTAAACATATCATTTTTTCAAGGGGTGGAAAGGTTTGCCTTGTTTTCTTCTATTCCCCCCCCCCCGACCAATTTCAGATTAGCGTACAGCCCTGATGTCATCCCATTCAAGAACTAACCAGGCAGATCTAGCCTAGCTTAGCTCTTTCAAGACTAGCCAAGAGTGGGTAGGCACTGCTATCTACTATGTCAACACAAAAGCTAAATGAATTCGGAGATTATCTAAATCTCTTTTACTGAGGTGAAACAAAGTTTCAATCATTTGTACCTTATTCAAGATGTTTAACTGATATTCTTGGCTTAGAGGTAGCATGACTTGCATTCAATAATGACCATTGTTTATTTGTTTACTTTCATATCATAGACATAAGAATTTGCAGAGAAAGTCAATAAACTTGTAAACTTGGTGTCTAGACAGACAGACAGACAGACAGACAGACAAGCATTTTTACTTTAGAATTCTTTAAGTAAAGATCATACACCTAACATTACTTTTCTAAAACTTTAGATTTACGATGGCTAATTATAATGAGAAAATCATCCAACCTTTTTGCTTTTGAGAGGAAGAATCAACGTGTTTAAATAGCGCCCTGACTTATGAACAAATAAATCCTGCCAAATAGCAGAGTAACAAATGCAAAATGCAACAAATGTATGGAGAAGCAGAAATCTGATTTGCTTTGTGGCCTACTCTTCAGGTCAGAGCAATTCTTCAGCAGATTAATGTCCAATGTTCAGCAGATTAATGACCAATGATAAACGTATCTTTTCTTTTATGTACACTGACAGCATATGCGCCAAGACAAATTCCTTGTGTGTCCAAACACACTTGGCAATACAAAATTCTATTCCATTCCATTCCATTCCATTCCATTCTATGTTTCAGAAGCAGAAAGGTTCTGTTTTCCATACCAATATGTACTTAGGTGAATGGGACTCATGGCTTTGTGTTCCTTTTCCCAGTACAAAATCCACAGCTGCTTCTACAAGGCACTTCTAGGACTGACCATGAAACTTCACAATATCGGTGATGGCCACAGTAATTCCAGAAGTGCTGTAAAGGAGAAGCAGACTCGAGCAAGAACTCTTCAGCACTATGAGCACACAGGATATTCTCCCTGTGGAGAGAGAGAGAAAAAAAACTAAACAGTTTCAGTTGCTTCATATGTTATAGGTAGTCCTCGATTTATGACCATCATGAAGCCTATCCATCTCAGTTGCAAGTTGCTAAACAGTGGTAAAGTGGTACAGTGGTAAAACCAACTTTACAAGCTTTGTTGTAGTGGTCATTAAGCTATGTTAGGCCACTTGGTGGCCATAATATGATCTTGAAGATTGTTAAATGAACGGGGCACTCTAAGCAACAGGTCATATGATGAGGACTACCTGTAGTTGAATATTTTCTGCCAAATACTTGTTGGAGTCATGCCACTATAGATATATTGGGAGTGAAAAACTCACTCTCTGCAGGATACACGCTGACATTCATGTATGTCTCTAACAGGAGTAACCTTAATTGATAAGTTTTCTTCAAAATTCTAGCAGGCAATACTATACATATTATTCAAATGTAAGGCCAACTATACAGGAAGGTAACTTTTCCTCTTAGTTCCTTCCAGATTGCCTCGATTTAAATAAATTATGCCTGAGCAAAACTTCTACTTCTTTGATTTATGATCCTACCACGTTGAAGAAAAAATATTGTAAAGTAATCTCTGCTGCCAATATTCCAATACTATCTCAATGTAGCTGATTCTCCCCCACCATTTTCTATCGATATAAGCTCCATTATCGTATGTTTGTATATGATAAATTAACCATGCCATGTAAGAATTATTGCAATGCTTAATTACTGGCTTTGAGGTATATTTGTGGGGGAAATATCCATTCTCTCCTTACATACTGTGGATCTCATTAAGAGAGTAAAAGAGTTCAAATACTAAATTTTGCTGGTGCACTACAGGAACATTTCAACCACTAATTCCCAGCAGGCAAAGAAATGGGGATTAAATCAGTAATTTACCTGAGTTGGGAGACAGGAAAACTGGGACTGTCCTGGTAACAAGGGAGAGAATAAAGCATATGAAAGCTCTATTTTGATGATACAAAGGTTTGGATTTCAGATCTTTATTGTAATGTATATTGTCAGTATTATATTAGCATCATAGTATGAAATACTGGTAATTGCAATGAAATTATTACTTGGGACAGACAGAAGCCAGAAACCTAAATCCAAATTAAAATCAATAGCAGAGTAGTTGAAGTGCAATTGAATATCGGGCCTTTGAAGCTGAATTATTATTATTTTCCCTCTGATGCTGAAGTGGAGTTCTTTTTTATGAAGCACAAGACCATAAAGTCACTGCTTCATTGCAAAATGGCACTGCTTTTAAATAATACTTTTTAAACCGTAGCGCTCGCCTCACTTCCTTCATTTTTATATCTCCACTAACGCGGCACAAGCAAACTACCACTTTGCATGAAATATGTTTATCCTGACTCTATTTAAATTGGAGCAAGCATGATGAAACAGTGTTCTTTTTACGTATTCCTAATCAAAACGAACTTTAATTAAAACTAAAGCTGTAACAACTGAGCCTCCGGGCAAGCATCACTACCTTTCAGAAATAATTTCTAACATGCTGTTGACGACAGTACCTAAAAGCTTTGTATTGAGTGTATTTATTGTGTGTGTGTGCGTGCGTGTGTGTATTTATACTTATTGGAAAGTTTAGTCTGGGCTCAAAAGGATTAAGTCTGCTGCTAGAGAATAATCCATGGCAGATCTCTATCTTAAATTATGGTTGTATCTTGTTAATTTGAACTAACAAGCAAACCAATCTGATAGAACAACTAGGAAGCTCCATTATTGGATCTCAACTTTCATTTTGAATTGATGCAACATCCCAGTTCATATGGCACGAAAGAATCGTTATTCTCTTTGGGCCAGATTCTCCCCATCGTTTTACACTCTAGATTTACACTCTGCATCATTTGGTATGATGTTCATTTGTTGTTATGGAGTGCACTGTTATATTTCTTATTTTCCTTCTGATTGATGAACTATTTTGCATTCTGTCATTTTATTGAGGATGTTTTATGATGCTTTATCTTATAAACTGCCAGGAAAGATTTGGCAGAATACAAATGGAAACAACAACAACAACAACTTTACAACTTTGGGATAACAGATTTTATAACAATTATCACAGGAGAACTTTGGTCTGGGACTCCGCCTAGCAAAATGGACAGAAAATACAGTTGGTTCTCTTATTTGAAGCAAGGAAATAATGCCTAGTTCAATATAAGGAACATGTCTTTTTTTTATATGTCATTCACATGCTAAGATTTCAGTCCAGGGTTTAAATCAAATTAATTCTCCTACAGATACAACTGATTTGAATATTATCAAGTTAATGGAGAAGTTTTGGCTTGCTTCTTTTTCTTCCAAAGGGTTGTCTCTCAATAAAGTCTTATTGAGCTTACAATCATTACATTTGTCTAATCATCAAATCAGGGAAAAAGTTTTCTAAATGGTATATACACCCACTTTCCCTTAAGCTCTCACAACGGAGATAAACAAATGTTATATTACATATTATGTCATGGGGATGTTTGGGTTTTATTTCTTGTTTATTGGATTCTTATCCCAGCTTTATTACTTAATAAATAACTCAAGGAGGTGAATATACCTAATATACTTTCCTCCTCCTACAACCACAACTCTGTGACATGGGTTGGGCACTGCGAGAGTAACCAGCCCAAGGTCACCCACTGACTTTCATTGTTAAGGCAGGAGTAGAATTCACAGTCTCCTAGTTTCTAGGCCAGCACCTTAACCACTACACCAAACTGGCTCTCATGACTTTACATGACTTCCAATCATGCTTCTTGCACTAATGGTCCAATTTTAACACTTTTAAATTAAATTAAAACACTTTAACAATTTTAACACTTCCAATTTTAATACATGGCATGACATTTATAATTCAAGTTGTTCAGATTCCAAATTATACAAATAGCCTACCTGTGCAGAGAGTAGCAATAGCAATAGCACTTAGACTTATATACCGCTTCACAGTGCTTTACAGCCCTCTCTAAGTGGTTCCAGAGTTAGCATATTGCCCCCAACAATCTGGGTCCTCATTTTACCAACCTCAGAAGGATGGAAGGCTGAGTCAACCTTGAGCCAGTGAGACCCGAACTGCCAAACTGCTGGCAGCCGGTGATCAGCAGAAGTAGCCTGCAGTACTGCACTCTAACCACTGAGCCACCATAGGATCTTCTCCAGGCCCTGTTCCTCCAGCAAAGATGGATGAAACCACTAAGGACAGTTCTATTTTTTTCTGGATGACCAACTGAAAAAAGCCATAGGCATTTTCATTGGCAAATATACAATATATCTAAGTGCTGTGTCTTATAGATCACTCTTGCAGAGGCTACACTTACAATCACAATGCTTATTCATATATAAATATAATGGAAATTAGAGAGGCTTATACTTATATCATTAACCCCAGATATGTTCACTATTGCTGCCCTTTTTAAAAGCCCACCTGCTTCTCATTCCCACAATTAGACTTGCATGATGGCCTTGAACATGAATATACCTTCCTGTTTATATTATGTCTGAAAGCATAAATCTTGCAAATATGCATTACATTTTTCAAAATAAACATTCAGTTAAACATAAGGAGCCTTGGTGGAGCAGCGGACAAAAGTGCTGTTAAATAGCACTTAGCTGCCAGCTGCCTGCAATTACTGCAAGTTCAAATCTCACCAGGCTCAAGGTTGACTCAGCCTTCCATCCTTCCGAGGTAGGTAAAATGAGGACCCGGATTGTGGGGGCAATAAGCTGACTTTGTATAAAAAAGAACACCTCTTGGGGGGACCAAAAGCCCTACTAAGCAGGTATATACAAAAGTATGAAGGCTATTGCTTAACACATTGTAAGCCGCCCTGAGTTTCCGGAGAAGGGTGGCATATAAATCAAATCAAATCAAATCAATCAATCAATCAATCAATCAATCAATAAATATTAAACACACACCTGAAATATTTGTCATATTATATGATACTTGTTTAAACCTGGAGATCTCTTTGTTAGTTAGGAAAGTTTATATTTCCTTTACTATCCTTTATGCATATCTTAGTAGAGTTTGAACCTGGGCAGCCATTTTTTAAAAACTCTTTAGTGCCTGTCTAAGGTTGCTGTCATCCCTCTTGCTCTAATATTTGGACATCCCAATATACTCTATTCAACACTACTTTTTTAACAGAATTCTATCATATGCATTTGTGCTTGCCGTGATGTAGTGTGTCTAGGTTGTGGGGTCTAATTGTTGTGCCTTGCTATTTCTCTCTCACATGACTGACTTTGTCTGATCTCAAAAGCTAAGCAGCACCAGACCTGGGTTAGCACTTATATGGGAGTTCTTCAGGAGGTACCAGGGCTAGGCTGGGAAATTAAAAAAAAAATCCTAGAAGAAGATTAGAGCAAACCACATCTACCCAGTTTCCAAGAGGATGGCATGAAGCTACCCATGAAGTTTCCATAGAGTTCAACTTGGAGAAATCATCTAATTTAGTTGTATTGTGCCTTTAAATTGGAGGGTCAAATATGAATTTTCCTTGTTTATTTATTTATTCATTTTCTATCTCCTCTTTCTTCCAATAGCAGCCATGGGTAAAAGCTTTATCAGAGCCATGTACAGTATTATTAAGCTAATATTAGTTCTACTCTTAAATGGTTAAATAGAATTTTGAATAACACAATATGAAAGAAAGTTGGTTAAATCCAATAGGCACAGATGGAATTAAAAAACTTTTTAAAAATCTTTATGACAGTATTGCAATGGTCATTAATCATATTTTAATTAAATGTTTCCTAGATAAAAGTCTGACTCATTAAGCCACCCACAGATCGCTTAACGTGAGAGTCCATCAGCAGTATTTCAGCTAATATAGTTGCATGTACTTGAGTCAATCGAACAGCGAACAGCAGTTTTATCACAAAAGGGGAATTTTCTGTTCTGATCTGCCCTTTGAAAAAGTATCGCCTAAAATTATATCTGCCAATCTACATTAGCTTTAAATAGATTAAATGTATTAGTTTAAGTGAGCACTCTAAAAATAATTAAACTGTTAGTATGCTAATGAAACTGCAGCACACCGACTGACTCTAAAAAATACATTAATTCTGTATAGTTGAGGTTGTTTAAGGCAGAAGCTTAGCACACACTTATTTTAGAAGGACACAGACGCACAAATGCACATCCCAATAACCTGAACCATACTAAAGGCTGCCCAAGCGACATCCAATCATATACCAGTTCCCCTTCTTTTTTCTTTGTTGTCAGTCATTCAGTTGTGTCTGACTCTTGGCCACTCGATGGATCAATACTCTCCATGCCTCTCTGTCTTACACTGCCTCCTTAAGATCTGCCATGGTCATCCTTGTGTTTTCCTTTATAGTGTCCAGCCAGCAGGTACTAAGTCAGTCCCTTTTCCTTTTACTACTGATCATTCCCAGCACATTTGACTTTTTGAGTGAGTTAGCTCACATGACATATCCAAAGTATGACCGCCTCTGTTTGGCGATCTTGGCTTTGGTCTAGGACTTGTTTGTTATTTTTGCAGTCTATGGGATGTATACTAGTCACCTCCAGCACCACAATTCAAAGTCATCCATCCTTCCTGATTTCTTCCCAATTCAGCAACACTCACACACACACACAAGCAAAAACACATTTATTCTTCAAGGAGCCAATCCCACCCTACAGCTACTGATTCAAAAGATACATATGAATCTGAATCTGGATTACTATAAACACAGGACCTCAAGGAAAGAAAGTCAGAACTATTACCAAAGCTATCAGCTTCAAACTCAATAATACATGGGCAAACAATCGGTACAAACTCAAGGTAAACCGCTCCAAACTCGATTGCAAAAAATACAACTTCAGCAACAGAGTGGTCAACGCCTGGAATTCTCTACCTGATTCCATTGTTACAACCTCAAACCCTCACAGCTTCAACCTTAAACTGTCTACCATGGACCTCACCCCATTCCTAAGAGGTCCATAAAAGAGGCATGCATAAGAGCACCAGCATGCCTACCGTCCCTGTCCTACTGTCCCCACTTATTTGTACACATTTCTTTCATTCATATCCATGTTTATATTTACACCTGCTATCTTGTACATGTTTGACAAACTAAAAAATACCTAAAAATACAAATACCATTTCCAAAGTTGGGCAAAGGAGCAGAGGTCCGTTAATAATCTAAATACACTGCATACTATCATTTTTACCTGCCTTCCTAGTGGGGAATACTGCTTTGAAATAGATGGAAATCTTCAGAAACAAAGCCATCCTAGAAATACAAGTGTCTCGATGATCTCACCATGAGAAACACAATATACTCCAAGTACAGAAAGGTTCAAATGTCAAAGGGTCAGTCTAAAAAGTCAGGGCTTTTCAATAAAACGTTACATAAATTACATCAGAAGGGCATCTCTTCTGACAGCTCCAACGTCTTGACACCAAATGCAAAGTTATTGCCCTAGTGTAGCCCCTGTCCACCCACATAGTAGATAGGGTTCAATCTTAAATTGGTTTATTATGACAGCTTATCTGTACCATCACAATCTTCTCCCATGTTTTTCTTCCACAGAGGGCCTGTAACGGACTATTTAAAAAAAAATCAGAAAAACGCTTTAAATATACAAACATGTGGTTCATAAAATGACTTCTTCCCCTTACGAAAATTGCTATCAAAACTGATTGGGCAACATGTAGAGAAGAATAAGCAGCTTCAGGATACATCTTTTCTTCTATTTATTTTTATTTTATTTTTCCTTTTTATTAGTTATAGTGGATTTCTTGCTAGTTGACCTCACTAACCTATGGGATTAGATTCTCCTATGCAGATTTTTTTTTTTTAAACAACCTTGTTATTAAAGAAAGAGCCAGCTGTGATACAATTTGCTGTCTGGGAAATATAATAACACATAAGCACAGAGGAGAAACTCAGGATAATTGTGTTATTGTTACTTGTTGATCCAGCTTAACTGTGGGCTATCCATTTACTGGTGAGTGTCAGAATTTAGTCATTTCTCAATGGCTTATAAAAAGACCTCTTACTTTGAAACGGGACACTTTGAACATTTTTAATGCAAAAGAGGCGGAAAAAGGGAGAACTTTTAAAATAGCTGCTATTGAAGGTTTTATAGTCAGAACTACAAACAGAGGAAATACATTTAAAACCTCTATTCTCACAATCTAACTGGCAACAGGAATAAACTCTTTTCAAGTAGAGTAGAGCCTTAAAATACTTTCACTTTTCTGTGTCTCCATTTTTAAGTTAAAACCTTTATGGAGCTTTTTTTTAAAAAAAAAATCAAGCAGAAATGAAACATCCAACTTTAAAAGGATGCTTTCCATGTTTTGAGTTTGTATCCTGTCTCTGGGGTTTAAGGCAACCCCTTCTGGAAAGCAGGAACCATGAGTTGAAGAAGGAAAACATGGTGGTGGGATGTATATGCAGGGGACTAGGAATATTTCAGTTCTTTGAGGTAGACCGGACAAAGAATCCAAAATCATGTAGAAGAGAATATTTGTACCTCAGGATGAACTGTGGGGTCTTTGATGCTCTCTGAGCTTGGTGATTTTCTTGCAAACGTTTCACTGCCAAATCAGGCATCGTCAATCCTAGAAAGTAGTAGGATTTGCTGTTATTTTTATACAAGTGACATCCCCTGTCAGTGTCATGTAGGCTAATACCACTTTGATTATAAGGTGACAACAACAGGATCTTGTAAGTCTGAGTTCACTTCCCTCTCCTTCCCTTTATCTTCATGACAGGTAGGGAAAGGTCTGTTTAATATGCTTCTTGAGGTTATAGACTCAAAAACTAATTTATAGTTTTGCATAACTTTTCTCCTGCTCCTTAATATCTGCTTCTCTATTGCTTTAACTATTCTGAAATATATTGACCAAGAAATCTATTTATGCTTGGTGGTTTTCTTTAAATTTGTTGTTTAAGCATTAAGCCAAATGGGGTAGTGGTCTGGGGCAGAATTTAGGAGAGTCTTATCTGAGATGCTTAACTGCCCTGGACTTAGATTTATTTTATCTGACCATTCTTTTGGTAATAGTTCTTCCTCCTGATCTTCAAGATCGTTCTGTCTACCCATTACAGAGTGGGAGGAGAATGGCATCCTCTATTTCTGCATTTGGGAAGTGGGAAGTGGTCCTTATTGGCAGTGTGCCAAGGGAAAAAGGTTGGATCTCCCCCAAGGTTCTTAATGAATAGCAGATTGCATCACCAATAGGACACACAGTGGGTGGCACAACAGCTTAATGACCTTGGAACTGTTGGCCAGAAATGGTCAGCACTCCAGTGGTTCCAGCCCAACTCCACAAAATGGAGTGAGCTCTCCTTGCTCAATCCCCAACTCTTGTCCACCTAGCAGTTTCAAAGCATGCAATATTGCAAGTAGATAAATGGGTACCACTTCAGCAGGGAAACATCTAGCTGCATTTGTATGTGCAGAGAGCAGAAGCCAGCCCTGGACCTGGCTGGACATGAGGCATCATGACACGAGGCAAGGTGAAACAGGTGGAGGAGTCCCGAAGAGCCAGAAACCCTAGTGCTGCTAGTTAGCTGGTATAAAGCTAGTTCATATCCTGTGGTGCACCAAGGATAGGTGTGTAAGTCCTGAACAGAATGAACTAGCATTCTAGGCTGTCAGGACTGCATTATGTGTCTAGCATGTGTAGATTTCCCTGACATTGTATGTCAAATGCTAAATAAATAACAAGCATCATCAAATTAGAAGAAGTCACCAAGTCAGTCTCTTTGTTATCTCCAACACATTTCAAAGGGAAGTGTTTGTAGTTTGGTGCCTTGTTTTTCTGCTGAAACCAAAAGTCAGAGAAATGGTACCAGGGGGGAAAAAAGCATACATACCTGCTGAGGGATCAAGATTCTTTCTTCCTCACCAATTTCATGCTTATAGCTGAAGATGCTGCAGAGGAATTACTCCATCATTGCTCAATTGACAGGAACATTCATGAAAAACCACAAATCTCATCCTTGAACTACGCTTTCCTTATCTTGCAGTTAGCCAAGATCTACCTTTGTGTAGCTTTCTAAAAACAAAAGGTCTGAGAAATATCACAGGGTAAATGTAAGCTTTGCAATATGTGACATATGCCATGGGATAGGATTAAGCTATAATAGTATTTAAATCAGAACAAAAAGAATGCTTCCTTAAAAGTTGATAATTGTATATCCCTCTTTTTGGCAACGAGTATGACTCGGCTGTAAACTTTCAACACATGTTGTTGATTTATTGGCTTTTTTTCTTTAGCTGACTCAGATAAATCATCCTCAATGGGTGTTTTTTTTGTTTCCAAATGGCATTGCAACAGCTAGGTATTTTCCTTTCCTGCTCAATCCCACAAACAGCTGCTGGCATGGTTCCATGCAAATGCTTCTGTAAATAGTCATTGCCAAC
Source organism: Masticophis lateralis (assembly GCA_030761175.1). Taxonomy (NCBI): domain Eukaryota; kingdom Metazoa; phylum Chordata; class Lepidosauria; order Squamata; family Colubridae; genus Masticophis; species Masticophis lateralis. The sequence continues at coordinate 124,219,856 of JAUDYJ010000001.1, read as the reverse complement.
TTTAAAATGTATAAGCCCCGAAATTAGATCAGAAGGACAGTGGAAGCACATATGATACCTAAATGTATTAGTAAAGCAAAAGTGTGCTCTTCCATGAACGTCAGGGGAGTATTTACAATAGGCTCTTTAAACAAATTGTTTTTTCAGTGAACAGCAAATCAATGACCCCAAACAGCTCGAGCCATTACTATCTAGTTTGAAAGTGGGATGACATGGCACAATGCTTCATTGCTAAAGAATTATTGTGTAAAAAAATTAGTCCTTCTAATCAAATACCCATATGACATGAGCTGAAGATGCTTGACGGGGTTTGCAAGCAGTGGCAGTGTTGCTGTCTCTGGTTGACCAAAAAAGAAAAAAAAAGAAAGAAAGGAAATTGATTATTGATCCTCTTTCACTGTGTCTCTAATCAGCAGATGAAAATCATGGATGAGTTGATTGCCATTCGCAGTGATAATCTGCACAACTCTTCCTGGGTACCAATCAGCAGTGGGTTTCACATTCTGTTACTACCGGTTCACCTTGTGTGTGCATGCTCAGTTCGTGCACATGCACACCCAGTTCGCACACACACCTGCCTTTGACACAGGCTCCTGTTGTGACCCAGGCCCAAGTGAGTAGTAGGAAAATCAGTCAGTGAAAAAACAAACTTTATTCAAACAGCTGAGAATTACTTCATTCCCAGCGTCGTTCAACTAAATTAAAGCAAATTCCTCCCAACACAAATTCCTCAGTCCTATCTCAAACCTTGGTCCAATTAGACAAACTGCCAAAGGCCTTTCTTGGCAAACGTTCCAGCAAAGCCTGAACGCTGTTGCTGGTCTGTTTTAAGCCATATGGGAGGGGCCAATCATCTCTTGGCCATACTCCCAAGTTGTCTTTTTTGCTTGAGCTGCTCTTGCCTTCTGGCAGCTCTTCTCATGCGTGCATTAAGAACAGGCTCCTCCTGTTCCTCTGCCTCACTCCTATCAGTCTCTGGAGGCTCTGGAGTCCGCACCTCACTCCCTAATGGCCCTGGCTCCATCTCTGCCTCTGACACAGAGCCCTCAACTGGGCCTTCCCCAGCCTCCAGGTCTGGCCCATGTTCTTCCTCAGCCTCACTGCTGTCCGACTCCACTGCCAGCTCCGCAGGCTGCTGGCAGACCATAACAGCGCCCAGCCTTCTGCACATCTGCTTTGCTCATGTGTGCACCTTCTGTGCATGCACCTGGCCTGAAAAATGTGCCTAAATAGGATGGCATAGGTTGACTCAGCCTTCCATCCTTCTGAGTGGGCAAAATGAATGTTGCTCCCAGATTGTTGGGGGCAATATGCTGACTCTGTAAACCGCTTAGAGAGGGCTGTAAAGCACTGTGAAGCGGTATATAAGTCTAAGTGCTAAGTGCTAAGCATAGAGTCAGAGCAGGTGGGCGGGTGGGCCCACTCACGATTTCCGCTACCGGCTCGAGCAAACCAGCCCCAACCAGCTGAATATCAACTCTGGTACCAATATTTGAATTTTCTACTTTTTGTTTTCACAAAAATGGAAGTTGCAATTATGGAACGGCAAAACAGGGCAACACAAGGGTACTCCTCTGGTAACACATAGGTTAGATCTAGGTATGGAGATGTGCTGTGGTTGGTCCACCCAATGACGTTTATATTTTTGCCACCCAGTTGGCATAATCACCAGTTGGGTCCCTTCCTCTCAGAGGTGCATGTCTGTGTAAATGCAGAATCTTCACCAGCTGAAAACTCAATGCAACCAGAGAGCTTGGTTTTTAAATCTAGCGATTTAGGATTTTGCTCTGTAGTACAGCCTCGCTGAACATCAAAGAGACTCACTGTCAGACTATGTTCAAGCTAGCAGAAAACAATAGAGCTAGGATTCAGAAGAATGAAGCCCTTCCACTTTTTTTAAATAAGAGAAATGAAGATGTCATTAACCACGTTCTCCAGGTGTCCCTGTTTTCTTTGAGCTTAGCTATGAATTGTGGCAAGTAGATATTTTCCCCCCAGCATCAATATATTTTTGTGAGCTGTTGCTTCCGCAACAGAAATTTGAATGCTTTGTTTTCTTGAATTGATTATTAAGATTGATTCCTTTGACAAGCTTTGGTGTGTAGAATTTGCATCTGTTTTATCTATGCTGCATGGAAAACATCTTTTGCATATTTTCCAAACATTATAACTCAAGTTATTCTTTTTTTTTTAAAAAAAGCTTGATGCTTCAAACCTCAATGAAATTTTGATGACAGCATGGCATCTTTTTTCCCCCTTCTGTCAAAGGCTGCCTGATCAAGTCCCTGCAGTTTTCTTGGTTAGGTTTTTCAGAAATGGTTTACCATTGCCTCTTTCCTAGGGATGAAAGAAAGTGACTGGCCCAAGATAACCTAGTCAACTTTATGCCCAAGATGGAAATAGAACTCACAGTCTCCTGATTTCTTCTTTGTTTCTTTGTAAAATGTATTAGCCACCCATCTTACCATAAGGTAATTTTGGGCAATTTATAATATTTATGCCTTAATCCACTACACCAAATTGGCTCTCTATGTTGATCTTACATTTATATTAATTGTGAGATCATAGGAACACTTGTAGTCTGTGCACATGCATGTATCCATGTGTATACTACTAAGTGAGTAAGAATAAGTCCTATCAATAGAAGAAATTATTTGTGGCTCAGTAGTGAACTGTGGAATCCTTAGTGTTCTCTGAGGTTGGCTGTCATTTTGCAGACATTTCATGGATTGATGATGTTACATAGTAGGGTAATTAAACATCTGTAAGAAAAGAATCTCAGAGACTACCAAGGACCCTACAGTGAGTCCATTTTTTAAAATTGTCCAACAATCTGAAGTTTCCCAGGTCATATCTTGAGGAGTAAAGGAGAAAAAAGATGGATGAGACAGTCAGATAGTGTCATCATCTCAATGAACATGAATTTGGGCAAACTCTGGGAGATAGTGGAAGACAACGGGCCCCGGCATGTTACAGTCCATGGGGTCGCAAAAAGCAGACATGACTTAGCTACTGAACAACAAATTTTAAAAAACTAACCTAGAATAATGACTCCAAATCAATTACCTCCAAATCAAAATTTAAAGATTTTTTAAAGCATCTTGATAATGTATTAGAAGACTGTTAGCTCGGCGCCGGAAAGAAACGCGACTCAGCTGTCCGTTCAGAATCTTTATTAGAAGTGCAAACTGAACTGCCGGCTGGGCTGCTGAGCCTCCTTATATCCTGCTCAGGCATGCCCGCTGGCCAATGACAACAGATTAAATCTCCCGCCGGTGGAATCTACCAATCCCCCGGCGGATGTCCTTATAAGGACATAACACCCCTCCCCTCCTAGTCCTTAGTCCATCAATCAGTGTGCGCGATCACGTACTCGCGCAGGTAGGCGGGACGCCTGAAAGTTCTACCGGACCTGCGCGGCCCAGTCGGCGGGTTGATGTTGCTCTGGACGGGTCGAGCCCCTGCTGGCTCCAGTCCCCCCATCCGGGAATCTCCGGACTCCGCCGTCGAGTGCGCGGGGCCTTGCCTAGCGTCTCTGGCAGGAGTTGGAGCCATCTCCAGGTGCTGTCCTCGGGTCGCGCCGCTGTAGGTCCGGTGGCCATCCGGGCCGTTCCAGTCGCCGCAGTCGGGAGACGGTCGTCTGAACCTCGGTAAGGTTCCCGGGTCCTCGTCCGGTGTCCAGGGTGCCCCCGGGTCAGGGGGCATGGCGGCTGTCACTGTGGGTTGACCCCCGGGTGGGGTTGGTTGCGACGGTCCCATCTTGGCCTCTCCGGGTCAGCCCACCTCGCTGGGGTAGGGTAGGACTCCCTTTCGGGGTTGTTGTTGTCCTACCCTGCTGGGTCGGTGGCGTCCCTCCAGGCTGGGGATGGGTTGGTCATCCTCATCGGGTGGTGGGAGGCCCTCCTTGCCGGGGCATTGTCGTCCTTCCCTGCCAGGTCGGTGTTCGCCGTTTCCATTGTGCTGATGTCGGTCGACCTCGTCTGGGGGGTGTTGCGTGGCCCGGTTTCGTTGTTCCGTCCTCCTCTCAGAGTTGTGTCAGTCTCGTGGGTTGTGCTGTCGGGTGCCACCTTGGTTGGCAGGCTGGCACCCTCGCCGGTGGAGCAGGTCCCAGTCTACCGTGCTCGCCTTTTCACTGGTTTCAGCGTCTCTCGTGTTGACTAGCAGAGGTCCTGCCTCGCTGGGTTGGGGCAGCCCTCCTCTGCCGGGGTGTTGTAGGCCCTGGTCTTCTGGGTGCGGTAGGTCTACCCAGCGGGGTCATGGCCGGCCTACCTCGTCAGGGTGTGGTAGGCCTACCTCGTCAGTCGGTGGCTGGCCTACCCTGTCTGGTCGGTGCAGGCCTACCTCGTCGGGGTGGGGTAGGCCTACCTCATTGGGGTGGTTTTCCTCGACCTGCTCGATTCCCCTCCACCTTTTCCGGTGCGGCCATCGTCCAGCTCGACTTCGTAGGACCTCGGGCCGGTCACTTGCATGATTTGACCCTTGAGCCATTTGGGATTGCCCTGGAAGTTGAGCGCGAAAATGAAATCACCGCACGCGAAGCTTCTTGGCGGTGGTGGTTTGTTCGGCTTGTCTTTCGGGTTGTACATCGGGTGCAGGCGATCTAGCGGTGAGCGCAGCTTCCTCCCCATCAGTAGTTCTGCCGGGCTTTTCTTTGTTGTGGTGTGGGGAGTGATGTGTTGGGTCAAGAGGAACTGGTCAATTTGTTCCTGCCAGTCCCCGTTGCCCATTCTGGTCAGTGTTTCTTTAGTTAGCCTCACCATTTTCTCGGCCTGTCCGTTTCCGGCTGGTCTGTAAGGGGCGATGAGCGCGTGCCTGATTCCGTGGCCGGCCAGGAACTCTTCCATCGCCTTCGCCGTCAGCTGTGGCCCATTGTTGGAGACGAGGGTGTCCGGAAGGCCGTGCGTGGCGAAGAGTCATCGTAGGGCTCTGATGGTGGCTTCCGTCGTTGTGGAGGGCATGGCTATAACTTCGAGCCACTTGGAAAATGCGTCGACCACGATCAGGAGGGATTTCCCGTTCATCGGCCCGGCGAAATCGATGTGAATTCGCGACCACGGTCCGGATGGTTGTTCCCACTCTGTCGGTTGTGCTTGCGGGGGTGCTGGTCTCGTTGCCTGGCACGGGTCACATCTGGCAATCCACGCCTCAATGTCTTTGTCTAAGGCGGGCCACCAGACGTAACTCCGTGCCAGGGCCTTCATTCTGACGATCCCTGGGTGACCGCAGTGGAGGGTTTGCAAAGTCCGTTTTTGTAATGATGTGGGGATGACCACCCGGTCGCCCCAGAGGAGGCAGCCTTGCATGGTGGTGAGCTCTTGCTGCCTTCTCTGGTATGAGGCAAGTTCTTCCTTTTGTGTTTCTTCTGGCCATCCCCGCAAGACCCAGGATACGACTTGCCTGAGGATCCTGTCTTTAGCGGTGTGCTGTGCTACCATGGATGAGGAGACCGGGCTGGACTGGTCATCGTTGATGTGGTGGAGGCTGAGTGTGAGTGCTGGGTCCTCGATCTGCTCATTCAGCGGGCACCTGCTGAGGCCGTCGGCGTTTCCGATGACTTTTCCGGGCCGGTGGACCAGGCGGTAGTTGTAGCCCGACAGGAAGATGGCCCAGCGTGTCATCCTGGGTGACATGAAGGTTGGGGTGGGTTTGTCCCCCGCGAGGAGGCCCAGTAGGGGCTTGTGGTCGGTGACGATTGTAAAAGCTCTTCCATATACGTATTCATGGAATCGCTTTACGCCCGCCACCATCGCCAGCGCCTCCTTGTCGATCTGGCCGTAGTTTCTCTCCGCCGGGGACATCGTTTTGGAGAAGAAAGTGATTGGTGCTTCCGTCCCGTTCGGTAGTTGGTGGCTTAGGACGGCCCCGACCCCGTAGGGTGAGGCGTCGCAGGTCAAGGTTAGCGGTAGCTCTCCGTTGTACTGGATGAGGAGGCTGTCGGAGGATAGGAGTCTTTTGGCTTTCTGGAAGGCTTCCTCTTCTTCATTCCCCCACTTCCAAGGTGCCGCCTTCCCTAGGAGTCGGTGTAGTGGTTCAGCAACGGTGGCTTTCTGTTGTAAGAACACACTATAGAAATTAAGTAGTCCCAGAAAAGCCTGAAGCTCCGTTTTGTTTTTTGGGGCTGGAGCCTCGTGTATAGCCCTCACCTTGTATTTTGTGGGGTGGATGCCCTGGCTATCAATTAAATAGCCCAGGAACTCGACTTCCCTGACTCCGATCACGCACTTGTCCCATCGGACCCGTAGTCCCTTCGCCTGGAACCGCTGCAGGGCAAGCCTGAGCCGTTCCATTAGTTGGGATTCCGATGTCCCTGAGACTAGGACGTCATCAAAGTAGGGCACCACCCCTGGAATGCCTTGGAGAAGGCGTTCCATCATCGATTGAAATATCCCCAGGGTGGCACTGACTCTGAATTGGAGCCTGTTGCATTTAAAGGCGCCCCGGTGCGTGACAATCGTTTGCGCCTCCGCAGTCATCTGGTCCACTGGCAGCTGCTGGTAAGCCTGCGCCAGGTCCAGTTTGGCAAAAATTGATCCTTTGCCTAGTGAGTGCAACAGATGTTGCACCACTGGCACTGGATATGTGCTCTGCTGCAACGCGCGGTTGATGGTGCACTTATAATCAGCGCAGATGCGCACTGATCCATCTGGCTTCATGGGGGTCACAATGGGAGTCTCCCATGCAGCGTGATCGATCGGCTCGAGGATGCCCTGGGCGATTAGCTTATCCAATTGTGCATCCACTTTTGGTCTAAGGGCAAACGGGACTCTGCGGGGCTTTAGCCGAATTGGATTGATTTGGGGTTCTAAATTTAGCGAGATGGGTTTCCCCTGGAATTTACCTAAGCTCCCGTCGAAGACGTCCTGGAAGTCTTCTAGGAGTTTGTCGAGTTGGCTAGTCCTGATTTGATTAATTCCTCCAATTGTGAGCCCTAGTGGCCTGAACCACTCCACTCCAAGTAGGGTCGGTCGGGCGTCCTTGACGACGGCGATGGGGAGGTCTCCGTTGAAGTCTTTGTATTGCACCCTGATGTTTGTGCATCCCAGGGTGCCAATGGGGTGGCCGCCAAAATCCACCAACTTTGCCTGAATTGGCTTCAATTGTCCCTTTGAGATGTTGGGTTGGAGTTTCTTGAGGTTGTGCCAGGCAATGATTGAGAAAGGCGAGCCAGAGTCTATTTCCATGGGGCATGGTGCCCGTTCCACGTGGACGGTCACATGGAATTTTTCGGATCCCTCAGCTGCAGTGTGGGCGATGGTCGTCTTGTTGACCTGCCGGCCGTTGGGTTGCCGCTCGTCGTGTCGCCTCGGCTGCTGGGATCATCTAGATGACCTTTGGTAATCGCGGTCCGCAGGTCTTCACCGCTCGAATGTCGGTTCTGCCGCTCTGCAGGCCTCGGCGATGTGGCCTTTCTGTCCGCATCGGCGGCAGGTTGCATCTCGCCAGCGACATCTGGCGCGAGGGTGGTCTCCTTTGCAGCTGGTGCATCTGTCCTCTCGGTTGCTATCTTGTTGGTTTTCCCGCCTTTGGGGCCTCATGACCTTATGGACGGCCATTTCTCCATCCGACTCCGAGCATGTGGAGATGTCCTCGGATGACTGTGGTTGGTCTCTGTGGATCTTGTGGATCCCTTTCGATCGTCGCATCGCTGCTGCCGCTCTGTCGGACGTTTCCGCCGCGGTTGCTTCTTCGATAACGTCCTTGAGGGAGATCTTTTTCTGGCTAAGGAACTTCTTTTGGACTGTACAGTCCCTCATGCCGAAGACGATCCAGTCTCTCAGCTGGACGTCCACATTTTCGAACTCACAGCTGGCCGTTATCTTCCGGAGTGCCGATACGAACTCCTTGAAAGTTTCCCCTTCATGCTGATTCCGTTGATGGAATTCGAAGCGGTTGGCTAGGGGAGTGCTCGTGGGCGCGTAGTTTTCTTGGAGGACGTCTTGGAGCTCGGACCATGGCATCTGTTCGATGTCTCTGGATGCCACGAGGTCCATCGCCATCCCCAGAACTTCGGATCCGCAGTGGGCCAGGAAGAGAGCCCTCTTCCTGTTGTCGTCCAAGTCGGTGAAGCTGCTGCCCGCCAGGAATTGTCGGAATCGCACCATGAAGGACTTCCATTTTTCCTGGCTTGGATTGAATGGAGCCAGAGAAATTTGGGGTCCAGACATGGTTCAGTGCCTTTGCTCAAGTGATTCAGCTCTTGGATGGCGGTAGCGGTCGTGCTGTTGCTCGTCGGTTCTTCTTCAGTCCTTCGTCGCCAGTGTTAGCTCGGCGCCGGAAAGAAACGCGACTCAGCTGTCCGTTCAGAACCTTTATTAGAAGCCCAGCCGGCAAACTGAACTGTCGGCTGGGCTGCTGAGCCTCCTTATATCCTGCTCAGGTATGCCCGCTGGCCAATGACAACAGTTTAAATCTCCCGCCGGTGGAATCTACCAATCCCCCGGCGGATGTCCTTATAAGGACATAACAAAGACCATAATCTCTTTCAAAGGGGAAAAAAAAACATTTGGAAACTTGGAAGATGCATTTCAAACCAGCAGTAGCCCAATTCAAGTTATAGATTTGCATGGAGATCTCCACATGTGTAGATGATAAACAGCCCCATCTCTTCTCTGAATCATGATATTAACGTCATCAATGAGTCAATGTCTGCATGAACTGCATGAAGAATATGGCCTGCAGTGGTAAGATAGACATGAAGTTTTTCACATGATTGTGCAAAAACTCCTTCTCACTTAGAAACCTTTCACTCTATGTGAAGGCTCACTACTTCAGACAATCACACAGTGCACATAGACAACTGATTCACAGCTGGAAATGCAATGGAGGGAAGATGTCTGTGCCCTCCACAGCCCAGAGTGAAAAATATCAGGGATCACCCATGTAGCATCATTGGTGGTGCACAGCCCAGCCCACTATTGATGTACAATATCTGCTAGAGTACCTAAGGATTCTGAATTTTCTCTCACAGGCTGTGGAGTTGGCTTATGAGCAGTTTACTTGCAAGCATACATGTTTCAGGAGGCAGAGCACTGATACGTGCTAGTGCATGGATACATAAGCAGCCTTAAACTGGAAAGCAAACCCTTGCCCTTGCCTGTAGAAGTTCAAAGCCAAACCAGAGCCAAAGTAAATGTGGACCAGGAACAATCCAAAGATCCAAATGTTATGGAAATGTAACCAATCCTAGGATGAAAAGTCAAACTTGATGCTATCGATGGGAAGAGTTAAGGATGAGCAATGTTAAGTAAGACAGACTGAGACAAAATGAAAGGCTCAAAGTCACCACTGAATTGTTCTGACCTAAGCTTCCTGAGTCGTTAAAACACAGGAGTAGTCCCAAAAACCTCTTTTATTGCAACAGCTGTGAATTCTGTTCATTCACAGATGAGTCCCAATTAATTATAAAGAGTCCTTCGGGAGAAGTCCTTCAGGATAATCACCCACCTTTATCTCCCTTGAGACTCTGCCAAAGACCTAATTGGCAAAGCCATATGGAGTCCAGAATCAAACAGAGCTTCAGGCTTTAAGCTGAACTGAATGAACAAATGTTGCTTCCTGCAAAGGCCCACGTGCCTTCACTCCTCTTTTAAGTCTTATGGGAGGGGCCAATCATCTCTCAGCCCTACTCTCGAGTTGTCCCTTTTGTTTTAGCTGTTCTTGTCTTCTGGCAGCACTGCGCATGCATGCCCTGGGAACAGGCTCCCCCTGTTCCTCTGCCTCACTGAGGTCTGACTCTGGAGGCTCCGGACACGGCACGTACCTCCCAGATGGCCCTTTCTCTGCCTCCGATGCAGAGCCCTCACCCGAGCCTCCCCAAACTCCAGGAGTAGCCCATGGTCCTCCCCAGCCTCCTCATTGTCCAACTCTGCTGCCAGCTCCTCAGGCTGCTGGTGGACTATAACATGAATTTCTATGGTTAAGGATAGACCTGAAGCTGGTTCTCCAAAGTCAAAACCCTTCATGTCTGCTGTGAACCTCCTTGAGGTGCGGCTATAGTGCTGGTAGAGACAGCAAAGTTGACTGCATCAAGTATGTACTGTAAATACATTTGTGGTTACTTGGAAACCGCTTCTGGATTTTCTGCATAAAAGAGGGGGGAATGAAATTTTGACTTTGGGTTTTGATGATTAAGTGGGTTGTTGCTATAGAAATGACTAGTACTTACTATTTGCTGTAACTACAAAGTTGCTATTATAGCTTCATACATAATGTTTCTTACTGCACCACTAAAAAAGTTGAAAGTTGCTTTTTTTTTGTTTCCATTTTTTTTTCTTCCATGGTCACTCTACTTCCTCTATCCCCTTTACTTTTCCCTTTTTCCATTGTCTTTATTTCTATTTGTATTTTACTCTAAGAAAAAAAAACTCTTAATAAAAATATATTCAAAACAAGAGATAATGTGGCTGTGGGGATTTCAGCCCTTCTGAATTTACTACTATCCCACTATTGTTTTTTCTTTCTTTTTTAAAAAATGAAGCTTATTGAATTGAGTCTTAGCATATAGTCCAATGAACAGACTGAGAACGCTGTCAGGATGACCTTACTGAAGAGTGTCCAATTGTCACCTTCATTTCATGCAGAGAAAAGCTTAATGGGTGAAATGAGTCCTGCTGATTACCAAACATAAGATAAGTTCTCCCGGAGGAAAGCTATAAAAAAAGTAGACTGAAGGTCCTAAATGGCACTTGGCTAATTTGGCGGCTTTCATCCACTGTCTCCATTTCCATTATTGATGACACCACGTTGAATAATGTGTTTGTGCAAAGAACTTGCTCCAAACACAGGGAACTCAATTACCCTCTACATTAATATAGTCTGATTATCTCACAGCATTTGACAAGGGTGCCGTGGCCCTAACCATCTGGCTCATCCCTCAAGGATGTCGGCAGGATGTGCATTTGTGGAAGGGAAGGAAGATGCACATTTGAAGGAAAAGCAAAACAAATAAAGGAAGTGTTCCTTTAGACAAACAATGCTTTAGATAAGCATTCAATGAAAGCATTCCTTTATGCAGCTGACTGAAGAGGGTCACTGGACTGGGCAGCATGTAACTTAGCAGGAGCAGAGTGCATTTGGCTAAGCATAGGCCTCTTCTCCCATAACTACTTAGGGTATTGCCTTAGCAGTACTGCAGCTTGGAAACTGAAACTTTATCCCAAAAAGTCAACCAAGAAATCATTGCCCGCTATTAGAAAAGGCAGCGAATGGTTATAAATTAGATTGCTGCGGTGGTTTTTTGCATTACGAAGGAAGAGAACTATTCCAAAGAAGTTGGCCGTCCTTGAGCCTATCTTTGGGGAAAGGATGCTCTTTTGCGGCAGGTATCATGTTTTGGCTTGGGTTGGATCCAATCCTGTACTTACTTCCTGTGAGTTGAATTACGCTGAATTGAGACATTTTATATCTGCTGTTTGGAGGCAAAGAGTCAGCCTCTCTGCCTGTTCCAAAGCTACTTGCGTATGGATCCTCTCTGCTTGTTCCACGTTCCGTGCAGCTCAGAAAACAATGTAATTTACAGAGCCCTTAGTGTACCCAGTTGCTGCTTTTTATAAACTGCAAACCTTTTATGCCCTTCATGGTTGCATAACAAAGCAGAAATTCACTGATGTTAGCATGCAATCATGCGAGAATGCACTACTCAGTGAATTCCAGGCTGGTAATAGCTATTAGATACATATAAGCCATCACCAATAAAAAAAAATCTGCTAAATATGATATGCAGTAGTGGGTAAGATTCCTCTATTCATCCCAGAAGGAATTTAAATTGATAGAGCATAATGTGATATATAAAAAAAGGACTTAATTAATTTACAGAATTTACTGTTACCAGATGAAGGGATGCTACAAGTTAGCCTGCTTTAAAATGGAACCCAACACATTTGTAGAGAAATTCAGCCACGTCTATTAATCATGATCGCGTTTCGGAACTGCTAGCTCAGGAGGAGGGCAAATGATTTGCATACAAACATCCCAGACTCATCTTGGGTTAGAAAATTTGAAAATCAAAGCAGCTACTACTAGTCAGCTGCTGGTTTCAGGTACATGAGGTGGTTTGGTTTTGGCTTTGCGTGATGTGTGAATCCAACCATGTTTTGTAAACTGTAGTTTATGGTTCCATGTAGAAATAAGTAGTATAAGTAGTCCTCGACTTATAATGGTTCATTTAGTGACCTCTCAAAGTTACAAAGGCAGTGAAAAAAAGTGATGTATGTCCATTTTTCACACCATGAAAGCATTCCCGTGGTCATGGGATCAAAATTCAGATGCTGGGCAAGTGATTCATATTCATGACGGTTGCAGTGTCCCAGGTCATGTGGTCATTTTTTTATGCCTTTCTGGCAAGCAAAGTCAAAAGGGAAATCAGGTTCACTTAACAACCAGTTACTAACTTAATAACTTCAGTGAACAACTATGGCACAAAAGGTCATAAAATGGGGCAAAATTCACTTAACAATTGTCTCAATTAGGGACAAAAAAATTGGGTTCAGTTGTGGTCATAAATTGAGGACTACCTGTAAGCTGAGTCCTAAATTGTGAAATCAAGAGCCCTCCTAAACTTGCACATCTATTGTTATTATTGCCCAACATTATTCTTTGAGTATAGGAATGTACTATATAGGCATGTATAGAGCAGTGGTGGCGCAGTGGTTAGAATGCAGTACTGTAGGCTAACTCACTGCTCACTCCTTGATTCTGAGCGGCTCAAGGTTGACTCAGGCCTTCCATCCTTCTGAGGTCTGTAAAATGAGAACCCAGATTGTTGGGGTCAATATGCTGACTTTGTAAACTGCTTAGAGAGGGCTGTAAAGTACTATGAAGTGGTATATACTGGTAATTCTAAGTCCTATTGCTATGTTACATGCCACAATGATATTGAAATGCCAGTGCATGCATCAAGTCATCAGCATGCCTATGGACTGGTGTCATGAGGTTGTAGTTTATTTTGTTTGGGTGAAGCAATCAGGAGACACATATTAGCATTTGCCTCCTGGCCTCTAGGAAGCATCCAGAAATGCTTCCTGTTCTCAACACCTATTTGTGGGCCCATAATTCTTGATAGTTGCTGTAAATCTGGGGATATGTTAGAAAGCAGAAACGGGAACCAAGGAAGCCCCTGATGAATGAGTGACCATGGGCTCAGATATTGGATGTAACTCAAGAAGACATCCTAGCACTGGATGAAAAAAAGATACAACTGCTAAAGCCATTCTTTTTGACATAAGAGAGACATAGGAGAATTCTATGCAATTTCTACTATGGTAGAAGGGTTTTGTTTTGAAGGAAGGGTTGCTAAAAGGCACATTGACATCCAAGAGAAATATTTCTATGCAGCTGTGCATTTTCTTTCTTTGAAAATTTCAAGCACAACCAATTTCCTATTATTGAATTAGATCAACAGGATTAAATAAGTGGAGCTGAGTAATCATGCCGAAGACTCATATTTTTGTGATTTGTGACTATGACTAATGACAGAATATCTGGTATCATATTCCAAAGATCTAAGCTAATATTTAACTAGCAAAGTCAAAAAACAGAGAACTTTTTTTAACCAGAATTGTTGGAACCAGCTATTCTTCAACTTTGTGAACTCAATTAATTTCTGCTCCAACCAAATATGTAAGAGGATTTGTTTATTTACTTATTAATTTATTTATGAGCCTTTCTGCTCTTTAGATCTACATTCTATATCCTGCGCCCTGCTGTGCCAAAGACATCCAAGGGTTACTGATCTTCATGAATATTGAGACTGGTCCATGTAAGACATGAATAAGACATGAGGTGGGAGATCTATGATTAATATCTCCAGTTCTCCTTTAGAGCAAAGGTACACGAACTGGGTCTCCAAGGCTGCAGCCTTCCTCCAATTCTGTGACTGGATCTCTCAGAGAACTCCCAAAAAGTATAGAATTCAGAATACATTTTAATACAATAGAAGGTAAAATTTGTGTACGTATAAATTTGAAGGACATCAAAGAAATAGTAAGTAAAAGCAAAGACAGGAAGTAAGAAATAGAGGTCTAGTGGAATCATTTTACACTACAATAATTCTTCATATCTAGGTATCTTTGCCAACTTAGCTTTCTTTTGCCACATTTTTACAACTCATACATGTTTTTAGTGTTTTTAATTACAGTGGTACCTCGGTACTCATTGATAATTTGTTCTGGAAGACATTACAAATACTAAAACTAACAGGTACTATAGAAAACCACATGACTTATCACACGATCCACTATTTTGGCCAGAAGATGTTAGCAACCTATGTTAGCAAGTTCTCCTATAAGCATTGATTAACAGAAGAAAGGTGAGTGCCAGGGCAAAATTTCTGTTTCAGAATGTGTTGAATACAGAATCTGATGAGTTTTGAAGCAGTCAAGTGCCAAGATATGACTGGGTAGGTAATAAGCAGGCATGGGCTGTGGTTCAGTCAAAGTCAAAAATGTGCTTGGGACCTACATTGAATGCATGTGTCATCTCCTTAAAGGAGGTGCATCCTTTCCTGAATCCATGTGGTCACTATATAATCCCAGGAAAACATATGTTTGAGTTAAGAAAGTTCCAACAGGATACAACAAGGAACTCTAAAGCAGACATCAAACTATTGTCAGTGGTCCCTTAACTGAAACACATTTTCCTGGGATCAAGCAGCTATCATGTCAGTTCAAGAAGTGAAGCTTATTTAAGGAGATGCTGAAAGATGTGGCTTGCATGTCTACATCCAACCTGAAGCAGGTTTGGGCTGTTAATTTCTAAGCACGGCACATTCCTAATAATATGACTGTGGTAGAACTCTAATTTTAATTCAGTGTAAATCAGGTCAACTTTAATTTCTATTCTGGCCCAAACCACTGCTTGGGACTGCCTCTCCCCATTTAATAAGTAAATGTAGTCTTCCACCCGAAAAGTTGCATATTCCATTCTATAATGTTATGTTCTTCTCCTCCTATGTAGGAAAAACTGGACATGGGTTAGAACAATAGATTTGAAAATTTTCTTCCAAAATAAATGTACTTATAAATTATAAATCTCTGGCCAGAAATTCATGGTATTATTAGTCACTCTTTCCAGATCCACCATCCAGAGATAGCTATTTTCTTTCTCTGGCTCTCTCTAAATATCTGCTTTTCACAGCTATACATTGCCACTAGAAATCCATTGCTTCTACTATTTTGAACTTTGTTGCCATAGAAATACTTTTATTTTTCATGATTTTACCTATATTTGTCATTGCT